>CM057833.1:22749046-24149486 GCA_030068075.1 Paguma larvata | reverse complement strand
CCCAGCTCACCGGGCAGGCGCCACATGTACCAGCAGCCACTCTCCGTTACCCAAAGGGCGAGGGAAGAACGCTGGTTTACAGCTCTAAGGAGAAGACCGCAGTGAGGGCGGGCCAGAGGCCCCTGGGCTCTCGTACCACCTCCCCTGTGCTCCCAACTCTGGTTCTGGGAGGGGTTCAGTCTCTCCAGAAAAGAAGCTAAAAGTGAGGTTCCTCAAGCCCAAGTCACTGTTGAGGAAAGAGGATCAGGCCAGAAGGGGTGGCCCTGGTGGCAGCCACACTGCTGTGGAGGGAGGCACCGGGGCCAGTGGAAAAGCCAGCTTACCTAGGTAGATGGCACAGGCTGAAAATAGGTCATTAAAATTCCTAGAAGAGAAATCAGTAGCAGAAGCTGATGGCCGGGGGGCAATCACCCAGCCTGCTCCCTAGGAGCACTGCACCCCCTCCACTGACTAGGGAAGAGTCTGGAACAGAATGCACTTTTGGCTTCCTTCCCATCCTTGTCACTCCGCGTCAGCTCCCCCAGTGAGACCACCTGTGCCGAAAGGCAGCTGCAGAAGGAGCATGCACCGCGTAGAGAGAAAGGTCAGAGAATGTAATCAGTAGGGTCAGGCCTGGGCCCACTGCCCAAAAAGCGCGCCCCTTGCCAGACCCTCCACCCGCCTCCCTCAGGACTTCCTGCCCAGCTGAAAGGGACACAGCTTTGCCACAGCCCTTGGGCTCCTGCCTCTGAAGTGTTGCGCCCGCCTGCCCACCCCAACCTGACCAAGTGAGACCAGGGGGCAGATGCTTGGCATTACCAAGTGCCCGCTGAGAGGTCTCCACTCTCTGAGGGCAGAGAGCCTGTGGACCTCCCCTCTTCTTCTCCCCCCCACCCCCTCCCTCATTTGGGCCCAGGCAGTCTCCCACTTGTCCCCTGCACGGAGCACCTGGCAGAACTGGAAGGCAGGTGGTTGGTGTAAGTTGAGGCACAGGAGGGCTAACCCCTGCAGCCCTTATTGTGCTTTGGAATTCCACAGCCCCGCTCCTGCCTCCTTCCTGGAGGCGCCTATGGGAGTGCGACGACTCGCCCGACCTCCAAGGACTGGGAAAGAGCAAACCAGATGGGGGGCAGACTGGTCCCCAGCTATGGGCTGGCAACCGGGACTGATGCTGCTGCCATGTAAACAGGCCCTTGGAATGTGGCTTCGTGGGCCCTGGAGGATGGACATGCAGCCACTTTTCAAAAGTGCTTTGATTCTGGACTACAGTATGTGCATGATTTGGACATGGGCGGGGAAAGGAAATAAATTCATGTGAGGCGCTCTGCTCCCAACTGTGTGGCCTCAGGGCCAGCAGGGGGCGCAGCCACCCACTCCCACCAGCTACCTCCTTCGAGATGAGGCTAAGGCCAAGACAAGCAGCAACTGCCCGAGGGGAATCCATCCGGGGAGGGAAAGGCATGAGCTGGATGACTTGGAGGGCAGGATCAACACCAGGCTTGCATAAATATCGAAGGCTGTGAAGGTTAAGGCTGCAGGCATCCTCTCTACTAGGTTAAGTGTCTGCCGTGTCGTCTCATCCTTGGAGCTGCTCAGGTCCCTGAGATTGTATTCCTGGGATGGGTCAGCAGTGCCAGCGAGGTGCCTGGTGGTCAGACCAGCTCTTTCTGTGGGTCTGCGGGGGAAGGGGACATTCAGCAAGGGGCCTCACGGCTTAGTTCTGGCTGCTAAGAGCCCAAGGCACATCCTCACCCCCTCAATTGACCGACCATGCTGGCAGCACCAGCTAGGTGTTTCACGGACAATACCTCTGACGTGCTAACGTAGGCATCATTGGCCTGCACTTTAAGGCCACAATGAGTGATAAAATGGCAGAGATGGACTTCAGACTCAGTAGGTCTGACTTCAAAGCCCCACATACAATGCTCCTTCACTAGCTTATCAGGGGTGACCGTTCACCCTTCCCAGGCAGCCCAAGACCAGGGAAATCGTAAAGATCCAATAACAAATTCCTAGCAGTGGGACTTCAGACACTTGTTTCCCGACACCAATGATGGGGATGCACCCCCCCCCACCCCACCCCCACTACCCACAGTACCTGAGCCAGGTGGGCCCAGCTTCTGCTCCTCTGGGCCCACCAACTGCACGACACTTCCATTCTCCGCCAACTCCCCCTTAGTCCTGTCCTCAGCGTGAAGGAGCCCGTTGGTGGAGGGAGCGGTAAGGGACTCAGCCCGAGGGAAGCTGGGGGAGCTGGATGGTGGGACTCCCACAGAGGGCTTGCGGGCCACGGGTGGGGGAGCTTTAGCTGGCTTCTTTGGGGCTTGGGGTGGCCGTTGCCTCTGAGATGTTCCGAAGTTCGGCCACCAGATTCCGCTGGAGGTCAGCCTGGGTCTCAGGGGACACCGGCCGCTCCAGCTGCAGCTTCTTGGTGCCCCTGGAGAAGATGAAGCTGGCCATAGAGGCAGGGGACTGGGGAGACCGTGGCTCCGCCTCAGCCGGTCCATTGGGCTGGGCACTCCCGGGGTCCTTGCTGGCAGCCAGACTGGAGGCCTTGAGTCGGACAGCAGCATGGAGCCCCGAGGAGGGGACAGGCGCTGGGCTGGCCCGCCCCGACAGGGCCCTTCGTAGTGGCTTCTGGGGGGCTGATGGCCCTGATGCCGGGGTTGCAGCCACTGCAGGAGTGCCCCACAGAGCGCAGCCGAACCATCTGCAGGAGCGAGGGCGTGACCAGGGGTGTGCCAGCATCCTCCCTGGGAACCCCACTGCCTTTGCCGCAGCCCACCGGTTCCTTCCGCGGGAGCTTGGCCGAAAGCCCTGGGACAGAACCAGCTGGAGGTGGGGCTGGTGGAGCCGGAGGAGGGTCTGGGGAACCGTGGGGCTGGCTCTGGGAAGAGACAGCAACCGAGGAGGAGGAAGCAGCCAGGGATCCGACAGGCTCGGGGGGGTCTGAAGGGGCTGCAGGCTCAGGGCCAGCCACAGAGAAGAAGGCCTCCTCAGGTGGCGGGAAGTCAGCCATGGACAGGTCCTGCACTTCAGGTGCAGGAGGGTGGGGGTGGGGGCCAGTTGGGGTCTTGGAGGGGCTCCTCGGCAGTCTCTGGGGCAGACAGGGCCTCAACCACCTCTGGCTTCTTAGAGGGTGGGGGGGGGAGGATGATAAGATGGGGGTGGGGACGGTGGGGGTGACTGGTCTTTGGAGGCACTGAGAGACTCCTGGGGCAGGGCCAGGGAGGTCTGCGGAGTTGGCGGGGGCTCGGGACTCACATCACTGGTAGAGACGGGCCCAGGGACCACAGCAGGAGTGGCAGGAGCGGGCGCAGCTTGGTTAGGACTCTTGGCCTTGGAAGGGGGTGGGGGAGAAAGGGGCAGGCACCTTGGGGTGAGGAGGTATGGCAAACCTGTCACCCAGGGCAGCCGACATCTGTGTCCCAGAGCGGTCTGAGGGGGCTGGGTCGGAGGATGAGGAACACAGAGACGTGAGGGAGGAAGAGACAGAGGCCCCAGGAGAACGAAGGGAAGTGACACGCTCTGGTTTAGGGGGTTGGGCCTTGCCTGGGGAAGGAGGGGCCCCTGTCAGACCCTTAGGAGGGAGGGTAGGGGTACCACTTTGGCTCGAGTACCCACTGGAGGGTGAGAGCGTCCGTTCTGGGGAGCGTGGGGGACGCCGGGAGCCACCTGGAGACAAGCCAGGCACCCAGGTGCCTGCTGAGTTGGAAGGACAGGGAGCAGCCCCCGTCCCTTCCGCCCCACCAGTGGTGGGTGGCCGAGGCAGCTGCTGCTTCCGCTCAGGCTTGGGCGGCAACCCCAAGGGCCCGTCGGGTGCTGCTGAGCCCCGCTGATGGAGCGAGTAGGTCCGGCGGGGCGGTGGAGGGGGCCTCTTCAGCTTACGTAGGGACACACTCCGGCCGGACAGCTGCCCACTGCTCCGAACGCTGACAGTGTCAGAGGCCTCGGCAGTGCTGCCCCCGCTGGGAGAGCCCCTCCCGCTGCCCCCCTGGGGAGGGGGGTGCCATGCTACTGCTAGCCAGCGAGCCCTCGGGCTGACCCTCAGAGCCACCCTTAGAGGACAGGGTAGAGCCGTCAGACACAATGGTCTCAGAGGACTGAGAGTGGCTCCAGGTGTCACTGGAGGAGGAAGGATGGCGGCTGCGGGGGCCGCGGGCTGGAAGCCGAGGAGAAGCGGCCCAGCGAGCGGACAGAGGCCGGGCTGGCCGACAGCAGGCTGCAGCGGCTCAGTGTGCGCAGGCTGCAGCGGCCCAGGGCCACCACGTCCACTGTGGGCGGCAGGACAGCGTGCGGAATCAGTTTTGACAAGTAGGTGGCCTGGGGCGAGATGGACATGGCTGGGCTCAGGGGCTCTGGAGGCCCCGCCCCTCCTGTCAGTCCAGGTACCGCTAAGGACATGGGCCGTATCACTGGTGGGGGCCGGGCCCCCGTGGACCGACCAACGAGGGTGTCATCCCGGTAGACGCGGTCGATGTGGCGCTGCAGCATGGCCTCGGCCTCAGCACCGGCCTGGGCCCGTGCCTCCAGCGCCTGCAGGGACACCCGGGCCCCTGTCGCTGAGGCCGGGCCCGCTGGACGGCCGTCCACCGTGGGGATGCGGACGGCATCCCGAGGACCAGGAGGCCGAGGGGTACCTGGCGCCTCACGCTCGTTCCGTAGACCTGCGAGGGACAGGGAGGACCAGGAAGTCAGCAGAGGGTTCGGCCAGAGCCCCCGACCCACCACCGCCAGCCGCCCTCCTCGTCCCGGGCTCACCAAGTTCCTTCTGCACGTGCTGCGGCAGTCCCAGCACCGTGCTCCGCCTCTCGCGCCTCCGCCGCCCTGACCTCCCGGATGATTTGGAAAAGGAGTCATGGGGGCGGAAGGTGGAGCCTGGGGGCCAGTGCAGGGGAGAGAAACCGTTAGAGCAGGTCCGGGACGCGTTGTGCAGAGCACTGCTTCTGTGGAATAACTAGTAAGAGCTCTGCGAAGGAAGAGTTCCATAACCAAGCAGGCGTGGGCAAAGCCAGGTTAAACAAAGCTAAACACTTCTTTTCTGGAAGGCTTTACTCTAGGCCAGTGCTAATTTCCATTTAGTGAACAATTATTATGTGTTAGTCAGCAGGCTGAACACTTGGCATTCATTCCAATAATGTCAGTACCCTTCACCTCATTTTTATAGAACACCAAACGGAAGATCGGAGTGGTTGAGGGCTGGCCCAAGGTCACACAGCTGCGAAGGAGCAACACCAGGCCCAGACCCAGGCTTCCCGACTCCTAACTGGCCTGCTTTTTTGCACTTAACGTGCATCATGAATCTCCAAGAAAGACACAGGATACTGTGTTTCCTGGATCCGCTGGCTCACAGAGCCTTGGGAAATGCCAGATTAAGCGGAAACGGGGGCAAGGCGCAGGTGCCGGGACCCAGGTAGTACCCGCCGCCCCCGCCCCCCTCCAAGAACCCCGGCCGGCGAGCAGACACCTTTGCGCTGGATCATCTCCGAGCGGATGGAGAGCGCGTCCTCGGCCGTGGAGCTCTCCGCCGTGTAGGACGTGCTCTGGCTGCAGAAGGAGATGCTGTCTTCGTCCGGCTCCATCCGGGAAGACTGGCGAGGCAAGAAGGAGATCAGGCCCTGGCCTGAGACATCCCAGAGGCGTGGGCCTCTTGCTGCTGCCTCTTCGGGACTCCCCTTTGGAACTTTTGACCCGGATCCTCCCCAGCTTCGCCTAGCACTGAGCGGGTATCAGCCCCCTGAGGGGTTATCTACTCCAGCGCTTCGCGATACAAGAAGGAAGCTGAGATCCAGAAGGGTTCAAAGACATACTTGCCGGCAATTCGGCAGGAAGGGAAAGGTCGAGTCAGGACTGAGCTGGGGGCAGGGCTCACCTGGATGCTCTGGGTGTCCCCATGGTCCCAGCCACCTTTATTCAGTTTCTGTTTTTCTGGAAGACACCAGAAAGGCGTATTGGGCTAGGCCCCTGACCTTGGGAGCTAGGAGGTGTACTGGAGGGGAGGCGAAGGCTACCTTGCTGCTGGAGGGAACGGAGCCCTTCCTGGGCCTGCGTGTGCAGCTCTTCCAGGTGAGGCGGGCGCCCGCTGGGGAAGAAGACATTGTCCTGGTGCTCATCCACGACAGACCCTGGCCCCTGGCCAGGCCCCACACTTAGACGTTTGTCACTCTCGGCCTTGGCAGAGCCTAGTGGAATGGAGAAGGAAGAGAAATGAGGCCTGGGGATGGACGGGCTCTGCCACAACAGCACCCCCAGTCCCGAGACTGCACGCGGCCCCTGCACACACATTCAAGGCCTACTTCCCCTGATGGGTACACACAACCCACGGTTCTGAGTTATACAAGCAATACACACAGCCCCCGTGCACATATGCAAGCTGTACCCAAGTGTACACATCTGAGCACCCGCATCACACGAAATTCCCCATACGGGTCACCACACCCAGGGCACACAAGCCCACCGTATATGCACACAACACCCTCGGGCTTCAGGACGTACACAGCGTCCAAGTATAAACACATCTGGGAACCAACATCAAACCCACGGGCCCCCAGAGAACACAGTCAGCCCCCAGGTCTATAGACAACATCTACAGCCCCTCTCCTGTACATATACAAACAGTACCCAAAGACACACACGACTGTGTATCCACATGTCACACAGGGCCCGATGCAAATCACCCCATATACACACAGCCTGTAGCAAATACATTTCTCTGGTCTCCACACACTGAGCTTCACTTTACAGAAAACAAACCACCCCTTTCAAACAGCCCCTTGGCCCAGGTCCAGGAAGACACCGTGGGACACGAGGAAAGGGTGTGGGCTTTCAGAGGTCACAACCAGAATTCCCGGGAAGTCCTGGTAGGAGGGACAAACAAGGGACATGGCCTCTTATTTCCCCTACTCACCCATGTGGCTAGCCCTTAGCGGAGAGAAAGGCAGGGGAGGGGAGAAGGCCCCGGATCCCTCCACCCCCAGACAAGGCAGCTCGGGCCTCTCCTGGGAGACTGGTCCCAGGAGTCCCCCTCTCCTGGAGGCCCCAAACCCCAGCCAGGGATCCATTACAAAGGATCCCGTTACAGGCCCCGCCCATGGGGAAGCTGGTCACCTAATCCTGGGAATAGGGGGCTGTGTCAGCACTTTGCAGCCCCAGCCCCCCTTTTTAAATGGAACCCACAACATAAGCAAAAGCACTGGGAGGGTCATGTGACCTTGGCAGCACCTTGTAGAGAGGGGCAGGAACAAAACAAGCCCTTTAAAGGGCCACGCCCCCGGATGAGGGTCTTCAGCCCAGACACCTGCCCCTTTCTTCTTCCTCAGCCCACTCCTTCCTGCCCAGGACACCTGCAGGAACCCTGCGAGCTCAGCGCCCCTACGTCTCCCTACAGCCCATGCCGGCGAGTCTCGCCTAATCCCTGCATTTTACAAGTTGGGGAAACAGGATCCAAGGCAAGGCCTTGCCTAAGGTCATCCAGCGAACCAGAGCCAGGACTAAACTCTAGGTTCCCAGAGAGGACTCCTGGTTCACACTCAAACCAAGGACCTTCGCCACCGCCCCCACCCCCCCACCCCGCGAGAGTCCGAAAAACTGTGGCCCCCATGTCTTAATCCAGGCCTGCAAGCCCAGTTCCTAGAGAGGCAGAAGGCAGGCAGAGACCACTCCCTCCAAAACTTCTCCAGACGCACCCGCCTTGGCCTCTAAACAGCATTTCAAAGATCGTGCCCCAAATTCCAGGGGCACTCCTCCTCTCTTCTCGGCTCCCTACATCCCATCATCCCACACATGCCCATTGACCTGGAAGGGGCTGCCCTGCCTCTCAGAACTGAAGTATTGGGATGTACCCAGTACAGTGTGGGAACCCCTGAAGCGAGGCAGTCGGCCCACCGGCTGCAGGCTTCAAGGTCAGAGACACCTGGATGCGTCCTCCCAAACCCAAGCAGGGCCCAGACAAAGGCCGCGGAAAAGCCGCTGGACAAAGGCGTAGGGGAGGACAGGGCAGTCTGGCCTCATTACTGCCCCCATCCCCCACCCATTACCCTTCCCCGGCTTTGATCCCCTTCTGACAGAAGGGTCTGGCAAATGGAGGTGTCGGGGTCCTTCCTTGCCCCCTCCCCAGCCACACCCACTCACCCTTCTTCTTAAAGAGCCCGAGGAGCACCGGGAGGCGGCGGCCCAGGAACACCACCATGACTGCGGGCGCCACTCGGGCCGTCCCCTATTCCGACCTCTCCCAGGCGCCGGGCGCCGCCTTCACCGTAACCCAACACCGAGTGGCGCGAGTCGCCCGCCCAGCTGCAGAGCCGGCTCCGGGCAGGGGCGGGGGAGGGGCGGCTCTCCAGGTCCTCCTCCCACCTGCGCCACTGATCCCGCCCACCCACCGACCCCGCCCCTCAAGAGGAGTGCAGTGGCTGAAACCATCCCAGAGTCTCACGAGGAAACGGGAGTCTGCAGATGCTCAGCTCTGGTGGAGAATACGACTAGCAAGGTTGAAGACACTCGGTCCCAGGAGCGGACCGTTAACCCGTCCCCAAGTCCTTTACTAAACAGTCAGGAGCCAGAGCCATGGCAGGGGTCCCAGTTGCCAGATGGTGGGTGGAAGAGCCACTAGACTACACTTGGCAGGATCCCCAAGTCCTCCTGGCTGGTGAGGGTAATTCCCTAGGGAAGGAACTCAGAGGTGGAGCAGCCAGGCAGAAGCCCAGAACTGTCTGTGATGGCAAGTTCATTGGTGAAAACCCCTGGAGGGGTGGGAGCCAGCCCAGGACACAGTACTAGTAAGCCAGGGAGAGGCCCAGAGCAGAAACACAGTGGCCAGCAAGAACAACTCCTCCTGCGTATGCGCAGGACTTTCTTCCCACTTTGGTCAGGTGGAAGCAGCCCTGAGACGCACCATGAACTATCCAAGGTCACACAGCAGAGGTAGGTTTCATCGTACCCCTCCTGCTCCTCCAGCCCCAGATCCTTCCCACTTCTCGCTCTGTGACTTGGTGACTCTGCTGGATCACCAGGGAGGGAGAACAGAATTAGCTAAGACACCAGCTCACAGCTGAGGGCAGTGGAGGGTGGGAGGAGGTAACTGGAGGGAAGTTGGGTCCAAGTTCAAATCCAGCTCCATCACACACAAGTCATGACTTCATATGGAAACAAGGCCAATAACTCCTCTTTATAAGACTGTTGGACTCACTCATTCAATCGGCAAGTGTTTATTAAGCCAGAGAACTGGAGAACTTTGTCTCATTCATCAGTACACCCCTAGCACCTAAATCAGTGCCTGCCACATACTAGGAGTTCAATAAACATTTGACGAACACACGAATGAGGTAGACTAACAATATAATTTTAGATTAGGGAAGATTGAGGACCTATGACAGAGAAGGGGGTGCCTATAAGAGGCAAAGTCTCTCTAAGGAAAGGCCATTGGAACCAAGACCTGAAGAAGGAGAAGGAGGCAGCCAGGGCAGGTGCTGGGCACAGAGCCCCAGGGGCAGAAGCAACACCAAGTGTAAAGGCCTCGAGGCAGGAATTGGGGGTGGGAGTGGGGGGTCTCCCAGAATAGAAAGGAGGTCAATGGGGCTGAAATATGGTGAGCAAGGGAGAGAATGACAGGAGCCAGGTCAGATGGGGCCCTGGAGGCCTTGGCAGAGTCTGGCTTTTATTCAAAGAGCCCCAGGAGGTCGGCAATGAAGGTTAAACCGGGTAGTGACCATGTTAAGAGACCGCCCCCTTGGGCAACTCCAAAAAGAGTAGCTGAGAAGGTGGAAGAGAATGTCTGTGAAGCGCTGTCCCCCAAACTTACCTCAGGACACCCCTCTCTCACTGCACCTTTCTCCCGGAGTCCCAACGGGGCTAAGAATTCGCAGTGGCCCTCGTGCTGCAAGACCCCACTGCAGCCCCTCCCGCATTCGCTGCCCCGGCTCTCAGAGAAAGCAGAGGATGAGCCCCTGCTCTCTAGAAAACAAACTTTTGTGCGGCTGGATAGGATGTGAATCCACAAGTCATTTAAATCTAAACAACAATCCTAAGGAGTAGGCACTTTGTTTTAAGAGAGACAGACAGAGAATGCTCGCATAGTTGCGGAGGGGCAGAGGGAGAGGGAGGGAGAACTAGGCAGGCTCCACGCCCAGCGAGGAGCCCAATGCAGGGCTGGATCTCACAACCCCACAACCTCAAGATCATGACCTGAGTGGAAATCAAGAGTTGGACACTTAACCGACCGAGCCCCCCGGGGGGGGGCCCCGGAAGGAGGCCCTTTTGTCCCCAGTTTACGGATGCCGAAATAGAGGCCAGAAGGGGCAAGCTGGGAAAGCGTAAGGAGGCATTCAGGACAACAGGAATCCAAAAGCTATGCTCCATCTGCCGTGCCAGCTACAAACCTGATCTCCCCGCCGAAGAAGGGCTGAGGGACCCTCTCATGCCCAGAAATTCGAAGTCTCTTGGCCACAGCCTCCCCTCCTCTCTCTCTTAGGCCGGACTCCTCCGCCCCCTTATTAGTTCCGCTCAGACTGAGAAGAGCAGTAGGCCCCCGTGTTTGTGGAGGGATTAATGCCAGGTGCTGGGACGTTAATCGGTCTCTGCCCTCAGGGATCTTACAATAGCTCTTGGAGGCAGGTTCTCAAGAATACTCTCCGGTAGGTGACCATGGACGTGTGAGGCTCAGAGAGCTAGGTGACTTCCCAAGCTCTGGCTGACCCCAAAACTGAAGGCTTTCCCCACACAGGACACAGTCATCCTCGGCTTCCCCCTAACCAAGGAAACTCAGGGCCAAGCTCCACTCAGGGCGCAGGGGAACAGCAGCAGCTCAAGGTCTCAGGACCCCAGCTGGCAGTCAGGGCCACAGCTGCAAATTCCCAGAGGATCCAAGGCTCTCACACTTGATAACATCTGGTTGCTCCAGCAACACCCCTCCCCCCACACCCACAGCTTGGCCAGAGCCTGAGGCCTCTCTGAGCCTGCAAGGCTCAAGGCTTGGGTCCACACACCTGTGACTTCCTCAGGGAGGAGGAGTCTCAAGTGGAGGGCGGGCTGAGACCTCACAAAGAAAGTGGGGCTCAGAGAGTGGAAGGACCTTGCCCAAGGCCACATTTAGAGTCTTTGCCCCAGGACCTTCTGCCCTGGCACAGCCCAGAGGTGCCGCCTGGGGCTGAAGCTCCTGGCTCAGCCTGCAGCCTCCGCCTCCCCTCCTCCCCCACCTGCCAGAGGAAGGAAGCTTCCCGGCTCAGAGGAGACACCTTGCTCGCGGCCACACCCCCTAACATGAAGGACACACCAGGAAGCACACATGCAAGTTCCGATATCGTCCAACCAGCAGAAGTATGTGCACACGCACCTCCAGAAGGCCCCCCTGGCCCCCCTCCCACGGGTGGGTGCTCTCAGGACAACATCCACAAGGCACACCCAGGCCCCCCTAGTCCACGTTCTCACACAGGAGCAGGACCGCAGACTCACACAGCGCCCAGCCAGGTGGCCGTGTGTACACAAAGGCAGGTGCATGCACCCACCACTCTGGGGCTTTCCTGAGCTTGGGGACAGGGAAGAAAGGCGGAGGGAACCCCCAACCCCCAAGGCCAAGGGCACATTTGTGCGCATGCGTACACACTGTCTTGGCAACGTCCTCCACGGGGTGAGGCCTCAACCTGCCCCATTCCAGAGCAAGGGGCGGGGGTGGTGGCGCGCCCACAGCCAGGCAGGCCTGACTCAGGGGAGAGGAATGAGGGGGGCAGGGAACAGCTGTCCAGGTGGCCTTGCTCAGGAGCTGGAACCCTCCAGGCCTGGGCCTGACCCTGCTCCCCTACATTTGACCACTGGCTAGCCCAGGAGCCAGGCTTCGGGGTGCTCAGAGGTTCTAAGCCTCGGCCCCTCTGTACCGGTGAACAACCCAGGGCCTTCCAATAGGAGCAAGACCCAGAACGTGTGGAGATTTTATTCTCCTAGAGGCAAGACAAAGGGAAATGAGTATCACAAAAACCTTCTCTTTCTCTTCTGTCTCACAGAACGCCTAACAAAAAACCTGAAAGGTATGTCTGACTTCCGTTTTTACAGAGAGCACAAGGAGGCTCCAGGGAAAGTGACTTGCTCAAGGTCACCCAACCAGGAAGTGGCTGAGCCCACACTGGAACCTGGGTCTCACTCCAAACACTGTAATGGTCTTAAGTCTGGGGAAGTTGAGGATCAGGGGGGGCTGCCTGCAGCCTCAGTCCCTGCCCAAAGAGGGGGAGCTCTGCACCCCACCTCTGCAGAAGGGAAATCCCCCTCCTTCCTGCCCTCGGTGGGAAGCCCCGCCCTAAAGCAGAGCTGACAGGCCGGTTTTAAGGTAAATATGGGGGGGCAGGGAGTGCCCCAACAAGGAGAGGAGGATCCCATGCCTCAGGCGCCTGCGGGAACCAGCAGCAGTGCAGGGAAGAATTAGCTACAATAATACTAATAAATGTCATAATGAGTTTCCGGGTCAGTATCTGCTCCTGACAATGACATAATCATCTCTCTGGGCCAGGGTGCGAGTCTGAATTTCCAAAACCCTTTCCTTTGTTCCTTCCAGGCACGATTCTCCCTACTTTATGTATGGCGGAGAGGCGGCCACGGTGAAGTCAAGAGAGGAAAAGCCTGGGAGTCAGGAGGTCGGGATTAGAGGCCTTGGAAAAATGAATCAACCTCTCTGGGCCTTAGTCTCATCTGGAAAGTAGGACTAACGCCCACCTCATGGAGTAGCTGGGAAAGCCACAGCCACACAACCAAGTGTAAACACAATGCGTGGTCCTCAAGGGAGTTTCTGCTTCTCCAGGGTGTAGGGGTGGGTAAAGGTCTCTCTCAGGCCCCTCTGCCTTTCCACTTACAACACGATAATAAACTCACATGTACTGATAGTGTCAAGTGATTGAGACACGTGATCTCACTAAATCCCCCTTGCCACACAGAGGCACTCCCTCGGGGTCAGTGACTGACCTAAGGTCACACGGCTAGTAACTGGCAGACTCAGGGTGTGTGAGCCCAGCTCTGACTGGCTGCAAAAATCATGTCCTTCCCCTGCCACCAGAGGCCTCCTCTCCCACCCACTTCCGGAGCTCTCTTCAAATCCCAAGTGGCCTTAAGGACCATTATTAAGATAAAGTCTGATAAGGGGCACGTTAACAAGAGCTCCCTATCAGCTCCTCAGTGACTGAGCCCTAATCCTTCTGTTTGGGAGGGAAGGGAATTCCAAGCCCGGACCAGAGACCCCAGGACCCCGGGAGTCGGGAGCCTCAGGTTTGAGCTCTGGCTGTCCCTCAGTTGCAGCATGACGCTGAGCCAGGTCCGTGCCCTTTTCCGAGCCTCAGTTTCTTCATCTATGAGATGGGACGGTTGGAGAAATGGTCTCTAAAGGCCCCTCAGCATGTAGGGCTCTGCCCCTAGGAGGGCAGCGGTCCCCCACATTGGGTCAGGGCCTAGGGCAGCGGCGGGGGATTGGGGGGGGGGGGTAAGCTTATCTCAGATCCCTCTGACCAGAGAGGGCTGGGCCAGCCCCTTGTCTGCAAGCCCAAGGCTTCCACAACCAAGTCCAGACATACTGTTGGTCACAAATCTCTCCCAGGAAACGGGAGGAGATGCAAGGAGAAGCTGGGGGGGGAGGGGTGAGTAAGAGGAACAGGACTTTCCCCAGCTGTGAGACCTACCAAAGACCCTTAGGGCTCCAGGTACAGAGGCAGGGGGAGGGATGAAATGAATTCCAGAAGGTCTGACTCCACTAGTGACTTAGTCCATTCCCTCAATCTCCTCATCAGCAAGACGAGAACAATAAACCCTATGGGGGGGGGGGAGCTGTGTACAAACCTGACAGTACAATGTCTGGGAAAAGAGTACGATCAGGGGCGCCTGGGGGGCTCAGCCACTTGAGCGTCCAACTTTGGCTCAGGTCATGATCTCTCAGTTCATGGGTTTGAGCCCTGCATCGAGCTCTGTGCTGACAGCTCAGAGCCTGGTGCAGATTCTGTGTCTCCCTCTCTCTGCCCCTCCCCCGCTTGTGCTCTCAAAACTAAAAAAATGTTTAAAAAAAATTTTTAGGGGCACCTGAGTGACTCGGTCGGCTAAGCTTCTGAGTTTGGCTCAGGCCACGATCTCATGGTTCGTGGGTTTGAGCCCCGCATCGAGCTCTATGCTGACAGCTCAGAGCCTGGAGCCTGGTTCAGATTCTGTGTGTGTGTGTGTCTCTCTCTCTGACCCTCCCCTGCTCACATTCTGACTCTCTGTCTCAAAAATAAATAAACATTTAAAAAAAAATTTTTTTTTAAAAAGCCAAAACTCACTGAAAAGAGAGTTTAAAAAAAAAATTTTTTTTTTAAGAGGAGGGTGGTATGGTGGGGGATGCTCCCGGGCTCCCAATTCACGTCTCCCACCAATCCCCCACACTGCTCAGGACCAGAAGCCAGTGGGCCTGGGGAGGGATGGGGGTGGGGTTGGATTCCTGAGATCCAAGGCCAAACAATCCCAGCAGGTTACAGTATCTTTCCCGCAGCGAGAAGGCCTCTCCCTGTGCACCCTCACGCTTCCTCTCCCTCCAAGGGCATTGATCCGATGGACCAGCCATTCCTCGAATCTCAGTGCTCCTTCCATTTCCCACCTGCTCCCTCTCTGAGCCCTTGGGGGAGGGGGGACTTCCGTGTTCTGTCATCCACCCCTGCCCCTCTCCCACAGTGCTTCCTCCACTTGTGCTCCCTAAACCTCCAGGGCCTCGGGCTTTCTTTGTCCAGAGGACCTGCGGGGCCCCTCAATCATAAGGAAGCATCTATTCCTAAACTAAGGACACGGTCTTTAAAATGTGATAGGCTGGAGTTTGAATCTCAAAGCTACCTCCTTGCTGAGTGGCCTTGGGCAAGTGACTTCACTTCTCCACGCTCCAGCTTCCTCATCTGTACAACGGCGAGGACAATGGCTTCTAGCTTATGTCCCCCCCCACCTTGGGGGACAAATGAATGAACCGATGTGAAAGGGTTTGGCGCAGGACCTTACTTTTCTCTCTGATTTATGATCTCTGTCACCGTCCTCCCACCAAGAAAACTCGAGCACAGAGCCTCCCCAACGCTCTCTGGCCCTTACGCCCGACATCTGATTAATCCCAGGCCCTATCGCTCCTGCCACCTCCTCCGCAATGTGTCTGCACCGGCCACTCCTCTCCACTCCCACAGCCCCCACCCTGTCCCCAGCACTCACCTCACCACCTCTCCCCTGGATTACTGCAACAGCCTCCAGACTGCTCTCTTGAGCTTCCACTCTCACCACTCCACCCCCCGACCTGTCCTGCCTGCACCTGCCCTGTTCTGGCGCCATCTTCCTAACACACCACTTTCATAGGCTCCTCCCTTGCTCAAACACCTTCACTGGCTCCCTGCGGTCTAGAGGCTTCTGCCCTCTCTGCTCACCTTGCATTCTTGCCCTCGTCCTCTCACAGGTGAATCAAATGGATAAGTACTCAAACCCCAGTCCCATACCCGGGCAGAGGCCCAGGCTGAGGAAGCCTTAGAATCCTCAGCGTAAGTAAGACCTAAGGGATTGAAGTTTGCGTTCACAATGGAATTTCTCTTCCCAGGCGCAAGGAAGAAGGCTCCCCTACTTTTCTCTCCAGCCTCCGTGCTCGGTTCGACTCTTGCCTTTGCTCGCGACCAGTCCCCAGGGCTGAAACGCACCCCTGGTCATCTCTCTCTCTCACTTAATCAACAATTCAGGACTCCCTCCAACCCTGTAGCTTCTTCAAAGACCAAATTAAGACCGTCTCTCCAGTTTTCTAAAACTGACCCCAGCCCAAAAGGCGTCTGAATATTCCTCAGCCCCCACACTTACTTCTGTGTTGCCTCGACATTGCTTTCTGGTTTCTTAGGACCACCTTAAAGCCTGGCAGGTGCCTGAGTTGCAGCAGGAACTATAAGAGCACAGGGACTAGCGGGCAAGAGACTGTAAACACAGTCCTCTTCATCTCTCTCTCCCACCACAAATGGTCACAAGTCTGCACCCACAGTTGGTTCTCAGGAAACCATCAGATTAGAGTGGCCACGGGAGGGCAGGGGAAGAGCCCCAGCCCCACCCCTCGGTGCAGAATCCCAGAGAGACAGGTGGACACATGGATTTCAGGATTGCTGGGACAGGGAGACTACTGGAGGGTCCTGGCGTCTCTCATCAATCCACTTTCTGAGGAATCCTCAGGGAGCCTACTAGAACATAATTAACCCTTTTCCTACTGTTATTTTGATCGTCACGATTACTCTTCAAACCGCTACTAGCACATGACCTTAGACAAGCCCACCTTCTCTCTAGAACTCAGTCTCTTTATCCATGAAATGGCACAAACTCTAAGGGTCCCAGAAGTCACCTAAGCTATGGCCCCCGAATTTCACAGAGACCCCTCTGTGGGAGCCAGGAGGTCCAGAGGAGTGAACACAATCTGCTCAAGGTCACCAGAGCCCATACCAGAGTCACGTTGAAAACCCAGACCCCCCCCCAATTCCCAGCCTGGGTTCTTTCTGTGACCCCTTGTGTGGAGGGATGAGATCACCAGGCTCATTTCAGAACCTCTAGGAATGCGGGCCACCCTGAGAAGACATGGGTGAATTCTCCCACGACAGCCGAAGGAACCCCACCCCAACTTCTCCAGGATTTTTCACTCCCAAAGACCAGAAGGAATACCTGCCTCTGTTGGAGACCCCCTTATCTTCCTCAGGGGGAGAGGTAGATCTACCCTCCTGCTCCTACCCGATCTCTGGATTCACCAAATACAGAACCGGCCACCCTAGACAGACTCTCCTCCAGCAACCCCTGGGATTCTGGGGGATACCCTGAACTGTCGAACCCGCTGGGGAAAACCAGGAAACCCATCTCCCAGCCCTAGGGTTGGAAGCCTTCTCCATTCTCCCCCTCCACCCACCCCCCACTTGGAGGCTGGAATGTGACCCGCGGAGGGATCCCGCAGCACGCCGGGAAGGGCTGCGTTCCAGCTCGGTGGCTGCACTGAAAGGGGGGACATGCGGCAGCGACCACAGGAACCGCGGGTGGGGGGAAGGGGGACGAGAGGCAGCGGCGACGCAGGTGGGGGTGGGGAGAGAGCCCAAAGAACCAGTCCAACTCCCGATCACGCTAGATGGAGGCGGCCCGTAGTCTCCAGCCCCCTGGTTTCCTGCCTCTGCCCTACACCTTTGTCTCCCGTCTCTCTCCTGCAAACTTTCAGCCTGTTGGGGGCTAACAAGTGTGTGTGTGTGTGTGTGTGTGTGTGTGTGTGTGTGTGTGTAAAAGTGCCTTAGGGTCGGTCTCTGAGCCTGAGTGTGGGAGTCTGGGTGGTTGTGCAGTTTTGAACCCGTGGGTACATCTATGCGCCTAAGACGCTGTACCTACATGACTGATGTATGTGTGCGAGTGTGCGAATCTGCGCGTGCGGCAGAATTCCTGACTGTGTAAACCGTACACCTAGGTATTATGTACCTGTGTCTCAGGGTCTGTGCGTCCTACAACGACGCTGTGGGTGTGAACGTGTATGTGATTTTGTGTCTGCATGTCCGTACATTCGAGTGGGTGTTGCGTGTGACTGTGTAAATTGTGAACATGGACGTGTGCCCGCCCGTGGGTATTCGCATGTACGTGTGTCTCTTTGCGCATGTGAGGGGTGGGGTCTGTGCGGGGGATTCCCGGCCCCCCACACTCACACCCACCAAGCCCCGGGAGGGGGCAGCAGCGGTGGCGGCGGCTGCGGCAGGGAGACCCTCCTCCCGCCTGCCCCGCCCCCACCCCCGGCCCCTACCTGCCGGCCGCTTCGCCGACCGCCCGAACCGCCAGAAGCTGCGGGCCCGGGGGCCGCTGGGGGCCTTCCTCTTGTGGTGTGAGTTGCCCATGGCGGGCGCGGGAGCCGGCGCGGAAACCCTAGCGCAGCCCAACCAGCCCGGCCGCCGGGCCCGCAGCCCCGGGAGGGAGGCAGAGAGACGCGCGGGCGGCCACCGCAGGCGCCCCCAGCCCCAGCTCAGCCACGCCTCCGGGCTCTGCGGCCAATGGCCGGGCCGGGGGCGGGGACGGTGGAGGGGCGGGGCCTGGCGCGCGTCCCGTTGGCTCCGCCCCTCCCGGGACCTGGGAGACCAGCTGAGCCACCCCACCCAGAGCGCCCGGGAAAGGCCGGCGTGTCCAGGTGGGGCAGGCGGACCGCCAGCTCTCCCAGCCCAGGGACCGCCTCTCTGAGGACTGCAGTGGAGCCCAGAGAACGAGGGCCAGGTCTCCAGACAAGGGGGGTTTGGAGTCCCGCTGCTGCTAGGGCCCACCAGCCACCACCCCGTGAGTGTCACGTGTCTGTGTGTGTCTCTCCTGTCTCTGTGCCCGTGTGTACACATGTATCGATCTGACTGTATTTCTGTGGAAATCGTGTTTAAATAACAGCACCCTTTTATATAGCGCTTACATGGGCCAGGCACTCTGATAAACTGCTTTCACGGCACAAAACAATACTGTAAGGTAGGTAGTTTTATCATTCCCGTTTTACAGATGGGGAAATAGAGGTTCCAGGAAGTCAGCTGACTAGCCCAAAGTCAAACATCAGGGAGCTCCAGACCGAGGACTCAATACCCACTGATCCATGCTACTACCCCTCCAGTTTATCTATGCCTCTGCATGACCTTGAAGGAGGGCATGTAATCGGGCATTGGTAACTGTATGCTTGAGCGTGGCTGCGTAGTTGTGTAGCTGTGTACATACCTGTGACCCTGAACGTGTGGGTTCCTCTGTGTAATCATCTGTGTGCCTATATCCACGTCATTGAGTCTGTTTTCGAACATCTGGATGTGTGCTTTTGTATATCCACCCATGTAGCCGTGACTGGCTCTGTCACATTGTGTCTGTGAGCGTAAGTAATGGGGTGTACAGGTAAACATATGTGAGGCCACCCATGTCTGCGTGCGCCCCACTCATCTCCCCTTACACTAGTCTTTGCTTTCCAAACCTAGGCCTCGCTTCACCTCTTCCAAAAACCTTCCAGGCTGCCAGGCTATCCTCACCTCTGTGTCCTCACAAACACCCTTGTGCCTGCCAGGGCCCAGCAGCCTGGGCAATGACTCTTCTTTACCATTGCTCTGCCCTGTCTCCCCAACTAGGGGCAGCATGGCGGAGCAGAGAGGCTGCTGGGCTAGGAGTCCAGAGCCTTCCGTTCTAATCCCCATATTGCTCATCTTTCTGCTGCCTGGGTAAGCTCCTCCACTACACCATGCTGCCTCTTATGCCCAGTGGCTCCGGGGCACCCTGTCCCTCCCTGCAAAATTGGAGAGTCAAGCCCCACCCTCCTTGAGGCCCATGTCTTGCTAAGAGTTTGAGATTAACAACAGTGCAGTCCCTGAGGGGGTTATATTTTATTCATCCACTCATCAAGCATACACTATATATACCAAGATGTGTGCACCAGGTTCCCGTTTTGCCCAGAGAAGAGGGTCCTAGCGTCAAAGCTGGAAGAGACCTGGGAGTATCTGCTAGCCCAACTCCCCTAATTTACAGATGGGGCCCATCAAGGAGAACGGTGGTATGGAGGAGCAAAGAGAACACTCCAGGGTAATGTCCAGACCCCTTGGCATGAATTGAGCGAGGGCAGGCATGCAAAGAACTTCAAAGGACGGCAGGAGTGCAGCAGATGCCCTGGCCTTTGCAGGAGGCTTTGCAGCAGCTGCCCCGCCCCCAGGCCAACTCCATCTCCCACCACACCCCTCTCATTCTCAGAGCCCCGGCCGCACAAAACAAAACTGCTTGTCACACACACCCCCATACACACCTTCAAGCCTTCCCACATGCTCCTTCCTCTTCCACCTTTGCCTGGAAGATTCCTCGTTTTCCTCAAGATCCTGCTGCACAGTCTATTCCTCCAGGAAGCCTTCCTTGCGGCCCTCCTCCCCCCAGCTCAGCCCTCTGCACCCGCACAGGCACCAGTGCTGCGCTCTGATAGAACTGATGGCACCTCAGGGCCCCCCAGCACCCCGTGCGACACCATTCCAACACCTGTCTCCAGGCAACAGCCTGTCGTGGTCTCTCCCTTTCCAACCAGGAAACAAGTTCCTCGAGGACAGTGACCGCCTCCCTTCTCTTAGTAACCCCCAAGCGCGGCACAGTGTTGGGCACACAGCAGGCCTGCCGTGCGGTATTGAACAGGAGCTGGTGGCGGCAGAGCAGGTGGGGCTCGCCTGCTGCCGCCGAGGGAGGTGGTGCTGAGGTCACTTAAGGACTGGGAAAGGTGAAGAGGACGGGAGGGGAGTCCCACTCTTACGTTCTTTCACTACCGAGGCTGTGTGTGCTCCAGGGCCCTGGAGAAATAGCACTGCCCATGGCCACGAGCACGGGAGAGCCTGGGGTAGGACCGTGGGAAGATGTAGCTGGTATGGAAGAGCAGAACTGGAAACCACAACCCTGGGCTGAGCGCCTCGTGCCTCTCTCGAACCGCGGTGGAGACCTCGCCTCGCTAGAGGCTGGGAGGAGAGGGGTGTCCTAAGCAGACAGGGGGCCCTGTTTGGAGCAGGCCCCAGCAGCAGCCTCCCGGGAATTAGGCACTTGGCCAGAAGACTCCGGGTTTAAACCCTTTGCAAGCTGAGGTGTCTCTGGCCCCCTCCATGCCGATCACGGGGCTGGGCTCCCCATGAGCAGAGCTGACAGCCCTCGATGAACCAGCCCCTGGAGGCAGGAGACACGAAAGCACAGAGACAGTGGAGTATAATAACGGGAGAGACCAACAGGGATTTCACCCCTCCGGCCCAAAGTAGCCGCTTCCAACCTACTTCCTCCCCCGAGTCAGCCACGGGCCTAGAGGTAGCCGTGGGATATGCCCGTATGCTGACGGAAGGTGGAGGTGTGGATACCTGCTCTCTCTCCCCTCCCACGGTCACTGCGGCCCAAACAATATACAATGCCTCCTCTCATTAGTTTTTGCGGGCATGTGACAGGCCAGGAGCAGCTGAGACAGCTTTGAGGGTTGGGGGGCGGGGGGTTTCCCGGGGAGGGCTGGGTAAGGGGAGGCTTCTCCCTCTGTCCTCTTCTGACAGGAGTGGAGATTCTTCTGGCCACCGGGTTTAGCCACCCCAGTTCAGCAAACTTTGCTGCCAGCCCTGCTTCGGGGGGCCGGAGATGGACGGAATAGTGGGGGGAGGGCCCATCCCAGCCTGAAGGGGATTTCCAGAACACTGGGATGTGTGCCATGGGTGGGGATTTGAGGCCTCCATGAGGAGGGAGAGGAGGGAGAGGCAGCCGAACGAGCCCCTCAAGGTGTTGGAGGTAAGGGAGGGGATGGAAGCCTCTGGGCCTCTGCTTCCGGCTCACCTCATCGCACTCCCGACACAGGCACCTCTCTGGGGCGGGTTTTTCCATTTGAAGGCTGAACAAAGGAGTAGGGAAGCTAAGGTCAGCCTGGCAGGTGAGACTTCCTGCTCCACCTCTAATGCTGGCTGGCTGTGTGATGTGACCTTGAGCCAGACACTTAGTCCGCTGGGCCTCAGCTGCCCATCTGTGTGTGCCATGAGGCCAGCCTGTGGCATCTCAGGCCATCAACTCTGGGCATCGAGGATCCGCAGACGCCCATGCTCTGGGACCCATGTCGGATCGCCCAGCTATTACCCAAAGCCACTTTGTGCCAGGCCCTGTGCTGAGCAGGGCAGAGGGAAAGGACCATCTACCTGGGTGGTCCTGCCCTCAGGGTGACATATGGTGATTCATGCACCCCACAGAACCCAGACAGCCGGCTGGCCCCAGCTCCTTACAGGTGCCCTGCCTGATTCCAGCACTGCAAATCCCTCAACCCCAGCTTCCCCTCAGCCCTTCCACTGTTGTTCACATGTCACCTCCTCCGGGAAGCCCTCCCTGATTTCCCTCCTGGGATCACTGTGCTCCCTCCTTTGTCACACTTCTTGACAAATGGGCAAAGTGATGGGCAAAGTGTCCATTACCCTTAATTACCTGTTCCATGTCTGGTTCCTCCCTCAGATTGTGAGGTTCATGAGGACTGGGACCTTGTCTCTCATTCATCCCCAAGACAACGTCTGGCACGTAGTATAGGTACTTACTACCTAATATTCAGTACTTAATAAATATTTTGAAATACATTAAGGAGGCACCCTCTCCCATCTGGACCCAAGGCAGATAATCCCCATCCCTTCACAGGGGCCTGGAGGAGGTGGGCCCAGATTTCTCTAAGGAAGTCACTCCCCCATTGGCTGCATCCCACAGCAAAGGGACACCTACCCCTATCAAATTGGTCCAGGCCCCAGGCTCAGGACACTGAGATGCCCTACCCAAGAAGGTGGCCGGAAAAGCACATACTGTCCGATTCCAAATCCCTTAAGCACCCTGCTCTGGTCTGGGGGCAGTAATTTCCCTGGGGGCCACCACGGAGATGAGGACACTGGTGCCAGGCCTTGAGAGACAAACAGGAGTTCAGTGGGTAGAGCAGCGAAGGCAGGCACGCCCTACGTAGGGGAAAGGCACAGAATGTGGAAATACACAGGGTGTTTTCTGAAAGGCAAGCAGACACTCTCCTGCCTTTAGATGGGCAAAGTGTCCATCACCCAAAGTGCCTTTGGGTCCCCACTTTGCTGTAGAGCTACTCGGGCCCCTTCCTGAGCAGAGAGAGATGGCATTATTCACACGGATTCTCCAGGCCCTTCTCCTTGCTATAACATCAAGGCCGCGGGGGCCTGATGTCTCGCGTGATTGGCCAAAGCAGGCTCTCCTTTCCTGAGCTTAGCTCCCACCCTCACGGCCCCAGCCCATTCTTAAACCAGAATTCTAGAGCCAGAGAGGCTCTCAGAGGCCATGAAACCCCATCTTCGTCAAGATGGGGTACACATGGCCCACGGCGGGACAGAATGTGCCAATGAACGTGTGCGGAGCGCAACTCAAACTTGGGGGGGGTCTCTCCACAACCCCCCACCAGGGACCGCTCTCCCTGAGCGAGTGGCCAGAGTTCTTCAGGTTAAGTCTGCTGGACCCGGCAAGGTGGCTCCTGAATTCCCTGAGTTCTGAAGTCATCCGACTCTGATCCCCACTCTCCCCCCCACCCCGCTCCCCGCCCGGCCACTGTCCACTGCTCGAGAGTAACCTTCTTCTTCTACATACTCCTATGTACTCCTCTCCAGAGTCAGAAACACACCTAGCCTCATACTGTCTTCTTTGGAGAGCGTGGCCCCCGGAGGCCGACTGAGTGCTCCTGTCATTGCCGCGCTGTGAACACCGTTTCCAGGCAGGTGGGGACCTTGCCTGTCTTGTCCCAGGTACTCCAGTTACCCCGAGCAGTGCCTGACGCTACGTGGTAGGGGCTCCGTCTTTCTCAAATGAATGAAGCTGAGTGACCTATTTTCTCACCTATAAATGGTAATGACTGCTCACCTCTCAGGTGGTTGTGAGGACAAAGGAAAACGTTCACAAAAATGCCCAGCCAGGGTCCGCCACAGCGCAGCCTTCATGTTCCTTCTTCAAGTCCGCCAGCACCCTGCCCTTCTACACTCCGCTCCCCTCCTGCAGAGAGCCTCCCCTGGTTATCTACTGGGCTCCAGTCCTGGCGTCTGTCCCAGAAACACTTCCTCCCCACATACTTGTCTAGAGTCCAGGTGATATTTCTGGAAAATATGGCTTCTTATTTGTTTACCTTTTCTTCTGCCTGAGTCCTCTTGTTGGACAAAGGTACGATTCTACCTTCTGCAGCTCCCCCCCTCAATCATCACCACCGCTACCACCGGGGGTCTTTGAGGTGTAACCAAGAGGTGACTTCCAAGCGCGGATCAGCTCATGGCCAAGTCCTCAGCATCACAGCCGCAGACGCTTGCTACCCTCTAGACCATTCTCCACGGAGAGCTTCACAAAGCACCTGCGCGTCTGTTATCTAATGGGATTCCCTGAAACGCCCCTGGAAAGCCGGGCTTTATCATCCCCGTTTTACAGAGAAGGAAACTGAGGCTTAGCGGGGTTGAATAATCTGCTGGTGTCGCGTGGCCTGGGAGGGACAGCAGAGTTGTCCTGTCAGCCCCTGAGCCCATTCCCCCCAGACTGGGTCCTTAGAGGTCGGGCGATTAACATTAGCAACGCCTCGCATTTCCGTGGTGACTTCGCTTTCACATAATGTTCACATCCTCTCTTTCGAGAAATCTAACGGAGACAGAAATCCTGGAGTCACAAACCCACCGAGGCCACGTCCAGCCGGAGGGTCATCCCTGTGAGAAGGTCCCCCCTCTTCCCTGAGGCAGGAATGGAATCAGTGGGACCACAGAGAAGTTGCTGCCCAACGTCGCGGGGCTTGCCAGCAACTGAGCCAGGATTTGGTCTCTTATTTGCCTGACTCTCATCCTCACTCCTCCCACTCCCAACTTCCCCCATTTCTCTCTGGGCCTTTCCCCATCTGTAGAATGGGTTGGATGAGCTCTTTAAGCCTTACCCCCTGATCTGTGTCCCACCTACATTCCTATTTATGAAAACGGTACCAGTTTGGGAGGCAGATGGTTTGAGTTCAAATCCAAGTGTGGGCAAATTCAGCACTCACTGTCCCTGAGCCTCAAATTTTTTCATCTGCAAATGGGCTCAAGTGAGATAATGGATACAAGGCTCCTGGCACATTCCGAATAATCACTAATTGTCAGATTTCCTCTCTTTTCTTTCTAAGTCTGTGCAGGGCAGTCCTGGAAGACCTGTGCTCAAAATGCTACTCAAGCTCAGTTTCCCCCATTTTACTGTAGAGGAGTCAGATTAGGGGAGCCACGACCTGCATGGCTGGGTCTCTGGCTCAGAGACTGGGATGGGGGAGCTTCCCAGCAAAGGCCCCTGACCTCTCAGGAATTTTCTGTGTATTCCTCCTTCCCATCTCCCCCAATCTCCATTCTGAACATTTTCCCCAGAAAGAGTTAAGCCTTCTTTGGGCTTCCCCTTCCCCGACCGGCAGTGCCAACGGAGATTAGAGAGATCGGATTCATTTCTCTTAATAAACAGAAAAGAAGTTGGGCCAGGCAGGTGACAAGGAAACAATTGGAATAATAGGGGGTTGGAGCAAAATGGAGCTTGACTTCCTCCAGTGATACCCCAGGGCCACCCCCAGACCTGGGGAAACAACAGCCAGGGGCAGGGAGGTGTTTCCTACGCACGTGGGCTCAAATCAGGCCGACTGCTGCCCGGAAAGCCCAGTGCGCCTGGATACCCAACACAACGCAGGGGGAGGCGCAGCCACTGAAGCAATGACCGCTAACCCAGGAGGCTGGAGCAGGGATCTACAGGACCAGCTTCCCCAGCCCCTGCCTCCAGCCTGGTCTCTTGGGAAAAGGGTCCACCGCCCTGGGCAGCCACTAGCTTTCTACCTCCAGTCCTCACGGTCTGACCACAATCGGTCCTGCTGCAATTCTGACCCATGCCCTCTCGAGATGGGAATGACTTCGGACTGAATCCCAGTGGGACAGCCTTAGGACAGACTCAGCATCCCGCTGGGAATACAGAGCCCTTGGAAACACCCTTCACCCAAACCCTCCCTCAGGGCTTGGCCAGCCATCCCTGCCCCAGCACCCTGACTTCTATTTGTGCCTGGGCCAAAGGGGAGCAGGGCCCTCCTCCAAAAGGAAGATCGGGCCGGATGCAATCACACAAGAGGCTTCTCACCCTCTTCCTGACCCCTCAGACGTTCCTTCTAATTCTCCTGCAGAGGAGGTGGTTAAAGGACACTGGGACGGTAAACACAGAATGGGATGGGCCCGCACACACCGCCATTTCCTCACCTCTGGCACTGCAGCCGGAGCCAAAAGGAAGGTAGACTTCGAAGCGAGGCAAGCCCCAAGGGAGCCCCACCCTCTCGCAGAGACTCATGCCCTACCCCTCAAACAGGAGGCAGAAACAGAGGGGGAGACACGAGAAAAGAACCAAGCAAGTGCCCAAAAGAAAAGTGACCCCAGCAGGGACGAGCCAAGTCAGCCACCCTTCCCCTCCCCTCAGGCTGCCCATCCAACAGGCCAGAGAGCCCAGAGACAGGGAATTGGCTGTTGTATTTTAAGTAGCCATTGCGGCCCAGATACAGCTGCTCCGTTAACTTGGGCCTCGGTTTCCCCCATCTGTAAGCACACTTCCAACCCTGGAATGTTTCTGCCAGGACTGGGGGAAGGAGTGATGGGGAGGGGCGCCATGGTTCCTTCTCATCGGTGAGCTCACCACCCCAAGGAGGTGGATGTTTGCGGTTTGGCCCAGGGGAGTGGTGAGGGGAGCCAGGTGGGAAAAGCGAACAAGAACCTAAAGCATGCTGTGCCCCACGCGGGGTCCTTTGTGGGGGCTGAAACACCGTTTGAGTGCAGACCGTTTGACCTTCCAGACCCGGAGGAACCCCCACCAGAGACGTAAGGCCACTTGCCTCCCCCATGGGCCCCAGGCCAGAGCCAAGTCTCTGACCCCCTGACTCAGCAGAGGGCAGAACCTGGATGAGCCTGGGGGAGGGGGATTGCTTCACCGTCCCAAGAGCCAGACTGCCAGCACTTCCTGCTTAAGCCAGGACATTTCTGCCCCAGCTGGGGATCCCTTCCCCCTAGAACGGGGCCGGACTGACTCTGGGAGATGCTGGGGGGCGGCGCAGAGTGGGGGTGCTGAGCCCCGGGCTCTTCACTTCCCCGGGCCCCAGCGCCTAAAGTCTCACCCCTCCACCGCGCCGCGGACCCCCGGCGGAGCCACCCCGGCCGCACCCTCGGCGCCGCCCAGCGCGCAGCCCAGGTGCCCGGCCGCCTTACCTCGGCCTTTACCCTTGGCCCTCTTGGCCTTGTCGTCCGCCTTCTTGGCCCGGGGGGCGGCCGGTTCGGCGCCCTCGGCCCCCGCCGCCTTCTTCTTGCGCCGCTTGCCCCGCAGCCAGCTGAAGGCGCGCCGGAGGCCGGACGCGCCGGAGCGGGACTTCTTCCTGCGCGGGGGGCCGCCCGGGCCCCCGGGCTCGTCGGCCGCAGGTGCGGCGGGGGGCGCGCGGGCCGCCATGGCGCGGCGGGCGGACGGGGCGGCGGGGGTCAGGCCCCCTGCGGCGGGGCACCCATGCGCGGAGCGGGCGCGCGGGCAGGCGGCCGCCGCGGGGAGACGCGCGGGAGAAAAGTTTGGGCGGCGGAAGCGGAGCCCGCGGGGAGCGGCCGGGCGCCGGGAGCGGCGCGGGAGGGGCGGGCCGGGCGGCGGGCGGGGCGCGGAGGCCGGCCGGGAGCGGAGCAGGGAGCGGCCGCGGGGCGGGGGCGGCGCCGCCTGCCGCCCTCCCCCGCCGCCTCCGGCCCCGCGGCCCCGCTCTGGGCTCTCCCGGGCCCGGGGAGGGCGAGGGCGAGCGCCGAGCGGGCTGCTCCAGTGTCCCCGGGGTCGCGCGACGGCCCGGGACCCAGAGGGCGGGGTCGCGGGGCGGGGCGGGAGGGGCGGTACTGAGGTGCGGGGTCGGCGGGGGCGCGAGAGGGAGTCCGCTTCGCCGGAGGAGGTACGAGGAGGGGGCGGAGAAATGCTCGGGTTGGACCCCGGGACTGCTAGGTATCCTGAGTTCAGTTTAGGAGGAGATGGGATGGTTCTGGAATTCTCCTGGAATAAGGGAATTCTGAGAATTATTTCCAGACCTCGGACGGTATTGACGGTTTGCTCTAGAGACTGAGGCTTCAGACACACCTGAGACCTGTGACCGACAGTTGGACCTCCCTCTGCAGGCTGGCGATTGAGTCACCCCATCGCTTCTTCTCCCCGACTCATTGCACCTTCCCCCAGTGTCAACCCTCAACGTGGAGCTGGGATCCATGCTTTGTGGGTTCTCTCTTCACCCTTCGGTGAAGGGAATGAGGAGAGTGGTGCCTCCGTTTACCTGTGCCTAGGTTTACCCTTGGACTTCGCTGTCAGGTCCCAGGGCATCCCTGCCTAGGCCTGGATGTCCCACCGAGATGCTCAACACAGATCCGGGCTGATCTTGGGCTTGATAAACTCACAGTTTCCAAAGTGCCATGAGATCGTCTGTAAGTAAGAAGTGTGACTAAGGGAGCGCTTAGGGAAGAAAGCCGTTAAGAATCACGAAAATGCTGTGCTCATTTCCTCCAGGCCTCTGGCTCTTTATTATAGCTGACCAAGCACTTTTAAATCATCTGATCCCATAACAAGCTATGAGGGAAGCAGGGTGGAGAGTTCTACCCCCAAAGTACAAAAGGGAAACTGAGGCCAAGAGGGGACAGTGATTGCCCAACAGCATAGAGGCGGTCAGCAGCAGAGGAGCCAAGACCAGCAATCTAGAACTTGTCTCTGCCTGGTCCCTAGGACTAGAAATTGCCCAAGGTCCAGGCATGGGTTCAGCAGTCTTGGAGACCCTCCTTGGGCCCCAAGAAGGGCATTGTGGTACCTCCACCGCTTAGAATGTCTTCATCCACCCAACCTGACTCTGAACACATAGCTTTCTCCTGATCCTGGTCTCCGCAAGGGCAGAGACCCATTTGGGACGCCCACTCCAGGCAGGCCTGGCATAGTGTCGACAGCACTCTCTCTAACATTGAAAATAAGTAGGATACAGGGTTTGGCCTCCCTAACCTGCTTCAGCCCCTTAAGTGGCTCCAGGGGCTCAGCTGTGGCAAACCTTGAGGCAGAGCACAATCATTGCTAGGCCTCAGTTTCCCAACTAACCACCATTCATTCAGGACCAGCCCACATCCCAGAGCCAGGCAGAGGGATCACACTGGACCCTGTCCTCGTGTCCTCTCTACCCAGCCCAGCACTAACCCTAAGGGCCCTTCCCCTCTGTCACTTGGTGAGTATCAAAGGAGAAGTGTTAGAGGCAAGGCTGAGACTCGGAGAAAGGGTCTCAAAGGACCAAAAGACCTTGGCCTGTTGGATAGTCTAGAAGCATCGGGTAGGGAGGGGAGAGGAAGGCAAACATACCTGGCTTTTGGAAGGAGCGATCAGGAGAGGAATATTGGTCAGTCTTGTCCCCCCACCAACCCTTTCGGCACCTCCCAACCGGTGGCCAGGACTGGCAACATAATGTGTAGGGCCCCGTGCAAAATGAAAATGGGGGGCCTTTCGTTCAAAAATTATGAAAAATTTCAAGAAGGCGGGGCACCTGGCTGGCTCAGTAGGTGGAACGCGTGACTCTTGAACTCAGGATCCTGAACTAAGGATCCCACCTTGGGCCTAGAGCTTACTTAAAAAATTTTTTTTTAACGTTTTTATTTTATTTTTGAGAGACATAGAGACAGAGTGTGAGCAAGGGAAGGGCAGAGAGAGAGGGAGACACAGAATGTGAAGCAGGTTCCAGGCTGTGAGCTGTCAGCACAGAGCCCGATGCGGGGCTGGAACTCACAGACTGTGAGATCATGACCCGAGCCATAGTCGGCCGCTCAACCGACTGAGCCACCCAGGCGCCCCTAGAGCTTACTTTAAAATAAGAAAATTTCGAGAAGGCAACAGCAGACCATTCAACCAAGTGTGGGGCCTTTCTGATATCAGGGCCACAGGTAACCGAGGGTAGGAAGTTGGCCCTGCCAGTGGCTCTTATAATTCCTCAGCAAAGGCTCCCCTCAAACCACAGCTTCCCCCCGGGGGCGCCTGGCTGGCTCAGTTGGTAGAGCATGCAACTCTTGATCCTGGGGTCTTGACTTCAAGCCCCATGTTGGGTATAAAGAGTACTTCATTTAAAAAAATTTTTTTTTGAGGGAAAAAAATATTTGAAAAACCCCACAATCCCCAGGAGTCAGCTCAGAGATTAAGTCCCCGATTTGGGAGGTGGGGAAGGAGGGGGCTGGGGAGAGGTCAGGGTTATTTTCCCTTCACTGCTGCTAGCTCCAACAGTCAGACATCCTCCCCTCCCAACTCCGACCTGGACCGCCCTTGGACCCACAGCCCCAGCTTTCCTTCTTGTCTCCTGGCCTAATGGACAGACATGCTTCCGAGGCACCCAGAGAGAGCTAGCCTGCAAAGCTGCCCTCTAGATAGATTCATGGCTACTCAGCTCAGCCGCATTTCTTTGCGGGCCCTGTGGGCAGCTAAGGAAACAGACTTCCCAGCAGCCCCTGTCAGCAGGGCCCAAAGTCCATCCTGGAGCTAGTCTGTCACCTGACCAGGCAGGAAGCTGCAGCCCCAGGGAGGAACCAGCAACAACCTGGCTTGGGCAGCAGCCCCCAGGCCCTCCAGCTTTGCCCTCTCTGTTTTTGGAAAACCCAGGACCACCCTGACATTAAGCTCTTACCCAGCCAAGACTCCCTCACCTCCTCCCCACCGGGAGACCTGCCTCCCATAGGCTCCAGCTTTGTCCCCTGCTGGGCCTGGCCTTCTCACAAACTCCAGACTGGGCAGCCAGGCCAACGCGTGGCTGAGCCTGCCGCATTTTACAGAGGACACCAGGAAGGAAAAGAACCTGCAAATCGCACAGCCAAGGGTAGGAGCACCTGCGGCTCCCCTCAGTCCTTAGACCCATTGGAGGGGCTGAAATTACAGCGCAGGGAGGAACAATTCCGCAAAGTCGGGATGTGGGGTGGTTAGTGATATTCCTATTCCAAGGACAAGACAGCCAAAGACGAGGTGGAGTGACTTGCCGACAGTCACACAGTTACCTCTGGGCAGACATGGAATTTAAAACTGGCCTGTGTCCATGCGTGTTTGTGTGTGTGTGTGTGTTTCCTGATTGAGCACTTGCTTTATGTCAAGCCTCCCTACCGCGTGCCAGCCACTTACAAGGATAGGCGGTTAAGACCCTGGAAAAAGAAAAGTACTTATTATCCTGGGGCCTCCAAAATGTCCTGCTTAACTTGGAATGCCCTTGCACGCGTTATTCAGGGGAAAGGTCCGCAGCTTTAACCAGATCCCCAAAGGGGTTCCTATTTCAGAACGAACTAAGAATCCACCTTTCGATCCTTCCCAGTGCGGAGGGTAAGATAGAAAGAGGCTCCTTGAACATCCAACTTCGGCTCAGGTCGTGATCTCACCGTTAGTGAGTTTGAGCCCCACATCGGGCCCTGGGCTGGCAGCTCAGAGCCTGGAGCCTGCTTCAGATTCTGTCTCCCTCTCTCTCAGCCCCTCCCCCTTTCATACTCTGTCTCTCTCTCTCTCAAAAATAAACATTAAAAAAAATTAAAAAAGAAAGAGGCTCCTTGCATGATGCCCTCATTCCCCCTCCTCCCTAACCTGGGGGTAGGGGTTAGAGGAACCGAGCAGGTCCTGTCCGCTGTGGGCATTCCTGTGTCCCCTCCTCTGGCCGTGTCTTTGGTCTTTGATCTTCCCAGCACTTCTTAGAATCGGGTCCTATTGTAAGGGTGATTCGCACCCATTTCCCTGCTGGCTTGAGAGGTGAAATAACACCTGAGGTGCTGGTGGTGGGTGGCTGGAATGAGACCGAGCCTTGCGGGTCCTGGCTCTAAGTTGGTGCCAGCTCCTAGGAGGCTGAGGAGCGAAGGGGAAAGAGAGGAGAGGGGAAAGAAGAGGGAGCCGGGGAACAAGAGAGAAAGGAGAAGTAGCTGTCGCCGCTGCCCGGGCTCCAATGTGGAACAAATTCTGCTCCCCTTCGTTCTTTCCACACACGTCTGAGCGCCAGCTCTGTGCTCCAGGCTCCCAGATGCGACCAGTTAGTCCGTGATCAGGTCGCCACTCTCTTAGCTGTCCACGGTGTGGAAAGATGGTTTTCAAACTTCTTCTTTTAGCCTCAAAATTTTATTTTTCCCCTCAAACAAAAGCCCACCCGAATTTTATCTGACAGATAAAATGGATAAAAGCAGTGTTTTATACATATAAATTTAGTTTATAAATCAACTTGTAACCTCTACTTGCCATGGAGTAAACCAGCGAAAACAGTGATGACATTGCAATGGACTAAAAATTTGAAACCCTAGTAATAAGTGATGATTCTGCTTTTTAAAATTTTTTTTAATGTCTTTGTTTATTTCTTTGAGGGAGAGACAGAGTGTGAGCAGGGGAGAGGCAGAGAGAGACAGAATTCGAAGCAGGCTCCAGGCTCTAAGCTGTCAGCACAGACCCCGATGTGGGGCTTGAACCCCAAACCATGAGAGCATGACCTGAACCGAAGTCAGCCGCTTAACTGACTGAGCCACCCAGGCGCCCCCTGATTTTGCTTTTAACTGACAGCCAGTATTCAAATTACTCCTGTGGCAGTTCATTTTTATAGGTAATTAGAAAGTGCTGCACTTCAGGGGTGCCGGGTGGCTCAGTCGGTTAAATATCTAACCCTTGGCCTCAGCTCAGGTCATGATCTCACAGTTCGTGGGTTCAAGCCCCACATGGGAATCTGTGTTAATGCCAGAGCCTGCTTGGGCTTCTGTCTCTCCTTCTCTCTGCCCTTCCCCAGCTTGTACTCTCTCTCTGTGTCAAAATAAATAAACTTTAAAAATTAAAAAAAAAATTGGGGCACCTGGGTGGCTCAGTCGGTTAAGCATCCAACTCTTGATTTTGACTCAGGTCATGATCTCATGGTTTGTGGCTTTGAGCCCCATGTCAGGCTCTGTGCTGATAGTGCAGAGCCTACTTGGGATTCTCTCTCCCTCTCTCTCCACCCCTTCCCCACTCACGTGCTCTCTCTCTTTCAAAATAAATAAATAAACTTTAAAAAAAAAAATGAGGTGCCTGAGTGGCTCAGTCGGTTAAACTTCCAGTTCTTGATTTCGGCTCAGGTCATGATCTTCTGGTTTGTGAGTTTGAGTCCTACATCGGACTCTGCGCTGACAGTGCAGAACCTGCTTGGGATTTTCTCTCTCTCCCTCACTTTCTGCCCCTCCCCCATGCTCTCTCTCAAAAAAAAAAAAAAAGTTAGCCTAACCTTGTTCTCATCTCAATCCTGCCACTAACTTTCTGGGTGTCCTTGGGTGAGACACTGTGTGTGTGTGTGTGTGTGTGTGTGTGTGTGTTTGTGTGTGTGTGTGTATCTGGGCACCAGTTTCCCATCTGAGCATTCGATTTCACCTGGGAAAGCAGTGTGCGTGGAGGTATCTGAGTGTGTTGGGGTGTGTGCAGGCGTGCAGTGCACATATGCGGAAACTTCATTACTCATCCTCACCGCCTACCCCCGTCCCAGCGCTGGGCCTGAGAGAAGGGTCCACAAAACCACTGAACTGCCCAAGTTCGAAGGCAGAGGCGGGTTGCCATGGAGACATGCTTTGTTTCCCAACTGTCTGGCTGCATCTGACAAGCACAAAAAGCCAGGCCAGATGGACACTGACCCAGGCCAAGAGAGCAGGGATTTCCTGACCCAAGAACCGCAGGGCTCACTGCTTCCAAGGAGAAGGGTTCAGTTCTCAGTTCTCAGCCCCAGAACAGCGGGATGACCAGCGTGACCTGCCAGCTGATCAGGCTTCACGTAGGGGGCTGCTGGGCTGCTAGGTGGGGCCCTCAAGGTGTTTGCAGACACCCACTCCACCAGCCCTAGGCAGCAAGCCTGGCCCTGTGCCCAGGGGCTGGGCTGGGAGGGAAACACCCACACTTGGGGCCTTCAAGAAGCTGGGGAGCAGGGTCAAGATCTGTGGGTAGAGCTCCCTGCCCGCGATCAGAGGGCAACAGCTGGAGTGGATTCTCCGAGGAACCGCCCACGATCCACACAGAGGCCTGTACAAACACACGGATGCAGGCTGACACACCGGCACGCACACCAGTTCACACCGGCATGCCCAGATATACGGACACACATTGACCGATTATCTAGGCACCCGTAAACACTCAGGTACACTGCAACAGAACTGATGTCTAAACGTACACAGATACAGGAACGTACTGAAACACAAACTCATACACAGTTGTATCACACACACACACACACAGATACACAAATACACACACTCCCAGAAGCACAGACCCTCGTACACAGACATCCACTGATACAAAACCAGGACTTTCACAGATACTCAGGGGCCCATAAACCAGAGAGAGAGATCCGGAAGGCCCTGTTACACAAATACAGGTATAAAGTGATAAACAGTTAGAAGTAGAAACACAGATACGCAAATACCCAACACAGATCCAGGCAAGGGGAAGAGAAGGGAACTAAAACCTGGTGACAGTCCGTTCTGCGCAGGCAGCACGAAAGGAATTTTGTCTGCAGGATCCTTTAAAAATCTTTCCAGGGGCACCTGGGTGGCTCAGTCGGTTAAGCACCTGACTTCAGCTCAGGTCATGATCTCACGGTTCGTGGGTTGGAGCCCTGCGTCGGGCTCTGTGCTGACAGCTCAGAGCCTGGAGCCTGCTTCGGATTCTGGGTCTCCCTCTCTCTCTGCCCCTCCCCCGCTTACTCTCTCTCTGTGTCTCTCAAAAATGAATAAAAATTAAAAAAAATTCTTCCAACAACCTGTGAGGTCGATAGCAGTATTTGGACTCCTTGCAAATATGACGCTAATGTAGAATACAGAAGCAAAAACGAGGCCCAAACGATGCGGAAGGAAATGGGATAAAATGGGAAACTGGCTCTTCACCCGACTTCCCCAGGCCATCCAAACACTCTTAATGCTAGCGGCCAGTGTATACTTTTTCTATGCGTTTGCATACAAGCATGTAAAGATACTACGAGTCTGAACATTCTCCTTAAAACCAACTCAGAGAGGTTAAGAAATCCGACCAAGCTCATACAGCTAGCTTAGCAGCAGAATCAGGATTTGGATGTGGCTCTGGTTCACTCCAAAGGGCTCTTTCTGCTGCCTCAGCCGGCAGACAACCGCACATTCAGAGGCAGACAGATTCACAAAGCGGAGGCCAGGCCCAGGGGCAGGGGGAGGGCCGGCACCTCTGGGCTGCGGAGGAGGGAGGCCCTGCCGGCCCTCAGCCGGATCGCTCTGGGTCTTTTGGCGTTGTCCCTATAACTTTCTGTTAAGGAGCAGAGAGTGGAACCTTTGAATCATTGACCTAGGTGAGCACCCGCTGGTGACTAAGTGATACAGGGCTCCAATTAGAGAGAGTGGGAGCAGGGGAAGGGGCAGAGAGAGAGGGAGACCGACGATCTGACAGCAGCCTCTGCGCTAACAGCCCAGAGCCCGATGGGGGGGGACGGGGACTCACAAACCCGGAGATCATGATCTGATGCTTACCCAACTGAGCCACCCAGGCGCCCCCAGGGGAACCTTTTCTAAGGCTAAATCTGGACTTTGTCCTTCCTCTGCTTAAATCCCTTCCTGTTATCTCCAGAGTAAATCCTGGCCTCTTAGAAACCGAGAGTCCTTCACTCCCCGCCCCAACCTGCCTCTCCCCATTTTGCCATCTGGCAAAGCACTTCTCAGGACCGGCTCAGATGCTCCTCATGTTGGGCCTTCCCCAACTTCCCCATGCAGAAGCTCTCCCTGCCTCCTGTCCCCACGCCCACCCCCACGCCCAGCCCGCAGAGTCTGCCCAGCAGACATCACCTCAAGACTTGAAATCATCACCCCTGGGATGCCAGGGTGACTCGGTCTGTTAAATGACTCTCGATTTCGGCACAGGTCGTCATCTCATGGTTCGTGAGGTTGAGCCCTGCGTTAGACTCTGAGCTGGAAGCCTACTTGGGATTCTCTCTCTCTCCCTCTGTCTGTCCCTCCCCTGCTCTCTCGCTCTCTTGCTCTCTCTCTCAAAATAAATAAATAAACATTAAAAAAAAAATCACTACCGAGAGACTGACCAGCTTCCAGGTCTTGCCCTAAGTACATTATATAATCATCTCCCTTAATCGTTACGACAGAATGAGAGAGGATGGATAGGAGAGGGGCGACTGGGTGGCTCAGTAGGTTAAGCGTCTGACTTCGGCTCAGGTCAAGATCTCATGATTCATGAGTTCAAGCCCCACGTTGGGCTCTGTGCTGTCAGGGCAGAGCCTGCTTCAGATCCTCTGTCCCCTTCTCTCTGCCCCTCTCCCGGCTCCTGCTCTCTCTTTCTCTGTCAAAAATAAATAAACAGTAAAAAAAGAGGAGCTAGAAGAGACATGTTAGGGGGCTGGGACACCCAGGGAGGGCCCCTGCCAACTGGGATTCCCCAGGAAGTCACCGAAGACAAGAGTTCCCTTGGGATCTGGCGGCGGCTGCGCCTACGGTCCAGGGCCATCTGCACGGACCCTGCTGGGGGAGCAGATGTCCTCTGCCTCCTCCACGTGTCCCTTCAGTCCGGAGCTCTGAGCCAGGGTGTCATTAAATATTTACTGTTTCCCACTCTGCTCAGCTCGGTGCCAGGCCCTGGGCGGGGGACCAGAGAGCAGGGGACACGGAACTGTTTACAGTTAATGATCACCTACCAAGTGGCACAGAATTCTCCCCACGCCCTGCAGGCTGGGTCCTCGGCCCTATTTCTGCAGCTGGAGAGGTGAGGCCCAGAGAGGGAACGCGTTGGTCCCAGATCACACAGCCGGTGAGCCAGCATCGAGAGTCACGTGTGTGCCCACGTCCCGGGCATCCTGTGCCCACCCCCCACCCCCGCCCCAGGATGTGGGCCCAGCCCAGAGGAGACTCGGGGAGGCCATCTTTGAGGTGGGGCTGTGGCTGGAACAGAGCCTGCCTGGCGCATTTTCTACAATAACAACAGCCTGCGTCTGTGCAGCACTTTCCCTTCCATTAGCTCATTCTGCCCTCCCCAACATCCCCTTGGGTGCCTATTATAGTCTCCTTTGACGGATGAGGGATGTAAGCTCAGTGAGGTCAAGCAATTTTCCCAAGGTTGCACAGCCTGTGCATGGCAAACTTTTGAATCCGAATCCTCCTCCTCCTTGGTCACCCTGCTACCTCCACTTCTGCCTCCTCCCAGCGGTCCTCCATGCTGCCCCAAGGGAGTTCTCGAACACAAATGTGAGCTTCTGGCTCAAAAGACCCGGCCAGTCTCTGCCGTCTCACACACCACACTGCTGCGCCTTGGCCAGGAAATGATTCCTCTGCTCTCCCTTGACTTGTCCACCTTTCAAACTCCTACCCAGCCTACAAGTGGCAACTCAAGCGTCACCTTCTCTAGGAAGGCTTCCCGGATTGGCTTCCTTTATAGGAACCTCTAACAGGGCAATTATCCCATTATATTTAATTGCTTGTCTGTCTCCCTCAGCAGATTGTGAGCTCCTCAAGGGCAGAGACGATGATTTTTCAGTCTCTTCACTGCATGGAGCTTTGTAGTCTCAGTAAGCACTTGTTGAATGAAAGGGTCAACGTCCCTGAGGGCTGGGCCCGGGGGAAGATGGCGAACCATTCACAGAAATAGGGACGTTAAGAAGAGAACCTGCTGGGGCACAGGGGTGGCTCAGTTGATTGAGCATCAGACTCTTGGTTTTGGCTCAGGTCATGATCCCAGGGTTGTGGGATCAAGCCCCAAGCCCGGCAGCTAGGAGTTGGGAGCGAGGTGGGGACGAAAACTGGCCGGGAAGAAAGGATGTTAACAGTAACGGAGGGGCGCCTGGCTGGCTCAGCCGGTAGTGAGTGCCTGTGACTGCTGCTCTCGGGGTATTGAGTTCGAGCCCCATGTTGGGTGCGGAGATTACTTAAATAAATAAAACTTACCAAAAAACAAAACAACCACAAACAGTAACTGCATCCTTGCTATGTGCCAGCCCCGGTGCTGAATGCATTACGGACATTATCCAGTTTGGTCCCCAAGACACAGGTCACACCAAGCCATTCGCTGGAAGAGAAAATTGAGGCTCAGGGAATTAATTTATCCAAAGTTACACAGCTAGTAAAGGGCAGGGCAGAGCCAGGAGTGGAGCGTGGGTCCACATGAGCCAAAGTCCATCCCTTCTCCGTATGGTAGACAAGGAAGGACTGAGCTTATAGGACACACATGCTTATGGGGGTGGGGGTGGAGTGGGTGGGAGTAGGAAGCCCAGATGAGAGAGGCAACGGTCCAAGAGACAGCAGGGAAACCAGCAAGGTGGTGTCTCAGGCTAAGAAAAGAGCTCCAAGAAGGGCCCCAGCAGTGCCTACGGTTGCTGAGAGATCAAGCTGGGTTGGGTGCAAGATTTGGCAACTAAGACGCAGCCTTCCAGATTGCTGCTTCCACGTGCTTCGGGGACTCAGTAAAAGGACCTGCTGAGTGGGAGGTGAGGAAGTGGAGGTGGTTGGCTGGGACGAGGAAGAGAGAACAGGGAAGGAAGGGAGCGCCCGTGCGGGTATGTGGATAGGAGGGTAGGGCAAATGGATTGGGGTTGGCTTGGCTTGGAAATATCGGGGAAGCGGAAGCGATGCAAGGAGGTGGGAGGAGGAGGGGGTGAGCAGGGGAGCATTTCAGACTGAGCCAGCCACTCTCCTCGAGGCGCTCTCGATCTCTACCTCAACACTGTCCCTCCTCCTCCATCCCCTCCCCAGCATGGCTTGGCCATGCTATCCTCATTCCTCCTTCTGTCTCCCTCCTCCACTCTGCCCCCACTGCTCCCCTGTGTGTGTTCAGGACCCGGCCACCCCGACCTCCGATCTGCGGTCTCACCCTCCCGGTGAGGCAGGCAGGGAGGAGTTTCCAGGCAGGAAAGGGCTGAGTCACTGGCCACACATCTGGTCTCAGATCTTGATACCCAGCTGGAAGGGGTAGGAAGGAAGAGGCTCCTCCCCCGCAAGCACTCATCACATTGCCTGCTGGGAGGGGCAGGCTGGGGGGGGGAGGGGAGGAGGGGGGGCCCCTGCTACACTAATGACCAGAAATTGCTGGGCTGCTTCACTCACTCTGGGTCCTTTGCTTCTGTGACCGCCTTTTCTGCTCAGGACAGCCCTGAAAAGTAGGGTTTGTCGTCTCTGTTTCACAGGTGAGAAGATTCAGAAACGAAGTGGCTTTGGGCAAGGCCCACAGATATGGAGAGCTGGTCTACCAGTGACCCCATCCCACGCTCTGGGCACACAGAAGGGGGAGGTGTTTGGCGAAAAAAGATGCTCAGGGTCTCCTGCACACTAGTTGGTGACCACTGCAAAAGCTAGGTTAGGGGAAGCACTCGGCCTAGGCTCTGCTAAAATGGCCCCTTCCCAAGGGCTCCTGGCTGGCTAAGTCAGACGTCTGTATGAATCTAGATCTTGGGTTGTGAGTTCAAGCCCCAAGGTGGGTGTACAGATTCCAAAAAAAAAAAAAATTTTTTTAATTTTTTTTTTTTATTAAAAATTTTTTTTTAACGTTTATTTATTTTTGAGAGACGTAGAGATAGAGCGTGAGCAGGGGAAGGGCAGAGAGAGAGGGAGACACAGAATCTGAAGCAGGCTCCAGGCTCTGATGAGCCATCAGCACAGAGCCCGATGTGGGGCTCAAACCCACAGACCGAGAGATCATGACCTGAGCTGAAGTCGGCTGCTTAACCGACTGAGCCAGCCAGGCGCCCCTAAATTTTTTTTAATGTTTATTTACTTTGAGGGAGAGAGAGACAGAGCATGAGCAGGGGAGGGGCAGAGAGAGAGGGAGACACAGAATCCGAAGCAGGCTCCAGGCTCCGAGCTGTCAGCACAGAGCCCAGTGCGGGGCCAGAACTCACAAACCTCAAGATCATGACCTGAATCGAAGTTGGACGCTTAACGCACTGAGCCACCCAGGCGCCCCCCCCAAATTTTTTTTAAGTTGAAATTAACAAATAAAATGGCCCTTTCCCAAAGTCCCAGTGGAAGAAAGACCTTCCTTTCTGCCCCACGCCCTGCTCTGGCCTTGGCTGTTGTTGGCTCAGCTCTGAGCCACCCCTACCTCATTCTTTCGTGTCTTTCAACCTCTCTTCACTTCATGCCGAGAGGAATAGCAAGAGCCTTGGCAGGAGGCGCCCCGCCACCCTGCATTCTGCGAGGGCACAGTGTCCCCATTGTCCTGAGCAGAGAGGTGTCCAGGTCCTGGGGAGAGGTGGGAGAATCATGCCGGGCCTCTGCAGGCGTCCCAGGCCGCTCAGGAACCTTCTCTGGGGCGCAGGCTGCTTCTTCACAGCACATCTAGTGTGACCTTGACCTTGGGCAAGTCACTTCCCCCTCCCAAATGGGGCTTCCCACTTCCATTATTCAGAAGAGCATAGAAATCAGCACTCTTCCCAAGACGCAGACCATCCCTGATGTTAACTTTTAATTGATTTAATTGTATTTACTGTGGCTAGCGTCACGGCTGTGCCACTAGTTCTGTGACTTTGGGGCAAATTTTTGGACTTCCCCTAAGTCTTGGCTTCTTCCTCTTTAAAATGGGAATAACAACAATAATACTACCTCCTTCCCAGGGTGGTTGTCAGGATTGACTTACATAATGCCTAAAGCAGGGACCACATAGGGTTTGGGGGGGGGAGTTATTAATATTTTTTTAGTAAACATTTTTTATATTTAATTTTGAAGGAGAGAAGGAGTGCAAGCAGAGAGGGCAGAGAGAGAGGGAGACACAGAATCTGAAGCAGGCTCCAGGCTCTGAGCTGTCAGCACAGGGCCCGATGTGGGGCGTGAACTCACATCGGTTACTTAACCGGATACTTAACTGACTAAGCCACCCAGGCATCCCAAACTAGAATTATTATCAAGGGACTTCTGGTTACAAAATGAATTCATGACCAAAGAGAATCTGAGAAATGCATCAAAGCACGAAGTTATCAACAAAAGTCACCTGTAATTCCACCCAGAAGGACCTTTTTGTGATGATTTTCTTACACGGAGTAGAATTGCCGTCTCTCCACCTCCCAGAGGACTGACCCATGTAGGTAGGGTCGGGGCGGATATAATCTACATTTCCTGTAACCTCTCTGGGCCTCAGTTTCCCTGTCTGGAAAGGGAAGGGTTACAAATTTATTTAGTTAGTTAGTTAGTTGTTTGTTTAATGTTTATTTTTGAGAGAGAGAGAGAGAGAGAGATCACAACCAGGAGAGGGACAGAGAGAGAGAGAGAGAGGGAGTGATTTCCAATCAGGCTCCACACGGTCAGCGAAGAGCCCAATGCAGGCATCCAACCCACGAACCATGAGATCATGACCTGAGCCGAAACCAAGAGTCATACACTTAAACCACTGAGCCACCCAGGCGCCCCAAGGGAAGACAAATTTCCTGCACGTGCTAACTGCTGCCTCAAGTGAGTGCCATGCTCAACTAATCACGTCAGCCATGGAGGCAGACAGGGGTGGTGGTATGCAGCCGCGGCGTAGGGTCCAAGAAATCCCTAAGAACCACTTCAGTGTGGGGGCACCTGGGTGGCTCAGTCAGTTAAGCATTCGACTCTTGGTCTCACCTCAGGTCTTGATCTCAGGGTTGTGAGTTCAAGCCCCACAATGGGCATGAGACCTACTTAAAAAAAAAAAAAAAAGCAGCAGCCCTTCAGTTTTTAACATTCTAAGAACCTTTTCTCTTCTGGTTCTACTCCCTGTTCTGGCTCCTGGCTTCCTCCGGGGAGTGGGGAGACAATCTTGGCCTCTTCTCCCGCCCCAGGCCTGGAGGTCTAGCGCCCAAATAACGTCCACATAACATTCTGCACTGTTGTACCTTCTGCGTAGAGCCCGGCTGGGACTCTCCTCAAGTCAGACTCCAAACGGGAGAGCCGGAGAGGGAGGAGAGTTTGAGTTTTTCCTCACTAAAAAAGGAAGGATGTAAATTAGCTCCTTCCTCACCAGCCCAGGCTTGGACATATGAACGTGACACGACTCTGGGACGCCTGGGTGGCTCGGCTGGTTAAGGGTTAGACTTAACAGCTCAGGTCATGATCTCACCGTTCACAAGTTCAGGCCCCAAGTCGGACTCTGTGCTGCTCAGAGCCTGGAGCCTGCTTCGGACTCTGTGTCTCCCTCTCTGCCCCTGCCCCTCCCCTGCTTGTGCTATGTCTCTCTGTCTCTCTCAAAAATCAATAAACATTAAAAAGAAAGAAAGAATATTAAAGGATCCTTTAGCGGCCCCTTCAGTTTTTTAGACAATAGAACCCGAGTGGATGGGCCAGGGTCAGCCCAGCCCTCCTGCTAGTGGAAAGGACAGTCCCTGAAACACTCATGTGAAAGATTTAAAACTGGCTTTGGTTCTGGGATGCCAGCTATGTGAGGACCTGAACTCAGTAAGGGGGCAGAGACCCGGAAAGAGCTAGGGACTCTCGAGGGAGAGGGGTGGGCTCCATCAAGGGGAGGGCCTCTATAAAAGAGATGGCGACCCAGTGATGCAGGGGGGGGGGGGTTGGGAGGGGGCCGAAGGGAAGGAGTCTCCTGAGAAGTCTCAGGAATCTGCCACGTGGTCCCAGTGCCCATCCTTTTCTCCCCCTCCCAGTTCTGGAAGCTTGCCAAGGGCTGTAACCTGAGGGGCAAGGAGGGGCAGTCTAGCCTTGCTAGAAGTTGCTTCCAGCCTACAGAAGCCCAGAGGTAGGAGGAAGCTCCCAGGAAAGTCTCCCTTGCCCTCCATGGCCCCAGGCCATTCCTAGCCTCTCTCTGGCTGGCTGCCGGGGAACTCACTCCCAGCTCTGGCTTCCTAGCCCCTAAAAGCCTCACAGTCTGTTGCTCAGGACGGTGGCGTTGCCTGTCTGGGTCCCTTCCTGGCAGACACAGGTCTCAGGTTTCCCTCCAGCTGTTTGGAGGAGCGCCTGACACCAAGGTGCCCAGCCATGGCCCTACAGTCATGCTGACTATAGATCCCAGCGTAGGCTCAAGGACTTGAGTTAGGAAGGGATCATGGAGTTAATTTCCCTAGAGCCTTAAGGACCCATTTCTTTCACCTCAAGCCCTCACTGGACTCTCACTGAACACTCATGTCTTCACTGAGCCCCATTCCTTCACTGAGCCCTGCCCGCTTACTGAGCCCTCATCCCCCTCACTGAGCCCCCATCCCTCCCCTGACCTCTACCCTCTCACCGAATCCGCATCTCTTCATTCAACGGCCATCCCCTCAGTGAGCCCCATCCCCTCACTGAACCCCAACCTCTCCCTAAGCCAATATTCCCCTGGCTGAGCCCTCATCCCCGTCAGTGAGCCCCCACCCCCTCACTGGGGCACACCCCCTCACTGATTCCCTGTCTCCCGAATCTAACCTTATCTGTAAACCTCCAGTTCCCAGATGGGACATTGAAATTGCAGCCCTGGGACCTGCGTTGTGTCCACCCAGTCTCTGGCCCTAGCCATACCGGCCACATCCTATCTTCTTTGTGGCCCAGGGAGGGAGCAGGTCTGAGAGGGAGGAGCTAGAGGCGAAGGGATCAGTGACAGCCTGGAAGGAGAGCCCAGCTAAGGGCCTTCTTGGTCAGCCTCCATAGCGGCTCTGGGCCTGCCTTGCCAGCGGAACACGGATGCTGAGACGCTGCCGCAGGCGGAGAGGTGGTTCACCCTCTGTCTTGCCGGGACCCAAGCCCGGGGCTGGGACACAAGAGCAGGCATTGGTCCCTCCCCGATCCGATCCCCTGAACAAGAGCTCCACTGTGCACACCCCTCCGGTTCCCCAACCCTGCCCCGGTTCCCCAACCCTGCCCCTCGGGCCAAGCCAGGGTCAGGGAAGGCCACCCATGGAGGCCGGAAACAGGAGGACACCCAGGCAGCAAGGAGCAAGGGAGAGAGGCTTTGAGTTCCAAGGTCAGGGAGGCACAGACAGACCCGAGGGCAGAGAGAGGCTGTGCGCTCACACCCCTGAGCCTGGGGGGGCAGGGGTGACCACCAGGTGTTCCAGATGTCTCCAGGACACTGAGAGAGACCCAAGCACATAGGCACGGCGGCAGGGAGGGTGGTTGATTCTGGAGATGAAGATGAGCCCGGAAGAGGACACAGGACTCACAGGCCCCACTGCATAGCCACAGCCTTCAGCAGAGCCCCAAGTCTCCTTGGCTGACCTCATTCACCTGTCCACCAACAGAGTCACCGCAACTCAACACCGCCAGCCCCGTGTTGGGCACTAGGGGGAAAGAAATGAAAAGGCACTGTCCCTAGCTCCATGGAAGCAGCTGAACCAGGGTCTGGATTTAAGGGAGTTGTTTACGGGACGCCTGGGTGACTCAGTCAGTTAAGCACCCGACTTTGGCTCAGGCCATGATCTGATGGCTCGTGCGTTCGAGCCCTCCATCGGGCTCTGCACTGCCGGCTGGGAGCCTGGAACCTGCTTCGGATTCTGTGTCTCCCTCCCTCTCTGCCCCTCCCCTGCTCACACTCCGTCTCGCTCACTCTCAAAAATAAATAAACATTAAAAAAAAAATTAAGGGAGTTGTTTATGCTCTATGGGCCTGCCTTGCTCTTCGTCCTTTCTAAGGGTCTCTTAGGTCACCATACTCTGAACCGAGTGACCTAACTGCCTTGCCAGTTAAGTGGACCAGCGGCAGCCAGTGGCCCCTGCAGCGATCTGGCTGAAACTGCCCTCCAGGAATCAGATTCACTGAATCGCGGAGTGAGGGAGCAACCCAGAGGGCGGCCAGGAGCGGGGTCGTTTCATCTGGAGCTCAGGGACAAGACAGCATGACACGAGGCAGGGAGGACACGCGGGAAGAACAGCACCGGAGGCCCCCAGGACGATGGAGCCTCTGTGACCAACAGGGTCAGATGTGGGAGCATCGGGCACCTGCGGCCAAGGCAGAGACTGGACATCCGGGCCAGCGGAGCTGCTCTGCTTCCTGAACACCCGTGGGGACGCTGTGAAGCAGGGACATGAGGGGCACCCGCCCTGTCTTCCTCAATTCCCCACATCGCCTCGCCAGAAGTCCTGTCTCCTCAAGCACTTGCCTAAGCCTTTCCCTGGCGCTCGTCATCCAGAAGAGCCAAAGGAACACTGTCTCTCCTCCCGCCCTCTCTGGCCTCCTCCCAGCCAAGCCAGCCCTGCGGTCCAGAGGGAGCCACACCTGGTAGTCAGAGCCCTGGACCACAGGGCTTCAGTCCACAGATGAGATTCGAGTCCCACTTTTACCACATATGCGCCTCCCAGAGCCCCTGCTTCCTCGTCAGCAGTAGGAGTGGTGCCTGCTGCCCCAGGGGCTGTTGGGAGAAGGACAGGAGATGGTGGATGACAAAAGGCCGCTCCGGCCTCCCCAATCTGCACGCTCCCTCTGGCCCCAGGACTCCCATCCATTTGGGACCCCCTGGCTCCAACCAGACCCCCTCGGGCTTGTGTCGGGGGCTCTAGCCACCTCTCCTGGAGCCTGGGGTTTTGATCTAGAAGAGAAGCCTCTGGGGGACAAAGGTCAGTGGCATTGCGGCATTTCAAACACTTGTGACCAGTCAGTGGGGAGGCTGCTCGAGTCTGGGTCCCCATAGTCACATTTTCTGTCAACCAGGCGCCTCAGTCCAGGGGAAGGGGCCCCAGGCAGGCAGCCGGACTCCGGTTAGAACAGGAAGTCCTATCAGGCTGTTGTTGGGGCTCACATGAGACTGTGTCACCTCAGCTCTTGGTGCGATGCCACATAGGAACTGTCTCGAGCCACCTTTCCTCATTCCTACCCATATCTCAACATCTTTCTGCCTTTCTCGTGAGGACTAGTGGCCAGTCAGCCTGGTTGACGTCCCCCGCCTGGTAACAGGAGCTAAAGAGATAGACCTGGGTTCAAATCCTGGCTCGGCTGCTTCCTGACTGTGTGATCCTGGGCAAGCTGCCTCACCGCTCTGAACCAGACCAGAGTGAATAAAATGACAGCATGAGAACGGCCAAGCAAGTGGCCAGAGGGTTCCCCGAATGTCAGTTCCCTTTCTCTTTCCCAGGTCCAGGGCCATGGCTGGGCCCATTGGTGGGGCTGGAGGAGGCCCGGGGTCCTACCCTGAGCTTTCGGAGTCACGGGCTTAAACAGATGTGCCCACTGTGTGACCTCCAGCAGGTCACTGCCGTGCTTTGAGCCTGTTTTCATCTGTCAAGTGAACAATCAATAGAACGTCCATCACTAGTGTTAGGTCCCCCTTCTCTGGTCACAGAAGGCTGCCTGGAAGAAAGGACTGAGACTCCCTTTGAGTGGGAGGTGGGCAAACTGGGCAAGAGGGGGACTGCCCTTCAAGGCAGGAGGCTTGTGGCGGAGGAGGGGGGAGGGGGATGTAGGGATATCAAGGAGGCGGTCACCGGAAGTGGGGGGTGGGGACTGGGCTGTTGTGAAGGTTGGGCAGGCTCTGTGCCTCCATGGGTCAGGGGTCAGCTGGAGGGGTCAGCTAGATACGGACTCGCAAAGGCTCACACCTATTCTAGAGGACTCTGCTGGTGACACACAGTCACACAAAGGCACTCTGGAAGCACTCCGACACGCTCACCCACTCCTTACACTCAGGGACATCCACAGTCACCCACAGGCGCAAAGACACACTCAAGAGGCATTCACAGACACCCCCACGTGCATATTACACTCAAGTCTATCCACACGCAGGCCCGAATTCAGACATAGTCACCCATGCTCCTGCACACAACATCCGCAGACACGAGGGCACGTGCACAGACGCACGCACTTGGACCCTCAAGTGCACTCCCACAGACCCCGAAAGGAACACACTCGGGCACAATCACACTCGCTCCGGCACGCCCAAGGCCACTCCCACAGACACAGACGGACGCAAAGAGGGGCACACCCTTCACACCTTCGCACATGCTCGTACACCAGCCTGTACGCCTGAGCACGTCCTCACGGTCAAAGGCACGCACTCACTGTGAACACACTCCCGTACACTCCGGAACATTCAGACATCCTCACAGATCCACAAGCGCTAGTGCCGTCAGGTAGACTCAGGCAGAGCCTCCCTCACCCACCCCTGCGGCCGTTCCCCCAATCGGCAGCCACCTGGGCTCAGCCCTCTCTCTCTCCACCCACTTCCCACCGTCCTCTGGGGCCTCTGGGGCCTCCCTCCGGAACTGGGGGAGGGGACGGGGCGGGGCTCGCCCTGCTGATGTGGCAACTCGCTCACCTGCGCCGGGCTGCACCCCGGCCGGCCGAGAAAGGCTTAAAGGAGTGGGAGTCCCCAGTGCTGACCCCATCCGGTCTCTGCCCTGGCTCTCGGATGGGGAAAGTGGGGCCCTCAGAGGGGGTCAGATGGTGAATAGGACTTGAACCCAGGATGCCAGTGTCAGGAGCCGAGTCGGGAGGGGATGCTCGTGCTGGGAACTGGGACCGGGGAAGACTGGGCTCCAGGCCTTCCTCCTGCCTGCCCTGGCTGGCTGCCTATGGATCCCGCCCCTCCTGCCCCTCCTCGGTGTTCCCAGTCTCCCCAGCAGCCACTCCCATCCTTGGGCGGTGTTTGTCTCCACGGCCGGCTCCGAGGGTCCAAGCCAGAAACCTGGCCACGTGACCCACACGCACGCATGCATGGACGGACAGTCACTGCTCCCTGTCAAATTGATCTCTCCAGGGTTCCTCAAACCTGGACAGGAGGCCGCTGGTGCAAGGGGGAAGCCCAGCTTTGCTACTTCCCGGCTCTGTGACTTAGGGCAAGTCGCTTGCTTGCCTGAGCCTCAGTTTCCTCAGCTGTAATATAGATGGGGCGATGGCCTCCCGAGATCGGATCGGCGAGGGAGTTAAGGAACATGATAGACGCAGCATGCGGCAGGGCCAGGTTCGGGGACTCTGGGCTGGTTTAGGGGGAGTGAATGGAAGGCTTCTGACGGGGTGACCAGGACAACCAACCCAAGCCCCCTCGCTCCCCCCTGGAGCCTCACCGATGATCCTGGATCCTGCGGCTGTGCGGTGTGGTCAGCTGTTGGGTTTGCCCCACCCGGCCCTAATCATGGTACCCTGGGGGGAGGAGGGCCTGGCTGCTGGGCAGGCGGCAGGGGTGGAGAGGGGTCAGGGAGAGTCAGCCGTGCCCCTGGGAGCCACCAGTCTGATGGGGGAGATCCAGCCCAGCTCTGCTCCTGCACTGCCCGGCTCCGTCCGATCCCGTTCTGTCTTTGGGTCTCCAAGGCTAGTTCGTGGGGGAGATACGGCCCTTGCCCCGTGGATTCCGAGTTCGCTCTGGGAGACGGACTATGCCAAGAGCTCTCAGGCTGGTGGGGAAGAGACTCCCCTGGCCCAGGCCCCCAGACCCGTCAGGGAGACATAACACTTCCCCTTGGGATCCCCAGTCTGACGGGGGCTGGTGAAGGAGACACGACGCTTGTTCTCAGGGACCTCAAGTCACAAAAGAGGAGAGTGAACACGCACGAGGGACACAAAGGTACACAGACGCAGAAAAGCAGAAATGAGCAATAGATGAATCCAGCTTTGTGCATATGTCTCTCGCACATGACTCTTTGTGACTGTGCGTGCATGTGACTCCGTGTGGGACTGTCGTCTCTGAGTGTGTGCTTCTGGGGCCGTGACTGTGCATATACCTCTTGGCTGAGGCTGCTGAGGGGGCTTAATGAGCGGACGCAGCTGGGCCGAATCACTCATTCTCTGCACGCACATTTACGACACGCATCTGGAGCGTGCACTTTGCTCCGGCACTGGGCGCAGCCTTGTCGTACCGCGGAGACTTCGACGGGGTTCCTGCCGAACGCTGATGGTTCCTGCTCTCAAGGCATCACTATGTAATGGGAGTAGACGAAACATTTAAATGAGCAATTCTTCAATGCTCTGACCTGTTTAGAGGAAGTACAGGGGGCAGCAGGAACATACGGGTGGGGGACTTCCTGGAGATGGGTATTTAAGCTGTGCCCTGAGCGACAGGCTTTAGGGCTGGGGAAAGGGTGTGCAGGTCGAGGGAACAGCGTATGCAAAGGGTGCCGAGCCGGGGGGGGAGGGGGAGAGCCCAGGAAAGGTTTCTTGGAAGAGATGACTGGATGGGCTTTGGGGTTTTAGAAGAGGTAGGCAGGCCAGAGGAGAGCCGTGGCTTCAGTTGGAGAGTTGGGGGGCGGGGCGTAGTGGGAATAGCCAGGGGAGGTTTTCTGGCCAGAGCCTGCGCCTGGGGATGGAAGGACAGTGTCCAGAGGAGCTTGGAGTTCTGAAGGGGGAAGGGGCAACTCCAGGGAGGGGAGGAGGGGCTGCTGGCTGGTGGGTTTAGGGATGAGTTCCTGGACTGGTCTCGGGGCTGTGCTGGCAGAGAGAGCGCACCAGGTGTGCCAACGGAGCCGGGTGAAAGCCCAGTGGCCCCTCAGTTTGTAAAGGGAGTGTAACAATGGTTCCCTCACAGGGAAGAGGATCACAGCAAACGCACTTTCCCAAGTTGCTCTCAGTGACTTTCCAGAAGTTTATCTATTCCTCCCAAGAACTATATTCTCATACCTTCCCTTTGGAAGCTGAGGAAGCAGGTTCAGAGAGGCCCAAGGTTGCAGAGCCTGGCGTGAGAGAGAGCTGGCTGGCCTGGAACCTGACCTGACTCTAAACCGGGCTGGTTCCCTGGAGGCCCACAGCCTCCAGCACGCCAAAACGTAACCGCTAGTTACCAGGGGATCTGGTGCTATTACTATTATTACTATTATTAATTATGACCTCGATGCCAAAAACATTTTGATTCAGCTGGGGTTCCGACCTCCCTGCCACCCGCGGGCCCTCATCCCCCGCAGCTCCGGGCCCAGGCGGCCCCGCGCGGCCGCGGTGGGAACAGCCGCCCCCGAGACGCGGGGTCGGTGCGGTGGCACCCCCTGGAGGCCGCGCTCGGAATCGCCGCGAGAACCCGACCCTTAAGCGCCGGGTCCCGTGTGGGTGCTCAGCACGAGACCGAACACCCTCAGACTGCTGCTCCCCGGCAGGGAGGAAGGAGGAAATAAAGAGGATAACACTTATCAAGCGACTCTTGTATACCGGGCAAGGTGCTAGGCATTTCCCTCTTCATTTTCGTGTGGAACACCCACTCAACCTCATTCCCAGGCAGTGGAAGCTGAGGTTCAGAGAAGTTGTAACAAGCGGGGAGGCAGAATTGGATTTGACCCCAAGTGTGCGCCACACCTGGGCTCCTTCTGGGTAAGTCTGAGGAGGAAAAGGCCACTGGACACTCACTGGACTCTAAGATCAGCCTCTGGAGGTCACACATAGTGACAGCCATAATGATAAAAAGTGATTCAAGTCATTTACCAAGGCAGAGGCAGTATACTGAACTGGAGTGCCACCATTTCCTGCCTGTGTGACTTTGGTCAACAAAGTTGCTAACCGATCTGAGCCTCAGATTTGCCATTAGCAAATGAGCTTTATCACGGGACTTCTGTTTGGGGCTGTCATTTTTGAGATCCTTTGCAATAATGGAGATAAAATGCTTAGCTTAGCACCTGGCCTGTAGTAGGTGCTCAAGAAAACAACTAATATAATTTACTCATTTGGCCATTCTTTATTGAAAGCCTAGGGGACTAGGGATACAACAACAAAGAAATAAAGAAGGGCGCCTGGGTAGCTCAGTCGATTAAGTGTCTGACTCTTGGTTTCAGCTCAGGTCATGATCTCATGGTTTGTGAGTTCAAGTCCCATATCAGGCTCTGTGCTGATGGTGCAGAGCCTGCTTGGAATTCTCTCTCTCTCTCTCTCTCTCTCTCACCCTCTCTCTCAGCCCCTCCTGCTTTCTCTCTCTCAAAATAAATAAATAAACTAAAAAAAAAAACAAATAGAGATATCATTTTGCTCTAATGACTTCCTTGTCTCTATGTTCTAGGATCTAGAACATTGGCTTAATAAATGTTAAAATGAATGAATGAATGAGTAAAGGAATAGATCAATGAATGAATGACATACTGCAGTAAGTCAGTCCTTGGTTGCAGCTTTGGGGAGAGTAAGAAGGAAAAAGGGGCATTTTTAAAATAACAGTTAAGGGGCTCAGTCGGTTAAGCATCCAACGACTTCAGCTCAGGTCATGATCTCAAGGTCGGTGGGTTTGAGCCCCACATCAGGCTCTGTGCTGACCACTCGGAGCCTGGAGCCTGCTTCAGATTCTGTGTCTCCCTCTCTCTCTGCCCTTCCCCCACTCATGCTCTGTCTCTCTCTGTCCCTGAAAAATGAATGAACCTTAACAAAAACATCAGCTGCTAGACTAAATGCTCTCTGTGTTCTCGGTTCATCCTCATAGCAAACGCACGAGGTACAAAGCGTTACCCGATTTTACGGAGACGGAAACCATCTGCGAGGTGGAGAGCGTTTCCGAGGTCGCACAGGGACTGACTGCAGCTGGATTTGCACCCCGGCTCCCTTGAAGTAGTGAGCTCTTCCCATCCTCCTCCCGCTTCTGGATGGGAGCTCTGGGCACGCAGAAGCTCAGCAGAACGGCCTCCACCTGCACCGGTAATAATGCGGAATGTGCTACTCTCAGCTTTTGGCGCAAGTTCACTCCGCCCGCTCGGGCGCTGAACCTCACATTCGATTGCTTTTCACAACAATCCTGTGAAGAGGGTATTCGTTGACCATTTCCCGGACAGAGAACCGAGGTTTCGCGAGGTTGGCTTCCCAAGGTCGCCTAGGGTATGCTCTGGAGTATGGCGGAGGCTGCCTACTTCCAAGCTCCTCCCTCTGCCAGTCGTGCCCCCAGTTCCTCCGCTCTCAGCCCCCTGCCTGCCCCATCCTCCTGGCCAAGGTAACTACGGGCATAAACCTGAGTAAGGTGAGCTAAGAGGGGCCTCTCAGGTTGGGCTCCTGCCCAGAGTGGTGGCCAGGAGGTCACCGTTCACCTAGGATGGAATTTTGATCAGTTGGCAACTTGTCCGATTCTGGTTTTGGGTAGGAATTTAGAAAGAAGGTCTTCCCGAATTCTCTGCCAAGGGCTCATCTTCCTTCGGTTTAGTTCCTTTTTTTTTTTTTTTTTTTAATGTTTTTTCATTTTTGAGGGAAAGAGAGACACGGCGTGAGCCGGGGAGGGGCAGAGAGAGACGGAGACACAGAATCCGAAGCAGGCTCCAGGCTCTGAGCTGACCGCACAGAGCCCAGTGCAGGGCTCCACCTCGTGAACCGTGAGATCATGACCTGAGTTGAAATCAGATGTTTAACCGGAGTGAGCCACCCAGGCGCCCTGGTTTAGTTCTTACCTTAGAGGTCTCAGCAGGAAAAAGGGAACACAAAACCTCAAAAGGAAGAGGGTTTAATGAAGGAACTGTTCCCAGAGGTGTGGGCAGGAATGGCGCAGCACCCTGGTGCTTGCTCACAACGGAAGGGACAGAATCACTGCCCCGCCCCCCTCTGGGACCTGAAGGGCAAGGGGAGGGAACCTTGTTAACGAACCTGGCGAGCATTGTACCCATGGATGCAGGCTGCCGCACAGGAGCCATGGCTTTCAGCGGAGGAACATAGTAACTGCCAAGATCACAGGGGCGGGTGGCTATTAGACACACCGCAGTCTAACTCCCCTCCTTTGCACCCATCTTAGACACTGTCAGTGTCTCCCATTGGCCAAGCTCCACCTGAAACCGTACGGTGGGGGGCGGGGGGGGGCAGGTGAGACTGTCAGCCAGAGCCAGCCCCAGAGCAGAAAGGCATGGAGGGTGGCGGTTAGGCAAAGAGCAGCCAGCCCAGGGCCTTCTGTGCTCTTCCCGGACTTGGCTTTGTGGAAGGGCTGAGAAACAGAGTGGCCATGCTTGTCTTTCTTTTTTCTTTTAAATGTTTCTTGGGGCGCCTGGGTGGCTCAGTCGGTTGGGCGGCCGACTTCAGCTCAGGTCAGATCTCGCAGTCTGTGAGTTCGAGCCCCACGTCGGGCTCTGTGCTGATGGCTCGGAGCCTGGAGCCTGCTTCCGATTCTGTGTCTCCCTCTCTCTCTGCCCTTTCCCTGCTCACGCTGTACCTCTATGTCTCTCAAAAATAAATAAACATTAAAAAAAAAAAAAATTTAAAAAAAAAAAAAAAATGTTTCTTTATTTTTGAGACAGAGAGAGAGAGACAGAGCATGAGTGGGGGAGGGGCAGAGAAAGAGGAAGACACAGAATCCGAAGCAGGCTCCAGGCTCTGAGCTCTCAGCACAGAGCCCGACGCGGGGCTCGAACTCACGGACTGCGAGATCATGACCTGAGCCGAAGTCGGCCGCTTAACCAACTGAGCCACCCAGGCGCCCCTTTTTAAAAATTTTTTAATGTTTATTTTATTTTTGAGAGAGACAGACAGACAGAGCGTGAGTGGGGGGAGGGACAGAGAGAGAGGGAGACACAGAATCCGAAGCAGGCTCCAAGCTCTGAGCGCTCAGCACAGAGCCCGACGCGGGGCTCGAACTCACGGACTGCAAGATCATGACCTGAGCCGAAGTTGGACACTCAACCGACTGAGCCAGCCAGGCGCCCCGATGCATGTCTTTGAAAGAAGCCTGCGCTGGACACCAGCACTCTTTCTCCTCCTTCCAGGTCCGGTTCCTTTGTCTGTGAGGCTGTCCCACTCCTGGAGCTCATCTGTCCCATCGCTGGCTTCCCTGGTTCTCACTGCCTCGCACACCACCCAGCAACCCGAGTCGGCATTATTCTCGGCATAGGTTTGTCTCCCCAGACCACAGTTCTCGCACCCTCTATACGGCGAGCTCTTTGCAGGCAGGGGCTTGGGCCAAACCCAGCCGTTTGCCCTGACACAGGCCCTAGCCCAGGCCGAATGCCGCTGTGTGCCGAGTGCACTCCTCGTGTACCTCGCTCAGCCTTGGTATATGCAATCTGATCACATGTGACTGTCTGTTTCCCTAAGGACACGAGGGCTTCTTGGTGTGAGCAGCATAGGCCTGACACATAGCAGGCATCGACTGTTGTCTGAAATGGCCTAGGTAAGGGGCACCTGGGTGGCTCAGTCAGTTGAGCGTCCGACTTCAGCTCAGGTCATGATCTCACGGTCTGTGAGTTCGAGCCCCGCGTCAGGCTCTGTGCCGAGAGCCTGGAGCCTGCTTCGAATTCTGTGTCTCCCTCTCTCTCTGCCCCTCCCCCACTCATGCTCTGTCTCTCTCTGTCTCAAAAATAAAGTAAACATTAAAAAAAAATTGAAACGGTCTAGGTAGGACTATTCTTCTTTCTTTCATTTATTCAACTTTTTTTTTTTTTTTTTTAGATCCTATTATGGACCAGGCTCTGTGCTGGGCCTTGGGGACACAGCAGTGAACAAGACACGCAAAGTCTCTGCTCTCACGGGGCTTCCATTCTAGTGGGGAAAGCAGAAAAGGAAGGAACGGAAAAGAAACGGCATTATTTCAGATTGTCGTAGTAAGTGCTGTACAGAAAATAAACAAGGTAGTGGGATAAATAGAACTGGATAGACATTTATGCTGGGGGGGGCGGGGACATCAGGGAAGGGTTTTCTGAGGAGACAACATGTAAGCAGAGACCCAAAGAAGAGTAGCAGCTGGGCTGCGAAGGGCTGGAAGGGTGTTCGAGGCAGAGGGAACAGCAAACACTCAGGGATGGAGGTGGAAATGCTTCTGGGGGACCCTGAGGGATTTGGGGTTGCAGCCTAAGGAAGGCCTTAGGGAAGGTTAAAGGGGGTGAGGAACTTGGTGTTGGGGACAGCCCAGGGTCAGCTCCTGGGCGGGAGGGGAGGCCGGGGGGGTTGGAGGGGAAGGGATAGCCCGGCTTACCGCCACCCTTGCTGCCTGTTGCCTAGCACCCACAGCAAACAGCGCTGCGCGGCAGGCCTCAGCCTGGCTCCCTCGGCTGGCTCCCCTCTGACTGGCAGCAGCTGTCAAATGACCAGCAGCTGAGGCCTTGCCAACCTCCTCCCCTGGAATATTTTAGGGGTAAGTCAGAAAAATGACCAGCCGCCTCCTTAAAACCCGGCTTTTTCTAATGCATGCCTTACAAGGGTGTATTTGGCTACTCTGGGTGTTAATCTCTCACCGCCTTGCATTAGACAGAGAGATATAAATATACAGCCACGGGCGGCACACTCAGATACCCGGATTAGCGGACCTGTCCGCAGGCCCCGGGTCACACACAGAGGACGCTCCACGCATGGGCCTGGGAGCACCCACTCCCATACTAACACGCATCGGCCCGGCCCCTCGCGGGCACACAATCACACGCGTTCCCATACACGTGCCCCACGACGCAGTCACAACAGTCCACAACCACGGATCACCACTCACAATAACCACTCTCTGCCCCGCCCCCCAAGATTACACAAGCCCACGACCACCTGCCCGCACAGACACGTACCCCACAATCGTCACACGCCGGCACGCAATCCCACTATCTGCCCCTCCACGCACACAACCGTGTGGTGTTCCCACCGCCTGCAGTGGGCACATTGGTCACAACACACAACCCACACACGTCCAACACCGCGGCGCCACTGCCCCACCCCCGCCCCCCACTCAAGGCCTCTCTGATTAATCACACATCCAGCCCCTCGCTCGTTACAGTACACAGCATTCTTGTGCGGTTGAGTCAAAGACCTCCTCAGACAGAGGGGTTAAGTGGAAAAAAAGGCATCCGAAGGGAGAATGCCTGAGGCCCAGGTCTGGGAAGGGGCCGGCAGCTTCTGGCTTAGGGAGAAAGACTTCAGTGTTGAAATTTGACCCTGACTCTAATTGGCTAAGGCCTTGGGGGAGGGGGCATGCCTCGGAGTGGACGGAAGCGCGGCTGGGGTCGGGGCGACAGGTGGAGCAAGCGGAGACCCCAGGAAACCCCGCAGCGTGGGGGTGGACATCGGTGTCAAATCTGGACTCGACCTCCTCCCACGCAGTCCTCCCACTGCCCTTCCTTAGCCCCGGCAACAGGCTCCCGACTATCCCCAAAGGCACCGGGTGTGGCCGTGACCCCTCCTCCCCTAGCCCTTCAGGACAGCTGCAGGGCACCGCGCTCAGGCCTCCCCCCACCCCTGCGCCGGTGGGGCTCGCAGGACGCGGAGCTGCGCGCGGTGGGGTGCGGGGCCCTCTCGGCCCCCCATCCCAACCCCCTGTCCGGACCCCTCGCCGACCCCGGGCAGGGGAAGTGCTCTACTGGGGCTGCAGAGCTGCCCTCCTCCCCTGCCCACTCCCCTCCCCACCCCACCCCCACAGCTGGGACCCTTGCAAGGAATGGGTGGAGAGAAAGAAGGAAGGTTCGGGAAGATCTCGGGGCCCGCGGGTTTGGAAGACGCCGGTCGGCCACCCCCCACCCCCGCCCCCGGCCGCGCGGCCCGCTCCCTCCTCCCGCGGGCGGGAGCTGGGGCCAAGTGGGCGCGCCCGGCCCAGGGCGGGCGGGATCCGGTGTCGGCGGCAGCTGCCAGTGCGGCGGGCGCGGGCGCGGAGCGAGCGGCCCGCGGGGCCGGCTATTAATAACGCGGCCGCCCAGCCCGGGGTCGCGCAGCCATGGCCAGCCCGGAGCCCCGGCTCGATGGGGACGGCGCCGCCCAGGCCGCGAGGTAGGACGGTGCAGGGCCCGCGTCGCCGCGCTGTGGGGAGGGGGCGCTGGGCGAGCCCCCCTCCTCCTTCCGCGATCACCTTTCTCCTGGCTGGGGGTGGTGGTGGGCCAGCCGGGGTGTGGCGCGGGCGCTGGGCGGAGCCACCGGCCCAGGGAGATGGGGGAGGCCCGGGGTCCCCGCACCTCCGTTTGTCTGTGGCTTTTTATAGCGCCCCCCCCCACCTCCCGGGCCGCGTGAGGATTAACCCTTTCAGACTGGTGGGCATCCACCGGCAAACGCCATTGGGCCAGAGTGGCCAAGGACGCTGCTGGCTTTCTTTCATTCCTCACCCCAAGTGCAACTGGAGATGGAGGCCTCCAGTTGCTGAATTCGCTGTGTGGAAGGGACTTGGTGCAAGGTTGGGCAGCTGCCAGCTTGGAGTTAAGAGCCTGTTCTAGCAGCTTGCTCTCTCCACTCTGAGGCCTGGAAGGGGGGCTGGGGAGGGTCTTCTGTCTCAGAAGGAGGGCCTTGGCCTTTGGGGGGCCCTGGAGAGAAGGCCCGCCCCCAACCATCCCCTCTGTCAGCTTACCACTGGTTAGGGTTGGAAAGGGCTGTGGCTCAGGGATTTGGGGCCAGTAGGGAGTATTTCTGCCCCAGGTCAGGCTGTGCAAACACACGCACCCCACATCCCTTCGCTGTCACACGCGGCACAAAGCTGAGTGTAGTTTTACACACACGGTCACCTGTACTGCCGTATCCACACACAGACACACACCAGCTCCTGCCTGCACCGTGTCACAGAGCTTCCTTGCCATGGCCTTGATGTACAGAGTTGGGAGCTGCCGGAGTCCTCTAGGGCCAGGGATGGATTGGCAGAGGGAGGCTGCTTGGAGTCCAAGGAAGCCTGAGGTCAGGGGCCCCAGCTGAGCTGGCTCCCTTGCCCCTCGGCCTCCCGTACCCTATGTTCCGCCACTCCTTAGAGAGAGGCAGCTGTGTGAGGGCAGCACCCAGCAGAGGCCTGGCACCGTGGGGGGCGACGGGGAGGCAGCAACCGTGTGGTAAGGGCGCTGCCGGGGAGTCAGGTGGCCGGGATTCGACTTCCAGCTTTGCCACTGGACTTTGGGCAAGTTTCCTCCCTGGGTCTCAGGCGGTTTTTTGCCTGCCTGCCTTCTACAGAGCCCCACCCTGGGATACAGAGAGAAAGACAGCAGTACTTGTCCGTAGGAAATGGGCTCTCAGGGGACACAGACACGCTCACTGCTGTAATAGCACTAAGTGCAAAGATGAGCTGCACACAAAGTGCCTTGAGAACGCAATATAATGGGTTTGTCTGCGAAATACGTCACAGGGGAGATGCAGTTTGAGCGGGGCTTGAAAGATGAGTAGAAATTTACGAGTCGGTAAATAAGTATATCAATTTTTAATTTTTAAAATTTTTATAATTAAAAAATTTTTAATGTTTATTTATTTTTGAGAGACAGAGAGTGGGGAAGGGGCAGAGAGAGGGAGACCCAGAATCTGAAGCAGGCTCCAGGTTCTGAGCTGTCAGCACAGAGCCCGATGCGGGGCTCGAACCCACAAACCACGAGATCATGGCCTGAGCCGAAGTCAGATGCTTAACCAACTGAGCCACCCAGGCGCCCCTAAATAAGTATATTTTGAATGCCCCATGCCAGGCTCTGTTAGAGCTGCTGTAGCTTTGTTCTGTTTTCTTTTCTTTTTTTAAATTTTTTTTATGTTTATTTACTTTTTGAGAGAGAGAGAGACAGAATGCTAGTGGGGGAAGGGCAGAGAGAGGAGACACAGAATCTGAAGCAGGCTCCGGGCTCTGAGCTGTCAGCACAGCCCGATGTGGGGCTTGAACTCACGGATGGAGAGATCATGACCTGAGCCGAAGTCGGATGCTTAGCCGACTGAGCCACCCAGGCGCCCCGGTGCCTGTTTTAGAACTCATGCCTGTTCTGGGAACAGAGTGGTAGAAAGGAGCGCCGCCCACCTTTGGAGCCGGATGCGACCTTCTCCAGGCTCCCCCACTTACAAGTTGTGGAACCGTGAGTGAGTTCTTTACTCGGTGCTTTGGTTTCCGCATCTACAAAACGGGGGTAATACTCAGATACACGAGTATTCATGTGAAATTCTTGGAATAGCGCCTTGAGCACGGTTACGTCACTCCAGGGTGGAGGACTCAGCGGGAGCTGGGAACACAGGGCCTCTGTCGAGGATCGGACGGAGGTGGGTCCGGCCGGCTCCGCAGGGGCATCCTTTCTGGCGCCAGGAGCTCTATTCCAGGTGGTGCAGGATTGTTCTCGAGTCAGATGGTGTACAATGAGCTGGATTTTCGGAGCCGGCTCCTTTAGATGCAGCGGGCAAGGCGTAGGAGGTGTGAAAGTGTTAACACATGCTCGGGGTGGGCGGCGGGGGCTAGTGTGAGATGAGGCTGGAAAGGTACGTTGGGGCCACGTCTTTAAGGGCTCTGAATCTATGCTAAGCAGCCGGCTCTCTGTGCATGAGGTGGTGCGACACGGTTATGTTATGGCGAGCTGTGGCACTGTAGAGAACAGGCCGGCATGAGAAGGAAGAAGGCCCATCAGAAGGCTAGTTCGAGAGTGCAGGTGTGCAATGATGACTTGGAGTGGCGCCCTGGCAAGGGGATGAAGAGGGGGCGGAGACTGGAGACTTCTGAGATAGGTCAGGTCTCAGCGAGTTGGCTGTGTGGGGGAGGAAAAGAACTGTTTAAAGATTAAATAATAGAACCCCAAAATAGAACTACCCTATGATCCAGCAATTGCACTGTTAGGTATTTACCCAAAGGATACAAAACTGTAGATTCGAAGGGGCACATGCACCCCAATGTTTACAGCAACATTATCAACAATAGCCAAACTATGGAGAGAGCCCAAATGTCCACCGACTGATGAATGGGTGAAGAAGACGTGGTCTGTATATATGCAATGGAATATTGCTCAGCCGTCAAAAAGAATGAAACCTTGCCATTTGCAATGACATGGATGGAGCTAGAATGTAATATGCTAAGTGAAGTAAGTCAATCAGAGAAAGACAAATACCATATGATTTCACGCATATGTGGAATTTAAGAAACAAAACAGACGAACATATGGGAAGGGGGTAAGAAAAGAGAGGGAACAAACCAAAAGAGACTCTTAATGATAAACTATGGGTTAATGGAGGGAGGGGGGATGGGCTAGATGGGTGATGGGGACTAAGGAGGGCACTCGTCGTGAGGAGCACTGGGTGTTGTATGTAAGTGATGAATCACTGAATTCTACGCCAGAAACTAATAATGCACTGTATGGTAACTAACTAAAACTTAAATTTAAAAAAAAAAAAAAGAAAAAAAGATTTGCCTCATTAACCTGCTGTACGGGGGTGTGGTTCTCTGAACTGGAGAACACAGGTGTGGGAAGCCAGGGAGGAGGATAATTTGGGGGCAGCTGAGTTTCAGGTGCCATGTGACAGCAGGTGAGGAGATCAGTCTCTGTGGTGAGGCGATGGGAGGGACAGGGTGACTGATGGTCGAGGCTGCCTTCAAGCTTTTGGGTATGGGTGCGGGCGCTTGGGTTGCATGAGGCCAGTGATGCCCGGGGCCTGGTGAAGCCACACTTGTGGTTTCCAGAGGGCCGCCATGAGACGCAGAACGGGGAGCTGGGGATTCCTGGGGTGCTAGAGAGGAGGACAGAATACACAACGATTTCGAAGAAAAATAATCTGTATTGGGAACTCAGAGCTAAGATCTGGAGCTTAAAACCTAGACACAAGCAGGTCTTTTTGAGACAGATGAATTCTTTGATACATGGGGCTTTTCGTTTATGCTTTCTTTCTTTCTTTCTTTTTTTTTTTAACGTTTATTTATTTTTGAGAGACATAGAGACAGAGTATGAGCAAGGGAAGGGGCAGAGAGAGAGGGAGACACAGAATCTGAAGCAGGCTCCAGGCTCTGAGACATCAGCACAGAGCCCGACGCGGGGCTCGAACCCACAGACCATGAGATCATGACCTGAGCTGAAGTCGGCCGCTTGACCGATTGAGCCACCCAGGCGCCCCTCATTTACGCTTTCTATCTAAAATAAGTTTCTCATAAATTACGCTCAAATTTGTTTTATAACTGGCACTCGTGGAGTATCTGAGTTTCCTTGAGCAAATGACTTAATCTCTCCTAACCTCAGTTTCCTGATCTGTAAAGTGGGGATAATAAATATAACTACCTCATAAAAATGTTATGAGGATTAAATGAATTGGTATACTTAATCATTCAGAACAGAGCCTGGCAGGTTTTAGGACCTCTGTAAGTGTAATTTATTGGTATTATTTACGTGGTATTTTATATTTTCTGAGAATTGCCCAGAGATGCAAGGTAGGTAAGAGGAGTTGAAACAGGAAGGACCGAAGCCATCTGGAGGCCAAAGAAGCAGGACAATATTCCTTAACAGGAGCTGGCTAAACTAGCAGCCAACTGGCAGCTGGATTAAGGGACTTATCTGTCAGAATCACAGAATCTGAATTCAAGAGCCTTTGACAGGCCAGAGGATGGGCCAATTCTAACAAGATGAATGAAGTTTTGCAGAACAAGACATGTGTTTTAAAAGCACTTGGTGTGAGGGGCGCCTGGGGGGCTCAGTCAGTTAAGCGTCCGACTTTGGCTCAGGTCATGATCTTGTGGTTCACAGGTTCGAGCCCCGCGTTGGGCTCTGTGCTGACAGCTCAGAGCCTGGAGCCTGCTTCAGAGTCTGTGTCTCCCTCTGCCCCTCCTTTGTTCGTGCTCTGTCTCTCTCAAAAATAAACATTTAAAAAATTAAAAAAATAAAAGTACTCGGTGTGAAACAGTCTTAAGGCTTTTGGTCAAACTCAGCATTTGTTAATACGGTAGACCTGCCCTATAATGGCAATATTGGCCTTATCAGTAGAAACATAGTGTCCAGAGGCTGCTCAGAACACACCTGGATACTGCTTCCAAAACCCGTCCCCAAGGGACAGTGACAATTTGGAGCCTAGTCAGAAAGAAGTGACCCAAGGGAGGAGGGCGCTGGACACTTTGGCATGCATGGGATAATGGAAAGACGTTAGTTTTCTTTAGGTGTTAAAGAACTTGCACAAGAAAGGAGTTAGATTTGTCTGATTCCAGAAAGAGGAACCAAGTCCAGGTAAAATTGCAGAGAAGGTTTTACTTCAACACTAGAATTTTCCGAACACAGTGGAATGAACAGTGGTGGCTCAGATGTAGGTTTCTGGCCTTGAAGGTAGGTAAGCAGAGGCTGACATCGCGGGGGTGTCAGGGGGTCTGAGCCATGGGTGTAGGGGCTAGACTGCTGGAGGGGGGAAGCAGCAGACACGTGCCCTCTGAGATGGGAGAAGCTGAAAAAACCCTAATGGCGCCCATCAGGAACCATCCTGGGATTGTGGCTGCCCTCTGACTTTAAGTCATTTCTCTTGCAGAGAAACCAGAACGGAAGCCGGTTCTCCTCTTGAAGAGAACTCTGAATCCCCACACGAGGTGGGGGCTTTGACCCCAGAAGTTACTCTGTCTTTGGAGGGGACCTTGAACTTAGAGGACATTCTCTACCTGGGGGACACAGGTGACCTCGACGAGACGCTCTATGTGGAAGAGACGGAGAAGCCGGAGGAGACACTGTATATCGAGGAGACCAGGCAGCCGGGGGAGGCCCTGGAGGCGGACGAGCCCGTGAAGCCGGAGGAGATACTCTACGTGGACGAGCCCATGCAGCCCGAAAAGACCACAAGCCCGGAGCAGCCCAGTTACGGGGGAGGGACGGCCACGGGCGGGGAGAACCCTAGCCCTGGGGAGAGCCTCCAGGCCGGGCCTAGCCCCGGCACGGAGAGCCTGAGCCTAGAGGACCTGGAGTTGCTAGAGGAGCGTTTCCAGCAATGCGTCCAAGCCGTGGCCCAGCTGGAGGAGGAGAGGGATCAGCTCATCCACGAGCTGGTGCTGCTCCGGGAACCAGCCCTGCAGGAGGTGCAGCAGGTGCACCGGGACATCCTGGCTGCCTACAAACTGCACGCCCAGGCAGAGCTGGAGAGGGACGGGCTGAGGGAGGAGATCCGGCTGGTCAAGCAGAAGCTCTTCAAGGTGACGAAGGAGTGCGTGGCCTACCAGTACCAGCTGGAGTGCCGCCGGCAGGACGTGGCCCAGTTTGCCGATCTCCGGGAAGCGCTGACCGCTCGGGCAGCCCAGCTCTCGGAGGAGCTGGCCCAGCTCCGGGACGCCTATCAGAAGCAGAAGGAGCAGCTGCAGCAACAGCTAGACGCACCTCCAAGCCAGAGGGACGGGCACTTTCTCCAGGAGAGCCGGCGGCTCTCTGCCCAGTTTGAGAACCTCATGGCAGAGAGCCGCCAGGGGCTGGAGGAAGAGTATGAGCCTCAGCTGCTGCGGCTCCTCGAGAGGAAAGAAGCTGCGGCCAAAGCGCTGCAGAAAACCCAGGCCGAGATCCAGGAGATGAAGGAGGCGCTGAGACCCCTGCAAGCAGAGGCCCGGCAGCTCCACCTGCAGAACAGGAACCTGGAGGACCAGATGGCGCTCGTGAGGCAGAAGCGAGATGAAGAGGTGCAGCAGTACAGGGTAGGCCCCCTGGGCACCGACGGTTAGCCCGGGGAAGGAAAAGGTGACCGGAGTCACGGGTCTTGGGGGCACTTTGAAGGATGCCCTCCTATGCAGGAAGAACCGCCTGCTTCTCGGGGCGGCCACTCACTCCTTTACTGCCCTCTTCATCCCACCCAGTCAGGCCTGTGCTGGGGGCTGAGAACGCAGGCAGCGCCCTGACACCCACCGTCACCCCTGTCACCTGGTCCTCTCGTTAATCCTCCAAATCAGGCGTTCTCACTTCCGTGGATGAGGAAACAGGCTCAGCGAGCTGGCGGTCTGTGAACCCTGGCCTGACCCACCCTGAATATTTCAGGGCACTTTCCACGGCACAGTTTTCCAATCTTCGACGATCATGCTTGGGTATAGACAGCAAGAGGGAACGAGGCAAGCTGGGATTTTCATTCTCTCCCTCCCTGCATCTTCACCCTCAAGTCCCACCTGTCTGGTCTCTGTCTTGAAGCGTCCCAGTTTTATTTTATTTATTTATTTATTTTTTAAATGTTTGTTTATTTTTGAGACAGAGAAAGAGCATGAGTGGGGGAGGGGCAGAGAGAGAGGGAGACACAGAATCCGAAGCAGGCTCCAGGCTCTGACCTGTCAGCACAGAGCCCGACGCGGGGCTCAAACTCACAGACCGTGAGATCATGACCTGAGCCGAAGTCGGACGCTCAACCGACTGAGCCACCCAGGTGCCCCGAAGCGTCCCAGTGTTAAAACTGGGATGAGGGGGCGCCTGGCTGGCTCGGTTCAGTAGAGCGTGCGACTCTTGATCCCGAGGTTGTGAGCTTGAGCCCCATGTTGGGCATAGAGATTACTTAAACAAACAAACAAACACACAACTAGGATGAAATCTATGAAGCTCTATTCCTCATTTTTCCTTCTTGGTGCATTTATCGCCGTTTCACTTGTATTCAGGTTACTTCTGATTAAGCGTGAGCCAGTTCTAATCCCTTTATAGAACAGGGTGGGATATAAATACAAAGTAAAAACACAATTTTGTCTGTGTCTCCCACAGACTGTGAGCCTTCAGAAGGAAGGGAGTATTGCTTTACTTATTTCTGCCACTGGGGCTCAGAGGACATCGGGTAAATGCTGACTTGAAGGGCTGCTGGCCACTCTGAGGGGACTACAATGCGGTGGTGCCTTTCAGAGCAGTATTTTCATCTTTTGAAACACGCGTTCCTTTGGATAAACTTAAAAACTTCCAGAGATTCTGATACATCCTTCAAGGAACATATTCTCTGTTCAAAATGGCTGCATTCACTTCACTCAAAATCTTGTCAAGCTTTCTGTAGTTTGTATAAATGAAAGCAATGAGGTTTTTGGTCATAGTATTGAACGTATGTGTGTACTACTCTCAATCTCCGCCCCCACTGCTCTTTTTTTTTTATTGGTTCAAACAGCCTAGGGAGAGAGGCTCTTTTTATTTTTTTGGCCTACATTGTATCCTTAAGTTGTACTCAGACAGACATTACATTAATAATTGAAGCCCAGGGGAGAAAGCAGCATGTGATTTAAGAGAGGTACAGGTAAGAGTGCTATAGGATAATTAAATATTCTTAGTCATCAGTTAAATCAGAGTGTTATTTGAGCTAGGTATTGAAATATAGGCAAGATTAGACCAGTGCTGTCCCCAATATGCAAGACATACATATAATTTAAACCTTTCTAGTAGCCATATTTAAAAAATTAAAAAGAGGTAAGAGTAATTTTAATGTATCTTAACTCAACATCTGCAACCTGGCTGCACGTGAGAGGTGAAAAATTGAAAGGGGAGTTGAGCTGTAAAGGTAGGTTGGGGCAGATCATGTTGGACTTTGTTTTTTTAATTAGAGAGTATGTGAGCGGGGAGACAGAGAATCTTAAGCAGACTCCATACTCAGTGCAGAGCCGCACACGGGGCTTGATCCCACAACCCTGGGATCATGACCTGAGTTGAAATCAAGAGTTGGATGCTCAATCGACTGAGCCACCCAGGCGCCCCAGATCATGTCGGGACTCTGAAATCCAAACTAGGGAATTTGGATTTCATCTAGTACTCAGTTGCGTCAGTAAAGGTATTTAATCAAGGGGGTAACATGATTGCTTCTTTACTTTTAGAACAAATGGAGGATAAATGGGGCCACTGAATGAAGGGGGCAGGGGTGAGAAGTCACAGAGGGTGTCAAGATTTCAGACAAGGCTAACTGGGACAGCGGTACCGTCAACAGGGAATCCTCTGGAGGAGTTTTCGGACACAGAATTAAGGTTGTAGAATTTTTCCCCCTGTGATTTTCATCACTCTGCTGGATTTCAGATTTGCTGATCGGTGCAGCTTTCCAAAGATCCTTCTATGAAAAATACTCTTGATGGATGTCTCCCCCCACCGCTGTCATAAAGTAGGAATCAAGGTCTAAGTGAGCACATTCTGCTTTCTGAAATGGCTTCCCCAACTGTTTGCCCAAAGGTCACTTATGGCCTCTGACTACTTTTCAAGGGTACACTTCACTCTTGTAGTTGTACACTTTGCTTCTTTCATCGCCATCAACTATTCATTCAACAAATACTTTCTGTGCCTGCTCACCATGTGCCAGGCAGTGAGCTATGTGCTGGCAGAAGACATGAGATGAGAAATGGGGGAGAGGGGTAGTTTCTGACCTCTGACCTCAAGTGGTTTATAGCCCAGGAAGGATCCCAGATATAATGAACATATTTCATAAAATCGAAGACACTTGATTTTAAGATGTACCCTGATCTGAAATGTTAAAATGTGAAAGCCACAGAATCAGCGAAATCATTAATATTCTTCAAGTGATAAACACCATAATAGTAGTAGGAATAAGGCACTGTACCAATGATGTACGTTTAATTACCCCTGGCTGGGGAAACAGAGGGGAAATTTCATGAGTTACCAAAGGCTAGCATGTACTTTTAGTTCTTTACTGTGTATTAATACATCTAATCCTTTCCTTTCTGTGAGATAGCAACAAATTACTGTTACCGTATGAAAAATGAGAAAACAGAAACCAGACAGACAAGTTAAGTCAGGGTTACACAGCTAGGAAGTGATGGAAGGAGGATCCTGACCCTGTGCCATCTAGCCCAAGTTCACATTCGACCTCCACAAGGTGTTCGAGCCGAGCTTGGAAGAAGAAATTCACTGGGTAGACAAGGGAAAGAGGCATTCCAGGCAGAGTGGATGGCTTACACAAAAACATGAAAACACAAAAAGACACATTAAGGGAAGTGAGCTTGGTGTGGTTGGATCCTAAGAATGCTGAGTAGACAGATGTGGCTGGAGAGGTAGACTGGGACCAGACTGTGAAGGGTTTTACGTAGTCTCCAAGTCAGTGGTTTTCAAAAAAAGGTTTTCTCCAAAGCCACAGACCCTTTTCCCAAAACACAATTCCATGTGGAATGCCAGGTAAAAGTGAGGCGCTACTTTCTGAGACTAGAGCACTTCCACACGGCTTTCTCCTGGGGTTTGAAGGAAAACAGTTCCAAGACCACTGAAGGGCTGACAGACATGATGGCGACGACACAGTTGTGAACCATGAGCTCTAGGCCAGTGGCCAACCCTGGCTCTACCACCTCCTACCTGGGAAACTTTGGGCCAATGACCTCACCAGTGACTCTGCTCCTTCGCTGCAAAATGGGATTAGTAATAATACCATCGGGCTGTCGCAAAGGGTGAACTCATCTTTGTCAAGCGCTTGCGATGGTGGTGGGCACATAGGTGTGCACTCTTAGAGGTGGCGGTGTGCAGGATGGATGGAAAGAGCCCGGAAAGACCACTTAAGCCTTATGAGGGAGGGATCACGTGAGATCTGTGAAGTAAAATATTTGGGTAGGATCTGGGGACTGGTGCAGTGGGTGGTGTGAGGAATTCGCTGAGAATGGCCTCCAAGTTTTCAGCCGAAATTGGTAGGTCGTGGATGCCGAATTATAATGTTTACTCTCTATATGTTTCACACCCAGCATTATGTGCTGGGTGCTGGACAGGAACCTACAATCTGGGAGTTACACGAGAAGAAAAAAGATAAATAGTACTGTAATATAGCACATGCTGTCTAGGTGACAGACATGGCGGGAGTAAGGAACGGGGATCTGTGAATTCGTCAGGCTGGAGCGGCAGGCTATAGAGCCAAGCAGCATCATGCAAGTCACAGATGTCATTTACAACTTCCTAGTGGCCACATTAAAAAAAAAAAAAAAAAGTAAGAAACGAGTGAACTTAGTATTTTATTTAACTCTGCGGATAAAAATATTATTTCAACATTGAGTCGATATCGAAACTTGAGGTGTTTTACATGTTTTTATACGCCAAGTCTTAGAAATCCGTGTAGCTTGTACTCAGGCACATGTCGATTCAGATTAGCTGGATTTCCAGTACTTGATAGCTGCATGTGACTCGTAGTGGCCCCCGCGCCACACGGTGCGGGCTAGAGGGAAACGTCCATCTCGAAGTGCAGTGGAGGTTCTAATTAGAGGCAGGGGTCAGACGAGAGGGGGTCTGAATGCCAGACTAAGGAGGTGGAAAGTCTTTGAAAGACTGACATGATGAAGCAGTTTTAGAAAGTTAATCTCGTGGTGCTGCCTATGATTCAGACTGGAGACGGCCTTTAATGCCAGTCAGGGTAGCTTATTGGCTTCATTTTGTAACACTGTTCCTTCTGGTCAGTTTATCACTGATGGTACAGACTGCCTTCCCGAGCCTGTCTTTTAGGTCTCACCAAAGTCCAGGTTTGCCAGATGTCTAAGGGGGCCTGGGGAATTGGGGCGCAATTCCCTTCAGAAGACAGGCCTAGGTGGCAAGGCCGCATCTCTGTGTGGTGCCGAAGTATGGCCAAGGCACTAAAAAAAGGCCTTTTGACAAGGTCGACGAAAGCTGAAATTCAGCCAGAGTATCAAACGTCGCAGAATGATGCGCCACAGGTGTATCAAGGAGAACTTAGAGAACAAATTATTTAGATCCTTCTAGTAACAGCAGGTACCTAAACTGGATTCCTGGCTCATTATTCTTCAAAGTCAGAGGTGAAGTCATTACTCCTTTAAAACAGGCCTTCCAACTGCAACCTTCCCTTCCCATACCCCTCATGCTTCCTAAGGACCCATGCCAGCGAGCAACGGTGCCAGAGACGGATTTGCTGACATCTTCCTTACCTCACTCCTCAGGCATTACTCCTAGGCAGAGACAGTTTACAGAATGTATCCTGTCTGGTTTTGGCAGAATGGGAAACGGACAATCATCTTAAGGCTCCTGGGAGCCTCCATGGGCAGCTTCTTCATCTTCCAACTTAGCACTTTGGAACAAATTCAGTCTTTTTGTGTAACAAGTCAGCAACATAGGAAATTAACAACTATGACAGGCAACATCCTAATAAAGCACCTGTTTGCATATGATGCCACAGCAGTACTAGGCAGAGCTACTCCGGACTTCAAGGAGGTTCCAACACAAAACTCCTGTTTACTGTCCTTCCCGTAAACTAACGACCGGACTTCTAATAGCGCAACTCTCCTAGAATTACAGTTAATAGCTAAGAATAACTGGGGCGCCTGAGTGGCTCAGTCAGTTAAGTGTCCGACTCTTGATCTCAGCTCAGGCCATGATCTCATGATTCGTTGGTTTGAGCCCTGCATCAGGCCCGGTGCTGACAGTAGAGTCTGCTTGGGATTCTCCCTCCTTCTCAGTCTGCTCCTCCCACGCTCGCTCTCTCAAAATTAATACACTTAAAAAGAAAAAAAAGTTGAGAATAACTGTTTACAAAGACTTGTTGAGTTTTTTTCAAAGTGGGCTCCACGTCCAACATGGGGCTTGAACTCAACCCCAAGATCAAGAGTCATCGTATGCTCTGCCGACTGAACCAGTCAGGCGCCCCTAAGACCTGGCTTCTTTTAAATTGCTTTAAGTTGCAGGATGATATAAAATCTGATTATCCTAATAGAAATAAACTTGCACAAAGCCAGAGGCCCATAACATTCTCAGCACACCAACTAGGGGACCAAAATCCTCCCCAACAGCAAAACAAAACACCCTCTGAGCACCCGCTCGCCCCTTGCAGGATTCTATAGTAAGCAGGAATCTGTCGGTACAGACGAGACTCCATTTCAAAAGCAGGATCGCTTTGTCCCAACATTTCCTTGAACTGGTTTCTCAACCGCTATACTAGTGTGAAGATTAAACAACAGGTAAGAAAGTGCTTTATCAACGATAATGGGCCATGCCGGTTTTTTCTTGTTCTTGTTCTTGGCCCTCTCACTACAGGAACAGCTGGAGGAAATGGAAGAACGACAGAGGCAGTTAAGGAACGGGGTACAACTCCAGCAACAGAAGAACAAAGAGATCGAGCAACTAAGGATCAGCCTCGCTGAAGAGCTCTCAACTTATAAGTCAGTTTTTGCTGCTACTCACATCTTAACTGGCACTGGCTGAGGGGATGGTGGGGAGGGAGATGTTGCTAGGGGAAATGGCACTTAACATGGAAAAGCAAATCAATGACTTGGGAAATGATGTTCAAATTGTGCTCCTCCAGGACAGATGGAAAATGGGTCTTTTTTTTTTAAAGGGCTATGCTACCCAAGAGCCCGGGACAGGCTAACGCTCCCACTTCTCAGGCGGGCGGAATCGAGACACAGTCTCAAGGTGATCCTTAAGGGTACAAGAGTGGTGTTTGCCTTGTGACTGCTTTCCTAACTTAACAATACTAATGCCTTAAAAAAAAGTGTGTCAAATGACAAGTCAATTAGGAATAACACATACCTCCATATTGCCTGATTTAAGCATTCAGCAGTCACTGGGAATGTTTCCGTTTCTAGCAGGACTCAAAATATGCCGATTATCAACGGGAATTCTGTAACAGAACGACACATCCAGGCTCTGTGCGTTACTTTCCTTGGCCTATCCTGCCCCATTAGCTATCCATAAAGTTTCCTTAGAATAGCCGAGAAGGCAGTGATACTACCTAATTCAGACTATGACAAAGGGGGCCAGAAGGCCAAATATGTTAAGTTAAAAAAAAAAAAGCTCAAGTAGGTGTTGTTTATAGCCTGAGGGACAATATTATTTTGTTTTGTTTTTTTAAGTTTATTTTGAGAGCGAGCGAGCAAGCAAGGGAGGGGCAGAGAGAGGGTGAAAGAATCCCAAGCAGGCTCCTCAGTGTCAGCACAGTGCTGGATGTGGGGCGCAAACTCATGAACCGTGAGATCGTAACCTAAGTCAAATCAAGAGTTGGACGCTTAACCTACTGAACCACCCAGGTGCCCCACAATTATTGCTTAATATGTGAAACAAGCAACATGCCTCTCCATTAATTGCTTTATATACTAATACGTTCTTATATCCCTTATCCAGTCCTAGACTCTCTTGGATAAAGAAATTAAGGATAAAAAAGGCCTATGTCAAGTTGTATACTAGACAGATGCTCTTAAATTTTACTTTCCTAGTTAATCTTGTCTTGGATACAAGCTCAGAAATAACATTTATAACCCATACTTTTCGTAACTCACTAGCATTTTCTTTTACCATGTTTTATCTAGGTGTAACTGATTACGCTTATTGTTTGGGAGATTAGAGAACCTTGTAATTGAGGAAAATGATACGTTAAACACCTTTGTGTGGATCAGATTAAAAGTACAATAGGGAAAGGGCAACGCGCCTCATCTGCGAAACGAGAATTTCAGTTATTGCAATACCGGGTAAGGTTAACCTGGGCGGAGAAACTTCCTAGCTAGTCCCTCCCATCACCACCACATAGGTTACCATTCATTCTGTTTTGCAGGTAAGAGGCACCCTAATAGGTACTTGGCGGAGGGAAATGCATTCCTAATCATATGTAGATCACACTCTCTCTCTCTCCTCAACTTAGCCTGCACTCAGTGAACTTGATAAGTTGTGATGAACTTTTATGCTGTATGATTTTAAGTTGCACAAAGTATAAACTTATTTTTTCTTGTCTCAACTTTACAGGGGCTGTTTAGAAACATACGGCCGAATCTGTAACCCAGAAACAGCAAAAGAAAACATCTTAGCAAAGGATCACTAAGTACCCGTTGGACATACTTTTTTCCAGAGAAGGGAGTGCCAGGGACTTGGCAAGCATTCACCCTGGGAAAGTTACAAATACTGGCTGACCTGTTTAAAAAGATTCTAAGGCTGGCTGGAGGCAGAACACCATCAATCAACAGTTAGGTGGAGTCTATTTCATAGGCTGCTGGTACCAAGCTAAATGCACTTAGCAACAGAAAAAGGAGCCTTCTTTCTCCAGCAGCAACCCCCATGTGCAGAGTAAAGGATGGATGTATGGACACACTTTAGTGTTGTGAAGAATGTATCTTGCCTTGTGTTGACCCCAAGCAAAAAACCTTTTTTGGAGCACAGGTAGGGTCAGAAAGGCAGCCGATTTTCATTATGTGGGTTTACAATTTGAATTCTTTTGTGCCATGAGTGTTAGACTTCAAATGAATCCTTTCATGAAATTTAAGTCTGTGCAGAGTCGTACAGTTTACTCCTAATAGTGTCAAGGTAATTTTCACTCTACTCTAAAAGAACTACTGGCTTGGAAAAAAGGAACCAATCCAGATTTTAACCTAAAGGTTAAGGATATTCAGATTTTCCCAAAGACTGTGTCTTATGAAAATGATTCTGGGTCAGAGTGATCTACTCAGTTAAATAGAATGCCTGGCAAAAAACCAGGCATTTTATCTGGTTATGGCACTTGGTGATAAAGGCTTTCAAGAGCCTATTTCTAACCTCTAAGTACGGGCCTCAGTGAAAAATATGCTGGGGAGATTCAACCTCTCTATGGGAAAGGGTTCAAACACCTTTTCCAAATTTAAAGTTTGCCTTAAATGCTCTCTGCCACACTGCCTTTGAGTCTTGACAGTCCATGTAGTTCTCTAGGGACAGACTTCAAAAAGATGTGATTTTATCAAAGATTAATATCCTGTACCTCTGGTTCAGTGTTTTATGTTTTGCACTTTTCCTGGGAAGGAGTGAAGCTCTTTTCTATAGCTTGGGTCTATTATATTTAATTCTGCTCTTGACAGTCAAAGACCAGAGAAAATTACTGTCCTGTGAACAACCCTTCGAGAAGCTAGACTGGTGTTTGATGAATGTTATGTACTAAATAAAACCCATCAGCAGAGGGGTTACGTAGAAAAGCAATTTATTCCATTATAAGCACTTACACAGTTAGTCATGGAGAGTAACAGGCCTGCTGGTGAAACAGGTCACCCAAAATAGAGATGGTACCAAACTAGTGGTCAAGGACTAACTCCTAAAAAAAAAAAAAAAAAAAAAAAAAAAAAAAAAAAAAAAGCAACTCTTATCCAGGATTAATTTAATTTTAAAAACAAATACAAGCTATCAATTCACTCTTCTCAACTCAACTGGACAGTCTACCTGTGGTATAACTGTCAGGTAAAAACATACATCTTTACAACTTGGTGGTCCCAAGTTTCTTAAAAAAACCATTTCACAGAAAGGAAAGAAATATGAAAACAGCTCAAGAAATACACTAACAAGCAAAAATATATGGAGAAAGAGGAACACATAGGTTTGACTTAACTGAAGAAACTGAGGGGAGACTGGTCTACATAGGAAAATGTGCATCCTGGAAAAGTCAGGTGTGAAGATTTCAGAAGAGGAATTTATAGGACTTCAATCTCCCCCATTTCCTGAATAAAAATGACATCATGTGGTATTTATACTCCATGGCTCAGACACCTACCTCACTCGGCTCTATTCCTTCCTCACTTTAGCCTTTACTTAAAAGGAGTCTGAAAACCGTGGGGATACAGCCTAAGAAGAAAAATAACCACACACAATATTCCCCTTTCTGTGGCTACTTTAGACATTTTTTACTAGAAAATTCCTGAAGAAAATTTAAATAGAAGTCTGTGGTTTTACTGAATAGAGTCCCCCAGTTAATATTTAGAAAACACCCTCTGTTTCGGCTAGTAACATTGTTGATGGTACCTATTATAGAGGGATAGCCAAACAAAGTCTGTGTCTCAAAACCAGTGTTAAATCAATCTCAGGGTTGAGAGGAAACAAAGGGGGAGTCTAAAATCACAAGTGCAGACGTATCTAGGACCCTTGTCCTTCCGGATCCACGCTTCCTTCAGGGTCTTCATCATTATAAATGTTCTCTGCCTGCCCAAAAACAAGAAACAGAGAAACGGTATTTAGTAAACATGAAGGATACTTCTTGAAGTTAAAGTTTCAAAACCAGATCAGGCCAGAGAGACAGATTGTGAACCACAGTGTCTGTAGCAACTATTCAGCTCTGCGGTTGCTGCATGAAAGCAACCATTGACCATTTGAAAATGAATGGGTGTGGATGTGTTCCAATAAAAACAGGCAGCTGGCCCACAAGCCAAGTAGATTAGGACAGTCCCACAAAACTGACGTATGGTTACTGTTTGTCTTCACACTCAACCTTCAGGAGTCCTTTCACTAGACATTAGTCACAAGAGTCAAAAAGTAAAAACAGGGGCGCCTGGGTGGCTCAGTCGGTTAAGCGTCCGACTTCGGCTCAGGTCATGATCTCACAGTCTGTGAGTTCGAGCCCCGCGTCGGGCTCTGTGCTGACAGCTCAGAGCCTGGAGCCTGCTTCAGATTCTGTGTCTCCCTCTCTCTCTTTGACCCTCCCCCACTCATGCTTTGTCTCTCCTGCTCTCAAAAATGAATAAAAAACATTTAAAAAAAAAAAAAAAGTAAAAACAACAGGGGTGCCTGGGTGGCTAAGTCGGTTAAGTGTCAGACTTTGGCTCAGGTCATGATATCACAGTTCGTGGGTTTGAGCCCCACATCGGGCTCTGTGCTGACGGCTCAGAGCCTGGAACCTGCTTCGGATTCTGTGTCTCCCTCCCTCTCTGTCCCTCCCCTCCTTATGCGCTCTCTCAAAAAATAAACAAAACATTTAAAAAAATTTATAAAATTAAAAAAAAAAATTAAAACAACACAAATGCCCAACAAATGATGAATAAATAAAAATGACATGTGGCAATAAAAAAAGAAGCTAGTCACATATTGCATTATTTCATTATATTCAATGTCCAAAACAGGCAAATCCATAAAGCAGACTGGGGATTGCCTAGTGCTGGGTGGATTAGAAGAAAATGGGGATTGATGGCTAATGGGTATGCAGTTTTTCTTAGGGGTAAATCAGTGTGGTGATGGCTGCATAATTCTGTGATTACAGTAAAAAAAACAAGTGTTCATTAAGAGACCCCCCCCCCCAACCATGGACTTAAAATCTCAATTTCTAAGTATTTTTAAAATAAAATTGCTCCAGGGGCGCCTGGGTGGCTTGGTCATTTGGGTGTTAGACTTCGACTCAGGTCATGATCTCATGGTTTGTGGGTTCGAGCCCTGCATTGGGCTCTCTACCATGGAGCCTGCTTCAGATCTTCTGTCTCTCTCTCTGGCCCTCCCCTGCCTGTGCATGCGCTCGCTCTCAAAAAAAAATAAATGTTAAAAAAAAAAAAAAAAACTGCTCTAGCATAAAATAAACTCTGCTTCTATTATTCAATGAAAAACTTGCAGCCAAAGGCATAATCTTAAATACAGAAAACATTTTTACTTGGGCAAAGTATACTGTTCTTACTTTGCATCTACTGTGCACAAATCACTAGGCTAGATGCTGCAGGGGATGGGATAGTCTTATCTTTAAAGAGCCTGTGATCGGACTGCAGGAACTGGAAGGTATACACTTTCATAACGTTTTCTGATGATGAATGTGTACTGTTTTTTTCATCCAAAGATATCTAACAATTCAATTCAATCCTGACACTAACTATACCTGGAAGTAGTGTCAGACTCCATAGGTTTAAGGGCCCAATCCCACAAGATTGTAATCCTCACCTCAGAGGCCAGTGTCAGGCCGAGTGCCCAGACTAACCATGTACTTCTGTTCAACCTGCCTATAAACTCGGAGGTTTCCACAGGCTGCCGTCCCACCCCCTGCCACCTTAGATTTGATAATTTGCTGGAATGACTCACAAAATCATGAAAACTCTTACTTAGTATTACCAGTTTACCATACAGCTTAAAACTCAGGAAGAGCCAAATGGCAGTGATGCCCAGGGCAAGGTGAAAGGGAGCACAGAGTGTCCATGCCTCTTGTAGGCAGCATCGATATATTTAACAACTTGGAAGCTCACTGAATTGAGTTTTATAGAGTCTTTTTAAGAGTTTTTACAGAGCTCAATCCCTTGTGCTTGTGGGTGGGAGGAACTGCAAAGTTCTCCAATCAACTGTTCAGTCTTTTGGAGGCCAGCCCCATCCTGAGGCTCTCCAGGGGCCCTAAATTACCTCCTTAACCTAAACTCAGGTGTGGCCCAAAGGGGATACTTATAAATAGGAACAGAGACTCCTACTACTCAGACAATCCCAAAGGTTTTAGGACCTCTGTGCTAGGAACTTGGACAAAGACCAAATATTTATAATTCTTCTTTTACCACAATTCTAAAAAAACCAAGTAAAGGAAATACCTGGCCTGAAGATGATGTAGTTCAATCTCCTACAATAATCTCATGGGAATGACTAACTATTTTAAATGACAGGCTATCCAAGGCAGCCCATTTCACTTTCTTGTCTTTACTTTTTATATTAATTTTATGTGGGTACATTACAAGGAAAAAGGTGAGCCAGATTTTGTTTATACATATAACACATAATTATTACTAAAAGGTATAAAGAAGAAATAAAAAACCTCTCTAAATATACCAACATTTTGGCAAATAGCCTTCTAAATAGTTAATGAAAAATGCTTATATAAAATGCATGTAATAAAAAAATGCTTATTTTTGAGAGCTAATTAAACACCAGCTATAATAATTTCAACATGAGGATCACAGCATGCTACTGTTCTACAAACTGCTTTTTTCCTACTTTAAATGCCACGAATGTCTTATAAAAACAAAGCACTTTCCCTTTTGATACATAATATTCCAAAATACAGATATACTATATAATGTTAATATCAGGAGCACCTGAGTGGCTCAGTCAGTTAAGCGTCGGACTTTTGCTCGGGTCATGATCTCATGGTTTGTGAGTTTAAGCCCCATGTCAGACTCTATGCGGACAGCTCAGAGCCTGGAGCCTGCTTTGGATTCTGTGTCTCCCTCTCTCTCTCTCTGCCCTTCCCCTGCTCACGCTCTGTCTCTCCCTGTCTCTCAAAAATAAAAATAAAACGTTAAAAAAAATTAAAAAAAAAAAAAAAAAAAAAGGTAATGAGCAGACACTTGAAAATGAAAATGTGCAGCAAGAGCTAAAGTCATACTCAGGAATAAACCAACCAGAGAGGCCAGCTGTATTCGTTAATGTGTACAAATATGAAGTGATACTACATCTCATTTTACCTAACCTCCCCCAAATAAACTTACCATTTGCCAAACCTGCATGATATTGTCTTCTGATACAGAACAAATCACCCAAGGCTCATTGGGATTCCAGGAGAAATCAGATATCTTGGCAGTGTGACCACCATGAATAAACTGAAAGAGGGAGGAAAACAGAGATGTGAAAAACAGATAGAGAATAATAAATACAGACTATTTCAATACTGCTCAGTGTGTGTAACATACCAACAATTCTGGTGGCCCATCTTCTGCATCTTCGGGGGATTGTTCCTCTCCAATTTTACTAGTGCAAGAAAATTTTTTTAAGTTAAAACAGATTTATCCTGAGTAACTAATTTGTGAGTATAAATAACTCCACAAAAAGTAACTAACAAAAAAGTTACCTTAAATCCCAGACGTTCAATCTGCGATCAGTACCACTGGAAGCCAAAATAGTCTCATTGTGAGGCGACCACTGAACCTACGGTAAGAATGAAGGAAATAGAAAAGTGGTTATTTAGAAAATTGAGGAGAAAACACCTAAATTATATTTCACAATTAAAAAACTTTGTAAACAAAAGAGAAGAAATCAAAGAATTTTAGATGTTATAATTAAAACTGACAGGTAGAGGGGCGCCTGACTGGCTCAGTTCGTGGAGTGTGCAACTCCTGATCTGGGGGGTTTTAAGTTCAAGCCCCTTGTTGGGTGAAGAGATTTCTTAAACCTGACTGCTAAATAAGACTGTCTCTTGTATGGAAATAACCTATCACTAAACCTAGGATACATAAATGTATTTTAAAGATTTTTAAACTTTATAGTAGGCTCCACAACCAAAGTGGGGCTTGAACACAAAATCCCCAAGTTCAAGAGTCACAGGCTCCACCAACTGAGCCAGCCAGGTGCTCCTCATCTTATATTTTCCAGGATCTGATCTTATCTCTTACTAATTCTGGCTTCAGGCCATATGCATCAAATCTGACCTTAGAACCAAAGTACAAAACACATACACACAATACCTATTTTCTCAAATACTTAATGAATTCAGCACTATAAAACTGATAAAAAATGACTCCTTACAATAATGACTTTATTAAAGTTAGCTACTACACACACACTAAGAGCACATACTGTTACGCTGTTTGATAAGAATGTCCTAGCTTCACAGTACAGATAAGAGCGCATTAGTGACCAATACTTAGGGAGGAATTTAGATACACTCCAGGCAAGAACACCATTACAAGCAAGGACAAAGAGACAGGGTGAAGACAAAATGTTCACTGGAGATCCCAAGAGCAGAAAATAAAGTTAAGTGAGACTAAGTGCACGGGAGTATGGCTCACCCAGAGACTAGTTCAGTGGCCACTTTCACACAACCAAAATTAAATCTGACTACCTTTAGGTTCTTAACACTTGACCATCTTTTATTACGGTGACTCTAAATGGGCCTTTCCTTGCTATAAAATTGTAAGCTCTTTGACAGCAAAGACTATCACATATTTCTCAGTGTTCTAGCAATAAGCTTTGAACACAGTGCAACATTTCTTGAATTGAGTCAGAGAGTTTTTCCAGGTTAAGAAAGAAGCTTAAACTGATGAGGCAGGAAACATGGAGCTAGCACTTTAGGCTTCAACTATAAAATCAACAAATATGGCATGTTCTGGAAATAAGGGAAGAGACAAGTGTCAGGGACAAGAATAAAATCAGGCACTAAGTTTCTTTCTTTTTTTTTTTTTTAATTTTTAAAGTTTATTTATTTGGAGAGAGAGAAGGGGCAGGGGCAGACAGAGAGGGAGAGGGAAATCCCAACCAGGGGCCGAGCCTGACGCGGGGCTCAAACTCACGAACTGTGAGATCATGACCTGAGCTGAAGTCAGACACCTAACCTACTGAGTCACCCAGGTATCCCCAGGCACTAATTTTCTTAATACCTCAAGAATATAAGTGGTCAATGACCAGTTTGAGGAAGTATAGAAATAGCAATCCCAATTCCTACAGAGATTAGCATAGACATGTAGAAGGTTTCTATTACTTATAGTAATGGGATAAGCCACAAGTGTGCCTATTTATACATCCAGGTTTTCCTTAAAAAAAAAAAAAAAAAAAAAAAAAGTAGCATTAGTTTCTCTTACTTGGAATATTTCATCCTTATGTGATTCAAAGGAATGCAACTTAAGTTTCAGATTTCTCAGATCCCACAAGGCAACAGTCTACATACAAAAAGGAAAGCAGAAACAATCAATTTTTTAAATAAGAAAACCCGTAACTAAAAGATCTCTGTGCATTCAAAGGAAGCCAGAGAAATTCATCCTATGTTTTTTCTTAAAATAAAACAAACTGACCTTGTCGGCTGATCCTGTGGCAAGAATGAACTCGCTATAAGGATTGAAAGATAGGCAGTTCACTTCAGCAGTGTGAGCATCAACTGAGTGGCTCGGTTTGGAAGTATTGTTTGAACGAGTATCCCAGCTTTGATAAAAAAGAAAAAACAAGAAAAAAGCTTGAAATAGGTAACAATATCAAACTTAGATAACAAAGAAAAAATTAAAACATGATGCTACTCACATCATAAGTTTCTGATCATCAGCAACTGACCCAAACAGAGACTCATGGAGCAGATGCCAGGAGACGTCTTCTACGACTGCTGTGTGCCCTGTGAAGATGGTCTTCGCATCCACGACTTTTCCTTCCTTCGGAACAGCACTGATGTCCCAGAGGCAGATGGTCTTAAATGTAAAATTAACTATTATATAAATGGAAGATTCTCACTTCCCCACACACCCCAGAAAAGAAACCAACTGATAACTAGCCCAGATTTGCTTCAAAATGGGAAAGATACGCACATGGTCATCTGAAGCACTAAGTAAGTGCCCACTGAGATTTGGGTTCCAAGAAAGCCCATAGCCTTCCTTCTGATGTCCACGGAGACGCAGGTCTGGGTTGCACTCTCCAGAAGGGTCTACAAAGTAACAGATATATCAAGACTATCCAGAATCCACTGCCTCCTTGGGCCTACTAAACATAATGGAATTTTGATCAAGGGGTTTAAGGCTCTTCATATTTACAGCAATACAGACCCATTAAGATCAAAGATAGAATGATAAAAAGGCATCATCAACTCTGTTCTGTGTAAAAAAGCATTTTTTCCCCATCTGGGTAAGAAGAATGAAGAATACCCACACATACCAGTATAAATCACAAGATGTTAAATTATACAAAGAATAATAAGCAATTAAACTCTGACTGAGTGGAGCAATGCATTCCCACAGTGACTCATTATCTGCATTTGAACTGAAGCGGGCAGGTACCTGGTTTGGAAGGATGTTTTGTATAGTCAAAAACAAGAACATCACTGGATGGAGTCTTTGTTGCAATGATGCAAGGGTTCTGGGGCATATAGCGTGCCCTGTTTACTTCTCCTTCATGGTTGATCTTGATTTCTATTTCAATTTTTCCACTAACTGAGCCAAAACCTCCAAATTCTGTAAATAAGAAATTGCAAATGAGGACAAAGCAAGAGATACCCTATGTCACTCAAATTATGACACAGGCAACGCTTTTAATCAGCATGCTGGTGTAAGAGAAGTCATCTAGACATTTGTTAGTAGTATCAAGTGTTCCCACACCTTTTATTTGATTCTTATTGCAATACTACACAGTAGGTAAGATAGTTAATACCTTCAAAATTTTTACAAAGAAAAACAGAAACCTGGAGTATCTACATTAATGTGATCCTAGTGACATGACTTTGGCAGAACCTAACATAAATCCCCATTTTTTCTGATTTCTAGCCTAGTATTCTTTCAGCTATAACTACACCGACTCTGGACAGTTACATAATTAATAAATATATACACTACTATCTAAAAGCAAGGAACACTATACTAATTCCACTTCAAAAGTAGGTCCTTTGGGTGTCTTGGTGGCTCAGTCGGTTAAGCATCCGACTTCGGCTCAGGTCATGATCTCTGCTGTCAGCACAGAGCCCGCTTCAGATCCTCCATCTCCCCCTCCCTCTGCCCCTCCCCTGCTGGAGCTCTCCCTCTTTCTCAAAAATGAATGAAATGAAGCAAACCAAAAAGTAGGTTCTCAAAAACAAGAAAACAAAAGCATATTCTCAGTAAGCAATTAAAAAATATTTTTAACATTTATTATTTTTGAGAGACAGAAAGAGACAGTATGAGCAGGGGAGGGGCAGAGAGAGGGGGAGATGCAGAATCCAAAGCAGGCTCCAGGCTCTCAGCACAGAGCCCAACACGGGGACCAAACCCACGAACTGTGAGATTGTGACCTGAGCTGAAGTTAGACGCTTAACCAAATGAGATACCCAGGAGTCCCTCAACAAGCAATTTTCAAATCTCACTTAAAATACCAAAAAAGTGCTGAAAAAACAGAACCTACCTAAGTTACTATTTTAATGAATATTATAGTACACAGTCTGCCAGGTACTAAAGAGTCCCTCCTACACCATTTGTTTGAAGCCATAGTTTGGAATGTCCTTTCTAAAATACCATCACACCATTATCTTTTCCCTATACCATTTCTTTTAGTCCAGTGACGAAAAACAGAGCCCAAGGGGTAGTTCCATTTTCCTAACCCCCACTTACATATGCCAACCATAATCCTTAGCTGAAATAAACCAGGCAAAGAATAGATAAAAACATTTCTTATTCACATCTGACTACTGTATGCACTTAGACAGTTGTTGCGAGTGTCATCATAAAATGTATAACAATACAATTTGTGATTATGTAAATCTTGGCAAAGCAACATATAAACAAAGGTAGTTAACGATTAGTCAGAAAGCAGCATGATAAGATATCTAGGGAAGAGTTGGACCTTGGCCTAACTGCCACTTAGTGATTTGGGGTAAGACCTTCAATTTCTGAGCCTCAAATACTTTATCCACAAAGCAAAGCTGTGAGACTAACTTGTAAATGAAAATGCTGTCAATAGCACTGTTACATAAATGTTACACTTTGAAGGACAAAAAAATATATTTTTTTAAAAGTTTATTTGGCGGGGGAGGCAGAGGGAGAGGGTAAGAGAGAGTGAATCCCAAAAAGGCTCTGTGCTGTCAATGCTGAGCCAGATGTAGGGCTCCATCTCACTAATAGCGATCATGACCTGAGCCGGAACCAAGAGTTAGACAGTTAACCACGGGAACCACCCAGGGACCCCCAAACAAGAATCTTTCAAAAAAGGACATAAATGTGTAATATGGCTGGTAGATTAGATGGATAACTTTCAACTTCCAAGTAACTTCTAGAGTTGAAATGCAAATGTTTCATACAACCTAAAAATCTAAAAATAGAAGCTCAAAATAGGCACTAAAAGAGAAAAAAAACTCCATATTAAATGAATTTTCCTCCAGAACGCTAGACCATGAGCATCTATGACATAAAAAAAAAACGCATGATAGGATGTGATTGCAAGGAACTTTCAGTTCAAACACAAAGATAAAATGTAACTACAGATGACTATGACAAAAAAGCAGAACTACCAGAAAAGAGGTAACAGATAACAAGGGAAGAACCACAGCTGGCACAGAGCCTGCAGAGCAAGGGTATTAACTACAGAATGTGGGGTTATTTTGGCATGGGATACATACTAAACAGAGGAACTCCCTAACTGTGGGCTAAAGTACAGTAGTAAGTCAGCTTAGAGGATTCATAATTGAGTTTTTATAAAGATGAGGATTTATCAATTTAAAAATGGTTAGGGGTTCTCAAGTTAAAGCTGGTATACAAAAGGCAAAATCTTAAATAGGAAAGTCTGAGGTATCAATGTACAATATTTAAATGAGTTTTAAAGTCCAGTTGTATTCCTGTTTTTTTTTTTGCTTCTCTCCATATAAAACAGTATTAAAAAAGCCTTCAGCTATAAATGTAGTATAAGTGCCTAGTTTGACAAATTTTTACAAACGTATACACCGGGAAAACCACCACCCAGATCAAAATACAGAAATCTAGAGGCGCCTGGGTGGCTCAGTTGGTTAAGTGGCCGACTTCAGCTCAAGTCATGATCTCACAGTCTGTGAGTTCAAGCCCCACGTCGGGCTCTGTGCTGATGGCTCATCAGAGCCTAGAGCCTGCTTCAGACTCTGTATCTCCCTCTCTCTCTGCCCTTCTCCTGCTCACGCTCTGTCTCTGTCTCTTAAAAAAAAACACACAGAAATCTCCAACCTCCCAGAAAAATACTATCATGTCCCTCCCAGCCAATATTTCTCTCAACGAACTAGGTAACCAGCATTGACTTCTACCTCTAAGCCACCTTGAACTCATAAAAACCTTGTAACTGTACAGTAAACTCTAACATCAGTCAACTACCTCACTGTGATTTAATAAGTTTATTATATATTATTCAGATAAAAAACTAAAGATATCTTTTAAAAAGCTCCCCAAATAAGTTGCTAAAAATAAACTTGATATTGGAAGATCTTGGTAACAAAGTCGTTTAACTAAAAATTTTAGAGGCGCCTGGGTGGCTCAGTCAGTTGAGCGCTTGACTCTGGCTCAGGCCATGATCTCACAGTTCGTGGGTTCAAGCACCAAGCCCCACCTTGGGTTTGTGCTGACAGATTAGTGTCTGCTTCAGATTCTGTCTCTCTCTCTCTCTGCCCTTCCCCTGCTTGCTTGCATGCGCTCTCTTTCAAAAATAAACATTAAAAGAATTTTTTACATCTATTTTACAAGGGCTTAAAATGTGACTATACCCAAGCTGAACCTAATATAAACACACAAATTATTTTTAATGTTAAAATAAGACTGGGCGCCTGGGTGGCTCAGTCGGGTGAGCATCGAATCTCTCGCGGTCTGTGGGTTCGAGCCCCTCATCGGGCTCTGTGCTGACAGCTCAGAGCCTGGAGCCTGCTTCGGATTCTGTGTATTCCTCTCTCTCTGCCCCTCCCCCACTCATGCTCTGTCTCTGTCTCAAAAATAAATAAACATAAAAAAAAAAACAAGACTAAGTTTTTAGTTTTCACTTTGAAAGTTCAACGATGTGAGTATATACGTTAAAAAATGCCACTTCAGGGGCACTTGGGTGGCTCAGTCGACTTTGGGTGGCTTAAGTGTCCGACTTTGGCTGAGTCCATGAACTCATGGTTCAGGAGTTCTAGCCCACGTCAGGCTCTGTGCTGACAGCTCGGAGCCTGGAGCCTGCTTCAGATTTTGTGTCTCCTCTCTCTCTGCCCTTCCCTCAATTGTGCTCTGTCTCTGTCTCTCAAAAATAAATGTTAAAAAGATTAAGGTAACAACAACAACAACGACAAAAGTGTTTGCCACTTCAAAAACCAGCAAAGAAAACAATTTGCCAGCAAATGGTATTAAGAAACAAAATTGCTGGGGTGCCTGGGTGGCTCAGTTGGCTAAGTTTCCGACTCTTGATTTCGGCTCAGGTCTTGATCTCACAGTGGGATCGAGCCCTTCATGGGGCTTTGAGCCCACAGTGCAGGGTCTGCTTGGGATTCTCTCTCTCCCTCTCTGCCCCTCTCCTGCTCAGGCATGGTCTCTTGAAATAAACAAACATTACCAAAACAAATATCAGGAAGATTATATAGTTTTAATGGTTAAAACGTAAGTACCAGAAAACAACAGCTAAATTATTTAAAAATCTTGAAATGATGAAGGCATTTCAAAGAATGACACAAAATTTGAAGGACATCAGAGAAAAGCTGGACAAGTAAATTCGATGTTGGCGAGGGCATGGAGAAACAGACATAAGTGAGATTGCTATTGGTGGGACTGAATCTTTTTTGGAGGGCAATTTTGCTTTATTGGTCTTCTACTTAGAAAATTATTCTATAGCAAAACTATAAAAGACATATGGTACAAGAACTGTTTTTGAAGCCTGAAAATTGGAAACCACCTAAACATCAAATAAGAGTTAATTATGACACAGTATATAACCATCAAAAGGAGATTATGTCTTTAAAAAAAACAAAAGGAGCTATGTCTTCCACAAAAAGATGTTCTAGATACATCAGGCCAGAAAAAAATATTCTGTGCTGTATCCCTAGTACCGAGAAAAAAAGCCTGGCATTCAGTATTTGCTTTGATTTTTAAAATAATTTATTACCAATCAGAATATCTGCGTTGTCACTAAATAATAAAAAATCCTTTTTCAAAATAATTTAGCTTCATTTGATAGAAAGGAAATTAACGCTCAAAGAGGCCCAAATCTTCAGATTCTTAGATTCGGTGTCCCCCCCCCCCCCCACAACACTAATGCCTACCAAGAAAATAACTTCCCAATAACCATATCATATAAACTTGGGTCAGTGACATAAAATCATGTTTGCAGATCATTACCTTAAGAACTTACTACTTTGCATTCTGTATCACCCTAAGGCAAATATGGAGAGATCAAAACAGTAACTGCACGTAATAATCCTGGCAAATAACTGGATGGAGCTCAAAAGAATTAAGATAAAAGAATGGATTCTGCTAGTCAGGAGAAATCTAAGGAAAGAGACATTAAACGTTCATTTTTTAAATGATCGCAAATCTCAATCAGAGCAATCTTTTACCTCTTGATAATAACTCGAGTTCAAGGATAACAACAAAGGTAACTCACCCACTTCCACCTCTATTAAAACAGAAAAAGTATTTCATGAACAGCTAAACCCTTAGGTTATCTCCTAAAAATAGGATACAATCAAATGGCTCATTTAATTTTTATACACATACAAAGTACCATGGTTAAGTCATTTCTACCACTTCGAAATGGAAAGTGTAATTTAAGCCAGTGTTTCTCAATCTTGTTTCCTCAAGAAACCTTGTAATACACCTCTTCTGACACTCATGATGAAATTTTAATACCACAGATATCCTATATATTTATGTACACCATGCACATCTGTGCTTTACACATGTAAAGAATTAAGATTGTTTTCACAGATCTCACTCTCCCAGAACCAATCTTCATCCCCTTAGGGGCAATCATGTCCCAAGCTGAGAGTGCATGCACAGCAATACAAATGGTGGACTTTGGGGGCGCCTGGCTGGCTCAGTCAGTAGAGCATGCAACTCTTAATCTTGGGGATGTGAGTTTGAGCCCCATGTTGGGTGTAGATACTTAAATTAAAAAACAATAAAAAGGGACACCAGGATGGCTCAAGTCGGTTAAATGCCCAACTCTTGATTTCAGCTCAGGTCATGATCTCATGGTTCAAGAGTTCGAGCCCCGCATGGCAGGATGGAGCCTGTGTGGCATGCTCTCTACCCCCTCCTCCAAATAAATAAACATTAAAAAGAAAAACAAAAAAACCTCCTTAAAAAAACATATAAAAGAATGAACGGATGGTGGATTTTGGCTGCTTTCAATTCCAGAATGTCCCCTACCAACAAATAGAAAAAGAAAGAGAAAGGTTTATAAAAAAGGCACAGAACCAAGGATGTGTTAAGTACCTCTTCTGACACTTAATATCTATACTGCAAACCCAGGTTTTCCAAAGCCCAAACTTTTATTACCAACTTGACAGGCTAATTTATCAAACTTAACACTCTTTTCATGATACTTCAAAGATATGAAAAATATAATCCCCACACTATTCCACACTTTTAAGATTCCTACCTCCTTTCTCACTGTCGTAGTGGGAAGCATCAAACTGAGCATCATCATTAGGAAGCTGCACACTGGCTATCACAAGGTGGTTTTGTTCATCCGATGTGTGTGTTCCCAGGACAAGTCGATGAATGCTGAAGTCTTTCCCTTCTGGTCTGTAACAGCAACATATGGTCACTATTCAACTTAGTAACACTAACAGAGACAATGAAGTAGTGATATACATACATATGCAAAAAGGCTCTATTATAACCAGGTCTTGAGAGGAGAAAGTCATTATGAGCCACATTTCTGACTTTTAATGTATCTTCCATAGAGAATATAAGGATTACATAGCACTTACTTTTCTTAACTTGACAAAAAATTTGTAATTACTTTAGGTAAAACATCTAACAGAATAAAATGTGACTTAATTCCTCACCCTCCACGATGGGTTGGAGGTAAAGTAACTGCTGGGTACACTAACACTTCGGGTTACTTCATTAGATTAACTTCATTAAAAGGTATAAGAAAATAATATTAGGTAAACTAATTTTTCAAATATTTACTAAGTGCCTAATCAGTGAAAAATCATGCCAAATACTATGAAGTACAAAAAATGACTAAGACATGATTTGTGCCCTCGAAAAATCAGGGGCAATTAATCATATACACAAGTAATTAAAATACAAGTCAATAAATAATACATGAAATGTACATGAGAATTTAAATAAAGATTATTAAAAATAAGTAAATCAGTAAATAAATAAATAAGATTACTTCTGGAATTAAGGAAGTATTCATGAAAGAGGCAATAGTTGAGCAGATATCAAAATGAGAGATAAAACCTAGAAAAGACAAGGGCTTTGAAAGACAGTATTCCAAGGAAAGGAGCTGAGCATAGGGCAAGTCTACAAAATGCCAGATATCATGTTAAGCACTTTACAAACCATGTATCAAAAAAAGAAGATACTCTGAGGTTTAGAAAAATTAGGCAACTTGCCTAAGACCACACAACTACTAGAGGGGCACCTGGCTGGCTCAGCTGGTAGAGCATATGGCTCTAGATCCTGGGGTGCTGAGTTTGAGCCCAACATTGGGTGTAGATTACTTAAAAAATAAAAGAACTCACACTTACAAGGACCAATGTCCAAATCTGACTTTGGACATGGCAAAATGCAAAGAGAAGGTTAGAAAGCAGATTCCGGGGTACTGAATGCCACCTTCAAGACTATACTATAGGGGGAACAAAGGACCATGGACAATTTCTAAGGGACACAGCACCACTTAAATTATCACAGGAGGATCAATCTAACAGGGTAAAGCAGAGGTTCTTCAAGTGTGGTATCAGGACCAACAGCATCACCATCTAGGAATTTCATCCAGAAAGGCAAATTAAATTCCCAGATCCACTCCAAACCTACTAAATCAGAAACTTGGGATGTAGAGCACAACAATCTATTTTACAATCTCTCCAGCTGATTATGATGCATGTTAAAGTTTGAGAACCTTTGGTCTAGATAAGAAAGATCCTATACAAATAGAATTCATTGGGGCTTATAAATGAACCGTCAAGTGGAGAAAGAGAAAAACTGAGCAAATCTCAAACCAAAGTCAACTATGATAAAGAGAAACAGTAACAACAGGAGAAAGCCGATTGGGACCTCTATGGAAAGAATATACTCAGTTTGGAAAATGTCATGTTGGGGAAGCCAGTAAGATATTTCAAGTAGGCTGCTGAAAATTCAGGAAAAACTCAGAAATTGGGTCTAGAGATAACCAATCGGAATTCCTCTGCAGCACGGAGACAAAAGGTATCTCTATCCTACATAGAAAAAGTAGAGGGAAAAAAAGGGTGGTCAGCGGAAAACTGGGAATGTCTACATTTAGAAGGCAGCCATACTGGCGGTGGGCAGTATTCGGGATCCACTGTTCCAATATGATATAGCAATGATTGTGGAATCACCATTCAACTATTTTTCACTAGGTACTCTGTCATCAGCTCCTAAGTGGTTTGAACTACCTCTGAGAACTCCTGACAGAAATGGCTCCACTTAACCTGAACTCAAGTAATTCTGATGACCAGCTGAACATGGGAATTCCTGGTGACGATAAAGCTTCTAACTCCAAATTTCTAGATATCTTTTAGGAGTTTTATTTGTTGAGCTGACATATGGCCTAATTAACCACATTCTGCAAATATCTTGAATTCTAAAGACATGAGTTTTGAAGGAATGGAGTTATTTAGCACACAATATAATTTTTAAATGCTATCCTGAATAGTGAAAGTTTTATAATCGAAAGTCCATTATTCCAACAGGCACACTGGTTTTGATAAAACCTTTTATTTAAATTCACCTGCATCTTTGCGCTGTCATTTCCTCTTGGGGGCCTTTCATGATACCCTAAGCTGAGATGATTTTTTCCCTTCCTCTGATAATTTTATCTGTGCCGCTCTTATAATTATTTTTTACTGTAATACAGTAGCCCCCCCATCCACCACTTCACTTACCCCTGGTCAACCACAGTCCCATCCGGAAGTAGATGATCTCCCCCTTCTGACTTAACATCAGGTCAGTAGTAGCCTAATACTTCATCACAAGGCCCCTGTCATTCACCTCACTTTATTTCATCACATGTGCATTTTATCTTCCTAACCTCACAGGAAGAAGGGTGAGTACAGTGAGAGATTTTGACAGCAAGAGACCACATTCAAGCAGCTTTTATTATGGTATATTATTACAATCATCCTGTCTTATTAGTCTCTTACTGTGCCTACATTGTTTAAATTTTATCACAGTTATGCATGTATAAGAAAAAACATAACAAAAATACAGTCCAGAACTATCCATGGCTCCAGGCATCCACTGGGGATCTTGGGCCATGTTCCCTACAAATAAGGGGGTGGGGGGAATCTACCATTCTCTATATACACAAGAAGTCAAGGTTGGCAAGGTGTCTTATCTCAATTTGCACACCCTGATATGCGGCGCCTACCAGACTCACAATAAACGTAAGCTAAACGAATACTGTTTTATCCTCTTAGAGGTAAGCTTCTCACGTGTAAGACACACATGTGATTAATCTCTCACTGGGCAGAATTCCCTTATATAAAAACCATCCCATCCTCAAGGGTTAGTTCTAAATATCCTCCGTAACTCTGTAAGACTGCTCTTAGCACATGTACCTATAATTATTAGTCTACATCAGCCTCTTCAACTAACTAGACGTGTGCTCCCTGCAGGCAGGTACCAGGTCATATACACCTCTGTACCAACCAGCTACTACCTACAGATTCAAATGTTTTGCTGAAAGAACTGGACTGACTCGTCACAGCATTTTTTTTGAAAGCTAACACATTTTATATTATCTGGCCAACTACAGTTATAACAGACTGTTCAAGTCATATCAGGAAGAGAAAACAAGTTTTCCCTTATCAGCTTAAATTGCAAAATTGTTTTTACACTTTGTTTTATTTTTTGGCCTAGAAAAACCCTCACCAATAGGCTTTGGTCACGTGCCCTCTCCGAGCGACAGGCAGAAAACAGGGAGAAATCAGTGTGAGAAATCTCCACGGAGGAGGACACGACAAAATAACGTTCAAGAGAGTCCCGTCACCTGGTTACATCTGGAAGCCACTGTGCAGTGAGGCTGGGCCACTCCAGAGCATGGGTCATCACCAAATCGTAAAGAAAAGGGGTGTTCTTTTTCCATATTTTGTACTCTTCGTTGATCACACGTTCTTCTACTGCGTCATCAAAGGCTGCTAAAAAGTTAAAAACAAATTAAGTTAGCGAACACAAACGGAACCCGAGGAAACACTCCCAAAGCTAGCGGCACGGCTCTAGTCCAGACTCTGAAGCGGAGAGTTGCCCCAACCTCCCCTTGGCGGAGGCACCGACCTCGTCTCCACCTCCGCGGGCCCACAACCACCCTCGGGCCAGTCACTCCGTTATGCGTTCGGGCGACGACGCCGAACTCGGGAGCACGCTCCCGTACGCGCTAGGTCCACGGAGCCGGCGAGGAGGCCCGAACACCGGCCCCTGGGATAGGGAACGGCGTCGGCATACCCGGGCGAAGCGGGACAACCGACGCGGAGCGCGGAGACGGACCAAACACCCGCCGCCCCCCCCCTCCCCGCCCCCGGCAGCTCCACGCCGCGGCGACAGGCCTCCGCGCCGGAGGAACAGGCGCGCCGTTAGCCCTCCCCGCGGGGCGATTTCTCCTCACGCCTTCGATGGTGGGGACAACACTCAAGAGTCGGGCTTGCCTTCACTGCTAGGCCCTGTCGAGGCCGCGGCCCCAGCCCGGCACCCCCGCCCTCCTGGGGCGGCCCCAGCACCCTCACCTTCCTTGTCGGCCATGGCGGGCAGGCAAGCCGGGGGGATCCCGGGGTCGAGCGTTGCGGGAGGGGCGGGGAGGCTACGAGCGCTCGCTCGGCGCGCGCGGCCTCTATTGTTTCCTGCTGCCCCTGCGTGAGGGCCGACTCGCGCACCTTCGCGCCAACACTGGCCAATCGGAGCGCACCGAACCGTGGGGTGGGCGGGGAAGCCGCGTTCGCAGCCTATCCCGACGCGCAGAATCTCTTTCTGCGGGGCCCCGGCGCGCGCCCCTCCCCTGCCCCCACACGGCCGGGAGCCGACTTCCTTCGATTGCGCGCGCGCGGAGCTGGTGGGAGTGCGCCCGCCGGGTCACGTGAGAGGTTTAGTCCGCACTCTCCAGGGGGCAGCCATTTTCTTAAAGGCTGTTCAGCTCGCGATACTTTTATAGTATTCACATGAGAAATCTAGGGTGATTTCGGGTCTAGTTATCAACTCTGGGAATGAAGCAGACAGAAAAGGCGTCACCCATTCAGACATAGGGGTGTCTAGCTCAAGTATTTTCCTAATGCGTGGTCCTCCAATTTACTTGTTTCCTTGGTTCTTGGAAAGAACTGACGAAGCAAACGAAGAAAATGGAGCCTAAGCCTATTAAAGACGTGATTTCACCGGCGGGTTCTAGGATAGAAGTCTTAGGGTAGAAGTACATCTGCGAGAATGGAGTCCTGGTCCTTTAAGGGTGCGTGCTAAGGGGCGGAGTCTAGAGCGGAAGTTGCAAATCAGGGCCGAAGTCCGGCTGACGAAGGGCGGAAGTAGAGTGTCCAGGGTTGCAATCATGGCGCAGGAAGAGGAAGATATTCGAGATTACAATTTGACAGAAGACCAGAAGGCAATCAAGGCCAAGTATCCGCCAGTCATTCGGAAGTACGAGTGTGAGTAGGTGGCTCACTTGTCTCATGCCCTCTTTCCTTGCCCAAAGCTTCTGGCTTCTGCTTTACCCTATAAGCTGCTTCAGGCATGATCCCATTTCGCCCTGTAATGTAGGTACTTGTCCGGGGGATGCTGGAGGAGAAAGCCACCTGCTGCATTTACAGTCTCTTGAACTCTTTCTACATATACCTAATCACATTGATCTTGTGGGAATTTTACCAGTGTATTCTGAAGATAACCATATTCCCAAGCGTTTGCCGGGTTGTCGCCCCTGTGTAGCTCCAACAGTGGAATGGGGTTAGAGTTTGGTTAGGTTCGAGGACTTAAAAAGCTGAGTGGGGAACTTCTAACTTGGTGTTTTACCTCGATCATGTATCTAGTTAAAAGACCTGGTTTGGTAACATAAGGCAAATCACATAACCGCTCTTTGCTTCTTACTTCCTTCATCTGAGGAATAAATGAGATAATAGTGAATATGAAAATATAGTGCAGACTCTGATCTTCTACTTAAACGTTTAGCTATTATCATCCCTAAAGGTTGTGGTTTGGGAAGCACAAACCTCTTACTTTTCTACTTAAAATGTCTCATTAATTTTTCATTGTCCTCTGTAGAGTCTATTTATCGTGGCATACTAGATTATGTACTTTTGAACTCTCATATATTTCCCTAGCTCATTTGTCTCTTACTTAAAAATAACCTTTAAAAATTATTTTTTTAATGTTTGTTTATTTTTGAGACAGAGCATGAGTGGGGTAGAGGCAGAGAGAGAGGGAGACACAGAATCCGAAGCAGGATCCAGGCTCTGAGCTGTCAGCACAGAGCCCGACGAGGGGCCCGAACTCACAGACCGCGAGATCATGACCTGAGCCACCCAGGCGCCCCTAAAAATTATTTTTTAATAAGTCTTGTACCTGATTCAAAAAGTACAACAGGTATGCAGTGTCAATAGTCTTTCTTTCAGCCTTGATCCCCAGCCACCTAGTCTTACTCTGCAGGTCAGCAGTCCTTATTACCATGTTATTATGTATACATGCAAAAATGTTTTAGCATTTACTTTATTTAACCAGTTTCTAGTTGATAGACATAGATGTTATTTCTAGTCTTTCGTTATTAGAAACAATGCAGCAGTGAATATACTTGTGCATCCATTGTTTTACATATGTGCAAGTGTGTCTGTAAATTTCCAGAAATTACATTGCTTTGTGAAAGGATATGTGCACTTTTAAAATATATTTTGGAGGGGGGTAGGGCGAGAATCCCAAGCAGGCCTGATGTGGGGCTCGATTCCACCAACCGCGAGATCATGACCTGAGCCCAAATCAAGAGTCCGAGGCTCAACAGACGGAGCCACCCAGGTGTCCCAGGATATGTGAATTTTTTTTAACTTTACCAGTGTTTGCTAAATTGATCTCCAGTGACGTTGTACCAGTTTATACCCTCACTGGTCATTGTATGAGCGTGCCTTAGCCTCGCAATTCTATCCCTTTACTTCATTACCGTACTTTTTGGTCTTTTCCAATTTAAATATCTTGTTATATTTATTGCGTTTTTCTTATAAGTGAGGTTGAACATTCCTCAGTATGTTTGGAGCTCTTTGTATGTCCCCTTCTGGGACGTGTATATACATACTCTTAGCCTGTTTTTCTATTGGGTTGTTGGTCTTTTTTCACTCTGCAGAAATTTATTTTTACGTAGTGAAATTTAACCCTTTTTATGGCTTCTGGGTAGTCTTAGGAAGGCTTCGTCCGCTCTGAGATTGTAAAATAATTCTCCTGTGTTTTCTTCTAATACATTTGGAAATGAAAACTTTTTTTTTTTTTTTTAAAGTAAGCACTATGCCCAATATGGGGCTTGAACTCACCACCCTGAGTTCAAGAGTGGCATGCTCTACCAACTGAGCCAGCCAGGCACCCCTGAAAATACAAACTTATATTGAAGTATAATATGCCTACAGAAGAATGCACATTCGTAAGTGTATACACCTGTATACCTAATAACCATGTGGGTAAACGGAGCCTGGAGCCTGCTTCAGATTCTGTCTCCCTCTCTCTCTCTGCCCCTCCCCCACTCATGCTCTGTCTCTGTCTCAAAAATAAACATTAAAAGAAATTTAAAATTTTCTTTTAAACTTTAATATTTATATTAGAGGTTTGTTTTTTTTTCTTGAGGCATGGTGTATGCCTTTCCATTTTGTGTATCCTGAGAAGGTTATTTTTAAGTATTTCATCTTTTTTGTTTCTTTTCCTTTTTTAAAAAGTGTTTGTTTTGAAAGAGGGAGCGAGCACATGTGAGTGGGGCAGAGAGAGGGAGAGAGAGAATCTCAAGCAGGCTCCATGCAGTCAGTGCAGAGCCTGACCTGGGGCTCTGTCCCACAAACCGGGAGATCCAGGAGATCGTGGCCTGGAGCAGAAATCAAGAGTTGGATGCTTAACTGAATGAGCCACCCAGGTGCCCATCCTTTTTTTTTTTTTTTTTTTTAATTTAAAGTAATCTCTTTGCCCAATATGGGGTTCAAACTCATGACCCTGAAATCAAGAGTCACATGCTCTACTGACTGAGTCCGCCAGGCACCCCACATCTTTTTTATTTCTGATGTAAATGATCTTTTCTGCTATGATATCATCGCTTGTCTAACCTGTTGTTGACTATCCTTGTGAGAGCTGCTGAGTTGTATAATTAATTTTTTGTCACCTGTCTCTTTATGGCATTCCCTTATAGTTAGTATAATTTTCAGTTGATACTCTTGGGCAGTCATCATTTTTTTCATCGCACACTTTGCGTTTTGTGTGTTCTACTGTGTCATCGTGATATGCGCATTATAAAACTCCGTTTTCTTTCCTCTAACGCCACATCAGGGTCTCTCCACATCAAGCAGTTTTCCGGTTCTCTGACGCCAACTCGCGTGTCAATCAATTCAATTCAGCTCCGACCCGAACTCCCTGGAATTAACACAGATCCCACAGTTTAAGGGCTCATTTCCACAAGACTGCTCCGACTTCATATGGCAGCCCCAAATGGGGTACTCAGGGCACCCCCACTTCTGCCTAACCAGTTGCAAATTCCGGTGTCCCCAGGCATTCTCCTCCCTCCCTTCCTTGGGCTCAAGTTCAGTAATTTGCTAGAACAATTCGCAGAACTCGGGTAAACACAAGTTACTTAGGTAAAGTTTATTGTAGGGGATCCAGCTGAGAAACAGCCAGACGAATGCCATGCGTAGGGCAATGCTGGGGAGAGGGACTGGAGCGTCCATGCCCCCTCTGGGCCTGTCCTCCTGGCACTTGGATGAGCTCACCAACAGGATGTTCTCCAAATCTCTTGAAGAGTCTGTAACTCAGTCTCCTGCTCCACCCTTCGCTGGCCAGGCACTCACACCCATTGGTGGTGAGGGGGTGGGGCTGGAAGTTCCCACTTTCTAATCATGATCTTCCTGGTGACTGCGCCATTCTAAGGCTATCTAGGGACCCTACCGTGAGTCACCTGGATAGCATAAGCTCAGGTGTGGCCAGAAGGGGATAACTAATGAATAACAAGCCACTCTTCTCACTCAGGAGAACCCAAGGGTTTTAGGAGCTTTGCCAGAAACCAGGGACAAAGATCAAATATGTATTTTTATTATGCCTCAGACACAGTAAATATAGCAATTAAGAATGAGAGAAAAGGGGCGCCTGGATGGCTGGTCAGTTAAGCGTCCGACTCTTGATTTTGGTTCAGATCACGATCTTGCCATTTGTGGGATCGAGTGCCGTGTTGGGCTCTGTGCGGGAGCCTGCCTGGAATTCTCTCTCGGCCTCTCCTCCTGCCTGGCACGCGCGTGCACTCTCTCTCTCACTATCTCTCAAAATAAGTAAACATGAAAAAAAAAATGAGAGAAGACAAATAGTTTAACTTTTTAAATTTGTTGTACAGAAGAAACTTTTTGCTCAAAAATCCCGTTAATATTTTTATGATGTTTCATGATCATATCTATGGAGAGGATCATGTATTTATATGACTTACATTAATCTATTTCCTCATAACTGAATCAATCCCACTTAGTCATACTCGATTCCCCTAAGTATTTTATTTTTAAATAATCTCTACACCCAATGTTGGGCTAGAACTCACAATCCTGAGATCAAGAGTCACATGTTTTACTGACTGAGCCAGCCATGTGCCCCAATTTTGTTATTTAAAATTTATTTTAAGGGTGCCTGGGTGGCTCAGTCGGTTAAGCGGCCCACTTGGGCTCAGGTCATGATCTCGTGGTCTGTGAGTTCGAGCCCCTGCATTGGGCTCTATGCTGACAGCTCAGAGCCTGGAGCCTGCTTGGGATTCTGTGTCTCCCTCTCTCTCTGCCCTTCTCCTGCTCACGCTCTGTCTCTATGTCTCAAAAATAAATAAACGTTAAAAAAAAAAAACTAAAAAAAATTTATTTAAAAAATTTTAAATTTTTAATAAGTATTTAAACGTTTTTTCAGTTAGAATTTCTAGTATGGTTAACATTGACAGATACAACCCATATAAATCAAACCCCTTTGGAGTCTTCAATAATATTTGAGTAAAGGGTTCCTAAGACCAAAAATTTGAGAACTACTGCTCTGCAGCATTCTGTTATTGTTCTTTTAAATTGTTTTTTAAAATGGAGGTGTAATTTACATATACCAGAAGCACTCCGATCTTAAGTATAAAGTCCAATATGTTTTGATAAACAGATACATCTGTTTATCATTAGAGCGTATTATACGTTGGATTGTAACCAACACTCCAGTCAGGTTACAGAATGTTTACATCGGGGCGCCTGGGTGGCTCAGTTGGTTAAGCGGCCGACCTTCAGCTCAGGTCATGATCTCACGGTCTGTGAGTTCGAGCCCCGCATCGGGTTCTGTGCTGACGGCTCAGAGCCTGGAGCCTGCTTCAGATTCTGTATCTCCCTCTCTCTGTGCCCTTCCCCTGCTCATACTCTGTCTCTATGTCTCTCAAAAATAAATAAACGCTAAAAAAAATTAAAAGTTTGCCTTTTTTTTTTTTTTTAAAAAGAACGTTTCCATCACCCTAGAAAGTTCCTTTTTGCTTTTCTCCTGGAAGCCCCCCCATGTCCTTACTTTGAGGCAGTTTGGATTTCTATCTCCAGAGCCTAATTTTGCCTGTTTTCAAGTTTCACACAAGTGGAACCACACGGTATAGATTCTTTTATGCCTGGCTTCTTCACTTCGCATCAAAGATAAACACGGCCGGACATTAAAGTGGTGAATGGCTTTTATTCAGTAACAACAGTAGGAGAAAGAACTGAGTTCCATTCCAAATTTTGCAGAGGTGATGGGCCTTTTAAAGGGAGAATGGAGAAGGGGAGAGCAGGGTCCTCGTAGAGTCAGAGAAGTGAAAAATTACCAACGGTTAGTCTGCGAAAATTCGATTCGGCCTGCAGGATTTGGTAGCAGGCAGTTACGAAGTTAGGATCCGATCCTCCCACTGAGACTGGGAGTCCTTTCTGCTGATTACATATCAAAGGAATGGCTCTGGAGTCCTTGAGAAGGACCCTGCTGAGTTGGAAGAGATAAATATTCACAGTTATAAGCTCTATAGTAAATGCTTTAAGAAAGGGAGGTTAAGGGCCTATTGTTCGGTTTTGGTTGGAATGAACAGTAAATTCTCTTGGCTGCGGAGCGCTTTCCCAGGCAGGTAGTCTAATGCGTTTGGGCTGGGGCGATCCTAGGAGCTAGGCGTATGCTGCTAGAAGTCCAGCTGTGCTAAAGTTTGATCACGCTTGGCGCAGAGGGGTTCGGATAGAGGTGTTACATGCTCAGAGTTCTGCAGTTTTCACTTAATGTTCTTGAGATTCATGTTAATGCGTGAGTCAGATCACACCATTTTAAAAAAATGTTTATTAGTTTTTGAGAGAGAGAGAGAGCAAGTGGAGGGAGAGGGAGGACAGAGAGAGAGGGGGAGGGAGAGAGAGAGAGAGTGCAAGCGGAGGGGGAGGGAGGACAGAGAGAGAGGGAGAGAGAGAATCCTAAAAAGGTTCCTCACACAGAGCCCATCAGAGCCCATCGTGGGGCTCAAACCCATGAACCATGAGATCATGAACTGACCCAAAACCAAGAGTCAGACTCTTACGCAACTGAGCTATCCAGGCGCCCCAGTAGGTCACACCATTTTGTCGCTGGGTAGTATTGCACTGTGTCTTTGTTTATGTGTTCTCTTATTGGGCGACATTCGGTTTTTCATTTCGGGGAATCCACTGCTGTGCGTTCTGGACACATGCTTTCATTTCTCTAGGGTTAATACCTGTCATTTTCCCTTCACTTATTTGTCATCCCTGCCTGGTCATCTTGGTACCTAAAACATATTAAGTCCACAGGAATAGTTTTGAGTGAATTGGAGAAGAATTTGAGTCTTGATTGTCACCAAAAGACTATGTGGTATGGTGCACAGTCTGATACGGTGGCTCTCAGGACGTCTCAATTCTAGGCCCTGCTTCGCCTCTGAACAACAGTAGTCTTTAATTAAGTCCCATGATCTCTTTAGATTTCAGGTTTCTTCTTCTTTTTAAAAAAAAATTTGAAAGTAATCTCTACACCCAATATGGTCTCAGACTTACAACCCCAAGGTCAAGAAGTCACGTGCTCTACTACAGACGGAGCCAGCCAGGTGCCCCAGTTTTCTTCTTGTAAGTGAGGGAAGTATATTAAATGAACCGCAAGGCTCCCTTCTAGCCTGAATATTCCGTAAGTGGGAAGAATTGGTGGAAGTCACGATACCAGTGAAGAGTAGACTGAAATGTTGGGATACCAGATCCCGTGGGAGTTTGCTGGAGTAGCAGGTGTTGTTCTCGGGTATCCTGTGGGGATGTCAGGAAGAAGCTCATTAACGTAGTGTTATCTTTTTTAAAAAATTTTTAAAATGTTTTTTACTTTTGAGAGAGAGAGAGAGAGAGAGAGAAAGCACGAAGGTAGGGGCATAGAGAGGGAGACAGAGGATCCGAAGCGGGCTCCATGCTGACAGCAGAGAGTCGACGCGGGGCTCAAACTCAGTGAACGGTGAGATCATGACCTGAGCTGAAGTCGGACACTTAACCGACTGAGCCACCCAGGTGCCCATACTTTTTTTTTTTTTTTCAAGATTTTATTCATTTTTGAGAGAGAGAGCAAGCAGGAGAGGGGCAGAGAAAGAGGGAGACAGGATCTGAAGCATGCCTGCCCTGACAACCGTGAGCCTGTTGGGGGCTAGAACTCCTGAACCATGAGATCATGACCTGAGCTGAAGTCGAATGCTCAACCAACTGAGCCACTCAGGAACCACAGAAGGATAGTTTTGTTTTTGTTTTTTTAATGTTTATTTACTTTTGACAGGGTGTGAGCAGGGGCTTTTGACAGAGAGACAGAGCATGAGCAGGGGAAGGGCAGAGAGAGAAGGAGATACAGAATCTGAAGCAGGCTCCAGGCCTGAGCCATCAGCACAGAGCCCAACGCAGGGCTCGAACTCACAAACCGTGAGATCATGACCTGAGCCGAAGTCGGTGGTTAACCAACCGACTGAGCCACCCAGGTGCCCCAGAACAATAGTATTCTTAATAATGAACTAGAGTTTCTTGTGATTTGCAAGTCAAGTTCAATGACATGTGTTTTTCCCTCTCTCCCTCAGATTTGGATCATACAGCAGATGTCCAGTGAGTATACCTTCAATTTAGGTCTTTGAAATCATGTTCTTAAATAGGAAATCTGTTTTAATCTCAACGTCCCTAATTTTATTTTATTACTTATCGATTTCTTTTTTCTTTCTTTTTTTTTTTAATGTTTATTTATTTTTGAGAGACAGAGAGACAGACTGCAAGCAGTGGAAGGGCAGAGAGAGAGGGAGACACAGAATTCGAAGCAGGCTCCAGGCTCTGAGCCATCAGCACAGAGCCTGACACGGGGCTCAAACTCACAGACCGTGAGATCATGACCTGAGCTGAAGTCGGCCACTTAACCGACTGAGCCACCCAGGCGCCCCTCGATTTATTTTTTAAAGTCTGTTTATTTTGTGAGAGAGAGAGCGTGCGCACACCGATGCACGCACAACCCGGGGAGGGTCAGAGAGCAAGGGAGAGGGAGAATCCTGTCAGCGCAGGGTCTGACATGGGGCTCAGACCCATGAACTGTGAGACCATGACCTGAGCCGAGATCAAGAGTTGGACGCGTAACCTACCGAGCCATCTAGACGCCCCTTGACGTCCCTAATTTTAATCCTCTCTCCTATTTTGGTTCCTTTGATGCATGAAAATGATGACTTAAAGGAACCCAGTTTCTTTGCCGTTACATTGATTGACACCTTTGGTTTTATATTAATCATGTTAATTTTACTTCGACTTTGCTGTCAAGTTTTCTCTCTCTCCGTGAATTTTGTTACGCAGGGCATGAATGTATTTCTTTAGGTTACATGCGTGGGGAGACACTCTGGAGGAAGCATTTGAGCAATGTGCAATGGCCATGTTTGGTTACATGACAGACACTGGGACTGTGGAGCCCCTGCAGACACTAGAAGTAGAAACCCAAGGTAACCAGTTCGTTCTCAGGGAAGAAACTGTTATGCAAATGTGCAGTGTCTACATGAGGTCGGTACATTTTCACAGTAAGAGCAACCAAATCAGTTATTAGCCTGTTCTTCCTCTCTCAGCCAGCCTAAGAAACTCATTACACTTTTAAATCCAAAAGAGTTTTTAGAAAGGAGAATCATTAAACGTCATACTATCCCGGTTCTTCTTGATCCTGTGTAGGAGACGACCTACAGTCTCTTCTGTTTCACTTTTTGGACGAGTGGCTTTATAAGTTCAGTGCTGATGAATTCTTCATACCCCGGGTAAGCAAGGGTTTTTCTTTTTTACTGAGCAAACGGGTTCTAGGTCAGATTCAAAAAGAACAAGTGATCGAGAATAGAACATGCGATGCAAAACCAAGCCAGACGGATACATAAGATGACACTGATTTGCAGAAAACAGGGACTTCTTGGTTAACCTGCCTTTGCCTTGTGTGTGCATCTTGTAATATTTAGATCTCTTACCATACACTTGTCACTAACCAGGATTGTGTGACAAGAACGCACCTGCTGTCTTCACCCATACTTTTTAGGTCTCCCGAGTTTGAGCTATCTTTGTGTCCATCCATATGTTCCTTCATCCCATGTGAAATTCCGCAGCTCTGCCGTGAAAATTGCTGTCGGTTTTCCTTAACATGAAAAGGAAAAGCCAAATGGAGGTTGCTTGTTGCCATCAGCTTCTAGAAGGGAACCCATCTCCAGCATCACTGTTACCTCACACACAGCGCCTCGCCTCCTCGCTTCCATAATCCCTCCATTCTCTCCCTTCCTTTCCCTTCTCCCAGCCCTGCTGCCTACACTCTTCTAACTGGTCCCTTGTCCTGCAGAGTTCAAGAGCCCACAGCGTTAGTTAAAAATGGGGCAAGAATGATTGAAATCCTATATCATCCTATTCTGTTTTACAGAGAAAGTTCTTGACTCCTGTTTATAGAGTGTACATTTTTCAAGAACGTTTCCTTTGACTCGATAAGAAAAAACCTTATTTCCTTGAGACGTATTTAGCTTGTTCTACTTTAGGTAACATTTCAATTTTCTTTGCTTCAGGGAAGTTGTATACTGTTACTTTCTAGGAAAAGGGACATACTTTTGTAATTTAAAGTATGGTTGACATACAATGTTATGTCAGTTTCAGGTGTACAACATAGTGTTTTGACAGTTATTAGACATGTTTTAGTAGATGGTCTGTTATGAACATTTTTTTTTTAATTAAATTTTCCTTTTCTCTTTAGGAAGTGAAGGTACTTCATATTGATCAAAGAAATTTCAAATTACGGTCAATTGGGTATGTTTTGAAAATCTTTTAAGTAGCCAGCACTGAAAGATGTTAAAATTCTATTCATCACTAAACCTAGTGGGCAGGAAGACAGAAAGGTTAAGTCAGAGGCCTTGCTGCATCCCCGTAGGTCTCTGCAGGTTAGGTTGTGAGCCCTAGGAGCAAGGGCTTTGGGCCTCAGTTTTGGAAGACCAGAAATTTGTCAGAACAAAGTTAATTTTGGTTCTTAGACTTGATTCCCAATTTATTGATTTTTTAAATGTTTATTTATTTTTGAGAGAGAGAGAGATAGAGTGCAAGCACGGGAGGGACACAGAGAGAGAGGGAGACACAGAATCCAAAGCAGGCTCCGGGTTCTGAGCTGTCAGTACAGCAGAGCCCGATGCAGGGCTTGAACCCACGAACTGTGAGATCATAACCTGAGCCGAAGTCAGACGCTTAACCGACTGAGCCACCCAGGCGCCCCTGTTTTTGTTTTTTTTCAGATTTATTTTATTTTTATTTTAATTTTTTTTATTTTTTATTTTTATTATTTTTTTAATGTTTATTTATTTTTGAGACAGAGAGAAACAGAGCATGAGTAGGGGAGGGGCAGAGAGCGAGGGAAACACAGAATCCGAAACACGCTCCAGGCTCTGAGCTGTCAGCACAGAGCCCGACGCGGGGCTCGAACTCACAGACCGTGAGATCGTGACCTGAGCCAAAGTCGGACGCTCAACCGACTGAGCCACCCAGGCGCCCCTATGTTATTTTTAGAGAGCCGAGAGTGCTAGCAGGGTAGAGGGACAGAGAAAGAGAGACAATCTAATCAGGCTCCATGCTCAGCGTGGAGTCCCATGCAGGGCTCAGTCCCACAAACCTGTGATCATGACCTGAGCTGAAATCAAGAGTTTTATGCTCAACCAACTGAGCCACCCAGGCTCCCCTCTTTAGGCTGTTTCTATGTAAAGCTATTTTTTCCACTTCATGTTGAATTTGATTTGTTTCTTTTTGTAGTATTTTGCCTCTCTGATACTCAGACCTACCTTCTCCAATGGGAGATAGTATTTAATTCCTTGTATAGTCTTGAGTACAGTGAAAATTTGGAACATGCTGCTGTATTATGAAACAGTCATTAAACAGTGTTTATTGAGAATCCGCATGCATCTATACTAGGGCACTTTTTATTTTTTTACAGCAACCATCAGCCTCATTAAAATAGCTATAGCGCATAAGTCCCTCAGCATCTATATTTACTGGCAAACTAACTGAAATTTATTTATTTATTAAAAACATGTTTTGGTATTTATTTTTGAGAGAGAGAACACATGTGCACGAGTGGGGGAGGGGCAGAGAGAGAGAGACCCAGAACTCCAAACAGGCTCCAGGCTCCGTGCTCCGCGCTGTCAGCACAGAGCCCAACGCAGGGCTCGAACTCATGAACTGCGAGATCATGACCTGAGCCAAAGTCGGATGCTTAACCGACTGAGCCACCCTGATGCCCCTCAAGCTGAAATTTAAAGCGCCCTTACCCCTCCCATCTCTTTTGGCCTTCTCGTATCTTAACCACATTTATAAGGTTTATTTTAAAGTGTGTAACGGGAGAACAGATAATTAAGTCCTGGAAGTCTAAATCATGTTTTAATTTTTCTTCTCAAGGTGGGGAGAAGAATTTTCATTGTCCAAGCACCCTCAGGTATGTTTAAATCCAGCCATTAAAACCATTTTCTACTTCCTTACCGTAAAGTCAGTGTATGCCAGTAAACCTCAGCGAGCTCTACTAAGTTGGTGTGAGGTGGTAAGTTTTCCTCAGGCTTCCCTGACCATGTTGTTGAAGCACCGGTTCCACACATCCCATTTGGTGGATAAGGAGTCAGCACTTGGGCTCCAGGGTCAGGTTCGTTACAGATTTTCGTGGGATATAAGTCTGTTTGTCTCTTCAAGCTTCTGTATCTGTCCCCGCGATGAAGGTGTTGGACTGGATGTTCTCTAAAGTACCTCCTACTTCCCGTGCTGCTCCAGATTCTGTATTTGCCAACCTGTAGGACTCCACCCTATAACCATCACATCTGTGTACAGGAATAGGGGGCAGGCAAATTTTTTCTGTAAAGGGCTAGATAACGTTTGAAGCTTTGTGGAACAAGAGCGATAGAAGAGCAACAGTCAGCTCCTTTACTGTAGCACCATAGCCGCCACAGACAATACATAAACGAAGGAATGTGGTTGTATCCCAATAAAACTTCACGACATTGAAATTTGAATTTCATATCATTTACAAATGTCGTGAGATATTCTTTTGCGATTTTTTCCTCCAACCATTTAGACATGTAAAAACCATTCTTAGGTGGTAGGACTATACAAAACCTCGTGGCAGCCTGGATTTGGCCTGTGGTTTGCAGTTTGCTGACCCGTGTGTTTAGGCTAAAGAGATGTAAATTAGTTGAGGATGACTGGGAAGTCCTGGTTGCTTCCAGTAGCTGCAGTATCGTTTCTTCAAGCACTACATAATGAAATGAAGCCTGGTGAGGGAACCTCGGGAGAGAAGCTTAAAAAGAGAGAAACCACTAGAGGGGGGCATGCGAATTATGACACAAATGACACATGGAATTTTTTTTGAACATCTTACGTGTGAGGTGTATATTAGACATCTAAATAGAGATGGCACATACCAGGCATTTGTCTGTAGGATGACTTGTTCAGGAGATCGGTATCTCTGGCAATATAAATCTGGGAGCCACCACTGAAGAGAGGATGTTTATAACCATAAGACTAGATGAGATTACCAAGGAGGGAGTATAGATAAGAGAGTGTAGAGGGGACTGAGCCCTGGGGCCCTAAGTTCGGAAGAGACAGAGCCAAAAAGGAAAAGAGGAGAGCCTCATGGAAGGGAGAAGAAGAAGAGGGTGCCCTAAAGCCAATACCTAATGATCTTGAGACGGCTCCAGGTGGAGTAAGATGAGGACTGAGAATCGACCATGGGTTTACTAATCAGTGGAAAGATATACCGGTCAAAGAGAGAATGAAAGCTAGGAAAGCGGAGGCAGTATATTGAGACAGTTCTTTTGAAGTTTGCAGAAAAGAGAACAAATGGATAGAACAGTACTAGCCAGAGGGGAATGTGGCTGGAAAGGGAGAAGATTTTTCTTTCTTTTTTTTTTTGTCTTGTTTTAGCTACGAGGTTTTGTAGCACCAGGGTATGCTGTGTGGAAGTGATCTAGGAACTCGGGCAAATTGCTCATACTGGAGGGAGAGAATAATTTCAGAACAAAGACCTTAAGTTGGTAAAGGGGGCCGTGGGGTGGAGTGTTCAGGTGCAGGAGCTGATCTGATAGGAGCAGGGACAGGCTGTTCGTTGTAATAGGCGGAAAGGCTAATGTGAGTCCAGATGGAGAAGATAAGTCCGTTCTTACTGATGGCTCCAGTTTTCTCTGGGGGCAGGTCTGAGGCTGAGAATGAGGGAGGGCTCCTGGAGGTGAAGATGGAGAGTAACTGTTTCAGAGAGTGAGCAAGTGAATTTAGTGCCAAATGCAGGATGACCAGTCAGTGCTGAGTACCCTTTTGAGATTGTGGATGTGATTGAAGGAGATACCACTTAGTAAGGTGTGTGCGGCTGTAGGCAGAAAGTTGAATTTGATTTAGGTTGTGATTCCACCAGGTGGTTATGGCGGAGGGAATAAAAAAGCAAAGGTGTGTGCCATTCGAATCCGTCTGCGAAATCTTCAGATTTCTTTTGTGCCATAGAGCTAGCAGATGCCAGTCGCCTATTGCCTGATACGTTTTGTGCGGCACAGAATTATTGTAGATTCTTTTCTAGAATGGGAAGGAGCTAAGAGAACATCCAATCGTGTGGGTTTTAAACCAGGGCAGGCGCGGGAGGATTGTCCCAAACATGGAGAGAGAACCTCAGGAGGTAAAGCGAGTTGGCAGCTGAGGAGAGAAGAGGCTGTGTTCCCAGGGCCCAGGTTGGACCAGAAGGAGGAGGTCTTGAGAAGGAGCCCTCAGCCAGACCATGGGAGAGCTTTGGGCTTCCTGACTCGGTCCATTTGGTAAATGAAAAAGGAGATGCTGGTGAGGTCAGCCTCCATATCCGGGTGGAAACAAAGCCATGGTTAGAGCTCCATCTCTTACCTCCTCATCAGTGCTCTTCCCCTGCGCACACGGGGCTTCTCATTTTTACCGATGGCTGTATAACGCCGTACAAATAACTACTTGTTTCACATGAGTTTTTAGTTTTTCAGAATAATAGTAAAATTTGGCCTTTCTGCCTGTTGTTGCTAGCATTACTGATTCTGATTTCGATTTTCATTTTTTCCTGTTTGTTTTTTTTCTAACCCCAACTTTAGGGAACTGAAGTCAAGGCAATAACGTACTCGGCAATGCAGGTCTATAATGAAGAGAAGCCAGAAGTTTTCGTGATCATTGACATTTAAGATACCAAAAAAACAAAAGCCCCGTCCCGTGAAGAACTGTTTTTTCTCTTCCTTTTCAGAAGATACCATGATATAAATTCTACAGTATCTGTTGATACATGGAGATTTGCAGAACTTTTTTTTTTTTTTTTGATGTTTATTTAGTTTTGAACTAGAGAGAGTGCGAGCGGAGAAGGGACAGTGAGAGACAGAAGATCTGAAGCGGGTTCTGCACTGACAGCACAGAGCCCGATGTGGGGCTCAAACTCACCAACCGCAAGATCATGACCGGAGCCAACGTCAGACGCTCAACCGACTGAGCCACCCAGGCGCCCATAGAACAGAACTTTTTAACTTAAAGGGTGACTTTCAGAAATGCAACATCAAGGTGCAGTCTTGGTCCATGTTACCCAAATTCTCAAACTTTAAAGAATTCTTCAGGTGGCCATTATGGCTTCTCATCTCTTAGTCCCCTGCTGTAGTAGCAGATGCCTCATACCCTTCTAGTGAAACATTAAGAGAGGTTTTGTCTTAGATTCCTGTGGGACAGAGCCATCCTGTATGCCACTCGGTTTTCTTAGAAGAAATAATTATAGTTGGAACAGTTGGAAGACTTCTCTAGAAAGAGTCCTGAGCTTCTCTCTTTCTCACTATTTTAAAGCACTAATGTATGGACACTTTCCTATTTTCTCATAAGAAAAAGTCAGCGCCCTTACAAACGAGCTCTTCCAGGGGCGCCGGGGTGGCTCAGTCAGTTAAGTGTCTGACTTTGGCTCAGATCATGATCTCACGGTTTGTGGGTTCGAGCCCGGTGTCGGGCTCTGTGCTGACAACTCAGCCTGTAGCCTCCTTCAGATTCTGTGTCTCCCTCTCTCTCTGCCCCTCCTCTGCTCTCACTCTGTTTCTCTCTCAAAAAAAATGAATAAACATTAAAACATTTTTTAAATAAAAAAATGGGCCCTTCCAACATGTGATTTTATATTAAAGCCCGTATATTTACACAGTTGGAGAAGAGAAGAGCCGTTTTACATTTCTTCGTGTTTTTGTAATTACCTGAGTTCTTCATTGTGGGAAAAACCATGTTAAAAATGATCTGAATTTTTCAAAGTAGGTAACTTAATGAAACTCCTCTGTTTGATCTGCAACATTATTCTATTCTCTATTAGTTGGCTGAGATATTTGTTGCCACCACAAGAAATCTGCAAAGTTGCTATTTATTCACACATACAGGAGAAAAGATTGCCACTGGGTGGTGCCAAATACCATTACAGCATGCTAAACTTGCCCCAAAATGAAGAGATTGTCTAAGAGCTTCCGAAGTGTTCTCAGCGTGGTAGTTTTTCCTCTGGGTATTTAACAGAAAGTAGAGCTAATGGAGACCAGGCCCCGAGCCTACGGGTCGAAGAGTAGTTCTTGAAGTGAACACACAGCAGGATTGCTGGGGTGGCGCTGCTTCTCCTTGATTTTGAGGTTAATTTGAATTGTGGTGCTCCAAGCAGAACTGTCTCGAAGAACCTCTTTGCCTTTTGTCAGGAGGAGTTTCCAGGCTAACCTAGGGCCCTTGTTTTCATGGGCCCCTTTGGCATCAGGGCTGTGAGGGGCACTGATTGTGAAACGAGCAGCGGGATACTCTGAGTCCGACGGAAGAGCTGAATCCAGAAGAAGAGCTCTCGGGATGTATTAAGCCAAGCAGGGTACAAACCTGACTAGGAAAAACAGGTAGCTGCACCTCTTACCACCAGTGCTGTGTACTGGGGTTCAGTCAAAGCAAGTGAGTTTTAATTATGCAATTTGAATTGTATTTCTTTTTATTTGTAATAAATTTATAATTATCTTAAGTGAATTTTAAAATGCAGTTTGTGTTAGTTTTTAAATAGGCCAAAATGAAGAGACTCAGTGGAAGGAAAATGAGCATGTTACCTTTTGTGTGTGGAGGGGGCATTCTTTTTTTTTTAATGTTTTTTTTTTTTTGGCATTTTTTCTGAGAGAGAGAGAGACCGAGCACGAGCAGGGGAGGGGCAGAGAGAGAGGGGGACACACCGAATCCGAAGCAGGCTCCAGGCTCTGAGCTGTCAGCACAGAGCCTGACGCAGGGCCCGCGCCCATGAGCGAGATCATGACCTGAGCCGAAGTCGGACGCTTAACCGACTGAGCCACCCAGGCGCCCCAGAGGTGGCATTCTTGACCCAGCAGCCGCACGTCATTTATTTGTTCATTTTTGCTTATTTATTGAGATGGTTGTACCAGTCTCTCCCCGACTCTTCTAGGCACCGGTGTGTGTCTTGGCCTCGGGAGCATGTTTTTCTCCTTTGCGAAGCAGTTCTCCCACCCTGTAACGGTCCCACTCATCCTCACTTTTGTGTCTTAGTCTCCTGTCTGGGCTGTCTTGGCCATTTCCGACAACACGAACAGCGCATCCAGCGCCCAAGACACAGAGGTAATGAGAGTGAATGTGGGTGTTTAGCCGAAGATTTGTGCAGTGGCTACGGGGGCGGCTGCCTCTCAGCTCTTGCCCTTACTGCTATTGTGAATATAGGCCTAGTGCTGCAGTTTTTATGACACTCCAAAATTGGGATTTTTATGTGAAAGAAGAAGAGAAAAAACCCCACTATAGATCACCACAACAGAAAAACAAATTGTATGTGGGCTGAATCTCGTCCACAGGTCACTGGTTGGAAAGCCCTGCTTGAAAGCACAGCTCAAGGGGCACCTGGGTGGCTCAGTGGGCTAAGCGTCCAACTCTTGATTTTGGCACAGGCCACGATCTCCTGGTTTGGGAGTTCGAACCCTACCTCGGGCTCTGCCAAGGAGCCTGCTTGGGATTCTGTCTCCTGATTTCTCTGCCCCTCCCCTGCTCGCTCACTCTCTAAATAAATAAAAATAAACTTAAAAAATATTTAAAACACATCTCAAGTTCCATTTTCTTGAAGCCTTCCTAACATTCTAGCTTTCAGTGGGCTTTAAATTATGTCTCCTTAGTTAGCTTTAAAGATTTGCTGCCTTAATGTTATTGTTCGGTGTTGGCTAACCTCAGCGCTCTGACCAGGAGCGCTCCCGGGTGGCACGTAACAGATGGTCCGTCTCTCCCTCATGGTCGCTGGGTTAAGCATCTCAGAACTACATCAAACTCAGGCAGAGCCTGCAGGTCGGTTCCTCGAGCAGATCTACAGACTTGCGTAAGATTGCAAGTCACAGGCCTCAGTTTCCAGCCCTCACTCTGCTGTCTAGCCTTGGACCCGCTTCCCCATCTGTATATTAGAAGTGTTCGTGGGGCACCTGGGTGGCTCAGCTGGTTGAGCTTCTGACTTTGGCTTAGGTCACGATCTTGCAGTTCGGGAGTTTGAGCCCCGCGTTGGGCTTAGTGCTGACTGCGAGGAACCTGCTTCAGATTCTCTGCCTCCCTCCCTCTCTGCCCCTCCCCTGCTCGTTCTCTCTCTCACTCTCTCTCTCCCAGAAATAAACATCGGGGCACCTGGGTGGCTCGGTCGGTTGAGCGTCTGACTTCAGCTTAGATCGTGATCTGGTTCGTGAGTTTGAGTCCCACATTGGGCTTGTTGCTGTCAGCGCAGACTGCTTCAGATCCTCCATCTCCCTCTCTCCCCCTCTCTTGCTTGGGCTCTCTGTCAAAAATAAATATTTAGGGGCGCCTGGGTGGCTCAGTCGGTTGAGCGTCCGACTTCGGCTCAGGTCATGATCTCGCGGTCCGTGAGTTCGAGCCCCGCGTCGGGCTCTGTGCTGACGGCTCAGAGCCTGGAGCCTGCTTTGGATTCTGTGTCTCCCTCTCTCTCTGCTCCTCCCCCACTCATGGTCTGTCTCTCTGTGTCTCAAAAATAAACATTAAAAAAATAATAATAAATAAATATTTAAAATAAGTAAAACAAATGAAACAGGACTGTTAGTGATTCCTGAACTTTCCAGTTTCAAGTTTCTGTGATTCTGTAATACTGTATGCTGAGCTGAGAAGGAGCAGGTTTCTGCAGTTGTTGTTTGTTTAGCCTAAAAGGTGCAAAGCACACACCCATCAGCATCTTCTCATTCGCTCGTATCAGACAGCTTTTGTCGTGAGTATGCCCGGGCGTGCCCTGATGGCAGCGACTTGCCACAGTGGACATGCCGTAGTAGACCTGCCATAGTGGCACGGTGACCTTTTCTCACTGATGCCTCTCCCTCCCAAGTGGGCTAAGTAGTTATTTGTCCCTATGACCACTCTTGCCAATTCTCGTTCCACTTTGTTATCTTACCCCTTGGGTAAGATAACAATTTATACCCTCCTCAAGGTGGGGCATGTGCACTGAGTGAACCGGAGTTCTGCCCCATCCCCACCTCTGAAGTCTGAGCTGCAATCAGAAGGCTGGAGGGTTCCAGACTGGGACTGAGGATTCTGTTTCTTCATCTGAGAAACCAGGGAATTGGAAACGATGTCCTCCAAAAGCTCCTTTCAGAGTAAATATCCACAGAATTTAGTGACTATAGTACTTTATCAATGTTGTTGCCCATCTAAGGTACTCTAAATCGTTTTTATCTTGTTACCTATCAAACGAACAATGTCTAATTCTGGACATGCAAAAAAGTACTCTTAGGAAAAGGGCCAACATATTTATTTTGTCATAAACACATATCCAGGACTGGTCTGTATGAAATATTTTCCCAGGTGCTTTCATAAGTTTCCCATTTGTCCCTCCAGTATTTTTTTTTCTCTTTTCTCTTCTCTTTTTTTTAGAGAGCATCCACACGAGTCGGGGAGGGGCAGAGAGAGAGACAGAATCTTTTTTTTTTTTAATAATGTTTATTTATTTTTGAGAGAGAGAGAGAGAGACAGAATGCAAGCCAGGAAAGGGAGAGAGAGAGACACCGAATCTGAAGCAGGCTCCAGGCTCTGAGCTGTCAGCACACAGCCTGACGCGGGGCTTGAACTCACGAGCTGTGAGATCATGACCTGAGGTGAAGTCAGGCACTTAACTGACTGAGCCACCCAGGCTCCCTGAGAGACAGAATCTGAAGCAGGCTCCGTGCCCTGCGCATGGGCTCATGACCTGAGCAAAAGTCAAGAGTCAGATGCTTAACCAACTGAGCCACCTAGGTGCCCCATGTCCTTCCAGTGTTTCTATATGTGGTATCTGCATTTTACAAATAGGGAAATTCATAACACCTAGAACCACCTGGCTGGTAAGGGGCAGATTTGAGACTTTGACTCTGTTCATTGTCTTCGTACAACATCCTTTAATATATAACAAATCACGTTTATGGAATGATCCTGTGAGGTTGGAATAACAGCTGTCACTCACATTTTATATATAAGGAAACACTTGATGTTTGGGTGATATTTTAAAGGTACAACCCAAAAAGAGATCACTAACAGATTGTGCCATTTTCTCAGACATTTATTCTTTTTTTTTTTTAATGTTTATTTATTTTTAAGACAGAGAGAGACAGAGCATGAGTGGGGGAGGGGCAGAGAGAGAGGGAGACACAGAATTCGAAGCAGGCTCCAGGCTCTGAGCTGTCTGCACAGAGCCCGATGCGGGGCTCGAACTCACGGACTGTGAGATCATGACCTGAGCCGAAGTCGGACGCTCAACCGACTGAGCCACCCAGGCGCTCCCGGACATTTATTCTGAAAGTTCAAAAGCTAATGTTTTTTAGCAAAAACATTTGAACTGTAGAAACATCCGGTTTCCCAAGACAAGACAGTAAAGAAGAGTGGATTTCTATTGTTTCTTCCCACTGCCAAATAAATATATAACTGTGTGTGTGATTTAATTTATTTCTATATATTAGTGGGGTTTTTTTTTTTGCTTATATATTGGTTTTTTTAAACATTTATTCATTTTTGAGAGACAGAGCATGAGTGGGGGTGGAGCAGAGAGAGAGGGAGGCACAGAATCTGAAGCAGGCTCTAGGCTCCAAGTTATCAGCATAGAGCCCGACACGGGGCTCGAACTCACGGACTGCGAGATCATGACCTGAGCTGAAATTGACGCTAAACCGCCTGAGCCACCCAGGCACCTCTATATTTTTAAGTAGGCTCCACACCCAGTGTGAGGCTCGAACTCATGACCCCAAGATCAAGAGCCATATGCTTCACTGACTAGGTCAGCCAGGGCCCCGTGTGTGTTTTTTAAACTGCCATGATCTCACAGTTCGTGGGTTTGAGCCCCAAGTCCGGCTCTGCACTAACAGCTCAGAGCATGGAGCCTGCTTCGGATTCTGTGTCTCTCTGGCCCTCCTCCGCTCACACGTCTGTCTCTCTCTCTCTCAAATATAAACAAACATTAAGAAAAAAAATTAAACTGTCTCCAAGTATAAATGTTAAGGACATTAGTGTCATGAATTCCGATGCTGAATCTCATTCATGAACTGTATGTATGACTTTGGGAAATTTCCTTAACCTATCTGAGGCTTAGTCTCCTCCACTCTGAAATGGGGAGGATGGCTACTGACAGACCAGGTTGCTGTGCGATGCCCCAGCACTGGGAGGGTAGTTGAGAATCTTATTTTGTAAATGAAGACAAAGGGAGCCATCTTGGAATTACACTCGGAGCTGTGGACTATGCTAATGTTAATTTGAGGATCTGGAGTGTGTGGTTGTCAATAGCACAAACCAGAGCCAGATCACCGAGGCTCCAGAACAGTCCTGGTTCTGCCATTTACTAACTGTCCACTTTGGACAGCTCTGAGTTGTTAGCACAGAGCCTGACACCAGCCTTGATCCCATGAACAATGAGATCCTGACCTGAGCTGAAATCAAGAGCCCACACTAAGCCAACTGAGCCACCCAGGCACCCCTATACCTTATTTGAACTTTTTTTTTAATGCTTAAAATTTTTTTTTTTTTTTTTTTTTTACCATTTATTCCTTTTTGAGAGACAGAGGTGAGTGGGGGAGGGGCAGAGAGAAAGGGAGACACAGACTCTGAAAGCAGGCTCCAGGCTCTGAGCTGTCAGTACAGAGCCTGACACCAGGCTCGAACCCATGAACCATGAGATCATGACTGAGCAGAAGTCAGATGCTTAACCCAGAGCCACTCAGGCACCCCTGAACCTTCTATCTTTAGTGGTCTATTTCAGTGACACTTAATCCAGGTTTTCCTGGATTCCAAAGCTGGCGCCATGCTCCTTAGGAAGAGATCCTTAATGTCATGTTTACATATCCAAATTCCACATTTCTTATTTCTATCCATAGCACCCTTAGCCTCCCACTCCCCAGACTGCAGCTGTCTTGGATTACTCTTAGACTTCCATTCCCTGCACTCATTCCTTAGTTAATATTGATCAACCCTTTTCCCTTTTCTCTGTTGGATGTCCTTTCCATTCGAGGCATAGCTCAAAGCCATCTTTCCTTTTTTTTTTTTTAAATCAGCAGATGTTAATTTGTACGTTGGGATGAATGGCTACTTTTTTTTAAAATCTATATTCTGCTTTGTGTAAAAACAAACGATAATACTCTCCCCGCCCAAATTATTTGTCTGAATTCCACCCAGGGATCTGTGTGCTTGGAGAAGGCTGCAAATGGTAGATATTCAGGTATCTGTTGAAAGAACAAACTGATACGATTCCGGCAGTTGGTACTTTTCTACCTCACATCATTATTGGCCGTATGTACCTCTCCCCACCTGGAATGTAAAGGTCCTCCATCCTTTTCGTTTTATTCCTCTGCCTTGTACGTGACAGGGTTCCCCAAGTCATTATAAATGCCTAATCTCCCAATACGTACTTTGAAGGAGCCAGAGTCTCTGCTTCCAGTTCCTTCTGGAAACTTCCCGACTGTGGTCTTGGCCAAGTCTTCCCTCTAAGCCTGTTTCTTCATATGCCATAAAAGCACCTACCTCACAGGGCTGGCACGTTAAAACATTTGTTGCTTAGTGCTTCTCTTAAAGAGTTATGACCCTCTAAAAATTAAGGGAGGGAGGGACGAAGGGCGAAGAAATAAAAGAGAAGGGGCAGGAACGCCGGATAAACAGGAGAACAGCAGTGAGGTCCCGGCTGAGTCCTACCAGGAGGACGTTCTGGAGTGGCAGGCGTTCCAGCCAACAGCGGGCCAGGCTCCGCCCCATGTGTCTTTGCGTGGCTCCGATTGGCTTGGCTGCGGACGCCGAAGGCTCTCATTGGCCGCCAGGGCCTGCCTCTCCAAGCCGCCTGGCCGGTGTACGCTGCGGCCTCGCTGGACGCAGTTTGTGTGTGAGGGTCCCGGACTGGGAGGCGGTGAAGCGCCTGGTGGCGGACACCGCAATAATGTAACCGGAAGTGGGGATCAAATAGACTAACTGTCCCTGGCGTGGCCACGATTTTAGGCACGCACCTGTGGGTGTGCCACCGCGTGGGCTCAAATCCCTGCCGGGACATCAGTCAGGGTGGCTTTGGGCCTGTCATTCACCGTCTCAAGCCTCAGTTTCCTCCTGGGACTGGGAAACTGAAGGACTCCATAAAATCTGCGTTCCGTTCCTTTCCCTGCGCCTATTCTTGCCAGGACCTGTGCCCCCACTTTGCACACGTCTGATCGTGCAAGTAACATATGTCCTTGTAAGGGACAGGGAATTCATGATTTCTTTAGAATAGATAACATCTAAGGAAGGACCAGGTGAGAATCACCAGCGGAAGCTATCATATGTGCATTCCAGACCACCGGCCTAGACAGTTTCAGGCCAAGACTTCCTGGCTTCAAAGAATAATTCCTGGGCTCTCCTCTTTGTTCTGGTTGGTTCCTGGATGCCTGCGAGGATAGTGCACCAGATCACAGTCCTCAATAAAACCCCCAGATCTCACGCAAAGACGCGGCTCTCTCCTTTCTGAGTCTCCCACTCTGTACCTCACTCTCTCTATACCTTCAATAAACTTTCACCTCCTGCTGGCTCCTGTTTGATTTCTGTCCTTGCGCGCAGCCAGGGACCCTCTTGACTGGTTCCCTGGGCCCCCCTCAGGGTCCTCACCAGGGCTGCCAGCCTCACTTTCAGTCGTAAGTGGGGATGGTGCGAATGCTTGTCTCAGAGGACTGGGACCCAGTAGACACTTGGGAAATAGGGGCTCTTTAATTGGGTGCCCACTTTGCAGGACAGACTTTTCCGCTTTACTCCCCAGAATGTCGCCTTGGGGTGTCAGGTAGGTCGCGGGCCTCTCCCGGGGTCTAGCTGCGGAACTCTGTGATAACTTTCCAGGAAAAGTATTTGTGGGGAAAAACAGGACTGAAAAGGAAAAGGAAGGTTCCTACTACTCAGTGCTGTGCTCCTCCCTGCAATGAAGGAGGTTACCCACCTGAGTGCGAATAAATGTCGCTGATAGTTGGCAAGAAAAAACAGGCTTTCTTTTTTTAACATGGCCCCCAAATATTGGAGCCTTCTAGTGCTAATGCTTATAGGTGCCGCTTTCCACTGTTGGGTTCCTCATGGATTTTCCTCCAGGAGAGAAAAAAGCTTTAAGTCAATTTGAAAACGCAGGAAAAGGCACAGCATCTATTTCTATTTGGTTCCAGCATTTAACCTTTTTGAACTATGCAAGAAAGTACCACGTGTTATTGGATGAAATTATTTTTTTGTAGGAGACTAAGCAAGAGAGCGTCTGTGTATACAATATTGGCGATGGGGTATACCCATAGTGTTTGAACTGCAAACACAACCTTAAAGGTGGGAATGAGGGTGGTACTCTACACAAGTCTTTTTATTAAAGAAAAAAAAAAGTTTTTTAATGTCGATACTTGAAGAGTAAGGAAAAATTTTACTTTTGTTTCCAAATTTGTCCTCAGCCTTCTTTAAATAATACATCTTAGTATTTAGTCCTACCTCTCCAGTAGGACTTTTAACTTGAAAAAGAAATGATTGAATTAATTCACTGATGGAATTCTAATGTGTGGCAATTAAGTTCCATAGTGCTTAGAGTGTGTTCTGGTTCCTTCTTCAAAAACAAAACAGCATTTCAAGATATAGTATTTCAGTCACGTATCCCTAATGTAGTTTTTATTAATCTGAAGTACTGTGTGAATTCCCAGAATGCAATACCCATAATCAAGTAAAACCCAAATGCATCCCAAAGTAAAAATGGACTAGTTTAAGACTACCCAATAATTTAGAGTGTCATTATTTGTCCTAATAAAAACTTTAAATAAGGGAACATATATAGTATCTTGATATGTCACAAAAATTAATATCTTCCTTTCAGATACGGTTGAGAACCAGTAAGCTGGCAGGTCAAATGGTTCAGATGCCCATCATAGCATCTATATAAGGACAGAGGGAAACCTTAAATAGGGGATCTATTTTGCACAAAAGACACTGGGAAGATTTTTAAAAACTATTTCACCCAGGCCCCATCTGCCAAAGATTGTGATTTACTTAGACATCTGTATTTTTAAAAGCTCCTCGAGGGGCGCCTGGGTGGCTCAGTCGGTTAGGCGGCCGACTTCAGCTCAGGTCATGATCTCACGGTCTGTGAGTTCGAGCCCTGCGTCAGGCTCTGACGGCTCAGAGCCTGGAGCCTGCTTCGGATTCTGTATCTCCCTCTCTCTCTGCTCTTCCCTTGCTCACGCTCTGTCTCTATGTCTCTCAAAAATAAAATAAAAACGTTAAAGAAAAAAATTAAAAAAAAAAAAAAAAAAGCTCCTCGAGTGGAGTGCCTGGATGTTTCAATCAGTTAAGCATCGATTTCAGCTCAGGTCATGATCCCACCATTCCCAAGTTCCAGGCCCGCGTCGGGCTCTGTGCCGACAGCCCAGAGCCTGGAGCCTGCTTCAGATTCTGAGTCTCCCTCTCTCTCTGCCCCTCCCCCACTCGTTCTCTGTCTCTGTCTCTCTCTCTCTCTCTCTCTCTCAAAAATAAATAAACTTAAAAAAAATAAAAGCTCCACAGGTGACTCCAATATGCAGCCAAGGCTGAGAACCATGGTCTAGGCAGAAATGTTCCCCTCTCTCCCCTTATGGGCTGAATAAATATAAATCTGAATGTAAATATAAAGTTACTCTTTAAGGAAGAAATTGAAGTGGTTGTAAAATATCAACAAAGAATTTAAAAGATTTTTTCCCAATGGGAAAATCAAGAAACTAAATAATGGATTTGTGTATCTAGAAATCTGAAAGAGCAAAGCAAAGTATAATAACTTCTTAGATGTACTTTATAAGCTGTGTTCCATTTGATAACGTTTGTAAATGACCTATCTAATCAAGTCTAAAGGTAAGGGGATGACTGGCATCACCCTGGTCGCTGGCTTCCAATCTAAATGTGGTAAGTAGCCAATGGCTTTTGAAACAGGTGCAGGGGAAAAAAAAAAAAAACAGTTGGAGAAAAGTGTTTATCCTGCTATTTCAGTATTGGAAAGCCTCGAAAAGTTAGGAGGCCCTTGGCTTCTCTTGTGGGCGGTTCATCGCTTATTAACATATTTGACTTTTTGTTGGCACGTTCGAAGATGAAGTGCATAGATCCTCCGTGGATTTCATTTTTCTGGTCTATTCTGGCTCCATTAGCATGCATAGTTAAGAAACTCCTATATCAAAATAAAGTATTAATTATACTTCACAATATAGAAAGCCACTGGCTAAACAGATAACCTGAATTTTATCATTAAAACTCTTATAACTAAAGTCACATCTTTTACATAATATTTATTCTGTATAGGATTTATCCACATACAATGACGTCAACTTTCAGACAATTGACTATGATTTGTAAAAGGCATCTTATAAAATCGAGTGATACACAACGCACCTCAGTGAATTAAGCTGATATTCTAGGATTCAGAAAATCTGATCCTTCTAGTTCCTATTTTTGCCACTGTTTCACTGGGTTGTCTTAGGGAGGTTGCTTTACTGTTCTGTGCCTCCATTTCTTTACCTTTCATGTGAGAGAACTGTCCTATTTCATAGACATGTAAAGAATAACATAAAAATTATTAAATACTTTGTCAATATAAAATGCTATATAAGGGATAAATAGTAATACCGATCCACTCTAATATAAAATAACATAGAACTTTCCATGTATAATCTAAAGTTTGGTCCTCCAGTACCTCTTATTATCAGCCTTCCCAGTTAAATAATCTTCCACTATATCGCTTTTAGTGATTCTCCACAGTATTAAATTTCCATAGTATTAATTAATTTAGGATATATATATATAGGATATATATGTATCTAGAGGACATATATATCCAATGTGAGTGGAAGTTTCAATATATCTTAGCATGACTTAGCAAAATAACCTTAATGAATTCAGTTCCGAGCTCTTAGGGAATTGACACACCAAACTTTCTTCATCCATTAAGCAATACCTTGGTGGCATAAAAGCGGTAACTGTGCTTGTTTTGATTTCTTCGCTCAAAAACACAATGTTGAAAAATTTGTTCTTCCAAAGGCGTGCTATCTATAGAAGGAATATTCTATAGACTAAGGCTGTGATTTGCTGCTCTAGGAGACCCTCCGAGTACCAGCTTATCAGCACAGTGAGGGACAGAGGTAATGAAGTCAGACCGCAATGCTCGAAGGGAATTCAAAAAGTTCCCCTAGTTCCGAGGTTTTCAGCGCCGCATGCCTGAGCTCTGCCGAGGTGTCTGGTGAAAGTCTTCAACAAGAGCAGCTCTGCTTTTAGAGTTTTGCCCTTAAATGGTGAGCTTCTCTATGAAACAGTCCATCTGAAGAAAGGGTTTCTTGGGTTTAAAAAAAAATTTCTTTTAAACCACCGATCTGGTCCATTTGGCTTCCTCCGGCCACTGGGCACAATTGCAATACTGCTTTATTTTGCGACGCTCCTTCCCGTCACCGCGCACTCTTGAGGACCAGAGTTAGAAGGGCAATCGGCGGCTGACAGACGGCATTACTGGAAGAGCAAACTTTGTTCTAACCAACTCCCGCTATTTTGCTAATATCAAAAAAAACAAAAAAAATCCTTGGCACAAATTAAGCTTATATTAAGAGATTACACCCCTTTGTAGCATTTCCCCACATTGAAAAGTCTGTTTTCTCAGAAGCCATCACTGGACACTCTCACTCTGGAAAGAACTGGTCTTTAAAGTCTTAGATACATAAGATATGATAACTGGAGTTATTATTTACAACTTACGAACATGTCACAAATGTTCTTTTATGATACCAAAAGGGTCGAACAGATGAGCGGTCTAGTTCGATGAACCCGACGGGGCTGTTTTGTTGGGGGGACAGCCTGTGGCTCGTTATGAACAATGAGAAAGCATTATCTCGGATCAGGCTGTACAGGTGCTGGTGGCGCTGTGCTCGGTCGATTTCGCTGACACTCATGCCGATGTGTGCATGCAGAAGAGAATAGCATGAAAGAACATTTGCACACATGCAAGCTCTACTTCATTCTCGTGAACAAAGCTCCAATCACTCATTTTTCCTCTTGGCTCCAAGGACTAGAAAATCAGATAATGATTTTAAAAGATGCTCCCATCTGGCGAGACTAGTGAATGACGCGTGTTGCCTCCCTCATTTGGATGCAACTTCCTTGTTAGGACTCCTGATTCAGGGACAGCCATGTTGGGAGAACAACAAACGCAGTAGATACCATCCAGTCTTGAGGCGACTGGAAATTTACCATCGGGGGAATCTTGAAAAAAGTCTCCGCATTAAGTACCATAAAGCAAAACAAATGGTTATTCATCGACGTATAAAAAAATGTTTTAGAAATCAACCATTTTAGCTCTTGAAATGTATCCAAGGATAATCGCTAATTAAAGAATGAGACAAAGAATAAAACGAAAAGTATCATATTGAGGTATGTCATGACATTCAGAAATAGAGTGTAATACATGGAGCCGCTATCAAAATTAGTAATTATATCAAGCTTAATTGTAATAACTTGCAGCGACCTTCAGTAAGGTCAGCTTTTCTGGCATTTAGATTTTATCTTTAGAACTAAAATAATGCTTCTCCAATTTAACTGCACCTTTGGAATGTTTCGTAATTCGTACAGGGGAGGAGTTTAAACTCACCTTTGTCTCCTAGGGGAAAAGTTTTTGAAAAATTATATAAACAAGATAAGTAAAACTGCTTTAAGCATTTAAGAGAATAATTGGTTCAAATGGTGTTATTTATAAAATGTACATATAAATAACTTGACATGAAAAACATGGCAAAAGACACTGTCGGGACATTACTGAGGACCCTTGGATAAGTCTGGTTGAAGTTATCATATGCGGTTGGCGATCGCTACATTCTTCTTTTACGGTTTCTGACAGGCTTCTTTTTCTACTTACTGCAGATTGGTGAGGTTGGACTTTAATTCTTTGCTATTTCAGGAGACAATACAGGGAGAGACGGTGGGAAGAGGGCTGTTTAAAATCAAAACCTGTCCACCACCAGTCCCAAGGCTTCAACTTCCTGACCTTAATTTCCTCATTTGTAAATTGGAGGCGATAATGTTTACCTTGCTGATTAAGTGAGAAAATGTGAGACCGCACTTTAAAAATTATAGAGCGGAACAGTATGTGTTAGAAATTATTCTTAAGAACTGGTAACCTCCAATTTTCTTGTGTATATCGTGTTTTGGTTTTGTGTGTGTGCGTGTGTGCTTGTTTTTGGGTTTTTTTTTCCTTTAGAGAGGAAGAGGGTTACACTGACAGATCTTCACAAACTCCCTTGACTTTTAGGCAGTGTTAGTTTCCTGCTTTAGAAAATGAAGTCTGTATGTAATCTCTGGTCTGCCTCTACTTTAGGGTTTTGCTTTTTTTTTTTTTTTAAACAATACTGACTGTGTAAGAGTCATTTTTAACTTAGTGGTAAAACGTTCGAATATGAATTATTTCAAACATTTTAGATTTTGTCTTCGGCCATGATCCTAACATACTATGTAGCATATTGGGGTGACGATAGGTGGTTTTAGATCTGAAATTAATAGAAAGACTTATTAGTTCAGTCAGGCTGGGTGCCGGACCCTTCAGTGTGCTCTCACCCGATTCCCTGTGAAAATTCGGTGTTCGTAGGTTGTGTTTTTGCAACACGTTGAAATTATCTTACATAAGGTTTGGTTGTGGTAAATTTATTTAAAATATTTTCTTTGAGAAAAGTTTGCTAAGTAGATCGTCCAGTATGAAAAGGAAAAAAAAGGTATCTCTGTAATAAAAGTAAGAGGATTAGTTCATCCACCATGCGAACTCAAGCTAGGTCTTTCTTTCCAGTGCAGCAACGTATTTTAGGGTGCCAAAGTTCGGAATGGATACAACGACCTATTTGGAAAAGCATGCAAGTTATACGAGGTCATTACTTTTAAGTCAGTCTGATAACTTTGTTAACCAGACTCTGACCATGGAAAGAGAGAGATACAGGAAGTCAATGGAAGTTGCACGCATGCCAGCCCTGGGGGTTCACACGTCAGCTACCTAATGTTGGGTTTTATTTCCTTTTCTTCTTCTTCTTCGCTGTCATCGACCTGTTGTATGACCAGATCGGCAGACCCGTCCTCCACAATCTCCACATAGGATCTATTCTCATCTTCGCTCAAGTGCCATCTGGAATCCTTATCTCCATCTGACGGGGACATAAGATGCTGTTCAGCTTCCAAATCAATGGGGAGGCTGTCTATGCCGACTTCGGCGAGGCACTCGTTACAGAGTCTGTAGCGCCTGGTTCCTTCCTGGACCACTTGCCCTGTCAGATCGGTCACGTGGCGTTTGCATTTTCTGCAGATTAGTTTGCATGCCTGGTGAATCTGTGTAGAGATTTAAATAGTGATTAAAAAAAAAAAGGGGGGGGTTTTCAAAAGCAGCATGGTTCCAGATCTCGGTACCAGTTTATAAACCTAAGATGTCCAAAACCAAGCACTAATGTTACAATTAACATCTCACAGGTTTTGATGATAAGTTGACGTCACAAATAAACACCGATTTTCTCTAAATGATGAGTATAATGTTTTTATGATGAATATCACACGCTTAATAATTTCACATATCCCTTAATCCAACAATACTTTGATATCTAAGATAACAAGGGACACGGTCCAGAATAATAATAATTGCAAACACTAAATATATCACATGTACTATTCTAAGGACTTTATATACCTTAATTTTGGTGAGGGAGAAACCTCTCGTTTCATGTGTTATCGGCTGGAGAAAATAAGTATTTTGTCCCAAATTTAATTTCATCGAAACATTTTTTTAAAAAGATTTTATCTTTGGGACATCTGAGTGGCTCATTTGGTTCAGCATCTAACTCTTGATTTTGGCTCAGGTTATGACCCCAGGGTTGTGGGACTGAGCCCCACCTCAGGCTCCACACTGAGCATGGAGCCTGCTTAAGATTCTCTGTCTCTGTCTCTGTCTCTCTCTCTCTCCCTTATTCTCTCTAAAATAAAATAAAAAATATACAGGGTGCCTGGGTGGCTCAGTCAGTGAAGTGTCTGACTCTTGACTTTGGCCTAGGTGATGATCTCACAGTTCAGGAGATCAAGCCCCAAGTCAGGCTCTGCACTGACAGCATGGAGCCTGCTTGGGAGTCTCTCTCTCCCCATCTTTCTCTGCCTCTCCCCCACTCGTTCACACCCTCTCTGTCAAAATAAATATATAAACTTAAAACAATAAAAAATAAAATAAATAAAATAAAACAGGGGTACCTGGGTGACTGAGTAGGTTAAGTGTCCGATTTCAGCTCAGGTCACAATCTCAAGGCTCGTGAATTCAAGTCCCGCATCAGACTCTCTGCTATCAGTGCAGAGCCCGCTTTGGATCCTCTGTCTCCCTCTTTCTCTGCCCCTCCCCCACTCTCTCTCAAAAATAAAAAATAAAACATAAAAAAATATATATATATACATACACACAAATATATATATATACACATTTTATCTTTAAGTAATCTCTACACCCAACAAGGGGCCCAAAGCCACAACCCTGAGACCAAGAGCTGCATGCTTCACTGACCGAGCCAGCCAAGGATACCTATTTTTGGATAGAAGGATTTCTTGTCACTTCTATTAATGAAAGATCCTGTAGAGAGAGGACTAGACTAGGAACTGGAAGGCTTGGGTCTAGCCCTGCTTTTGTCATTTATTAACCACGTATCTTGAAGCAAGTAACTGAAAACAATATAAACCTGTTTCCAGGGGTGACAGTCAAAATATGTAACAACTAGCAAGGTAGAAGTGCCACCCAAACAGAACAGAAGCCTGACAATCGCAATGGACACTGGTCAAAACAACAATTGTGATGGTTCTGCTATGTGTCAGCCTATTTTTATCCCTGCCTTCTTCCTTAACACTAATGGGAATACAACTCAGGCTGTGAGAACCAAATGAGTTAACACGTGTGAAGTGCTTCGGAAAAAAGTTGTAAGATGAATAATTATATAATTATACGTACTAATAAACAACTTTTTTAAACTTATTTTTTCTTTTTGAGAGAGAGAGAGAGAGTGCAAGTGAGCAACTGGCAGAGAGAGAGAGAGAATCCCACAAGAGGCAGAGGTGGGGGGAGAGAGGGAGGGAGAGAGAGAGAGAGAGAGAAGAGAGAGAGAGAGAGAAGTGGGGCTCACCTGAAGTGAGACCTGAACTCACAAACCTGATGAGTGAGATCATGACCTGAGACGAACTCAGATGCCTAACTGACTAAGCCACCCAGGTGCTCTAAACAACTTTCTTTAAAAGCTGTCAGAGCAGATTAGGGGTTCTACTCTAAAAGTCACTATAATTAATTTTATAATGTTGAATTAATATTTATGGCATATTCCCTTGGATAAAATCAGAACACTATGGAAGTACTTCACCAAACACAAACAGCCAAAACACCCAAAAAAACTAATGTGTTGTGGTAAAATATCTAAGAAAGTGTACGGGACTACAACTCAGTATAGTTTTATTTTCTACTTAACTATTGACATATTAATCAGTAAATATTGAAAGTACACAATTTAAGGGCGCCTGGGTGGCTCAGTCGGTTAGGCGGCCGACTTCGGCTCAGGTCATGATCTCATGGTCTGTGAGTTCGAGCCCCACATCGGGCTCTGTGCTGATGGCTCAGAGCCTGGAGCCTGCTTCAGATTCTGTGTCTCCCTCTCTCTCTGCCCTTCCCTTTCTCGCGCTCTGTCTCTATGTCTCTCAAAAATAAAATAAAAACATTAAAAAAAATTTATATATAAAAAAAAAGAAAGTACGCAATTTAAGTGTAACTTTATTTCTCCTGAAAGAGTAATGTTATAGGGTATCATATGTGGTATTGTTTTTATTAGAAAGTTCTGGCATGGATTCGTGTTCATCCCCTAACCCTTCAATTCCAATACGATTATGAAGTCAAAGAAATTAAATAAAACGCTATGTTAAAATGGAACATATCATCATGAATTCATTATTTTAAAAACATATATCTTCCAACTCTGTCCACTGAAATAATCGTTTTTTTTAATGTTTATTTTTTTTCGAGAGCGAGCACGAGCGGAGAAGGGGCAAAGACAGAGGGGGACAGAGGATCCAAAGTGGGTTCTGGGCTGACAGCAGTTAGCCCGATGTGGGGCTCGAACTCACGAACTGTGAGATCATGACCGGAGCTGAAGTCAGATATTCAACTGACTGAGCCACCCAGGTACCCCTGTCCACTGGAATAATCTAAGAAGAATGATACCATAGTAACAATGAGCACCCCAGGTGTCTAAAGTTTGGTTTCTAATTTCATTCCCCATTAAAAGGAATCAAAGGTATTTTGAGAAATGGCTGATTCCAGTTTTGACAGGGAAAATATAAGGTGAGCCTAGGGAAATCTAGAGGCCAGAGAATAAGGCCACCTTGAATATTTAATGGAGTTATGACAAAGGGACACAAGAACCAGCTTCAAGTCATCCACACTGGACAAAACTGAAAATTTGGGTATCAAAAAGAATAATAATTGTGGACCCAAACACAAAGAAATTTTCTTTTTCTTTTTTTTTTTTTAACGTTTATTTATTTTTGAGAGACATAGAGATAGAGCATGAGCAGGGGAAGGGCAGAGAGAGAGGGAGACACAGAATCCGAAGCAGGCTCCAGGCTCTGATGAGCCATCACCACAGAGCCCGATGTGGGGCTCGAACTCACAGACCGTGAGATCGTGACCTGAGCCGAAGTCGGCTGCTTAACCAACTAAGCCACCCAGGTGCCCCACAAAGAAATTTTCATAATGAAAATTCAGGAGACTGTATGCTATTTAGAAAAAAAAAAAAAAAACAAAAAAAAACAAAGCCAGGAAAAAACTCATATTACCATTTGAAACTGCTATTAAATCAACTCTTTATTTTGAAAATTGATAATTAAAGGGAAAGAATTAAATCTTTATCCTGTTTCTCCTGTAGCAACTGTATTTCCAAGTAACCAAATAGTTCCAGGTGATGAGGGAAAGTTTTACTTTGTAGAATGCTAGCTAATAATGGAGAACAAATGATAAATTCAGTAAATCATTTCACAAGTAAAATTAATAATTTGGGCAGAGTTTATCACCTGACGTTAATCTTATTAAATGAATGGTTGATGGAGAAATGGATAATAGCATAATGCCAAAATAGTTCCACATAGACTCCTTTCTAATCACGGCGTAGCACCTTTAACCACACAACAGTGGGATCGTGGATCGTTAACGTGGTATCGTTACCTAGCTTAGTAACTAATCTTAACAATAGGAATGATGGGTCCACCAGATATTATGTGTCTCCCCCTGTGACACATTATGAGATAAATAATTTCTCCTTTGATGTGTTCTAGCTGAAAGTATTTACCTTGAATCCATTCAGGGCTTTAGATAAAAATTCTGGTTTATAGAAAACAAAAGAGGGGACAGAGGAACAAGCTAAATGACACCATGTGGAAGCAAGCAGAGAAATCGAGAGGTAAGTAATTTTGTAAAACAATTATCTTGATATCTCAAGTAAGTCAGTGTTATGGAAATAAAAAGGGTGGTTGAGAGAACTAGGCTCTCTTAAAAACATATTTAAAGGACTTAGCAATGAGATGTAATACAGGGTCCTGAATTGGATACTGGCTTGGACAAACCAGCTATAAAAGGTATTAGGAGACTACAGGGAAATGTGAAATTGAACTGGATGTCAGATAAATTTTATTGAGATGGAAAGGTAGATTATTCGCTAAAGAGAGCTACAAAATATCACAAGTAGTATGATCTAATTTGGTTAAAAAAATATATATACATGTGATAAAGTGTTAAGAATGGTATATTTGGGTGGTGAAAAAAGTATTTTATTTTTCTTAGTTTTACTTTTTATAATACTTTTTCATTGCTTTAAATAATAAAAGGTTGTTTTTAATTTCAAAAAACTAGCTTCATAAGGTTAACGAAGGCAGAGATTTTTGTCTGTTTTGCTCACTGCTGCTTACCTAACACTGAGAAAAGAGGCTGGCGCATAGGTGCTCAGTATATATTTGCTGACTAACTAACTATAAAGCAATGCATGAAGAAATTGCCTTAAGTGACCCACTGTCCTTCATTGATTTATTTTTTATTTTTTTAAACGTTTATTTATTTTTGAGAGACACAGAGACAGAGCGTGAGCAGGAGAAGGGCAGAGAGAGAGGGAGACACAGAATCTGAAGCAGGCTCAGGCTCTGAGCCATCAGCACAGAGCCCGACGTGGGGCTCGAACTCACAGACCGTGAGATCATGACCTGAGCCGAAGTCGGCTGCTCAACCAACTGAGCCACCCAGGCGCCCCCATTTATTTTTTTTAAGTTTATTTATTTATTTTGAGAGAGAGAGAGAGCACAGGGGAGGGGCAGAAAGAGAGGGAGAGAATCTCAAGCAGGGTCTGTGCTGTCAGCACAGAGCCCAATTCGGAGCTTGATCTTACAAACTGTGAGACCATAACCTGAGCCGAAATCCAGGTGGATACTTAACCAACTGAGCCACTCAGGTGCCCTGATCCACTGTCCTTTAAAGCTAAAAGGAGCTCATATAAATGGAATAGAAGTATGAGTAATAGAACAGATTTCAGAAAACGTTCTTGCCTCAAATTGAACAGTAGAGTCACTCCAACGTCCTTACCTTATTAACCCACCAGAGCACTGGACAGCCAACTCCCTGAGATTTTTGACTGCTGACAATCCTGTCCCTGACTGGAAGTGGTTCAATCTCCCACCTTGCTCCCTTCCTTGAGGAGACTATAGATAAACTAGAGAGAGACTAGAAAGGGAGTATAGTGGACTGAGGCTGAATAGCAGAAACTAGACTGAGATCCTTCCAGAAAAGGATTCAAGAACTACAAGCAGATGCTGAGTATCTGAAGTGATTCTGACCTAGATATTCAAATATCTTTGGTTCTTGAAAAGACCAGTATACAAAAATGTATTAGATTTTAAATGATCCAAAAACTAAATAAAAAATAAAAAAGTAAAATGGATATTCCAAAGAGTATCTCTTACTTCGAAGTCTCAAAGGAGAATAAAAAATGTATACATATTATATATTAAATTATACATCATGTGCCAAGGCAAACCATTAAGTTGGAAAAGTTTCCAATATGGTAGAGTTGGGTGAAAAGATTTCCCTTAGTAAATGAGGTTTAGTAAATCCTAAAGCAGAGAAATGTACACATTTCTTAAGAAGTAAAATGATGAAAAATTATATACATACTGTTCGGAAATGGCTACTTAGATGGTCCAGCCTACTAAATCTTTTCCCACAAGCTTGACACGGATAGGGCCTTTCTCCTGTATGGCACCGAAGGTGGCGTTTGAGGTCGGCTTTCCGCTTCACCACGTGTGTGCAGTATGGACACTTGAACCGCATCCTGGGCAGATCATCTGTCAGAAGACAGTTGATTGAATTACTAGAAAGTTCATCGTAACAATTCTGTAACGTGAAGAATCCCAAAGGAGTTGGGGAGTCCAGTCTTGGAAAGGCAGGAGAAAAGGAGATGAAAGAAACTGTATTTATTTATTTTTCCTGTTTTTAAATTTTATTTTATTTTTTTTATTTTGAGAGAGAGAGAGAGAGAGAGTGAGTGAGTGCAAGCAGGGGAGGGGCAGAGAGAGAGGGAGAGAGAGAATCTCAAGCAGGCTCCACGCTCAGTGCAGAGGCTGACTCGGGGCTCTATCCCATGACCCCGAGATTGTGACCTGAGCGGAAATCAAGAGTCAGTCAGGCCGCTTAACTGACTGAGCCATCCAGGCGCCCCGAGAAAGAAATTTTATTAAGACCAGATTGTTAATGTGATCCTGAGTCCAGAACTGTAACTTTAGTATTTGATATATTTACAAAGTCGGGGTTAATTTAGACTCTCACCCTTATCTTTCTATTCAGTGTTGTAGAGTCACTAGATTTGAAACGTCAAAAGGTAGGGCTGGATTTTAAAACTGGAGATACAAACCGAAGTAAAAGTATTTACAATGACAGCTTTCAAGTGACTTGTTTTATTTACCTGTTTTGATCCTCTTGCCTTTACTTTTCATATGCTTGTAATACTTTTAAAGGTGAAAAAAATGTCAAGGATATTTAATTTTTTGTTTTAAAACTCATGTATTCAAGGGGTGCCTGGCTGGCTCAGTCAGTAGAGCATGCGACTCTGGATCTCCAGGTCGTGAGTTTGAGCCCCATGTGGGGCATAGAGATTACTGAAAACAAAACAAAACATATATGTGTGTGTGTGTGTGTGTGTGTATAAACTTTATTTTTTATTTTTTTTAATGTTTATTTCTTTTTGAGAGAGAGAGAGAGACAAAGTACGAGCAGGGGAGGAGCAGAGAGAGAAGGAGACACAGAATCTGAAGCAGGCTCCAGGCTCTGAGCTGTCAGCACAGAGCCTGATGCGGGGCTCGAACCCATGAACTGTGAGCCCATGACCTGAGCCGAAGTCGGATGCCCAACTGACTGAGCCACCCAGGTGCCCCTATAAACTTTAAAAAATTAAATAAAACTTGGGGTGCCTGGGCGGTTCAGCTGATTAAGCGTCTGACTTCAGCTCAGGTCATGATATCACCATTTGTGAGTTTGAGCCCCACATTGGGCTCTGTGCTGACAGTTCAGAGCCTGGAGGCTGCTTCAGATTCTGTGTCTCCCTCTCTCTGCCCCTGCCTTATTCATGCTCTGACTCTCTCTCTCTCAAAAATAAATAAAGACTAATAAATAAACAAACACATAAACACATAAATAAACACAAATAAATAAATACATACATACATACATACATACATAAATAAAACAAACTCCTATGTATTGAAGATGTTGGTTGTGACTGGAGGCAAATTTCATCAATTTAATAGCTGTTAAATTCAGCCGTTCATCATTGAAGTTAGGTTAACATAACCTAGAATTACAGAAGTACAGAGCACAAATAGAGAAAAGATCACTCTTAACTCAGTAGAGATTTCTCATTTTTGCTCTGTTATTTCAGTATGCCTTGGTCGATGGTCAGAGCTCAGCAGGACATTTAGTAAGCTCTGTAACAGGATATAATTTCATGTATTTTCAGGTTAATACTACAGAAAAATGTGATTAGTAAAGATCAATCTGGTTGCCTATTACTGTTTTTAATGTTTATTTATTGTTGAGAGACAGAGAGCTAGTGAGCAGGGTAGGGGCAGAGAGAGAGGGGGGACAAAGCATTCAAAGCCGGCTCTGTGCTGGCAGCAGAGAGCCCAAAGTGGGGCTTGAATGCACTCGAACCTTGGGATGGTGACCTGAGCCAGTCAGACATCCAACTACCCAGGCGCCCCTTGGTAGTCTATTATTTTAAAATGCCTTATCTACAAGTGAATTATTTTTTAAGTTTACTTATTTATTTAGAGAGAGAATGTGCACGTGAGTGAGCACGGGGGAGGGGCAGAGGGAAAGGGCTTAAACCCACGAACTGTGAGATCATGACCTGAGCTGAAATCAAGAGTCTGATGCTTAGTCAACTGAGCCACCCAAGCACCCCACAACCAAATTATTTTTAAAAATTTATGTGACAACCCAGGACATGTGAATACTGACTGGCTATTTACTGATGTTAAGGAACTGTTAATTTCGTTTAGGTACAATTATGGTATTGTAGTGGTTTTTTTTTAAAGACTATATTTTAGGGGCACTTCCTGAAATATTTACAGATGAAAACTTATAATGTCTGGTATTTGCCTAAAAATAATAAAGGGAGGGGCGCTTAGGTCTGACTCTTGGGGCGTCTGACTCTTGATTTCGGCTCAGGTCATGATCTCATGGTTTGTGAGATCAAGCCCCGCATTACAGCCTGCTTGAGATTCTCTCTCTCCTTCTCTCGCTGCCTCTCCCCAGCTCATGCTCTCTCTCTCTCTCAGAATAAATAAATAAACTTAAAAAATAATAAAGGGAGGGGTGAGAAGTAGTGATACAGATGAAACAAGGTTGACCGTGAGTGGGAAGTTGTTCGGACTTGGTAATGGGGTTCATGGAGGTGAATTATACTATTCTCTTTACTTTTTTAGATGTCTGAAATTTTCCTAAATTAAAAAAAAATTTTAATATAGAATCTGAATCTTATAATCAGTAGGAGTTTCATCCTATGATTTTCCTTTAAATTCGCATGTAAACTATTAAGCAAATTTGCTAGTTTATTAATTAATTTGCTGCTTTCTTATGACCTGCGTTTCTTTTTTTTTTTTTAATTTTTTTAAGGTTTTTTTACTTTTGACAGAGAGACAGAGTGTGAGCAGGAGAGGGGCAGAGAAAGAGGGAGACACAGAATCCACAGCAGGCTCCAGGCCCTGAGATGTCAACACAGAGCCCGACGCGGGGCTCGAACTCACAAACCATGAGATCATGACCTGAGCCAAAGTCAGTGCTTAACCAACTGAGCCACCCAGGCGCCCCATGACCTGCGTTTCTAATCCCTGTTGTCTACGCCAGTCTCCCGGCAGGGAGGGAAGGATTACTGAAACCAACAACATACATAATAATCTTTCTGCATTTCGCTACTATCATAAAAATGAGACGTCTCACATTGTTGCATATAGGATTATGGTGTCAATGTTGTATGTTAAGTTTTTTTTTTTTAATTATGTATTTATATCTCAATAAAATCAGATGTAGTCTCATTTCTTTTAGGTCGTGGGTCTGTGAACCTTTATAAACTCGCATGGTTGCTCTGTTAAACTTTTCAGTATAAAAGTACTCTTCCCAAGCAAATACTTGGAAAAAAAAATAACCTATTTAAAGTGAAGATATGTACCTTAGCAATTGAACCATTTAGAAACGAGCTCTAGGGGCGCCTGGATGGCCCAGTCGGTTGAGTGTCCGACTTCGGCTCAGGTCATGATCTCACGGTTCGTGGGTTCGAGCCCCTGTGTCAGGCTCTGTGTCTCCCTCTCTCTGCCCCTCTCCCCAAGTTGTGCTCTGTCTGTCTCTGTCTCTCAAAAACAAATAAACATTTAAAAAAGAAAAAAGCTTTAAACACTTGACAGTGAACTAATCATCTGTTGGCACAGGTTTGGAAAATCTTGGGCTTTGCACCTCAGAAGTCTGTAAGTTTTACTATTATCAAAAGTATCCAATATTATTTTTATTATTTAGAGATGTAAATTTATGTTTTATGCAATAAATTTCATCAGAGAAGTAGGACTTTAAAAAAATCACGTGGTTCAACTGCCTGTAACACTTCAAAGTAAGGGCATGTTGAGATAGGACTGATTTTTATAGGAGTCTTAGAACCTCATGCTTTTTGGGGGTACCTGGAAAGCTTCCGGATGTGACATCGGATCCTGGACCATACGGATAGCCAACGGGAGTAGAGTCCATGTCAGCCATCAGCCTGTGCTTGGTCCTCCGATTGGGAAATGTGGCCGGAAGAATCCGAGGCCCGAGCGTCTCGTTTGCTCGACTTATAATGGGCCACTTCAGAAGGCTGTGACAACCTCCAATGTTTGGACTTTTTAATGGCGTCTTTCCTTTGTTCATGCTTGGCCAAAGGTTGTTGGGTGTTCCTTTGGGAGGCTGGATGGTAATTATACTTACTCCAGGATTTTCCGCTTAGTATGCCTGTTCCTTGATCTGGGCTTAGGTGAGAATGCGGAGAACCGCTCTCTTCTTGCCAGCCACCGCTATAAAAGGAGGAACGGTCTATACTGTTAGAACCGGCATCTTTATCGGAGAGGCTGAAATAGCGATCTTTTTCTTTCTCGCTAATGTCTAGTGAAGATTTGATAAAGGTCTTACACACGCTAATGACATCTGTCATCTGAAGGAAGCTGGCAGCTGACATCACTTCTATGACGTTCTGACCAGTGAGAGAGAGTTTGCCGGAATAGACGAAGTCCAGGATCACCGTAAAAGTGTCGGGGGAGAAAGCCTGAAACGTAGCTGTGGTGGGTTGACTGGTCTCCTTCGAGTTCTGAGAAAGGAGCATTTTGAAGTAGCCACTGCTGGCAAATAATACATTTCGATGCGCCTTGAAGACCTTCCCTTCAACCAGAATGCTGCAGTCACAAAAGACGTCCTGCCTGCGCTGCTCGTTCAGCTGTTGCAGGAGGTGGGACTGGTGAGAGGAGATCTCCATGCTGGAGAGGAAAAGACACGTGGTTAGCCGAAACGACACGACTCTTCCGAGCACAGTCCACTGAAATACCATCGGAAACCTCTCTCTTGTTTCCGCTAAGAAACACTTTCTTCTTAGAGAATGCAGTCTCCAAGACACAGGAGATCGCTTGGTACTGTGCTCTCAGTGACACAATTCGGGGACAATGATTTGTTCAGTCACCGACCTTTACTGAGCATCTTCCAGGATTTGGGCTTTCTGCTATGCGCTGAACTGAACAGGCTTGCTTCCTGCGTTCACGCGGTGTTCAGTCTAGAGGGGGACCAGGCGCTAAACGAACACTCGCGTGAAGTCGCAAACGACTTGTCAAGGGCAAAGACAGAAAGACGGCGTTGTGAGTAGAGTAGAACAGAACTGTGAGCCAGTCGAGATTGGGACGGAGAGGGGTGGGGATACCTCTCCGAGAAGTCATGTTTAGGCTGGGACCTGAAAGGCGAATGGGAATTAGCCAGGGGAAGAACGAGGGGAAACGTTACTGCTTCCAGCAAAACGGTGATCTAGAAAGTGCTGGGACTCTCCTGCCACAAATCTCGAGAGATGCCGGCTAAAATATAACCAAATGTTTTAAATGTATGCCTGCGCTTGCAGGAAAATGAGAAATCCCTGGGTGCCTGCGGTGGAGAAGGAGCAGAGCCAAAGCAGCAATATGGGCTCGGGTTTTGATCAGTAACAAGCTGGAACCCTCTAAGGACCACGACCTCAATGAAGAAAGACTAGTAAACTTCGCCCATAAATCCCTGGCGAAAAAACAAAGAAAGTTTGTCTTTGTGGGACTTATACTGGAAAAAAAAAAAAAAAGTATCTATCTAGGGGAGATATCTAACCTTTTGCTTTTTAATTTTTTTTAATGTTTGAGAGTGAGCAAGCAAGCAGGGGAGGGGAAGAGAGAGAGGGAGACACAGAAACCAAAGCAGGCTCCAGGCTCCGAGCTGTCAGCACAGAGCCCTGATGTGGGGCTTGAACTCGTGAACCGTGAAATCATGACGTAATCCAAAGTCGGACATCTAACAGACTGAGCCACCCAGACACCCCCAACCCTTTGCTTTGTGAGGTTCTAGAATCCAAATTGATTTTACCTGTTTGGTGTGGCAAACCTCAAGGTGAAAATTTAATGTGAAAATTAGTCTAGGGCTGGTAGGGCCCATTGTAGAAGTAAAGGCAAAACCACTCAGGAGGGGTGCTCTCAGGACCCAAGGCAGGTGGGAAGTAAGCTCTGCTTATGCGCAACTCAAAGTCATTCCCTTCTTTATATAAAGTGGATCGTTTCCAATATTGGACCATCATGGTGCCTACTGTCTCTTATCTTAAAAACAAACAAGCAAACGAAACCCCCCCTTGGTTTCACATCCACCTCTGGCTACTACTCATTTCTTTAAAATTTTTAAAAATTTTAAGTAAACTCTACATCACACTCTACTACACGTGGGGCTCGAACCCACAACCCTGTGATCAAGAGTCGTATGCTCTACCGACTGAGCCAGCCAGGCACCCCAGGTTACTGCTCGTTTCTCTGCTCCCTTCACGCAAAATTCATTGAAAGCATGTTTCGGTTTGCTCTTTTCACTTGCTGTCTTCGCTTCTCCTGTTCTCTCTCAGGTTTTATCCCCATCCATCGAAACCCTTCTTAAAAAGCTCATTAGTAACTCGCATGTCAGATCCAACGGGCATTTCTTGGTCCTCACTTTACTGATGCAGTGGACCGTTCTCTTCATCCTCAAACACTTTCTTCGCTTGATCCCAGGACACCAACTCCTCCATGGTTCTCCCGTCAGCCACTCCTTCTCAGTCTCCTTTGCTGGGTTTTCATTTTCCTAATCTCTGAGTGCTGGGGGATTCCGGACACGCTACCCTAAAATATGGCACCTTGGTGTATTGACTATTTCGAACTAAGAAGTTTGGGAAAACAGCAGAAGCAGAGAGGTCACTCTGACAGCCCCTCCCCCTCCTCCCCTGCAACTAAAATAACCCTACTGTGAGAGGTGCCTCCCCTACACCCGGAGGAAAGAGAATCCTTATCTCAGAAAACAAAGGGACACTGAAAAGAATCTGAACGAACAGGCTTTGGCGAGTTTCCCCCTTTACTAAATTGATCTCCTGCTCCTTGACCTACCTTATTCCGCCACGACTGTCTGCTCTTCATCTGACCTACCAGAAAAATATACTCAGCAGTCGAACTGTTTCTTCTGGTCTTCATTTCCTTATGAAGGTTTCCATGTCATGTAAAACTTATATTAAGTAATATGTTTGCATTTCTCATGTTAATTTGCTTTTGTCAGTTTAATTTCCAGACCCAGCCAGGAAGACGGTCAAGGAAAAACTCTCCTGCCCTATAGCTGGAATGCCCCAGCCCTCGGGGCTCAGACCTCTTCTCTACTGACGCTACTCCTTGGATGAACCCATCTAGTCTCAGCGTTTTAAATACCATCTTTGAGCTGACGACTCATGAAAAAGCCTCCAAAGGCTCCCCATCCAGCCTCGAAGTTCTCGTGACCTCAAAGGCCCTACATGGCGTGCACCCCCCCTGCCCCAGCCCAGGCGTCTCTCTCCCCTGTCCCTCACACGCCGCATTCCAGCTACAAAGACCTCTGCTCATTCCTGAACATTCAAGGCATGTTCCTGCCGTGCAGCCTTTGTCCTTGCTATTCCATCCGCTTGGGAAGTCTTCTCCCAGATCTACACATAGCTCGCATTCTCACATTTTCAGGTCTCTGTTCAAATGTCACCTTATCAGAGATCTTTCCTTTACCACCCTATATAACCACTCCCTCCCCTCTTCTATCCCTCGTTTACTGTTTTCTCCTACTAGAATTTCAGGTAAGAGAGTGGACACTTTGCCTGCTTCGCGTATGTGTCCCCAGCTCCTTGAGCAGCCCTTGAGCACAAGGGCTCAGTCGATGTTGCTGGATGAATGAATCGAAAATGTTAAAACACCCAAGGAAATCGTTCTTTATAAAGAAGAAACAGCAGGTGGAACAAACAGGAGAATCGGACCACCAACAATTTTAGAAAGTAAAAATCCAAGAGACTATTAAATAAGCATTTTTAAGGCGGTCAAGGAGATAAAAGAAAATAAAGAGTAGCATATAGTTATGAGCATAGCTGCTAGAGTCGGGCAGCGGGATTTGGAATTCTGGTTCCACCACTTAAGAGCTGTACGAACCTGGGCAATTTATTTAACCTCTGTATTCATTTCCTTACCTGTAAAATGGAACAAAAAATAGCACTTCTTTCATAGGTTTATTGTGAGGATTGAATGAGCTGAGGTATACAGAGCACTCAAAATTACATGTTGGACATGTAAAAAGGACTTCATAAATGTTAGCCATTCCCTTTTTATTTTATTATTATCCACAAGAAAAGAAACCAGTGGGGAGAAAAAAGAGGCAGGTTTGAGGGGGAACCAAATAATTTTAATATATGAAAAATATAATCAATGAAGTCAATTGATCAATTAACATGATTAATTAACGTGATTGATTGATTAATCATGTTGCAAGATGGCTGCCCCATCTCCAGCCTGATGTCCACCTTCCTGGCAGGAAGAAGAGGAAGAGACAAAAGACAATTACCAGCCCAGTTTGTCTTCTTTTTCAGTCGAGTGGAGAAGAGGAATGGCCTTCCTGGATGCCTCATCAGGGGACTTACACTTGCAGCTCAATGGCTAGAACCATGTCACCTGGTTTTCAAGTGTACACCCCCATTAATGGTATATATCAATTACTACTTCTCTTTTCTGTCAGAACTTAATATCATACTTTTTAATTTTGCCAATCTTACTAATATGCATGGTATGTCATTGCTTTTGTGTGGATCGAACAATGAATGTTTATTGACTGTGATTCAGTGAACTGCTTGCTCATCACAGTGTTGTTAGCTAACGCTGTATAACAACTAACTACAAAAAACACTGTTATACAGTATTTCTTTAGCCCACATGCCTACGGGTTGGCTAATTTAGGCTGGACTTGTTAGGGCAGCTCCGCTGATCTTGCCTGGGTCCACTCACATACCTAGGAGCCGACTTAGCCAGCTTGTCCAGGTTAGTTGTGTTATTACATGGTCTCCTATCTTCCTCCTGGAACCAGTTGGCTGGCGTGGCTAATTTCACCTCGAGATAATGGCAAAAGTACAAAAGACCAAGTAGAAATATACGAGGCCTCCTAAGGCTTAGGCTTGCAACCGGCACGCTGTTACATCTACCATACTCTCACAGTCTCAAGCAAATCTCATGGCCAAATCTAAAGTCAAGGGAAGAAATATCTCCTGCCCTGTTAGTGGGAAGAACTGTGAAGTCACACAACAAAGGTGTGAATAGTGGCAGGGGGTGACGAACGGGAGCAATAATGCTATCTACACAATAACTTTTCTTATTTTTCAAGGTGGGTTGTCTTTTTCTTATTTATTTATAGGTATTCTTTAAATATCCAACATACTAATCCTTTATCAGTTTTATGCTTTCTTAGTATCTTCTCCCAGTCCGTGGTTTGACTTTTTAACTTCACTTAAGGAGGTTTTCATTAAAAAGAAGCTTTTAGGGGCAACTGGGAGGCTCAGTCGGTTCAGTGTCTGACTCTTAATTTCAGCTCAGGTCACGATCTCACGAGTTCACGGGTTCGAGCCCCAAGTCGGGCTCCATGCTGACAGTGCAAGCCTGCTTGGGATTCCCTCTCTCTCTTTTTCTGTCCCTCCCATGCACGTTCTCTCTCAAAAAAAAAAAAAAAATTCCTGTTTCAGGGACATAAAGATATTTTTTAAAGTTCTGTTTTTCACTTTTAAGGCTTTAATCTACTATTTATTTTGCACGTGGTATTCTAATTTTTTTCAGTCAGATAACCAATTTTTCTGGCACTATTTATTGAATAGTCTAGCCTTTCCCCATTAATTTGTAACACTATCTCTGTTATACATTTAGTTTACATAAATTCATGGATCTATTTCTGAGTTCTTTGTTCAGTTCAGTTAGTCTATTTGTCTATCTCTGCAGTAATACTTCACAGTATTAATTACCAAAACTTTAAAATGAATTCTCCCATCTAGTTCTTCAAATAACACTAAAAAATTATCTCTCTCTACTTCCATGTAAATATTAGGATAAGCTTATCAAGTTTCACTCAAAAGAGAAAAAAAATCCTATAGGCGTTTATTTTGGACTTGAATTTATAGATTATGGGAAAATTCACATCTTTATGATATTGAGACTTATCATCCAGGAACATAGTAAAATTCTCTGTTTATTTAGGCCTTCTTCCGTATTCTTCAGCAGGGGAAGAGAGAGAGGGAGACACAGAATCCAAAGCAGGCTCCAGGCTCTGAGCTGTCAGCACAGAGCCCGACGCGGGCTCGAACTCACAGACCGCGAGATCATGACCTGAGCCGAAGTCGGCCGCTTAACCAACTGAGCCACCCAGGCGCCCCTTGTTAGATTTACTTCTATTGACTGAAAGGAAATGCTCTTAAAATTCCAGCATTAAGAATGATGTTTAGGATAAGTGTTTGATGGGTACACTTTTGTTTCCAATTTGCTAAAAAATTTTTACCATAAGTGAGTGCTAAATTTTATTAAATGCTTATGTGGGATTTACATGTTTTTTTCCTTCTTAATCTGTACATTAGTTTCCTGGAACTACTGTAATGAAGTACCAGAAACTGGGTGACTTAACACAACAGAAATCTATTATCTCGCGGTCTGGATGCTAGATACATGAAGCCAGGGTATCCGCAGGGCCATGCGCCCTCTGAAACCTGTGAGGGAGAATCCTTCTTTGCTTCTTCCTACTGTCGAGTGGCCCCAGGAGTTCTTTGGTTTGCGGCAGCAAAACTCCAATCTTTGTCTCCACCTTCACATGGCTGTCCTCTCTCTGTGTGTCTGCGTGTTCACAAGGAGCTCTCGCCTTGTGTCTTCATGATGTCTTCTTCTAAACACGCTAGTCATTTTCTACAGCCATTTTTGAAGTATTTTATTTTTATTTTTTATTAATTTTTCAAATGTTTATTTATTTTTGAGAGAGAGAGAGAGAGAGAGAGCGAGCATGCGTGCATGTGCAAGCAGGGGAGGGGCAGAGAGAGACAGGATCCGAAGCAGACTCTGAGCCATCAGCACAGAGCCCGATGTGGGGATCAAACTCACCAACCATGAGATGATGACCTGACCTGAAGTCAGACGCTTAAGCAACTGAGCCACCCAGGCGCCCCATGTACAGCCATTTTTTAAAAGTCAGCTCTAGGCTTAACCTCAGGCTTAACTCACATCCCCGAGATCAAGAGTCACATGCTCTACCGACTGAACCAGCCAGGCACCCTAGGACATTAGCCTTTTTTTTTTTTTTTTAATTATTTTAAATGTTTATTTATTTTTGAAAGAGTGTGAGCAGGGGAAGGGGCAGAGGGAGGGAGACACAGAATCTGAAGCCGGCTCCAGGCTCTGAGCTGTCAGCACAGAGTCTGATGTGGGGCTCGAACCCACGAAAGGACATTAGTCCTTTTGGATTAAGGGCCCATCCTACTCCAATGTGACCTCATCTTAACTGATTATATGTGCAACAACTCTATTTCCAAATAAGGTACTGCAGGTTAGCACTTAGACATATCTTTTGGGGGGAACACAATTCAACCCACAGCAAGCATGAGTATATTACATTTTCTGGGTGTTGAGTGATCTTTGCGTCCCTGGGATACTTTAACCCAGTTTTTACCTTTTTCTACTGACTCAGAGACTGAAAAGACAAATTTTCTGCTTTTTTAATTCTCTGATAATATTAGGCTGAACTAATAGTGGGGAATACTGTCCCCTCAAAATTCATGTCTGCCTGAAAGAAAAAAACAATTCATGTCTACCTGGAACCTCAGAATGTAACTTTGTTTGGAAATAGGCTCTTTACAGAAATAATTGGTTAAGATAAGGTCACGGGACTAGGGTCCCTTGTCCTTGTAAAAAGAAGAGAGAACAAATAAATACAAAGAAGAAAAAAAAACCTTGAGAAATAACGGGTGGAGACTGGAGTCACCCAACTACTAGTCAAGAAACACTTGGAACCCCAGAGGCTGGAAGGAGTCTCCTCTAGAGCCTTCAGAGGGAACACGGCCCTGCCAACACCTTGATTTCTGACTTCCAGCCTCCAGAACTGAGAGAATACATTTCAGTTGTTTTCAGCAACCTAGTTTGAGGTACTTCGTTATAGCAGCTCTACATAACTAGTACACACTGCATGAAATTGCCAGTATTTAACCGTTTTGACCAAGAAAAACAGTAATTTCATATAGCGGCCCTAAACTCTTGATTTTAAATGAACTGATGAAAGGGAAAATATTTATTTCTGTATTAACAGAAGAAGCTACAGCCATTTAAAAGCTGTGATTTTAGGGGTGCCTGGGTGGCTCGGTCAGTTAAGCACCTGACTTCGGCTCAGGTCATGATCTTGTGGTCCGTGGGCTGGAGCCCCATATCGGACTCTGTGCTGACAGCTCGGAGCCTGGAGCCTGCTTCGGATTCTATGTGTCCCTCTCTCTGCCCCTCCCCCACTTGCACTCTGTCTCTCAAAAAATGAATAACTGTTAAAAAAAATTTAATAAAAAAAATTAAAAAATAAAAGCTGTGATTTTCATTCTTTCAGTGGATGTTTTTGTTTACCGGCCTGTTTTACGATTTCCCTTCTGTTTACTCATTATTCTATTCTGACTTCTCCCTCTCCTCATTCAATACGTTTTTCTGGCAATTGCTCCCCACAACTTTTCTTGAGAGGATCACCCTTTCACCTCTTTTAGTTCTTATGGTTTGGGAGATACCGACTCGACTCATCACTCCAGAGGCCAAGCTGTGACCTAGACACTTCGGGGCGCTGCATTCCCGTGGCCAGTTACTGGCTTGAGGATGACCCACCAAACAAGGTAAGCAAAGGAGGTTCGATCAAAGTGAGTCCTAGAATTTTTACTGGAGCTCCTGTGAGGACGTACGCCTGGAATTACACACTGTAGACGTGCTGCCACCGTGACAGAGCCTCTGGGAGCGAGGGCCAGCCCTGAGGAAAGCGGAGCAGAGACACAGAGAAAGGCCAGATCCCATCCACATCATTCCGTTTCCTAGGCTGGTAATTTTTTTTTTCTGTAAAGGGCCAGACGGGAAATATTTGAGGGTTTGTGGGTATGAGATTATTGTTTAGAATAAATATATATTTTTGACTTTGCCGGTGGCCCCTGGCTCATTGCTTCCCAAACCGGTGCAAACGCAGGACCTCTGAGGGAGAAGGCTGAGGCCTGGCGGAATGACCAGCAGCAGACTGTGTCAAAGGGCAGTCGTCAGACTATTTCCTAAAGTGAAATACCCCACGCTGGCAGCTGAATTCCTAGTGCCACATTCTCCAGTCCTGAAAGGAGGCTCTAATTCCAGGATAGGATGAAGAATAAGTTTAAGAGGCTTAATGAAAAGACTCCAACAGATAAAAGGGAAAAGGCAATAGACTCACACGCATGCACGCGTGCGCACACAGGACCACAACCGGGTAACACCCATGTGGCAGGGAGAGCGAGAGGACAATCGAGGGTGACCCGAGGTCTATGGCACAGTACTGGCAGAGCGGAGGTACCGTTAACTGAAACGGGGAAGACTAGGAGAGGAACCTATGGAGCCTGGTCTCTGCAGCTCAAGTTTGGACATGTTAACTTTAACATGTCCTGTTATCCATCCAACAAGAGTTAAAGGGTGGGTGGTTGGATATACAAGCAGAGTTGAGGAAATAGGTCCAGGCTGGCGATGTAACCTGGGAATCAGCGTTTGGATGGTATCTAAAGTCATGAGACTAGATGTGGTTACCAAAGGAGGCAGGCCACATAGAAGAGAGGTGAGCCCCTAGCCCTCCGACATTTAGGGAACAGAAGGATGAGGATCAAGCAAAGACACCAGAGGAAAATCAGAAAACCAGGAAGATATTCCGGAAGTGAAGAAAGTGCTTCAAGGAGAAGGGGTGATCAGCTGTGTTAGTTTTGGTAAATCAAGGACTAAGAGTTGACCACTGGAATAGAAGGACGGTATCAGTGGTGTGTGTGTGTGTGGTGGGCATGTGTGCACCTGTTGTATGTGCGTGTGTGTTTCTGTGTGTGTGTGTCTATATGTGTATCCGTGTCCCTGTCTGTGTTGGGGTGAGTTTCAGGGAGAATGGGATGACAGGAGCGAGAACATACGACTCTTTTCACAGAATTTTGCTGTGAAGGGAAAGAATAAGGCAGATAGTGACAGTAAGGGGAGGTGTCACCAAGACTGAAGAAGAATTTGAGTGTTCTGGAAAGAAACAAGTCATTGAAGAAATAAATTTCCAGATGAGGCAGGGAGGAGTGAGATTGAGAACACACTAAACTGGTTATTGTTGGAAAGGACTGGTGAGGGGTAGGAGGACAGGGTACCTTCTTCTTTGCACCAGGAAAGAGATAATGAAAAAGTGTACAGATCTCTAAAGGAAGGAGATGGTATTGGGGCTCATTTCCGTTGCCTTTGATCTCTAAGTAAAATCGGATTATTTGTGAAAATGATGAGGATATGGGAAATGTGGTAGAATTAGAGTAGTTAATATAAAAATGTATCTCTGATGTTCAATCTACTCTGATTTATACTTTCCACTTAAATCACAAGATTAAAGTATAAGAGCATGAGCCCGGCTTACGGCATAGTAATACTCAGTAAATATTTGAGGGATTTCTACTGGTGAAACTGTTCCATGGATAAACTACAGCAACTGACAGGCAGAAGAAGCTGCCATTTTTCTTTAACCTACCCATTTATGGCTGAATACATTTGTTCTTTGCACTTGTAAGGAAGCAGGGCCTTCATAACTAAGGCAACTGATTTTGGTTTCTGTACTGGTTATTTACCTATTGTTTTTAAGCCCCCAAACTGCCTTTTTATATTCTGCTCTGTTCTTTTTTTCTTAATTTTTTTTAATGTTTATTTACTTTTGAGAGAGAGAGAGAGAGAGAGCATGAGCAGGGGAGGGAGACACAGAATCTGAAGCAGGCTTCAGGCTCTGAGCCATCAGCACAGAGCCCGACACGGGGCTCGAACTCACGCACCCGTGAGATCATGACCTGAGCCGAATCCTGTGCTTAACCGACTGAGCCAACCCAGGCGCCGCATATTCTGCTCTGTTCTGATGGGGCTGAGAGTCTGCAAACTGCATTACCCAGGATCTTCACCAGCTGGCTTCCTGCAGGGATATGTACAATGGGACTCGGAGGGCTGGAGGAAGAGGGAAACTTCCTGCTCTAGCTCTCACGGTTGCTGGTAGTTGCTGTAGTAGCAGCGGGTGGCAGGATTCTGGACTAGGGTAGCTCAGGCAGATGCGGAATCTTACTGGTGGTTCCGGCTCTGATCGAAGTGGTACCTCTTTAGTGGATCCGGGACTAACTGTGTCGCCAAAAGTGCAGCAGCAGGTATATGCTCACGGGCTCCAGCTTCAAGGGCCATTAGCAGCTTGTGATCCCTGAGTATCATTTCCTTCTTTTTGTTCCCCCAGCGCCCATCCTTGTTTGTGCTCTTCTGCACCTTCCCACACCTGTATAATTTCCAGTACTAAACTATCTTTTCTGGAATATCTAGAATGGCTTCTGTTTCCTGGATGAGACTCTTACTATATTACCTGGGTAACAGAAAAGGTCCCAGGAAATAGACTCTTTAAAATAAGGTTTGGGGATTGGTTTGCTGACTATTTTAAGCTTGAACAGAGTGATGGCCTTATTGCCAATGAACAATGGAAATACTGGTGATCCAGGTCCTGTAGTGGCATTATGATTACTTATCATCATTTGCTTAGGGTGGAGTCCTATTGAAGCCAACACTTTAGGAGACCAAATGGCTGCTGCATTTCACCATGACATTAGCAATGATGACTACAAGGACTCATCAGGTGAGCTGCTTCTGACTGTACTGGAGCACCTACAGAAAGGAAATGACAAGCTCCAAGCTTTAAACTCAGCTTGGGGCACCTGGATGGCTCAGTTGGTTAAGCATCTGATGTTGGCTCCGGTCATGATCTCACGGTTCATGGGTTCAAGCCCCATATTAGGCTCTCTGCTGTCAGCATGGGGCCCACTTCAGATCCTCTGTTCCCGTCTCTCTCTGCGCCTCCCCCACTCATGCTCTCTCTTGCCTTCTCTCAAAAATAAATAAACACTTACTGGGGTGCCTGGGTGGCTCAGCTGGTTAAGCGTCCAACTTCAGCTCAGGTCATGATCTCGTGGTTCAGGAGTTTGAGCCCCACGTCGGGCTCTGTGCTGACAGCTCTGAGCCTGGAGCCTGCTTCAGATTCTGTGCCTCCCTCTCTCCCTGCTCCTCCCTCACTCACACACACACACTCTCTCTCTCTCTCAAAAATAAATATAAACGTTAAAAATTAAAAAAATAATAAGCATTAAAAAATGTAAAACTCAGCTCAAATCAACCATTAGAAAACCAGAGAACTTTGACAGTGGACTTAAAAGAACCTCTGTGAAGCCACAGGGTAGATATAGCTAAAAATCAGACACTGCATGTAATTGTGTGGGTTGTAAAATTGCAGCATAAGTTGATTTTCCATGTGACCAAGTCTCTTATATGATGGGCACTGACTGTGAAGGAGACCCTGGGACTGGGACTGGGAACATTTGAATAGATTCAGATACTCTGAGAACCTTGAACTTCTAAATTCCCATGAGTCTCTCTTGTCAGGAAGCAACTTCTCCTTTGTCTGAGGAGACTAGCCTTCCCTTTCTTGAAGACTCTGTAATAACACACCTGAGGGAATTACCTTGCAAGAGGATGCCAATTTTCCTCCAGACACACCTCACCACCCCTCATTGCCATGGACTATAACCAGAATCAGCATTTCCCAGGGGCGTAATAAAAAAAAAATTGCGTGGGAAGAGATAATTTATAAAACCAAAAATACTGCAAGCTGTTTCTAATTTACCTTGGCAAACAGGGGAATATGTGTAGCGATGGATTCTGAGGGGCACCACGTTGAAACGGGCTGGATTTATTCAGAAGGCTGCACTGGATTTTATGTGTTAGTTTAAACACTTAAGAATGGCTCTAAAAATCTGTATCAAGGGCAGACCACAACTTGAACTCAAGGGTGGACTATATTCGATGAAGTCGAAGTGCCAGAACTCGTGCCACAACGTGGAGGAAGAAACCCAGATGTCCAGATGACACTTCCTTCACTAAGATATTGCCGCTGTCACCTATAGGATGGAAATGACAAAGGGAGATGTCCTCACTGAAATGGGGATGACGAGATCGCAGAGTGGCACAGGCCGAGCGACAGTGGTTAAATGCCAGAGACGACGTGGACACGATTACCATATATACAGCAGGGGTGGGTCTTTGGTGATGGGTTGTTGACCATGTTGTCTCTAAGAATTATCCAGATGAACAGCTTCCTAAAGGGCTAAATTGATCTCTATAACCAAAAGACCACCCAACAAACAAAAGCAAACACAAATAAACAGAAATTCTAGGTCTCTTGGGCAAGAATCTGACCCAGTGTGCCATACTGGCACATGACAGCCTGTCATACACACCGCGGACCTAAACCAGTGTACAGAACTGGGGTTTGTTGAACCTTCTTTGATCAAAGAAGGAGGCCATACTACCACAAGTAATACTGGAATATTTCCTCCGTGTCTTCCTCAGAGAGACCTGAAATAATGTCCTGGTAAATGATGTCCTGCTAAATGAAGGTAAATGAAACGACGTACTAGGATGACTGAAGACTAAGAAAGAGTAATATCTAGACCTCCAGGGCATTGCTAGACTTGAGTTCTGAACCGATGTTAATCTCTGGGTCCCCAGAACAGCATTGTGACCCAGCAGTCCAGGGAGGGGCTTATCAAGGTCAAGCGATAAATGGGGTTCTGGCCTGAGTCCAGCTTCAGTTTCTAGAGTACAGTTCTAAAAAGTAACACTTAGGAACTGGCAGGAAGCCCCACGTTTGCTTCCTGATCATAGTGTGAGGGCTATTATTGTAAGAAGGAATAGAAGTTCTCAACCTCCTCTCCCTACCAGGACAAACTAAAACCGACACTGTGTCTCTAGGGGATATGCAGAGATCGATGCCACCTGCAAAGGCTTGAAAGATATTAGGATGGTGATTCCTATCACTTCTGCATTTAATTCACCATTGGCCTCTGTAGGAGGTGGATGGGTCCTGGAAACTGACTGTAGATTACAGTTAATCAACGAGTAACTGGTGTTCCTGATGTGATCTTTCCATTGGAACAAATCGGCATAGTAGCCAGCACCTGGAATACAGCTGTTGACTTGGAGGGATGTTTTTGTCTCTATGTGGATTAGCAAGAAACATGAGGAGCAGTTTACTTTTACCCATCAGGGACAACAGTTTGCGCACTGACGACATTATGCCGACTGAACACAACGAGCAAAAAGCAGCAACTATCCTAGCTACTTTAGTAAGACGAATGCGTGCCAGAAGGTAGGAGACAAAGACCCTGAAGATTGAGGGTCCTGCCTCCTTGCTGAAATTTTTAGGGGTCACATGATCTGGGACAAGCTGGGATTAGCTCACTATAAAGCGAAAAGACAAACTGTCCTACCTAATGCCACCCACCGCAAAAAGAGAGACAAGTTGTAGGAATCTTTTGGTTTGGGAGCAGCGCTATGCCTCAAGTAGGGGCTAGTCCAACCTACATCCTGAGTAACTCATAAGATGGCCAGTTTTAATTGTGGCCCAGAGCAGGAAAAGATTCTGCAGAAGGTCCAGGCTACAGTACCAGGTGCTCTGTTACACAGGCCCTATGACACAGCAAGTCCAGTGGTGTTGGAGGTCTGTGGTAAACAGGGGACGCTGTTGGAGCCAAGGGCCATCTCCAGTAGGGGAATCATGGCCCTTAGAATTTGAGAGAAAATCCACTACTTCTTGTATTATAGGGTTCTCCAAAGAAAGAGAACCAATAAGATGCATACACACGTATACACGCGCGCACACACACACGTACACATAAGACTTATTATAAGGAATTGGCTCAGACGATTCTGAAGGGTAACAAGTCCAAAAATCTGCAGCTGGCAAGCTGGAGACCCAGGGGAGCTGATGGGGTAGTTCCAGTCCAAGACTGAAGGCCTGAGAACCAGGAGGGCCAATGAGGTAAGTCCCAGTTCAAAGGCTGGCAGGCTTGAGACCCAGGAAGAGCCCATGTTTCAGTTTGAATCCAAAGGCAGGAAAGACCAGTGAACCAGCCGGAAGTAGTCAGGTAGGAGGAAATACTTTCTTATGTGGGAGAGGATCAGCCCTTTGTTCTATTCAGGCCTCTGGCTGATTGGACGAGGCCAACCCACATTAGGGAGGGCAATCTGCTTTACTCTCAATTTCAATGTTAAATGCATCCAAAATCATTCTCGCAGAATCACCCAGAATAATGTTTGAGCAAATTACTGGGTACACTGTAGACCAGTCAAGTTGACACAGAAAATTAACCATCATACCTCTCTACCCAATAACTATTCTCCTTTTGAAAAAGAGCTTTTGGAATGCCACCAGGCCCTCTTATTAGAGCTCGATGCCTGTCCATGGACATCAGGTGGCTAGCCTGAGCTGCCTAACATGGGTGTTACTGATGCATCAAATTATACATTTGGGCAGGTGCAGTAGCACTCATCACCAAGATCCAATGTTACATACAAGGTTGAACTGAACAGGTCCTGCGTCCACCAGTAAGTTCATGAGCAGGGGGCCCACGCCACAGCTCCTACTCCTAGCATGCTGCTCCTTTTCCACCACTCACGCATACATGGTTGTGGGGTTCCCTGAAGTAGCTGACTGAGGAAGACAAAGTTAAAGCCTGTCTTAGAGATGGTTCTGTACAAGATGCTGGCACCAGCTGGAAATGCGTGGCAGACACACCATAATTCCAATCAGGAGTGCCCCTGAGAGACACTGGTAAGGAAAGTCTCTCCAGTGAGTATCTGGCTGTCCACTTTGCATGGACAAAGAGATAGACACAGGCATAGGTTTTACCTTGATCCATGGACAATGGCTAACAAGTTGGCCCAACAATCAAGGATTTAGAAAGAATTGGATAGAAGGATTGATGGCCGTGTGAGGAAGAGGCATGCGGAGAAAAGGCAGGTGGATATACCTCTTGGAGTGGGCACAGAGTATAAAGTTTTAGAGCTCGAGTGAATGTTTAATAAAGGGTACCCACTGCAGAGGAGGCTTTCAGGAATCAGGAGGACAAGATGACCTGTTCTGTGGCTGTCAGCTGGCCTCTTTCCCTGGCCACCATGAAGCTTGCCAAGCACTCTGTCACCCAGAAGCAGCTCGCCTGATAAAATGGTAGAATAACCAAGTGAATATTCCATTATGACCCCATCTAAGGGATGACAGCCTGAGAGACAGGGGTGCTATTCAAATGGACGTGGTTGAGGCGCCTGGGTGGCCCAGTCAGTTACGCAGCTGACTCTTGATTTCAGCTCAGGTCATGATCTCGTGGTTCGTGAGATCAAGCCCTGAGTTGGGCTTGGGCTCCTTGCTGACAGCCAGCTCAGGGTCTGCTTGGGATTTTCTCTCTCTCTCTCTCTCTGCCTTTCCCCCATTTGTGCGTGCACACTCCCTTTCTCTCTCTCTCCAAATAAATAAATAAACGTCAAAAAAAAAAAACCCTGCAAATGGATGTAGCATATGCTTTTAACCACTGACCAATATACATAATGCTATTTTTTCCATAATTAGAATACTTCCTTCTAGAAATCAAGGGATGGAAGTGCTTTCACTTTTATCTCTAATAACTCATTTACAGAATTTTTGCTTTCTGTCCCTGCCAAGGTCTTAGCTCCCAACACAGGAACCCTTCCAGCAGGGAAACATCACGTGATTCTAATAAATTTGATTATGACTGACCTAGAAGAGGAATTAACATCACCCATTTTGGGAGTGGGTGAGGACATTTTTTTTTTTTTTGTACAGAAGACAGTTACATTTTGTAAAACAGACTCGTGAATTTATTTAGAATTTCAAAGATGGGAAGAGTGACATATATAGATGCCAAGTTGCCCAGAGGGTGGACTGTGCTGGTCATTTACGTGTTGTCACTCAGCTCAACACCTGCCCTGCTCTACTCTACTTCCTGATGGAACTGGAATTCTGCAACTGACATTTCCCAGGCTTCCTTCCATGCAGCTGGCTTCCGGTTCAATTCTTTCCATAGGAAGCACTGATAGGAGGTCAGTAAAAGGAAAAGAAGTTTCCTGTTTTATGCTTGATCTTACCCTACAGGCCGAGAAGCGATAGAAATGTCCCGTTTTGGGCAGTGGAAAGGCAGCAGTGGCTGGGGGCTGCTGGCCGGTGTTGTGGCATAGGGGTGGGTGATTCTGGACTCCACAGCCTTTCTATCCTTTGGACTTTCCATCGCTGATAAAAGTGGCACCTGTTGGCAGATCCAGAACCAACTGTGACAGCATCAACCACGCAGCAGCCAGCACAGGCTCGCGGGCTCCGGGTCAGGGGTATGGCAGCTTCTGCTGTAGGAGTAGAATCCTTCTCACTCCCTCTGGGCCCTCTTTTCCATTTTGCTGTTCTAGCCCTTCTTTGACTTTTGGAACCAATTTCATATATTAAATTCCCTCTCTTTGAAAGACCCAGAGTGGTGTCTGTTTTCTTGTGTAGACTCTGACTGATAACATTTCTAGGACCAAAAATAGATAAATCAGCTGTCTAAGGAAAGGCTCTATCCCAAGGCTTGCCCTTCTGGACAAGTGACATATAATCTTTCCTCTCAGCATCTCCCTTACCTTTTATCTCTTAGAAACAATTGCAGCCAATTAGAAACTGCATTTAGTTTTGTTCTTCACTTCTTTAAGCAAAATTTCACATGCTCACCAAAGCAGGATAAGGCGTGCTCATGGACGTACTATCCAGCTTTAATACTGATTAGTTTTGATACCTTTCTGCCTTCTCTCTGCCTCCGCTTTTCTCCACAGAATAGTTAAAAATAACTATTAAGTCATGTCGCCCATAACTTTTCAGGTGTACTTTTTTTTTTTTTTTACACGATCCTCTTTCCGTGTCTGTTATTATACTTGGACCTCTGTCATCTTCTGTGGGCACGGCGTGCCTCTCTTCCTTGGCATGGGATTCTTCTTTTTCCTTTCGGGCGCTGCCTTCCACAATTTGGTGCTGCTGTTCCTTGCTGGCCTCACTGACCCCCTGGACACATGACCAGACTGGGCATTCTGAGTCCTCCTTTGGTTGTGTCATGGAAGTTAGAGAATGAAGGTCTCCCGACAGGCCTTAAGAATCATAAAAGCCTAGAACTACAAAAAGTTACCTTCAACAAGTGAGAAACCCACCTGAGACTGATGCTAACACAGAGGAAAGCCAGACAAAACTGTTTTAGAGACAGTCCTCATAATATTATTCTAACTCCTAGACCCAGCTGTGCCTAAAGCCAATGCTCTGTCTAGATTTTTAGTTACAAGAGCCAATAAATTTCCTTATCTATTGAAATCTGAGTTTCTATAATGTGACCAAGAATCATTTATTCCTAACCTGTGAGACTTTCCAAGGCTACAACTGTAGCCCATTCATGAATAGTCTATTTAGGGGTGCCTGGGTGGCTCGTTGGTTAAGCATCCAATTTCGGCTCAGGTCATGATCTCACAGTTTCTGAGTTCAAACCCCATGTCGGGCTCTGTGCTGACAGCTCAGAGCCTGGAACCTGCTGCGGATTCTGTGTCTCCCTCTCTTTCTGCCACTCCCCCCTCACACTCTGTCTCTTCCTCTCAAAAATAAATAAACATTAAAAAAAAAAAAAAAGGAATAGTCTATTTTGCAGAGAGAAGGGAGCCTGGGAGGCTCAGTAGGTTAAGCATCAGATTCACTTCAAGTCCTGATCTCAAGGTTCGTGGGATGGAGACCTGTGGCAGGCCCTGCACTGACAACATGCTTGGGACTTTCTCCGCCCCTCCCCCACTCACGACCTCTCTGTCTCTCTCAAAATAAATAAACATTAAAAAAAATTATTAGGGGTGCCTGGGTGGCTCAGTCGGTCAAGTGTCCAACTTCAGCTCAAGTCATGACCTCGCAGTTCATGAGTTCGAGCCCCCACATCAGCTCTGTGCTGACAGCTAAGAGGTTGGAGCCTGCTTCGGATTCTGTGTCTCCCTCTCTCTCTGCCCCTCCCCGGCTCACGTCTGTCTCTCTCTCTTAAAAATAAATAAGCATTTTGTTTATTTAAAAAATATTTTTCAGGTTTATTTATTTTTGAGAAAGAGAGAGAGAGAGACAGAGTACGAGTGGGGAAGGGTTGGGAAGAGAGAGAGACACAAGATCGGAAGCTCTGACAGCTCAGAGCCCGACATGGAGCTTGAACTCACGAACTTCAAGATCATGACTTGAGCTGAAGTTGGATGCACAACCGACTGAGCCACCCAAGTGCCCCGATAAATAAGCATTTAAAAAAATTTTTAAAAAATCATTTAGCAGAGAGAACACATTTTAGTAAATGGGAACATTAACTTAATGTAATCAGTGCGATTTAGGTGATCACGACAACGAAGCATAGTTCCTGGGGCTCCTGTATTGCACTCGCTTTTCCCTTCATACCCGCTGCAGTCCTGCCATCCCTACAGGCAAAGTTTCCTTCGGCTTGGTTCATTCATAGTTGCGAATCATTTCTTCGCAGGCTACAGTAACTTTTATGATACCTTCCATGATGTCAGAAGTCTTCCACCAATCTCTAATTAACCGCTGACGAGTTTTTTGAAGGTGTTCCCCTGACTCGAGCCACTGTAAAACATCCATCTCAAATCCCAAGTAATATCTGTGTCTAAAGTCTTACAGTAACTTAACACCTGCATACCTGTGATAAGTCATTATGGCTCAGCAAAACATGAAATAATGACAGAAGGTGAGACCACGGACTCGGAACACGAACAGATTAGTGAGGTCTCTCAACCTCAGGAACAAACAATCTGTTAAATCAGCTCTCATTCGTGCTACCTGTATTCAACTGGCTGAGCAGTTATTTTAAAAACGCACGAACTACAATCCAGTACTGTATCAGATGCATAAATATGAATATTCATAGAGGTGACGAGTACTCTAATAAATTAATGTTCCAGGAGCTGTGGCTATAATGAAGTTTCTTCCACGTTTAATGTAATCCAGATTCTAGCTAACAGTCGGCTTCAAAATCCAGAAATTACTATATATAAAACAATGAATCACTTGGTTAGAGATTGGGGACTTCACGGTCTCCTTGTATGCCCCAAAGACCCAGCTGTTTCTGAGTTCTCGTCTGACCGTGTCTCCAGAGCACAGACAAACGAGAGATACTAGGCTGAAAGAAGAGGAACATACTTGGGGCCCTGGCACACAACTGCCAAAACAAGACGCCTGGGATTATTGCTAGAAAAGCACCGAATCAATACCCAATTTTTCACTATCATATCCTGTCTGTTAAAATCTAATAAGTCCTCCATTCTCATCTGAAACATGGTCATGGGGCATGACTTTACAATTTTTCGCTATTATAAATGATGCTGCAACAAATACGCTTGCACACGGACCCTGGAGCACTTGTGAAATAATTTGATTTCCAGAAGCGGAGTTGCTGAGTGGGTACAGACAGATAACTTTCGCGAAACATCGTATCAATTTATATCTTCACCAACAGCATTTGATGGTGTCTTTTTTCCTCCAACACTTTCATTAACTCCAGATTTATCCTTTTAAAGTCGCTTCCCATTACCCTTGGGGGAAAATACCAGGAAAATATTAATAACGTTATTTAACACTGTAGTGGAAGTACTAGCCAATGAAGGCAAGACAATTAAATATACAGTACGAATACTGGAAAGAATGAAACAGCGATTGATATTGCAGGTAATATTACATACCTTCAAAATGCAAAAGTGGGGGCGCCTGGGTGGCTCGGTCCATTAAGCATCTGACTCTTGATTTCAGCTCAGGTCATGATCTAAGTAGGTCATGAGATTGAGACCTACATCAGGCTCCACACTGACTGCAGAGCCTGCTTAGGGTTCTCTCTCTTCCTCTCTCTCTGCCCCTGCCCCACTTGTTCTCTCTCTCTCTCTTTAAAAAAAAAAAAACGAATGCAAAAGTAAAACTAGAAAACCATTTTAATGGATTTTTTAATGTGTGTGTGTGTGAGAGAGGAGAGAGAGAGAGATAACATGAGCAGAAGAGAGGGGCAGAGGGAGAGAGAGAATCTTAAGCAGCCTCCATGTTGAGTGTAGAGCCCGAAGTGGAGCTCAATGCCACAGTACTGGGATCGTGACCTGAGCTGAAATCAAGAGTCAGATGCTCAACCGACTGAGTCATCCAGGTGCCCCTAGAAAAGTATTTTCTAAAGTAAGATTCTTGGGCTTTTGCCATGTTGGAGTAACTGGTACTAGACTTGGTATTCTGCTATAAACAATTAGAAAACTGAATAAAATACATGAGAAAAATGTTTGTAGGCAATAAAAACCAGGAAAAGTGGGACTATGATCTCTGAGAGAAGGGAATCAAATGAGGTAAGTTAATCACTCTGGCTTTCTAGATTGTGATACAGGGAGGGGAAGTCAAAAGGGACTGAACACTATGAATAACTTATCAAACTCAACACCCAAAAAATAAATAATCCAGTGAAGAAATGGGCCAAAGACATGAACAGACACTTCTCCAAAGAGACATCCAGAGGCCAAGAGACACATGAAACGATGCTCAAGGTCACTCACCATCAGGGAAATACAAATCCAAACCACAATGAGATACCACCTCGCACAAGTCAGAATGGCTAACATTAATAACCCAGGCAACAACAGATGTTGGCGAGGATGAAGAGAAAGAGGGTCTCTTTTGCACCGCTGGTGGGAATGCAAACTGGTGCAGCCACTCTGGAAAACAGTATGAAGGTTCCTCAAAAAATTAAAAATAGAACTACCCTACAACCCAGCAGTAGCACTACTAGGTATTTATCCAAGGGATGCAGGTGTGCTGTTTTGGAGGGGCACATGCACCCCAATGTTTATAGCAGTGCTATCAACAATAGCCAAAGTATGGAAAGAGCCCCGATGTCCATCGATGGATGAATGGATAAAGAAGATGTGGTGTATATTTACAATGGAGTATCACTCGGCAATCAAAAAGAATGAAATCTGGCCATTTGCAACTATGTGGATGGAACTAGAGAGTATCATGCTAAGCAAAATTAATCAGTCAGAGAAAGACAAATATCATATGACTACATTCATATGAGGAATTTAAGATACAAAGCAGATGAACATAAGGGAAGAGAAGCAAAAATAATATAAAAACAGGGAGGGGGACAAAACATAAGAGACTCTTAAATATGGAGAACAAACAGAGGGTTGCTGGGGAGGTTGTGGGAGGGGGGACGGGCTAAATGGATAAGGGGCATTAAGGAATCTACTCCTGAAATCATTGTTGCACTATATGCTAACTAACTTCGATGGGAATTAAAAAATAAAAAAATAATAAGAGTAGGTTATGAATGGCAGAAGAACCCATGAATGTGAAGACACAGCAATGGGAATTATCAAATGTGAAAAAAAAGAGATACTGACAAAAATGAACAGAGACTCAGTGACATGTGGAACAATATCAAATGGTCTAATATCTAATTGAAGTTTAGGAAAAGGTGGAAGCAGAAAAAATATTTGAAGAAAAGATGAGAAACAGAAATATACTTTACTATACATCAAAGATTGGCAAATAAGTAAAATTTTTTGCCAAAAGGCAAAAAAGGCAAGATAGTAAATATTTTAGGCTTAGAGGCTAATGGTCTTTGTTGCAACAACTGAGCTCTGCCACTGTGGCACCAAACATACCATAAACGACATGTAAATGAATGGCTGTAGTTTTACTTATGAAGGAGATAGGGATCCGAACTTGACTCTAAGGCTGTAGTTTGCCAACTCCTGTTATATATGAAGTGGTGTAATATGTTATGGGTAATAAGCAAGATGTATACTGTGATGAGGGAAAATGCATACACTGTAACCCCTAGGGCAACCACTAAATGTAAAACAAAGAGATTAAGCTAGAGTCAAGAAAACAGAGGAAAGAAACAAAGACAGATCACATAAACAGAAAACAGGAAGATGGTATATTTAAATCCAACTATGTTGATAATTATATTAAATGCAAATATTCTGAACTACGCTTAATAAGACTATCAGACTGGATGAAAAATGACCAATCAAATATATGCTGTCTACAGGAAATGCACCTTAAATATAAAGGTACAGATGTTAAAAGTAAATAAATGTAGGGGTGCCTGGGTGGCTGAGTCAGTTAAGCTCAGGTCATGATCTTGCAGTCTGTAGGTTCGAGTCCCACATTGAGCTCTGTGCCTACAGCCCAGAGCCTGAAGCCTGCTTCAGATTCTGTGTCTCCCTCTCTCTCTGCCCCTCCCTGCTTGTACTCTGTCTCTCTCTCTCACTCTCTCAAAAAAAAATTTTTTTTAAGTAACCAGTTGTTAAAAAAAAAAGTAAATAACTGTAAAAAAGTAAACCATAAACACACTAATTACATGAGAGCTGGAATGGTTATACTAATATCAGACAACATAGGATCAAGAATATACCAGAGCTAAAAAGATATTTTATAATTAAAGAAAATACTAATGCATCAAGAAAATATAACCAAAAGTATATATGCACCTAATAACAGGAGTTCAAAGTACAGAAAGTAAAAACTGGCAGAAGTGAAGAGAAATGTTGAAATTTGTATTTATTATTGTATATTTCAACACTACTCTCTCAGTAATTGATAGAAGGAATAGCTGGAAAAACTGGTAAGGATATAAAATACCTGACCAACACTATCAACCAACTTGACCAAACTGACATTTATAGAACACTCTACACAACAGCAGCAAAATACACATTCTTTTTAAGTGCATTTCAAACATTTATCAAGATAGACTATAGCCTTGGCCATAAAACAACTTTTTAATATATTTAAAGGACTGTAATCATACAGAGTATATTCTCTCCCCACATGGAATTAAATTAGACATCAATAGCAAATGAAAATCTCCTAAATTTTGAAATTGAAGATTAAACTTTCAAATAACCTAGGTGTAAAAGAAATCATAAGCAATATTAGGATGTTTTGAACTCCATGAAAACACAACATATGAAAATTTGTTGTTCGCAGTTAAAGCAGTGTTTAGAGGGAAATGTATAGCTTCAAATGCTTATATTAAAAAAGAAAAAAGATCTAATACCTAACGAATTAAGATTCTGCCTAAGAAGCTAGAAAAGGGAGACCAAATTAAACCCAACATAAGGAGAAGGAAAAAAATTAAATAAAGATAAGGTCAGATATAAATGAAATATAAACTGAGCAAATGACAGAAGAAAAATCAATGAAACTAGAAGATAGTTCTCTATATCAATATCAATAAATTGATCAATAGCAATAAAACTGATACCAATATTAATGAAATTTATCAACCTCTAGCTGGACCATTAAAGAAAAAAAAGAGGGGCGCTGGGGTGGCTCAGTCAGTTAAGCATTCAACTTTGGCCCAGGTCATGAGCTCACAGTTTGTGAGTTCGAGCCCGCCAACAGGCTCTCTGCTATCAGCACAGAGCCTGCTTCAGATCCTCTCTCCCCCCAACTCTCTCTCTGCCCCTTCCCCACTTACATGCTTTTTTTTCTCTCTCTCTCTCAAAAATAATTTAAAAGAAAAAAAGAAAAAATTCCCAATATCAGCAATAAAAGAAGAAAACATCATTAAAGATCCTACAGACATTAAAAGAGTTGGGGCACCTGGGTGGCTCAGTTGGTTAAGCGTCCGACTTCGACTCAGGTCATGATCTTGCAGTCTATGAGTTCGAGCCCCGTGTTGAGCTCTGTGCTGACAGCTCAGAGTCTGGAGCCTCCTTCAGATTCTGTGTCTCCCCGTCTCTCTGCCCCTCCCCTGCTCATGCTCTGTCTCTCTCATCTCTCAATAATAAATTAAAATGTTAAAAATAAATAAATTAAATAAAAGAGCAAAAACAAAATATTATGAACAACTCTTTGTCAATAAATCCAACAATTTAGATGAAATGAACACATTTTTTTTTAATGTTTATCTTCAGGAGAGAGAGCACACACGCAAGTGAGCAGGGGAGGGGCAGGAGAGAGAATCTCAAGCAGGTTCCGCCGTATCAGGACAGAGCTTAATGCAGGGCTTTCACAAAGGGGGAGATCATGACCTGAGCTGAAATCAAGAGTAGGATGCTCAAGCAACTGAGCCACCCATGTGCCCCATGAACACATTTCTTAAGAAAGATAAATATTCAAAACTGATGCAAGAAAAAAAAAGTCTGAATAGCTACGTATCAATTAAAGAAACTGAACATATAATATCAAAGAAACTGAAAATGTAATTTTAAAATCTGCCCACACACACACACACAAAACTCCAGGCCCAAATGGCTTCAATGTTAAATTCGATTAGACACTTAAGTTAAGACATAATACCCATCCTATACAAACACTCAGGAAGTATATAGAGAAGAAAACTTTCCAACTCATTTTATGAGGCCAGTATTACTGGTACCTACACCAAAGACACCATAAGAAAAGAAAACTACAGAATAATATCCTTTGTAAACAGAGACACAAAAAACGCTTAACATTAAAAAAAAAACAAAACGCTTAACATTATATTAGCAAATCAAATACATAAAAGACAGTAACAACTAAGGGTTACACCGGGAAAGCAATATAGTCTAACAGCTGAAAATCAAGCAGCACAACGCGCCATATTAACAGAATAGATTATAAACAGATGTAGAAAAAGCATTTGAAAAGTTCAACACACATTCATGATAAAAACTCTAGCAAAACAAGAATGGAAGGGAACTTCCGCAGCCTAGTAAAAAGCATTTACGAAAAGCAAAAGATTGAATGCTTTCACCTCTAAGCTAGAGAATGAGGCAAAGATCTGTGCTTCACCACGTCTATTCAACATTGACCTGGAGGTCTCGGTTAAGGTAATAAGAGACGAAAAAGAAATAAAAGAGAACAAAAAGGAAGAAAAAAACTGCTATTGTGTACTCATTGTACAAATGAGTAAATCCAAGAGAAATAACGTACATAGAAAATCCCCAGAGATCTAGGGTGTCTGGGTGGCTCAGTCAGTTGAGCATCCAACTCTTGATTTCGGCTCAGGTCATGATCTCACCGTTCATGAGTTCGAGCCTCAGGAGGGGTTCTGCATGGGTCCTGCTTGGAATTCTCCCTCTCTCTCTGCCTTTCCTCTTGTGCTTGTGCGTACGCACTCTCTCTCTCAAAATAAATAAAACAAACTTAAAAACAAAAAAAGATCTACAAAGAATCTTCTAGAACTAATAACTGAATTTAACAAGATCACAGGATATAGGGTCAACATATAAAAATCAATTCTACTTCTATAAGTTAGTAATGAACAATTACAAAATGAAATTTAAAAAAACAATGCATTCCTAAGAACATCAAAAACATGAAACAGGGATCAACTTCATAAAATATATGCAAACTCTGTACACTGGAAATTACAAAATGGATGAGAGAAATGTCAAAGATCTAAATAAATGTAGAGACAGGCTATGCATATGAATTAGAAGACCAAAACACTAAATATGTCAATTCTATTCAAATTAACCTGTGGAATCAAAGTAATCTCAATCGAAATCCAAAAAGGTTCTTTTTGTGGAAATTACCAAGCTGATTCTAAAACTGATAGAACATGAAATGGACCTAGAATAACCAAAACAATGTTAAAAAGAATAAACAGGGAACTTGCCTTACCAGATTTTAAGATTTAATATAACTACAGTGACCACGATAGTGTAATATTAACATTAGGATAGACACATAGATCAATGGAATAGCATAGAGTATAGAAATATACACACGAAGATACTATCAACTGAGTTTTTTGGTCAGGTTCATTTTATCAAATTTTTTAAAGGGTGCCACAATAAGTCAATGGGGAAATATTAATACCTCAAACAAACGGTGCCAGAACAACTGAGTATCCATTATAGGAAAAAATGAAACTTGACCCTTACTTTACACCACAAATTTCTTTTTAATGTTTATTTATCTTTGAGACAGAAACAGGGGGCGAGCAGGGAAGGGGCAGAGAGAGAGGGAGACACAGACTCCGAAGCAGGCTCCAGGCCCTGAGCTGTCAGCACAGAGCCCGACACGGGGCTTGAACCCACAAACTGTGAGATCATGGCCTGAGCCGAAGTCAGCTTAACCGACTTATCCACCTAGGTACTCCTAAATTCTTTTTTTAATTTATTTATTTTTGAGAGACTGAGAGAGACGGAGCAGGAGCAGGGTAGGGGCAGAGAGAGGGAGACCCAGAATCTGAAGCAGGCTCTAGGCTCGGAGCTGTCAGCACAGAGCTCAATGCCAAGCTCAAACTCACACACTGCAAGATCATGACCTGAGCCCAAGTCCGATGCCAAATCGACTGAGCCACCCAGGTGCCCCACAAATTTTAACTCAAAATGGATCACAAAACTAAATGTAAAAGTTAAATTTCTAGAAGAAAACATAGGAGAAAATCTTCAGGACCTTGGGGTAGGCAAAGATTTCTTAGCACACAAAAAGCATGGGCCATAATGAAAAACTTGACAAATTCTGCTCTTTGAAAGATACTGTTAAGGAAATGAGAAGTCAAGCCAGGAATTAGGATAAACTATTTGCAGTACATTTATCTGACAAAAGACTTGTATCCAAAATATACAAAGACCTCAAAAAAAAAAAAAAAAAAACTCAATAAGACAAACTATATGACATTACCCAAAAGAATATATATAAACTAGTACATGAAAAGATGTTTAACATCGCTCTTCATACAGGAAATGCAAATTAAAACCACAATTAAATACCATTACACCCATACTATAATAGCTACAACTAAAAAGACAGACAGTAGCAAGTGTTGACAACAATGTGGAGAAATTGGATCTCACCAATGTCAGTGGGAATATGAAATGGGACAATCACTTTGTTGGTGTTTTGGGGGGGCTTTTGTGTTTTAATTTTAGAGAGTATGTACACAAGTGGGATAGAGGGGAGGAGGGGAGGGAGAGAGAGAGAGAGGGAGAGAGTGACAGAGAGAGAGAGAGAGAGGGAGAGAGTGACAGAGAGAGAGAATCCTAAGCAGGCTCCACACTCAGAGTGGACCCTGACTTGGGGCTCAATCCCACAGCTCTGGGGTCATGACCTGAGGCAAAATCAAGAGTTGGACACTCAACTGACTGAGCCACCCAGGCACCCTGGGACAGCCACTCTGGAAAACTGCTTAGCAGTTCTAATAAAGTTATACCTACTTTTGAGCCAACAATTTCATTCTTAAGTATTTACCCATGAGAAATGACAACATATATCCACAAAGAGACCTGTCCAAGAATTGTCACAGAAGCTTCATTCTTACTAGCCCCAAACTGGAAAGAAATGTCCATCGCTTGGTGAATAGCTAAATTGTGGTTCATCCATACCATGGAATAGTACTGAGCAATAGAAAGGAACAAACCTCTGCTACACACAATGACATGAATGAATTTCAAAAGCATTAACCTCAACAAAAGAAGCCGGACACAAAGGAGTACATATTGTACGATTCCTGTTACACGAAAGTCTAGAACAGGCAAAACTAATCCAGAGTGACAGACTTAGGAGATTATTAGTTGCCTGGGGTTGGGAGTGAGACAGACAGGAGGGTTTAACTACAAAAAGGCATAAGGGGGAAAAAAAAGACATAAGGGAAATTTTGTACGACAGAAATGTTCTCTATCTTACTTATGGGGACTGTTACGTGTGAACATGTGTCAAAGCTCATTGAATTGTACACTTCAAATGGCTGCATTTTATCATATGTAAATTATACCTTAATAAAGTCAATTAAATAAAAAATCCCAGAAACCAAAGAATTTGGGAAGATAACTAGTTATAAAATTAATAGACAAAAATAAATAGCTATTTAGCAGATACAATGGAAGATCCCTTTCACGAAAATAGTTGAAACTAAATGTTTTAGTAAGAGGCACGCAGGAAGTTTATGACAAAAATGGCAAAACCCTGCTGAGGCTCGTAAAGAACACTCGAGTAAACAGACTACTGCATTAGCTTCCTTGCTGGTCTCTGCTTTTTCCAGAGGGATCTACTCAAACCTAAGTCAGAGCACAGCATCCCTCCACTCAAAACCTCCAAAGGCTTCCATCTTACTTGGAAAGGAATCCGAAATCTTTACCCTGATCTAAAAGGGTTGCAAGATCTCCTTTCCCCCTGCCCCTTCCCCACCCCCAGCCCTAACCTCATTGGTTTTGATGTTTCCCAATGCGCCGGGTCACTTCTGGTGGCCCTTATCTCAGGAGCACGCCTCACCTAGATCTTCACATAACTTGTTCCCCAACTTTAGGCAAGTCTTTGCTTCGATGTCATGTTATCAGAGGTCATCTGAGCAAGCCCATCCGCAGCATGGGGAGGAGTTCCACGGTATCACTGTAGCTCACCGTGGCTCAGCTCGATGGCTGGGATCAGAGAAACTATGTCCTAGGAGGCACGGTTTAGAAACCAGAGGAAAGGAGTCAAAGGGAGCATGATAGCTGTCTTCCAATACGGAAGGGCAGTTATGTGGAAGAAGTAGAATTAGTCTTCTAGTCACTCCAACAGACCAGTCCTCAGGACCAATCGCTAGAATGCGCTCCCCTAGAGAATGGAGACTCTGTTTTGTTCACCCGAGCATCCCTAGCACAGAGCATAATGTCTGGCACACAGGTGCTCAATCAGTGTTTATTGAATGGATGTTCGGCGTGGTTCTGAAAAGCAAAGTGGACCAATGGATGGGACGAAACGGAGCCAGATTTCAGCTCAAGATGAAGAACAGCTTCTTAAAAATGAGAACTTAATGGGATTTTTCGAGCTCAGGTGTCCTGATCGAGTGCCTTCATACCTACATGCCAGCAACCTGAGCACACCTATACGCTTAGCAAACTGGCTAAGTACTAAGCTGATGGTTATCATCCGGCTCGTCTCAATCCATTAGTGGGTTTCAAAATCAATTTAGGAGTTTAAAGAACACAAAATAGAATTTAAAATATTAGCGCTTATTGCAAGGAGTAAGACTTCTTGCATGAGTGTTTTGTTTCAGAGAGAGAGAGAAAGATTAATACGCAGAATCACAAGTATGTGTGTACTGGGTCATGATGTAAAATACCTTTCCTCCTGCAGGTTTGGTAAAACAAATAGAGAAGTAGCGGATCAGGCTGTTCGACAACAGAATTTGCCCCCTTGCAAAGGCGTCAGTTCTCTATTTCTGCTGTAGTGGAGGCTGAAGGTCCCTGATTGAGGAGGAATGCACTTGGGGAGAGAAGGGACTGCATAATTTCAGGAATTTACATTTTGTCTTTATATTTGTCCACCTTTTCCAAAGTGATTATCTATCTTTTTAAAAGCAACTTCAAGTAGTTTTAAATAAAATCTATATACGATAGATTTGAAAATAGAAATGAGGCATTTAAAGGAAATGAGATAATTTCTATACACGTACATTTAACAACATTTGTTCTGGAATCCGGGGCAAAAACAAACAGGGAAAACAAATGATTCATACAGTGTTCACATCACCTCCAGGAAAAACGAGCATTTTTCTGCTACTGACTTCTAGAAGGAATTTGTCACATGAAGCCTTATACGAGGACACTAAATGTCATCACAGAGAATATTTGGACTAATACAATAAACTTCCTAATTGGTCTCCTTGCCTTTTATCTTTCTCCCTTCAATCCACCCTGAAGTATGCTATCTTTCTGGTTACTGCTGCTTAAAATTCTTTAATAGCTCCTTCTTGCCTGCTGGATAAAGTCCCCATTTCTATGAATGGATTTAATACTCTCTGGGACCCGGCTTCTGTCAATCTCGGCATGCTTATCTCCTACCACCTACCTCGCTTCCCATTCTTCAGCTACATGCCAATTCCCAGGCACACGGTACCCTTCACGCCGCCAAGCTTTTGTACATATTGTTCCTGTGCTACAATAAAACCATCCTTCTCAATCTGAGAAGCTCTTATTCCTCCTTCAGAGTCAGCTCAGACAGAGGCTCCCTTGGGGGCTTTCCTGGACTTCCCTGGGCTGATGTTAACTTTGACTTTGTCCACCTCCCTCCGTTGTACCTTACACATGTACTTTGCGGCAAATGCTGGATTGCATTTGTCTATCTTCATGTGTTTCCCTGCTACAATGTGTATGCCCGGCCTCAGTTTAATGTTTGTTATGTAGGAGGCATTTGATAAATATTCTCACCAGTGTCCTTACTGAACTAACAAAGATTCTTTACATGGCTTTCCCTATACGTTGCCTCCAAAGTCAAGGACACCCTATAATGAATTTAATGAAAACATTTCAATGGAAACTAAGCTGATATGTCTTAGTACCATGTCTTTGGAATTCTACCTTGACATGGGGCTCAAGCTGATCAGCCATCACCCTTTTCTGTGTCTCCACTGTATACTCTATATAACTTTCCCTGGGACATCCGTGACACGAATTTGTGTATCTGTCTTTCCCTGTAAACCCTTGAAGCCAGAGTCATACACATTTTCTTTTCTTTTTAATTTTTTTAAATGTTTATTTATTTTTGAGAGGCAGAGAGACAGAGAGACAGAGTGTGAGCAGGGGAGGGCCAGAGAGAGAGAAGCGAGACCCAGAATCCAAAGCAGGCTCCAGGCTCTGAGCTGTCAGCCCGGAGCCCGACGCGGGGCTCAAATCCACAAGCTGTAAGACCATGACCTGAGCAGAAGTCAGACACTCAACTGACTGAGCCACCCAGGTGCCCTCTCATTTTCTTTTTTTTTTTTTAATCTCTATTTTATGGTACAGCGTCTGGTCTATAATCTGTTCTCAATAAAAGCTTGTTGATGATAAAATATACCTGTTTCAGTCTAAAACCTAGCATCTGAATAGAATGTTCCAGTAAAGCCAGCAACATAACAAGGATGCCCACTAATACCACGATTTATTTAACACTGTTCTGAAGGCATTAGCCAAGGCGCTTAACTTGAGAAAGAAACTAGAGAAAGGACCACTGGCAAGTAGGAGGTAAAAATTATTATTTGCAGATACTATTACTGTATACCTGGAAAATACAATATTCTCAGCTGCGAAATGATCGCAAACAAGTAGGGGAGGAAAGAGGTTATAAAATTAATATTAGAAATCACTAACTTTCATATATACAAAAAAACCCCACATCAGGTAAGAGATACAATGGAATAAAAGACTCCCATTTACAATAGCATCAAAAATATGAGATACCTAGGAATAAATTTAACAAGAAGTGCACAAGACTCATAACATGAAGAAAACCCAGGATTACAACAGAAGACTATGGAAAGCCAAGCCTTCTGAATTGGAAGACTTGACACGTTAAGATGTCAGTTCTTCCTAAGATATTTTATAATAACATGACCATCACAAAAACACCAGCAGGTTAGTTTAAGATCAATGCAAGTTGAGGCTAAAGTTTTATGGAAAAATAAATAAACAGGACTAGCTAGTTAAAATTCCGAAAAAAGAAGAACAAAGAGAAGGAGTTAGCACCAACATCTATTCGAGTATATTATACTTCCTCAGCAAATAAAACTGTGGTGTGGGCGATAAAGCAAAAGGCCCGTGGAGTATATTTGAAACTCCAGGGGCACCTGGCTGGCTCAGTCGGTAGAGCGCAACTCTGGATCTCGGGGTTGTGAGTTCGAGCCCCACATTGGGTGTGGAGATTATTAAAATAATAAAATCTTTTTTTATTAATTTTTTAACATTTATTTATTTTTGAGAGACATAGAGACAGAGTATGAGCAGGGGAAGGGCACAGAGAGAGGGAGATACAGAATCTGAAGCAGGCTCCAGGCTCTGAGCCATCAGCACAGAGCCCGACGCGGGGCTTGAACTCACAGACCGTGAGATCATGACCTGAGCCGAAGTCAGCCGTTTAACCAACTGAGCCACCCAGGCTCCCCTAAAAGAATAAAATCTTTAAAAACTAAAAAAACCCAGACATACACCCTAGTACAGGTGGGAATTTAATATATGATGAGCCTGTGGCAAAAAAAAAAACTGGGCAATTGAATAAATGGCACTGGGGCAATTTTAGATTTCCAGAAAAGAAAAATTAAAGTGGAGTTACCATCATAAAAACACCAGCAAGTTAGTTTAAGATCAGGAAGTTACACTTCCCATTTCATACCAGGATAAATTCCATATGGATCAAACATTTAAGTGTGAAAACAAAAACCATAAAAGTTCTAAGAGAAAATATGGAAGACTCTGTAAGCAGAGAACGGGAAGGGTCTTTGACTCAAAATACAAAAGCCGGGGCGCCTGGGTGGCTCAGTCGGTTGGGCGGCCAACTTCAGCTCAGGTCATGATCTCACGGTCTGTGAGTTCGAGCCCCATGTCGGGCTCTGTGCTGACGGCTCATCAGAGCCTGGAGCCTGCTTCACATTCTGTGTCTCCCTCTCTCTCTGCCCTTCCTCTGCTCACGCTCTGTCTCTGTCTCTCAAAAATAAATAAACATTAAAAAAAATTAAAAAAAAAAAAACAAAATACAAAAGTCATAAAGACTGATTTAAAAAAAATTTTTTTTAAGTTTTATTTATTTATTTTTTAGACAGACAGAGACAGTGTGAATGGGGGCGGTGTAAAGAGGGAGGAAGAGAGAGAATTTCAAGCAGGCTCTGCACTGTTAGCTCAGAGCCCGTCACGGGGCTCGAACCCATGAAACCATGAGATTATGACCTGAGCCGAAACTGAGAGTCCGATGCTTAACTGACTGAGCCACCCCAGGCTCCCCCCAATTTTTTTTAAGTAAAAGACTGATACATTTGATTAAATAAAGATGAAACATGCACAGCAAAAAAAAAAAAAAAATACAAGCAAAGGCACAAAGGCATAAGGTATATGACAACATGGCAAAAAAAGTCTATCAGAGTAAAAGGATCATCTCAATACACGCCAAGCTTCTAAGAAACTGGCAAGTAAAAGAACAATAACCCTGAGACAAAATGAGATAAAGGACAGTCCCCAGGAAAAGAAACATGAACATCCCTTATCATATGAAAAGTATATTTAACCTTGGGCATCAAAATATAAATGCACATTAAAACCACACTGATGTATCATTTTTTCCACTCCCAAGGCAGCAAAACAATCCAAAAATATGATAATATTGAAAAGTGGGAAAACAGGCACCCTCAATCATGACTGGTGGGAATGTAAATTAGTATGACCCCATGGAGGTCGGTTTGGCAATAGCTCTCAAAATTACGAATGCATATATTTTCTGACCAAGCATTTCACTTCTGGGAACTTATGCTGCAGGTCCGCAGACAGGTACATAATCAGAATGACACACATATATGGTTATTCACTGAAGAACTAACTGTTTGAGACAGTGAAGGGTCATAAAAATATCCACAAATAGGGGATAGCCATATGGAAAGATGGCTATGATACACAGTTAAGTTTTTTAAAAAGCAAGGAACAGAGTATGTGTATATATATATATGTGTGTGTATATATATACATATAAGTAAACACTATGTATTATATACATACTCACACTCATGGGAAAAAAATAAGCAGAGACTCTGAACAGATTAACAAGAAACACAGAACAGTGGTTGCCAGTTGGAGGGGAGATGAGATCTGGGAGACGGGAAACAAGAATGGGAGGGACATTTTATATGGTATACTTTTAAATATTTCGAGGTTTGAATAATAAAAATACATTCAAAAAGAAAAACTATAGTTTGTCAAACAAATGGGTGAAATATGAGCCATGAGCCTTACATTTAGCCAGATCTGGGTTGTAATTCAAGATTCAGGCATTTTGGAAGTTCTCAGAGTAATGATATTCTGTGTCTGTACTTCAGTGAAGAGTCGCGTGCTAAATGAACAGGATGGGAAGTCCAGAGGCTGTATTTCTTGGGGGGGAGAGAGAGAAAAGGAACCCAGCCATTTCCAGGAGAAAGACAGCTACTTTACTGGCAACTGTCGGTCTGGTTAACGGCCTGAACTCCGTGATGACAGCAGGAATGGGAAGAAAGGAAAAGACGCAAAATGCTTCAATGGGAAATAAATCCATGGGTCTTGATGGCTGATTGAAAAATCCTACTACATATGTTCCGAAAGCCTCACTGCAGCCACCCAGATATTTTGTAACTTACTCAATTTGCCAGATTGTACCAGAGGGCACCACAATTTGTCACTGGCTGTGGAAGGCTAGAGAGCTACAAACAGAACGTGGGGATTCTTAAAGCCTGGGTGTTTGGTAGTATCCCTAACAGAAACTAGGAAGTCAGGAAGAACTCATTTAGGGGAAACGGAATGGCTTTGGTTTTAAATTCATTGTGTTTGAGGTGAACGGGAAATCAGGTAGCAATGGCCACGGGGTCACCGGAAGTGCCGATCTGAAGTTTAGGCGGTAAGTCAGGCTTGCAGACAGAGAAGTAGAAGACCTCGGCAAACTGAGATGGAGGGGCTCACGGGAGACATGGGCTGGGATGAGAGCCTGGAGGGCTGCCCTCGTCTGTGGAGGAGGATGGGGAACAGAAGCCAGTGTTACAGAGAATTACAGCGAGAATCAGGACAGCACTGTGACCGTGAGCCAAGGGGTGGAGTTTCAAGAAGCAGCGAAGGGGTCAACCCAATGAGAAGTGAAAAGGGCCACAGACAATAACAGCAGGAGCACAATATACTGTCTTCTTTGACCCTCACACACAACAACCCATCAGGTAGGGGGTATTACTCTCCCCACGGACAGAGAAGGGTATTAACCCAGGCAGTGACTCCAAAGCTGTGGGGTGTAATTTCTGAGCTTTTCTCCTGCACAAATGTTGGGGGGGAGACCTGAGAAATCTGACACTAGCTCTACCACTCAATTAGCTCTATGTCCGTGGACTTCACCTCCACCTTTCTAGGCTTCATTCCCTTCCCTGCAAATTGAGGGGACGGGTCTCCATAATCTCCAGCGCTAATATAATATGAATCTTTGATTAAGGCAGCATGGAAGAGATACATACACAAGAGAGGCAGTGAATTAAAAATTTAGCAATAAGTGAACAGGGAGACCCTGCCAAGAAAATCAGAATGTTCAATGTTTTATACAGTGACGTTTCAAGCAATAAATCCGTACTCTGATATATAAAATCTATAACTGCGAAATTCTTTCTATCTATCTATTTAGGTTAGGTACAATATCAAGAATTAAAATTGTTCATACCTGCAAATTTATGAATGCTGCTCTTGAAACCCTGCTAAGTCAACTGAGTGGAGTAAAAAGGGGAGGATTCCAAGTCAAACACACTCTGTATATGAAGGTTTGTCCTGTAGAGAGAGCAAATAGCTATTTACAATGTACTTTTACATTATAAGAGACAGAAACATCTGCTAAGGTACTTAATAGATACTTATTTAAATAAATTACCCGGCAGCCCTTATCAGGCATCACTTTCGAGCAGGCAAAAAGAGGTAATTGGCACAGATGATTAATTAATGGAAATAAATAAATTCATATTTTTAACGGAAACCTTAATATTCAAATCTGCAAGAAGAGAGTTCTGATATTAAAACGTATTATGGCAAATTGAAAGCAGACACACTTTTTAACTTTGACAATAAAATAAACTTTTTGAGACAACAGCTGCTCCAAGGCAGGCCAGCAGATGAGATACTGAAACAGCAACACACGTCCCATCACCCTTTCCCTCCGAGTGGCACTAACACGATTTGCAAGGAAACCAAACAGAAGAGCTTTAAAGATTCGATTTGAAAAATGCAACATTTCTGAGAAACTGTATGGTCGCGGGAAGTGGGGAAAAAAAAACCCTGCCACATATGTTCAGAAACTCCCACTGTAGTCACCCAGATCTTTTATAACTTACTCAATTTGCCAGATTACACCAGAGTATACCACAATTTTTTTTCCTGCCCCTGAGGGTCCCCCGAGTGTGCCACAATTTGTAATATCAGTTGTAACAATGCGTTATAAACTGTTCAGTTTTTATTATATTCCAAACCTCTTTAATTACCAAAAAAAATTTTTTTATATCTGTTTCACTATGTTTTTCAATGACCATGAAGTTTTGTTCATCAAAGAGAGGGTCAGGCTTTGTGTCCACAGTCAGTGGGAAAAGAATCGTGGGCTTTCTAAACCAATCGGTTAAGCTAAGAATTCTCGCCCCAAAATCTTTGACTAAAGTAATGGAATCACTTTTTAAGGTAATGTGTCTCTTTTTTTTTATTATAAAAGTATGATATAATTACAGAAAATTTAGAAAATACAGGAAAGTAAAAGGAAACACACCTGAAATAATTTTTTTAAATTTTTTTAATGTTTATTCATATTTGAGAGAGAAAGAGGGAGAGCACGAACAGGGGAGGGGCAGAGAGAGACACAGAATCCCAAGCAGGCTCCAGGCTCTGAGCTGTCAGCACAGAGCCTGACGTGGGGCTCAAAGAACCCATGAACCGTGAGATCATGACCTGAGCTGAGGTCGGACACTTAACCAACTGAGCCACCCAGGCGACCCTGAAATAATTTTTAAATGAGTATCCTGAAAACACCACTATAGAATAGAGAACAGTTCAAATATGTTTAAACTAGCAAAATGATTGCATCAACTACCTACTCATGAGGAGGTCTGAATTCTGGCAACTTAAACCATTCAAAACACTGCGGCCTCGAGGCTTACAAAAATCTTGGAGGAGAAAATTGTAGTTGCGGGAACAAACTTATTAATTTTTGAAAACAACTCCTTCCTACACTAAAAGCTCATCTATCACGCAGCCCCAGTGAGCGAGGAGGACACTCAGTAAAGGGACCTTCTGGGAGAGTTTTACTATTTTGACAAAGGTACTTAACAGCATGCTAACTAGTACTGGGTCTGTACAGGGCAAGCAAAAGTTAATTCTGTAGCTTTTAAAGAGCACTGATTTCTTTTTTTTTTTTCTTTAAAAAAAACCTTTTGTTTTATTTATTTTTGAGAGAAAGAGAGAAACAGCACGAGCGGAGGAAGGGCAGAGAGACAGGGAGACACAGAATCCGAAGCAGTTTCCAGGCTCTGAGCTGTCAGCACAGAGCCCGACGCGGGGCAGAGTTCAAGAGTCACATGTCCTACAGACTGAGCCACCCAGGTGCCCCTACCCTAGCAGATATTAGTTAGTTTGTATATGAACCTTCAGCATCCTTTATTACTTCCTTTTGGGAAATGAAAAAGGACATTTCCCAGACTCCTTTACGGTGGTTTCCCCATGTGAAATAGGGCCCATCCATCGGACGTTCTCCTGTGAGATTTGGAAGGCAGAAATGAGGCGGGGACCATCTTTCTGCTGCTTAGGCATCACTGCCGGCAAGCACATTTACGGAAACACTGGATTTTGCTGCAGCAGCCCGCCAGTCTCCAGAGCGGCACTCACGGCTGTTCAGAGGGAAGTTTGGTGGAGGCAACCGTCACCAGCTGGTGGGTGTTGAAGGAGCAGTCTGGGGAGAGCAATTTCTTGACCCTTGAACTGCAGCTAGCAATGTCATCTGGAACTCAGCAGTGCCAGTGGCGGCCTCCTGACGCCCTCCCCTGGGGGACCTGCCGGGCAGTCTGGTTCTGGGAATGATTTCTGCAGGCCCAGCCTGGAGCCCGTTCCTCCCGGCCTTTCCGGGGATTTTGTAAGCACTCGAGTCCCTTTAGTAAAAGAATTAAAACACCAGTGTGGTGTCTTTTTCCTACAACTGGGCCCAGATGGCATATTAGGACATCAGAAGGGTGAGCAGTCTGTCTGTGAGGAGCAGTATTGGGTAGTACACTCAGGGGTACAGGTTCTGGAACCAGACTATCCAGCTGCGGGTTCTGGCTCTGCCACACACACCTGGATAACACAGGAAGTTAGCTTTCTAGAGCCTCCGTTTCTCATTCTGTAAAAATGGAATAACAAGAATACCTTCTAGAGTTACGGGACAGAGTAAATGAGAAGACCAACTAAGGAAGGTGATCATAACGGTGACCGGCTTTATAACAAGCCCTTGACAGAGGTTAGCTATGATTACAGTAATAATAATAATAACAAAATCACTATTATTAATTATGCGGACCACTTTAAAACACTTTTTAACTGAGTAGAAAATGTAAACATTTTATAATTTTCCTACCATACGTTTTCTTTTCTTTTTTATTTTTTTTAATGTTTATTTAATTTTTGAGAGACAGAGCATGAGTGGGGGAGGAGCAGAGAGAGAGGGAGACAGAATCCGAAGCAGGCTCCAGGCTTTGAGCTGTCTGCACAGAGCCCAACGCGCGGCTTGAACCCACGAACTGTGAGATCATGACCTGAGCCGAAGTCGGACGCTTAACCGACTGAGCCACCCAGGTGCCCCCCACCATACGTTTTCTTGTAGCCTGTAAAATGCTAACTTACAGAAAGGTGGACACAGAAAACAATGTGACTGGGTCCCTCATACTTGTCTACCCAGAGTGATCTTTCCCAAACTCCAGTGTACACGAAGATAGCAAACTCCATTCTCACCGGGCAACTAGTTAAAAGCTACTCTAACTAGCTGTTGTAGACCTCGCCCTAAGGAAGAGCTATTCTTGAAGAACAATTGTTGCCATTTCCCCATTTCAAATGTTACCTCGTTAATTATGCTCTAGGAACCTGGGTGTTTGCTATTCAGATTTTTTTCAGCTTCAGGAACACATAACTGACTAAACTAAGATATTTAAAGTGTACACCATGGTGATTTGATAGACATCTACACTGCGAAAGGATTCCCTCCATCTAGTTAACTAACAAATCTGTCACCTCACATATTTGTCATTGGTTTTTGGGGACTCGGGGTTTGTTTTTGTTTTTTGGTGAGAACATTTAAGTCTACTCTCTTGGCAAATTTCAATGAGACAATACAGCGTTATCAACTACAGTCACCACCTTATACGTTAGATCCTCAGACCTAATTCACCTCATAGGTGAAGTTCCCGCCCTCTTACCACCATCTCCCTATCTCCTCCACCCTCCAGCCCCTCACGACCACTTTTCTAGTCCATTTGTAGGAGTTTCACTTTTTTCTTTTCTTTTTTTTTTTTGAGAGTCCACATATAAGTGATAACATGTAGTATTTAGTCTTTCTCTATCTGGCTTATTTTACTTGGCATTATGCCCTCTGGGTCCTTCCATGTTGTTGCAAGTGACAGGATTTCTTTCTCTTTCATGGCTGAATGTTATTCCCTTTTATATATCTGTATCTGTACCTGTATTTGTAGCTCCGTGTGTATCTCACATCTTCATACCCATCCATCTGTTAACACTTAGCTTGTTTTGTTATTTAGATTTTTAAACTGTTATCACAGAGATTTCATGAGAATAGGATCTGTACTCTCCATACGATTTAAAGTCTGAAAGTTAGAATTTTAGTGTTCAGCCTAGAATACTTTTTTTTTAATGTTTTTATATTTGATAGAGAGAGACGGAATGTGAGCAGAGGAGGGGCAGAGGAGAGGGAGACACAGAATCCAAAGCAGGCTCCAGGCTCTGAGCTGTCAGCACAGAGCCTGACATGGGGCTCGAACTCACGGACCACAAGATCATGACTTGAGCTGAAGTCAGATGCTTAATCAACTGAGCCACCCAGGCACCCCAGAATACTATTTTAATGAACATATTAAGAAGGTCTTAAGAGACTCTTAAATATAGAGAACAAACAGAGGGTTGCTGGAGGGGTTGTAGGAGGAGAGATGGGCTAAATGGGTAAGGGGCATTAAGGAATCTACTCCTGAAATCGTGTACTATGTGCTAACTAACACAGATGTAAATTAAAAAAATAAAATAATAAAAAAAATAAATTAAAAAAGTCTTAAAAATTAAAAAAGAAGGCCTCAGATAAAATTAGGGCATTGTTTGGTTTGCTAGTATCTTCTTTTTTTTTTTTTTTTTTTTTAATTTTATTTTAGAGAGCGAGAAAGAGAGAAAGTGTGCGAGTTGGGGAAAGCGGTAGAGGGAGAGAGACAGATAATCTTAAGCAGGCTCCGTGCTTAGTGTGAAGCCCCGCGCAGGACTTGATGCAGGGCTCCGTCTCAACCCTGGGATCATGACCTGGGGTCGGATGCTCAACTGACTGAAATACTCAGGCATCCCCCTCCCCGTTTTGGTTTGATTTGGTTTGGTTTGTTTGTTTGTTTTGTTTCGTTTGCTGGTATCTACTGTTGATGGAAACTACATTGTAGGTCTTGAAACAAAGCTTCTCGCAAATATTCTGGAACCATAAAAACCTCATGTTGCACCTATTCAACAGAACCAGTGAAGCAGATACAAGGGTGTTTGTTGTATCCTCCATGGTTCAGATGCTTGCTGAGAGCGGAGGAAGGACTCAACGGCAGTGGCGACTTTCTGAAGTTAGAAAAACAATGGAAAGAGAGCAACTTCAACCTCTGATTGAATACTTTCACCCTGTTCTGAACTCCATAGAGTTCTATATGCTTTCTTCTCCAATTCTCTTGAAGCGAAACTCTTCTATTCTATTTTTATGAGCAGGAAAGATATTCAAACATAAAGGATAAATGTATTTATTCCATACATATTTATCGGGCACCAACTCTGTGGCAGGCTCTCTCCGGCTCTGGGAATACAAAGATGATGACGTGTCAAAGGTCAGTGCTCCGAACACCACACTATCTGTATAGAGGCAGCGTTAGAGAAAGAGAGAGACAGAGAGGAAGAAAGAAACTTTGAAACAAAGTCACAATACAATGAAAAAACTACAGTAAAACCTTGGACTGGGAGTAATTTGTTCTGCCAGTGTTCTGCAAGATGAACAAACATTTCTAATAAATGTTAACTTGATAAACGAGCGATGGACGAGCGATGGTCTTGCAATACAAATAGTATATGAAGCTGAACATCACATGATCACAACTGAGCCAATGGTTCTGATCTCTCTCTCTCTCTCTCTCTCTCACTGTGGGATTGTGGGTGACCGTCTCCCCTGCTCAGTTGATCAGTTTCAGGCCGCAGTGTCTGACATAAATTAGTGATTTTTCAGAAGACTGGAAGGTGCCCACAACGGGCACCAGGGTAATTTCTATCACTTCAAAGCACCGATGGATAGTCCTTTGCTCCTCCATACCAGAGTCAGCTTAGGAATGCTTTGCTTCATTCTGGGTCAGGCCGCCTGCAGACAGAGACCCTTTCCTCTGCTGCCTTATGGCCAGTTACACTAAATACAGTAGATGACAAGGGTTTATTAATACTGCACTGTAGTCGACATCCGTGCGAGCGTATACAACGGCCCCCACGCAGAAAAAGGTTGAAAAGAGAGGCAGTAAGAAGGAGATGATTACGGTGGAAGTTAAGAGGGAAATCATGGAGAAGGACGAACGAGGTATGCAGGTGGCTGAAATTGCAAGATTTTATATGATGTCTATGTCGTATCTTGTCTGCAGAGGAGGAGGAGAAGGCAGAGGAATCCCTCACTTCAAATGAGATTATGGAGGTGTGCAAAACGTGGGAAACAGTGCAGAATTTGTAGAAAAGCACCACCAGAATAAGGCAGTAGCAGTGTCAGCGACGAATCCGTTTCACGACAACGCAATGTCACGTTTCCGCGAAATCATCAAAAAGTGGCAAAAGCAAGTGTCACGGGACAGATTCTTTGTTCAAACTGCACGAAAAGAAAAAAGATTCCACTGAGCCAATAGACAGCAGTGGTTCCGTTAGTGAGAGTGAAAGTCGTCCTGCGCAGGAACCCTCCTCTCTCGTCTCCCTCACACCAGCCAGGAAGGTTTTCAGAGGTAAGTGCAGGTTAGTTTGTTTATTTCTCTTTATATTTCGTATTTTCTTTATTATTTGGAGGTTGAGTAAAAGTTCATTCATGAAAAAGAGGACACAAAGGACATTCCAGACACAGCACCAAGGGCAAAGGCACAGACAGGTAGGCCCTCTTCAGGGATGATAAAAATGTTGCTGTGGCTAGGGACTTAAGGGCTGTGGAGGGAGAGTGGAAGATAGAAAAGGAAAAGTATGTAAGCACCAGATCCGGAAGCCCCTCTACTTTTGCAGGTTCAGGGCACTTTTGAAGGATTTTAAGAGAGTGACATGATTATAGGTCTACCAGTGACTGCATGACTTCGTCAGGCTACTTAACTCTGCGCATCAGTTTCTTCTTTGTAAAATGAGGATATTGACTGTTAAGAGGCTCTAAGGAAGTCTGTTAAGAGGATTAAATAAGATAATAGCTAAGATAAATAAGATTAATAGCAATAAGAAATAAATTAAGACAAATAGCAATAAGCACATAAAGATACGTTTAACATCATTGGCCATTAGGGAAATGCAAATCAAAATCACAGTGAGATACCACTTCACGTCCACTAGGATCGCTACAAACACGCACACACACACACACACACACACACACACACACACACAAGTGTTGGCCAGGTTGTGGAGGAATCGGAACCTTCAGACACGAATGGTGGGAATGTGAAACCGTGCAGCCATTTTGGTAAGCAGTCTGGCAGTTCCTCAAATGATGAAACGTAGGGTTACCATGGGACCCTGCAATCCCACGCCTAGGTATGTATCCAAGAGAAATGAAAACATATGTCCCCACAGAAATCTGTATATAAATGTTTATAGCTGCATTATTCAGAATAGCTACAAGGTGGAAACAACCCAAATGTCCATCAAGGGGAAAATGGAATATGCATACAAAGGAATGTTACTCAGCCTTAACAAGCTATGGAGTACTGGTACATGCTTACGACAGCGATAAACCTTGAAAACATGGGGCGCCTGGGTGGCTCAGTCAGTTAAGCCTCCGACTTCAGCTCAGGCCATGGTCTCGAGGTCTGTGAATTCGAGTCCCGGATCGGGCTCTGTGCTGACAGCTCAGAGCCTAGAGCCTGCTTTGGATTCTGCGTGTGTGTGTGTGCGCGCGCGCGCGCTCTCTATCAAAAATAAATAAATATGAAAAAATAAATAAATAAGGGGCGCCTGGGTGGCTCATTCAGTTGAGCATCCCACTTCAGCTCAGGTCATGATCTCGCGATGCTGCCTCGGGCTCCATGTTGACAGCTCAGGGCCTGGAGCCCATCTCAGATTCTGTCTCTCTCTCTCTCTCTCTCTCTCTCTCTCTCTCTCTCTCTGTCCCTTCCCCCCAACCATGTGTGTGTGTGTGCGCGCGCGCGCGCGCGCGCACACACACACACACGCGCACGCGCTCTCTCTCTCAAAAATGAATAAACATTAAGAAAAAGAAAACATTATGCTAAGTGAAAGAAGCCAATCAGAAAAGACCACCTACTATAGGATTCAATTCCCATGCCAGGAAAGTCCAGAAGAGGAAGATCTATGGAGATGGAGGATGGGTAAGTGGTTGCCTGGGGCTAGGAAGAAGGGCTCTGGGGAGGGGGATGGGATGAGTGGCCTTAGAGCTAAAGGGCAGAGGGTTTCCTTCCCAGGTGAAGAAAATGTTCTAAAATGGACTGTGGTGACAGTTGTACATATCTGTACATATCTGTCTATGAATAGAAAACCCACTGAATTCTACACTTTAAATAGGTGAATTTTATGGTATACAAATTGAATTTCAATAAAGCTATTAAAAAAGGTTATATAATCCAATGATCCCACTCCTAGATATACACCCAAGATAAATGCAAACGTTTGTCTTCACAAAAGCTTGGACACGGATGTTCACAGAGGCATTATTCACAATAGCTCAAACATAGAAACAACTCAAATGTCCATCAGCTGGTGAATGGGTAAGCAGAATGTGACACATCCATACAACAGAACACTACTGAGCCAAGAAAAGGAACCAAAGTACTGACACTTGCTACACCGCGGGTGAACCTTAAAACCCTCCAGCTAAGTGAAAGGAGCTAGTCACAAAAGATCATGTATTTTATGACTATATTTAAACGAAATGTCCAGGGGTGCCTGGGTGGATCAGCTGGCTTTCCAACTTCAGCTCACTTCAGCTCAGGTCATGGTCTCGCAGTCCGTGAGTTCGAGGACTCTGTGCTGACAGCTCAGAGCCTGGAGCCTGCTTCGATTCTGTATCTCTCTCTCTCTCTGCCCCTCCCTGCTCACACTCTGTCTCTGTCTCTCTCAAAAATAAACATTTAAAAAATTTAATAAATGAAATGTCCAGAATGGGCAGATGATAGAGGCAGACCAGGTTAGTGGTTGACACGGGTCTAGGGAGATCCAGCAACAGGGAGTGATGGCTAATGGGTATGAGGTTTCTTTATACTATGGTGAAAATGTTCTGGAATTTGAGGGTGGCAATGGTCGTGCAACTCTATGAATACACTACAAACCACTGAATTACATACACTTTAAAAGGGTGAATTTTATGACCTGTAAGTTATATCTCAATAAAAATAGCTTGCTTATTTTTTTTTTGAGAGAGAGAGAGAACGTGTAAGCAGGGGAGAGGGCCAGAAGTGGGGGGGGGAGAGACAGACAGACAGACAGACTCAAGCAGGATCCATGCTCAGCGCAGAGCCCAACTCAGGACTCAACACGGGGCTCGATCCCACTACCCTGGGATCATGACTTGAGCCAAATCAAGAGTCCGATGCTCACTAACTGAGACACCCAGGGGCCCCCAAATAGTTAATATTTGAATGTTTACTTGGCGCTGTGCTAAACACGGTACACTTATCTTATTGCGGTCCTCACAACAGCCTCAAGCTGCGATCCACATTGTATAAAGAAACCAAGGCATGTGGAAAATTTTCAAAAACTTCCAAGATTGCACAGGAGCAAGAGAACAGAGACTGGAATTCTGGCTGACTGACCCCAAACCAACACCCCTGAGCCTTGCACTCTTCTGTCCACAGCGTATGCACAAGATCAGGCATGCAGCTAGGGCTCAATAAATATCAGGTATTATTGTTACAATGATTCCATTTGCAAAACCAGAAGAAAACTTGAGACAGCATGGAAGAGAAAAGGTGGGAGAGGCAGGCCCAGGGAGACCAATTTAAAGCTTAATGCAATGGTCAAAGCAAGACACAGAAAAGGGAGACTGAACTAAGGCAGTAGAGACACAGGAAGGAGCAAAAACAGCAACTTTTACAGGAAAATAGGAATTGTCCTATAAATTGGGTTCACTTACAACTTCGTAATATTAACATCCACAGGACATTAACATAACCTGCATTCATAATTGTACTCACATCATGAAGAAAGGTTTCCGTTATTTTCAAAATACATGATTAGGTCATGGAAAGGGGTAATCCGTTTCAAATTTTCTTCTCTTGGTAGACTGACCTTGTAAGTTGAAACAGCAAAATTATACTAATTCATGTGGGACATACAAAATTCAACTGGAAACGTTTTAGATATCTATGAAATAGAGAGTTAAATAGCTATAAAATCCTCCGAATATTAAGGAAATCTAGACTCCTATTCAGTTGAAAGATCTTTAAACAGGTGAATGGAAAAGTCAATTACACGTTTTAGGAACCAAAGTTCAAGTGTCCTTGGAATAGAAGGAAATAACAAATACTTTATGATTGAAGATTTAGGTAACAAGTACAGTGAATTAAGACTGTGGGCCATGGGGTGCCTGGGTGGCTCAGCTGGTTAAGCGTCCGTCTTCGGCTCAGGTCATGATCTCACCATTCCCGAGTTCAAGCTCTGCGTCGGGCTTTTGTGCCGACAGCTCGGAGCCTGCTTTGGATTCTGTGTCTCCCTCTCTTTCTGTCCCTCCCCTGCTCACGCTGTCTCTCTCTCTCTCAAAAATAAACAATAAAAAAAATATATTAAAAAAATGACTGTGGTCTAGACGATTATCTCTTTTAAGATATATAATCATTAATCTAGAACTTGGTGTATCCCATCATGGTCACCGAAACAAATCTCATTAGCCTCCTTAGCAAAAATCCCTGAGTCTAAAGAATTTGAGCTAACTAGCATGGTAATTGTATTCTTTGGTGAATGAACATCTTTTAACCCTGCTAAGATTTAGAATGAAGTATTAAAATGCTTAAGAGAATCAAAACCACAGCTGAGAAAGTCTCATTGAGAAGTTGGCATTTAAGTAAAGTCCAAAGGAGGTGAGATAGTCATGTGGTATGTAGGGGAAGAGTGTTCCAGGCAGAGGAAGGGCGAAGGCTCTACAGAGGAGCAAGCGAGGAGGACTGGGGAACAGACTGTGCCGCAGGGAAGACATCATGGGTCTGACATTTACAAGGCCTTGGCTTTTAATATGAGTAGGGTGGGGAACCACTGAAAATGGGGGGCGCTGACCAATTTTCAGCAAAGCAGTGACAAAAACTTCCCTCACGGCGATCAGAAAACTTACATCGAATCCTTTAAATATTATAAACAGATAGTTGTGTCACTGAAAGGGTTAAGCCTATTAAACAGAAACCCGGTTTTATTATAGAAAAGAAGACTGAAATTATATAGGATGAATCGAGTATCGTGGGGTCAGAAATTTACATGACCTGGAAAGAGCCCAGGTACCCAGGATGCCTTGTGCTGACATCGAACAGTCTAACCCACCCATGCCTGTTCGGCCAAGGGCTGGAGGTTAGAGTCTCCTTCCCATTTTCCACCTGGCGTGGCCAGGGAGATTCCCAGGAATAAAGATATCTGATCACCGGTTATCAGTGAAGAGCTCTTGCCTCAGGGATTCCACAAACCCATCCATACTTGCAGCTTGGGGAAGAGCAGCCTACAGAGCAAGTTGGAGCCTTGGTTTTTCCGCTGAGGATTTTGGAGGTTTGTTGTTTTTTTTTTTTTTTTTCTGATAAAGATCAATTAAGGATTTTAGAGCAGGAAAGCAAAGTGACCAACTCGCTTTCCAGAAGACTCTGGAGGTGCCTTTAGGAGGGAATGAAGAACAAGAACAGGAGGCAAGGGCGTTGGGAGGCTGCCACGGCTCGCCTTCTGGTTTAACGCTTACGTTCTGCACATAATGCATTTCCTCATCTGGAAAGTATAAGAACCATCGACCTGACGGGGTGGCTGTTTTATGTGAAATTAAGTGAAATAATTCATATAGGTGAAGGCGCTCCATTTGCTAAATAAAGTTCCACAAATAGAAACGTTTATTGAGAATAGAATATTGACATGTGTAGTTAGAAGCCCACTAGGTGGGAATCTACTGCTTCCAAAGACGTCTTAAACGAAAACTAACACAAAATGTTATGTATCAATTATATCTTTTTTTTTTTTTAAAGAGAGAACGAAAAGCTAACACTTCTTGGAAAGATGTGGAGTCTGCCTAGAAGCACAATCAATGCGAAACGAGCGCATCTGAAGGGGAAGGGGCCAAACCGCTAACTTAACAAGAGGCAGTCTACACGGATAGAAGGCGCGTTTGTGCGGTTCCGTCATAAACCAAAAATTATGGCTCAGTATGTGTTAGGTGTAGCGAGTCAGCCTTCGGTTCGGAGCCCGGATCTGTTGCATCACGACATGAAACCAAAGGATGGAGGCTGGAGGAGAAACTCGGACTACTGCCCAGGGAGCCACCTTCCCGAGGAAGCGCCCGGGGCGCGGGGGAGCAGCTCCGGGACCCCGGCCCGCCGCCCCCCCGCCGCCCCATTGGGCGGGCCGCCCGTCACTCGCCGCGCAGCCCGAGCCCGGCCGGCCGCCGACCCTCCGGGAGTCCGCGGCGCCCGACGGCTCCACACACGCCGGGCACCGTCCCCGCGCCGCCTTCCCGCCGCCGCCGCCGCCGCCGCCAGGAGGCTCCGCGCGCCTTCCCGCCTTTCCCCGCGCCGGGGTCGGGCCGGGCCCGGGCGGGCGGGCGGCGCGGCGGGCGCGGGCGGCGACGGCGCGGCCATTGTCCCGCAGCCCCTCCCGGGCGCGCAGGAGGGGCTGGCCGGGCGGGGCGGCGGGGCGGCCGGGCGGCCGGGCGGCCGCGGAGAAGGGCGGCCTCGGGGTCCGGAGTCGGTGCGCCCCGGCGCTGCCCGCCTCTCCCCGCGGGCCGTCGCCCCGAGGCCGGGGGCCCCCCCGCCGCCAGCCGCCCGCGCCGCCTTTGTGACCGTCCCCGGCCCCTCGGAACCGGCGCGCCGCCGCCGCTGCCGCCGCTGCGCCCGGGGCTGCAAATGGCGCCCGGCCGCCTCTGCGCCTCCCGCCGCTCTCCCGGCCCGGGGACGTCTGGGGGCGCCGCGCCCGGGCCGCATCCCGCCGCCGCCGCCGCCGCCGCCCGCCCTCCGCCCGCAGCGAGGCTCGCGGCCCGTCCCGGCAGCCCCGACGCCCCGCCCGCCCTCCGCCCGCGCCGCGCGCAGCCACCTACCGCGGGCCGCGGCGCACCGGCGGGTCGCGCGCGCGGGCTCGGGGAGGATTCCCGGTCCTCGGCAGGGGAGAGACCCACTTTCGAAGCCGCTCCTTTGCGCCCTAAAACAAGTAGCCCCAACGTGAGAGAAACAAAAGGTATTTGCTGACGTGGGCGTTGGACAGAAACGCCCGAGGGCTGGGGACACAATTAAAGGGGCAACGCACAGATTTCAGGCACCAACCAGCAGCTTCGCCCACTCCCCCTGCCCTCGCCTACACCCCGCTGCACCCACCAGAGGCTCTGGGGTGCCCAGGTTCCCTGGCAGTTGACTACAGAATCATTATTTGGTCAGGAGCTTAAATTTAAAATTGTACTTTACGTTGGGAAAGGCGCCTCCGGAGGGCAGAAGGGCTGGATTTCTAGGATCTGGGGAATTTGGTTTAGGAAAGAGGGAGGGACTTAGGCGTGCCCACAATTACTGTATAAGTACATGTGACATTATTGTACTTAAGTTTAGCAGCGTCAAATGTAAGCGATTTCCACAGAATTTTCTCCTTCATTGAAGCACTTGTTTGGTCCGGGATAACCTTTTCTAAACCTCTCCAGATCACAAGCATTTTATTTGAAAAGGAAAACCCAGAGAGCCTGAGACAAGAGAAAATAATTCTTGCTTAAGTTCAGAGAAAATATGAAACTAGTAAAAATAGCAGGTTTTGTGTTTTCGAATACAAAGATTCATTGTCCATCAAGACTTTCTGAGGACATATTTATGACCCTGAGTACAAACAGGTTAAATATTTGCTAAAATCTTAAATCACTGCGTTTTCACTGCAACTGCAGAAACGTGAATTCCGTAGATTAGTTTCTAGTTCCTTATGCTGGGTCAGGTACTGAAAAGCACTGTGATGTAATAAAACGGGGCGGGGAGGGGGGGGGAAATGTCAAAACCTTTAGTTTTTCGATGGCTTCCTCTCCTGTGTCATAGTCGTATCAGGCAAAGTTTATTGCCTTGGTCCCAACAACAACTATGTGCATCTTGAGGATCTATGCTCTGTGAGAGGGTACAGAATATCCACAACTCTCTCTTAATGTCACTAACGTATTACTTTAGAGGTGTTTTTGCTACTTAGCTGCATTTCCTCACATTCTGAACAGGTAGCAGAAACATGTTTGAAAACCACTGCAAGTTAGCAGGAGGGTCGAACGCACTCAAGCTACCCTGCAAGCATCCCCATGGAAAATTCTCCAAGAAAGACCTGGGCGTGTTTATAGCAAAAGGTTTTATTCCAGTCTTCGTTAATTACAACATGCGAAGGAGTTCTACAAACTCTTTCCTCCTGGAGAGAGCATGTCAGATGGGTGATAAACAATTTGTTCCAAGGAAGAAGTAATGGGAATTTTCTCCCCCTCTCACCTTACCCCTCCCAGCTTCCGAAACTCATTTATATATTTGGAGAATTCCTTATGTTGTGTTTAATCGGTGAGAGGTAGATTCCACCTTCTGCAATAGAATCTGGAGATGCCAGTGTCTTGCTCTCCCAGAATCCCCGCAGCTAGGACGGGGCCCGTGGGCTACACTTTGATAATCAGATGCACGCACGCACCAGGGACTTTGAAGAGGGAGCTATGACACCAAGACGCGGGACCCTCGAAGAAGCTTTTTGTGCAGTGGTAACAGCTACAGCAAGGTAGTGTCTCCAGGTGCTATGGTAGCACGGCTGTTAGTGGCAGCGTCCAGTGTCCAGGGCTGGTGCTGTCAGCGGTGCCAGCTGCTATGTCTCTGTTTGCTGAGAGCTGTGTTGGTATCCTCATCAGGCCCACCCCGGTGGTATGATTTGGCTACTGTTTCTGCCTGCTTAGTGTGCTCTGCCCTGCCTGGGACTCCATGAACTTTTTTTTTTTTTAATGTTTATTTTTGAGAGAGAGAGAGGCAGAGTGTGAGTGGGGGAGGGGCAGAGAGAGGGGGAGACACAGAATCAGAGGCAGGTTCCAGGCTCTGAGCTGTCAGCACAGAGCCCGACGTGGGGCTCGAACTCGTGAACCGTGAGATGGTGACCTGAGCCGAAGTCGAATACTTAACCCACTGAGCCACCCAGGCGCCTCTCCATGAATTTTTAATCCATTCATTTCTGCTTAAATCAGCCAAGGCCAGCCTGTGTGCAGCTAAGAACCCTGACCAGAACAAAATGTTAAGAAGGCATCTGGACATATGGCATGGAGCTTACTCGATACAATTGTTAAGGATAAAATGTCGTCACTGAGGTCACATGGCCAGGAATTAGAGTCATGGATCTGGAGAGAGAGAGAGAGAATACCAAGTGAGAAGAGAAGAAGACTTAGAACCATCCTGCAACCACTTCATCACCCAGTGGCTGGTGAGAGGAAGACGAAATTGCAAGCGACACCAAGAAGCGACTGGAAAGGAAGGAAGAGGCCTGGGGTAGGGTGGTGTCATAGGAACTAGGAGAAGAGTAACTCAAAAACGAAGAACTGGGCAATAGTGTTAAACACTTCTCTTAACAGTCTAAGAGAGGGGCGCCTGGGTGGCTCAGTCACTTAGACGTCCAACTCTTGATCTTGGCTCAGGTCGTGATCTCATGGTTCGTGAGTTCGGGCCCCGAGTCAGGCTCTGCGCTGACAGTGCAGGGCCTGTTCGGAAGTCTCTCTCCCTCTCTATCTCTGCCCCTACCCCACTTGTGCTCTCTCACTCTCTCAAAATAAATAAATAAACTTAAAAAAAAAAGCAGTCTAAAAGAAAGTGTCTATTAGGTTTAATAACTTGGAGATCATTGACTTCAGAGACGACTTAAACTTGAAAGAAAGGAGTAAAATCCAGATTAGAGGAATAAGTAGGGGGATCAAGAAATAGACATGATGAGAATAGACAACTCTTTAGAGAGATCTGGGTAGAAAGGGTATGTTCCAGTACTGTGTAACAAACCAGCCCAAAACTCAATGGAATAAAAGAAAGCTATATTATTATGCTTAGGGATTCATCCCATGGATCAAGAATTGGACAAGTCACAGCAGGGATGGCTTGTCTGTGTTGCACAGTGTCTGGAGTGTCTGGAGTCTCAGCTGGGAAGACCCAAGCTAGGAGTGACTTGAACTGCTGGGAACTAGAATCATCGGGAGGTTTTTTCATGCACAGTTCCGGCACCAAGATCGGGTTCACCTGAAAATGGGCTCCACCCTGGCTGCTACCTGGAGCACCTACGCATGGCCTCTCCATGCATCTAGGGCTTTTTGCAGCATGGTCGCTGGGTTCTAAGAGGAAATGTCCTCACAAGACAGCCTACCAAGATGGAGTACCCAAGAGAACTAGGAAGGAGCTGTGTGATCTTTTATACCTATCAACGGAAGTTATATTGCCGTACTTGCCATATTCCATTGGGAAAAGTGGTCACAACCTACCAAGATTCAAGCAGAAAGAGACATAGCTGCTATCTCTTAACAGGAAGACTCTCAGAGAATTTGGGGATGTGTTTTAAAACTACTACAGACAGGGATGCCTGGGTGGCTCAGTCTGGTTAAATGTCCAACTCTTTTTTTTTAAGTTTTTATTTTTTTTATTTTTTTTATTTTTATTTTTTTTTAAATGTTTATTTTTTATTTTTGAGACAGAGAGAGACAGAGCATGAGTGGGGGAGGGGCAGAGAGAGAAGGAGACACAGATTGTGAAGCAGGCTCCAGGCTCTGAGCCGTCAGCACAGAGCCCAACGCGGGGCTCGAACTCACAGACCGCAAGATCATGACCTGAGCCGAAGTCGGACGCTCAACCGACTGAGCCACCCAGGCGCCCCTTAAGTTTTTTTTTTAATGTTTATTTTATTTTCGAGAGAGAGAGAGAGAACATGAGCGGGGAAGGGGCAGAGAGAGAGGGAGCACAGAATCTGAAGCAGGCTCCAGGCTCTGAGCTGTCAGCACAGAGCCCAAGACGGGGCTCGAACTTGTGAACTGTGATCTTACGACCTGAGCCAAAGTTGGATGCTTAACCAGCTGAGCCACCCAGGCACCCGTAAGTGTCCAACTCTTGATCTTGGCTCAAGTCGTGAGCTCACAGTTTGTGAGACTGAGCCCTGTGTCAGGCTCTGTGCTCACAGCCTAGAGCCTTCTTCAGATTCTGTGTCTCCCTCTCTCTCTGACCCTTCCCAGCTTGTACTCTGTCTCTCTCCAAATAAATAAATAAACATTAAAAAAAACTATAGGGGCGCCTGGGTGGCTCAGTCAGTTAAGCACCTGACTTCAGCTCAGATCATGATCTCATGGTTCGTGAATTTGAGCCATGCATTGGGTGAACACGAGCCCTACTTCAGGTGAGCAGGAGCTCCATTTCAGGTGAGCCCCGCTTTTCTCTCTCTCTCTCTCTCTCAAAATAAAATAAAATAAAATAAAATAATAAAACTACTATTAGCAAAGAGAGAGAGTATTAGCTAGAAGGGGATATGGGTAAAAGACTTAAACATGTTTAAATGCTAATTGAAAGCATGAAGACAAAAGAGAGATTAAATATATAAGGAAGAATAGTTAATAGTGGCTGAATTTGTGCAATTGGGGGAGGAGATCAAACAGAGGGACATTGCCTAGACAGGCAAAGTGAAAACTCCACTATCCCGACCGAGCTAGAGGGCAAGGACAAGAACATGGATAGTCATGGTGGTTTTTAAATTTTTCTTACGTTTTTTTTTTTTTTCTTGAGAGAGAGAGAAGAAAGAGACAGCATGAGCAAGGGAGGGCAGAGAGAGAGGAAACACAGACTCAGAAGCAGGCTCCAGGCTCTGAGCTGTCAGCACAGAGCCTGATGTGGGGCTCGAACTCACGGACCGTGAGATCATGACCTGAGCCAAACACTTGGACACTTAACCAACTGAGCCACCCAGGTGCCCCTAGTCATGGTGGTTTTTAAATGCTTGTATATTCTTTGGCACTGCTCCCTTCAAGAGGTTAATCCTAATTCCCCTCAGCATGAGTGTGAGCTGGACTTAGTGACTCACTTCTATAGAATGGAATAAAGCAGAAATGGTAGTGTGTGATTTCAGAGTCTTGGTGATAAAAGCAAAGCAGCTTCCTGCTTGTTCTTTCCCTGTCTTGGATCTGTTGTTCTGGAAGAAGCCAGGATCCTCAGACGGCCATGTGGAGATGAACTGGGGCTTTCCGCCAGCAGCCATGAGAGTATGCCACCTTGGAATGGATCCTCCAGCCCCAGACAAGCCTTCAGCAGACTGCAGTCCCAGCTAACAACTTGAGTGAAACCTCGTAAGAGACCCTGAGCCAGACCAACCAGCTAAACTGCTTCTGGATTCCTGACCCTCGGAAATCTTGTGAAGTAATTAATATTTGTCCTTTTAAGCTTTAAGTTGTGGGGGTAACTTGTTATGCAGCAATAGGTAACTTATACATCTCGTTGTACCAAAAAATGTTGCCATAACAAAAACCTAAAAAAAGTGACTTTGGAACTGGGCAGTGGGAAGATGGAAGGACTTTGAGGTGAGTGTTCATGAAACTTGACCATTTGAAAAACTATTAGAGTCCAGATGACCTTTGAGGAAGCTGTCAGTGAGGGCTTAAAGGAAAGCCATACAAATCTGATTGGACACTGAAAGAAAAGGGGTCCTTGTGATGTATCGGCAGAAATTTAGCAACACTATTGCCTGCAGTAAGGTGAAAAGTGGAAAATGTACCTAATGAATCGGGTAATCTAGCTAAGGAGATTTCCAAGCAGAATGTTGAAGGGGCCACCTCGTCTCTTCTTGCCACTTGTAGTAAAATATGAAGGAGAGAGAGGAGGTAAAGCCAGGACTATTTGACAAAAGGAAGCCAGAACTTTCTGGTTGGGAAAATTCCCAGCCTCTCCAAGTGGCAAATGGTGCTAAAATTAAGAAATGGCACCTGTAGCAAAGATTAAATCCAGAACAATGCCAGGAAAAGAGCCCAAAGCTGAAGTAAAGGGAGTAGCATTAAAATCCTTTGCCAAGATCTAAGAAAGATCGAAGATCTTGTTAGCTCAGAGTATTGGTCATTTAGATAAAAAGCCCTTTGAAGGTTTAAGGATGTGACTAATGGACCCTCATTCAATGAGTAGGATTCTTTTTTAAGTTTATTTCTTGAGAAAGAGAGAGAGAGAGAGAGAGTGCGCACACAAGCAGGATAGGGGCAGAGAGAGAAACCCAAGCAGGCTCTGTGCTGCCAGTGCAGGAGCCCAACTCAGGGCTCAATCCCACGAACCGTGAGCTCATGACCTGAGCCCCTCAAAAAGTAGAATTCTGAGAAACTTAAGGGCATTGTTCCTCAACAGAAGTTCAAGGTAGAGAAGGATTTATCTTGAAGAGCTTTGTGAGGATACCTTATGTCTAATGGAGTGAACTTCAAGAAGATTCGCAAGAGCGTCATGTTTTTCAGAAGTGTTTGGAGGAACACTGACCACTTGGACTGAGAGGATCAGAGGCAATACAAAATGAAAAGACACCTTCTGACCCCCAAAATTCTGCTGGTAGAATGCAATCTGTGAAAACTACATAGTCACAAATTGGAAATGTTTTCCATGCAAAAGGAAGGATGACTCAGAGGGCAGAATCAAGAGCCATGGATGATTATCCCCAGGCCTTGAGTTCTAATCAAGGAATTTCCAACATTTGTCCAAAGAGATTTCAGAATTACTATGGACCAGTGATTCGTTTGTGCCTGCAGTTCCATCCGTTTTGAACAGGAATGTCTACAGTATCCTATATGTGCCACCACTGCCAGTACATGAAGCAGATAACTTGTCTCCTTGTTCCATGGGCCTTCAGATCAAGAGGGACCATCCTCAAGGAGCTGATTTAAGGAACTACACCCGTGGGAGTTATCGTAAGGTGTGGACTAGCATGATCAGAGACTGAATGACATGAAATTTTTAACTAATCGCAAAATATGAACAAGAGATTAATGGGCAGAAAGGAAGGGTGTATATTTTCTGAATTGGGGTGATGGTTTATTGGTCATCGATTCATTGAATTAGATTTGACTGAGAGCGGCAATCTAAAATAACAATGGCTTCAACAAGATAACAAGTTTATTTTTTTCTCACATAAAAAACCTGGAGGTGGATGATTCAAGGCTAGTATAGGAGCTCCATTCTATGAAGTCTTCAGGGAACCAAGCCTGTTACCAAGTTTCCGTTCCACCATACCGAGCATGTGGCCCCAATGTTCCTATTCTGAAATGGACTGCCAACTCTACCTTCGAAGAAGATAGAGAAAAGGAAGAGAACGGGTAAAGGGCATTTATTTGCTGTCGTTGAAGGAAGACTGCTGGAATCTGGCACATCACACTTTGTTTACATCCCATTGGTCAGAACTTAGTCACATGGTCACCTCTAGCTGCAAGAGACTCTGGGAAACACAGTCTTTATATGGGGTAGTAATATGTATAGCTAAAATTCTCTTACTAAGGCAGAAAGAAAGAAAAGATGTTGTGGGGTCGCTAAAAGTCTCCTGGAGTCAGTGTTGTTATTTGTAGAGAATAGAATCCACGCGGGGTACTTTTAACTGAAAGAGCTTCATTAGACAACTTTGTGTGACTTATGAATATCCAGGTGGGCCAGAGAATCATGCTTAGATGCTGAAAGTACAGGACAACAGCAGCCGTGAGAAACTCCCTACCACACCGCATGACTATTGTCATAGAATCCCAAATGCTGCCATTGCCTGATACTATGACATTAGGAATAGACATTGAAATCTCTGCCAAGCTGCCCTGGAAGAACCAGCCCCTTCAAACTATGCTTGCAAGAAGAGCTAATAACACCCACAGGCATGGCTTTTGCCTCACATTTCTCCATTTCAGTCTCATGTGGATGCATCTGTTTGAGAAATAGCTTCCGGGGAGTCTGGGAAATGTAGTTTTTAGCTTTCCAGCCTATACAGTATATGGATACAAGAAGGGGATTGGGGGGCGCCTGTGTGGCTCGGTCAGGTTGGGCGGCGGACTTCAGCTCAGGTCATGATTTCACGGTCTGTGGGTTCGAGCCCCACATCAGGCTCTGTGCTGACGGCTCATCAGAGCCTGGAGCCTGCTTCGGATTCTGTGTCTTCCCTCTCTCTCTGCCCTTCCCCAGCTCACACTCTGTCTCTATGTCTCTCAAAAATAAATAAACTTTAAAAAAAAATTAAAAAAAAACAAGAAAGGGATTGGACAGTGTGTTAAATGAGCCAGTACACAGTATATGCCACAGCCCATCATTTTGTATACTAGTTATCCATACAACTTACCATACTTAAATTTCAAAAAAAGAAAAAACAAAACAATAGTAACAAAATGTTCCCGCCTAATATAATTCAACAGTCATAGAAAAAAAATTCTCACTATCTCAGTGAAAGGGAATACTCAATGACTCATGAAGAATACATCATTCTCTGAGAAATATTCATGTCTTATCCATTAAGTCATAATATGATATTCTGTAACCAAAAAAGAAAATGTGTATAGCTACTACAGTCCTTGTTTCTAAAACTGGTCACAGGGAATAGTTGGCACTTATAATCTCCTCCTCCTTCCTATATTATGTCCCATAATATATTTTGTCTTTTATGATTTTTTTTTTTACTTTAAGTCCTATTTTATTACATATTAAGATTATTGCCTTCTGGGGGCGCTTGAGTGGCTCAGTCGGTTGGGTGTCCGACTTTGGCTCAGGTCATGATCTCACAGTTCGTGGGTTAGAGCCCCGCGTCGGGCTCTGTGCTGACAGCTCGGAGCCTGGAGCCTGCTTTGGATTCTGTCTCCCTCTCTCTCTGCTCCTCCCCCAATCATGCTCTGTGTCTCAAAAATTAAATAAACATTAAAAAAAATTTTTTTAAAAGATTATTGCCTTCTGGATTCTTTTGATTTATTTATACCTGGCATAGCTTTTTCTTTTTTCTTTTTTAATATTTTTTAATGTCTATTTATTTTGGAGAGAGAGAGAGACTGCGAGCAGGGGAGGGGCAGAGAGAGAGGGAGACACAGAATCCAAAACAGGCTCCAGGCTCTGAGCTGTCAACACAGAGCCTGATGCGGGGCTTGAACTCACGAACCATAAAATCATGACCTGAGCTGAAGTCAGACACTTAACCGACTGAGCCACCCAGGCGCTCCTGGCATAGCTTTTTCTATCCTATTTTCAACCTTTTCATCTCTTTTTGTTTTAAATATATGCTTTGACAAGTTACATCGTTGGATTTTTAAAAACTAGTCTGAAAATTTTGGCCTTTTAGTTTTGAATTTAATGCAATTATTGTATTTGCAGATAAATTAGGATTTTGTTATTATTTTACATTTGCTTTATGTTTTATTCCTTTAGTGCTATTTTTACTGTACTTCTCTTTAGTCTATTGGCTAGATTGAGTTTTCTTCTCCTGATTTAAAAGTTATATATTTGTATTTTCATTCATATTGTGGTTGTCCTTAATTTATTACCTATATTCATGTTTTTTACTCTTATGAGTAATTAAATGTATCAATATTTATTTCTTTGCCTTAATAAGAAAGTACTTAAGCATATGCTCATATCTCCTTTTTTGTGTGTGTGTTTCTTTTTACCCTCCAGAATTGATATTATTTGTTATAGATGTGTTTTATCTTTTCAATCTTATTTGATACAACTCCTTTTCTTTAAAAACAAAGATAAACTTTATGAAAGTATTTGAACACTCTTTTTTTTTTTTTTTAAAGTAAACTCTAGGCCCAACATGGGGCTTCAACTCAGGACCTCAAGATCAAGAGCCACATGCTGGACCGACAGAGCCAGCCAGGCGCCCCAAAGCATTTGGACACTCATATTTCTCCAATCTCTTGGAGCATCTCCGAGATTTGTGTCTCACCTCAAGTACTTTCTTCAAGACTGTTTTCAACATTTGTGTGGCAAAGCTTTCAAAGCTCCGTGTGCTAGAAAATCTTTCTATCATGCTCTAACATTTGAATGACAATTTGAATATGAAATTCTAGAATCAAAGTTCTCTTCCTTTGATGCTATAAAACATATTGCTCTATTCTTATCTTGCGTCCAGTGTTGCTGTTCGGTAGTATGATACCAACTCGCTCTTTATCTTCCCATAGAATTCTTTTTTTTTAAATTTTTAACATTTATTCATTTTTAAGAGACAGAGCATGAGTGGGGGAGGGACAGAGAGAGAGGGAGACTCTGAAACAGGCTCCAGGCTCTGAGCTGTCAGCACAGAGCCTGACCCAGGGCTTGAACTCACTGTAAGATAATGACGTGAGCTGAAGTTGGACATTTAAATTTTTTTTTAACGTTTATTTATTTTTGAGAGACAGAACGTGAGCAGGGGAAGGGCAGAGAGAGAGGGAGACACAGAAACAGAAGCAGGCTCCAGGCTCTGATGAGCCATCAACATAGAGCCCGACGTGGGGCTCGAACCCACAGAGCGTGAGGATCATGACCTGAGCTGAAGTCGGCCGCTTAACCAACTGAGCCACTCAGGCGCCCCTGAAGTTGGACATTTAACTGACTGAGCCACCAGGCACCCCTCTTCCCATAGAATTATTTTCCAATTCCTTTACAATTTTCTCTTTGTCTTTGATATTCTTATGTTTTATATTTGATAGTCTTACATTTTGTTATAATGTGTCTAAGTGTAGATTTTTTCTTAATGCTCCTGGTTGGCCTCTATGGGTCCTTTTAGTCTAAGGCCTTTCATCCTTTAATTCTGGGAAGGTTACCTTCACTATTCAAAAAATAATTTATTCCTCTCCATGTTTTTTCACCTGCCTTCTGGAACCCCTAATTTTTCAGATGTTGGCATTTTTATTCCTGTCCTCCATGTCTCTTGACTTCTTTTTATATTCTTTATCTCTTTGTCCTTTCTTGCTATCTTACGCAAAGTCCCTCACTATGATCTTGAAATTTACTAATTTTTCTTCAGTCATGTCTATCCTTCTATTTATTCTATCTCTTGTATTCTTATTATTGTAAATTCTAATATTTCTTCTTGGTTCTTTTTTATGATTTCTCATTACCTCGTGTGTTAGTGTAATCTGTTCTCTAAGTATTTTTATCATGCTTATTTTAAAGTTTTTATTTTATTCCGGTAATTCTTAGATTATATATATGTACTTGTGGATCCGTGTGTGTGTGTGTGTGTGTGTGAGAGAGAGAGAGAGAGAGAGAGAGATTGATTCAGTTTATTGTTTCTCTCATACGGGTTGCATATTGGCTCATGAATTCACGTCCCCCGAAAGCATTGGCTATTGTGTCTGCTAATGAAGCGCTTCTCAAACCATGTTGAAGAACTAGATTGTTTTTGTTTGTAGGCATATTTATTATATAAAACTTCTCACATTTTCACTTGCCTTCACTTTCTGCACTTATTGTAGACCGGGGACATCAGTCCATGGACCACACATTGACCAGTGTTGTCCTAATGCGTAGTGGGAACGGGTATTGGTTCAGGGTGATATATTGTATTAGCCTTTCCAGCGATTCCCTTCTTTCATTCTGAGAGGATCGTATGTCACCACCCATTGCTATGTGATGTTCATTGCCTCTCTGGAGACACAGTGCCGTTCCTTGCCCCACTGTCTGGTTTGGTTTGTGACTTGCCCGAGCCGGTGGAGTATGTATGAGCAGTGACAGCAGGCCAGTTCCGAGCAGGAGTTTTAGGACACATCAGATGTTTCCACCAGTGCTCTCGTCCTTCCTCTCTGCTGCATAAATATGTGACCCAGGGGCGCCTGGGTGGCTCAGTCAGTTGGGAGTCGACTCTTGGTTTCGGCTCAGGTCATGACCTCACAGTTCAAGCTGGCAGCTCGGAGGCTGCTTGGAATTCTCTCTCTCCCTCTCTCTCTGCCTCTCCCCTGCTCGTGTGCCCTCACTCTCTCCCTCTCTAAATAAATAAATAAACATTTAAAAAAATAGTAAGAGCCAAATAGGGGCTGCTCTTATAGCCCAACATGGGTCCCAGAGTGAGGTACTTTGAGCCACAGAAGCTGGCCTGCAATCACCAATTTGTAAAGACAGAAAGAAATATATGTTTGTTGTTGTAAACCAAGGGTTCCCAAAGTACAGTCCACGGGCCAAATCGAATCTACTGTCTGTTTCTGTAAGGCCCATAAGCTAAGAATTTTTTTCATTTTTGAAAGGTTAGAAAGTAATATATGGTCAGTAAGTGGTATATTAATGAGACTTACACCGAAGGAGCCAAGAAAACACATGGGAAAAGGACCCCCTCTTCAATAAATGGTGTTGGGAAAACTAGACAGCAAAAGAATGACACTGGGCCATTATCTTCTATCATACACAAAAATTAACCCAAAATGGATTAAAGACTTCAGTGTAATACCTGAAACCATAACACTCCTAGATGAAACCATAGGCTGTAAGCTCCTTGACGTGGGACTTGGCAATGACTTTTTGGATTTGATACCGAAAGGCAAGGTGTCAAAAGCAAAAATAAACACATGGGACAACCTCAAACGAAAAAGTTTCTGCACAGCAAAGAAAATGCCCAACAAAATAAAAGCAACCTACTGAATGGGAGAAAATATTTGCAAATCATGTATCTGATAAGGGATTAATATTCAAAATATATAATGAATTCATACAGCTCAATAGCTAAAACAAAAATCAAAACCAATCTGACCAAACTAATGGGCAGAGGATCTGAATAGAAATTTTTCCTGAAAAGGCATATAGGGGGAGAGAGAGAGAGAGATGTGGCCAAATCAAAACCACAGTGAGACATCGCCTCGCTCTTGTTAGAAATGGCTGTTATCAGAAAGATAAGAAAGCAGGAGTTGGTGAGGATGTGGAGAACAGGGAAAGTTTGTGCACCATTGGTAGGAATGTAAACTGGGGCAGGCACTGTGGAAAACGGTCTGGATGGCCCTCAAAAAATTAAAAATAGAACTGCCAGATGATCCAGCAATCCCACTTTAGGAGATTTACCAAAAGAAACGAAAACACTAACTTGAGGAGACCTGTGCACCCCCTTGTTCATTATAGCGTTATTTACAATAACCAAGACACGGAAGCAACCTAAGTGTCTGTGTCCAGGCACGGATGAATGGATAAAGAAAATGTGATGTGATCACACACACACACACACACACACACACATACATACACACACACAGAGGAATATTATTTAGCCACAAAATGAAGGAAGTTTTGCCATATGCAACAAAGGATGGACGCTGAGGACATAATGCTAAGTGAAATAGGTCAGAGAAAGACAAATACTATAGGACCTCACCTACATGTTGAATCTAAACAAAACAAATTCATAGATACAGAGAACAGATTGCTGGTTGCCAGAGGTGGGGGGTGAGGTGGGGGACAAAATGGTTAAAGAAGTCAAAGGTTACAAACTTCAAGTTCTGAAATAAGTCATGGCGATGTATGTACATGTGGCGACTATAATTCATCATATTCTGTTGTGTATTTGAAAGTTGCCGAAAGCATAAACCTTAAAAGTTCTCAGCACGAGGAAAAACTTTGTAGTGGTGTGGTGATGGATAGTCACTAGACGTACTGGAGTGATCATTTTGAAATATATACAAATATCAGATCATTATGTTATATACCTGAAACCAATCTAATGTTATATGTCAAGTATAGCTCAGTAAAAATGTAACGAAAAGAAGGATAAGATTTGTGACAAAAACTATATAAAGTTCAAATTTTAGTATTCGTAAAGTCTTGCCAGAACACAGACACACTTGCTTGTTTGCACGTTGTCTACCGCTGCTTCCTTGCTCTAAGGGCATAACTGCAACAGACACCATATGTCCCACGAAGCCCAAAATATTTACTATCTGGCCCTTCACAGAAGAAGTTCGCCAGCCTCTGTTGGAAGCCACAGAGATTTTGAGATTGGTTGCTACTCGAACAAAAATGACTAATGTAGTGAAAATGAGTTTAAGGAGAGGGAAGGGAGTAGCCGCAGAGAAGGGAGTACCAGGCACCCCCAGACTGCTCTGGGTCCCACGTGCTGTCACTGTGGACCGGCAGCCCTTCTGAGCTTTTGCCTTTCAACTCTGCAGCAGAACCAGCATCGGGATGAGGTCGCCTCTTAGCTTGTAATTCCTTAGCCTCGAGTATTTGGAGGAGAGGCAGGCAGAGAGAATGCTCACGGGCCGGGGTCAGTTCACTCCCATCTTTAATCCCCCAGCAGGACTTGGCAGCGCCCCCTTATTAGTCTGTCAGTACCGGCAGCCTGGGTTTTTGCTCTCTGCACTGCAGCCTGAAGCCTGTTAGAAATATTTTTATTTCTTTGGGCCCTACTCAAAGTTGTCCGTCCTTTGGATCACTTGGTGGAGGGTCAGAGCAGCTGGAGAAGGTAGAGGGAAACGTACACATTCTGTTATGTTTTCTCAAATGGAAGAGAAAGAGCTGGGGTAAGAGCCAGGGATTTTGTGTAACACACAGCCTATCTTATCTATGCCAGAGACAGTAAGGAGCAAGCATTCCCAATGTTCCGTTTTTGGCTGCAGCAACTATAAATTACAGATGCTTTGTTACACCCTTGACCTAGGGGAGGGGCGTTTCAGCAAAAACCTGGCACAGGTATGGAACTGCCGTGAATATGAATATTATCCGTGGTGGGTGTCTTGATGCAAAGTAGGTTGAAAATCTCTGGCCTGGAACCCTGAATGCACACTACTTAAAGTGGCTCACAAGATCTCTCATGTTCCTTACCATTCTCTCCTGCCTCCTGTTCCCCAGCCTCAGGGAGCTCCCCGGGATGTCGTGTGCTTCCTCTTGCCTCGGGACGTGCTTTCTCCCCTCCGTCTGGATTACACTACTCCGTACCTTCATTTGGGTCTCAAACCTTTTTTTTTATGTTTTAAGTTTATTTATTTATTTTTGAGAGAAAGAGAGAGAGAGAGGAAGAGAGAGAGAGAACCCAAAGCAGGCTCCGCGCCATCAACACAGAGCCCAACATGGGGCTTGAACCCACGAACTGCAAGATTACGACCTGAGCCGAAATCAAGAGTCGGTTGCTGGAAAACTATTTTCCTTGAGGGTTCAGTTCTGCCATCACCCGTCCTGTGAAGCCTTAGGATATCCCAGGAGGTAGGCGTTCCTTCCTCTCTGCTTCTGCGTGGCCCTATTGAGCATCTCCATCATCGTTCTTATGAAATATTTTAATAACTTTTCTTTGTCCATTTCTTTCAACTACTGCAGGAAGGTACTTTATCTTATTTTACTATGACCATCTTCATGCGTGTGGCCTCTATCATGTACACTGCTGGTGTCAATCAATGTCTGGCCAGGAGACAGAAACCACAGCACGAATTTAAGCATGGAAACTTTAGTAGAGAGAATTCTATTTTTTTTTTTTGAGAGACAACGAGAGAGTCGGGGAGAGAGGCAGAGGGAGAGAGAGAATCACAAGCAGGCTCCCTGCCCGGTGTGGAGCCTGACACAGGGCTTGATCTCACAACTATGAGATCATGACCTGAGCCAAAGTCAAGAGTCAGACACTTAACTGACTGAGCCATCTAGGCACCCCAGTATAAAGAATTATTAATTGGTGAAAGATTTTATACACACACACACAGATACACACACAATTTATTTATTTACTTATATAAAGAGATTTATTATGAGGAATTGGCTTACATGGTTATGAAGGTTGGCAGGTCCAGATCTGCACTGTGAGTCAGAAGGTTCAAGACCCTGGGGCTCCTGGGTGGCTCAGTCAGTCAAGCAACCAACTCTTGATTTCGGCTCAGGTCGTAATCTTGCAGTTCGTGGGTTCAAGCCCCATGTTGGGCTCTGTGCTGATGGCGCGGAGCCTGCTTTGGCTTCTCTCTCTTTCTTCCTCTCTCTCTCTCTCTCAAAAATAAATAAATAAACTTAAAACATAAAAAAGAAGGTTTGAGACCCAGAAGAGCCAATGTTCTAGTTCCAGTTCAAAGACAGTCTGCTGGTAAAGTTCCTGGTACTCAGAAAGGCCAGTCTTTTTGTTCTTCAACTGATTGGATAAGCCCCAGCTACATTATGGAAAGTAATCTGCTTTACCCAGAGTTCACCCGTTTAAATGTTACTCTCATCCAAAAATACCCGCTAAGTGGATTAAACACATAAAATTAACTATCACAGGTGATTACTAAAAGGGTAAAAGAGAACTTAAAAGAAAACCGGAAAAACTAGTGGCAAAACAACAAACAAAAAAGGAGAGCAGCTATTATGTCTGGAATTGAACAAGAATACTCTAGCAAGGACCAAAATTGCGAGGCCCTCCCATCTCTCCCCATCCCCTGCCCGGACTGAGGTTTACGTGACTCTGGTGATTTCTCTGCAGCTCACTGGACGATAAAGTTCACTGAGGTGCCTCAGGCCTGGACTGGAGGGTCAGAGACCACCCACCTGGAGGCCAGTATAACTTGCTGTAACGTGAGTACCACTCCCCTGGTTTAGGGTCAAGAACAAAGATAAACCAGCACCAGAGCCCCTGCCTCTGCTATTGCAGCGTCCCTCCAATGCCCTCTATTGACAAGGACTGACATTATTCCAGCTGACAAAGAAGACATGCTTACAGGGTCCTGCTCTTTTCACCAAAAAAAAGGGCAAAGAAGGGTAGATTTAGAGCCAAGTGACAATAATGTGATAAATTGCTACGTTTGAGGAACAAATGCGTGTTTTCTTTTAAAAATTTTTTTAACGTTTATTCATTTTTGAGAGAGACAGAGCACGAGCAGGGGAGGGGCCAAGAGAGAGGGGGACACAGAGTCCAAAGCAGGCTCCACGCTCTGAGCTGTCGGCACGGAGCCCCACGTGGGGCTCGAGCCACAAACCATGAGATCATGGCCTGAGCTGAAGTCAGACGTTTAACCAACTGAGCCACCCAGACGCCCCCAAATGAATGTTTTAATCACAAAGAACTGTAACTAAGTAGGAGGATCATGTGTTGTCTGAGATAATCAAATGAGAAGAACTTATTAAAATTTAATAAGGAAGGATGTGGGGCTTGTCACTGGAAGAAAAGGGGGAAATAGGCTGTAAGACTCCAGGTGACCAGGGAGAGCAGAGACTGACAGAGAGCTGAAAGGACAACAAGATGGGCCAGATTCCTGTGATGTTGTACTCGTCTTTAACAAATGGGATTATCTTACCCTTGTCCCAGAAATAGAAACCTGTACTTCGTATGCTTATTATTCCAGTGACCATAAGTCCATACCCATGCCACAGTTCAGAACTCATCATCACGATGAACTATTTCCCCATTTTTGAATTTATTTTCATGAGACTATTTACAAAGGAAATAAAAACTAAAGCTCACTTTGTTTCATTTAATGTATTACTCCACCTAAAATAATATCTTCTTTAAACTTACTGGTTCAGGTAATATTAAGCTAGTTCCCTTTTTTATGTTTATTTATTTTGAGAGAGAGAGCACGCGCGAGTGAGCAGGGAGGGGCAGAGAGAGACTGAGACGGTGCTCGATCTCAGGAATCGCGAGATCACGACCTGAGCCGAAGTCAAGAGTCAGATCCTTAACCGACTGAGCCACCCAGGCGCCCCTCAGCTAGCATTTCCATAATTCATTCTGTTTATCTGCCTACCATATTGGCTACAAAATATTACACACAGTATCACGTTTTGATTTTATTGGTTTTTTTAATTACACAAGCAATTCATGAATGCGGTCTCGTGAAAGATTTAAGCAATGCAGAAGTGTACGTGGTTAAAAGTGAACGTCTTCGCTTACCAAGATCGGTTGTGCTGGCCCCCGATTATGCATTTCCCCAGATTTGCGCAGTGCTCTTTTCTCTCACTGTTATTGAAGGCCCCTGAAATGATTGCCTCGTAATAAGTACATTCCTCTAGGCTGCAGTGGGGAGGCCCGTCACGCTCCGAGGGTGGAGGAGAAATTGTCCCGGTGCTCCAGTCGTCTATCCCGGAGGGCCTGCCGCGGGGACTACTCCTGGCCTCCCACGTTGCTCACGTGCACGACCCATTCTTGCCTTGGGCCTCGGAACCACCCTTGGGGCTTATCTCTTGCTGCTAAGACACAATATTCCATACAACCCACTCAACACCCATGCTTGCAGACTGACCAGCCTGGCTGGTTCCAGAAACATGGGGGGAGTTGATGCCTTTGGGGGGTATGCTTTGTCTAGTGAAATACCGCAACGAGCAGAGAAATTCTTCTCCCTTGCTCCCCACCCTGGCCAGTTGAGAGATGCAGTAGGTTTATACAGCATCTCTGATGACCTCCCTTGAGACCAAACAGTCACTGGTGTTAGCTGTAAAGCTGGGCCAGCTCAGTAACACAGCTACATTTTTATTGTCTCCCTTCCCTGCCTTTCTCTCCTTTGCCCCTCACTCCTGCTTCCCTAGAACAGCGCCATCCCCGAAAGTGTTAGCGCGTAAGCTTTTGCCCCAGGCTTTGCTTTCTAGGAAACCAAGTTAAGACACCAACCCTCTTATTCTACTTTCCTCTCCAAAGGTCACCATTGTTAATGGTTTAATATGTATCCTCTATTAATTTACTCGCAGAAGTGAAGTTTTTGTCTTGCTTAGCTGTTTTGTGTGAATGCATACTGTACTTTTCCTCTGAGGCTTGTTTTTAACAATATGTTTTGGATATCTCTCGACGTTAGTATACCCAAATTCAATCTCATTTTTTCCCAATATTATAAACATTTTCAATCGTACAACAAAGCTGGAAGAACTTTACAGTGAATGCCTGTGTACTCACGACCTGGACCCGCCCGTCAACATTTTCCTAGACTTGCTTTGGCTCATATTTGTCCATCCCTCTCTTCCTTCACCCACTCATTTTCTTTTTAGATGGATTCCAAAGTAAATTGCAGACATCAGTACGCTTCCCCCTAAAAAAGCATCATATGTATAATTAATTAGAATTTAATGCTTGCATACACATTTTCATTCAAGGTAAAATTTACATACAATGAAATGTACAAATCTTAAGTCTACTTTTGCTGAGATTTTAAGACTTCATACATCTGTGTAATCAAAACCCCTGTGAAGACATAGAACATTATCATCACCCCAGCAAATTCCCTCTTGCTCCCTTCCAGGTCAATTCCTGACCCTAATCTTCTATAGACCACCTTTCTTCCCACTTTATTCCGTCAAAGTTGAGTTTTACCTGTTGGAGAATTTCATATAAGCAGAATTATAAAACATGCGTTCTTTCGTGTAAGAGTTGTTTCACTTGGCATAATGATTTTGAGATTCACCCATATTGGTACATGTAGTAGTAAGTAATTCCTTTATATCATTGAATGGTATTCCACTATATGAATATATAAGAGTTTATATATTTGTTCTCCCATTGATGGGCCCTCGATCTGTCTCCAGGTTTTGGAGAATATATTATGAATATACACATTTTTGTACATCTTTTTTACGCATGTAACTTTTTCGATGTTTGAAATTCAAATAAATTTTCTTTAAATTGAAAATTTCTCCTAAAAAATGTTTATTTATTCTGAGAAAGAGAGGAGAGAGAGAGCAGATGTGTGTACGAGTGGGGGAGAGGCAGAGAGAGATAACCCTAAGTAGGCTCTGCCCTGTCAGCACAGAGCCCCACACAGGGCTGGATCTCACAAACCCTGAGACCATGACCCAAGCTGAAATCAAGGTTAACAAGATCAGATTTGACTTTGGACTTTGGACTATTCTTTAAACAGATTGTAAGGAATGGAGGAAAAATAGGGCATTTACAGAAAACATCTACATATGCACTCAGCGGTACAAATTTGGTGACAGAAGAGACTTAAGTACATGTTGCCATCTCAGAAGTAATTCACAAAGGGCTTAATTTTATTTTCTTAGATTTTAAGAAGGATTTTAAGATCCTTCTTCATCCTCGATCTTGAGAGCCAAATAGTGCTTTAAATGTCCCATATCAGCAGTTTTATACTCTACACCAAGGGATACATTGCAGACGTACTGAGTGTCACTGGAGGAGAGAGTGGAGTAGCTTTGTAAAGAAGTTCAGGTACCAGTGCAAAAAGAAGTTGGCCAAACTAGCTCACTCATCTCTATGGTAACAGCTTCCTCCTCTTTATCAACATCACTTGTTTGTGACAACTTAATGTTTCTGTTTCCTAGGACTCCGCCTTTTGCATAGGAAGTTACAACAGCATCCCCCATATGACTGAGATCTCCCCATACTTGTGCAAATTCATCAGAAGCCATATTTATGACACAGCTCTACTCCTGTTCTGCAATTCCAAGTTCAACACCCAAAGCCATTAACTTCATTTCATAGTCTGCAATCTTTTCTTTTCTTTTTAAATTTTTTAAAATGTTTATTTATTTTATATATTTTTTTAATTTTTTTTAACATTTATTTATTTTTGAGACATAGAGCGTGAGCAAGAGAAGGGCAGAGACAGAGGGAGACACAGAACCCGAAGCAGGCTCCAGGCTCTGAGCCATCAGCACAGAGCCCGACGCGGGGCTCGAACTCACAGACCGCGAGATCATGACCTGAGCCAAAGTCGGCCGCTTAACCGACTGAGCCACCCAGGCGCCCCAAAAATGTTTATTTATTTTTGAGAGAGGGAGAGAGACAGAGCATAAGCAGGGGAGGGGCAGAGAGAGAGGGAGACACAGAATCTGAAGCAGGCTCCAGGCTCCAAGCTGTCAGCACAGAGCCCAACGCACGGCTGGAATTCTCCAACTGCGAGGTCATGACCTGAGCCAAAGTCGGACGCCCAACTCACTGAGCCACCCAGGCGTCCCTGAAACCTTTTCTTGATTTGGAGTTTCAAATACTAGTGCCAGGGTGTCTACACAATCTTCAGCTCTTAGTGTAATGATGTCTTCATTGCTGGCACATTTTAGTATTATGCACGTGCTGGTGAGGTTCACGTCCATGGCCAAGTTGTGGTGGCAGTGACACGTGTGGAAGCCCACACGCAGGGTGAGCTGCACCAGGGAGACGTGGGAGGAGTCTGTGCTGGGCAGGTTTACACCGCTCCCGCTTCTGTCCCAGGGGGGCCTCCTTGACGAGATCCTTTAGCACCTCCAGCACCTTCTTCAAGACGGAGCCCTGAACCAGGCGTGCCTGAAACATGGTGGCGGAGTCACAAGGACGCCGCTACAGGAGGGGGTAAGGGAGGAAGTCGTAGCAGGCTTCGTCATCACTGGATAGGAGCGAGCGGGTGGACACAGGAGCGAAAGCCTGAGACCCAAGAAAATCACTGCACATAAGTTTTCTCTCTGAGTAAATACCTAAGAATAGAATTGCTGGTTCATAGGGCAGGTGTATGTTTAGTTTTGTAAGTATGTATCACACTATTTTCCAAAGTGGCCGTACCATTTTACACTTCCATACCAGAGTGCCAATTACTACTCATCTTGCCAACATTTAGTATTGTCAGTTTTAGTTCTGTTAGACATTGTGGTGGGTGTGTCGTGGCATGTCGTTGGGGTACTCTCGTTTTTTTAAACTTTTTTAATGTTTATTTTTGAGAGAGAGAAAGAGACAGTGTGAGTAGGGGAGGGGCAGAGAGAGAGAGGGAGACACAGAACCTGAAGCAGGCTCCAGACTCCAAGCTGTCAGCACAGAGCCCAAGGTGGGGCTTGAAATCATGAACTGCAAGATCATGACCTGAGTGGAAGTTTGAGACTTAACCAACTGAGCCGCGCAGACACGCCTCTCCCCCTCTTCTTTTGATCCCATTGTTTTTGAGTGCTGCATGGTATTTCATGGTCTATGTACACCGTAATTCTATTGCCCATTCCCCTAACAATGGTCATTAAAGTTGTTTCCAATTTTTCCTGATACAAACGATGTACGGACAGGTATCCACTCGTACGTCCAATTCGTAATGTGTCCACTTGGCTGGGCTGAATTACACTTCCTGGAATGTCCTTTCTTCTGTTTCCTTTAGAGCAGGCCACGGGGAGATACGGGGGATATTTGGAGGGCGGAAGGAAAGCAGCGGCCATTTTCTAGTTCAGACATATAGTTGGCGATCTGCTGACTTACCTCTTTGGAGGTGAAGCAGCAACTGGACTTGCACTTCTCCACCTTCCCCCGGGGTCCTCCATCAGCTTCTGCAACTCCTGAGCCAAGTGCTTGTGTTTTTCTGTGTGACAAAGGGCCCTAGCCTCGGCAGGACACCTACGTCAGCAAGGTTGGCAGCAGTGAAAACCCGGCATGGGCTCCGGTCCGTCCCCACGGGGTGCCGCCTCTTCCTTGGGGTTCGGCCTGCTTCTGATCTCCCCATTTACACCCGTCTTCCCTTCCCCAGGACTTTCTAGAAAAAGAGGTGCTAGGTCAAAGGGCGTGCGTATTTAAATTGCTGACATGGTGATAAGTTGCCTATCAAAAAACTACCAATTTGCACTCTCATAAATAGTGCATGAGGGTGCTCATTTTCCTGCAACTTCATCAGAACTGGATGTTATGAATCATTTTAATTGTCACCAATCTGGTTGGTTAAAAAAAAAAACTAACCGTCTATGGTTTTGATTTGTATCCCTGCTTACCAGTGGGAATGAACATCTTTGCATATGCTATTGGGTATTTTATTTATTCTTCTTCTATAAATTCCTCCACAGACTTTTATTTTTTATTGAGCTATTTGGGCTTCTTTTAAGGAGTTCTTTTTGTATTTTCGATGTTAATGTTTTCTCTTTTCTTGGCCAAATATGTGACTCCAATCTTTCTTATCTTTTAACTTTGTTCGTAATATCTTTCACTCTATAAAAGATTTAATTCGATATAGTGAAACCTATCCATCCTTTTCTTTTATGGTCTCTGGGTTTTATGCTCTTCCTTAGAAAAGCCTTGTCAAATATCATCCTTTATTTTCTTTTAATACTTTCATAACTGTCTCGTTATGTTTAGAATTCTGATTCATCTATTTTTGTTTTCATGCGTAGGGTCTAATTTTTTCCCAATAAGTTATCCAACTGACCCAATGATGTTTATATAATAAATCATCTTTACCTTCCGGGCTTCAAAAGCCACTTTTATCAGATATTAAACTTACATATAGTCAAGAGTCTTTTTCTGGTTGCAGTATTCTGTTCCGTTCATCTAGTATCCGTTGATGTGCTAATACCATACTGCTTTTAATGACTGTAGCTTTGTATTATATTTTACAACATTAATTTTATTTGATTTTTTTTTTTTTGAGAGAAAGGGTGCAAGTGGTCAAGGGGCAGAGAGAGAGAGGGAAAGAGAGACAGAATCCCAGGAGGGGCAAAAAGGCAGAGAGAGAGAATCCCAAGAGGGCCAGAGAAGAGAGAGAGACAGAGGGAGAGAGAGAGAGAGAGAGAGAAGCGGAGCTCACCCAAAGTGGGGCTCATGTTTTGTTTTGTTTTTTCACTCAAAGCGGGACTTGAACTCACGAACTGCGACATGACCTGAGCTCGAGTCCGATGCTTAACCAACTGAGCCCCCCGGGCGCCCTACAGCATTAATTTTAAATGGAATAACCTTTTTGTTAAGGCTTAGTAAGGTACATTTCCTTCTCTGGCCATTTCAGCACTCATTGTTCCACTGAAATTAAAATGTATAATTTCAGAGGCACCTGGTTGGCTCAGTTGGTTAAGCGTCCAAGGCTCAGGTCATGATCTCAATAAATAAACATTTTTTTAAAATTATAGTTTCAGCAAAGTAACCTTATACAAAAGTACCAAGAAAATGGTTACTATTGTCATTACTTGTTTGCAGTCAATCATCTTTGGTTTGTTGCCAGAATTGTGTGTTTTCCTACTAATCTACAGTGAGTGGGTTTAAAGTCCCTTATGGGTCGGGTTTTCTAGGAAGCAGATGCTGAGACAGAATTGGGGACATAAAAGAATTGATGGGGGGCAATGCCTGTGAAGGAAAGGAAGCGGAAGCATTGGGAACCTCTGGAGCGGTCATTGCTGGGTGGATGAGTCCCGGGTTTTGGCCAGGCTTCTGGAAGGCTGAAGCATCTGAAGGCGCTAACAGTCAGAGGCTGTTAGCAAGTTCTCTCAGGAAGGGCGACCTCTGTGGCGCATCTCTTCCTGTCTGCCACACCACCTTTCCCAGCTCCATGGTAGCGGACATGGGGCGGCCTTTTAGTCATTCAACAAACATTGAGTAAGCACCTCCTATATCCCAGGCGATACTTAGTGCTACAGAGATGACTGGAATATTTTCAGCGAGCTCTTTTTCTCAAATGAATCTCATTCCCTACAGAGGTAGCTCGCCATCCAGCAAAAGAAAAATTAGCGCTACGTGTGGAGTATTTTTTAAATTCATCAACTTTTCTTTTTTAATTTTTTAATGTATATTTTTTAGAAAGAGAGATAGAGCAGGAGCAGGGGAGGGGCTAAGAGAGAGGGATACACAGAATCCAAAGCAGGCTCCAGGCTCTGAGCTGTCAGCACAGGGCCCGACTTGGGGCTCGAACCCACAAACCGTGCGATCATGACCTGAGCCAAAGTTGGACGCTTAACCACTGGAGACACCCAGGCGCCCCTAAATTCAGCAACTTTTATTCATCCATAATATAAGATGAAATATGCTAAGTGCGAAACATCCAAAAGCTCTAGAACCTAGCACAGGAACTGGAAAATAGCAGACATTGAACAAGTATCATTGACTGAAAGCCTGCGAGAATTCAGAGGAGAGAAAAATCATTTTTTTTCTGGGGAGCAGGTGTTTGTCACCTATCAACCAGTCAACAATAAAATGTTTAAAAATAAGTTAAAATTGGGGCACCAGGTGGCTCATTTGGTTGAGCATTCTCTCCCAATCTCAGCTCAGGTCATGATCTGAGGGTCATGAGTTCAAGCCCCATGTTGGGCTCTGTGCTGGGTGTGAAGTCTACTTAAATAAATAAATAGATAAAAATAAGAAGTTAAAATCATTTTGCTGCTGCAAAGTCCTCCCATCCTCCTGCCTCCTCCAAGCCCACCCACCCATAATTTTCTTTCCTTCCTCCCAGTCATCACCAAAACTCCTTCCCTAACTCAGGGTGTCAATCTCACTATTTTACTCTAACACTTCTCAGCGATTTAAGAATGAGTTTTTAGGGGCGCCTGGGTGGCTCAGTCCATTAAGCATCTGACTCTTGATTTTGGCTCAGGTCATGATCTCACAGTTTGTGAGTTTGAGTCCCACGTCTGGCTCTGTGTTGACAGCGCAGAGCCTACTTGAGATTCTCTCCCTCTCTCTCCTACCCTTCCCCCGCTCATGCACTCTCTCCCTCTCTCTCTCAAAATAAAAAAACAAACTTAAAAAAGAATGATTTTTAAATTTCTGCAAATGTATCTTGAAAACAGGAGGTGTTCAAACACAAATCGTTCTGTGACTGGTAGAGAGGGGGATCAGCACCCTTGCCGACCGCTGGCACTGTCACCAGCACCACCTCTGCTCTCCTGCGGAAATGTCCTTTCTTCCTCAGCAGTTAGAAACAGAGGTTGTGCGGTTAGCCTTATGGTCTCCTCCTCTTGCCCCTCCCCACTGGGGGCTCCAGACCGCCGACTTCCATGTACACTGTCGGACGGATGGCTCAGGCCTCAGAGGATTGATAGATGAGGTTGCCCACCCAAGGACAAGGCTCCCTGGATTCTACTGTGGGACCATTGTTTCTCTAAAGTGGTACAGGCAGGGGTTTCCAAGGGAGGTGGCTGCTGGTGCGTTTCCACCAGGGAATGAGTCGGGTGGGGATGTAGCCATGTTATAATATTAGCATCGAGACAAAGCGATCTCACCTCCGGGTGGCTCTTGCAGTGATCTCCACCGAAGCCCCCTCCCAGCCCCCACTATGAGACTCAGCCAACAGCTGGCTGAGGCTGGGTAGGCACGGGACTCACAGCAAGGCTCACCCTGTGCTGACTTCCACAGTGACCTCTTAAAGGAAAAAGGAGAGGGACTGACTACCTCAGAGGTTGTGCGGGAAAGCCTGGCTTCCCCACAACACCGTGCTTTGGCACGTAGCAAACTGTAGTCAAGTGCTCCTTTAATTTGTCTGTCCTTCCCACCAGACCGCAAGATACTCGGGGGCAGGGCCGTATCTCTTTCACCCAGGTATCTCCAGCACTATGGAGAGGGGCTCAGGAAACACTAGAAGAAAGAACAGCGTCGAGGGCCCACTATGCAGAAAATAAGACATAGTTCCTGCCCTCATAGAGCAGGGATTTGGGGGACAGACGGTCCACTGGGACTGGGTCGTAAAGGAGAAGTAAGTCTTCGCCAGGGTGGAGAAGCGTGTATATGGGCGTGTGGAGTGAGGAAGAGATAAGCGAGTAGAAGAAAACGCAAGCAAATGCAACATGAAAGGGAATGGCATTTTCAGGGAGTATTCCAGAAGACGCAAGTGCGAGGGTGAGGTCACTTTGAAGATGATGCCAGTTTAGCTGCATCAGCAAGACTCCCTTGAGTTAATATTTATAACTTTATGTTTACCGTTTCGTTATGATTGTTTTAAGATTTTTTAAAAGTCTGACCATTTTAAGCAGTCTATTTTACTTGGTGGAAATATTCTTTTTTTTTGTTTAACTTTTTTTTTTAATGTTTTATTTACTCTTGAGAGAGAGAGACAGAGCATGAGCGAGGGAGAGGCAGAGTGAGAGAGGGACACAGAATCCAAAGCAGGCAAGCTCCAGGCTCCTAGCTGTCATCACAGAGCCCGACTCGAGGCTCGAACCCACGAACCATGAGATCATGACCTGAGCCGAAGTTGGACGCTTAACCAACTGAGCCACCCAGGGGCCCCAGAAGTTGCTCATTCTATTTTTCAATATCCCTTATAGAACAAACTGTTTCATAACTTCCTATTAGAGTTTAGTGCCAGAAAAACTTCCTGTTGTAGTCATCTTTCCTATTATGATACACTGAGAACTATGACATTCAGCAACCTTATGTGTATCCATTTGGCTGCTAGAAAACTAGGACAACATTTAATATTCAGTTCTACTACCTACCTTTACCCTTAATTATCCCTCCACTCTATGGCTTTTATTATTCATATTGACTTAACGATCATATATAAGGGCCTTTATTGAGAAGGTAGTGTTCCAGTTACTCTTGCTGCACAGCACCCATCCCAACTGTAGGGTATAAAGCCCTTTATTATGCTGACTGATTCTGTGTCTCAGGAATTCTGAAAGAGCACCGCGGGGGCTCCTCTTCTGTGCGCCACCCTCTCTGAGCTTCAGCTGGCGACAGCTGTGGATAGAAGCGCTGGGGCTTGGACAGAGAGACAGGGAGACACAGAATCCAGAACAGACTCCAGATTCTGAGCTGTCAGCACAGAGTCCGACGCAGGGCTCGAACTCACAAACTATGAGATCACGACCTGAGCTGAAGTCAGAAACAACTGACTGAGCCACCCAGGCGCCCCTGCAGAAATCACTCTCAAGTGGCTTCTTCACTCACATGGCTAAACCTGGGCTGGAAAGGCCGACGGCCGGGCTCAACTGGAACTGTCAGGTAGAGCACCTACGCACGGCCTCTCCACGTGGCTGGGCTTTTCACTGCTCGGCGGCTGGGTTCCACGGGAGAGCAAACGCAGCATTCCTAGACCACTAAGTGGAAGGTGCGTGGCCTTTGCTAGCCTCAGAAACCACCCAGCACTTCTGCCATACACTATAGAGTGTAGCAGTCACCAACTCACCCGGATTCAAGAACGGAGTCCGAAGACCCATGTCTCAATGGGAGAAGGATTAATCATTTCTGGCCACTGTCAAAAACTATAGACATAAATAATACAAACAGGGGCGCCTGGGTGGCTCAGTCGGTTGAGCGTCCGACTTCTGCTCAGGTCATGATCTTGCGGTCTGTGAGTTCGAGCCCCGCGTCGGGCTCTGTGCTGACAGCTCAGAGCCTGGAGCTTCGGATTCTGTGTCTCCCTCTCTCTCTGCCCCTCCCCCACTCATGCTCTGTCTCTCTCTGTCTCAAAAATAAATAAACATTAAAAAAATTAAAAAAAAATAATACAAACAATAAAATCATGGCTGTTTTTCGGTCAAAGAGATCTAAATAGGCGGTTTCTCAGCATTTATCCCTGCTCAGACCCCATGGCCAGCGCTTGGCGGGCTGTGGAGGGCCGAAGAGGTCTCTTCAGCTCCCTACGATCTTCCCACATTCGTTATGGAGCCATTTTAAAAATTCACCAAAGTATCTGCAAAGCTAAGGGGGAAAGCTAGCTAAAATTAGATATATTACTAATTTGGTAGCAACACGATTATTTTGGCCCTCGATAACTTTTTAAAAGGGCATTTAAAAAGCTATTATTTTAGCCATGAAAGATTAATGAAAGACATCTTTCTTTTTAATGACTCGTGAGAGGACACCTTTTCCACTGGTTGGAAATAATAAATTCTGCAGATACCTGAAAACAGACACGTCTAAAAACCATCCCTCTTCCTCTTCTTCCTCCTAGTCCCTTCCCTTCCTGGATTTTTTAGAAGAAATTCCTTTATTAAGCACCTAAAATGTGCTAAGTATTGTTGTCACTCCCGTAACATCTCAAAGCACAGATGTAGCAGCCAGTTTAATAATATGATTAAGATACAATATTTCAGGGGTTGGCAAACTTTTTCTGGAAAGAGCCAAATAATATTTTATGCTTGGTGGGCAATACAGTCTCTTTTACAACTATTCAACTCTGCTGTTGCAGCAAAAAGTAGCTATCGGCAATATATAAATGAATATGCATGACTGCGTTCCAATGAAACTTAATTTATGGACCCTTAAATTTGAATTTCATACCAGGGCGCCGGGGTGGCTCAGGCTCAGGTCACGATCTCGCAACTCGTGAGTTCGAGCCCCGTGTCAGGCTCTGTGCTGACAGCTCAGAGCCTGGAGCCTGCTCCGGATTCTGTGTCTCCCTCTCTCTCTCTCTGCCCCTCCTCCAATTGCACTCTGTCTCTCTGTCATACATAAATAAATATTTTCAAAAAATTAAAAATAAACAAATAATAAAAACCAATTTTAGGGGTGCCCGCTGGCTCTATCAGTAGAGCATATGACTTCTTGATCTCAGAGTTGTGAGTTCAAGCCCCACGTTGGGGATACAGTTTACTTTAAAAATATATATATAAATAAATAAATAAACATTTAAAAACCAATTTTAGTTTGTAGACAAACACAAGCAGTGGGCCAGCTTTGGCCTGTGGCTGCGACTTGCCTCCCCCTACAAAACTGAGTGGAAAACAGGATGCAGAATTGTATTCACAGTATGATTTCCATAACTCAAAAAAAGGGGGGGCACCTGGGTGGCTCAGTCAGTTAAGCATCTGACTTCGGCTCAGGTCATGATCTCACAGTTCGTGGGTGCGAGCCCTGCGTCGGGCTCTGTGTGGACAGTTCAGAGCCTGGAGCCTGCTTCGGATTCTGTCTCCCTCTCTCTCTGCTCCTCCCCCACTCATGCTCTGTCTCTCAAAAATTAAATAAACATTAAAAAAATTTAAAAAAAAAAAGGAGGCTGACACATCAAGAAAAGGCCGAGAGTAAATCTACAAAACGTGGTTGCATTTTTGTGCCAAATTATGGTTAATTTTCCTCTCTCTTCAGTAGTTTCGAATTCTATTGAAGGGAATGTTTTACTTGAATAATGAAAATACAAATGTTTGAAAGAATGAACGTGGCAGCGTTCACCTCAACAGCATAAATACCAGAAATCATGAAGAAGGAGAAAATTACAGGCACACCTCGAAGCATTGCATCTCACTTCATTGCGCTTCCCAGAGAGACAGCATTTGTTACATACGAAGGTGTGTACCAACCCTGCTTCGAGCAAGCCCATCCCGTCATATTGCCAACAGATATTTCCAACTATTTGCTTACTTGGTGCCCTGTGTCACATTTCGGTAATTCTTGCAATATTTCTAACTTCCGTTATTCTTATATTTGTTATGGTGATCCGTGATCAGTGGTTAGACTTGCTGAAAGAGTTCATGGCTAGCATTTCTTAGCAATAAGGTATTGTATGCTTTTCAGACACGATGCTATTACACACTTTTTTTTTAATTTTTCAAGATTTTATTTATTTTTTTATAATAGTTTATTTTCAAATTGGTTTACATGTAACACCCAGTGTTCATCTCAACACGTGCCCTCTTTAATGCCCGTCACCCCCTCTCCCCCCTCCCTCACCCCCCTCACCCTCAGTTTGTTCTTAGTCTTTGAGAGTCTCTTATGTTTTATCTCCCTCCCTCTCTTGTGTCTTTTTTCCTTTCCCCTCTTCCCCTTCCCCTGGGTTTTGCTTAGTCTCGCAAAATCCACCTATGCATGGAAACATATGGTATCTGTCTTTTTCTGACTGACTTATTTCACTTAACATAATACCCTCCAGTTCCATCCATGTTGCTACACATGGCCAGATTTCATTCTTTCTCATTGCCGCGTAGTAGTCCATTGTATATATGTACCACATCTTCTTTATCCATTTGTCAGTTGATGGGCACTTGGTCTCTTTCCATGATTTGGCTATTGTCTAAAGTATTGCACACTTTCTAGACTACAGCATAGTATAGACATAATTTTTATATGCACTGGGAAACCAAAAAATTCATTTAACTCACCTTATTGGGATACTCGCTTTATCGCAGTGGTCTAGAAACGACCCTGCGATATCTCTGCGGTGGAATGAATCCTGTGGTGTTGGACTGGACCTGGACTTATTTATGTATATATCAGTCTGTATCTGTATATCTACATCTAGACCTCAGCCTAGCTATCACGCTACCTAGGAAGTGTCCACCGGGAGGTAGTGAAAGCAGCAGCGCTTCAAAAGCAATGAGCACACCCAGCATGATCTCTCCACTGCAAGAAGCAAAGCTCTTTGGAGAAGGATCCGATTCCAGGACTCGGGCCAGCATAAAATACAAGGTAAGCCTGGAACATCTTGTGGGAGAAAATAAGTGTTCAAGTAACCACTGGGACATGTCACGTGGACACAAAAGCTGGCTTGAATGGGCTTCCACTGGCCAAATCTGGAACATCTGAAGCATTAAAATAAATGACAGCAAAAGATTCTAGCCCAATGGATACAGCCGGAAACCGCCGAGTCCGTATGCTCTAAAAAATAAATAAACATTAAACGGTTTGATGGGCAATGAGTGATTTCTATAGCTTCAAATATCTCTCTATATAACACTTTATAATTAGGAAAGGGGAAAGTGTCACTGTAGAGTGGGGAAGCATGTGGGACATCATCTTAATCAAGCATCCAAGGGAACGGCATCAGTAATGAGACAAATTGACGAAGCTGAAATTGATACGACGCGCTGAGTGAGAAGGACGCAGCCTCACTTCGGTGATGGTCCTGCCAGAAATGCATAGCCCCGATCCAGGCAAGACTGGACACACGAAACCCAACAGAGGGACAGTCTCCACCTTAGCTGGGCCCCCGCCACTCGCCGCGCAGCCCGAGCCCGGCCGGCCGCCGACCCTCCGGGAGTCCGGGCGCCCCACGGCTCCACACACGCCGGGCACCGTCGCCGCGCCGCCTTCCCGCCGCCGCCAGGAGGCTCCGCGCGCCTTCCCGCCTTTCCCGGCGCCGGGCCCGGGCGGGCGGGCGGCGCGGCCATTGTCCCGCAGCCCCTCCCGGGCGCGCAGGAGGGGCTTGGCCGGGCGGCCGCGGAGAAGGGCGGCCTCGGGGTCCGGAGCCGGTGCGCCCCGGCGCCGCCCGCCTCTCCCCGCGGGCCGTCGCCCCGAGGCCGGGGGCCCCTCCGCCGCCAGCCGCCCGCGCCGCCTTTGTGACCGTCCCCGGCCCCTCGGAACCGGCGCGCCGCCGCCGCCGCCGCCGCTGCGCCCGGGGCTGCAAATGGCGCCCGGCCGCCTCTGCGCCTCCCGCCGCTCTCCCGGCCCGGGGACGTCTGGGGGCGCCGCGCCCGGGCCGCATCCCGCCGCCGCCACCGCCGCCGCCGCCCGCCCTCCGCCCGCAGCGAGGCTCGCGGCCCGTCCCGGCAGCCCCGACGCCCCGCCCGCCCTCCGCGGCGAACACCTCCGGGAACCCCAGAAACGCTAAGTAAATCGACGTTTTAAAAAAGACTGTGGTGAAGTACACGTAAAACCTATCCTTTTAAGGACGAGTCTTTGGTACTAAATGCATTCACAGTGTTGTGCAACTGTCCCCTCTATCTAGTTTCCAGAACTTTTTCCTCCACCTTAAAGGGAAACCTGCATTCCCTCCTCCCGCCCAGCCCCTGGCAACCACCGATTTTTTTTTGTCTTCTATGGATTTGTCTATTCTGGACATTTTATGTAAGTGGATTATACAATGTGATGTCCTCTGTCACTGGCTTCTCTCGGCTAGCATAATTTCAAGATTCATCTAACGTTTTCAAGAGTCCTCCGTGTTGTAGATGTATGAGTACCTCTTTCCTTTTGATTGGGTGAAGAATACCCCGCCGCACGCACATGCCACATTTTGTTTATCCGTTCACTAGTTGATGGACATTTGGGTGTTTCCACCTTCTGGCTATCGTAAATAGAGCTCTGATTGTTTGCATGCGCGTACAAGTTGGTGGAAACACCTGTTTTCAAATTCAGTTCTTCTGGGTATGTATAACTGAATTGACTTTTGCTCTCCTACTACTGGAAAAACCATCCAGCCACCTGCAAATTTCTCCCCCATTGATTCTGGGAACTCCTGGAGGTATACAATGCCCGCTCCAGTAAAATTTCCTGTGTGCCTTGATTTTTTTGATATAGGAGCCACGTGGGCCTGGAGCACCTGGGTGGCTCAGTTGGCTAAGCATCGGGCTTTGACTCAGGTCATGATCTCACAGTCGGTGAGTTTGAGTCCAGCATCTGAGCTCAGAGCCTGGAGCCTGCTTCAGATTCTGTGTCTCCCTCTCTTTCTGCCCCTCCCCTGCTCACACTCTGTCTCTCTCTCTCGGAAATGGATAAAACATTAAAAAATTTTTTTAAAAACGAGACACATGGGACAATATTTCTGCTCTCTCCGAGGCCCCTTCTCAGAGGATCTGTCCCCCATACTATCACCCGCCCCCAGCTTCCAAATAACACACCCCCCATCCCACCCTAACCTCTTGATCTGAGCCCTCTTCGGCCTGACCCAAGGTGCCACGTGACCCCGCAGAACCCAGCTTTTGCTGAGCGGAAATGGAGGTGTTTTCCTTTGGAGAATTTTACCTGAAGGACAGAGCAGTGGTCAGGTCAGGGCTGGGGCAGCCATTTAGAGCTCGATGAATGGGCAGAAGAAAGCTAACCCTCTAAGAGTGGCTGGGAACTTCACGCTGGCAGAGAGAAGCAGCCAAGGAGTATAGACAAGGACCACGGGAGACCAGGAGCAGTCTCAGTCCTTGCCTGCTAATTCCAGGTGATCTGCTGGATTTCCTCCCCTAGGATGTTCATGAAATCCCTCATTTGAACCTTGAAACAAATCATTTTAAAACTGCTTTCAAATTTTAGTTAGCCTCAGAAACCCCCTGGGCTGATGCTGAGGCCGGTGGTTCTGGGACCACACATTGAGAACCATTACCTTCGGCTTGCTTCAATGCCTGTGCCTTGAAGCCAAAAGTGCCCTCAGACAAGCGCTCTGATGTCTGCTGCTGAATCTGTAAGAGCTTGGAAAAGCCAAAATCCTGGCTGCCTGCAGTGCTCACCCATAGGGCCCATCCAGCCGGATTTAACCTCTCTTGCCTTAGCTGTTTGCTAAGGATACACGGAAGACAGAGGATGTGCAGAGTTGCGAAATGCAGGGCAGCCGGTGCCCCCACCCTCCCGCTCTGCCTGCTGCTTTTGGCAGGTGTTCAAAGCAGTGCAGTGTGAGCTCCCGGCATCTCACCAAGATTTAAGATCATGCTCCTTTAGTTTCTGCCTATAGCTCTCACGCTGCAGGCTCAGGCGTACTTCCTCGGCGCTGAGCCAGCTGACCATCTTTTCTTCTGGTCAGATATTTCCAGAGACTTCCCCCAAAACAACTTCATATGGATCAGCTGTGTCCCTTCCCTGAGCCTCATACGTATTAGATACATTTAAATCTTAGTGATGTTCACAAACTGGTCCATACATACCAGATAGGTTTAATCCTAGTGATGCCCACCTATCCTGAATGAGGTAGAACAGATCTCTTGTGCCAACCAACATTCTAGATCGCTGGTAGGCACACTCTGTAAAGTGTCGGGTAGCAACTATTCGGGGGCTTTGCGGATGAAAGATGTCTGTCACAATGACTCAACTTTGCCACCGCAGCAGAAAAGCTGGCATATACAATGTGGGAAGGAATGGGTGCGCCTGCGTTCCAGCAAAACTTTATTTGCAAAAAACAGGCAGCAAGTAGGATTTGGCCCAACTTCTGTTTTAGATAGTACTTTTTTTCTCCCTATTATTAAATGAAGTTAATGAGTCTTCAAACAGATGGAAAGTGTATTTACCGTTAGCAGTTCTATATTGTTATAGGGATTCTTAAAAAAAAATTTATAGGTTTTTTCAAGAACTGGCAGTAAGCCCAGCCAATCTTAAATAAATCAACATTTTCAAAAAATGTAAAATTATATACCAACATATACCTACAACGGAACCAACTTGCTTTCTTTAAAAGATAAATATTTGACACTGTTTGTTTAAGCAGAAATAATTTTGGAAACAAAAATATGCACGTCTTAAAGGTTTATATTAAAAATGGAATGCTGAGACAACAGAAACAAGAAGTTAGATCTATATTACATAGCTTATATCCACCCATGTATTACTTTATCTCTCTTGTTTTTAGTTCTTATATATAAAAAGTAAAAATAGCAAATCGACACATAACCCAGACAACAATGATTTATAAACAGACTTGGTACATAGCCACTTTAACATAAAGACCAACTCGGTTCCAGAAAGCAGAAGGTCTCCCACTCCTTAAAAAAAGTCTCAGTTGCTCTTGTTTTTCAATGGTCGGAATCATTTCCAGCTTCATCTTCTCTCTTGATCTTTTTTTTTTTTTTTTTTTTTTGATAGCAGTTTTGGCAAGTGCCTTTGTAAGAGGAACTAGTCCACTTGGCAACTTGGCAGCCAAAGATCAAGTCCGTTTCTATTTTCCTTCCAAGAGTTGTTGCAAAGTGCATGACTATAGAGCTCGGGGCTTAGACTGGTTGTGTCTTTTCTGATTTTTGGGTTGTCTGCCATTAGTTTTGCCTCTTCCTGCATTCCGCGTTACCCACTCATCGAACAGTAGGCAGTCTTCTTTCACAGAATCTCAGTGTCCCGGCTTGGAATTCTCTGCCCAGAAACTGTCTCACTGAAGGAAATAATTGGTCCTAACACCATGGGGCAGAAAGGTGTGAAAAGATGTTTGATGGAAGCTGCTTCTGTTTAGAGCTCTATTTAATAGCTGTCTTTGTTTTCTTAGCTAATATATTATTCATAGAATTCCTCATTAGACTTTCACATAAAATAGTGGTACTGAGAAAAAGTTAACTAACTTTATTTATTTATTTATTTTTAGAATGAGCTTCTTTATTTTTTTTAAACGTTTTAACTTTAAATTATGACAGATTATTAACTCATTCATGTGAGGGGATCAATCCTCAGTTCATTTCACTCATTCTAAAGCTGCCTTAACCATTTCAGACTGAGCCATTCCAACATTCCCAGTTATCTAACTTAAGTCCATTTTAAATTCTCTAAGTACAGAAAATAGTTAAATTACATTGGTTTCTGAAGACAAAAGGAGCAAGAAAGAAAAAAAACACTTTGTCTGGAACCCGGATAAGGCTGTTTTCTATTATAAACTTGTCACTAGGGTGTCTCAATCTGACTTTGCATAAATCCAGAGAAAAATTTAGTTTGAGTCTATTTCCTCCTGAGTCTCAGGTTGATTTAACCAAGTCAGAGACGATGTGCACTAATTTTAACCCCAAACTTGATAAATATTTCATGAATAACCAGGATCACCGCTTCTACATATTTTTAGATCAGAAAGTGGCTAATCTATCTTACAAATAACTACTATACATTGTCACAGACCTTTACATAAAATTAGCTTTTGCAGAAAGTTTGTTAAAATCCACTGAATCGGGGCGCCTGGGCGGCTCAGTCAGTTGAGCCACGGACTCTTGATCTCGCCTCAGGTCATGATCTCACAGTACGTGGGTTTGAGCCCCGTGACGGGCTCTGCACGAATGTGGAGCCTGCTTGGGATTCTGTCTCTCCTTCTCTCTGTCCCTCCCCTGCTTGTTCTCTCTTTTTCTGTCTCTCTCTCAAAATAAATAGATAAACTTTAATTTTGTTAATCTTTATTTATTTTTCAGAGAGAGAGGGAGAACGTGAGTAAGGGAAGGGCAGAGAGAAGAGACAGAGGATCCCAAGTGGGCTCTGCGCTGAGAGCAGAGAGCCCGATGTGGGACTTGAACTCACGAATCATGAGATCGTGACCTGAGCCAAAGCCAGGCACTTAATCCCAACCGAGCCACCCAGGTGGCCCTAAATAAACAAATTTAAAAAAAATTTTTGGGGGGAGTCACCTGAGTGGTGCCTCAGGTGGTGCCTTAGGGACCTGAGTGGTTGGTTAAGCATCCAACTTTGGCTCAGGTCATGATCTCACGGTTTGTGAGTTCAAGCCCCACGTCAGGCTCTGTGCTGACGGCTCAGAGCCTGGAGCCTGCTTTGGATTTTGTGTTTCTCTGCCCCCCACCCTCTCCCTCAAAAATAAACATTAAAAAAATTTTTTTTAATTGTTTTAATTCACTAAATCAAGAAATACCCAAAATACATTTTCACTCAATACCATAATATTTTATTATATGTGCTGCTGATTTAAATTATGTGGTTTGTGTTTCAGATAAGATTGTTCATGTTGGGGCGCCTAGGTGGCTCAGTCAGTTAAGTGTCTCACTCTCGATTTCAGCTCAGGTCATGATCTCGCGGTTCCTGGGATTCATCTCTAAGTTGGGCTCTGCTCTGACTGCTTGGGATTCTCTCTTCCTTTCTCTCTGCCCCTCCCCTGCTTGCTCCCAGAGAGACAGAGAGAGAGAGAGAAAGGAAGGAAGGAAGGAAGGAGGAAGGAAGGAAGGAAGGAAGGAAGGAAGGAAGGAAGGAAGGAAGGAAGGAAGGAAGTAGGTAGGAAGGAAGGAAGGAAGGAAGGAAGGAAGGAAGGAAGGAAGGAAGGAAGGAAGGAGTTTGCAAAAGCAATTTCAAGATAATGTTGTATATTTTTTAATGTTGAAACTTTTTATAAACAAAATGAATACATTAAAGCCAAATATATGAGGGGTGCCTGGGTGCCTCAGTCGGTTAAGTGTCCGACTTTGACTCAGATCATGATCTCACGGTTCGTGGGTTCAAACCCTACATCAGGCTCTGTGCTGACAGCTCAGAGCCTGGAGTCGGCTTCAGATTCTATGTCCCACTCTTTCTCTGCCTTTTCCCCACTCATTCTCTATCTGTCTCCCTGTCTCTGTCTCTCTCTCTCTCTCAAAATATGAATAAACATTAAAAAAAAAAAAAAAACTTGGCGTGGTGCCTGGGTGGCTCAGTTGGTTAAATGTTGGACTCTTGGTCTCCGCTCAGGATAGTGATCTCAAAGTTTCGTGAGTTCGAGCAGGTACTGACAGTGCAGAGCCTGCTTGGGATTCTCTGTCCCCCTCTCTCTGCCCCTCCCTCACTTGCGCCGTCTCTGTCTCCCTCAAAATAAATAAATAAACTTAAAAAAATCTTTAATAAAAAAACCCCTCTAGTTTGCATTAAAAAATCAAAGACATGATACCTATTAAATAAGCGAGCAATAAAGATTTCGATTTGCCCTGTATGTGTGTGTGTGTGTGTGTGTGGAGGTGGTTTATGTTGTTCAGATGTGGGTGGGTATTACAGGCACAGAAATTAAAGTAACTCCCCCATTCTCACCAGGCGATTTGCCCTCTCCCTGTCTAAGCATCACAAGAATGTAAGCCACAATCACACGCAGCCACGGCATTTCCCTCTCCTGTGATTTTAGTCTGATGGGCACTAAGGCTATCTATGGATGATCTTTGCTGCCTGCTCCAACGTGTTTATGGTCAGCATTGGCCTGGCGGGAACTGGTTTCTGGGACTAGTCATTTCATCTCTCTGTAAAATAGAGTTAGATGAGACTATCTCTAAAGTCCCTTCTATTTGTCTAATTCTTTGAACGGTTCTGTTCCACATGTATCTGGTTTCTGGGGTATTAACTAGTTAACACGGCCAGCCAAGACCCAGTCCAGACGCAATGGGCCTCCTCCACGTCGGTCACAGTGGCAACACCTTGTTCTGTCTCGTCACGCTGGATTAGGATAATGGGAAGTTATTTGGCGGCGGTGGTAGCCGTGGTGGTGTTTGAATACGAAAACCATAGTGTCTGATGCATATTTTCTGAAGAGTAGGATATCCTGAAATGCTTATAATATTTGTGCATCCCTGAAGAAAACAAGTAACCTAAACATTGTTAATGTCTAAAACCACCGTGTTTGGAAGAGGCAGGAAGTGTCAGAAACTAAAGTGCTTATATCCCAAAGACAGAAGTTTACTGGATGAGAAGGACCACAATAACAGAAGCTTAGACCAAAAAAAGCCTTCTCAGAGGCTCTGAGACTGGGGTAGGTGTTCTACCCAAGCTCTGAGCCCCGACCCATCCTTGCGTCACCGTCCCACCCAGACCTGTGTTGTAGCTGCTCAGCGGCTCGTCCCCCTGATCACACACTGCAGACTCCTTGAGGGCAGGGATTTTGCTTGTTCGTTGGTGTACCCCTAGTGCCTGACATATAGGAAGGACTCCATGAATAAATGTTGGATAACTTTGCATAAATAGCCAGCTATCTCCACTTACGGATTTTCCAGGAGCAACAGAAGCAAGCAGAAGCAGTACTGCGTGGCAGAAGCATTGTTACCAAGCGCCTAGTGCTTGTGGTTGCCAGGAGGACCTAGGTTCCCATCAATGTGTGATTCATGGAATCCCCACAAATGTCTATTCGATAATGTCCTTGTAGTATGTCCTCCTATACCTGCCTACTCTAAGTAGCACCAAAGGATGTATGACCTTCTGCTGGGACCATTTTGACTATTTATCCAACTCTATTCATTCCTCAGCAAAATCTGTCAACAGTGTGTTCACCACAAGCTGCTAAACCCAAAGAATGAATTCCCTTCAAGAGAAGAAAATGAGTTGGTGTTGGCTATATTTTAATAGGAAGTTCCTCTGGCTACATTTTATAGGAACTAGGTGGGGTATCTACTATGCAATTGCTCAGCGTACTGCTTGGTAATGGATTAAAGGACATTTTTCCCCTTCCATATGAGAATTTGACCTTTCGTTAACTGTCTAGCTCTGGTTTCCCTGGCAGCTTAATAAAGAATAGCGTATCGACTATGTTGCTGGAATCATTACATATGGTAGAGCTGACCCCTAGTCCGTAAACTGCATCCAGACTGGGAGAACTATAAAAGCCCACAGCTCTGGGCTTCCCTGAGTACAGTGACTCTTGGAACAGACCTATCTCTTGTGGGGACGCTGGAGAATATGTCTATGGAGTGGTTATAACAGACACTCGCTCCCACGAGACAAGAGGCTTTGAAGCCAGGATAGGTTCCATACTTGCCTGATGTGGGTCCGTCCCCTTGCACTGAAGCTACGACACACGGACAGTTGCAGGGATTCCGGTAGAAAAACAACATGTGACTCTGCCCTGCTGCTGAGCTGTGCTTCCCATCCCGCAGCCTTCGAAGTGACTCCGATGCCAAGTGTAGCAGTTTCAGAGTATGAATGTTTCTAAATGCTCGGCGGAGCCTAAGTAGACCCCTGGAGGGCACTGTAGTACTACTTGCTTTGTGTTTTGTTTTGTTGTTTCCTTTCGTTTTGTAGTAGAGGCTCCACAGGGACTAAGAGAGATGTGACGGCTGTCTGCTTCCAAAAGACTCGTGATCATACCCTTCGCGATCCGTCGGGATCGTTGGAGACAATCGACGTTGCACACAGTCTGTCTCCATTACAGGTCACCAAGACATGTCACAGGTTGATGCCTTCCCTTAAAATCCCCAAGCTCGTTCCTACTGAACCTTCTCCGCCCAAGCACGCAGTCCCCACCCTAGCCCTCCAATTTTTAATATGCTGCCGACAAAGGTCCAAAAATCAAACGATGGATATAGAAATTGCTCCCTCAAACAGAGTTGTCAATGAAGAACTGGGGGTAGTAAAATAATCTACCTGGAGGTCAGAACGGATGCTAGAAGTCCTCCGGTTATGAAGTTTCCATAGCCTCGGATCACAGTAGTGTCAGTTACTGTCACCTGTTAAAACTAGGGCGTGTTCGGAACCAATGAACTACTCCTGCCAAACGAAAAACAGTTCATTTCTCCTTCCAGACGCATTATCTGAAGAAAAGAATTCTATTTTCCCGCACAATAATGAAAGGTTTGAGGAGCATAGTCATATGTGGCAGAAACACTGAACAAAAATCCATGAAAACATTGCCCATCATAAGCAACTGAATCAAGCCTGGCTGGCTCCGTTGGTGGGAGCTCGTTTTGGAGCTGGAAGACAGCACAGCCGCACGAAAGCTACAAGAGACCAACAACGACAGGAAATACAGTGGTGATGCTCTAAACAGAGTGCAACAGGAACTTCTCACACCCCCCAACCCTTTGCCCCTCCCCGCCCCATTACACTAGACTTCACAGAGGTAATTCTATAGTCAATGCACAAGAGACACATAAGAAAAACTTACAAGTCCAATGAATCCAGTTGACCAGAGGCCACTCCGGTCTTCCCACTGCCCTCCGAATCAGCACATGCAGTCACACACGTGGCTTCTTCCCCCAAGCAGTCTATCACAACTCCAATTAATGACAACAAAAACCCATCATGTATTCTGAGCCCCCAGAATACTCACTTTCACAATATTTTGCAAACCACTAGGTCAGTAGCTTTCTCAAGGAATATTCCAACTGTAGTGACCACCAAAATATATACATCAAAATGGCATCTATCGACCAAATGACCAGAAGTCACGTTGCTCTATGTCATTTCTTAGTCTATTACGGATACGAGCCTCATTTACCTTCCTTTCCAACCCTTGCTGTGAAGGCCTGTCCCTTTCCCCCAAGAGAAACAACTCCCCGTGGGTGCCATTTTTAAATTCCATTACCAATAAGAATTCTGTTATTGTCCATGCAATGTATCTAACATAAGACAAATAATCTCTTTGTGAACTTGGATTGAATGTGCCAGAAAGATGCCAGATAGAAAATAAATCATTAACGGTCTGTGTTGGACCCAACTATGAATTTACTTATAAAGATGTCACCAACCCCATTAATTACACCCCAAAGACACTGTGCAATTATAAATATGGACCACCAACTGTGAACATAAGTTTAAAACAGAGGATAGTTTATGATCTTATAGTCCAATTAAAGGGATTATCTCCATTAAAAGTGATAGAATTCAGTGGTCCAGTTAGTACTGAAGTCAACACATAAACTCACACAGCCAATTGGGAATGCAACAATCTGAGACATTATGGAGAGAATAATTTAATATTAAGCTTCATGTTCCATTTTCCTCCCAGTGATTTTGCTACTTTAAAATATAATAAGGGGCACCTGGGGCGCTCAGTAGGTTAAACGTCCCGCTCTTGATTTTGGCTCAAGTCATGATCTCACAGTTTGTCTGTGTTGACAGTGCAAAGCCTGCTTGGGATTCTCTCTCTCTCTCCTCCTTTCTCTCTGCTCCTCCCCAACTCGTGTGCACGGGTACACTCTCTGTATCTCAAAATAAATAAATAAACTTTAAAAAAACAATAAAATAAAACTATGCTAAACTGACCAGAGCCTAGTAATGGTCCTGGGAGTATGAATCAGATCAGAATTTCTTTCTTTCTTCTTCTTTTTTAATTTTTTTTTTTTTTTTTTTTTGAGAGACAGAGAAAGACAGAATGTGGAGTTGGGGAGGGACAGAGAGAGGGAGACACAGAATCCAAAGCAGGCTCCAGGCTCCCAGCTGTCAGCACAGAGCCTGATATGGGGCTCGAACTCATGAACCTCGAGATCACGACCTGAGCCAAAGTTGGATGCTTCACCGGCTGAGCCCCCCCAGGCGCCCCTAAGATTTCTAAGTTTCTACATCACAAACCTAATCAGAGCTTAGGCAAGTTATGAACAATTTGGCCTTAACTCCCGATTTTACTAATTCCACTCTTTTCCAACACTTGTGGGAGCATGAGGGCCTACTAAATATTGTGAAGGTAAAAGGTAACCTAAAACATAACACAAAAGTAAGTTTGCTCATTAAAGGTCATTTTAAAAATCTGACTTTATCTTACGTAAAGGTTCCTCAGCCTTGGTACTCTTGACATTTTGGAGTAGAAAATGCTTTGTTTTAAGGGGCCGTCCTGTGCATTGCAGGGTGTTGAGTACCAACCTCATCTGGCGGCCAAAGGAACTCTGCCCTGAGTTATAACAATTGAGGATGCCTCCAGACATTGCCAAATGTCCTTCGGGGCACAAGGTCACTCCCAGTTGAAAGTCACTGTCTTAAAGTGAAATTGCTAGTGTAGTAACTGTGGTTACTTTGCACCCAGCAATATGGTTAGGTCATGGAGTCACTGAACAAGTTGCTCTACCAGAGAAAGCGGGACAGAAGTTGAACTGGGGGGTAGAAAAGTCACATTAAAACACCAGAGGTAATTTAGGTGTGCCTGGCTGGCTCCGTTGGTGGGACATGCAACTCTCGATCGCAGAGTTGTGAGTTCGAGCCCCATGTTGGGTACTGGAGATTGCTTATAAATAAAATCTAAAAAAAAAAACAACAACAAACCCACGAGAAATCATTTAAACAGAGCAAAAATATCAAACCTAACTCCTTGCAAAGTACACCCTTCTAACAATCGGTTAGGTTTCTCTTTTGCGAAGATCCCTCCTTTCAAACAACAGCTAAGATTTCCATTTCAGGTAAGAAAAGTGTTCTGGTCCTTGATCATTTCTAGTCTGTAACTCTTGATCTAGAACAATAATTTTCAAACTCTCTGTGGTAAAAGACCAGTTTTGACGTTTCAAACCTACTGCAAGACCAACGCACGGTCCTGCTGTGTAAACTCGTATCAAAGAACTCACAGACCAGCTATCGCGGGCTACAGCTTGAGTACTGCCGTTGTGGAGTTCGAACCTCTTTTGAGAAGTATGGTTTAAGCACCTTTTGAACTCTTCAATGACTAACATTCACAAGCCCATTTGTAACGGTTTTTATTATTTTTTTTGTTCAAGAGGCAGAAAGACAGGTGATTTCACCACCTTTGGAAACACAACTAGACTAAAATTAAAGGAAGAAAAAGGGATTTCTTTTAAAAATCTATTTTGGGGCGCCTGGGTGGCTCAGTCGGTTGAGCAGCCGACTTCGGCTCAGGTCATGATCTCACGGCTTGTGAGTTCAAGCCCCACATCGGGCTCTGTGCTGACAGCTCAGAGCCTGGAGCCTGCTTTGGATTCTGGGTCTCCCTCTTTCTGTCCCTGCCAACTTGTGCTCTGTCTCTCTCTTAAAAATAAACATTAAAAAAAATCTTTTTTTAATTAAAACTTAAAAAAAAATCTATTTTGGTGGGCATCTGGCTAGCCCTCAGGGTCATGAGCTCAAGCCCCACCTAGGGTGTGGAGTCTAATTAAAATAAATAAATAAATAAATAAATAAATAAATAAAAACTTTTTTAAAAATCTATTTTTATGTCTTTATTTTTTGTCTTATGTCTTTAACATAAGACAAAATTATGAAAGTGCCTTAAATACCCTTATACCTAATATTTCCTGCTCTTCAGCCTTTTAAAGAAGTATAGCCTCTTCTGTTAGAAGAACTATTGGCTGCAAAGGTTTTAAAAATCTGTTCTATCAACCTTCTCTTTCCCTCCAGGGGATCTTTTAAAAGGTAAACAATTGAGGGACGCCTGGGTGGCTCAGTCTGGGTGGCTAAGGGTCTGACCCTTGATCTCGGCTCAGGTTGTGATTTCACGGTCAGTGAAAGATTTATATTTACAAATATATTTCTCTATTTAGAAATATAACTTGTTTACATAGGCTTACACTTTCCCTCCAATGAAAGTTCTATTCATAATCGAAGTAGAAGGCCGTCAGCAGGGGTCACATTTCCACGTGACATAGCAGCGGCTCTTGAAGATGGCAGGAAAACGCAGGAAGCAGATTGAGTTTCACCCGAATGACTTGTTTTATAATCATAAAACAGGTTCTCCGTGTGTGCAGAATCATCATATCCCAAACTAAACAGGGAAACCACCTGGACTTGGGCTCACAGGCTCCCATGGCAGGGCTAACTTAAAGTTCAACTTAGCTGGGCAAGTCAGAGCGCCCCAGGAGCCTCTCAGCTCATTTCCGTGTTTGCAGCCATTAAAACTGCAGTCTTAGATTTAGAAGTACCTTTACACTCACGGAGCCCAACAGCCCTGCCTGCCTTGTATCAGTGAAGCTTTCTCTGTAAGACTTTACCAGAGGGGCGCTTGGATGGCTTAGGTGGTTAAGGGTCTGACTTTGGTTCATGGGTTCAAGCCCTGCATCTGGCTCTGCTGACAGCTCAGAGCCTGGAGCCTGCTTCGGATTCTATGTCTCCCTCTCTCTCTGCCCCTCTGTCTCTCAAAAAGAAATAAGTGTTTAAAAAAAAAATTATAGGGGCGCCCGGGTGGCTCAGTCGGTTAAGCTCTGACTTCAGCTTGGGTCATGATCTCACCCCTGCCCCTCCCCTGCTCATGCTTTGTCTCTCCTGCTCTCAAAAACACACAAACAAAAAAACATTTAAAAAAAAAGTATTAAAAAAAAAAGACTTCACCAGAAAATTAAAATACGGAATCCATTAGGAAAAGCTTGGCAAAGGTAAGCCTGATGTCGAAATATTCTTGCCCACCTTTCCAGAGAAAAAGGGTGGCAAAAAAGGGACCCTAGGGGAGTGAGACAATGAAATGTCTCAAGCATGGGGACTTTTTTTTTTTAACGTTTATTTATTTTTGAGAGACATAGAGACAGAGTATGAGCAGGGGGAGGGCAGAGAGAGAGAGGGAGATACAGAATCTGAAGCAAGCTCCAGGCTATGAGCCATAAGCACAGAGCCCGACACGGGGCTCGAACTCACAGACCATGAAATCATGACCTGAGCCGAAGTCACCGCTTAACCAACTGAGTCCCCCGGGCGCCCCATCAAGCATGGGGACTTTCTACCTGTCTCCTAACCAGAGTTTGGGTGCACAACAGGAATTATAGGAAGCCTTGGGGCCAGCCTTGATTCACTCAGAATTAACTCAACAAGGCCCTCAGAAACCAAGGGCATTCCACTAAGAAGTCATGAGTCCTTCGAGGCACAAAATCCAACCTTCACCGTGTAATCTGACAAAAATGCAACTATAGTAACAGTGAAAACGCGTTCCTCTCGGGGTTGCACAAAACCGGGCAGATGGTGGCTTTCGAACACAGAATGAGCAACAACAAATCCTAAAACCTCTCCCCCCACCCACCCTCAGAATTGTCTGCTACATAAGTGTCTCTCGGTCTGACAGGTGGGGCCGAATTTGCTGTCTGCCCTCAGAATCCTCTCCGGCGGGGTCGTTTTCCTCACCAGACTCCACATAGATCGGCCAGTCATTGTCCGTGTCACTCTTTTCTTGGCTTTCGGACGAGGCCTCCACCAGGCTAAGGTCGATGGGCACCAAATCCTCTTCGTTATCATGCGCGTCTGTGACACAGGTGCAGCTGTCACACAGCCCGAAGCGCCGCAGTCCCTGGGACAGGTGACTCGTGAAGGTTCTTCTGCAGCCCTTGCAGATGATTGGACGGTTGGATCTATGGACCTAAAGTTGCAAGCAGACACAGTAAACTCTCTCCCCCTCGCTCTCTCCGCCACAGCCTCAGCCTCAGCCTCCCCCAGGCGCTTCCACCCTAAGGCCACTGGACATGCGAGGAACGTGCCCACCTCCCCATTGCCAAGGCCTGCCCTAGTGCTAATGCCTTTGCAGGAACTCTTCGCGGATGCTCTGGGTCAGGTTAGGTCCCCAGCTATATATTCCCACCTATACTCCTTCTTTGTTGAATTTCTAACAAATTATTGGCAAGTTCACTAGACTATAGGCTCCAAGAAGCCAGGGACCATCCTCATTCATGTTCTCTGTCGCCTTTGTTACTATAGCCCTAGGTCCGGCATATAAAGGGCATTCGGGGAACCGATGGGGATTTTAGGCACGGCTTGTTCTGTACCTGGGATCGTCTAGCTATTAGGGAGGCAGACTCGCTAGGCGGTATCTTCTCCAGATGTGCCAGATGTCCCGTCCTCACCTCTTTGTTGATAAATGCATTCTTTTATTTTTTAATTTTTTTTAATGTTTTTATTCTATTTATTTATTTATTTATTTTGAGAGACATAGAGACAGAGTGTGAGCAAGGGAAGGGCAGAGAGAGAGGGGGACACAGAATCCGAAGTAGGCTCCAGGCTCTGAGCCGTCAGCACAGAGCCCGACGCGGGGCTCGAACCCACAGACTGTGAGATCATGACCTGAGCCGAAGTTGGCCGCTTAACTGACTGAGCCACCCAGGCGCCCCGATAAATGCAGTCCTTACCTCCTCATTGATAAATGTATTCCTTACCTAGGAGAAGCACTGTGCAGACGAGAAAAAGGAACCTGATCTCCTACCCCATGCACTTCCTGCTCAGGCAGCAGCCCCAGGGGCCCCTCCATATAAGGAACCATCTAATGTGTGCACTCTTCAGGAGCTCCAGCCTAAAGGGGCTCTGGGAACGAAGGCCTCTCCTGTAGAGAGTTCTGGATGTGGGACGGACACAAGAGGTAGAGACAGAGAAATATGATGGAGGACAAGGGCCACTAGCATGATACCCAGCTTGCTGGAGCTGCCACTACATCCTGGCCATCCTCGTCTTCTGAGCTTCCTACACGAACCCCACAACACTCAAGCCAACCAGAACATGCATATGACCTTTGCAACCTGATGGGGCCTTTGAATACCACCTCTTTGGGCTGCAGTAGACTGGACCTTGTATAACGTGCGAAGATAGAGGGAATGAGGATTCCAACCAATGAAACATCTTAAGGGCACCAGGGACCTACTGGTGCCAAGACAGACTGGAGATATAAATTGAGGGGGAGAAAAAGACAAACAAAAACTTAAGGTCATGGGGTAAAGCCACTTTCACGCAAGTGTGCTGGGGCCAGCCCTGAGAGCAGAGGCAGTCAATAACTTTGTACTTATCTTAAATCTGGATTCTTTCAAACCCATAATTCACATTCTATAAAATTCACCTTTTTTTTCTTTTTTGGAGAGAGAGAGAGAGAGAGAGAGAGAGGAGCAGGGGAGATAGGCAGAAGGAGAGAGAAAGAAAATCTTAAGCAGGCTCCATGCTTAGCATGGAGCCCAACACGGGGCTCGATCCCATGACCCTCATGATCCCAAGAGATCCATGATCTCATGACCTGAGCCAAAATCAAGAGTCAGATACTCAACCGAGCCACCCAGATGCCCCAAAATTCACCCTTTTAAAGCAAACAATTTAATGAGTTGCACAAGGTTGTGCAACTATACCACCATCTAATTCCAGAACATTTTCTTTCTTTTTTTTTTTTTAATGTTTATTTATTTTTAAGAGAGAGAGCATGAGCCAGGGAGAGGCAGACAGAGAGGGGGACAGAGGATCCAAAGCGGGCTCTGTGCTAACAGCAGAGAGCCCAGTGCAGAGCTCAAACTCACAAACCGTGAGACCATGACCTGAGCTGAAGTCGACGCCTAACCAACAGAGCCACCCAGGGGCCCCTAGTGCCAGAACATTTTCCTCACCCCAGAAAGAAACCCTGTGCCCATTAGCTGTCACGCCTCTTCCATTTGACACCCCTCTAGCCCCCACTAACCACTAACCTACTCTATCTACCTGAGTCTGCCCATTTTGTATATTTCATATAATATATATGGCCTTTTGTGATGGGCCTCTTTCACGTAGCATAATGCTTTTAAGGTCCATCCATGTTGTAGCATGTAACAGAATTTCATTCCATTTTATGACTGAATAAGGGTCCATTGTAAGGACAGGCCACAATTTATTCATTCATCAGTCGATAGACACTTGGGTTGTTTCCACTTTTCTGGCTACTATGAATAATGCTGCTGTGAACGTTTGTGGGCATGTATGTTTTTGTGTGAATGCATGCTTTCAGTTCTCTTGGGTATAATTCTCAATATAGACTTGCTGGGACCTGTGGCAATTTTATACTTAACTTTTTAAAGAACCACCAAATTGTTTTGCGTATCAGTTACACCATTTTACATTCCTATCAGCAGTATATGAACAAACGTTCCAGTTCCTCCACATCTTGCCAACACTTTGTTATTCCTTGTTTTTTTGACGATAACAATCCTAGTGTGTCTGAAGTGGTATCTCACTGTGGCTTTGATTTGCATTTCCCTAATGAGTAATGGTGTTGAGCATCTCTTCATGTTCTTATTGGCCATTTGTATCTCTTCTTCGGAGAAATGTCTATTCACATCCATTGTTGAATTTGCGTATTTGTTTTTTCTTGTTAAATCGAAAGAGTTCTTTATACATTCTGGTCGCTAGATTCTCAGCAGATAAGTGATTCACAAGTATTTTCTCTCATCCTGTGGGTTGTCACATTCTTGATAGTGTCCTTTGAAGTCCAAACCATTTTTATGTTTGGTTTTCCAAAGACTGATTGCCTTGCTCAAAGATGATGTTAAATACGACGCCTTCCGAAATGGCCCGAATGCCTTCTAGCTGGTGGAAATTAACCACTCGCACGGGAGACAGACTCCCAGGGGGCAGCCAGTGGGAGGGGAGGTTCCCTTGGTCTGGAGCCCGCTTTGCTGCCCATGGTGGCCTTCTAAAGAGCAGCACTCGCTTTCCCTACGTCCCGGTACCGGCGTTAGGGGGGAAACCGAGGGTGCGGCTTTCTCATATTTGGTATCACACTGGTGAGAACGGACTCGCAATCCCCTGTCCAGGCCCCACTGTTCTCTGCCTATGACGACCGTCCCTGACCAGAATCTAAACTTTCTGGAGTCTAAGAAAACTGCTCTGTCATCGTATAAGTTTTAACTTTCCCTAAGTGCTACCAACCCAGCTTTAATTTGGTAGAAACGTATGTTTAAAATTCTCTGAAAATCGCCCAGTGGACTGAGATGCAAAAGACAGACTGTTTGGTTTGGACTGGTTTTTAAGGTTTTTTGTTTGTTTGTTTGTTTATTAATAATTTATTGTCAGATTGGCTTCCATACAACACCCAGTGCTCATCCCAACAAGTGCCCTCCTCTGTGCCCCTCACCCACTCTCCCCCCTCCCACACCCCCCCTCACCCCTCAGTTTGTTCTTAGTCTTTGAGAGTCGCTTATGTTTTGTCTCCCTCCCTGTGTTTTGTTTTGTTTTGTTTTAAGAGAGAGACAGGGAGAGCAGGGGAGGGACAGAAAGAGAGGGAGAGAGAGAGAATCCCAAGCAGGCTCCGCACTATCAGCTCAGAGCCTGATGCAAGGCTCGAACTCACGAATCATGAGACCATGACCTGAGTCAAAATCAAGAGCTGGACACTTGACTGACTGAGCCACCTAGGCGCCCCAAAGAGACTGGTTTACCCTTATATCAGACAGATGTCGGGCACCCCCTCCCCCGCGTCACCCGCCGCCCTCACCATGGGACACCTGCCGGCCCAGACACTTACGCTCAGGGCGTGACTCCGCAGGTGCTCCTGTCGGGTGAACCGCTTGCCGCACGTCTCGCAGGGGTAGGGCCGCTCGCCTGTGTGGGAGCGGATGTGCCGCTTCAGGATGCCCTTCTGCTTGGCAGTGTAAGGGCAGAAAGGACACTTGTGGAGCTTGATGGGGACCACCAGCACATCACCTGGGGAACCAAATGGGTTGATTTAGCTGCACCGTAAGCCACAATGACACTGGCCCCCCTCCAACAGGTGATCAGGAGCTGGGGACTCCCCCGGGCCCGGATCGAGACGGAGGACGTCAACTCTACCACCAGCCAACGGCAAGACACTGCAAAGTCCAAGTCTTTGGCTCCCCATCAGCCAGAGGGTAAAGGGTTACAAGGAAAGCCATACGGTACTGGCTTTCAACCTTCTCTGTGGCTCAGAGATACAGCTTACGTCACCACCTCCGAACTCACGTGTCCTCCAGTGGGTAAGCGGAAAAGCTTCCCAAAATAACACTCACTCTTCCAGTATCTATTCTGTTTGATTTCATTGTAAGACAATGCAGTTTGAGACCCTGTTATGAACTGAATTGCATCCCCCCCCCAAATTCATACATTGAAGCCCTAAACTCCAATGTGACTGTATTAGGAGATAGGGAGGTAATTAAGGTTAAATGAGGTCACAGGGGTGGAGCCCTACTCTGATAGGACTGGTGTCCCTATAATTAGAGGAAGAGACGCCGGAGATCTCATTCTGTCTCTGTTCATGCACAGGGGGAAGGCCACGTGAGGACAAGCAAGATGGCAGTCGTTCGCCAGCCAGGGAGAAAAAACCCTTCTGGCACCTTGATCTTGGACTCTGAGCCGCCGGAACTGTGAGAAAACAAATTCCTGTTGTTGGAGCCACTCAGTCTGTGGCATTCTGCTGTGGCGGCCCTGAACCGACTAATGCAGACCTCCTGAATCGATCTCATGACCCCCGAAAGTTTGGAAACCTCTGTTATAATGGATCAGACCCCTGAATCAGGATCCGTGTTCTCTCTCTCTCTCTCTCTCTCTCTTCGAATCCACGTTCCCTTTGACAGGAACTCCTAAGAACAGCATCCAGGCATGCGCAGAAGAGGCGTGCTATGACGCAGACCCTAAACTAGAATTCGTCTTAACGCTATATATCCGAAATCATCAACTATCCAGGGACTCGCTTACATCTTTTTCCAACTGGTTTTTTCCCATCCTACTCGTACAACCATGAAGGCTGACGACACGATGATCCCCCAGATACAAAAACTGCTCCTTTCAAGTTTCCTGAGTTACCCTGACTACAGTACTCCAGGATGCCCTTCATGGACTCTCTCCGCGCGCCCTCCAGGACTTTTGGTAGATCTTGGTCACATATCATATAGGAAAGCACTAGTGACCCAAGCTTTCCAGGCACTGAAACCTGGGTTCAGGTCCCAGCTCTGCCACTTACCGGCCGTGCGACCTTGGACATCTCACGTAACTTCTCTGCACCTTACTGTACCCCTCTGTAAAACAGGCAGGATAATCGTTCCCACCTTAAAGGACTGTGGTGAGAATGAAATGAAGTCACACCTGAAGCACAGCACCTGGGACGTGGTAGGAGCACAAATATCAGCCGCTTCTGTCACCGTCGTCAACGAATACAAACACCAACTCCGTGGTGTTCCTTTACTGATGAAGCGGGCCAGGCTTCTGTGGTTTTTCTAAGCACTGGAGTAACTCCTTTTCTCTGGGACCTTCTCAGGATACCTAGCTGGGCTTTGTCTTTTCTGAGACGCTGCCAAAAGTATGGCAAGCTGAATCCCAAGTGAGAACCCAACATCATTCTACGGAAGGGCGGAAATGATTTTCCCTGGTTTCTAGTTCCCGTCCGATAATGCCTAACAGTCTTCATAATCTACAGTGAGTCCAAAACCTGTTTCCTAGAATAAAAGCAGCAGCTCTTGGCTCATCGCCGTATGCATATGTTAGACTATTTTAGTTCCCACGGGTCATACTGAGATGCCCGTTTCCTGCTCCCTCCTCAGGTGTTGTGGAATCTTCGGGCCATCTATCCCTGGCATTATACTTTAACTTTCTTCTCAATTATCTACAAAAACATTAAGTAAAATGGGTCCAGTGTTAGTCGTCGGAAAAACCAATTGTGAACTATTTCTCCATCAGAAGAGTAAGAATTAGCACGCCCCTTCCTCTCTCGTGATGTGATTTCCCCAATACGACGGTTCATCTGAATGCCGGACACTGTGTTACCAAGGTCCATCTTGACCAGGACACCTGTTTCCTCCCTCAAGAAGTTAAGCTTAGCAGGAGAGAAAGACATGTGAACAAATTCATACAATATAATGTAACACATGCAATGTTCAACGTGATGAAGAAGGATGGACAAGAAAGTAATGAATTCTCTCTAGAAGCTCAGAGAAGATTTCACAGGAGAAGTGATCTTTAAGCAAGATTAAAAAATTTTTTTTCATGTTTATTTATTTTAGAGAAAGTGGGGGCGGGGGAGGTTGGGGAAGGGGCACAGAGAGAAGGAGACATAGAATCTGAAGCAGGCTCCAGGCTCCGAGCTGTCAGCACAGAGTCCAACATGGGGCTTGAACTCACCAACCGGAAGATCATGACCTGAGCTGAAGTTGGACACTTAACCGACTGAACCACCCAGGCGCCCCTCTTTGAGCAAGATTTTAAAGGATGAATAGGAGTTCACCAAGAGTTCAAGGCGGAGAAAGGTATCCCAGACAGAGGAATAACACATGCTTCGGCATAGAGGTAAGTGAAAATACAAAATACAAAGTGGACAGGAGAGGGGGGATGAGAAATGAGGCTGAGGAAGGGACGAGAACCAAACTGCGAAGGTCATGTTCAATTATTTATTCAGCAAATTCATAGTGAGCATCTACTACGTGCTGGGTTGTGGTCTAGGCTCTACAGATACAACAGTGAACAGAAAAGTCAAAAATCCCTGCCCTAGTGATTCTGACGGGTTCAGAGCTTGGAATTATTCTTCTTTTTTTTTTAATGTTTATTTTTGAGAGAGAGAAACAGAGAGACAGAGAGACAGAGACAGAGAGACAGAGCGCAAGCAAAGGAGGGCCAGAGAGAGAGGGAGACACAGAATCCGAAACAGGCTCCAGGCTCTGACTGAGCCACCCAGGCGCCCCTTTTGGACTTTATTCTTTAAGCAGCTAGAATCTTTTTTTTTTTTTTTTTAACGGTTATTTATTTTTGAGAGACATAGAGACAGAGTATGAGCAGGGGAAGGGCAGAAAGAGGGAGACACAGAATCTGTAGCAGGCTCCAGGCTCTGAGCCGTCAGCACAGAGCCCAACGCGGGGCTCGAACTCACAGACCGCGAGATCATGACCTGAGCCGAAGTCGGCCGCTTAACCAACTGAGCCACCCAGGCGCCCCTAAGCAGCTAGAATCTTAAGGAGGCGAAGTACATGGTCAGATTTGAGTTTTAAAAGCTCCCTCAGAGGACGATGCCAGGGAAGGATTTACGAGAGAGAAGATTAAAGGCAGGAAGAGAGGTGGGAGAGGACGAGAGATGTCATGAACTAAAGCAGAGAAGTAAAATTACCAGCACGCAATGACCACACGGGGGAGGGGAGAGAAGGGAAAGAGAAGATTCGAAATGACACAGATTCTGGGTCAGCTGACTTGGTGATGACAGTGGAATAAACTGAGCAGGAGAAAAGGCAAGTACTGGAGTATGAAGGGTTCAGTTTGGTTTTTACCATGTTTGGGGCAGGCCCAGAGCATCCATGGGGGAATATCTGGGTTAGACAGATACATCTGGAACTTGGGAAAGAAGGGAAGGTCACAGTTTTGCGAATCTGCAGCAAATTGGAGTGGTTGCTTTGAGACCTGGCCGTCGCCTGAACACCCTGCTTCCCTTACCCCATAGCCCTGCCGCCTCTGGTGCTTCACTGTCATCTCCAGACCGCTGTCCGTCCCTCCATCCTTGAAAACCTTAAGATCTTTTGAAGCTCACGCCATGCCATCATCGAATGATAATGATGAGGCAGCTTGAGACGGCTGAGGACAAAGCGCAAGCTAGGGGCCCCCCTCCCCAGGTGGGATGTGTGTGATGTTCCTCGGACACTCCTGGCTGCCCAAGGACAGAGGAAATGGCCAACTGACAGAGGTCACACGGGCTTACAAATATCTTAGTAAATTACAAGAAAGAGGCAATCTTACGATAGCCTAATCTCCAGTAACCTGTAGACTGTTTCCTGGAGCCCTGACATCACCCCTCCATAGTGATATGGGGAACAAAAGCAAGAAGGAAATGGCTGGTAAAATTAATTTCCTCCTAACCTGCAGCCCATTGACAAATACTTAAGGCAAATACAGAGGACAACATTTCTCCAGGAACATTTCTCCTACTGTCCTAATGTTAATGCCTCACTTAGAGGGAAAACAACCTTGGCTTGACAACAGCAAAGCCTCAGGTATCTTAGGAGTCCTCTTTAGCATATCAAAGTCCCTCTGGAGGCCCCCCTTTGGACTTTACCTCCCCGTCTCCGAAGTATAAAATCAGCCACTCTTCACGACCCCAGTGCAGCTCTTTGTGCCCACGGGTCCTGTCCCCATGCTTTAATAAAATCACCTTTTCGCACCAAAGATGTCTTCGAGAATTCTCTCTTGGCCGTCAGCTCCGGACCACCCTACCATCACCCCAAAACCTCATCAATAGCATAGCAGGCCTCTCCTTATTATAGTCATCCAGGGGCCGCGAGGTCACCTCCTCATTCCGTGGAGATTTGGCCACATTGCCTTCAAACATAACTCCTAGGTAATTCTCGGTGTGAGTACTGAAAATGACCCAACACCCTGGCCTCTCTGTTCCATGACCTCCTTTTCTCCTTGCCTCCCATCCCACATCAGCTACCTAGTCCTAGACCAAGAGCTCTCAACTTGACCCACATATCAGAATCACCTGGGAAAGGGGTGCTTGGGTAGCTCAGTCAGTTAAGCATCCAACTCTTGAATTCGGCTCAGATCATGATCTCACAGTTCGTGCGTTCGAGACCCCTGTCGGGCTCTGCACTGACAGTGTGGAGCCTGCTTGGGATTCTCTGTCTCTCTGTCTCTCTCTCTCTCTCTCTCTCTCTCTCTCTCTCTGCCCTTCCCTTGCTCACACTCTCTCTCAAATTAAATAAACTTAGAAGAAAAAAAAAAAAGTATCACCTGGGAAACATAAAAAAGATATGCTGTCCCAAGCATATCTTTTTAAAATTTTTTAATGTTATTTTTGGGAGAGACAGAGCATGAGTGGGGGGATGCAGAGAGAGAGACACAGAATCCAGGCTCCAGGCTCCAGGTTCCAGGCTCCGAGCTGTCAGCACAGAGCCGGATGTGGGCTCAAACTCACCAACCCTGAGATCATGACCTGAGCCAAAGGCGGATGCTTAACCAACGTAGCCACCCAGGCGTCTCCCCAGGCATATTTTTAAAGCACCCTGCTAGTGTATAGTTGGGAGCGAGAATCATGGCCCCTTACCTAGATGTTGCCAATAACTGCATTGGTCCACAGCCCCCATCTCAAGCACCCCACTTCCCAGTCATTACCTCATATCTTTCCAGCTCACTCCCTAAGTGTCCTTTCTTGGTTGGGACCAAGCCACGGACTATGCCACCATTTTACTATCCTGCACCTCCTTGGTTCCGAGTTCCCCAGTTTAGTGCCCACAATCCACCGCTGAAATCACCCCTTCACATCCACCCCCGACTACCTGGGTCCTCTCTCTCCCTCCAGCTGTATTCACCTGGTTAATCCTGGGTAAATACAAACCTATGCCTAGTCCATACCTGAAACAAGGCAAGCTAACATCACTGGTGAAAAATACACAACTGTGTGTTCTGGTCTCGCTTCAAATCCATCTAACCATCACTCTCCGAGCACGAATATCAGAGCCCTTGGACTTCGGCTCCCTCTGCTCAGCTCTCCACCCGCACTGCACCTCCTTCTTTCAGCCGCCATCTTTGCTGCTTTAACTGAGGAAAAGCGGTCGGAAGAGAGCGTCTACGTGCTCCCAGCTACCCCCGAGCGCCCCTGTGAACACACGTGGCCTGCTCTCGCTCCTGTTCCTATGAGCAAACTGTCCTTCCTCACATGCAGAGCCAGACTGTCTCCACCATTTGTACAGGGATGCCATCTGCCCTCCCTCTAACCATTACCCCTCTCTCTTCCAACACCAATTATCCTCCCCTCTCCTGGATCATTCCCATCAGTAAACAAACATGCTTTTAGATCCTCCGCCTTAATAAAAACCTAGACCGTTTGGCTACTGAGGCATTTCTCTGTCCCCTTCACAGCAAAACTGCGTGAAAGAAGCATCAATACTCGTTGCCTTCCCGTCTACATTCCCCAGCTCTGTTTCAAGCCCTTTGGCCTCTTGCTCCACTACCTCATCGACACTGCTCTCGGCAAACCCACCGACGACCTCCCCAGTGAACGGTTTTCAATCCGCCTAGGCACGGTACTACACATAGTCGATTTCTCCTTTTTCCTGAGATGCTTTCTCCTCCTGGCATCCATCACTCTCGGCTCTCCTCCTACCTCACTGCCTGCCCCCTCTCAGTCTCCTTTACCGGTTTCTCCCCATGACCTCGAGATGCTGGAGTTCTCCAGGGCTCAGTCCTTAAATCTCTTATCTCCTCCTTCTACACCTATAAGTTCATGGGATACATAGGTTTCAAAGTCCAGGGACCCATTAATGACTCCCAAATTTATATCTCAGCTCTGACTACCCCCCCACCCCCCGCCAACCCGGAACTCCAAACATAGAGATGCAACTGCTTACTGAACATCTCCACTTGGATATCTGAGAGGCGTCACAAGCATGGCATGTCTAAATCAACTGCTCAAGCTTAAAAACCTTAGGGTCATCCTTGACTTCATACCACTCGCATAAGCCATTAGCACAGCTGGTTGGTTCTATCTTGAGAGACAATCCAGTCCTATCCAAAAAGACCATTACCCACAGGGATCCCTTTTCATATATGTCATTTCAAGTCACTCTCGGCTGAGACCTTCTAGTGGTATCCCTTCTTGGAGTAAGACCCAAAGGTCTTCTCACGGCCTTCAGGGCCCTACCTGATCCGCGCTCACGTGCCAAATTCTCTGACCTCATCCTCCAGCACCCTCTGCCTCACCCGCTCCACTCCAGCCCCCACAACACCCTGCCGTTCACTCAACAAGCGCGACCTGCACTTTGCACCTCACTCTTCCCTCTGCCCAGAATGTTCTTCTCCCTGATTTACCTGCACAATTTGCTCTCTTCTTTCCTCGAGGGAGGAAGGCTCCTTCCGCTCAAAGGCAAGTTGTGAGAAAGGCCTTCCCTGTCAACACTAAACAAAATTGCATCCCCTTCACTCTCTATCAACTTTCCCCTGCTTTCGTTCTCTTCATATTATCTACTTATTTATATGTTTATTGTGTGTCTCCCTGCATTGGAATGTCAGCTCCATGAGGACAAGGACTGCTTTTGTTCATTCTGATGAACAGTGCCTGGCATATAGTCAGTGCTCAATAAATATCCGTTAAATGACTGAATGAATGGACACAGAGATCGATGGAACAGAATAGAGAGCCCAGAAATAAACCTACGCTTATACAGTCAATTAATCTAGGAAAAAGGAGGCAGGAATATACAAATGGGAAAAAGACAGTCTATTCAATAAACGATACTGGGAAAACTGGGCAGCTACATGCACAAGAATGAAACCGGACCACTTTCTTATACACAAAAGTAAACTCAAAATGGATTGAAGACCTAAATGTGAGACCCGAAACCATAAAAATCCTAAAAGAGAGCACAAGCAGTAATTTCTTTGACATCGGCTGCGCAACATTTTTCTAGATACGTCTCCTAAGGCAAGGGGGAAAAAAGCAAAAATAAACTATTGGCACTACATCAAAATAAAAAGCTTTTACACAGCAAAGGAAGCCATCCACAAAACAAAAAGGCAACCTACTGAATGGAAGAAGATATTTGCAACTGATAAATCCGATAAGGGGTTAATATCCAACGTACATAAAGAACTTACACAATTCAACACCATAAAAACAAGATGATTTAAAAAAAAAAAAAACAGGCAGAGGACCTGTACACACATTTTTCTACAGAAGACATACAGATGGCCAAAAGACACATAAAAGATGCTTAACATCACTCATCATCAGGGAAATGCAAATCAAAATCACAATGAGATACCACCTTACGCCTGTCAGAATGGCTAGAATCAAAAAGAAATAACAAGTGCTGGCAAGGATGTAAAGAAAAAGGAACTCTTGTGCTCTGTTGGTGGGAATGTAAATTGGTACAGCCACCGTGGAAAACAGTATGGCGGTCTCTCGAATTCCACTACTGGGTATTTACCCAAAGGAAACAAAAACACTAATTTGAGGGCGCCTGGGTGGCTCAGTCAGTTAAGCATCCGACTCTTGATTTTGGCTCAGGTCATGATCTCCCAGTTGGTAAGTTCTAGCCCTGCATCAGGCTCTGTGCTGACAGCACAGAGACTACTTGGGATTCTCTCTCTCTCTCTCTCTCTCTCCCTGCTCCTCCTTCGCCTGTGCTCTCTCTCTCTCTCTCTCTCTCAAAATAAATAAACTTTAAAAATGCACTAGGGGCGCCTGGGGGGCTCAGTCGGTTAAGCGGCCGACTTCGGCTCACGTCATGATCTCACAGTCTGTGAGTTCGAGCCCCGCGTCGGGCTCTGTGCTGATGGCTCAGAGCCTGGAGCCTCCTTCGGATTCTGTGTCTCCCTCTCTCTCTGCCCTACCCCTGCTCATACTCTGTCTCTATGTCTCTCAAAAATAAATAAACATTAAAAAAAATTTTTTAAATGCCACTAATTTGAAAATATACATACACCCTTACATTTATTGCAGCATTACTTACAATAGCCAAGATATGGAAACACTTGTATTTACACACACACACACACACACACACACACACACACACACACACACATACTGGAATATTACTCAGCCATAAAAAAAGAATAAGATCATGTCGTTTGCAGCTACATGGATGGAGCTGGAGAATACAATGTTCAGTGAGATAAGTCAGACCGAGAAAGACAAACACCATATAATTTCATTCATGCATGGAATCTAAAAAACAAAATAAATGAATAAGCAAACAAAGAGCAGAACCAGACCTATAAATACAGAGAACAAACGGAGTAGTTAATTAATTAATTCATTAATTAGCAGGAATGATAAAATGTTGAAGAAGCACGACAATGATGGAGAACTGGACACGCTGGCATTAAATGACCCCGTGACGAGACTGGAAAGGAATGGGCAGAGGTAAGAGCAATGGGGGCCTGTGGTGTCAGAAACCAGAGGAAGAAAGAATTGCAGGGGAGAAAGGGCGGAGTCAACTACTGAGAGAGGCCAAGGAAGGTGACACCTGCAAATCACTCACTGGATTGACCCTAGAATATGGCTGACTTCATGGCAACAGTGTCGGTGGTGTGGAAGCGGTAGAAGCCAGACCTCAGTGGGCTGAGAAAAGAGTAGGAAGTAAAACAGTGGAGGTGACCAATGGCGATGAACTTTCCAGAAAGCAATGGGAGGCGCTGGAGCTGGGGGAGAAGAGCTTATAGGAGGGCCTTGCAGTGTCTGCTAACGTCAGATAGAAGCTATGTGGCTACAGAATTATCGCAACGCCCTCCTGACTGTCTCCCTGCCCTCATCTCCCATCTCCACACCATCGGGAGCTGAGGGCAAATTAATCTTCCCCAAGCACAGATCCTGTCCACTCCCAAGCTCAGTAACCACCAAAAACTCCCCTATGCCTACAGACAAAACCTTACCTCTTAGCATTGAAGGTTTTCCATAATCTGACTGCAATCAATTTCTCCCTATGTCTCTTCTTACCCTCAGATGCCACCTTCATAATGCCTCCCTGATCTCCCAGGAAGATCAGATTCATGAGGTTCTCCTGCTCCCGGCCTACTGTGAAAGTCACACCTGCATCTGTCTTCCAGCCCCGGTGCCTTCCATCACGTGATGCCAATTACACACATCTCCTCTCCTCTAAGACACCACCGGTTCTTTGAGGGCTGGATCCATGTCTGACTTATCTTTGTGTCTTCACCAGGAAGGTACTCAAAATATTTGAGCCAATAAATGAATGACCAAACAAATCAGTCCTACTCTGTGCCTTGGCATTTGGAATAAATGGACCCAGGAGCCGTGGGAATGGAATCAAAACCAGGCAGACAACAGGCATGGCCAGGGCCAGGGTGGCTACCTTGGCACAGCACCTTGTAGTCAGAAACCAGACTCATAGACTTAAATGAAGATGACGTAGAGCTGAGTTACTGTTTCTTGATACTTGTGCTTACAGGCAGAGGGCTTGAAAGATAAAGTCACGGCACTGAAATCCTCTATTCATTTGTGCTGCCTTCAGAGTTCGTTTCAGTGAAACGAAGCCAGCCCGGGTTGCTAGGTTTAGCTCTGTGCCACTCACCAGCTCTGCATTCTTAGCGAATTCACCAAACCTTGTGGGTCTTGGTTTCTCCACACTCTTCTGCCAAACTCACGAGGGTTTAATGACTGTGAAAGGGTGGTCACCATCTGTGAAGTGCTACTAGGCACGGACATGAGATTTCCACCCGCTCCCGCAGTGTGTTCGCCGAAAACAGCCACTACCTTCTAAATGCTGGCTAAGCCAGGGTCCCTGAGAACCCGAAAGAGCATTTTCGAGTTTCCAAGCCTAGTTTTAATCAGACGTACAGAATGTTCTTGCTTTAAAAAATGAAATTAAACATCTCGAGACAGCCGTTTAGTGACCAATAAAAGCAGCGGATCTCCCTTATCTGAAATCCTTTCACCATTCGGTATGGAAGGGTGAATCTAAATTGGGCTTCATTAATTTCTTGGCTTGAGTTCTGGAAGCTATAGGGTACTTTCGTCAGTAAGGTAGCAGCCAAATCTATTTCTCTCTCCAAGACACTTGACAACACAATTACCCCACCTGTTCAGGAGAGTTAGTCCTGTTAACTCCTCTCTCAGAATTGTTCAGGGAAACAACCAAGTTCTCTTACAACACAAAAGCCTACCAAAGGAAACTATTGGATATAAAAGCTAGTTTAAGGTTGATGATTTAATTAAAGCACACACAGGGCACCTGGGTGGCTCAGTCGGTTAAGTGTCTTGACTTCGGCGTAGGTCATGATCTCGTGATTCATGAGTTCAAGCCCCGTGTCGGGCTCTGTGCTGACAGAGCCTGGAGTCTACTTGGGATTCTGTGTCTCCCTCTCTCTCTGCCCTGCCCCCATTCATGCTCTATCTCTGTCTCTCAAAAATGAATAAATGTTAAAAAAAAAAAAACTAATTAAGGCACACACATCTTCAGAGTTATCAACATTAAATTTTTTTAATTTTTTAAAATATTTATTTATTTTTGAGAGAGAGAGAGAGACAGAGTGCAAGCAGGGGACGGGGAGAGAGAGAGGGAGACACAGAATCCGAAGTAGGCTGCAGGCTCTGAGCTGTCAGCACAAGAACCCAAGGCGGGGCTCGAACCCACGAACTGTGAGATCATGACCTGAGCCGAACTTGAACACGTAACCAACTGAGCCACCTAGGTGCCCCTTAAATATATTTTTAAAAACCTAACAAAGGATATAATAAATTTGCTCACATAAAGCCAAATGCCAACTCATTTTAGACACTCTCAAGTAGAGGCACCATCGGCCACGGCTGCATGTCCACTCTGTGCCAGGCACCCAAGTATGACACAGAGAGGAAGAAATTTCTTACCTGTCTAGAGTATGTTACCATACATGAGAAAAAAATCTGAAAACCTTCTCGTTTGGTCCTCAGTGCTGCGAGAAAGGCAAGGCAGGGATGATTCTCTCCAGAACAAAATGGGTTAAAAGAGATTTACTGATTTAACTGAAGTCCCGCTGCAGATTAGTAAAAGACAGTAGAATCCTTCCTCGTCCTCAAACTGCCCTCGACACGCTTAAACGCTAGCTGGAGAGGTAAAATACGAACACACGGGAAGAGCTAATGCCCTGCACAGAGCAGGTGCTCAGTTAACACCTTCTGGTGGTGGTGGTGATAATGAGGATGGTGCCGCTGATGGCAGTGATGATGGCAATGATGATGATCGTGATGATAGGAGCCGATGCGGCATGGGTGCTAAATGACCAGCAGGGCTGGTGAATGCTAACGGAGCTCACCTGAGTCCTCCCCATACCAGTCCGTCTGGACATCCATCACGGCACTCATGGCTCCTCCTGCACCATCTGGTCTCCCCTCCACACTCCGAGAAAAGTGATGGTCCGCGCCGTCTTTGCTCTGGACGGCACCGGTGCGCAGGAGTGCCTCCAGGAACTGTTTTACGTGGAAGTTACCGTAAGCCAAGTCGACCTGGCCGCCGGGCGAACCCTCGTCCATGTGGGCCAGGCTGGGTGGGGTGGCATACGGCTGGGGCTGTGCACCCAGCTCCACCTCCGCCTCGTCGGCATCAAACTCCACCTTGGGCTCTATCTGTTTGGGCAGAATGGAGAGGTCGCTGTCAGCCAGGCCGCTGCCCTGGCTGTCCTTCACCACCAGTGCCAGCGGGTGGCAGCCTCTGCAGTCACTGCAAGGGAACTCTCTTGGACAGTCGGCGCTCTCCTCGCCCTCGGCTGGAGAGGAGCCCAAGCTCTTGGTGTCACAGGTGGTCCCTTCCCTGCCGGGACTGGGGCTCCCACCGTCCACCTGATGAGCCGCCGCCGCCACCGCCGCCGCCACCGCTGCGGCCATCGCAGCCTCCTTCTCCATCTTCCGGCAGATGTCCAGGGACGACCTGATGTAGGTCTTGCAGAAGTTCACCACGTCGTTCATCTGCAGGTAGCTGGCGGCCGACATGACTTCGATCACGTTCTCCCCACACAAGTCCAGCTTCCCGGAGTACAGGAAGTCTAAGATGGTGGAGAAGGCATCGGAGGTGACGATGTCCAGGGAGGCGGTGCTGTGCCGCCCGCTGTCCTGGATGTAGTGAATGAGCAGGGCGCGGAAGTAGCCGCTGTTGGCAAACAAAATGTTCCTGTGGGCCTTGAAGATGCGCCCCTCCACAATGACGCTGCAGTCACAGAAAAAGTCCCTCTTCCGCTGTTCATTCAACTCCCCCAAGAGCTTGGCATGATAGGATTGCACCTCCATTTCTCCACCAGCCGCTGCTGCTCTGGAGTAGCCTGTATCTCTGCCAAGATCGTTTTTTTGAAGTTAATTTACCAATTAATTTTTCTTTTTTTTTTTAAGTTTATTTATTTGAGAGAGAGAGAGAGAGAGAAAGCACGAGTGGGGAGGGGCAGAGAAAGAGGGAGAGAGAGAATCTCGAGCAGGCTCTATGCTGACAGCACGGGGGAGGCTCAATCTCATGAATCATGAGATAATGACCTGAGCCAATATTAAGAGTCAGATACTGGGGTGCCTGGGTGGGTGGCCCAGTAGGTTGAGTGTCCGACTTGGGCTCAGGTCATGATCTCGCAGTCCGTGAGTTTGAGCCCCGCGTCCAGCTCTGGTCAGCTTCGGATTCCATTTCTCCCTATGGCTCTCTCTCTGCCCCTCCCCTGCTCATGCTCTATCTCTGTCAAAAATAAATAAACATCGGGAAAAAAAAAAAAAGTCAGACACTTAACTGAGTCAGCCACCCAGGCGCCCCTAATTTTTCTTTTTAATTCTTCCAAAAACACTGGTTCGGTAGTGTCTTTACGATACGGGCTATTTGGGAATCTAACAAAAATCAGAGGCTGTCCTAACCGGGTTAATTTATGAAAAATGATAAAAATCACTAGAACTAACTGCACATGGCATGGTGCATGGTGTTTTACATGGAATCTTTCAATGAATATTTTAAAAACCCGCTGATAAAATACCAATATTGTCTCCATTTTTCTGATGAGGAAACTGAGACACAGAGGTCAGAGGTGACCCAGCTATTACAGCTCCAGGACTCAAAACCAGGGCTGCTAACCTCCAGAATTCCTGCTCTCACACCTATTCTAGACTTTCTTCAAGTCTCAAAATCTAGGAGCACCTGGGTGGCTCAGTCCATTCAGTGTCTGGCTTTGGCTCACGTCATAATCTTGCAGTTTGTGGGTTCGAGCCCCGCGTCGGGCTCTGTGCTGACAGCTTGGAGCCTGGAGCCTGCTTCAAATTCTGTGTTCCCCTCTCTCTCTGCTCCTCCCCTCCACTCTCTCTCTCTCTCTCTCAAAAATAAAATAAACATTTAAAAAAATTTTTTAAAGACTCAAAGTATTGATAATACACAAATCTAAGACTTATAGTTCAGTCCTGATATGGAACTCAAAGACTGTACAGTCTTGGCACACAACTCTTATGACTTTGTGGAAGCATCTGGTGGATTCTTGGGCTAGCCAGCATACATTCATCATTCTTTTTTTTTTTTTTTAACATTTATTTATTTTTGAGAGACAGAGAGAGACAGAGCATGAGCATGGAAGGAACAGAGAGAGGGAGACACAGAATCCGAAGCAGGCTCCAGGCTCTGAGCTGTCAGCACGGAGCCTGATGCGGGGCTCGAACTCACAAACCATGAGATCGTGACCTGAGCCGAAGTTGGATGCCTAACCGACTGAGCCACCCAGGTGCCCCATACAGTCATCATTCTTATGGTTTTAGTACCTTTTCTGGTTTTGATAGAACCACCTTTCCCCCATTCTTGACCAATGTATTTTGAATTTTTAAAAATTTTTTAATGTTTATTTATTTTTCAGAGAGAGAGAGTATGATCGGAAGAGGGGCAGAGAGAGAGGGAGACACATAATCCGAAGCAGGCCCCAGTCTCCTAGCCATCAGCACAGAGCCTGACGTGGGGTTCGAACTCATGAGCAGTGACATCATGACCTGAGCCAAAGTCAGATGCTTAACCAACTGAGGCACCCAGGTGCTCATTGGCCAATGTGTTTTGCATCAAGCTGGCCCCACCCCCAGGCTCTAGATATAGCAGAGGCTAACACAATCAACGTGTCCCACCTTCTGACCACAGTGACCAGCTCAGAGACGGCCATGTGGCTTGGTCAGAGCAATGAAACGCAATGAAATGTCTGCTGGGGGATCCAAAAAAGAGCACTCGCTACTCGGCGGGCATGTGGATGTCAAAGATGTTGCCTCACCACCAAGGGAACCGGCCAAGAAAGATGACAGCTCAGTGCAGGCAGGAGCAACAGACGGAGCCCGGGGACACCATCTGAGCCCCAACTGCTGCTGTGCCAGAAGCCAGTTAAGTCCCCTTTTGTGTTAGCTGCTCTGGGCTGGGTTCTCTATCTCTTGCAACTGAGAGACTCTTAACCGACTGACTCCACTCTCCTCAGTTCACTCCTCCAAACTTTATGTCCTGACCCTTGTCTGTCAGGGGACGACAAGCCTTTGAAGGTATAAGCCATGTCTTACTTCATTTGCTATTCCCCATGGCACCTGGCAGAGTGCTTTGCACGAAGTAGGTTTGGTAAGTACAAAGGAATACTCCTTTCTTAACTGCTAAGTAGAACAGGTAGAAATCAAGTTTAAAATCCTTCTGCTAGTGAGAAAGACAGAAGGTGACCTTCCCTGAGCTCTCTCTTCCATCTTTTCCCATCGCACAAACCACAGAGCCAACCTGTAGCGGCGCTCCCGCCGGGTCTTAAGGGTTAACCTGCTTCAAGTTAACACACTCCTTGCTTGCTGACTTCAGGCGCTTGATGTGTAACAGAACTAATGTACTTTCTTTAAGATTTGCAGACCACTGGCCTTGGGGAATGAAGGCCCAGAACTTTCCTAGGCCACAGAGGCCAGCAAGTCTGTTTGAAGCCTCCTCGGCTTTCTGATTAGCCCAGCGAACATCTGGCAAAATGTTTTTCTTTTTTAAGGTCACACAAATGACTGACCTCCCTTTACACATCTGCACACCTTGCAGAAAGGACAGAGTACTCTTGCACAACCCCGGGGTACCGGGGAACCAGACCTTCTTGCACAACCTCTGAGCACCGAGATAGTTCTGTAGCTGGCATCGTCAAGTCCTCACATAGTCAAGAAATGTCAAAGGGCATGGTACTCCTTTAACTGATTAAATCCCTTTAAAAATCCCTGGGTCAGGCAGCAAACTCGGTGTTGGCTTTTGGACAAGAGTCTGCCTTCTTGTACCTGGGATTCTGAATAAAACTCACATTCTTTTTCAGTCAAAACCCATCTCTTGGGTTTTGGCCTTTAGAGCGACAGGCAGCAGAACTTCGGTTTCCATAACAATCCACTGACTACCCCTTTTCCATACTGACCCACTGAGCACAGGGAAGTTTCTAGAACCAAGTACACATTTCCTGGAATCACAAAAGGCCTGGTGAGAGCTGCCAACCACGACTCACAACTCCTTAGCGCTCTTTCTTTCTACAAATGCAATACCACAGGACCCCCAACCAGCCAAAACCCAGGCACTTCCTCTCCACAAGCAAAATAGATTCTCCACGGTCTGTGTACTAACTACATACACGGTCTACACTCATTAAAGACCCACAACAACCTTACCAACGGGCAGTTCGCACCTACTTTATACATATTTACAACAAGTGATGCATTCGGTTTAGAAACTAGACAACCAATTAGGGAGAGAAGGGGAGAGGATCCTCTATAAGCAAGTAAACCAACAGAAGTGAGAACCGACAGCTGGGAAAATAGACCCAGGAATTCTTTCAAAACATCAGCCTCAGGCCATTTAGCTAAGCAGTATTAAATGCTGCTTTCAAAATAACCTTAGGACAGCACTAAATGATAGCCCAAGGCTAGATGTGATGGGCCTAAGTCTGCAAGAAGATTCTTATATTCATTTTAAAGTCAAGGAAGTCATGTCATAATTTCTGGAATTTTTTCACCCGAAGCAGTTAAAATTAACATTTGCTTCAGAAAGGAAGAAAACTGTCAGATATCTGCAAAATTCGACTCTTCCCAAATAAATCAGCCCTGAAAGTTGTCACAGGATTAAGGCTTCACTGTTCATCCCCACCTCTTCTGACTGTTCCAACCAAGCCTTCCAAGTAGTGTCTGCCGCTGCCTTTGGCAATCAAAATACGAAGGGAGGGGCGCCTGGGTGGCTCAGGTCTTGATCTCACAAGGTTCATGAGTTTGAGCCCTGCATCGGGGCTCTGCCCTGACCGCGCAGAGCCTGCTTTGGATCCCCTGTCTCCCTCTCTCTGTCCCTCCCTGACTCGCACACATGTGTGTGCACACTCTCTTTCTTTCTCTCAAAATAAATTTAAAAAGGGGCGCCTGGGTGGCTCAGTCGGTTGTGTTGGACTTGGGTTCAGGTCATGATCTCTTGGTTTGTGAGTTCAAGCCCCGCGTCTGCCTCTGCGCTGACAGCTCAGAACCTGGAGCCTGCTTCAGACTCTGTGTCTCCCTCTCTCCCTGCCCTTCCCCTGCTCACACTCTGTGTGTGTGTGTGTGTGTGTGTGTGTCAAAAATAAATAAACATTAATTTTTAAAAAAAAACTTTTTAAAAAAGACAAAAAAAAAAAAAAAGAAGGGGACGCCCAGGTGGCTCAGTTGGTTAAGCATCCAACTCTTGTTCTCGGATCAGGTCATAATCTCATGGGTTCATGAGATCAAGCACCCCCCCCCCCCCCCCCCCCCCCCCCCCCCCCGCCCACTCCCCCTCAGGCTCCGCCACAACTCAGAGCCTGCTCGGGATTCTTATTCCCTCTCTCTCCGCTCCTCCCCTGTTCATGGGCTCACACTCTCTCTCTGAAAATAAATAAATCAACTAAAAGAAAAAAAAGAAAAAAATATGAAGGGAAAAACAAGATATAGGAAAAGGCAACACATCAATACCATACTTTACTCCCTGCCGCAGAACTAGAAGAAAACCCATCAGACTAGTAAAAATCACATTCTTCAACTGTCACATGCTAATAGCCACTGTCGATGCAGACTGTAATTTAGAACACCATTTTAGAGTGGAATTTGGCAATATTATTAAAACTTAAAAGGCACACTTCTTTCGTCCCAGAAATTTCAAAATAAAAATTTACCCTTTTGGACGTGTTGCCAAAAAACATCAAATTATAGATTCAGAGATGTCCATTCATCAGGTTTTTGTACTAGTGCAAAGATAAAAAGAATGTCCACCAACAGGGGACAAGTTAAATAAATGAGGTGCCGTCACACAGGGGAATACTACGCAACCATGTTTTTAATGAGCCGGAGTTGTGTGTGTTCATTATGGAAAGGTCACCGAGGTATACTGAGAGAAAAAGACAAGAAGCAAAACAAAACGTACCATATGATCCCATCTGCATAAGCATGATTGTTTTAAATGTAAGTTTATACAAGCAAGAGTTAAGAACAGATGCCCTTGAGAAGCGAGATTAAGGGTAAGAGGGATGGGGAGGGACCTTCACTTTTCATTTTCAACCTGTTAGAATGTTTTACTAGGTGCATGTTTTATTTCATTTTTTCTCTTTAAACAAAGGGGGTTGGGGCGCCTGGGTGGCTCGGTCGGTTAAGCGTCCGACTTCAGCTCAGGTCATGATCTCACGGTTTGTGAGTTCGAACCCCACATCGGGCTCCGAGTGCTGACAGCTCGGAGCCTGGAGCCTGCTTCAGATTCTGTGCCTCCCTCTCTCTCTGCCCCTCCCCAGCTTGTGCTCCGTCTCTCTCTCTCTCTCTCTCTAAAATAAACTAAAACATTAAAAAAAAAATTAAACAAAGGGGGTGGAGGAGGAGGGGCAGAAGTTTAAGGAGCTGGCAAATCAGGGAGAGAAACCAGTGTAGGCCCCACATTTCTCAGCTGAAGAAGTGATTTATCTACAGAGCACTTCCATCTTTCACTAGAAGTTGCCCCTTTCCAGCAACAGTACACCCCAAACCCATTCCCTTTGGCTTTCTCTCTGCAAATAATCTAGATTCTGTTGGGTCACGTCAATACTCCTTAACTTGGCAAAAGTCTGTCCCCAACCCTATATTTGGCATTTACTGTGAAAATCTTTATTCATATCACTGGCTTTTGGTGCTTGCAACCTGGGACAGGCTGAGGATCACTACTTCTCCTTGGAAAGCAGCTCTTCGGGTATACTGCTCTCAGAAGTACATTTGTCCTCACTGGTAGGGAAGCCCCCAGCCCTCTCACTGTGCCAATTCAATCCAACGATTAACTGGCTACATACAAGGAAGATGCCAGGGATAGAAAAATGAGCCCAGTACAGTGCATGTCTCTGGGAGAGAGCAGATGCCAACACCACTACCTGCAGCACCCTCCCACGTTCCCCAGGGAATGCTACCCAGATCACATGGCTGCCTTCACGCGGGCACCAAAACCAGCCTTGAATTCCACCTACCGACTCTGACAAGGCTCCTCAGTCTCACCAACCTGAGAATAATGAAAACCTGCTCACCGATTGCTAGCATTTAGTGAACACCACTCCTCATGAAGCACTGTAGACAGTACTTTACAAGCATTAATCAACTTTTACTTCACAATAACCCCATGCAGTAGATATCATCGTTATACCCTCTTTTTTAGGGGAGGAAATTGAGGTTCAGATTTATAGCTAACAAGTCCAAGCCAGGACTGGAACAGAAATTGGTTTGATTCCGGAGTTGACCTTCTTAACCACTGTACCAACCTGACTCTCCATAGGGTTGGGGAAGTCACTCCTCTCCCAACGCATGGAGTGGAGGGGAACCAAGGAGCGGGAGAAGAGAGTCCATTTCCACAGAAAAAATTTCAGGGTCAACTGCACCTTGGGTTCACCTGCCAAATTGTTCCCAAGACAAGGGGATCTCCATCCCCTTCCCCACCTTCCAGAGACAGACGACCCTGCGGAGATCACAGGAACCAGTTACTGGAAAGGTCTTGGAACAAGCGGCCTTGCCCCTCTTGTGGCCTCCTGCTTGCGGACACAAAGTGACCATCGCTGCTGTGGCCGCTGCCCCAACCTGGCCGAGTCCTCGCGCCCCGGCACCATCGCCGCCCGGCTGGACGACGCGGGGACACAGCCCAATGCCAGGGAAGGGGGGACAGCTGCCGCCGCGCTACGCCACCGCTCCCCACTCTGGAGGGAGGGAAGGGTCGGTCATCCAGCTTAGGTTGGGGAGGGGGGCGTCTCGAGAGCAGCCAGGGCCGGGAGGTACGAGGGAGGCCGACCAAGAGGGGAGCTCTCTGCTCGCTCCCCCCACCCAAGGCGGACCTCCTGGGGCGCCACCAATTCTCCCCAAACCAATGAAAGAGGGAGCGCGAACCGGCTTCTCGGCTCTCACCTTCCAGCGGGATCCAGCCTTGCAGCAGCTGAGCTACGCACCGACACGCCCCCCTTTCATTCACCTGTCGCCCCCTCCGTGAGAGGCGAGGCAGCTGACCAATCACAGGGCTCCTAGGCTCAGGAAGGCGGGCCCTTCGGCCAGCGGGTTAGTGCGTGGCGCCCGCGCCCGCTGCGGAGGCTGCGCTCTGATGGCGCCGGTGCTCGCGCGGTGGCGGGAGTTGTGGTCTCAGCGTTCGTTTCTCCCGCAAAGATACAGTGGACAAAACTACAAGTCCCGAGACGCCAACAGGGTTGCAAGAACCAGCGCTTGCCGAAGGCTGGAGCTCGGTTCGGTCTTCTGAGTCCCACTCGAGGGAACTGCGAAGTGTCAGGGTCTTTGTCCGGAGAGCTGAAAGCACGACGTGCGTGTTGAAGTGGCCCGGAGAATAAGAGCTCTGACCTATCAGTCCGCACACATCTGACTTGCCGGCGCTCCGCAGAAATTCTGGGAGGAGTGAAATGGTTTCATCTATTCAACAGGTTTTAAATGAACGCCCCGACACCCTCTTCCCTCGGAAAGCTTGCAGGGTCGTGTATGCAAATGAAACAGGTAAATAGCGGTACCCGGTGTCCAGGAACAGTACAGGCATGTTGTGGGACAGCTGTGAACAAGACAAACCAGCTCGCCAGTCTCGCGGAGCTCAGTTCTCATAGAGGGTGTATCAGTTTGTTAGCGCTGCTGTGTCAAAATACCAAGAGCTGGCCCGAACAGCAGAAATTCATTGCCTCGAAGTTCTGGAGGCTGGATGTCAAGGTGTGAGCAGGGTTGGTTCCTTCCGAGGGCTCTGAAGGAAGGATCTGTCCCAGGCCTCTCTCCTGGGCCTGTACCTGGCCGTCCTCATGTTCACACAGTGTTCTCCTGTATATATCTCTGTGTGTAGATTTCCCCTTTAACGTTTATTTATTTATTTATTTATTTATTTTGAGAGACATAGAGACAGAGCGTGAGCAGGCGAAGGCAGAGAGAGAGGGAGACACAGAATCTGAAGCAGGCTCCAGGCTCTGAGCTGTCAGCACAGAGCCCGATGCGGGGCTCGAACTTACAGACGGTGAGAGCATGACCTGAGCTGAAGTCGGCCGCTTAACTGACTGAGCCACTCAGGCGCCCCAGATTTCCCCTTTATATAAAGTCACTCGTTGTAGTGAATTAGGGGTTCACTCTACCCCAGTACAACCAAGTCTCAACGAATTATTACATTTGCCACTACCCTATTTTCCAAATAAGGTCACATTCTGAGGTGCTGGGGGTTAGGACTTCAACACAGGAGTGGAGGGTGGGGGCGAATCCCACCCATAACAAGGGGAGATGGCTACTAAACAAAAAAAATAACTAAAAAAAAGAAATATATGAAGTGCATGGCAAAGAATTAAAATGGGTTGGAGATCCAACAAAGTGATTTGGTGGCTATTTTAGGCTGAAGGTCAAGGATGGCCTCTCTCAGTTGGCAACCTTTCAGCTGCCATGCTAAGGTTAAACAGACGAGCATTCCAGGCAGGGAAAGAGCTAGCAGGAAGGCTCTAAAAACAGATTGGGATGTATCTAAGAAACAGGAGGACGGCCGCTAGGGTAAGCAGGTGGGTGACAGGCACCCACCTGTGCAGGTCACACAGAGCTCTACACTCAGAAAGCCACACACTTGAGACTAGAAGTGGGTGGTGGTTGTACAGCATTGTGAATACACTATATGCCACTGGCTTATATGCTTTTAAATGATTGATGTATGTTAGATAGATTTGACCTTAATTTTTTTAAAAAAATGTGGAGGGGCGCCTGGATGGCTCGGTCTGTTAAGCACCTGACTCTTGATCTTGGCTCAGGTCATGATCTCCTAGTTCACGGGTTCGAGCCCTGGATCAGGCTGTGCACTCTGCCCTGACAGCGGAGCCTGCTTATTTTCTCTCCCCTCTTCTGTCTCTGCCCTTCCCATTCTCAGGCTCTCTCTCCCTCTCTTCTCTCAAAATAAATAAATAAACTTTTTTAAAAAGCGTGGAGAGGGGCGCCTGGGTGGCTCAGTTGGTTAAGCAGGCCGACTTTAGCTCAGGTCATAATCTCACGGTCTGTGAGTTCAAGCCCCACATCGGGCTCTGTGCTGATGGCTCATCAGAGTCTGGAACCTGCTTCAGTTTCTGTGTCTCCCTCTCTCTCTGCCCTTCCCCTGCTCATGCTCTGTCTCTATGTCTCTCAAAAATAAATAAACGTTAAAAATTTTTTTAAAAAGCATGGAGAAAAAGTGATTATGGGTTATCAGTTAATTCAGCAAGTCAGTTAAGTGGAGGTCAATTAAGAGATGTTCTCCTAATAAACTTAATAGATTATGAGCCTGGATTGGATTTCTTAGCAAGAATATAGAGCGTTGTCTGCTGAGCTCCAAAGAAGGGTTCCCTCCTCCTTTATCTGAAGAATTCCATCCTTCCTTAATTGATAAGATCGAATCTTCGTTACCGAAGAAAACTCAAGTCCCTTCTTGCCCCTTGGCCAGAGCCAAAGCCCAAGCATAACATGTCCTGGAGGATGAAAAGCAGACAAAAACTAGGGAAAAGGAGGTCCGCCCAAAGAAAACAATTGCAGGAATCGGCTATTTAATTTGATGAAAAAGCAGAGGACTATTTATGGAGGAGAATTTGGAGGGTACTTCAATAAGGAAAGCCTGAATATGACTTCAGATCAAAATGAAGGTATTGGTTTGAGTATACTCACTGGAGATTCTGCATCCAGTGAAGCTTCCTCTGATGGCTGGCAGGTGTAATTCTAGCAATTGAAGTGTTGATTTATGCAAACCTGCATACAATACTGACCTATCATTAATTTACATGACAGTGGAAATCTCTTGCCATAAACCTGAGGAATAAATTCAAAGATCTCAGGAGTCAGGATGATTTATTGAATCTGTCTACTCATCTGCTGACCAACCCAATAATTATATTTCCTTGAAAAGGCCCAGAATTTACCTCCTTTACCAAAGCCAAAGGACAATTGATAAAGGAAGTGCCAAAATCATTAAAAAGCACTTTACTGACCATTATCTCTAAGCCGGAAATGACGGTGGATGGGTCTATAATTGAAATGCACTCTCATCTCAAGGAGGAAGGGAGGACTCTGGAGTGCTACAGCCCAAGTGGTGGCAGTTACCCGACCAATACAAAACAGGGAAGTGTTGCTAATTAGCAGCAGGGCTGGCATGAAATCAGAGTGGTTTGATCCACAGAGATTTTTGGAAACAACTAACTAGCCAGGGACAGCCTACTAAATTCCCTTTTAATTTTTATAACGGTAACAGAAAAAAAAAATACTTCCATGCCCAGGGAATAAAGGCCTATCTTGATGCAATAGACAATTTTTTTCTAATTGTTTTTGAGATAGAAAGTGAGATAGAGAGAAGGCGAGAGAAAGAGAGAGAGAGGGAATCCCAAGTAGGCTCCACACTGTCAGTGCAGAGCCAGATGCGGGGCTCAAACTCACAAACCATGAGATCATGACCTGAGCCAAAGTTGGAAACTTAACTGGCTGAGCCAACCAGGCGCCCAAGAGACAGTTTTGATTTTTCAGCCAATGTTCATACCTGAGTAGGTTCAGGTGTGTAGACCACTGACTAAAAAGAACATTAGGGATTCTTAAGGAAAGACCCAACAGTAACCTGCAGGACCATTCCATGAGTCTTTCTCCTGTCTTTCTCCAAAGAACTCGTGCTCAAATAGTCAAACCTTTTGGGAACAATCAGACAGTGGCCACACGAGTTCCCGGACGCTCAGGATGCTTCTGTGCTACATGGGGCTTTGCAGAAGTTTATGAATCGATGTCTAATCAGGAAAACAGGGACCACCCTACATATTTCAAGCAGAGAAGACTTTAATGCAGGGGTTTGGTCCCAAAGATATTGGAAATACTGAAGAATGAGGGAGAGAGATGGCATTATCCAGACCCCAGGAAATCACTACTGCCCTTGGGCTGAAGCCTACAGCCCCACACTGCTGGACGACCCACTGCTGCCAGAGCCAAGGTACCTCCTGAAGCAGAAAGGTGTCTCCCTTCCTCCCACCTTTGAGTATAACCCAAGTGCCTCCCATTGGCAGAACCTAACTGGGACCCGGTTACTGATGGAGTTTGGGAAACGTAGTTTGCAGGCTTCTGGCCCTGGCAGTCCAAGAGAAATCACGGTGGGACAGGTGAGAGGCTAAGCACCCAGAGAAAATACGAAGCCGAGGGAGTCTGGTGATAAATGGAGTTCTGACCAAAGTCCCCTCAAGGATAGGTCTAGCCCCTAAATCCATCAGCTGGTTTTTCCTCATTTGCATAATTAGAATAAATATCTTAAAGGAGCACCCGTGTAACTCAGTAGGTTGAGCGACTGACTTCAACTCAGGTCACGATCTCAGGATTCGTGAGTTTGAGCGCCACATCGGGCTCGCTGCTGTCAGCGCAGAGCCTGCTTTGGATCCTCTGTCTCCCTCTCTCTCGGCCCAGGGGCAGGCCCCATTTGTGCTCTCTCAAAAATAAACAAACATTAAAAAAAAAAAGAAAGAAAGAATAAATATCTTAAACTACTGGCAGAATCCTGCATTGGCTCCCAGGCCATAGGTTGGTTAAAAGCTTTTATTACAGGAAAAACAAAGTGCAAGTCATTGAAGTTCCTCATTCCCATAAAACGTAAATTAAAATAAAAGATCTTGAGAGCATCGCAAAGATTAATGCCACCATTAAAGACTTAAAATATGCGGAGGTGGTGATTTCTGTCACATTTATATCGGTGTCTTCGTTTGGGAACTGGAAAAGACAGATCGTCTTGAAGAAGATTGCAAACTTAATCCAACGGTGACCCCCCAATTGCAAATGCCGTTCCAGTGTGGCTTTTGGGAGGACAGATATCAGTACAACCCCCAGAACTCGATCAGGCAAATGCATTCTTCTCCGCTATGACAAAGAATATATGAGAAGCAATTAGCTTTATAATCCTGCCTCGGAGAAAAACCCACCTGCTGTTCTATGCCCTAATTTAGTCTGCAGGAGCCTTGGCCCTACCGCATCAGCCAGTCCAGTGAGAAAAACCAGAAGCCGCCCCAGGTCTTTCAAACAGATCTCGCTTGCCAGCAGCCACAGCGGCAGAGAGATGACGTCTGCCTTACTTCTGCTTTCCTAAAGCTCACGTGGGTGCATCTACTTGAAAGGATTGGATTCACACCCAGAACCTCCGCTGTAAGGGAGCCTGGGAAGTGTTTTCAGTTTCACACTTCCTCAGATAGAACTATGGAAGATGGAATTGAGGTCAAAATTCAATTCCAAGTATCTGTCACTTCATCCCACAGGCTCTCACACTGATGGCCCGATACTGATACAACCAAAAAAAAAAAAAAAAAAGAGAGAGGGATTGAGAGAGAGAGAGAGAGAGAAAGTAGCAGGTGCCAAAGGGTGGAAGATAAATCCAGTGAAAATATAGCACCCTGCCACTTCATTAAAATTCTGGGTGTCACATGTTCTGAGTCACTTCAGGACATTCCCTCCAAAGCAAAGGACAGGTTGCTGCACTTTGGATTTCCTGCCTCTTAAAAGGAGCCCTAGTGCATCTTTTTGGATTTTGGAAGGACCACCCTGGTGCACAGAGCCAGAGAGGGCAGAAGAGGCCTCCCGACCTGGTCCGGGCCACGCGCTGCACGTAGTTCAGCCCTTCTGCCCTGATGACTGAACAGACCATTGTTCAGAGTGCCTGAGGTAAATCGGGGTGCTCCATGAGGCCTTCCATAGACACTGAGAGAGGGGTCGCTGTAGACAGGCCCTTAGGACTTGGGGCAAAGCCATGCGTCATTCATAAGTGAGTATTTTTCTTTTGAGAAATAGCTCCTGGGTTTTTGCCGGGCTCCGGTAGGCTGCACACCTGACCGAAGGGCACCCCGGGTGACCCTGTAACCTGAACTGCCCACCATGAACTGCCATCTGACCCCTCCGCCCAGCAGTGCCCTAGGGGAAAGGGTCCATATAGAAGCAGGTTGTTCTCATTCCCAGTGTGTCCATTGCCACCACACTGCTACAGTGACTTCAACCCAGGTGACTGGGGAGTGGAAAAACGTGTAATTGCTTTACGCATGGCTCTCTACGGTGTCCTGGAACCAGCCAGAAATGAACTGTTGTGGTTTGATCGGCCCACTCAGAATGGCCCTGGAGGACAGCAGCGGCAGGAAAGTGTCCTGGTGGCAGAATTTGGAGCAGGGCACGTGGTTTTCCTCTTTGTCTAGAAGGAGAGGTGGCCTGAAATTAGGATCGACACTGAATCATGAGCAGTGGCCACTGAAGGAAACTACTTGAGAGACTTGGGAACAAAAGGTTGGGGACAGAGGAGCGAGGATAGATCTGCTGGAATGGGCCCAGATTCACAGAATGTTCCCAGCCATGTGAGTGAGTACAAGGCTCCACCGTGAGGGGGAAATATTAGAGCCTGGTTTTCTGGTGACAGATTCTGAAACAGCAAGAAGTGGCCCTGAGGGATAGTGGAGAAGGAGATTCCTCAGCAGGGCAGAACTGTAAGCAGTACGTCTCATTACCCGCTTTGCCTGGAAGAAGAGATGACCCGAGGTCAGGACCTGTACCAGTGCGTGGGCAATGACTAACGATTTGAACAGCTGAGAATCTTACAAAATTGGAAGTTCGTGACAAAGAGGTTTGGGAAAAATGACTTTCTTAGAATGGTCCCAGATGATGAGATGCCATGTAGGCCCCACAGATACTCACCATCAGCCTCAATGATCGGGGAAGCTTTTAATAGTCAGCAAATAGAATGTTCTGTAGACGTTAACTAGATGGCCTTGTCCCCCAGCCAGTCCAGCTCTTGTTCAATAGGTTCATTGAAAAAGGACCATGACAACAGGAGTGGAGACTAACTATGCATGGGCTAAAGAAGAGGGACATCCCCTCACAAAGGCCAACCTGGCAGCCGCCATTACTGACACCTAGTTTGCCCACAGCCGCAATCGGCCCTGGACCTTTGATTTGGTGTCCTACCTTGAGGAACCCAGCCAATTACACGGTGGCAGATGGATGACATAGGACCATGTCCCTCGTGGGGACTTTGTCTCACTGGAAGAGGTGCTTTCTCTGGATTTGGATTTATTTGCCTTTCCTGCCTCACATGCCGCTGCCAGAACCTCCAATTGTGGACTTAACACACGGTCTTGTTATCTCACAAAATACTGTTTCTAACCATGGAAATCACTTTGCAAGACAAGAAGTGAGGAACTGAGCAGGGGATACCTGCGGGATTCACTGGTCTGATCATGTGCTCCGTTGGTCAGCATTCTACCATGGTGGAAAGGCCTCCCGAAGGTCCATGCAAGGCACCAACTGTTAGACGACACTTCGGGGACCAGACAGCCATCCACCGGATACAGTCATGGTGTGGACCAGTGTACGTACTGTTTCTCCTTTAGCCAGAGAGCCGTTCAAGAACCAAGGGGCTGGATGTAGGAGTGGCTCTCTCACAACGAAACGGTTTTGCAGCTCGAACGTTATTTGCTTATTGGCCTCCTGAGTGTGTTAAAAGCCTGTAGTGTCCAAGGGACAAATGCCTCCACCAAGTGACACAGTTTTCCCACCAAACTGAAAGTTGAAACTGCCACCCAACCGTTTTGAATGCCTCATGCCTCTGAACAGAAATCAAAGTATTTTCTGGGGCGAAAAGCTCTGGCTATCAAGGGGAACTAAGTTGTTACCACACAGTGAGGGCAAGGAGGTTTAGTGAAAGACCTACCCGTATTCTCGAATGATCCTATTCCTAGTACAAATCCTGTGATCAGAGTCACAGCAAGACTGCTGCAGTTCCATACAAGAGGGTCCCCCGGGGCACAGAGCTCTCAGGAATCAAAGCTTGAGTCTCTTCTGTGGGCCAAGAACCTGGCTGGCCATTGCTGACTGAAAGCAGGAGAAACCCGAAATAGACATAGTGAAGAAGGAAAGCTATAAATGCAACATCGGCCTTAAAATGGGTTACGGAGGTGACAATTATAGCCTCTACTTGAACTTCCCTCCTTGATGTGTCTTACACATTTTAGATATTTCTTCTTCTCTCTTTCCCCTACTTCGGGTGGTTGTGCAGGGAGATAAGCTTCACCATTTACTCCCAGAGTGCAGAGTTTTGAGAAGGGAATTCGAGAAACTAGAGAGGAACATCAAGGCATTGAGGTTCCTTCCTTGGGTAGTAAGGGTGTGTGTTTTTTTAATTGCTTTAAATGTTTTTTCCATTTTTGAGAGAGAGAGAGAGAGAGAGAGAGAGAGAGAGAGCGGGACTGGGGGAAGGACAGAGAGAGAGGGAAACACAGACTCTAAAGCAGTCTCCAGGCTCTGAGATGGCAACACAGAGCCCGATGTGGGTTCAAACCCACGAACTGTGAGATCTTGACCTGAGCCGAAGTCGGACACTTAACCGACTGAGCCACCCAGGTGCCCAGGGTGTTTTTAATTACAGGAGTGATAGCCGCTTTCTGCATTGGGAAGCAAGTGTAAGTTTGGACACAGGGTGTAATTGTTTGGCTGCAAGTGGGGAATACAGGACGGTTAATGTTTGGGCCCCCCACATTGCAGGGGAGGAAAAACTTTCCCTCAACCATCCTAGGTTCCATAGCTGGGTCTATGAAATCCACTGATAACAGGCAGACTAATAGGAGAAAAGGAATACAAATTTCTTCACTTTTAATATTACATACATGTGGGGATCATGGTGGGGAAAAAAAGAAAATACCCCAAAACAGCGGTGAGAGTAGGCGATTATATACCATCTTAACAGGGGAAGGAGAGGGGAGGTACAGGCCACTTAGAGGAGAAAGTAAATGAAGGGCCCTTAGAAGAAAACAGGGGAGATATGATGGTTTGTAACAAAGTGTGTTTGGGCGTGATGTCAACTTCTAGTCTCTCCCATAAAAAAAGTCACTCTTCTCTGGTTGATGAGGCTCTAGGGGAGGGGATTTAAGACAATTGAGTTCCTTTTGAAGGATCTGTCATTGAGCAGATAGGGGGAATTCAGAGAAAGCCTCTCCCCAGATTTGCTGTTTTTTCAGGTGCAAGTCTCAAAATAATGAGTATACCAAAGGGTCATATTTTGTGATGCCATTTCCTGATTTCCTAAAGGATCCAACCCCAGTCTCCCTTTTGGGAAAAACTCTCACCGTCTGTCGTTATCGTAAGAAGGAAATGCCAGTTTTCACCTACAACTTGTGACCTACAGAAGCAGAGAGGGCTAGATCTTTCCTCTTCCTACTCTTAAGGTACAGCTAGGGAGCAGCTTCTGATGTACGGGTCCCAACAACAATGCTGGAGATGACTGGAAAGACTACTATTATATTTATTATTATTATTTTCTCAATGCAGGACAGACGCACAGAAAGGGAATGTGGCTGGCTTCCCTTAGACAAACCACAGCGCCACCTTCTGGGGGCCCTGGGCACAGCCATCCCAGGAGTCAAAGTCATCAACTCTTCTGTGGCAACATCCTTTGTTCTTTGTACCACACTAATCTACCTTCTGGGTGGTTGTAAGAGTTACACGAGGGTGCCTGAGTGGCTCAGTCAGTTGACCACCTGGCTCTTGATTTTGGCTCCAGTCATGATCTCGTGGTTCATGGGATCAAGACCCATTTTGGGCTCTGCACTGGCAGCTTGGGTTCTCCTTGGGATTCACTCCCTCTCTCTCTCTGTCCCTCCTCTTCTTGTGCATGCTCTCTTGTTGTCGAGTAAATAAACGTTTAAAACACACATACACACACACACACACACACACACAACTTTAAAAAAAAGTTACATAAGACAACAATGCCCAGCAAACAAGGAATGTCCCCTTTTTATAAATTATAAAGTGATACACTAAGTATGGGGAGGCTGGAGAGAAGAGAGCTTTGCTCAAGACCACACAGCACAGTACATCAGGAGTACAACCAGGACCAGGGGTGAACTGGCAGAAGCTTAACTGGCTTCAGTTGGGGGGTGGGAGATGAACATGATATGTGGAGTTTGTAGATTTTGATGACATAAACATGCTGACCTTTGTCGATTTTTTTAAGTTTATTTATTTATTTTGAGAGAGAGCGAGCATGTGCACACGCAAGTGGGGGGGGAGAGAGAGAAAGGAAGAGAGAGAATCTGTCGGTGCAGAACCTGATGTGCAGCTCAGACTCACAAACCATGAGATCATGACCTGAGCCGAAGTCAGATACTTAAAAGACTGAGCCACCCGGGCGCCCCTGACCTTTGTCAGTTTTTAACTACCAGCGTGACATCACTGAATGCAAAGTTGGCAAGTAGTGTGAACCAAATAGCACACCATTATGTAGTATTTTCACCATATAGGTACAATAAACGTAAGTCACTTCAAAAGCATAGGTGATCATGAAATGATTATACTTATACATATTTAAATTATATATAAAATTAAATAAATATAAATATATTTGAAGAAGACACCAAAAAATGGAAAAATATTCCATGTTCATGGATTGGAAGAACAAATATTGTTAAAATGTCAATACTACTCAAAGCAGTCTACATATTCAACGCAATCCCTATCAAAATAACACCAGCTTCCTTCACAGAGCTAGAACAAACAATCCTAAAATTTGTATGGAACCAGAGAAGACCCTGAATAGCCAAAGCAATCCTGAAAAAGAAAACCAAAGCAGGAAGCATCACAATCCCAGACTTCAAGATGTGTTACAAAGCTGTAATCCTCAAGACAGTATGGTGCTGGCACAAAAACAGATGCTCAGATCAGTGGAGCAGAATAGAGAACCCAGAAATGGACCCACAAACATATAAGCCATCTAATCTTTGACGAAGCAGGAAAGAATATCCAGTGAAATAAAGAGTCTCTTCAGCAAGTGGTGCTGGGAAAACTGGACAGTGACATGTAAAAAAATGAACCTGGACCACTTTCTTACACCATACAAAAAAATAAACTCAGAATGGTTGAAAGACCTAAACATGAGACAGGAAGCCATCAAAATCCAGAGGAGAAGGCAGGCAAAAACCTCTTTGACCTTGGCCGCATTAACTTCTAACTCAACACGCCTCTGGAGGCAAGAGAAACAAAAGCAAAAATGTACAGTTGGGACCTCATCAAAATAAAAAACCTTCTGCACGGTGAAGGAAACAATCAGCAAAACTAAAAGGCAACTGACAGAATGGGAGAAGATACTTGCAAATGACAAAGCAGATAAAGGGTTAGTATCCAAATTCTATAAAGAAGTTACCAAACTCAACACCCAAAAAACGAATAATCCAGTGAAGAAATGGGCAAAAGACATGAATAGACCCTTCTCCAAAGAAGACATCCGGATGGCTAATAGACACATGAAAAAATGCTCAACATCACTCATCATCAGGAAAATACAAATTAAAAACCACAATGAGTTACCACCTCACACCAGTCAGAATGGCTAAAATTAACAACTCAGGCAACGACAGATGTAGGCAAGGATGCTAAGAAACAGGATCTCTTTTGCACTCCTGGTGGGAAAGCAAACTGGTTCAGGCACTCTGGAAAATAGTATGGATGTTCCTCAAAAAATTAAAAATAGAACTACCCTACGAACTGGCAATTGCACTACTAGGTATATATCCAAGAGATACAGGTGTGCTGTTTTGAAGGGACACATGCACCCCAATGTTTATAGCAGTGCTATCGACAATAGCCAAAGTATGGAAAGATCCCCAAAGTCCATCAATGGATAAATGGATAAAGAAGACGTGGTATACACACACACACACACACACACACACACACACAATGGAGTATTACTCAGCAATCAAAAAGAATGTATCTTGCCATTTGCGATTATGTGGATGGAACTAGAGAGTATTATGCTAAGCGAAATTAGTCAGTCAGAGAAAGACAAATATCTTATGACTATACTCATATGAGGAATTTAAGATACAAAACAGATGAACATAAGGGAAGAGAAGCAAAAATAATATAAAAACAAGAAGCGGGACAAAACATGAGACTCTTAAATACAGAGAACAAACCGAGGGTTGCTGGAGGGGTTATAGGTGTGGGGATGGGCTAAATGGGCGAGGGGCATTAGGGAGGACACTTGTTGGGATGAGCACTGGCTGTTATACATAGGGGAGGAATCACTGGAATCTACTCCTGAAATCACTACAGCACTGTATGCTAACTAACTTGGATATAAATTTAAAAAATAAATATATAAGGCCATGGCTGGAGGGAAGGCACCCACTACCTTCTCTGGTCCATGCTGGGGTCCCTGCCTCCTACCTGCTGATTCCTGCAGCCTTCTGTGTGCTCCCAGAGGTTTCTAAGGTGCTATTGGGAACTCATGCACTCCTGACCAAGGGGTCCCTAATGTCACGGGTAAGGACAGCAGAGCTGGCCCTGGTGGCACGAGCCCGTAGTGTGTCAGTGCTGGTCTGCTGTGAAACATACAAGTTCCGTGACCATGTGCAGTCTGAAGCCTCTGTCTCTAATGAGCCAGACGACCCCGACGATCTGCCGTGTGAACGAGGAGAGCCTGTGGCCCTGGCTGACTGGCGGGACCACCCGTCCCTACGGTCGTGGAATCTAGTCTATGATGGGACCGCCCAGAATTGGTGGATCTGGTGATCACGGGGCTGGGGATGATTCCTTGCCCTTCTGTACGTGTTGTTCTATGAGTCAAGAGTAACGACCAGTGAGTGGGGGGACACAGGGTAATAAATGTCATACTCCCTAAAAATAAATAAGTAAACAAGTAAGTAAATAAATAAATAAATTTATATAGCGATGGGAGTTTGGGGTATTTATGACTTTTTGATTTATATAATTTATGTCATACACTTTTAAATAATTTAATTTCTTTATAATGGCTGTGTTCAACAATCGGCTCATAGAATTCCTAAATTTTTTTAAGTTTATTTATTTTGAGAGAGAGAGAAAGAGAGAGAGAGAGAGAAAGCAAGCGGGGGAGGGGCAGAGAAAGAAGGAGAGAGAGAGAATCCCAAACAGGCTCCGGGCTGTCACCTCAGAGCCTGACTCTGGGGTCACCATGTAATAATGACCTGAGCCTTTAAGCAATTGACCCACCCGGGCACCCCTAAAATTCCTAAAATTTTAACAGTCGACTCTAGAAGGCTGAGCTAGAACCATTCTGCATGCTTTTAGGCATGCCGTATGCTGCCTCTACCAGCAACTTCGACGTTTTTGTTTTCCACTGGGTCCCACACATTACGGAGTGGGTCGGCTGCCAACTGGGCTGGAATCTCCAGCGCAGAACCAGGGTGGGTTTTGGAGACTTCACCTCCCAGGGTCATCTGGGGCCCAGCTGCCTTCCACAAGGAAACAAGCTTCCCCAGAGGAGCCGGAGGGAATCCTAGGACTGCCCTCTTCGGTCCCTCCTGGAGACGCAGGGCCAGCTTCACCTGAATGAGTCCACAGCACCACCTGGTGGTACCTGGGTGCCAGGCCTCCCTGGGAACCAAAGCCCGGAAGATTCTGGAACAAGAAATCATCTGCCAAGAGGGGTCCAGCAGGGCAGAAGGGGGCATGTCAGTCACAGTGATGAGTGTGGGGCAAGCTCGGGGCAAAGTACAGGCTAATGGCAGCTCCCCCACCCCCCAGGTGGGATACATGTGATATTCCTTGGACGCTCCTGACTGCCTAAGAACAGAGAAAGGGACAATCTTTTCAATAGCCTGATCTTCAGAAATCTATAGACTCCGTTTCCTGGAGCCCTGATATCACCCTCAGCAAGACGTAAGGGGGTGGGAGTGCCCGCTATGGTGATGTGGGAAACAAAGGAAAATGAAAAATTAAATTCCCTTACCGCCTACAGCCCAGTGACGAGTCCTTGAAACAGGCAGAGTGACCTCCCTGTAGGAGCTCAGCTGCCTCAGTGATGACACTTTGCTGGGGACAAAAGGGAATCTTGCCTTAACATTATCCTAATACCCCAGGGTCCTGTGAGTCTCCTTCAGCACATAAGAATTCCTTTGCCAACCTCCTTCATCTTTAACCCCCAAGTATGTATTCGCAATTATACTCCAGCCTTATGGCCCCTGATATCCATCTGAAGGGTCTCATGACTGTTTCACTAAGGAGTAATAAATGACATTTTCCTAAAAACAGCTAGCCCCTCGATGTCCTGGAAACCTTGCTTCCAAAATTCCTTAGAGACTTACACTGTCCCCAACAACCCCCTCCCAACCTGAAGGTATATAATCAGTCACTCTTCACAACCCCAGGGCAGCACCTTCTGCCCACAGGTCCTGTCCCTGTGCTTTAATCAAATCACCTCTTTTGCACCAAAGATGTCTTCAGGAATTCTTTGTCGGCCGTCGGCTCCGAAACTCCACCATTACCCCAAAACCCCACCAAAAGGAGGCACCGAGGATCAGGGATGGGCTGAATTTATACATTCATACTTCACCTAAGAGCTAGAAGAAAACGTAGAGGTCCCCCAGACAGTGAAACGACAGTTCCAGAGAGAGAAAGTGACCAGTACCCACAACCCAGGATTAACACAGACCTCTGCTAATCCCAATCTTTCAAAGTACTGTTTAATTAAACAGGTGGTTATTAAACCCTCTACCAGTGACTAGCCTTGTGTTAGACTCAGGACAGGGGTAAGGGGATAAAACAATAAAAATTACCACATTAGGGACTTTATGTCATATGATGTGTCCGGTGTTTTACTTATTCTACTTAATCCTCACCACGACCAGGAGTAATATCCCCATTTTAAAATGAAGACAGGGGTGCCTGGGTGGCCATCAGCACAGAGCCCAACGTGGGGCTTGAACCCACAAACTGCGAGATCATGACATGAGCTGAAGTTGGCGGTTAACCAACTGAGCTACCCAGGCGCCCCTAAAAAAATTTTTTTAATGGCCGATATGGTGGTGCCTGGGTGGCTTAGTCCGTTAAGGGTCCGACTTCAGCTTAGGTGCCCCTCGTCAGTCTTTCTGGTGTTAGCACAGAGCCTGCTTTCTCCGTGCCACTTTCTCTCTGCTCCTCCCCCACTTGCACTCTCTTTCTCAAAAAAAAAAAAAAAAAAAAAAAAAAAAAACCTTTAAAAAAACAGCCAATATGCCTGGAACAGAGTGATTAAAGGGGCCAAGGGCACCTGGGTGGCTCAGTCGGTTAAGTATCCGACTTCGGCTGGGGTCACGATCTCATGGTTCTCGAGTTCACAGAGTTCTTGGGCTCTGTGCTGTCAGCTCAGAGCCTGGAGCCTGCTTCGGATTCTGTGTCTCCCTCTCCCTCTGTCCCTTCCCCACTCACACTCTGTCTCTCTCTCAAAAATAAACATTAAAAAAAAATTAAAGGGGCCAGTAGTTTGAGGGCAGATCAACTACGTAGGGCTTTGAAGGAGACCGTGAGGACTTAGCAGCTTTTCCTCTGCATACAATCAATAGATATTGGAGAATTTCGAGCAGAGGAGGATCATGATCTGACTTACAAATTTTTTAATGTGAGAAAATATGTAGAACATAAAACTTACAATTTAACTAACAGTTCGGCGGCATTAATTACATTCACACTGTTGCGCTTCCAAAACCATGATCCGTCTCCAGAACCTTCTTATCTCACCACACTGAAACTCTGAACCCGTTATTAAACAAGAACTCCCCATTCCCTCCTCCCTCTAGCCGCTGGTATCCGCCACTCTACTTTTTGTCTCCGTGAATTTTGACCACTCCATATATGCTATATAAGTAGAATCATACAAAATTCATCCTTTTGTGACTGGCTTATTTCACATGACATAATGTCTTCAAGATTCATCCACATTGTAGCCTGTGTCCGAATTTTCCTTCCTTTTTAAGGCTGAATAACATTCCATCCTGTGGATGTACCCCATTCCGTTCATCTGTTCATCTGTCAGTGGACGCTTGGGTTTCTTACACCTCTGGGGTACTGAGAAAATGCAGCTGTGAATATTGGCGTACAAATATCTGTTAGAATTCCTGCTTTCAATTCTTTTGGATATATACCAAGAAGTGGAATTGCAGGATCATACGGTAATTCTATGTTCGGTTTTTGTAGGAATCACCGTATTGTTTTCCACAGCGGCTGCACCATTGTACATCCCCATTCTCTTATGTTTTTCTTTTTTCTTTTAACGTTTATTTATTTTTGAGAGAGAGAAAGAGAGACTGAGTATGTGGGGGGGAGGGGCAGAGAGAGAGGGAGACACAGAATTTGAAGCAGGCTCCAGGCTCTGAGCTGTCAGCACAGAGCCCGACGCGGGGCTCGAACTCACGGACCGCGAGAACATGACCTGAGCTGAAGTGGGCCGCCCAACCGACTGAGCCACCCAGGCGCCCCCAGAGATATCAGTTAAAAGACTCTTGCATTTATCCAGGTGAGAAACGTAATGGCTGGGACTTACATAGTAGCAGTGGAGGTGGTGAAAGTGACAGGATTCCGGTTTTGTTTTAAAGGTAAAGCCCGGGTGCCTGGGTGGCTGGATCGGTTAAGCATTCCATTTCGTCTCAGGCCTTGATCTCATGTTTTGGTTCATGAGTTGGAGCCTCCAGTACTGACAGTTCAGAGCCTGGAGCCTGTTTAGGATTCTGTCTCCCTCTCTCTCTGCCCCTCCCCCGCTCACACTTTGTGTCTCTCGTTCTCAAAAATAAACATTAAAAAAAAAATTTTAAAGGTAAAGCCAACTAGATTTGCTGAGAGATTAGCTTTGGAGTAAGAAAGAAAGAAATAAAAAATATCTCCACGTTTTTTGGCTTGAGCAACTAGAGGAATAAGGTTACCACTTACAGCTTTGGGGAAGCTTGCAGGAAGTTGAGGTTGATACAGCAGGAGTTGGGGGACATGTTAAGCTTAATATGCCTATTATACAACCAAATAGAGATAATGATCTTGGTATTCAGAGATGTGTGGTTTGAAGAGAAAATTTGAGAGTCGCCAGTGTATAGATGACATTTAAAATCGTGAGACTTGGGACGCCTGGGTGGCTCGGTTGCTTAAGCGGCCAACTCTTGGTCTCATGAGTTCGAGCCCTGCGTGGGGCTCTACGCTGGCAGTGAGGAGCCTTCTTGGGATTCTCTCTCTCTGCCCCTCCCCCACTCACACTGTCTCTCTCTAAATAAATAAGTTATTAAAACCATGAGACTTGATATCACCTGGTGAATGATTACAGCCATCGAAAGGAAGAGGGTCAAGGAGTAAGCCCTGGGACATTCCAGCAACAAGAGGTCAGTGAAAAAACAATAAAGAACATTGAAAAGGAGATGCCAGGAGGGTAAGAGGAAAGTCAGGAGGGCATGGTGTCCTGGAGGCCAAGTGAAGAAAGTAAAATTTCAAAAAGGAGGAAAGTAATCAAATGTGTCAGGTAAGATGCTAATGGTCCAAATAAGGATTGAAAATGGCCATGGCCCTTAGCATCTTAATAAAAGTTATGTCAACTTATTGCGGGGAGGCAAAAACCTTACTGAAGTGAACTCAAGAGAGATTGGGAAGAGAGGGGAGTTGAAGACAGTGAGGATGGGCAAGTCTTACAGGAGTTTTGTTGTAAAGGGAATTAGGGAAAGGATGTTGGGTCAAGAGAGGGTTGGTATTTATTTCCATGCTTTTAAAGTGGGAGAAATACCATGTATCACGACAGGAACAATCATGTAAAGAGAGAAAACAGAATGGCTGGTAGGGGAATTACTAAAACTACGCCCCTAAACAGGCAAGAGGCCGTGGGATTTGACAGGTAGCAGATCCAGAAAGTCTCTGTCTTTGTCTCCCTTTCACAAGTCAATCCACATCCAAATCCAATTCGAGAAGTTCTGATTCGGGCTACCAAGAGTCGAGGTAGATGAATGTGTGCCTATCTCCCCAAAATCCTCAGAGCCCCTCCAGATGCCGCATGAAAGTTAACTGTGATGAAGAAATTTTCTCCACACACCTGCAGACCCTAGCCCAGGGCCCCGCTCTGCGCTTGTTGAATTAGCCCGAAGAGACCCCAAGCAGCTGCTACGCAGCTTGTTTCATAAAGGGGGGTGGTCCTAGACCTCAGCTCTAGGATCCAGACTTTCGAGCTCCAGCCCCGCTCCCTCCCTTTCTCCGCTCTGCTCCCACGCCTCCGCGGTCCAGCTGGAGGACAAAACGTGGCCCTTAGCAGCCACCGTATCCGATGTCCGTTGATTAAAAAGTAGTTGTTGGTGGGGGTAGGGCTAACGCTGGGGAGTGGACCCTGAGAACCGAACTGAGTGAGGATTGGGCCAAGAGTTCAGGGGCGGAGTTTAAGGGCGATTGTAGACGGAGACTGGACAGAGCCCGAGGAGGCGGGGCCCAGGGGTGGACCGGGGCGGAGATTGGGCTGGGGGCGGTGTCAGCGCGAGGATTGGGCCGAGCGCTCTGGGGCGGTGCTTGAGGGGGCGGTGCCGTGTCGGAAGTCAGAGGTCAGTAAATAGTGGTGATGTCATGCGGGCAAGATGGCGGAAGGGTGAGCCCGTCATCCAGCTCTCGGGCGTTTGGGCCTGAATTCTCCGAGGGTCGGAGTGCTGAGCCAGGGTGCCCATGGGGACCAGGAGGCCAGCGCGGGAGTGGACGGAGCTGAAAAGGCGGGGTGGAGTCGCAGCGTGAGGGGGTGGGGGAAGCGGTCTGCCAAGTGTCGGCCCGCGGACCACATCTCAGGGGGAAACTGAGATCCGATCGTTGCGCGGGCAAGAGTCGCACCGCAGGGCCGCCAGATGTGTCTGTCTTCCACAGGGAGGACGTGGGATGGTGGCGGAGCTGGCTGCAGCAGAGCTACCAGGCAGTCAAGGAGAAGGTAAGCCGGGCCGGCGCCCTTCCTCCGGCAGGGCCTCGCTCCGCCTCGTTGCAACCAGGTCCGAACGGCCCCGCCCGACCTGTGTGGGCGCCAGGCCTTCGAGATGAGGCCCACCGGGTCCTACTGTCACACCTTATCGGTCTAAGGGAGAACTGACCCCGACTCAGACCAGTGTGACTCTAGCCACGGTGAAATACACATTGGTTTAAAGGCTGGCGCGACCCTTCTGTGGGAATCCATAGGAAGAGCAGTTTATTCCGGCTCAGGAAATTCACAGCTTCGTAGAAGAGAGAACATTTGATCTAGGCCCTGAAGAAGAACTCGAGCGATAGAAACTTGCTGCTGTAGTCATTCAGGTCATTCCACACCTAGCACTCTCTGACAGGTGCTGGGGGTAAGATGCAATCCTGGGCCTCACGAGGCTCAGTCTAGCGGCAAGGCAGCAATCCCTGGGGGATGAGTGGGGCTCTGCTCTGCCAGTGGACAGTGCTGTTGTGTGCTTCTGTTCCACTCCATGCTAGTTTGTCAACACCAACCCAAGTGAATTGTGGAAAAAAGCTAATTACTGTGTACCTCAAGGAATCGGGGTGAGTCCAGCTTCAGGGCAGACTCGGCAAGGCTTCTGATCTCGGTTAAACCCGTCCTCTACTCTGGGAGCATTCGAATACCTCCTTTAGCCCATGCACTCCTGGGCAGCCTAGCAAATCTGAGAACGCCCTGAGTTGCTTGTGTTTTTGATGAGGACTAGGAGAATTTCACGGTGGGGTTTAATTGAAGAGACCTTAAAGAAGGTCACTTCCGTTGAGCGATCTCTTGGAAGGAGAGTCTGACGTTCATTCAGCAGGTTTTGTGTGAGGGCTTCCTGTGTGTTTCCCTCCAGGCTGGTCTTACCATAACTCATGAGAAAGAGATAGATGGTTAGCTTTCTATCTTCGTTCTTGGGGAACTCCCAGTTCGAAGCAGGGGCGTGGACCTTGTTTCTGCCTTCGACAGTTCCCCGTTCAGAAAGAAGACTTAATTTCCCTCTCCGCTCCTTACTGTTACATCAACTTGAGCCAGCTATTTGACCTCTCTAGGCCTCAGTTCCTCATCTGCAAAATGGGAATACCGATTATACCTACCCGATAGTACTGTCGTAAGGATTGAATGATAACGTGTGCAAAGCACCGAGAACTTAGCACACAGTAAGTAGTACATGAGCTGGAGTTCTTTTTATTAAGTGCTGAGGAGGGTAATGGGGAAACCTCTTAAACACCGCCAGTCCATTCGTACTTCTGTGTTTTTTTTTCTTGGTCTTGCAGTGCTTTCCTGGCCTTGCCTCCTTCCCCCTTCCCATCCTGGCTCCCTCGGGACCACTCAATTCCCAGGACCCTCAGTTCCCTCGCACCCCTTAGCGTACGTTGCTGTAGAAACAGCAGTTCGAGATGGTGCTATAATCCACCTTCCCGTGTGCCTTACCTCATCCTATAGTGTATGTGTGTGCTTGCGTTTACCCACAGACGCTGATAGAGAAAGTCGTATTGCTCTTTGGCCCAACCATGGGTTCACCGACCTTATTTAGGCCTGAGCAACACCCGGCAAGCTTTTCCCGTCTCTGATTTGCTTTTCTTGGCCCTTGCCTTCAGAAACTTTCCCCAAACCTAACTCTTCCCTCAAGTCTGTTCAGCTACTTCTTTTACGTCCAGGAGACCACCTCACCTCCTGCGTTTTATAATTTGAGGTCAACAACAGCATGATCTCGCATAACTCCGTTCCCATCCCCGCAGCCACCGCGTAGAAGCTTATCTGGAAACACACTCAGCTTCACCCACCACTTGCCAAACCCAGAGGGTGGTTTTCAGCCCTTATCTCCCTGGACCTTTCTGCCGCATTCGACACTAGTGATCACTCCCTCTGTCCTGAAACTCTACTCCTTTGGCTTCGTGGCATGCTTCTCTCTCAATTCTCCCCACACCTCCAGGCTTCTCTTTCCTGACCGTTTCATGACTTCCCCTTCCTGCCCCCTAAAGGTGTGGTGTTTGAGGGGTCTCGTCCTCAGCTCACTGCTCTCTGTTCACCCAACAAACACCTCCTGGGTGACCTCCTCCATTTCCATGATAGAGAGACTCCTAGTCCTTTACCCTGAACTTTGGTGTTTGAGAATAGCTGCTGCTGGAAAACCGCCCAGATACCCCACCGTCATCACACATTCGACAGGACCAAACTCACTGTCATCATCATCTCTCTAAGCCTGCCCCCCCTTCAGCATTTCCTCCCTCCGCTGGCTGCCCTGCATCTACCCAGTCACCTCGTCGAGCAGCCAATGGCTCTTCCTTGACTCTTTCTTGCCCTCAGCCGACACATCTCTGTAATCACCAAATCTACCTTTTTTGACTAATACTCCTTCAACCAGTTGCATCCTTTCATCCTGACCAGCACTGTCCTTACTCAGATTCTATTTTCTTTTCTGAACTATTGCAGCAGCCTCCTGACTGGTGTTCCTCTGTCTTCTAATCTTGGCACTTTGGGACCTCTCCGTGGCACTCCATGCCAGTGACTGGAGTGACGTATGAAAAATGCAAATCTCATCATGTCCCACCTCCGTCAAATCCTTGGTGGCTCCCCATCACCCGCAGGGCTGACCAGGTCCTCCATAGTTGCCCCTGGCAACCTCTCCAGCTTTATTCCAGACCAATTTTGCTTTACCTTTTATGTTCATTAGGACTGAAGTACACATAGGCTTCAGTAAACCCTATGCCCCGCCATGTCCAGGCTTCTTTTGCCGATTCCCGCTCATTCCTTATAGCTCCGTCCTGGCTTCCCTTCCAGTCTTTCCGACTTCCTGATAATACACTGGTCATCCCTCTGCCCTTGCGCATCAGCACTGGTATATGAACATTTTGTCAGTAGAGTATCGTCTTGAGGGCAGGCACCACGTCTGTTCATATTTGTCCCCTCAGCGCTCATAGTCTAATGAAGGCGACCGCCATTTATCAAATAATCATGCCAATGGTTATAAATTAAAATTGCTCTGGCACATGTAAATAGAGCAAGCAAATTTAGGCACCAACTCTGTGCCAGGTCCTATGTCACATACTGGGAAAGCATCAGTGAACAAAAAACACGGGCTCTGTGTTCGGGGAACTCAGTTTATCCAGGAAGCTAGACGTCGAACGGGTAATCACAGTCTACAGTATGATAAATGTTAGAGGACATTCAGGTGCCCTGGGAACACGAAGCAGGGACCCAACCTAATCTGAGGTGGCAGCAGGGAAGCTTCTCCAGGGAAGGGATATTTAAGCATAGATCTGAAGGCGAAAGCAGAGTTAGCCAAGTGAGGGGGTTTATTTGTTGTGTTTGTTCACTTATTTGCTTGGAAGGGTTAGAACCATGTGTTCGAATACCATGAAGGTCAGGAAGGTGCTAGAGCATTTGAGAAACTCTGGGAAAGCCAGCTGGAGCTCAGTGAGGGACACAGTGGTAGAGGCTGAGAGCCAGAGATGAGGTTATGCGGACCTCGTAAGTGAAGGGAAGATTGCATACTTGCTCATAGGATACCGTGAGCCCTGTAGAGTGTAAGGCAGGGGCAACCTGGTCTGCTCCGATTTCCAAAGCCCCCAGCAGGGCCACGAGGAGAAGGGAGGAGAGGTATCTGATTCAGCCTGCGAGGAGTCCATCCGGCAGAGCAGGCCGGCCTGGACCGGGATGGAGAATGGCAGCCTGGATGGAGCTAGAGAACAAATGACCCCGCCACCCCAATTACAGAGCCCCGAGTCTGAAATGGAGACATGATTCCCACTCCCAGAGAAGCTTCTGGCCGGTAGACAAGACTGCCCCATTCAGAGCCTTCCCAGGCCGATGAAAACTAGAAAAAAGCTGCCAGAACCCTCAAAAATGCTAAAAAAAATTAATTAGTTAATTTAATTAAATAAAAAATGTAGGTGAGCCGTGTGCAAAATAAGGAGGCTTGCCAGGGCAAGCACGGAGGTCGTTTGGGAAGGTGCCCCAGAGTGGGTAAGGGCGACCCAAGACTCAGACCAGGGCTGAAGGCCTGCTCTCTCAAGCTGGGTCTGAGTGCAGAGTGAGCAGGAGGTCAGCCTGACAAGCAAATACTCGTTCTGCCCAAAGGAGCTGTACGGGTGCATAGAACCCTAGAATGGTAGAATCAAGGCTTCAGAGGCCATCCAATCCACTGTTGCCCGCAACAGCCGCTTTGTTGAATGTAACAACCGCACACCTTTTTTCTGGTATTAACTTGTCAAGAATCACTCATAAACGCTTTCTCAACTATCGCTGTCACTAATACAACACGTTTATTTAGCTTTGCAGACAAATAATTTCACATACTGCCTCCTATTTCAACTGAACTTCCCTGTAATAAAAACATAAATAAAAACAGTTTAAAAATTCTTTGATAAAAAATCACACACCTTTTCTTCACGTGATTTGAAATTTGAAGCGAACGTCATGACCTAAAGGATATCAGAGCAATGCGTCAGAGTCTGTTTTGTTTCCAGACTGTGTGCGCTCCCTCCCCGAGTCTGCGCTTGAACCACCGATTGAGTCCGCCTCCCTCAGGAGAAAACCCAAACTAGACGAGAGTTACTCGTGGCCACAGAGCTTATAAGTAAGAGCTTATAAGTCGGGGCGGAGACTCATCCCCATTCTCAGAGCTGCCGGAAGTCCCTCTGTAGTCTCTACTGTTCAGTGATTGCAGGTCATGGAATTGCGACAAGCAAGCACTGTTTCTGCGCTGAGGCTTCCCGTGTCGCTTGAGTTTTCCATGTGTCTGTCTGGGACGGAAGAAGCCCCGGGAACAGGAACAGACGGTAGTGGAGCCCAGCTGGCTCTGTCATCCCTCTCTTGTCTTCCCATAGTCCTCCGAAGCCTTGGAGTTCATGAAGCGAGACCTGACAGAGTTCACCCAGGTGGTCCAGCATGACACGGCCTGCACCATTGCAGCCACAGCCAGCGTGGTCAAGGAGAAGCTCGCTGTGAGTACTCCCTCCACCCCGGGAGATCATGACCTGAGCTGAAATCAAGAGTCGAATGCTTAACCGAGTGAGTCACCCAGGTGCCCCTTTCTTTTCTTTTCTTTTCTTTTTTAATGTTTATTTATTTTTGAGAGAGAGAGAGAGCCTGCAAGCAGAGAAGGGGCAGAGAGAGAGAGAGAGAGAGAGAGAGAGAGAGAGAGAATCCCAAGCAGGCTCCTCACTGTCGGTGCAGAGCCCGATGCAGGGCTGCATCTGAGGAATGGTGAGATGGTGACCTGAGCCAAAATCAAGAGTCAGTCGCTTACCAGCTGAGCCACCCGGTGCCTTTATTCCTCTTTTTCACTTGACAAATATGATTGTAGATCCATGCTAGCCTTTGCCAGGCATGCCGATACATTCCACGTAAAAATGCTTGGCTAGCCTAAGCAGGAGTGAATGCTATGGTTTCCACGAGGTTTCTAGAGCCTGGCCCTGTCAGCATCCTATGTCTGCTCGCTCAAGGGCATTCTGACCAGTGTGGCTCAAGCTTGGTGTCCCACTTGCCCCTTCTAGACAATGCATACGTTGGCCCTCAGCTGGTCCCAGGTTTGCCTCTAGGCAAGGATATGTGTTCTCATCCTGCCCATATTTCCCCAGCCTTTCATACAGAATGTTCTACTTCCTGAGCAACAACGATGATGAAATTGTGATATTACAATACTGCTGTTTAGTAATGTTTGTTATATGCCAGGCTTTGTACATGCCTTATCTTTTTTATTTTTCGCAGCAGCCCTCTGAAGGAAGTCTGTTTGTCCTAATTGTACAGATCAGGAAGCAGACCCAGAGGGGGTTAGGTCTCCAGAACTAGGACCTTTCCTGTCACTCCACCTACGGGTCCTCTTCCCCGCGGAGTGTGTACGGCACACATCCTCTCCTGCCCATTTTTTTTTTAATGTTTATTTATTTATTTTGAGAGAGAGAGAGCAAGTGAGCATGAGCAGCAGAGGGGCAGAGAGAGAGGGAGACAGAGAGTTCCAAGCAGGCTCCGCGCTCAGAGCCCACCTCAGGACTCGATCCCATGCACCGTGAGATCATGACCTGAGCCAAAATCAAAGGTCAGATGCTCAACCGACTGAGCTGTCCAAGCGTCCCCTCTCCCGCCAGTTTGTGATCAGCCTGACCGGCCTTGAAATGTTGATGAAACAGCCAGTCAGGGAGTTCTGCTCTGACGTACATAGGCCTCCCGGGACCCTGTTCCACACCCTCTTCTGGCGTATGGGGACACTGGCCGCCTCTTTCCTTCTCCATCCTCAGGGATGGGGTGAGAGGCCATGAGCACTTCCCCGGTCCCCACACAGGGATGCTTCACCCCTGATGCTTCACCCTTCGGTACCCCAAACCCGAGATTGCAGCCTGCTCCTGGGCCATTTGTTTCCTCTCCCGCTTCTCTCTGCAGACCGAAGGCTCCTCGGGGGCAACAGAGAAGATGAAGAAAGGATTGTCTGACTTCCTAGGGGTGATCTCCGACACCTTCGCTCCCTCACCCGACAAAACCATAGACTGCGATGTCATCACCCTGATGGGCACGCCCTCTGGCACAGCTGAGCCCTATGATGGCACCAAGGTATTCGTTAGCAGCCTCCCCTGCAGGTGCCTAACAACACCGGCTTCCGGCTTCCGGCTTCCCGTGTGTACTCATAAAAGCAACATGCGTTCAGGCCAGAAAGTAAATGCACGTGTATAACTCTCCTGGAGAATAGCACTCCTGAAGGCGATAATGATTTCTAAATCCGTAATCCCATCACTGAAAGAGAACCACCTATTTCTTGTTTGGCTATAACCTTTCCTTTCTTTTTTGTTTACAAACATTGGTAAAGACAGTTTGGGCTCTTCCTTTATATGTGGAATTTTATAACCTGCTGTAAAAACATATATACAAAATATTAGCATCTTTCTTACTCACCAGCCTTTTAATTATTTAACTTCTTGCAAGTGAGTAGAGCATAGTTATTCCAGTCATTTCTGTAGAGCTGCTCGGGTGGGTTCCTCTCAGCTCTCAGCCTTGATAAGGAGGAGGGCTGGACAGGCATGATCCTCTGTTTGGGTTAAGGCTGATTTCCGGTGGGAATCAATGTGTGGGGGGGAGGATGTCTTCAGAGCCCTCAGATCAGCGACAGTGGTAGGATATTTCTTCCGCATTTTATCTTCTCACATGACTTCTCACGGTCCATGGAGTGCTTTCTCCTAAATTCACAGCGTGATGTCACAGCGGGTTGGCATTGAATTTCCCTTCCAAACATGCTGATTTGTCAAGCCTATCTGTCAGCACTAGTATTAATACCACCACTTAGTGGACATTTGAGTGGGAGTGTGAAATTTCCTAAATTGTAGGATTTTAAATTCTAACAGCAGGAAGTCACCAAAGCCACTTGCCGAAGTTCTGACGCAGACAGCTGGCCCTTGAGCCACATAACACTGAAGAAGGGAGGTGGGTCTTCTGTGGACCAGCCTAAGTTTGCCACTCCTGTGGCCTTACCAGGAACACAGCAGATAATTCACCCGGCAGACTGGCTGCGGAATTAAGAAATTCTCGATGAATGGTCTTAATTTGGGAAGATACATTACTTCAAAATTTGCCCATAAATTTGGACTTTACTAATGTATTTGCACTAATGTTTTTTTAAGTTTCACATAATTCAGAAGCATTTTATACATATAATTTTGCAGCCTGCTTAGACTGCATCTTAATTCCCAAGGTGGGATACTAGGAGAGAGACCATTTTTCTGGGAGCCCCAGTTTTGCACTCCTAGCCCAGTACTCGCCTTTCTAGCCGTGGGCAAGCTGACAGGTGCCCTGTGCAAACCAGCAGGGGAGAGGCCGGGTTGAGGCTGATTTCTAACAGGAATAAATGTATAGAGGAATGATGTCTTCACAGCACCTGAGTCAACAACAGTGGTAGAGTGTGCTCTCAGAGAGGGGGCGCTTTCTCCACCTAGCACCCCAGGATTTCTGTTCTTTATTTCTTACAGGCTCGCCTCTACAGCCTGCAGTCAGACCCAGCAACCTACTGCAATGAACCAGATGGTGAGGGGGTAGCGGTGAGGGGGAGGCTTGCAGGGAAGGGAGACCACGGGAGTCTGGAACGAGCACCCCGTTGGTCTCTAGTAGCAGGGGCCCAGCACCTCCTGTGTGGAGGGACCAGAGCGGGCCTGAGTGTGCTTTACGTGTGGTCGGATGGCTTGACAGTCCTTTTTCCTCCCTGAAGCCGGACTGCGTTCATCGCAGTCTGCAGAGACTTTGCCCCGCTCCCTCATTCTCAGCTCAGGCCCCATTCCAGCCCTGCCGCCCTGCCTGCCTTCTCTTTGGTGCTTTTTTGCCAAGCCCCTGTCATGCAGCAAGCCCCAGGCTGAGAACTGGAGCTCAGAAATTAATCGAACCCTCACCCCAGTGCAGACCTCCAAGAACCTGCTGTTAGGGAAGAGAGACAGGAGACCAGGAATGAAGCAAGGATAGTAGAGATGGAGCGATGTTTCCACAGAAAGGTGGGAACAGTGGGAACCCAGAAGAGAAGCACCCGGCCCCACCTGGGGAACCTAGGATGTGACATTTAGGTTGGGTTTTTAAGGACGAATTAGAAGTAAACTAATCTGGGGGCACCTGGCTGGCTTAGCTGGTGGAGGTGGCAGTGCTTGATCACAAGGTCATGAGTTCAAGCCCCGCATTGGGCGTGGAGCCTACTTACAAAAGAAAAACAAGTAGACCGATTTTATTGTTAGCAGTGGGGGAAGGTGTTCAAGCATGGCAGCAGGACACTCAGAGGTCCTGCATTTGGGAAGTCTAGATTAACGGGTGCATGTGAGGGAGGGAAGGCAGTGAGAGCTGCTGGTGGGGGCCGGATTGGAAGGGCTATGGGTGCCAGACTATGCACTTTGAATTTTTGTCCTAAAAGGCTCAAGCAAGTGGTTCTTAGCCTCTTTTTTTTTTAGTCACGAAGGCCTTTAAAAAACTGTTGAAAATGACAGGCCCTCTCTCCACAAAATTTTAGTTATTTACTCACTTTCTTATTTTAGAGAGAAAGAAAGCACAAGCAGGGGAGAGGGACAGAAAAGGTGAGAGAGAGAGAGAGAGAGAGAGAGAGAGAGAGAGAGAGAGGGAGAATCCTAAGCAGGCTCCATCCCATGACCCAAACCCGAATCAAGAGTCGGCCGCTCAACCAGCTGAGCTGCCCAGGCACCCCTCTCTACAAAATTGTATCATGCCATATGGGAGGTCTTTGACCCAATGAAGCCCATCCTTGGACTCTAGCTTAAAAAGCCCTCCCTAGAGGGGAACCTGGCGGCTTGGTCAGTGAAGCAAATGAGTCTTGATCTCAGGGTCATGAGTTCGAGCCCCACATTGGGCATAGAGTTTACTTAATAAAAATAATAATTAAAAAAATCAAAATAAAAAGCCCTCCCTAGAGAACTGCTGAAGGGTTTTGAGGCGTGAGGTGATCAGATTTTGCATTATGTAAAGGAGCCATCGAGCACAGAGAAAGATAGAACATGGGCAGACTGGGAGGAGGAGTGGCAGGAATCCCCACGTTAGAGTTAAGTCCAGAACCCTGGGAGTGACAGGAATGAAGAGTGAGGCGTGAACGTAGAACACACCGAGGAAGTAGCATCCAGAGCGATCAGATAAAGGAGTCTGGGAGGGCACCCAGGGTTCTGGTGGATAATAACTAGGTGGGACAGTGGGGACGGAAGAAAATGCGCACACCTTAGGTTCGCTGCACCTGAGCCGATAGAGGTGTCCAGGGGACACCTGTCCCCCTGGCTCTGGAGCCCAGAAGGGTAGCCTGGGCTGCAAAGACAGACCGAGGAGTTGTTGGGGGAGGGAGAGGTTGAAACTTATGGTTTAGTAGAGGCTATCCTAGGAGAAAACAGAGATTGGGAAGATAGAAGGAGAGGAAAAAGAAGAGCCCACTGAAGAGTCAGACGGAACGACTGGAAAGGTGGGAGGAGAATCCCAGAAGACCAAGAAGCCAGGAGAGCAGAGGGCATCACAAGGACAGCAGTGGCTCCCAGGGTCAGAAGCTGGACTGGTCACGTGAGAGAGGGCCGAGAAGTAGCCTTTATTTTTGTATTTTTAAGTTTATTTATTTTTGAGAGAGAGAGAGTGTATGTGTGTGTGCACGCAGGAGTGTGGAGGAAAGAGGGAGGGAGAGAATCTCAAGCAGGCCCTGTGCTTTCAGCACGGAGCCTGACACAGGGCTAAATCCCGTGAACCGTGAGATCCTGACCTGAGCCAAAATCAAGAGTCAGACATTCAACTGACTGAGCCACCCAGATGCCCCAGGAAGTAGCCTTTAGATTGGCAACATGGGGTCCCTGGGGACCTGAGAACAGCTGCTTCGGAGAGGAAGGGGGTTCAGTAGCCAAGTGCAATGGGCTAAAAAGCAAGCAGCATGAGAACATGCAGACCGTAGCCCGTTCTAGAGATCACTTAAATGCTATGCCGTGATATCAGTGGGGCCTACTCACCCCTTCACCCTTCCCGACCCCCCGCCTTTGGCCAAATGGCTTTGGAAAAAACCCTGAAGCTTTCCTCACTGTCCATGTCCAGGCTTAGGTGTGTTTTCTGTAGGCCCGATGTTCGTTCTCCGGACCCAAGAAACTGACCATCAGTGTCTGTCCCTCTGCAGGGCCCCCGGAATTGTTTGACGCCTGGCTTTCCCAGTTCTGCTTGGAGGAGAAGAAGGGGGAGATCTCAGAGCTCCTTGTAGGCAGCCCCTCCATCCGGGCCCTCTACACCAAGATGGTGAGGGCCCAGCTGGCAGGACTTCACCCAGCTTCAGCTCTAGGCGTCAGGAGGCGGGAGGCACATGTCTAGCTCGAGTCACTGCAGAGTTACCTGGCCCAGAGAGCAGTCGGAGACCCTCTAGAGCCAGACCAGCCAGGTCCTGAGCCAAGAATCCACATGGCCAAAGCTGATTCGCCAGGCTTCTGGCAGTCACGGGAGAGATGGAAGGGCCGGCAAAGCCTGATGGAAATTCTTTTCTCTCTCCTGGGCCAAGCTGGGCCAGGAAGGTGGGGCTGGGGATGGAGAGTGTCAGTGCTCTGAGGAAGACCGCTCAGCCACGGAACCACATCTCAAATCCAGAGCAGCTGGGAGCAGGCTGATAAGGCTGGGGACGCAGACTGTACACAACCACTCCCAAAGTCTCATCTCCACTATCCCCTCCCTCCAGGTCCCAGCAGCTGTTTCCCATTCAGAATTCTGGCATCGGTATTTCTATAAAGTCCATCAACTAGAGCAGGTATGCTGGCCGGGCCCGGGCAGGTCCTCCACTCAGCCCTTGGGGAAGTCGGCTGGGTTTTGTTGAGGGAAGAAGGGGCACAAGGTACCAAGAGTTCTGGGGTGACGGCCAGGGTCTGGGAAGAGAGCCCTGACTGCTTCTGGCCATCTCCCCCACACTCAGGAGCAGGCCCGGAGGGATGCCCTGAAGCAACGGGCAGAACAGAGCATCTCCGAAGAGCCCGGCTGGGAGGAGGAAGAAGGTAAGAGATACTGAGAGGTGATGGGCAAGTAACAGGTCCTGTCCTGCCTATAGGGACCATCTGGCCATCTCTGAACACCGGAGACACCTGGCACCCAGGGAAGCGTAGGGCACGTATATGGCACTTGTCCGTGCTGCGGATAGGCCAAACCGACAAGGAAACGTTTGCCAGGGCTGGCGGAATTCCCGGTTTAGGTAGGGAAATCGCGTGTGTCAGAGGCACCAGATTCCCCTGCCAGCCTGTGGGCCGGCCACTTCAGAGTCTCCCAGGATGCTTATCGGAATCCCAGATTCCTTCCCCCTATTCTAAATGAGGCTCTGGGGATAGGGCCAAAGTAGTACTTAAAAAAAAAACAACTTTTTTAACATTTATTTATTTTTGAGAAAGGAAAAGAGAGAAAAAAACGTGAGTGGAGGAGGGCCAGAGAGCGATGGGGGACGGAGGATCTGAAGTGGGCTCTGTGCTGACAGCAGAGAGCCCGACGCAGGGCTCGAACTCACAGACTGTGAGATCGTGACCTGAGCCAAAGTTGGGCACTTAACAGACTGAGCCACCCAGGCGCCCCCAAACTTGTATTTTTAACAAGCTCCCCTGGTAATGGTTCATGCCTTAAGGAGGGAGCCGAGCATCCTCTGCCCGGTAGGTCAGCTTAGGATAGCATGTTGGAGCCACCTGCATGCTATTAACACATTTCTTAAGTGAGGTCAGTAAGCTAAAGAAAAGCTCAGTGTCTTCCCGAGATCATACGCTGAGGATAGAGCAGAGCCCAGCCTGAACCCAGGACTGACTCACTGTCCATCTATAATCCATAATACCATCCCGGGCTGTGCTGCCAGAAGCTGAGTGTCCACCAGACCTATGCTGGGCCTCAGGGCAGGAGAGACTTGGACCGTAGGGAGTATCTGCAGAGCAACCGTGATGGGGAAAGGGTGAGGAAACTGGCACCCTTTTTAGTCTTGATCGGAGTAAGCTTTGGTGGGAACCTTAGGTCTGTCTTCAGAGAGCTCAGGGCTGTCTTGGGCTGACCAGAGGACGTACCCCTCTCTCCTGTTCTCTCTCAACAGAGGAGCTTGCGAGCGTTTCACCCACCTCTCCAAAAGAGGCAAAGGTTCCTGTGGCCAAAACCTCCGCATCCCCTGAAGGAGGACCTGGCCCCCTGAGCCCCTGTGAAGAGAATCTGATGACTCCGGCCGAGCCTCCAACAGAGGTGACGCCTTCGGAGAGCAGCGAGAGCATCTCCCCCGTGACACAGATCGCCAGACCCGCCACCGCAGCCGAGGCACCCATGCTGCCCAAGGACCTGTCCCAAAAGCTGCTAGAGGCATCTTTGGAGGAACAGGGCCTGGCTGTGGATGCGGGTGAGACTGGACCCCCGCCCCCAGCTCAGTTCAAGCCCCACCCCCCTGCTGGCCGCCCCAGTGGCTCAGAGCCCAGGCCTCCAGCCAGAGTAGAGACTCTGAGGGAGGAAGTACTCACAGACTTACGGGTGTTTGAGCTGAACTCGGACAGTGGGAAGTCTACACCCTCTAACAATGGAAAGAAAGGTAAGTCAAGGCCAAAATCCCAGGGAGCGGGGGGGGGGGGGACACAAGTTGTCATCCCACAAGGCAGACTTGTCTCTTTATCCCTTGTGAGGATCCTAGAAGCCGTCGTTCTTCATTTGTGATACCGACAATGATGAAAGCTGCTGTCTGTTAAATATTTATTACCCTGTTTCATCCAAGATGTACATATGCCCTGAAATAAGGGGGCATCTTACAATCATTGGGGTCTTAGGTTCAACAAAATAAGGTTTATGCCAGGTCCTGGGCTTAGTGTGTTATATTCACTTAATTTCTCATTCCATCTCACAGCCCAGTCAGGTCAGTATTATTGCCTTCTTTTATAGATGAAGAAAATGAGGCTCAGAAATGTTAAGTGCCTTGCTCAAATTCACATGGCCAGGAAGTGGCAGGCCCAGATTCAGGCCCAGGTCTCTGACTCGGAGCCAATGCCTGTAACTACCGCACTGTCCGTTCGGACAGTGGGTTGGAAATCCCTGCAACATTGATTGATGTCAGGGGCCACCTCCCCTGCGTAACCTCAGGAAAGCCGTTTAGCCTCCCTAAGCTTAGCTCATTATTAGGAGCGTGAAATATATAAAACTTACACGTTTGGTGTAAAAAAGAATTAAATGAGTGCTCATGAAGTTATCGTGACCTAGTTTAAGTGATAAAGCTTTAGTTTCTTATCTGAGTAATGAAATTTTAGACTGGAGACTCTGACCTTTTGTCAAAGGGGAACCTCTCGGATTCTGGGAATGAAAGGACAGTCAGAGCTCTGGGGTGGGCTGTTTTGCCACATTCCGAATCCGTCTTCAGAGATAGCCGGTTGTCAGCAAGGCCTCTCCTGAAACACACACACACGTGGTCTCTGCTGACACACGGTACGAGTCAGCCACAAAACTTGCCCAGCAGGTGAGTCCTGGCCTGCTAGTGCCGAGAGCCTGCTTTGCTGCAGTGGAAGGGAAACTGGCCCCGCCACACCCCTCCCCTGCTCCCTGAAGGAAACCATGGGGTTTCCAGTTTCCAACACAATGCTTTCCTTCTGGCTCTGATTCGGTGAGGTCATCCATTGAGCTCCTACCTGCTCTTTATGAGACACTGAGGAGGGAGGGGCAAAAGCTGCAGTCTTTATGATGAAACACGAAGCTGTATGGGACAGGCTCCAAGCATCGGCGGTTGGTTCACTGAGGAGACAGGCATTGTATCGGAGAGGTGGAGAGTTTGGGGCAGGTGCGGGGTCCAGGGGCCTATCAAGTCCAGATAGCAGAGGCCACGGGGCAGGAGAAGCGGTGAGTAAAGCCCACTTTGCTGTATCATCTTCCAGGAGAGGGAGGAGTAAGAAGGGTAGATGGGCTAACTCAGAAGTAGAACTTAAGAACTTAAAACCTTAGCTGAACTTGGCACATTGGACGTGGTGCCATAAAGCGGCGGGGCATGCTGCTCACCATGTGCCCAGCCTGTCCTGAGAGCCCAACCTTACATACAGGGGCAGGGCTCAGGCTCTGGGGTTCCAGCAGTTCTGGGTTCAAATCCCAACCTTGCTCCTAAGCCATCTGACTTCAGAAAAATTACCGATCTTCTCTAAGCCCCATTTATTCCTCTATAAATTGGGGGCAATTGTTTCGCAATAGGTCCTCAGGGGACAAATGTGAGTAGAGCCCTCTTTGGGGAAATGATGATAATAAGAGGTACTATCTCTGAGCACTTCGTCTATGTCCGTATCGCTCCGTGCTGAGCACTGGGTATGCATATCACTCAGTCCTCACAGAAGCCCAAGACAGGCCTGCTTGATTCCCCCCCCCTTTTTTTTTTTTTTTACTGGAAAAATTGAGGTCAACCACCCACTCAATAGGTATTTAGAAAAGCATGAAATAGTACTTTGGGAAGGTGGAAGAGTAGGCAAGGGACCCAACAGGTGGTGTGGGGTTGCTGGCCGGGTGGTATTAAGGACCCATTTGAGGTAGTGGTCGTGAATCGTAAGAGACACCAGTCAGCACTGGTGTACTTTTGTCCAGCCACATTCAGTAGCCTAGATGCAGGCACAGAACAGATGGGAACTGGATTTAACCAGGGTTCAAGTTTAGCCAGGGGAAATCGGTGGAGGAAAAGAAGAAAGTCCTCAAGTATATGCAAAAAAGTGATCAGAATCATGGCTCATGGAATCGGAGCTGGGGAAGAGAACGAGAGACAGTGGAACAGTTGGATTAAAGAACCGTAGGCTCCAGGCCCCCTGGGTGGCTCGGTCGGTTAAGCATCTCACAGCCCATGAGTTTGAGCCCTGCATGGGGCTCTGTGCTGACAGCTCAGAGCCCAGAGCCTGCTTCAGATTCTGTGTCTCCTCCTCTCTCTGCTCCTCTCCCACTCTCACTCTCTCTCTCTCCTTCAAAAATAGATAAACGTTAAAAAAAGTTATTTTGAATTAAAAAAAAAGAACCGTAGGCTCCACTGGGAATTGGGCTGTGGGAGAGCAGGGTCAGAAAAATGAGTGGTTGGTTGAAATGGGACAAAATGAGAGCACAGGGACGCTGCGGCACACGCTCCTCGTCGCTCTGCTCCAGCACCTCTGACACGCTCGGGGGCTTGCAGGAGGGCCGGGGTGTCGCTGCCGAAGACCCACCACGAGTAGTCACTCAGTCGGGAGAACACAGGGCCTTGGACTGGTTGGGGGAGGGGGGTGGACAGTGAGAACAGAATAGAGAAAGTGAATCTGAAGAAAGAATGAAGGCTTGGAGACCGCGAGTGTCTCCGTTTCTCTCTTAGGTCCGCATCAGGGATGACATGAGAGAGGCTTGGTCTCTGGGCGCAGCAGAGTCTCTCGGCGTAGGCTAGCCACACGGTCTCCCACGGTCCACGGGCAATGGGGCAATCGCTGCCCTTGCAGAGCTGCTTCCCACCTGCAGTTTGACCCAAGAGCCATTTAATCTAAGAGCCTGGACTTACCCTGCTCTGGTTCCCTCAGCAAGGAGAGGGGGAAGGGACACAGGGACAGGCCTACGGTCTGCAAACCAGGAGCAGCCCTGGGCTGAAGGCCCTACTTCACCAATGACTGACTTCAGAGTGGCTTTTGCCTCCATTCCTTCTCTGGGGAAGCAGAGACCCAATTAAACAGAATAAAATGAGCTGAGTGACACCACCGTGAGGTTAGTAATCACCTGAAAACTCCCCTTCCTTAAAAAAAACAACAGTCGTCAAACTCCATCGGGAACTTTTTTTTTTTAAAAAAAACGTTTATTTATTTTTGAGAGACATAGAGACAGAGTGTGAGCAGGGGAAGGGCAGAGAGAGAGAGGGAGACACAGAATCTGAAGCAGGGTCCAGGCTCTGAGCTGTCAGCACAGACCCCGATGCGGGGCTCGAACTCACAGACCGCGAGATCAAGACCTAAGCTGAAGTCGGCCGCTTAACCGACGGAGCCACCCAGGCGCCCCTCCATCGGGAACTCTTGAATTGTTTTGGCATAGGTCAGTTCTCCACCACGTGCACGGTGTAATGGAGATCTTAGTACCCTCGTCGTGTGACGGACAGGATGGTGGGAGGAGGTTCAGGGCAGAGAAAGCCCCGCTTCTCATCTCTGCCACTCGGAGCCTTCGTTTCGTCATCTGGAAATTGGGACTGTTAATACCCATCTCAGAGGGTGGGTACGAAGTGCTCCAAAACTGTAAGCTGATACTCTGTCTCCCACCTGAGGGCAACCTAAGGTTAAGGAGAGTGATCATGGCCATGGCCACACCTCCGAAATGAGTCAGCCAGGTGTCCAGCTTCTAACCCACAGGAAAAGCCTACGCTGACAGCCAGCTATGTGCCACCAGAATGTCCTGAAGGCATAGGGAGACTTGGATGCGGCGTCAGAAGAACCTGGTCTTGGTTGCCAGTCTGCCCTGGCTAGCCGTGGGACCATGTGCAAAATTCCTGAACTCTGAGACAATGCCTTTAACGGCCCCCGTTTGTTAAATTCCCGCTAAGTGTACGTGTTACATGCATTTCACACCGATGCTTCTTTTTTTTTTTTAATTTTTTTTTTTAAATATTTATTTATTTTTGAGAAAGAGAGACAGACAGAGTGTGAGCAGGTCAGGGGCAGGGAGAGAGGGAGACACAGAATCCGAAGCAGGCTCCAGGCTCTGAGCTGTCAGCACAGAGCCCGACGCAGGGCTCAAACTCATGAACCCTGAGATCATGACCTGAGCCAAAGTCGGACGCTTAACCGACGGAGCCACCCAGGCGCCCTCGCATTGACACTTCTAATCTTAACACTGTTGTATCTCAAACTGCAGGCCCAGGTCTACAAAGACTCACCCAGGCACCTATTTATAATGCAGAGTTCTAGGCCACCACTCAGCCGCTCAGAATCTGAATAAGGGGGATGGGGAGGCAGGCATCTACATAAGCTCCTCCTGCGGTTCTCTGCAAAGAGGGCAGATTTATCCTTATTTTATAAATAGACTGCAGCCCAAAATAACTTACCCAAGACTACACAATAGATTAAAAAAAAAAAAGATAGGGATTCCACCCAGGTCTGCATGGCTCCGGAGACCCAGGATGCTTGTGGCTAGGAACTGAGAACAGGGCAAGGCCCCTCATAAGGAGCACACGGGCAGGACTTAGGGGAGGTCTCAGAGCCTGGGGGCCGGGTGAGGAGCAAGCTGTACAAGAAACAAGGTCATGTTTACCGGTCGTGCCATTGGGAGGGTGAGACCCACTCTCAATTTTAACAGACAAAAAAAGGTACAAAGTGTAGTCTCTGTTCATTATAGAAAAAAAAATACCAAGAAAATCACCCCACGACCTCATCACCCGGCGGTAATTATTGTTAGTATTTTTGCGGGTCTCTTACACATCTTTTCTCTCTGCGTGCAAGCGTCTGTGAGCGTATTTTTTTAATGGACTCTACTACATATACTTTTTATTCTGCAGATGCTTTTTTAAAATCCTCTTTTTGAAGTTTTCTTCTTAGTAAAACTTTTCACATGTACATTTTTTTATGTTGCCTCTAAGAAGCCCTACCCAAATCATGAATGTTTAGAGCAGTGACGGCTAACCTTAGCGGGCATCGAAATCACCCCGAGCAGGGATGAGTAGACTTTTTCCATGTCGGGCCAGATCGAAGGTATTTTAGGCTTCGGGTGCATAAGTCTGTGAGGACCACTCAGCTCTGCTGTTGTGGCAGGAAAGCAGCCATAGGCAGTACGTAAACAAGTGGCCAGGGCTGTTTTCCAGAACTGAATTCCCCAAAGCAGACAGCAGGCCGGGTTTGGTCCTGGGGCCAGAGTTTGCCGGCCCTGGTTCAGAAGAGGGTCCACGAACATCGTTGAGTGCAAACTCTGTATTCGAGGGACTTGGCATAGTAAGAAAGGAAAACAAAGATCGCTGCCCTCAGGGAGCTCACATTCTAGTTCCCCTGTTATTGGCAATTAGCATAGTAAGTCTCACAATGTAATACATTGGAAAGTGACAAATACAATGGGAAAAAGACCAAGTAGAGAGCAGAGTGCGGGAGTGGGTGGCAGTTCAAAGTAGGGCGGTCGGGGCGGGCCACATTTAGATGGTGCGATGTGAGCAAAGGCGCGAAGGAGACGAGGAAATCGGCCCGTGGATGTCTGAGGAGAGAGTTCTAGGTACAAGGAACAGCCCACGCAAAGGCCCTAAAGCAGGAATGTGTCTGGTGTGTTTCAGGAGCAATGAGGTCAGTGCAGGTAGAGAGGAGTGAGTGAAGAGGAGGAGGTTCATTGTTCATGTCTTCTCGAAGATTTCTGTGGCTCCTGGGAGCCTCCGGGCCAAAGTGCTTCTTCAGTATTTAGTAACTTACTTTTCCTCACTTACTAGTTTTAGACTATTTTGCCACGCGTATAAGCGCCCTACAGCCTAATATTTAAAAGCCACATTATGTGACCATACCATTTATTTACTTTTGTAATGCCCTGTCAGTGGACTCTCAGGTTTTTAAAATTTTCATCACTATAACCACACTACAGTGAACATCTGTTTGGCTAAATCTTTGACTGAATCCAAGATTTCTCCTTAGAATAGATTCCTAAAAGTGGAATCACTGAGCCAGAGTGACAGCAGAACGCGAGACCTTTGATGTATATTTGCCAGGCCGTTTTAAAGAGTGCCGTAACCCCCAGCTACAGCCTGCTCGTATGTACCCCTTCCCGCCTTTCACGCTGTGGATCGTGGTTTCAGGCTCAAGCACGGACATCAGCGAGGACTGGGAGAAGGACTTTGACTTGGACATGACTGAAGAAGAAGTGCAGATGGCACTCTCCAAAGTGGACGCCTCTGGGGAGGTGAGTGGGCCTGGGCGGCCACAGGGAAGCCAGCCCAGTGATCCCAGTGTTGGGAGGACTCCCCCCATCAAGTCCAACCGTCCCATCAGGGCGGCTCCCTGTTTCGCCCTAAGATGGCAGCTTCAGGCCCCGAGCGGTTTCCATCAGCAGGCTCTGCCTCCCCTCAGTTCCAGGGCGGACGGTGAGCGGGTTCCTGACCTTAGCTCTGCATCAGAGTCACCCGAGGAACTGCTAAAAACTCTAGACTCCAAACCCTGCCCCAGATCTTCTGATTCGCGGTCCCCAGGGATGGGACCTGAGCAGACTCCTGGCCTTGGAGGCAAAAGGTCGCATGCTCTAGGGCAAGTCACTTAACCTGAGCCTCCGTTTCCCCATCAAAAACAGAACTCATCTTAGAAGCATGCAAGCTGTGAGAGGTAGTGCACGTAGACATGGTAGGCATCGTGCCCGGAACATGGGAGCACTCAGCGAACGTTACCGGAGCCACCACAGCAGCCAGTCCCGATAGAAGCTCAGAGGCCTTACTACTCTTACTCCTCATTACCTGCCAGAATCAAGAATGAGTCATTTTGAAGGGAAGGCAGGGAAAAAAGCTCTCACAGCTACTAAGTGACAAGAGTGAGGCTCCAGCCCAGACATCTGACTCAAGTCAGTGTTACTCCCACTGTTACACTGGAGCCACATGCTTCCTCCCATCATGTCGTTCATTGACCCGCCGCAAAGAGGCGAACAGGTTAGAAACATAGGCAGGGCCTCATGGGAAAACTGAAGCCTAGGGAGAGGTAGAGACCTACCCGAGAGGATTTTGCTTCTGTGACCTCACTGTACCCAGGGCAGAGAAGGCCCGTGATCCCCTATCGTGTCACAGGGGCTTGATGCCTTCTGGGTCTTCGCGGCCCTCTGTAAAACCTGGCCACGGTATACCCAAGCAGTCATTCTACAACCCATCGGACCGGGGTCAGCTGACAGCAGGCCAGTAGAAGCTCCCCGGGGAGACTGCAGCCAGAGTTAGGGCGCCAGAGCCCCTGATGAAGACCCCGTGAGCACCTGCAGGGCAGTGCCGCCTTGTTTCTGGTCACATCTGGTCACGGGGCCACTCTCGAGTTTCCCTTAAGGGATTGGCTGAGTTGGTTCCTGGAGGCAGGGTGCCCCCTCCCAGCGTCCAGTGTTGACTGGTGGAACCATTTCCTTTGGGTCTGGAATGATCAGAGCAGAGCCCCGCCCCTCAGGCAGAGGCAGCTCTGCTCCCAGACATGTTCCTTAAGACATCAGTTCACTCTCCTAGGGGGCAGGGTGTGGGCCAAGGCAGGGGCGCGGGGATGGGGGTGGGGTGGGGTGGGGGTGGCGATGTTCAGGGGAGGGCTGTCCGAAAATGGAGGCAGCAAGGGGAGGTCGGGTCTGGGCTTGACTCAGAGGAGTAAATACGTGTTTGTGCTCTCCGTTATCCCCTCCTGTCCGCAGCTGGAAGACGTAGAGTGGGAGGACTGGGAATGAGGGGCCAGAGCGCGCAGCTCCCCCGCCCACAGAACCTCCCACCCCCTCGCTCGCCTCAGCCCAGCCCTGGAAGACACTGACTGAGAATGTCCCCCCAATGGCCTCTGTCAACCAGACCTCTGGGTGGCTCTTTGCTGGTCCTCTGGGCCTCTGCTCACACCTGGGAAGGGGCTCACTAAATCCAAACCAGGAACTCTGACTTGTGCCAACCATAGGATGACTCAAGGGGGAGGAGCCCTACCCCCCCTCACCAGAAGAGCCTACATTTCTCTGCTGAACACCCACTGTTCTTGGGGACTCTTGCTGGGAAGTCCCAAAGGGGTAACGCTAGCCCTTCCACCTGTGCAGGAGCTAAGCACCAGTCTCTCAGAGGAAGCTGCGATAACAGTGTCCACCCATAAGCAGACAAGGAAGGCCATCCCACCTGTCCCAGCTAGACAGGGATGGCGCGCACATTTGGTTCCTATCCCAGCGAGTGAGAGGCATTCGGCTCTGGGAAATTTGCCTCTCTCGGGAATCTCCCCTTCCCAGGCATTCTCCATTCCCAGGAAGGTTCCCTGTGGTTCCGAATCTAGAGACCAAACCCCGAGTTCCCACCTGTTTCCCTTTTGTCCAGCCCAGGCTGGCATGTCCCCACCGCCTCTCCCAGGGCTTCTTCATGTCAGATGCACCCAAGTCCTTAGCCCAGCCGTGCCACCTGCAAGAGTCGGCTCTTGCCTTTCTCCCCCTCCCTGAGAAGGGAGGGGGTCACTTCAGGCCCTTCTGTGCATTGCCTGGCGGGACACCTCGTCCAGCCAGCTACCCACCTCGACCCCCCTGTAGCTTAGGACACAAGCCAGCTACCAGCGGTACAGAGCAGCAATCAAAGCCGAGTACTTACAACTCTGGTAAGCCCAACTTCTCCACCTCACCCCTTCTGCTTCTCGAAGGGATACGCTGGGGGCGAACCTCTGGAGACTCTTATCAGGCTTCTGCAAAAGCTCTTCTTCCTGAAGACAGACCCAGTCTTTGTGGCTCTCAGCCTCCAATCTGGTAAAAGCTCTTCCTCTCTTGGAGGACTGAGGGGCTGCAGGAATCCCTGGAGACCCTGGTGCTTCATGCTGCTGCGCTGGTGATGCTTGTACATAATCTGGTGTGTTCACCAGTGATTTCAAGGGATGGCGGTCGGGTACGCCAAGAGAGTGGTGGTCACTTCGACTTGACGCCTTCAGTGAGGGGGGGTGGGACGGAGAGAATCTTTTTTTTTTTTTTTTTTATGGGACGGGGTTTTTTCTCTTTGTAATTATTTCTTTAGTTTAATTAACTTTTTGGTTGTTTGTGCAATATTATATATTTTAAATTATAATGCATCTCCCCCAGAGTATTTTGTAGCCAGGGAAAGAAAAAAGGAAAAAAAAAAAAAAAAAAAGATTCTAACAGCTGTTAGTTTTGTAATTAAAAAAAGAAAGAAAAAAGAACTTTGTCCTGAACCTTTTCCAGACTTGCCGTTAACAGCATTAAAGAGATTCAACAGAAGCTGGAAGGTGTCTGGGGGTCTGTTCTTGTCCCCAACAGCAGTCACCCTGGAGCCAGGGCAGGATGCAGGGTGGCTTCCTGCTTGGAGCCTGGGGAAGGGGCAGGGATGGTGGGGGGGGGGGGGGAGGGCGGCGTCTGGGTCCTGAGGAAATCCCTGGTCCTCATCTCAGACTCAGCTTAGACTTTGGGATGAGGCAGGGAGAGGACCCCCGACAGGCCTCTTACCAAGACAAGGAGTCAAGAGGCCATTTCTGCATTCCCAACGCTTCTGCTTTTATTCGGAAAGGAAGTTGCAGCAACGGGGGTTCCAGTGGCTCTTGGTCATTTTTCTCCTCTCCTCCCCCTGGACGTGTATGATCCTGGGGTCTGTTTTTAATTAACTTTAGTTACAACACCTGTGTGAAAATCACTTGTTAGCTGTAATAAAAGGGAAGTCTGAATGAGGCCCTCTGGTTCCACGAAGATGTTTAAAGGGAAAGAGAGAGAGAAGGCTGGGGAAGGTGTAGGTAAGTTTTAGGACACAAGTAAACTTAAAGTGTAAAATATATATCACCATTTTAGAAGCGGGTTTTTGGGTTTGCTTTCTCCCCCTGCTTTATTGGGGAGGACTTGCCATTGCTTTTATCAAGTGCTTGCTAGCCATGGATGCCAACTAACTTCTTCGATTGAAGGCCGGAGGATCATGTCTGGTTCCAGGAGCCGCTTGAGCAGGTCCTGGCATTCGGCCGAGATGCCCAGATGAGTGGGGAAGGACACCCCCTTCTGCTGCTGCCACAGCATCTTGGGGATGTCCGTGTCGTCAAAAGGTAGGCTGGCACAGAGCAGGACGTACAGGACCACGCCCATGCTCCAGACGTCGCCCTTCTTGCTATCGTGGGGAATACCCTGCAGCACCTCAGGGGCGGCGTAGGCTGTGCTGCCGCAGAAGGTCTGGCTCAGCTCCCGGCGTGACTTGGGCAACACCTTGGCGAAGCCAAAGTCCGTCAGCTTCAGGTTGAAGCCCTGCAACAAGGCGTTCTCACACTTGAGGTCCCGGTGGGCCACGCCACAGCCATGGCAGTAGCGGATGGCCTCGACCATCTGACGGAAGAGGGCCTTGGCCCGGCTCTCGGGAAGCGGCCCCCCATTCAGCACACAGTCAAAGACATCCCCACCTTCAGCCAGCTCCATCACCAGGTAGATTTTCCCGTCAGCAGACTCCAGCATCTCATACACCTGGATGATGTTCTTGTGGTCCAGGGTGCGGACAATCTGGAGCTCCCGAGGCAGGAATCTCTGGATAAATTCTGAGGAAATAAGGGGAAAAGAGATGGGGTCTCAGGTCCAGGAGGGCATAACCCTTCACCCCGGTCCCCTGCCTTCCGGTTTCTCTGCCCACCACATCTGGGTCTTGTGCCTGGGTTCCCATTAACCATCTTAAACGTCTAGCTACATGGACATTCCAAAGAATGTTCACCACTTTTATTTGTGTAGTTAACACGTTATTCGAAGGAAGGAACTACTCCCTGCCATCCTCAAGGACTGTTGTGAGCAGCCTGTGAGACCATGGATATCAAAGTGCTTTGGGGATTCTTAGGCAAAACCACCGAGTCTCAGTCATGAGGCCTGATTTGCCATCTCCTCACACCCCTGCCTCCTGACCCACGGTTCTTCCCATGAGCCCTGTCTTCCTTTTTCCCCCATCCCTAACTGCCTTGGCCGAAGCTTTTGCCCTCCCCCAGCCCAGGCCCCGGTCTCTCTGCCCATCTCTGTCCCCTTCCTGGTACGGGGAAGGCCGGCAGGCTGGGCTTCTGGTTCTAATGACCCTGCACTTCCTGCCACTTTAATTTTGGGTTTTGGAGGGTGTGATGTTCCTGGACTCACAGCATCCTTTTGTTCCCCAGCGACCTCCACCAGAGCCACCAACTCTTGAATTCCTTGGTTCCAGACTAAAGGGGAGGCGGGGATGTTCCTTCCCTCTGGTGGAAGTGCCCACCCGCCTCAACCAGCCCTCCCTTCCTCCAAAGGGGCCCCAGCTCACCTTCTGGCCCTCTCATCTTGTCTATAATTTTAATTGCCACTTTTCTTTGGTGTTTTTTGGAAAATGCTTCTTTGACTTTTGAGTAGGTCCCTTCCCCAATGGTCTTGCCCAGCTGGTACCCATTGGAGAGCAGAAAGTCCTCCATGCTGTCTAGCGCCTCCTTCCTTCCTGTCACCCTCTCAGCTCATGCTGCCTCTGTGAGGCAGCTCTACTCCACCATCGCCCTTGGCCTGCTCCTTTTCCCCCCAAGGACTTCATCCGCAGCCGCCCCCAGCGCTAAAACATTCTCCGTCTGGACACAGCAGCCACGGGTGGTGGGGAGGCAGAGGACCAGACATTTTAAAACTCCGGCCCAATTGTGATGTAAATGCTGTGTGACCCTTGGCCAAAATGGGCAGTGCCCTTACCTGTCCTCACCATCACCACTACCAAACCCAGCACGGGCTAAGTCACCGCCGCGCCCCCGCGCCCGCGCCAGGCGGGGAGCCGCAGCCCGCCCGGGGGCGCTCCGCGGCGTCTGCGCGCCTCCAGGGATGACGGGCTCCTTTTCTTAGACGCCGCCTCGCGGCTGCTTGCCGCCGCCTCCTGCGCCCCGATCGGGCCGCGGGGGACCTGCCCGACCCAGTGCCAAGGCGCCATGGCAAGGGCCCTCCAGCCCCGGCTCGCGGCCGCGCTGAGTGCCGGGCGGCCCGGGACGGCGGCGGGTGTGTGTGTGTGTGGGGGGGGGGGTTCCCGACGAGAGGAACGGGCTCTGTGAGGTCAGCGCGCCGCGGCCCGGGTCACAATGCAGCCCGCCCCCTCGACGCCCGGGCCGCGGCGCGCCGCAGACACCTGCCCGGCTCCGCCTGGACCGGAGCGTCCTCCCGCGGCCAGGGGTCGGGCAGCTGCTTCCAGCCTGGGTCCGGCCTCGGCCTCCGGCAGGTGAGCAACGGCCCAGGGGGCGGGCGCGGGCAGGCGGCGCCCGGAGGCCCGGGAGCGGCCTGACCGCCACTCCTCGCGCAGAGCGCCCCAGGGCCTGGACATGAGTGCCCAGGAGCCCTCGCAGGGTCGGAGATTCCCCATTGAGGCCGGAGACTCCCCTGGCCTTGCCGCCGCCCCCGAGTCCCAGGACAGCCCGGAGCCGGTAGCCACGGAGCACAACCCGGTCAGGTGAGACCAGCGCCCTCCCCGCGGTCCCTCCTGCCGCCCCCGCCCTCTCCGCCGCGCGAAGCTCCCGGCGGCCGGGGTCCGCTGGCCCTCCCCAGACCCCCGCCGCCGCGTCAGAGCCCCCGCGGCCTCGCGGGAACCCGGGGGGCGGGGCCCGCGCGCACACCCCCGGGCGCGTTCCCGACAGCACGGGCCGGGCCCCGCTTTCCCCAGGCCGCTTCGACGCTGCCCGGGCTGCCACTGCCTGACACTGCTGCACGTGCCCATCGACGTCTACCTGGCCATGGGCGGGAGCCCCCGGGCCCGCGCCACCTGAGGGCGCCTGCGCACGGCGGCTCCGCGGGAGCCGGGCGGGGACGAGGCCCGCCGCGGGCCACCACGCTGAGGTCGCGCGCGCCGAGCACGAGACAATGATGCACATTTTAAAATAAAAGAATGATGCACATTTTAATAAAGCACAGCATAAACTGTTCTTTCCACTCCGGGCTGGCCGTGTATGTCTATCCCGTCGATCGGCCCGCAAACTCCTCTGCCCCATCCAATACCACCTTCCTTTCGGCCGCCTCCTCTCTTGGACCCAGCCCTAGAGGCCCGCCCTCCCAGTCCGCGCCAAGCCTTTCTCCCATTTCTTACCGGTCCTGACCCCTTCCAGGGCAACGTTCCACCCAGGCCTCGTCCTCCTCCTCATCCCTCTCCTTGGTGCTCCGGCGAAATTGGCATAGCTGTGCCGCCTTCTGGGGATCCAGAGAAGCTCTGGACTGGAGAGACAACTTGTTGGGACAGACGACTTAGAATCAAGAGAATGGCCGCCCACACCAGGCCCATTAAATTCTCCCAAGATGGAATTAGATTTTGCTACCTGCTGTTCCGTGACCCTGGGCACCTCTGGCTTTGTTGGAGGGATTAAGGGCCTCCCAGGCCATTCGGAGCTGTGATTTCTCCTCAGAAAGGTGGAACCAGAGAAAAAGCGAAGGAAATCATTTGAAAGACTGATTTCTCATTTCTATTTTATAGGTGAGGGAACTGAGCCTTGAGAGACTTTTCCGGGGTTCCCCCAGATTACAGGTGGATAGGCTAGCCCACTCCTCAGTGTCCTCTGACTTAATACTCTCAAATCCATCCATGGTGGGGGTAGGGAGAGAGGGGGTCCATGACCCTAAGCTGCCTGGAGGTATAACATTGAGCTGAACAAGTATTTGCCACTTTGCAATTTTGCTTTAATGAGCCTGTGTTATTTTTTTTTTTTTAATGTTTATTTAGTTTTGAGAGAGAGAGAGCACAAGCAGAGGAGGGTCAGAGACAGAGGAAGACACAGAATCGGAAGCAGGCTCCAGGCTCTGAGCTGTCAGCACAGAGCCCGACGCGGGGCTCAAACTCACAAACCACGAGATCATGACCTGAGCCGAAGTCAACGCTTAACTGACTGAGCCACCCAGGCGCCCCTGTGTTATCTTGATATTAGAAAAAAATATACGTAACCCAAAGGTCAGGTTCAGTCTCCTGTCCCCTGAAATCAAAGTACAAATGACTTAACACCCCTAATCCACATGGGGTGGAAGTCCCAGCCCTCCCTAGAGCACTTCAGAATTCCACAGTCACCCAGAAGGACCACCGCGCTCTATCTCCACACAAATTCTCTCCCAGGCAGTCCAAATGTAGGAGACTTATTAAGAGAACAGGATGTCCATTTATTGCACACCTGAAACTAAGTACACTGGAGGTTAACTAATTGGACTTTAAATTAAAACTTCAAAATGTTTTTAAATACATTATAATTTTTGGAAGTTTAATTATTTATTTTGAGAGACAGAGAGCACAGATGGAGCAGAGAGAGAGAGAGAGAGAGAATCCCAAACAGGCTCTGCACCATTCAGCACAGAACCCAATGCTGAGCTCAAACCCACAAACCGTGATGAGATCATGACCTGAGCCGAAGTCAGACGCTTAACAGACTGAGCCGCCCAGACGCCTCTAAAAAGGATATACGTTAGGAAAAAAAAAAAAAAAAAGAGGAGAGACTGTTTGCCAAAAAAAGGTCTACTTCGGAGTGAAAACTTTAGACTTGACCATCCCACTGCCTGGTCCTTCCAACATCCTAGTTCTCGAAAGCCCTTCCACCCCTCTCTTTCTCTTTCACCCATCGGAAGAATCCCTGGCTTCGGGCCACAGTGCTGGCTTCTCCCTCCTCTTTCTTCCTCTCCTCCTCCACCCTTAATTCCTAGAGAGCCCCCCGGGGCTCTCGGTACTCTCTATTAAGTAGAGTAATCCAGCTGTTTCCATTCCCAACAAACTCTGGGCAGGCCCTACTCAGCCTAACAACCCATGCTGCCTCTCTGCAGAAAATGGGCCTTCGGCCCTGGAAACAGTACCCCTCCTCCTTAGGGGGCCACTGTAAGTTTAGAGAGAAAAAAATTACTGGCCTCTGTACTGATAAGGTCTCTCCTTGGCAGGCAACTAAGGTTAGTTTATGCCAAAAAGGAATGGATTGTTTCAAGTAGCTGGGAAGGATATAAACTTTCCAGACACCAAAACTTAAAGGAAGAACTGTGGGAGCCAAGGGTGTCCGCTGGGCCCACTGGGACTGCCCCTTTTGTTCCTCTCTAATCCCTGATTATCTCCTCTGGGCAGGAAGCATGGCTGCTGCAGTTTGGAAATCTGCGGTTGGAAGGGAGAGTGCTTTCTCCTGGTCTCAGTTTACCTGACCTCGGGAAGGGTAGTGATTGGCCCTTCTAAGTCACATGCACACTCCTTTGGCTAGTTACCATTGTCAGGGAAATGGGAGCTTATAACCGATGAGCTGGGCCAGCCCCTCCCCTGGAGGTAGGAGCATGGCCAGGTGATTGACAGCATCACCAGAAAATAATGGGCGCAGATGGAGAAAAAACATTCCGGGAGCAGAGAGAGCTTATGCAGAGATCCGGTATACCTGGAGGAAAAGACGCCTGAAAAGAAGAGATAGGGAGTGGCAGGAGCCGGGTGACAACTCCCTTCCACCGCATTGAGGAGCCTTGGACAGTGTGACCAGGAGTCAGGCCACTGGGTTCTAGTTCAGGCTCTGTGCCTGATTCGGTCAATACAAGTCTACCAGCCAGGCCTGTGCAGGGCACTGGGGATTCAGCAGTGAACTTGAAGGACACAGGTATTGGCCCTTTGGGAACTCACATAGCCTAGCAGGTGGAAAGCCTCACTCAGGCAAGTCCCTTCTTCGCTGGCTTAAAAAAAAAAAAGCAAGTGGGGGAAGGCTGGCCGGCTCGGTCGCTCTTGATTTTGGGGGTGTGAGTTCAAGCCCCATGCTGGGTGTAGAGATTATTTAAATAAATATATAAACTTTAATTTTACGAAAAAGGCACCAGCCGATCTCCATGGACTTTGCCAGCCCCAAGCGCTAAATCCTTCCCACTTTTCCTTTCTCCTGTCTTTTCAATCCTCCTTTCCTTTAAAAAAAGATTTACTGCCAGCCACTCCCCTACCCCCCTATTTGTGAGTGATGCAAAGATTTCAAAGACTACCTAGCTGATGGGTCAGCCTCTAGGGCTGGTTAGCTCCACTAGGTGGAGGGAACATTGTGGGCAAAGGCCTGGAGGCAGGAAAGCGGAGGGCAAGTTCCAGGAAGTCAGTGCAGTCCATCTCTACATTGGTAGAAACCCACCTATCTGGGCCACACCAGGTGCTGAGAACCCAGGCTTGATTCTGACAGATTCCTGGCCCTTGCAGAGCTCAGAATTCAGGGGACCCAGTGCCGAGTTAACAGAAGACAAGCTGGATCAAGGAGGCCTTGAGTTTGAGCTTTTTTTCTGTAGCCGACAAGGAAGCATGACAGGTTCCAACCTGAGTCACTTCACTCTCCTATTTCTCTTCTCCTTTTCCATCCTGTTCTCTGGTCCTCCCTCCCCGCCCCACCCCTGCCCCCAGAAAAGCCACCGGCCTAAATTCTACTCCTAGATTTGAGTCTCGAGTCTGCCATGTACTAGCTGTGCAAACTTAGGCTAGGTACTTAGCCTCTCTGAGTCTGCATTTCCAAATCTGTAAAATGGGGTTAATGACCCCTGCTGGAAGGTTTCATGCACGTAGGGCAGCAGGCAGGAATCTCTGGAACTGCTAGCACTTGAGCAAGAGAGGCTACTGCCGGCGGCTACTGCCGCTCCTACCTCTGGCTTCAAGGGGCAGCAGAGAGCCAAGCCAGTCATGTCCCCAGGGGCTGGGCCATGTCCAGCCTCCGAGAGGATTGGGGAATCCCTCTTCACTTCCTTCTGCCAACTTCCCAGCAGTTCTGCTCATGAACTTAGGAACTTGGTCGGGGGGGCATTTCCAGGGGAATCCCCAGGTGGAAAAGGGAGAGCTGCTTCCATCACCCTTGAGGGTAAAGCTCTCCCTAGACCCCAAAGCAGGACCCCCAGATTCCAACTTTATTCTCTGGGCCCAAGGAATACGGAGGGACCTGGGGAAATGGGCATGCTCCAATCACTGCTTCCCCTGACTCGCCTCTCAGACACCCGATTAGCTAGCCCCTCCCTAAAGGACCCCCTTTTAGAAGGAGGGGGCGAAGTACAGATGGACCCCCAGGTTACCATGGAGATGGCAGGGAAAAGGTTGCTGTATCGTCATGGCAACAATTGACGTCAGTACTACCATTTCCCGTTGCTTGATACGGAGGGGGGGGCCAGCCACCCCAACCACAAGCAAATACCCCACAAAGCCTCCTCCCCTCACTGAGCCAATCAACCAGGGGGTCGACAGGCTTAATATAGCACAGAGTTAAAAGCAGTCTCTGATGTCAGTCAAACTTTGGTTCAAATCCTCGTTCTGCCTCATCTTAGCTGTGGGAATTTGAGCAAGTTCCTTAAGCTCTGGAAGTCTCATTGTACGATGGGGATGAATAAGCTACGTGCCGCCATGGGTTACTGTGAGGATTGCACGGGATCCTGCAGGTAATGGGCATTCGGCCAGCTCGTGGGAGGTGCACACTGACATTAGGGACTGGTGAGTCTCTCGGGAACCCATTAATGGATGTGGCACTTCAGATATGGAACCACAGCCGCTGGAGAGCCTAGGGAGGATTTGCAAGGTCTGGGCCCCCGAGGTTGAACATTTCAGAATTGGGGGGGTCTCAAGGTGGAGCAGAGACGGTGGAATTTCCAGACTCTGAGGAAACCCCAGATGCCACTTTCCCTGAAACCCCATCACATCCGGGCTCTGACCCAACTTCCCCTTTCTCCTCCCCTCTGCCTCCTCCGAGGCCTCCTCAGCAGCCTTCTGCCTGTTGGGCCTCGATCTGATCTTCTAGGGAAAAGGATGGATGAAGGCCCATGGGAAGACACAGGCAACCAGGCACCAGGTAGGTCAGTAGGTTGGACACCACAGAGACATGGGTGTCCCGACTCCCACTGGCCTCTCGAGGGTGGGTGTGGACACCAAAAGCATTCTCATTCCCTGTCTCTTCCCCCACCTTCTGTCCAGGCAACCAGAGCCATTATGCTCCAGCTCCCCGCCACCACCCTGAATCAGAACCCCATCATTGGCCAAGCAGCCCTCTAACTGAACTCCCTGCTTCCTTCCTGGCTTGATGCCTCCGGTCCAGAATTATTTATAAAGACCACAAACCCAGCCATGCCATTCTCCTAATTAAGTCTCGTCAATGACTTTATTATGTCACTTACCCAGCGGCACTAGGCAATTCACATAACGCTCTTCCCACCTTTCAACAAGCTGTTCCTTCTGCCTGGAAAAGCCTCCCTCCCAACCCCACCTACCCTGCAGACATCTACCACTTGTCGCTTCTCAAGGAAGCCTCCTCTGACCACCTGTCCATCCCCTCTCATAGCCCCTGCTTATCTGTTTCTTGATCCCTGTTGAGTGTCTGTCTTCCCCCATTACATTATGGACTCACTGAGGGCAGGGGCTGTGTCGTGTTCATCCTGACATCCCAGGGGCCTAGAATGGCCGGGCTCACGAGTTTATAGAATGTCTGCAGATTAGACTCGCTAGTGAATGCTCGATACGTCCGCAGGGGAGAGGCCCCAGTGCTGTGAGGAGAAGGGACAGGGCCAGCTAGGAGGCCCAGAATGGTTACCCCGATGGATCTCAGATGAGCAAGTTACCCAGGCAAGGACACGGAGGTGGAAACTGTCCCTGGCACTGTGAATGGTATGTGCCAAGGGTGAACTTGGTGCTGAAGACACTGTCCAGAGGGACATACTCATGTTTTGGAAATACAACGCTGGCTGCTTCGTGGGGAACAGACCACATAAAGGGACAGAGAGTAGCAGCAGGGAGACAAGTCAGGAGGCTGCTGTGGCCTCCCAGGTGAAAGGCAATGGGGTTGGACCAGGCATTCATTAGCAATGAAAATAGAAGCAAGGAGATTTTTAAAATGTGAGGGCGCCTGGGTGGCTCAGTCGTAGGCGTCCGACTCTTGATTTCAGCTCAGGTCACGATCTCACAGTTTGTGAGTTCGAGCCCATCGGGCTCCGCGTTGACAGCCTGCTTGGGATTCTCTCTCTTTCTCAAAAGAAAGAAAGAAACCTTAAAATAAAATAAAATGTCCTGGAGAGGACAGGATTTCATAGCTGCTTAAATATGAAAGAGAGAAAAGAGCCTAGAACAAAAGCCAGATTTTTTTTGGTACCGGCAACCAAAAAAATGACTGAGCTAGAGAACATAGGAGGGAGAGCAGATAGGGAGCATGTTTCCTGTGAGGCGGGGCACCTCGGCGGGGGGAAGGGATGCCCAGGAGACAGGTGTAGGGCAGAGAAGACAGATCAGAACCGAAAGAGAGAAGCAAGTCTCTGACACAGGTGGACACCCCAAGCATGGGAACCAATGCGATCCCGTTGGGACGTGATTAGGCGGTGAGCAAAGGATGAGGAATTTGCCACGTGGCAGCCCCCAGTAAGACGGCAAGAGAATCGAGAGTGCACAGTGTCCAGACAAACAAGGACACAAAAGTATTCCAAGTAGGAGGGAGTATTTGTATTGAAGTCAGCCACTGCTAAGGGGTCAAGTCAGATAAAGACTCACGAGCATCCCGTGGCTTTAGCAACAAGGAGGTCAGCAGTGACCTTGACGAGCTGTTCCTGTGGCATGGTGGGGGAGGAAGCCAGATTGCAGGGGCTGAGTGAGGAAGTGGAAACAGCGTGTGTCCACAACTCTTTCAAGAATGTTGGCTGTGAAGGGGAGCTGGAGAAGGACATGGGGTTGAAGGAGGGCTTTCTTCTTTTTCAAAGATAGGAAAGACTAGAGCCTGTTTGTTTGCTGCTGGGAAGGAGCCATCAGGGAGGGAGAGGTTGGAGATAGGGAAAAGAGGAAGGGATTGGGTGGTTGGGAGGGAGATTCCCCAGAGAAGGAAAAATCCCCAATTATGGCTGCACAATTGGGGGGCAAGTCAGGGCCTGTACTGGGCCCTGGGGGCTCGGAACAGCTGCCCACTCTCCCCAGCAGCCAGCGTGAGTCACTGGGGGGGAAATAGCCCAAACTGGCAGTGTGGGAAAGGGAGCCGGGCCAGCACGTTCCTCAGGATCCCCAGGGGGTCGGGGAGCAGGGCCCAGCCTGGGCTCTGAGCCCTGAGCTCTGAGCCCTGAACCCCATGCACTGATCAGAACAAGGGCACAGAGGAGTTGTCTCATCCTTTGTACGGGCGGGCAGAGTAGTATGAGGCCTGGGTTTCTCTTTTGGCTTTTTCCTGCCACTCTCTGAACCTCAGCTTCCCCTCCCAAAAGAGTGTGTTAGACCAGCTCAAGGGCTTTGAACTTTTTTCTTTCTTTTTCTTTCTTTTTTTCTTTTTTTGGTATGGGGGGGTGGTGGAGGCTGTCACAGATCCTTTCTAAATTCTTCCCAGAAATATTTGTGTCTTTGGAACTTTGAGACAGTTTAGGGGGTCCCAGATGCCCAGAAGTTCTTTCACAGATGTCTCCAGATAAGAACCCCGAACTAGTGTTGGCCGAGGAGCCTTCTGCCTCGGACATTTGAAAGTGCCCTGGAGCAAGGGAAAAGGCTCTCATAAGGGCCACGGGAGGAGAGGTAGAGGCCTCTTAAGCCTGGCAGCAGGGCCACCTTTTGGGGTGTGGGTTCTGCCTGAGCATACCATCGGGGGCCTGTCTGTCGGCAGAGGCTGGAAGCCCCTGGATGGGATGGGGACGGTTTATCTAACTGGCAGCTGACCTTATTGCCATCGGGCCCCCTCTTGCTGCCTCTGCCCCTCTGTCCTTGGTCCTGGGGGGGTGTGGGGAAGTGTCTCCGGAGATCTTGGAAATCTGGTGCCTGGCCCCCTCCCACCAAAGCAGCTGGTGAAGTCAGACCATAGACTAGACCCCACCCACCCGAGGGGCTGGTGCTGCCCCCACCCCGCTCTGCCAGCTGACGCCTCCTGCTAAAAACAGCCGTCCCGGGGGGACTATGGGTTTTCAGGCCTCCCCCTCCACCCCCGGCAGGTATTTAAGAGGCCGAAGCAGGGCCAGGCGGGCTGGACGCCATGCTATTCACCGAGACTGCCCACTTCGTAGTGAATTTTCTTCTGTCCCGGTGAGGGGGCCCCCGGGAAGGGCGTTGGCGGGGATAAAGGGGCCTGGTCCCGCACTCGGGGGAGGAGGTGTCCAGGCCTGAGTGCCCCGATGCAACCCCTCTTAATGTCCCTCTCCGTCCCTCTAAAGTGTCCCTCGACCAACAGGGACTCTGACCCACGCCCCGCCGCGTCGGATCCGAGTTGGCCCCCTTCTCCCGTAGTGCCCTGGGGTGATTGTTGCCCGTCTCCCCCGCAGACGGCCCCGGGCCACGCCCCCGCACCGCCTGGATCAGGAGTTGTGTTTCTGGGGCTGCCGGGGCCCGGCCTTGCCGGCGCCTGCCTCCCGCCGCAGCCTGGGCGACTACTGGTTGAGCCCGCAGCGCCGCCGCCCGCCGGGCGCCGCCTGGCGCTGGCCGGCGCGCAACCTGCTGCTGCTGCCGGGGGCCACCGGCCTGGCAGACGTCCCCTCGGCGCGCTGGCCCAGCTGCTACGGCGCGCGCCCGCGCCTCACGTGAGCGCGCGGGGCGGGGCGAGGCCCTGGAGGGGTGGGACGGGGAGGGGCGGGTTGGGGGGTGGGAGGTGGGGCCTGAGCGAAGGAGCGGATCCTCAGAGCCCAGGGCCTGTCAGGGGTTGGATGGGCTGGGCTTGACGGTGCCTGGGAGCGGGAGGAGGGGGCGGGGCCTGAGTCTGCTGAGAGCGGAGGGAAGGGGCGGGGCTATGCGGAATGGGCGTAGACCTGGAGGGAGGCGGAGCCTTGCCCCTATCCTGTCTGTCCAATTTTCCCTCCCTCCAGATGGAAGCACCGATGGCAGAATATTAACTATCAATTTCTGGGCAAGAGGAAGAGACATTTAGTTCCCCTGCGCCCGTGAAAGCCGGTGAGGGGCGGGGCCAAAAGAGGGCGCTGCCGATGGGGGCGGGACCTCAGGGTGAAGCAGTTCCAGAGGCGGGGCCTAGCGGTGAGGTGGGGGAAGGGCAAGGTGTGAGCACCCACCCGATGGGTCCTCCGCAGCCACTACCTCTCAGGCTCCAGGACCTGGAGGGCTTGAGCCACAGTGCGAAGGGCCCCTAGAGCGGCTGTGGGACTCTGCGGGCTTACTCATCCCTCCCTTTCTCTACCGCAAACAGTTTTTTAAAAGATTGACGGATCTGGGGCTCCTGGCTGGCTCAGTCAGTAGAGCGTGTGACTCTTGATCTCTGGGTTGTGAGTTCAAACCCCACGTTGGGTGTGGAGGTTACTTTAAAAAAAATACAGAATCTAAAAGATTGATGGATTTAACTACTAAAATTTATGTTTATCAAAAGGCACCTAAAAATGTAAACTACGAAGGGACGCCTGGGTGGCTCAGTCGGTTGCTAGTGGGTCTCTTGATTTCTGCTCAGATCATGATCTCATGTTTAGTGAGACTGAACCCCGTGTCCATCTCTGCACTGAGTCAGTTAGAGATTCTCTCTCCCCCCCCCACCCCGCCCTCCCTTGCCCTCACCTGGTCACTTGCTCGCTCTGGCTCTCTCTCTCTCTTCTCTCTGTCTCTCTCTCAAAATAAATAAACTTTTTTTTTTAATGTTTATTTGTTTTCGAGAGAAAGGGAGCATGAGTAAGGGAGGGACGGGGCGGGGGCACAGAGGATCCAAAGCAGGCTCCGTGCTGACAACAGCTAGCCCGATGCAGGGCTTGAACTCACGAACCTCGAGTTCATGACCTGAGCCAGAGTTGGACACTCAACCCACTGAGCCACCCAGGCACCCCTCAAAATAAATAAACTTAAAAAAAAAGTAAAATACACAGAGGGGCACCTGACTGGCTCAATCGACAGAGTACACAACTCCTGATCTCAAGCTTGTGAATTGGAGCCCCACATTAGGCATAGAGATTACTTTAAAACAATAATAATAATAATAATAATAATAAAGGTAAAATAGCGTTCCAAACAAGTCTCCTGCCTAGCAACCTAAGAGAAAGGAAAGCTCTGGTGGCCTCGAAGGCGCCGTCCTCGGGATCATCTCTGATCGGGCGTCTCTGAGTATCTGCATCCGCCGCTGAGCTGGTTCTGCTTCTCTGGGTATCCCTCTCTGATCTCTATGTCCTTTCATATTCAACAAATACTTATCACGGGCCTATTTTAGCTTGTGCCAGGTTTATATTCTGAGTCATCGGGTTCACTCTGGCAAAGCAAACTATTGAAGTCCCTGCCCTCACGGGGCTTACATTCTGGTTAGAGACAGACAACGAAAAGAAGTCAGCTATAAACAGCGTGCTGTGCTTGAGAAGAACAAGATGGGCCAGCTGCTTTATATGGAATGAGCGGGGACTTCGTCTTATCTAGAACAGTGCCTGACTCATTATTGAGGCTCAGTAAATGGGGGTTTTTTTGTTTTTTGTTTTTGCTTTGTTTTTTGTTTTTTTGGAGGCTCAGTAAATGTTGAATGAACGCCTGGGTTGGTTAGGAGGTCCCGTCTGAGGAGGTAACTCTCAATCAAGGTGTGCAAGATGAGGGGTCAGCCACTCCGGGCCCTCGGAAGAGTGTTCTGAGCAGAGGGAACAGCATACGTTCAGTGGGTGGCCCCTTGCCTCTGGCTGTCTGGCCTCTGGCTGTCTGCCCTGGAGTCTCCCTGTTTCCTGTGTCTCTGTTTCTATTTGTTGTCTCTGTGATCTTGGGAATCGAAAGGCAGGTTTAAACAGCGGCCCTCCAGGGTCTCTGGAAGTGAGGTCACTGCCGAGCTGATTCACCCCCTGGACTCCGACCTAACGAGCCTGGCCTGGCCATTTCCCCTGGAAGCAGGCCCTCCCCGCGGCCGCCTCAGTCCCACAACCTCTGGCTCCTACCCAGAGTAGCATCCTGTAGCCCGGCAGGAAGTCCTTCATGCTATCTAACCACAGTCCTGCCGAGGTAGCCCCGGCCCTTCCTCTCATTCCGCCTTGCAGGCAGAGGAGTCCTGTCTGGAGACGGAACCCAGTAAAGACCTGACAGAGTGGGAATAATACCCCCCCTGCAACCCCAGGGAGACGGACCTCAGACGGGCCGAGTAATCACTCATCTCAGAAGCCTCTGCCACGTCCATTTTCTCATTGAGTCCTTCAACACCCCATTTTACGGACAGAAACTCAGGCAGGCCCAGAGAGGAAAATGGGGCGGAACCCAGATCTCTTGTCAAAACAGTAAGAATCGTAGCAAGTAATCTGCCTTGCTCATTTACTCTCTCCCAGGCACGATGCTAAAACTTTGCGTGAGTTTTTCTTTTTTAAGACTTATCTGCCTACAAGGTAGGTACCTCCATTGTTTCCATTATCCTCAGGGGAGGAGACTGAGGCTCAGAGCCCGCAAGTGACTTGCCCAAGGGCACCCAGAGTGTAGGTGGCAGAGCTGCATGTGACCCCGGGCAGCGTGGAGCGCCCAGCCACACACCCTGCGCCCCAGGGCTCCAGAGGAGTGTCACGGATGTCTGTTTTCCAGGGATCTGGGGAGACCGGCTCCAGGTTCATCCCATCACGGGCCCGAGGCTGAGGGGTGCCGGGCCAGGATGAGCAGGAAGCTGTCCTGGGAACGCTGCACAACCCCACGTCCCTCTCCGTGGGAGAAGATTCTCTGCCTTTGCCCCGTGCCCTGAGAGCTCCATGTTTCTGCCCCCTCACTGCCCAAATAAAGCAGTTTTCACCTCTCTCTGGCTCGCTCTACCTTGGGCGTGATCATTTCAGTTCTCCCCACTCACACAGGCTGAATTAGGCTGAACCCGCAGGGCTGGGAGGGCACCTGCTGTCACTCCTGACCCTTCCGCTGCCCCAGGTCCCCCCGAACCACCCCCCCACCCCGCGGCACAGACTAGATGAACCAGACCGCAGTCCAGACTCTCACAGTGCCATAGCTAGAGAAAGACAGACAGACACATAACACCAGCTCAGTGAAGTGCTGCAGGAGGGTGACATTAGTTTGTTTGGGGCACACAAACCCTGAGGGGTCAGGCAGGATTTCAGGACGGCTTCCTTGAGCTAAATCGTAACAGGGAGGCAGGCACTGGGTAGGCACACACAGGGGACAGCACTCCGGGCAGAGTGGGCAGCGTGGAGGAAGTTTCGTTCATGTACGGGCTGAAATGGCCATCCCGCTGAGGGAACTGTGAGACCGGCCACTCTGGCCAACAGGCTCTGCTGAAAATGAGGCTAACTGGCCCTGGAGCTTCAAGGACCTTGAACGCCAAAACAAGGGGTTGGACATTCTCCGGGAGGAGGTTGGGAGCCAAGGACAAGTTTAAAGCAAGGGAGGGACACAGTCCCCTCATGGCGTCTCCAGGTCTAGAGCCCCCCCCCCACACACACACACACCGGGAGTCTCAGGGTCCATGCTGGTGAGCTAGTAGTCTCTGGCCCTCAACTAGGTCCAAGGTCTCAGGGCACCTGTCTCCGTGCTCCCCCTCACACCCTCTCCTGGCTCCTACCTACGACTGAGGCCAGGAGTGGATCCTGTCCCTGGCCGCAGAGGGTGCTGATGGGTGGAGGAGGGAGTCTTTGGGCTGCTATCCTAACTCATCCACTCAGTGGTCAACAGCGGCCCCCTCACCAACCCCATGAAACCCACGTATGGCCTCGCGGGTCATCCAGAATGATCTCCAAGGGTAGCTATAGTTCTGGAGAGACACAGGTGAGAGACAGAGATTTCAGTCATCAGCATATAGACTCTCTCTCTCTCTCACACACAGATTTCTCTCCAGACCCATGGATCCTAGTGACATCCCAAAGTCACCTCACCTCAACCTGTCCCAAACTGACTTCTCTGTTCCCGTGTGTACCCACTGCTCCTCCTCTAAGCTCCCGCGGGCCCCTTGGCACCTCCTTCCCCTCGTTTGTCCAAGCCCGACCCTCAAGGCCAGTCCTTCCTCCCCAGGCGCTCACTCCCTCAATTCTTAGTCCTTCTCTAAGTCCCGCCCCTTCTAGCCACCGAACACAGCCCTTATCTCTCTCCCTCTATCTTCCTCCACCCGTTAGCAGCCTTTGACATGGTGGGTCCGTCACCGCTTTTAGAAATCACTGCTTCCCTCAGCCTTCGGACACCCCTGCTCCCAGACCTCTTCCTTTCTCACTGGCCATCAGCCGAATGCCCCTGCCAGCTCCCCTCCCAGAGTCTAAATGTTGGCGGGTCCCTGGAGCTTGTCTTCTTGAGCCGCTCCTTCTCTCTGGTGAATCTCGTGCCTTCAAATTTGGGACACCCCCAAACTCTTAAGCCTAGGCTCATGGACCCATTAACTGCTAGCCCGATGTCTCCATGGGGACTCTAACGGGTATCTCAAACACGAACTCCAAAGCTACACGCGGAAGCCCCAGCGCTGAGAACGGGCCCAGCTCCGGAAATGCTGGCATTGGCTGACACTGCCCAGACCCCTACTGGCTCTTGCCTGGGTGACTGCAAGGACCCAGTGTTTCCCTGCGGCACGGCGGGGAGGGCCATCCAGGCAGAGGGGCTGCCTGCATAAAGGCAGGAAGGAGGGCAGGGTTATGGCTTGGAGGAAAGTCGAGTGGGCTCTGGGCATCAGATAGCAAAGATCTTGCGCAGAAGGTGCGGACGCCCCGAGGGCAGTAGGAAGCCGCAGAAAGGTTTAAAGCCAAGCGGACAGACTTGATTTGCCGTTTCTTTCACTCCCTCGTGCCTTCCTTCACACATTCACTCCATCAGCCAATAAATATTTACTGAGCACCGTCTATTGGAAAGTAACCCTGAGACAGAAGAGAACAGCCGGAGAGGCTGGACTTTGGGTCGAGACACAAGTGAGGAGCTGATGAAATACTGAAGGCCCCGGCACAGGTGAGAAGGACCACGGTCGTGGGTGTGGAGGAGAGTGGATGATGGGGCGCGGGGAGAGGGGGAGGCCAGGTTCCTGTCGCGGGCAACAGAGCAGGGGGACCCTCAGCCCAGAGGTGTGGAGTATGTGGTGGGGAGAGCCCTCTCTTCCTCCTGCGGAACCTGGAGTTCTCTGGAGTGGTTGGATCTGGGTTTTAAGAGAAGAGTAAAAATTCAGGAAGGAGAGAAGGGGAGAGAGGCATTCTAGGCAGAGGGAACCGCAGGTTCAAAGGCCCTGAGGGGAGAGAAGCTCGCTACTCTGAGGAGCTGAAAAGCCAGTAGAGTTGAAGTTCAGTGAGCCAGAGAGAAAGGGCGGGGGCGGGGGGAGAAATGAGGCCGGGAGCTCCATCTCTCTGAGGCATGACCTGGAGCACCTGCGGAGGCTCGCCAGGCTATCGGCCCCCCTTGTGCAGACAGGAAGGAAGGAGAATTCGAGAAGGGGCTAGGAGGGGACAGACAGATGAAGTGTGTATTGGAGGGGGCTTTCTAGCGTGTCTTTCTGGGGAAAGTCACTAAGAGGAGCTCCCAGCGGGACACTTCTGAGGTGCAAGAGGTGGGGAGAGGATCCTCTTGGTTCTGGGGAGACTCCTCTGCCAGGCTGAGCCAAATAAATTTCCCTCTGAATAAGTCAGCATCCTAAGAACAGCCCTCTACCACCTGTCGCCGAAGAAAGTTGTCGGAGGGGATGCAAGGTCGTCTCAGGGAGCTCTTGGGCTCCTGCGTCCTCTCCCCAGGCCCAGGGAATGGGCACACTGGTGAATGCCAAGTCTGTGCCACACCCTTGCCCAGCAGTTCACTAGGTTGCACCTACGAATATTGCTGGATGCTCCCCTGTGCTCCGCGCCCCTGGGGCTCGGTTTCAAGGGCCTCGCTTGGTGGCAGTAGCTCATTTACCTCACAGTAACCCCAAGACATGGCTATTACTGTCCCCACTTTACAGATGAGGACACTGAGGCCCAGAGAGGGCCCACAGCCACGCAGCTAAGACACGACGCTTCATCGCTACAACTGCCTCAACACAAAATACCTCGCTGACCCCTCGCCGCAGCCCGAAGTGGCACCCGGTGTCCTCGTTTCTGAATGTGCACCGGGAGGCCTGGCGAGGGGAGGGACCTCTCTGGGGTCACAAAGCTGCGGGGTGGGTCCCGAGCATTTGGAGGAAGAGGCTGGATGGGAGAGGTGAGGGGTCTGAGCAGCGTGGAGAGGCAGGGGTGGCACTGGGGACCGGACTAGGACAGGCTTTCAGTTTCCCTTTCCAAGGGACTTCCCCTGAGTGGGGGATTTTGATTGGAAAGTTGTAAGCAACCCACATTCCGCTGGTTTGGCCGTCTCTTCCCCGGTGCCACCCAGGATCTGAAAAGAAACTGAAAGTTGGGAAGAGGGGAGGGAAGGGGGAAGGGAGAGGTGAAGGCTCTCCAGAGCAACCGGGTTGAATTTCTGGTGACCTCATCAAGCCTGGGGGAGATAGGCAGGTGAGCCACGATGACACACCGCTTGGGTATTGGGGAAGTTGAGCCCCGGAGAGACAGCTCTGTTAGATAGTGACTGGGCCCCGGCTAGGTTACACAACCACCCCACCCCAGCCCCACACACGCACGCATGCGCGCGCGCGCGCACATACACACACACACACGCACGCACGCACGGCACGTTCACAGAGACCAAGGGAAGAGGGAGGGGAAGAAATAAAAGGGCTGAGCGGCCTAAAACTTTAAAAGGGAATCTTTGGAATCCAGGTCCCTGTGATTTGGTGACCGGTTGGATGGTGGGTCCTGGTGAAGAGCCCCCTAGAGGCCTCAGTTTCCAGACTCAGGTTCAAGGCTCATGATTGGCAGGGAGGCTGCTGACCTGGGTCCCGCTGACAACCGGACCGGATCCCAGCGGGCCCGGGGATGCCGGAGAGTGGAGTCCCTGGGGTCCTGAGCCTGGAGCTGCCTCGCCTCCCCCTGCTGACATGCTAACTCGAAGCATCAGAAGCCTTTATGAATGCCTCTGGCTGAACCTAGCACTGCCACGCTCCTCTGAGATCCCGAGAACCACTTTCTGCTGGTTCTGACCCCCGCCTCTGCCGCTCGCATAAACGCCCCGCCTCCTTAGGTTTCCTCCTCTGTAAACGGAACAACGAGGGCACACATCTCACCGGGTCGCGAGCTAAGGTGTGGAAAGCAGCTGGCCCAGGGCTTGGCATACGAGGGGCGTGGAAGCAGGGCTAGCGGCTAGGATTATTATTGGTGGTGGTCATTCCTGCCTTTGGAAGGATCTCCGGGATTCTGCCCTCTGGGGTTTTTCCTCCCCCTCTCGGTCGGCTCCCTCCCAGGGCGCCGTCCTGCCGCCTGCCCCTCCAATGACAGTGCTCCTCACTGCCCGGGTACTTCCTGGGTGACCTCATGCCCTGGTGGACTCTGTTTACCTTCATCTCGCAGCATCCAGAGGCCGAGATTTCCTGGGGTGAGCTCTGACTTAAAACCCTCTGTCCGTTGTCCCCATCGGGTCACTGGCCAGAGTTTGGGCCCTGGCCTCTGGCTCAGGAAACATGACCCCAGAGCATGTCTGTGCGCTGCCTCCCGGAGCCGCCCCTGGATGTTCCCTGGGCACCTGAGACTCAACAAAGCTCAATTCAGCAAGCCCCAACCCCCAAGTTCTCTTTCCCTCTGTTTTCCTGTCTCAGTCAACAGATCCACTCCGCCAGCTGTCACCCACATCAGAAATGCGGGCGACAACATTATCCCTCCCTTCTCCCTGCCCCAACCCTGCAGCCGGCCAGTCCCTGAGTCCCAGGGAACCCCATCTCCAAACCTTGTTCCAGATTAGGCCTGTCCCTCCATCCCCACTCTCGCACAAACCATTTGCTGTTCCCACTTTGTTCTGCCCCAAACTTTGCCTCCATCCCTGGCCCATGCACGTGCCCCTCCTTCATGAAGCCTACGGGCTCCTTAGCTGACCCGGGTCTGGCTCTTTTTCCTCCTGTAAGGCACTGCCTGTCTCCCCCTCGATGGGAAACCCCTGAGGGCAGGGGCTCTGCGTGACTCACAGCTCCAACACTTGTGAGCAGGAGGAACTCTAGTCTTCGTGAGCGTGAATCATGGAGCCCAGCCTCTCCCTGTACAGACCAGCCAACTGAGGCCCAAGGAGGATACAGAGCAGCAGGAGGCAGACCCGGGGCAAGACTAAGGATTCTGGGCTCAGCTGACACTCCCCAGAAGGAGATGGGGTGGGGGCTGGGGCTGGGAACCGGGCTGTACCAAGTCGCCATTGCTGAGGTCTCCACTGGGACCTAGCCATTCTCGGATGTCTCTTCCCCTCTCCAGGCCCGTGCAAGTGCTGGTCCACCTCTCCCGCCCCCCCCACCCCCCCCCACCCCCGTCCATGCTAGGAAGGCCCATCCCCCAGCTCTGAGTAGATATTGCCCACTTACCCTTCGCCTGGCATCTAATCTGATCCCCACCACGGGGCCCCTTCGAAGACCTCAAGTGCACCCAATCCTCTTTATGGGGCTAAGTTCTCTTCTGCCCTCCTCCCACCTTTCAGCCCCACCCTGTGGCTCTCCAGAGGTCCCAGGCTCCCTGCGGAGGAAACTCATTCCCTTCCATCCAGGGAGGCTAGGAGGATCTCAGGCCAGGGCGGAGGGTGGGGGTGGGGGGCTGAGGCCTCACTGGACAGCTGGGACCGACGGGGATGTGTGAAAACATGGGGGTTCTGGTCTCTACAGCTGCTTTCCCCCATCCATCCCAGAGTCCCCGCTGTCCTTCCCATGGTTCCATTCCCTGCCTCTGTCCTGGCAAAAGCCCACACCTCAAAGGTTCTGACCACCACAGCCTCAGCGACCCACGGAGGCACACGCGGCCACCCACAAACACCAATAGCTACTTTTTCATCCGCACACTCACAGACATTCTCTCACACGGCCACACAGGCTCAGAGTTGTACACCCGATCTCTGCCAGACACAGTCACCAACGCGAAATCTCCAGGACAGACAGGCACACACCCAGAAAGTCTCCGAGTCGCCCGGAGTCACCAAGTCTCTCTCTCTCACCCTAAATACCCACAGCCAAACAGAGATGCAGACTCCTGCAGTCACAAACGTGCACACCTGATCACACACTCACACACACACACACACACACACGCGCGTGCGCGCGCACACAGTCACAAAGTCTCTCACACACAGACAGATACAGAGCAATACACAGTCACACACAGAGAGAAACAGACACACACAGTTGCACACAGGCCCCTGGAGACACAGAACAATGGGCGCATTGTCTGGGCTGGCAGCAGCTGGGGAGGAAGGAGCCACAGTGTGGACGGAGGAGGCTGTGGGGGCTGCTGCACCCCCCTCCTCACTCCCACAGCATCCTAAGCCTCTTCCCTCTTCCAGAAGCCAGACCCTGCGGGGACCTGGATTTACTGAGGGATTGGGCTCCCGGACGACCCTTCCCCTGCCTCCAGCAATGTCTGTTAGGAGAGGCAGAGCTCCCCTGTGGGCCTGGCTCCCTCTGGGGCTCTTGAAAACTCAGGGTCCTTCAGCCCCGATGTCGCTCTCTCCTCCCGGGTTTGCTTCTCGGCCCCTCGGTGCAGCCCCTGGAAATCGGGAGCCTCGGTTGGGATCTGCTCTTCCCCTCTGACCCCAACCCCTCCAAGGACTCGCACACCCTCCATCTGAGCCCTGCCAGCCGGTGCGGGCAGCGCCTGGCAGCATTGTGGGTTCCCTATTGTGGTCCAGACAGAGATGCGGGTCACGGAGTCCATCCCTCAGCGGCAGTGGGTGGAGAAGGCACTGTTCTGTCAGCGAACTGCAGTGGGGCACCATGCCCGTCCCAGCCCAAGGCCGGTCTCTTCCGACCTCCCTCTCCGGCCAGGCCGTCCTAATGGACGACTTCTCCAGGGGTTTCCTTACAGCCCCCACCTCATTTTAGTGGGTCTTTCCAAACCCTTTCTCACCCTCAGTTGCCGGTATCCGCTGTGTGCCCCTGGACGCATCACTTGCTCTTTCTGAACCTGGCTGTCCCAGTCTGGAAAATGAGGAGGGGCTTTGAAGAAGCCGAGAGTATTCTGTGGCCTCAGAGTTGGGGGGAGCGGGGGAGGCTACGGAATGAAGGCCCGATGCCACCTCAGCCCTCCTCCTCCCCTTTGTGGTCAGATCTGGGAGGAGTTCCTGATTTCTCAGGCCCTGGGGTGTCTCCACACCTCACGGCCTCAGGCCTCCCAGGAGGCCTTACCAGTAGGAGGGAGGGAGGGACCTGCTGAGCTGTCCAAGACGCAGCCTTGCTTTTGCAACACTTTGCTTCCTCCGGCCCCCATCCCCTTCCTCCAGGGGGCTGAGGGCAAGCGAACCGAACACATACATCCGGGGCCAGTCAGGACTCGGGTTCCCACAGATCTGTCCATGCGGGGGGAAGGGGAAGTGGCAGGGGACTAGAGCTGGAGGGTCTCCAGACCCCTGCACCCTGACCCTCTCTTCAGGACCCCTCACTCTCAGGCTGGGCAGGGGGCTGGGCTGGGCAGCCTTGGAGGTGTCCTCAAGGGGCTGTCCCAGGAGCCTTGCTGTTGTCCCAACCCTCCACTGGAATGTTTGTTGAATTCCTGGGGTTCCTCTGCCTGCTTGGGGAGGCTCCCTAATATGGGGGAGCAGAGGTGTCGGGGGGAGCATCTGACAGGTCAGACAGGTTGTGCCAACGTCTGTCTCTGAGCCTCAGACTCTCCAGCTTTCACGTGGGGATGGAGATGCCCTTCAAGGTCGCAGGACTACCCTAGTCGGAACTTTGTAATGGGTCCAGGCTGAGGGCAGGAGGGACCGAGGGTGAGCTTGGCGGTGGGGGCTTGGTGTGACTGGCTGCCAAGGGCCTGGGGGGAGAGACGAGAGACGGACCTCACCAGGCTGACCAGGGCCAGCAGGCAAGGGACGTGGGTGGGACCTCTGACAGGTCTCCAGGCCTGAGGGGGCGCAGATCCCAGCGCGGGGCCCTGCGGCTTCTATGACCACATTCTCTGGAGCATAACTCAGGACCAACCCTCTAACGAGTCTGGGCATGTGAGCCCTTCGAAGAGTTCTAGGGGGAGACTGACAGGGGCTGTCAGTGCAGGACCAAGGCGTTGGGGGCCACTCCAGTTGCTGGGGCGTCCGCCCGGAGGTGTGGGTGGTGAGAGGGGGAAATGATTGCTCTCCCTTTCCTCTAGGAGCTGCCCCCCCTCCTCTGCCCAGCTCGCCGAAAGACCCGCCTCTCCCCTTCCCACGCTGGACCCCACCTGCCCCTGGTAGGCGAGTGGGCTGGGGGTACCAGACCGCTGGCGTCGCCCACTGCGCAAGTGGGGCCCCGGACCTGAGCCCGCCTCTGCTCCTCGATTGGGCGCTTATTTAAATGTCCGGCCCCGCCCCGAGCTCGGGGCGCATATATAAGGCAGCTCGGCGGGCGGCGGGCGGCATTCTGGCGCGGAGCTGAGCGGCGGCGGGCGCAGCTAGCGGGTCGGGCGCGGAGAGGGGGTGCAGCTCGGTTCCCCCCCGATACCCCTCCCCCTCAGGCGCGAGCCCCACCCCTCCGCCGGCCAGGCCGACCCGGCTGAACTATCCCCTGCGGCGCGAGCCCGGGGCGGCTCCGGGCGCCCCCCAGCAGACCCCCCCCCCATCATGGGCAGCCAGAGCTCCAAGGCTCCCCGGGGCGACGTGACCGCCGAGGAGGCAGCAGGCGCTTCCCCTGCTAAGGCCAACGGACAGGTGGGTGCACTCGGAACGGCCCGACCCGGCCCCCTTCTCCCGCACCTCGCCTCCTTTGGGGCCCTGGGCCGGGGCCGCGCGCTTTGTCCGGCCCGGGACACGCGGCGCCCCCTCCCCCGCCCGGTCCCTTTGTTCTCGGCGCCGCAGCCCCCGCGGGCGAAGCGAGGGGAGGGGCGGGGAGGGGGCGCCGGCCCGGCCCCGCCGCCTTCTTTGTTCGCGGCCTCGGCCCCCGGCGCTGCCCCCCGGCCGCCCCGAGTGCCGCGCGAGGAACAAAGGCGCTGCCGGGCCGCGCCAAGGGGGCGCCCAGGGGCCGCGGGGCGGGTGCCCGGGGGGGAGGGCACTCCACCCTTAGACCCGATCTCGGTGGCTCACGGCCTATTTTGGGGGATGGGGGAGTCGAGATGTGGGGAGAGCCTGGGGTGGGCGGGGGGCCGTTTACACAAAGCAGGAGGCTGGGAAAATGGGCCGTCTAGGTGCGGAGAAGAGCGCCCCGGGGCGGCTTCCCGCCCGTTGTCGGCTTGCTGGGCTCGCCCGCCCGCCCGCCCGGTGATCGGCGGCCTCGAGCGGGTCTGCGCCGAACGGAGAGCGCGCCCCGGGGGAGGTGGGTGGGGGGCCACGGGACCCCAGCGCCTCCTGCCGGCCGCGGCCTCTGCGCGCTCGGCCCCCGCGCGCTCGTGAGGGCAGGAGGGAGATGTTTGACGGGATCCCTGTAGGGGGTGAGGCTACAGCCAGCCTCCCGGGTTGCAGAATAGTCGGGGTCCCATTGCCTGAAAGGGGTCAGGGGCGGGCTGGGGGGGGGTGGGGTGTGGGGTAGAGCCCCGGCCCTCATCGCTGTCTCCTCTGCCCTGCAGGAGAATGGCCACGTGAAAAGCAATGGAGACTTATCCCCCAAGGGTGAAGGGGAATCGCCCCCCGTGAACGGAACAGAGGAGGCAGCCGGGGCCACTGGCGATGCCATCGAGCCAGCACCCCCTAGCCAGGGCGCTGAGGTCAAGGGGGATGCCCCCGCCAAGGAGACCCCCAAGAAGAAGAAGAAATTCTCTTTCAAGAAGCCTTTCAAATTGAGTGGTCTGTCCTTCAAGAGAAATCGGAAGGAGGGTGGGGGTGATTCGTCCGCCTCCTCACCCACAGAGGAAGAGCAGGAGCAGGGGGAGATCGGTGCCTGCGGCGAGGACGGCACAGCCCAGGAAGGGAAGGCTGTTGCCACCCCTGAGAGCCAGGAGCCCCAGGCCAAGGGGGCAGAGGCTAGTGCTGCCTCCAAGGGAGGAGACACAGAAGAAGAGGCAGGGCCCCAGGCTGCAGAGCCGTCCACTCCCTCGGGGCCGGAGAGTGGCCCTACACCCGCCAGCGAGCAGAATGAGTAGCTGGGTGGGGGCAGGTGGGTGATCTCTAAGCTGCAAAAACTGTGCTGTCCTTGTGAGGTCACTGCCTGGACCTGGTGCCCTGGCTGCCTTCCTGTGCCCAGAAAGGAAGGGGCTGTTGCCCCCTCCCAGCCACGTTCCCTCTCCTTTTCCCTCCTGTGGATTCTCCCATCGTCCATTTGGCCTTCCTCTTAAGGCCAGTTGAAGATGGTCCCTTGCAGTTTCCCAAGTTAGGTTAGTGATGTGAAATGCTCCTGGCCCTGGCCCTACCTCTCCTGTCCCCACCCCTGCAGAAGGCAATTGCTGGTTTTCTTCCCCAATTCTTTTCCAAGTAGGTTTTGTTTACTCTAGTCCCCAAATCCCTGAGCCAGATGTGGGGTGCCTACACTCCCAAACCCTGAGTGTCCAGCCTCCCCCTCCCCCCACGACCCCCGTTGAGTTTTTAGTCTCTTGTGCTGTGCCTAGTGGCACCTGGGCTGGGGAGGACACTGCCCCTGTCTAGGTTTTTATAAATGTCTTACTCAAGTTCAAACCTCCAGCTTGTGAATCGACTGTGTCTCTTTTTTGACTTGGTAAGCAAGTATTAGGCTTTGGGGTGGGCGGGGAGGTCTGTAATGTGAAACAACTTCTTGTTGTCTTTTTTTCCCCCTCCCATTGTTGTAAATAACTTTTAATGGCCAAACCCCAGATTTGTACTTTTTTTTTTTTTTTCTAACTGCTAAAACCATTCTCTCCCACCTGGTTTTACTGTAACATTTGGAAAAGGAATAAATGTCGTCCCTTTAGTAGTGCTTTTTAATGAGTGGTCTTCTGGGGGTAGGGTGAGAAGACTGGTTAACCTCAGCCCTTGAGGAAGGGATTAAGGTAAGGGGGAAGATGGTGGGGTTGTTTTGTTGTTCAAGGGGCCGCCCAGATTCTCAGTGACACCAGAAGGGCAGGGACGTGGAGGTGAAATCACCCCAGGGATACTGCTAGGAGACCAGCTCAGGAGGGTGTAGAAATGTACCATTTTATTACAAAGATTCTCACAAAAATGAAAATAGTATCTCAAAAAGGAAACTAGACTACCAATCTCCACCTGCAGAACTGGGCGAGGCTAGAGGGCAGGCAGTGTGAGTTTCCTGGCTCACATGGGGCCAGTGGGAAGGTGTGCTAACAGAACCAATCTAAAAATGGCTGATGTTACCTTAAGGAGCCTGACAGGGGGGGTCCCTCAAGATCTAGCCACTCCTAGAATGCCCAATAAGGGCACCTTTCCAACGCCACGAAGCAGGCACTTGGCATTTCAGGATTTTGTCCTATGGCTGCTCCAGAATATGCCTTCCAGACCCGGCCAGCACTCTTATGGTTCAAAATTAAGAATTGGGGAAGGATGGGTGGCAAGGCAGCCACTAGAAAAGCTCACTCCTAACACGTGCCCTGGGCTCAGGGCCCTGGTTCCTGTCTAGTCCCTGGGGATATTTATATTTAATATATTTTTATATAAATACACAGAGAAATAGAAAATATAAAATCTGAGGGGTTGTGGGAGAAAGGTGGGGAACTTGGCAGGAAGCCAGAGGTCTGCTCAGGCCAACTTGACCTCCTCCTTGACCCTGTGGAGAGAGCAGAGACTGGCATGAGATCATGCACCCCAGAGGCCTTGAGGCAAAAACATGGGGACAATGACTTCTATAGGACCCCAGCTGCCCAGGTGACTGCTGAGAGCTGGGACTTCCTAGCTCTGCCTAGAACTGCAGAGAAGGACTGGTCCCTGAAAGAGGTCTTTGTAAGCCGCACCAGCTGTCCCTGCGCCTTCCCTCAGCATAGGGGACAAAAGGGCTGGTGCTCCAATGCCAGGGAGCTGGCTGACAGCTCCTTCCTCACCCTTTGGCTTCTTGCTTCTCCTCCTTGGTTTTCTCCTCTTCTGTGACTTCTAGAACATAAGAATGCAGGAATGGTGAAGGGCTCTCTTCCATAAAGACCCACGGAATCTTCGCTCACCCTGAAACCCCTTCCCCACCACTGCAGCTCACTGGACATACGAAAGAGAGAAAAGCCCATCCCAGGCCCTCCCATTGAGCCCTGTGGAGAACAAACAGGTTGGACCGGTTTCCGGCCTGCTAGAGCCTGAGCCTGGTGGGCGGAGGCAGCCCCCTGGGAAACTGGGGTGAAGAAGTGCTGGGAAAAGGGCTTGGGTGGTATGTGAGAGCCACACTCCTGACCACGGGGAGCCCAGGCATGTCCCTGGCTCTGGAGCCCAGCAGGGCTCAATCAGCCAGTGGAGATGACAAACCGAGTTTCATTCTTTTGTGGGCCCTGCCACTTCTGGGAGCTGAGACAGAGCCCCACAGAAGGCAGGGCCTGAGTCAGCTCCCTCCTCCCAGTGCCCTACATAGACTCATCCTCCTCTGGGGCCTGGGGCTCAAGACCCAAGTCCAGATGCAACCCAAACCCACCTTTCTTCTCTTCTGGATCTTTCTCTTTTTCATCCTCAGTTTTGACTCTCTTGGCTTTTTTGAAGTTGGAAGAGTTCTTGCGACCGCCTTCTCCCTCTTCCTCAGAGTCCGAGAACTCTTCCTCACAGGCGATTCGTTTGTCAGAGGAACAGACTGGGAAGCAATGGGAAATACGGGTGAGAGAGCAGGAGATTATCTCTACCTCAGGGTCTGTGCCCAGGGCTTCCCTGTGTGTCCAAGAGACACTGAGGGAAGGGGTGACCGAGAAGAAAGGAAGGAAACTCAGACTCCCTAAATTGTCCCAACTACTGGAACTTGGGTTTCTCAACAGGTGGGTAGCTTGAGAGCAAAGTGGAACCAGGAACAGTGGTGGGAAGTCAGCTACCTACTGAGCGGGAAATTACAGGCCCCTGGGTCTGGCTCTTACTCGAGATGCGCTTGTCAGGGTCTTCTTCGTCCTCGTCGCCACTCTCCTCTGGAATGGCATCTTCAGGAATCACCTGCATTTGGACCCCAGGTGCGTGGGGCAGCATTCGCAGGTTCTCAAACAGTCGCTGTCTATGGCCAATGGTAGAGAGGGTGGCTGGGCTCTGGTTAGGGACAAACCAGAGCCTGGAATGTTCAATCAGAGTGTGTCGGGGGAATATACTCACTTGATCTTCTCTAGGTACTCATTGGTGTTCTGGTTGGTCATATTGGAAGGACTGATGTGAAGCTTGAAATCTGGTCCAAAGTATTCGAAGTAGTCGTTGTATGGAAGCTCTGATTGGGGCAGGAGATAAGAGTCAAGAGACCTGGCTACCATGGGGCCCTGAAAGAAGATTTGTGGGTTTACCTGAAACTGCCAGCCCAACCACCAAACTGAGAATGTCTCTGAGACGGCGTGAGACCTGGGTGCTTACGGGATTTCAGTCTCTTTAATACCATTCTCCATTCTCCAGTGTCCTGGCCGCCGCACCCCCCCACCCCCTCCCGGCTATGAGGAGGAGACACAAGCTCCTGGTTTAGAAAACTTTAAGCAGTGCTCATTGGGAGCACCTCCTCACTCACTACAGTTACCCTACAGAGTAAAATTCCAAAGCTATAAATAACCACTGATCATTATGTCTAGACCAGAAGCAGGAAAAGCAGGAAGGAGAAGAGGGGCAGGATCAAAAAAGGACTCAGGAAAAAGTGATGGTCTGACAATCACAAGAGGATAGGGAGGAGAATCAAGGCCCAGTATCAGAAGAGGAGAGGCCACATGGCCAATGGGAAAGGGGTTAGGACACATGAGCTCCGGCTCTGCCCAGCCCAACCTGGCCCGGGAGCTATTACCATTTGGGATCTCCGTGTCCAGTGCCACGGCTGTTTCATATGTCCAGCAGCGGGCCACGTTACGGATGGTGTAGCCGCCTCCTCCCAGCATCAGCATAGGCAGGTTGAAGCTCTTCACAAACTCCACGCACTTGGCATGCCCTTCAGTGGGGGAAAGGGGTGCTGGGTTGCAGGAGCGCCTGGCAGAACCCTGCCCACCCATCCCTATGCTACCTGGTCTCACCTTTGATGGTCAGGTTGAAGCAACCTAACCGATCCCCAGACAGGGAGTCAGAGCCACACTGTAAGACAACTGCACTGGGTTGGAACATCTCCATTACCTTGGACATGACCTAAAAGGACACATCCTGGTCACCACCAGCTTCGAGAAAAGCTATGTGACGTTCGGGGCTGCAAAGGGTGGGCTGCAGTACTTCTTCTGTTTCCTATCATTTATCCATACTACCTTTCCGCTCTCCCTCATGCTAGGTGGTAAAGACAGAGTATCAGTCTGCAGTTCTTGCTTCCCCACTTAGGATTTCAGTTTTCCAATTTGGGAGGCTCTCCAAGAGCCTTCTAGCTCTAGTAATGAGGAACCTAGAACAGTCTCGCCTTTCCCTCGGCCTCTCCCCGCCTTCACTGCCCAAGCGCCGGTGCCCCTTCTTCTGACCCTTGGCTGCATCTGCCCTGCTCCTTCCATCTTTTTAGACTTTGAGCCTCATATTGCGAGGAAGCGCTCACCTTTGTCTTTCCCATTTTCACAAGACTTTGACATTACCTAGGACAAAGATCATACCTTGGGCTTCACTGTCACCCCTACTACAAGGCATACAGGAGGCACCTGACTACCTGACCTTATTAGGTTAATACTCCAGTAATGGTTCCTGGTGGCTTGCAGGTGAGGATTTAACTCCTCAGCTTGGCATCCAAGACCCCCACATACATTTCCTACCACATCCTTCAATACTCCTCCCACCCATCATACTGACCTACATACAGCTATGTATTGGCACCTCTGTGCCTCCGCTGGTGCTGTCCCCCCTGCTGAATGCCAGCCCTGCCCTCTGGCCTCCACCTCTGTCTTCACATGGCAACTCCTCATTTTTCAAAGTCCAGCTCAAATATCACCACCTCTGTGAAATCCTGACTACCCTTTCCCCAGCCCAGGCAGCGGTTTGTCTCCCCTTCCTCTGTTCATCCTGCAAAAACAATAATGACCACACACTGTCGTGTATGTGCCTGCCTCCCACGATGTAGACTGTGAGGTCTTTAAAGGCATGATTCATGTCTTAGATACTCTTGTATCCAACAGAGGGCCTGACCCATAGAAGGCATCAATAAATATTTGGATGAATTTTGTTCCTCTAGCTGACCACAAGCATACAATCCAAGGTCAAAACATAGCTCATTTCCCAACCAGCTTCTCAGTGGGGAGAGGTCCCTGAGGTATGCTGGGGGTACTCTGCCAACCCTCCCTTAGACTAATCCCGCTGGTAGCCCGGGTGGTGGATTAAGCCACTTACCGGCTTGAAAATGGCCTCATAGGACTCGTCATCGATCCCATCTCGGAGTGGGTAGTTAACAGCATAATACTTGCCTTTGCCAGCCCCAATATCCTAATCAAGAGGGACATTAAAGTATAACTGAAAGATGAAGCTAAGACAACGTTCAAGGACGGGGGCTGGAAGGCTAAGGAAAGAGACAGTGGTTCTAAGAGAGACAAGTGGGGTCCATGAGGTGGGCCAGGGACAGAGCAGGGGGCACCTTGGTAAATACCATCCCCCTCACTGGCAAGTCTAGCTCACATTTCCGGACACACCACTGAGCCTGCGCCCAGGCTGAGAACTGTTTATGGAGTCAGAGATGGGGTACCCTACCCCAGAGCACAAGACCTCCATCTCTGGATTGGGTTATAGCTGCTGATAGCTGGGTCACAGAGCCTAACACCCATCCTGGGACAACCTTTTCCTCTCCAGAGAAGGCAGAAGAAGACCCATTTATTCTAATACTGGCCACAGCAAACAAATGAATTAGTGCCACTTCACCAGAGGGCTAGCGCATGGCAAAGGGTTGGTTTCATATTCATGCTAACAAAAGCAGATACAACAGTTCCATGAGTTAGTTTCCAAGGACTCTTATCCTGAGGTCTACGGATGGGCTTCAGTAAAGGGAGGTGTCTTTAATTAACTATTCAGTATCAGATACAAACGATTCCTCATACTTTCCTGGGACAGAGTCCATAGCTTTCAGTCAGATGATCAAAGGGGAAGGTTAAGAACCCTTGAGATGGTCCATGAGGGTCTCAATTCCTAGCCTATAGGAGAGAACCTGACGTCTCTAGCATAAAATTCAAGTTGTATGGGGCATCTGAATAGTGCAATCTAACTTAGCTGCGGCCAGGAGGGACCTGCAATGAGTCATGAGACCCCTATCCCTCTCAACCCTTTGTGCCTCATCATTCCCTTCCTCCAGAATAAGGGAGGGAAGACCCCTTGGCTGGGGTATGGTGTTCTGGATGGCAGGAGGGGCAGGAAGTGGTTTCTGGTGACATGAGATAGGAGAGTTAGAGCTGGCAGCTGGGGGTGAGCTGGTTGGCCCCTGAAGGGAGTTCTCACCCGTAAGTCCCCAGTTCCCGGGAAGTACTCTCCGTATTTATGAAAGGACACAGTCATGACCCGGTCTGTGGTATAGAAGGCCTCTTCCACGCCATCGCCGTGGTGAATATCAATGTCAATATACAGCACCCTCTGGTGATACCTAGGATCAGAAGGGGGTCAGGGGTCTGGCGGCTTTCTGGGAGTGGGACGCGCCAAGGGCGCCAGGTCCCAGCTTACCGGGCTGGCTGCCTCCCTCAGGTATCTCTAAGCACCAGAGACGTGGAAACTGGCTGAAGGAAGGTGGAAGAGCGGCAGGGTGTCTCCAGAGGCCTGACCAAGCCGACCAAGTCCGATCTTCCTACTCTACAGCCAGGGTCAACTCCAGCCACACAGGGACACTCTGGAGCCAGGATCTGAGCAGCGCCTGCCCCTGATCTTGCCGTGGGCTCAGATCAAACCGGGACCCCGTCAAGGAGAGGATGGCCAGCCAGAGACACTCACTGAACACATCCTAGCCAGCACACCGCTAGGAAAAGCCAACTAGGGAGGCAAGCCCGGGGGAGAGGGAAGTGGGAACCTGGCCTAAGGTGCTCCTCCAAGAGACAAGGCCAGGCAGGCATACTTTAGCAGTTCCAGGATGGCCAAGACGATGTCATTGACGTAACAGAAGCCAGATGCCTCAGACTTCTTTGCATGGTGCAGGCCCCCAGCCCAATTCACAGCAATGTCCGTCTGCTGCTTATTAAGTTTCACAGCACTTGCTGGGTGTGAAAGAGAGAACACAAGACTGTTAGCAAGCCATTCTCCCCCTCTCCCCAAGAAGCCCAGGAAACTCGGTGAGAGGTAGAAACTGCCTATTCAGCAGCTAGACTGTTCTCTCCCTCTCCCCCTATTCTAACAGGGAGTAAATATGGCATTGGCTACTCTAAACCACTTGTTTCCAAACTGAGGGTGGCAACCCATCAGTAGTCTTTAAAATTGGTTTAGTGGGTCATGATTAGTGTATGTCTATGAGTGTGTATAAACACACACACACGTTTTAAACAAAACAGACTAGAATAAAAGAACAGTAAAGGTAGCTGCTCTTCTGTAAAACTGGCTTCGGAACGACAATATGTGTGCACAACCTGGACTGTAGCGGTAAATGTATTTCTTACTATGGTTCATGGTCAAAGAATGATGAAGATACTAAAGGGACTAGAAGCTCAAAGCACAAACAGGCCCAAGAAGTGAGAGAAATATACGCTTATGTATGCAGGTATATTTGTGGTGTGTAACTTTAACAGCAATAAAGACGTAGAACAAGCCAAATGATCCAACAAGAGGGGACCAATTATATCAACTGACGTTGGTCCATAACATGGCGTAATCATGAAGCCACTAGAAATCATGCTATAGACTACCATAGCTAAAGAAATCTTAACGACTTACTAAGTAAAAAATTCAGACACAAAACTATAGACACGTGACACATTTTTGTAAAATATGGATGTAGCTGTTATATCCAGATGTATACAAACACCAAAATGGTAATAATGATTATCTGTGGACAGTGTGGTTGTGGGCAAGTTTTTCCTGTGTACGTCTTTGTTTTCTGAGGTTATATGGGGAAGCAGGGGGAAGGGGAGAGGAGAGCAAACAATGATCATAGGAGAATATATGTTTAAGAAAGGGTTAAAAAAAAAAGAAAGGGTTGAGAGTAATCCTAGAGGTAATCTAGAAGTTAGTAATGGAAGTGGGAGATACGTGGGAGTATTTCTGACCTCTAAAGGTAATTGCCATGCTCTTCTGTAAGACACAGATGATGACACTTCCCATTTTTATACCACTTTGCAGTTTGCAAATTGCTTCTATGTACAGCATCTCAACAACCCCACAAGGTCTGCAGGGAATTCCAGTATGTAAGATCTCTCGGTAGGAGAGGACGGTCAAGGACACCTGTCAGTCCCATGTCAGAGACTGAACCTGGGCTGAGACTGAACCAGAAGGATATTTTAAAGACCTAAGGTAAAAACTCACAAGACCATTTTATGGGGTCACAGATCAGCCCTACTGGGATAGCGGCCTAAAAGGCAGACCTCACTAATACAACCCAGCACAGCTCTCGAGGAGGGAGGTATATATATTCCTTACCTACGGAGCCACCAGTAGATAACTGACAGAACTCAAACAGGCCATCAAATACCGGACAGTCCTCACCAACGTTGACTTGAAAGACATAAGGGAAAAGTTTAGTTTGTTTACATATTTATGAACTCATGGAAAAAACAAAGAATTTGGATTCAGAAGGCTTGGGTTCTAGTCCAGGCTCTACTACTTATTGGCTTTGTGACTGGGTCAAGTCATTTAACTTAGAGCTTTGGCTTATTACCTGTAACGAGCAATCATGATATCCGCCTCACCTAAATGTTGAGAAGATCAACAGGAATCTTACATGGGGAAGAATAGAGCAAGGAAATACTTGAAAATGTTGGCTCTTCCCTTGAGGGAGAAAAACTTAGCCGCTTATCCAGGTTAGCACCTGGATCTCACTCCAGCTGACCAACAAGGCAGTGAAGAACAGAGCTCTATTTAATTGTCGTCCACTGAAAACTTAACAGTGTGCCAGACCCTGTGCTAAATGCTTTAAATACCTCATGTCATTTATCCTCACACAACCTTCTGACGCAGGATGTGGTCCTATTTTATAAATGGGGATACAGGCTCAGAGAGGTGGACTGCTAGTGAATAGCGAGGCAATATTTAAGCTTTGGTCTGTCTGCCTAAAAGCCCATGAAATATACTCTGGCCTTTTCCTCAATAATTTCATATACTCAATCTCATTTGATCCTCACGACAACCCCAGGAGTTGGACAAGACGTTATCAACCCCACTGTCCACGGGAACAAACAGATACGAAGAATTAAGAGACCTGCCCAAGGTTATAGAACAAGCCAGTGGACTCATTCAGCCCAGTGCTCTTCTACTCTACCTACGAGTGACAACCGGAGAAAAGTTATTTCAGGCCTAAAGGGGCAAAAGTACAAACTAACACAATGTGGAAACACATGCAAATAGTAATGCAAACGAACTGAAAGACAGGAAGGGAAGCACACCTGAGGGCTACAGTCACAGAGCCAGAGAGGAACCTTAGGACCCCAGGTCTCCTCTCACAGAAAGGAAACTACTGAGACATCAACGAGACAGAGAAAACCAGCGGCAGCGGTAGGCTGGATCCTTACTCTCTTGCCCTGGCCTCCCTACGACATGCACTGCTATCAACTGGGATTCCCAAAGTAGAGCAAGGAGAAGCCCTAGAATGAGGAGGGTAGCAGAGCCCAGCTGGGACTGTAACCTTCTGAGAGACAGCTGAAGCTCAAAGTCCGCAATAACCACAAGCATTACCAACTCTGGCACTGCCCTAAACTTGGGCTGGTGCCCTGCCGAGACAAGTGCTCTGAGGAAGTGTGGCCTGCATAACGGGGTGAGGAGTCATAGGTGGCTCTCACCCCCACTTCCCGGGTAAACACTGGGAGGCTGTGTCAATAAGAACTTTGGTCCCTGGGGCCAGGCTATTTATCCATTGGCAACCGAATGCCCCCTCTGGCTGCTTCGTCTGTCATTGGGTTCGGCCTGCTTAGGTTTCCAGGGTTTTGTTTATACTCCCATGAGGGACATGTTTTATTTTTATTATTATTATTATTATTATTATTATTATTATTTTTAAGTATGCTCTAAGCACAATGTGGGACTTGAACTCATGACTCCAAGATCAAGAGTTGCATGCTCTACCGAATGAGCCAGCCAGGTGCCCCAGGAAATGGTTATATTAGATATGGGAAAAAAATATTTCCCTTCAGGCCCCAAACCAACATGTGGCTCAAATGGCCAGTCTATTATTCCCAGTTCAACAAGCTGCATGACTGGAGATGGACAGGGGGGAAATGGAGAGTGCAGACCCTCACTGGACTAATCGGTGAGACTAGAGAGGATCCTTGCATGGGTTCCCCCTCTTCCTACTACAAATGCTTTTCTTATTCTTAGGCTGGCATCACACTGAAGAGAGCAGTACCGGGTGAGAGCTGGGAGAGCGGAGGAAGATGGAGAAGGTGGTAAATGCACACTGCAGACAGATGCATGTGATTAGCGGGGGCTTCGGGGGAGGGCTTATACCACCGTGGGGTGCAGTGGGGAGGAGGACAGAAAGGGTGTGTGATCAAGGGGAGGTGTCTAGGGAGGCTTCAACTATATCGGCAGCGTTTTGTTTCTTAGAAAGAAAGGCTGGTAGAAGTGCCTGGGTGGCTCAGTCGGTTAAAGCCTCCGACTTCGACTCACATCATGATCTCATGGTTTCTCGTGGTTTCGAACCCCACATCGGGATCTGTGTGGACAGCTCAGAGCCTGGAGCCTGCTTCAGATTCTGTGCCTCCCTCTCTGCCCCTCCCCCACTCATGCTCTGTCCCTCTCTCTCTCAAAAATAAATAAACTTGAAAGGAAGGAAGGAAGGAAGGAAGAGAAGGCTGGTAGTGGATACATGGATGTTCATTCTATTATTTTTTATATGTTTGTGTGTGTGTCTGAAATATTTTACATGCAACATATTTTAAAAATACTCCAGAATCAGGCAGGAGGAGACAAGTTCCATTCTCCACTGTACCACTACTTTGCTGGGAGACCCTGGAAAACTCAGTTTATACATCTGCAAAAAAGATGACAACGTCTCCAAATTTTACCACTTTAATTCCCTTTTATCATTTTCCACCATGTTTCATGCTCTGATAATCTGGCAAAATAAAACACAGAAAACATAAAACAGGGGCGCCTGGGTGGCTCAGTCGGTTGAGCATCCGGTCATGATCTCATGGTCTGTGAGTTTGAGCCCCGTGTCGGGCTCTGTGCTGACAGCTCAGAGCCTGGAGCCTGCTTCGGATTCTGTGTCTCCCTCTCTCTCTGCCCTTCCCCTGCTCGTGCTCTGTCTCTATGTCTCTCAAAAATAAATGAACTCTTTTTCTAAAAAAAAAAAAAAAAAGAAAGAGAAAACATAAAACAAAAAAAATCTGCACTTATTCATGTTCCATCTTATTTTTTATTTAGTTATTTTTTAATTTTTTAAATATTATTTATTTGAGAGAGAAGGAGACAGCATTTGTGCAAGCACGTGAGTTGGGGAGGGACAAAGAGAGGGAGAGAGAGAATCTCAAACGGGCTCTGCTCTGTCAGTGCAGAGCTTGACACGGGGCTCGATCTCACAAACTGTAAGACTATGACCCAAGTCAAAATCAAGAGTCAGACACTTGGGGCGCCTGAGTGGCTCAGTCGGTTAAGCACCTGACCAGCTCAGGTGAAGATTTCACGGCCCGCTTCAGGTCCTCTTTCTCCCTCTCCCTTTCCGTTTCTTTTCCCCTCCCCTCAAAATAAACAAACAAAAGAGTCAGAAGCTTAACCAATCAAGCCACCCAGGTGCCCCTTTATCTATTATTATTTTTAATAAGGCCTCAGCCCAATAGGCCACAAGCTCCCTGGCAGGCCAAGGCTGGCTGCCAGGGGACCGACTGCAAATGGGCGGGCCAAGCCAGGCTGTCGGGGAGCCCACTGCTCATCAGGTTCCCATTTTAACTAACTGAAATATTAGGTCAGAACTTCTGATTAAGGTTCTCAAAGTCTCAAAATGACCACAAAATGTTTATCACATCCTGGCCCAAAGCAAGAAGCCTAACTTATTTAAAATCTTATCACATTTATAACTTCCTAGGTTAGGTGTTGGTAAATACAAAAAGAGCTCAGCTCACACATCGCTGTTATTGTTTCTGTAGATACTCCTGGTTATACAGCCCTTCACTAGGAGACATCTTTCTATAACCCTATGAGTCAAGTCAGTAAGGTGCTTTAACGTCCTTAGAGACCTCATCCTTCTAACTCATCTTCAACGAGAGAAAATCCCAGACCTAATTTTTTAATGCACAATCTTAGAATGCTAGTTTCAGGAAAACTGGAGCAAACTGGAAGCCAGACCCAAGCCTGTGCCCTCCTGAGGGTCTGATATTTTACATCTGCCTTGACAGATTTGAAAACGATGAAAATAATAAGTCATCACAGCAAAAGTTACCATTCACTGACAGTGCTATCTTACCTATCCCCCCCCAACCTCCACTAGGAAACAGGCACTATTGCCTGCCTTTTAAAGAAGAGACAATAAGGCTCAGAGAGCCTTGCCTAAGAACATACGGCTAAGTGGTAGAGCCAAGGGATTCAAACCAAGATACCAAAACTCATTTTCTTGGGGCGCCTGGGTGGCTCAGTCGGTAAGCATCCGACTTTGGCCCAGGTCATGATCTCACGGTTTGTGAGTTTGAGCCCTCCATCGGGCTCTGTGCTGACAGCTCGGAACCTGGAGCCTATTTCAGATTCTGTGTCTCCTCTCTCTCTGCCCCTCCTCCATTTGCATGCACTCGCTCACTCTCTCTCTCTCTCAAAAATAAACATTAAAAAAAAATTAAAACAAAAACTCATTTTCTTGATTCAATACTAAGCTGCTTCTCTAATGAGAGTCCTCTTTGAGGACAGTGGAGCCTGATCACTGGCCTCAGTAGGTCATGAAAAGCTCTAAAGCTATATAGAGCAAAGAAAGGAATTTGTCTCATCTTGGAAGGAAATAAGATCCTGCCAATTCTAAGAGCAAATACTGCATTACAGGAGCAGCAGCTCTTGGAGTTGTGGGTGGCAACAATACTTTAAAAAAGGTCTCTGGACGGGCGGGCGCCTGGGTGGGTCAGTTGCTTAAGTGTCCGACTTCGGCTCAGGTCAAGATCTCACAGTTCGTGAGTTTGACCCCTGCATCGGACTCTCTGCTGACAGCACAGAGCCTGGAGCCTGCTTCAGATTCTGTAGCTCCCTCTCTCTCTGCCCCTCCACCACTCGCTCTGTCTCTCTCTCAAAATTAAATAAACATTAAAAAAATGAAAAAATAATAATAATAAATAAAAAAGGTCTCTGTAGTTCTGTAATCATTACAACTGCACAACTATTATAACAGATAAACTTTCTGCCTTGGGAATCAGACTACCTTGTGGCCAGTAGCAACCAGTGCCACAGATTTCCTGATATTTCAAAATAAACTGTTATAAGCTAATCAAAACTTCTTCTGGACAATGCTATTTCATTGTTTCATTATGTGAGATACTAGGTGCTAAGAGATAATTTCTAAAATAACACAAAGGAGAAGTCAGATACGATAAGTTTTTTCCAAATTTAAACATATTTTTTCCCATAGCTAGAAGCAGCCCCATGCATTCCTCCTGAGAGTAGCTTCTGAGATGACACCTGTTTTAAGTCACAGGAAGCAGGGGTAGAATCACCTCAACTCAAAGATCACATCATCTAGAGTCCGTCCTAAGTGGCCTCTCAATTCTCAATTAGGACGAAGTGAGAGCAGTTATAGCTGTACGGGATGACATCCAGCCCATTTTACAAAAGGAAAATCTGAGGGGAAGTGACCAGCCTGGTCAGTTAAGAGTCAGAGCTGGGACTTCTATCTCCTGTCTCCCTCTCCTAGGTCAGTGCTGTTTCCATTACAACAATTATGGTTTTCTTGGCCTAGTGTTGTGAACCTAACTAGACAAAGATCAAACGCTATCGCTTATAATCAAGAAACAAGGAGAGCTAGACTGGAGGAAAGAGCTGCACTTTGGCCTCCTTGAGAGGCAGGGGAAATCGGGTGTGGGAAGAATGGGGGGAGGCAGGGTGAGCCTTGCAATTAAAGGGCAGATCCGACCGGGGCCTTCAGAGTAAGGAGGGAACAGAATGGACTTACATCTCTGCATCTGCTTGCTGTACTCAGACATGTTATCTGGGCGGATGGAGCGCAAGAATTTAATGTAGTCGTCACTGTGGTACTTGGTCATCTCCTCAGCATTGGCCTTGTGAGGGCGCTAGAGGGCAGAGCGGAGAAAGGACATGTTATTCCAGACCAAGGCCACTCTTCACTTAGTCTACTGTGAACACCAAGAGAAGAGTTGCCCAGCATTGAGCTAGGCGCTGTAAAGACTAAAAAGGAATTACTGATTAGATGAAGGCCTCAGGAAACTTGCGATCTAATTAGGCACATAGGATTATCAGAGGAGATTCAGTATCAGAAGACCAGGACTGCAACTCAAGCTCTGTTGCTTAGGCAAGTCTATCTTGTGAGCCTCGATTTTCTCATTTACCAAATGGAGGCAACGAGTTCTACCTTACAGTGTGAGAATTGGAGGAGATAGTTAAATCTCCTTGTAAACTGTGAAATGCTTTACAAATTCTTATTTCTTTTTAAAGAGTTATGGGCCAAATGGCTCCAAGAGTTCAAGAAAAAGAAGTGACTAATGATAACTGAAATAGGTAGGAAATCTTTTCTAAATCAACATCACAACAACAATTCTGATCACACCCTCCCCACTGAACCTTCCTTGGCATGGTCATTTCCTGATTATCCCAACATTCGGAGTCATCTTTACCTCTTTCTAAAAATTCTCTTCTCTTCCTCTTATCCCTTAAAGGTAGGTCTTCTTCTAAGATGACCCTCTGCTTTTCCAATTACGAATGTCTTTATAGTTTATAAAGCATTTTCAATACACATATAACATTGTTTACCCTGTGCCAGGCACTGTGTGCGGTTTTGTGATCCTTACAACAATCTCTCAAACTCCATACTATTATTATCCTCACTCTGCCCACAGGGAGGTTAAGTAATTTGTCCAAGGTTACACAGCTGGTAAACTGGAATAGAAACCCAGAGGTCTGGCTCCAGGCACTATTGGCTCTTGTTTAATCCTCAATATAAGGAGGAAATGTAAGACTAAAAGATGGATACTGTTTTATATACCACATTCATAGTGAAAGAAGGAAGACCTGGCTTCAAATACTAAGTTGTTTGTTGTTTTTTTAAGTTTATTTATTTTTGAGAGAGAAAAGGACAGAGTGTAAGAAAAGGCGAGGGGCAGAGAGAGAGGGAGACAGAATCCAAAGCAGGCTCTGGGCTCTGAGCGGTCAGCACAGAGCCTGACGCCAGGCACAAACTGTGAGATCATGACTCAAACTGAAGTAGGATGCTCAACCAACCGAGCCACGTAGGCGCCCCCTACGTTATTTTTATTGTGTTAAGCCCTTTACCCTCATGGCAATGCTGTGGACAGAGCTTTGACTATCCCTTCTAGATAGATGCCTGCCCAGACTCATTCCATCTTGATTTCTGTTCTGAGCTCCAGATTCACAATTCCAACGTCACAGTTCCTGAGATCACGCCCCACCTCAGGCTCAGTGTTGACACGCAGAGCCTGCTTGGGATTCTCTCTCCCTCTCTCTCTGCCCCTCCCCCACTTTCATGCTCTCCCTCTCTCTAAACAAACAAGACCTAAATAAAATTTAAAAAATTAAATAAAATGACCCAAATAAATGGAGATATGCCATGTTCATTGATGCAAAGATTAAATATTCTCGAAATATCAGTTCTCCCTAAGATGGTATAAAGATTCAGGGGTGCCTTGGCTGGCTCAGTCGTAGGAGCATGTGACTCTTGATCTCAGGGTTTTAAGCCCCACATAGGATGTAGAGAGTACTTAAATAAATAAAAACTTTAAAAAAAGATTCAATAAAATTACAACCAAAATCCCAGCATTTGATGAGTGAATTCTAAGATTTATATAGAAGTTCAAAGGGCAGGGGCACCTGGGTGGCTCAGCTGGTTAAACGTCCAACTTCAGCTCAGGTCATGATCTCATGTTTTAGTTCCTAAGTTCGAGCTCCGCATCAGGCTCCCCGCTGTTAGTACAGAACCCGCTTTGGATCCTCTGTCCCTCCCCTCCTTGTCCCCCCACCCCGTTCATGTTCTCTCTCTCTCAAATAAATAAAACATTAAAAATAAATAAACAATAGTGCCATTGAAATAAACAAACATAAAAAAAAGAAGTACAAAGGGCAAACAGCAAGTCAGGTTTTTGTTTGTTGGTTGGTTTTAATGTTTATTTATTTTCGAGAGGGAGAGAGAGCGCGAGCAGGGGAGGGGCAGAGAGAGAGAGGGAGACACAGAATTCAAAGCAGGCTCCTGGTTCTGAGCTGTCAGCCCAGAGCCTGATGTGGGCCTCGAACTCAAGAACTGCAAGATCATGGTCCAAGCCGAAGTCGGACGCTTAACCAACCGAGCCACCCAGGCACCCCAGGTTTTTTTTTTAAGAACAAAGTGGGAGGACTCGTGCTACTAGATGCCAAGACTTACTGAAGAGCTATCACAGCCACTGGGTACTGGCATATGGGTCAATAAACAGATCAAGTCAACAGAACACAGAACCCAGAAACAGACCCATACATGTGCCTGGCACAAAGCAGATGCTTAGTAAGTATTTGTGGAATGAAAAAATTTCAGTGGAGTCTTACTTCAAACCATATTTAAAAATCAATCATAGATATAGTAAATACATGTGAAGGCAAACCTATAAAGCTCTTATTTTTTTTAATTTTTATTTTTTAAGTAAACTCTATGCCCTACATAGGGCTTGAACTCACAACCTCGAGATCAAGAGTCGCCTGCTCTTCTGACTGAGCCAGCCAGGCGCCCCAAGGGAAGGATTTCTTAAGATGTAAAAAGCACTTATAAAGGAAACAATAAATATAACTATATTAAAATCAAGAATCTCTGTTCACTAAAGATACTCTAGAGTGAAAAGACATAACCAGAACAGAAAACATTTGGAGCAATATATGGACACTGGACTACCAGAAAAAAGAACTACTACAAACTGGTAAGAAAAAGAAAGCCAAACAACCAAAAAGAGAAAAATGTGTAAAAGAAAAAACATTTCACAGTAGAGGACACACAAATAGTTAATAAACATATGAAGAGATACTCAGTTTCACTGGTTATTAGTGAAATGCAAATCAAGACCACAAGACACTCATTTGGTTGGCAAAATTTAAGGTCTAATTCCAAGTATAGGAAAGGATACGAATTAAATCAAGGTGTCTCTCATACATTGCCAGTGGGACTATAAATTCATTTGACTACACTGAAAAGCAATGAGGCATTTAATATACATACAATCTACAGTCCAGCAATCCTAGTACTAGAGAAAGAGCCAAAAGAAATTTTTGCATATATGAGCTGAGACATGTACAAGGATTTTCAAGCACTGTTCCCAATATTAAAAAACTAGACACAAATTAAGAATGGAAAAACAGATAAATTGAGAATAATGACAATAAGATATTATTCAGCAGAGAAAAGTGGAAAAACGAAAACTATATGCAAGGTGGATGGGTTTTCGTAACATAATATTGTGTGATAAAACCAAAGCACAGGGGGCACCTGGCTGGCTCAGTTGGGAAAGCGTGCGACTTGATCACAGGGTCAGGAGTTCAAGCCCCACACTGGGTATTTTTACTAAAAAAAATAAACTTAAAAAAAAAAAAAAAAAAAAAAAAAGCAAGTCCCAGAAGATTATACATAGCATGACACCTTTTTTTTAATGTTTTTTTTTTTTAAATTTATTTTTGAGAGAGATAGAGTGCAAGTGGGGGAGGGGCAGAGAGAGGGACACATAGAATCTGAAGCAGGCTCCAGGCTCCGAGCTGTCAGCACAGAGCCTGACACGGGGCTCGAACTCACAGACCTGCGAGATGATGACCTGAGCCGAAGTCAGCCGCTTAAAATGACACCATTTTTTTAAAGTTCAAAAACAAGTAAATAATTACTATATATCATTTAGGCATATACACACAGGATAAACATTCTTTAAAAAGCAAAAGTATAGTGACGGACATTAAAGAGGGCACATGTTGGGATGAACACTGGGTGTTATATGTAAACCAATTTGAAAATAAACTATTATAATTTAAAAAAAAAGCAAAAGTATAATAAACACAAAATTTAGAAGAGTGGTTGGGGTGGAGAAAGATGGATATTCACAGCACTATGAAAATATTTAAGTTAATGAATAAATAGGAAAAAACGTATTTCAAAAAGAAGACCAAAAATGGACCTTCTTTTGATGCTTATGAGCCAAGGATAATGTTTATCCCAATTCTGTGTACCTAAGGCCCAATTAAAACAAAAACAAAAACAGAATAATCAAATAAGAAAATGGGTAAAAGGCTTGAAAAGGGACTTCAATAAGGAAACCTGAATAGCCAATAAACATACAGAAAGATCCTCAATCTCCCTAGTAAACAGGGAAATACAAATCGAAACAATAGTAAAGTATAATTTCACACCAACCTAAACAGACAAAAAAATTAAATATGACAATATTAAGTGTTGACAAGGACTTAGAGCGACTTTAATTCTTCTACATTGGTGGCAACTGGAAACCACTTTGACATTATCTAATAACGGTAAATATGTACATACATCCTATGGTATATTCTTTCAGTGAAATACAGTGAAAATAAGTCTAGCTACATCCATCAACATGTATGACTCTCAGGAACATGTTGAACAAAAAAGGCAAGTCACATAATAATACTGTATGATTCCATTTACATAATAGTCAAACATGTAAAACTAAGACATATATCATTTAAGAATACATACTGGCAAAATTATTTTTAAAAAGCAAGGAAACAGGGGTGCCTGGGTGGCCCAGTTGGTTGAGCATCTGACTCTGCATTTCAGCTTGGGTCATTTTGGCTCAGGTTGTGGGATCAAGCCCCACTTGGGGCTCTGCGCAGAGCATGGAGCCTGCTTAGGATTCTCTCTCTCCTCCCCACGGCCACCCCTCTCCCCTGCTCGCACACACTCTGTCTCTAAATAAAAAAAAATTAAAATAAATAAATAAATACATAAATAAATGCGTAAAAAGGAAATAATAAGCCCCAAATTCAGGGCAGAGGTTAACTTTGGGGAAGAAGAAAGCAGACAGGATCAGAGAAGAACATATAGTGGCTTTAGCAGTCATGGCAATGTTTGTTTTCTTAAACTAGGGGGTATTAAGTGAATTGTGATTCTTTATACCTTCCACATATTTTATAAAATTTTTTTCATATCTACTCAATATTTTATAAAAACATTTTTTAAAAAAAGCACAAAAGAACAGAAGGCGATGAATAAGAAGCCTGGGAATATACAAAATTAGCATCCAAAGCAAGAAGAGAGCAGAATTGTTGATTATGTAAATAAGAAGGTTCCTGGATGAAAAATGAGGATGTAGATTCTGGAAGAGATTAATTAGATGTGTGGAGGCAGAATTGGGGGAGGGACCAACCTGTGTGAAAGACTTCAACATGTCTCCTTCACGTATAGAGATAGAATGCAGAAACTACTTTTTTTTTTCTTTAAAGATTTTGTTTATAAGTTATCTCTACACCCAATGTAGGGCCCAAACCTACAACCCAAAGATCAAGAGTAGCATGCTCTACCGACTGAGCCAGTCAGGCGCCCCAGAATACAACTTTTTTTTTTTTTAATTTTTTTAACGTTTATTTATTTTTGAGAAACAGAGTGTGAGCAGGGGAAGGGCAGAGAGAGAGAGGTAGACGCAGAATCCGAAGCAGGCTCCAGGCTCTGAGCTGTCAGCACAGAGCCAACGTGGGGCTCGAACTCACAGACTGAGAGATCATGACCTGAGCCGAAGTCAGCCGCTTAACCGACTGAGCCACCCAGGCACCCCTCAGAATACAACTTCTATAAGAAGTCTAAGGAGCTTCTCCCAGGATTGACTCTCAAAAAGGTATCAATTTCAGGACAGATGCTAAAATGGCTATCTGTGGTTTGGGAAAGGAAAACTAGGATCACAGCGCAGAGAAGTCTAGAAGGGATGAATGCACAGAAACACTGTTGGGGGAAGAAGATCGAAGATTCATACTCAGTGGAGAAGTAGGGCCAGAGAAGGAAACAGATCACACTAAAGAGAACAAGTCTAGATTTTTAAGACAGAGATTATGCTGGAATCGCGGTTTACAAGTTTACAGTAAGAATACCACACCGATGAAGTAATTTCAGTAAGGTATTACTTATTATCTCTCTGACAGCCACTATTAGATGCTTCCCAAAGAGCCATTCTCTACCTGCTTGTTAACAGATCTCAGTGTGGTGGGGTGTTAGCGTACTCAGCCAAAGGGATCAGATGTGGTTAGTCTAAGCCAACTGTGGGTGAAGAGCCTAAGGACGGCAAATGACCCAATGAGATTTAAAGGGAGATCTGTTGGGAAACTGCTAGGAAGAGTTTTCCTCCTTAAAAGAAGGGGTATATGTGTATGGAAATAGTAGAAAGTGATCCATTTTGCCTGTTTCCTTCCTCTTTGTTGTATGAAGACATGATACTTGGAGCTGATACAGCCATCATATGATTTCAAGGCAAGAAACAAATGGATAAAATCAAATAAACTAAGGATGGTTGAGCAGAAGGATAGGCAGAATAAGCCTGGGTCCCTGATGGCACCGCCAAAAAGTCCTGAGACATTCTACCTCTAGACTTCTTATTGAAATGCGGCTTGGGAAGAGGGATACAAATGGACAGATAAAGACCCCGGAACCAGATATCTGGGTTGAAGTCTTAGTTCACCTGTTAATAGCTATGTGATTTGAACCTGCTAATTATTTTCTCTGACCTTGTTTTCTCTTCTCTAAATTAGGGTTGCTATATGGATTACTTGCACTAACAAGTGGCTGTGGCTTAGAACCTAGCAATCTTCAATAAAAGTTTATTTTTCCCCTCGTTTGAAGACAGGATCCATTTTTTAATATCTCAGTACCACTCACAGAGGTTAATATAGTCCCTGGGGTATGACAAGTACTCAACAAAAATCTGCTGAATGAAAGAAAGAAAGAAAGAGGGCTTGAGGTGGCTTTTGAAGATGAGTAAGATCTGACTGGCAGAGCAAATGATCCTCGCAGCCAGGATGGGGCGGAAAGAGGCAGAATCTGATCTGGCTGACTTGGAGGGTTCTGAGAGAGGAGTGGCAGGAAAGGAGATAAGTCGTGGCCAGATGAGCATGGCAGACGTGCAAGAGGCATTTCTGGGAGGTCTTGGGTCTTGCTATTCCACATTAGGTATCCTCTCTTTATCTCAATGCTAATCTCCTCCCTAGAGTCCCTCAAAACCTCTGCTACATTTTATGTTTTTCATTCCCAGGTGCTTTTCACACCTGAAAAGCTCTCTGGTCCCAAGGTCTGTCTGCTCCGCAGTCTACCTTCCCTCCTTGCTTCCCCAGCTGCCTCCAGTGGCTCTGGGGACGTAACACGGCCATCTGAGACAGAAGACTCATCTTCTTTCAGTCTCTGGAATGGTGAGGAAGGATACTACTGTTGCTAGGATACTTAAGCTGTTGGCACAGACTTTAGCCACAGACTCTTAGGCTCTAACCATAAGGCAACACGGGTCCCCAGCCCTTCTTTATTTTCTCATTTGGACCTTTTGCGACAGCCTCCTAATTGGTTTCCCTCCTTCTAAAATACATGCCTGGGGGCCCCCCCGGCTGGTTCAGTTGGTGGAGCATGAGACTCTTTATCTTGTGATTATGAGTTCAAGCACCATGTCAGGTGTAGACATTACTTTAAAAAAATCTTAAAAATAAATAATAATAACAATAATAAAATAAAATCCATTACTTGTTCCTCACTGCCTCCAGAAGAGGTTCAAACTGGGAACCTTTGGACCAAATTTAGTCCACAGATGTACTGATGTGCTTTTGTTTGAACATGTTTAAAAAAACAAAAAACAAACAAAAAAACCAACCTGGGTCGATATTTTAAACCAGGCAATTTTACATAATAATGTGGATTTCCAGCTTCTCTTTAAAAACTGGTGGATGGGCAAAAGTCAGCTAGAGCTGAGTCAAGAAGTTAGATAGTCTATGCTCTCTAGTAACTGGAGACTTGGGTGTCTAATTCGACACAGTCCCAATTTCGGCACTGGATTTTTTCGACCCATCAGAGTTGCCGGTCACGCACAGCACACCACGTCCAATGCTCGCCGTTCTAGGTCCCCTCACTCACACCTGTGAACTTTACACGACAGCACTACCCACACACTGAACTACTTATAGTTTCCCCAAACACATACTGTTCTCATCTCTTTCTGGCTTTTTGTCTATGCTTTTCCCTTGGTCTAGAGTGTCAGTCTCCTCCCGAACTCCAGGCTAAATTCTATTCAGTCTTTAAAATTCTGCTCAGATATTACCTCTAGGAAACATTCCAAGGCTCCCTTCCTCCTTACTCTTTATTATCTCTGCATCATGTACATTTTTTAATTGTTGCACTTATAACAGCCTGTAGTACAATTTATTGTATCCATGTCAGTCTCCAGCACTGGAGTGAACCCTTTAAAAACAGAAATCTCTATCATTTACAGTACTGCCACGTAATAGCCACTCAATACATTTGATGAATGAGTAATTGAGAAAATGAGATGAAAAACATATGCCCAGAGCTGATGAGGTTAGGGAGGGGTAGGGCTCCCAGCAACTCACATAGATTTCCATTTTTCGATAGAGACCATAGTTAAGTAGCAAATTGTGAGTCATGCGGATTCGGTGAGGCTTCATTGGGTGGCCTTGTCCATAATAGTAATTTCCAACATCCCCTGAAGAAAAAAGAGTGACAGTTTCAGTGACACAGTTAGACATACACTCCCAGGAGAATCCAGGAATCTTTATAACTATCTCCTAGTCAAATTATTTTTCTCTTTCGTTCTAGTCTCCAAGATTCCACCCAGCTTGAGGAAGGGTAACTCAAAAAAAAAAAAAAAAAGCAAGCAGGGACACCTGGGTGGCTCAGTCAGTTAAGTGTCCAACTCTTGATTTTGGCTCGGGTCATGATCTCATCATTCGTGAGTTCGCGCCCCAAGCCGGGCTCTGGGCTGAGAGCACAAAACCTGCTTGGCATTCTCTTGCTCTCCCTGTCTCTGCCCCTCCCCCAATGCGTGCGCACTCTAAATAACATTTTTAAAAAAAGGCAGAGGACCCTGGTGAGGTCAGCGTTTAAGGATGTTAAGTCTAGTCCACAGGAACTAGACAGTGGAAGGAGTTCATTCCAAAGCTCCTCTGGAACAGCAGGCAGCGAGTGACTCACCCCACTGTATCTCCAAAGAACTCACTTCCACAACAGAAAAACAACCGTTACTACTCAGAAGTATTATAAGTCACAGTTCACCTTTGTCATGCTGTGACACTTTATGGAGTCAAAGCACGTTTACATTAATTTTCTTACTGGATCTTCACAATAACCCCATAAAACAGAACAGGGAATATTATTCCCATTTTAAAAATGAGAAAACTAAGCTCTTTTCTTCTCTTGCTTCATCTATAGCAAAAGACTGCTAATTTTTTCCTCTGTCTTCAATTCAAACTACCTGCTACAATGACCAGTTATTTTTCTAATACACAGCTTTCATAACATCACTCTCCTGCTCAAAAAATCCTTAATGGCTCCCCATCTCCTACAGGATAAAGAACAACTTCACTAGCCTGGCATTCAACCCACAACACTCTCCCTCTCCCTCCCTTTCTCCCTCTCCCAATTCTCTGCTCCAGGCAAACTACGGCCCTTGGGCCAAATACAATTGGCTGCCTGTTTTTTGTAAATAAAATTTTATTGGAACACAGCCATGCCCATTAGTTTAAATACTATCTATGGCTGCTTTCACATTATAATAGCAGAGCTGAGTAAATAGTTGTCACAGAGACCCACCCATACGGCACACGAAGTGACAAATATTTACTATCTGGCCCTTTACAGAAAATGTGCCAATCTCTGTCTAAACACACGAGATTAGTATCAGCATCCTGAACATGGCATTCACCTTCACACCCAAGTAGCCTTTGTTCAGACTGTTCCTTTGACCTGGATTGTCCTTCCTTTTCTGATGATCCTCATACAACAAAGCCCAGCTTAAGTGCCAAACATACTCCTGATCGAAATAAATGGTCCTTTCCTCGCTATACAATTTGTATATATCGCTTAATAAATTTTGTTTTGTATCTGAATTACTTACATATATATCTATTTTTGTTTTTATTTTTAAACATTTATTTATTTACTTTGAGAGACAGAGAGAGAGCACGCACACAAGAGCGGAAGAGGGGCAGAGAGGGAAAGAGAATCCCAAGCAAACTCCAAGATCAGCGGGGAGCCTGATGTGGGGCTTGATCCCATGATCATGAGATCACGACCTGAAATCAAGAGTCAGACGCTTAACTGACTGACCACCCAGGTGCCCCCTTACATATCTATTTATATTCATAAGACTGGCTGCTCCTTGAAGAGAAGGACAAATATGCCCTGTACATCACAGAAGCTGAATAAAGATTCCAGGAACTGAACTGAGTGAGATTCAACAAGGTTAAGTGCCTGCTCAAGATCACACAACGAATCACTGATCCAGGGGTCAAGTCTTCTGAGTTCAAATTCAGTATCCTAAAAGATACACTGGGTTTACCAGGTACTTACTTCAATTTGCACTTAATCTAGGGGGCTCTGTGAATCTACTTGCCACAAAGTTCCTGGAACAAATATTCCAAAAAGCAAGTGGGGGCGCCAGGCTGGGTCAGCCGGTTAAGCATCTGACTTTGGCTCAGATCATGATCTCACAGTTTGTGAGTTCGAGCCCCACGCCGAGCTCTCTACTGCTAGCACAGAGCCCTCTTCGGATCCTGTCTCCCTCTGTCTTTGCCCTTGCCCTGCTTGTGTATGCTCTCTCTATCAAAATAAATACATAAACTTAAGAAAAATATATTTTTTTAAAGTTGTCCTTATTCTTTTTTTTTTTTCATGTTTATTTATTTTTGAGACAGAGAGAGACAGAGTGTGAGCAGGGGAGGGGCAGAGAGAGAGGGAGACACAGAATCCTGAAGCAGGCTCCAGGCTCCGAGCTGTCAGCACAGAGCCCGATGTGGGGCTTGAACTCACAGACCGAGAGATCATGACCTGAGCCAGAGTACAGTATCTGATGGCATTCAGTTGGGACCCCTGTCCCACACGGACACAGACTTTGAGATGCAGTAGCACAGGAGGCAGGCAGAAAATTTTGTTCCCAGAGACCCTTGGACAACCTCATCAGCCGTGAGGACTGACAGAATCGGTGCTCAAGGCATTGGCTGAGACACCCAGACGCAGGCCCAATTTGAAGGCAGTGGGTAACGTGACCATTACCGTTACATAATTAGATTCCTGGCTTACCCACGTGTCTGGCCTGGGCTTTGATCCTCGGCACCCCGTCTGCCTATCAAACCTGAATTCAGCCAAGGCTTAGACTTGGGGGACTAAGATAACTTATCTCGAAGGCTAGGGGAGTACCTGAGGGTGGGGCCCAGACACCATCCTTTTCTTAACAGCTTTTAATTTGGCTGCTAGGAGAGACTTTTAAAAGAAATAATCCTTTTTATTTAGATACTACCTTTAAACTTATAGAGAGTTTTTCCCATTGTTCTTTCTCATAGTTTTTCAGGTTTACAGGCGAGAGGCCCCGCAAAGGTAAAGTCACTGGAAAGCTTCTGACAGGCAGAACCACGTCTGAGTCCCAAGCTAGCGACCTCACGGCAACACGCACAAGTGGTTTCTTAAAAAGTTAGAATCTCCCTTGCCTAAAACCCTTCCGCGTCGTCTCTCTTTAAACTAACGGTGGAGAGTTCACAAAACAGTGCGGACCGGTAAGGCTGCGAAGTCACAGGCTCCAGCCCCAAACGGGCCCTCGCCGCTGCCCAGCAGGTCTTCCCCATTTATTTTCCTACCTCCCTCTTCCACCACAGCTACTTCACAGCTCGCTCGCGCTTCGAGATTCCTCCTCCACCAACTGCCCTCCCCCACTCACGGGAAGAGAAACCATCCATTACCTCATCTTGAAAACTCCCTCCACTTGTCTTCATCACACTTACGTACATTTGAACTTTTCCTTGCCTCTCATCGTGGAGAAACTTCCCCCTGAAGGCTAGGGTCCCTACCTGTGCTCTGGTTTCCACTCACCTGGTCTCCTCTGGAACCTCCATCATCACCCGTCCCTCTCTTTCCTGCATCTTCAACCTCTCCCCCTTGGCTATTTTCCAGCTCCAATTTGGAATATGCTCAGCCCTCAATGATCCCCCTGTATCAACAACCCTCTCTCTCTGCCCTAACCAAGCTTCCTTTGAAAAGGGTTCAATCTTGGGGCACCTGGGTGGCTCAGTCGGTTGAGCGTCTGACTTCGGCTCAGGTCATGATCTCGTGGTCTGTGAGTTCGAGCCCTGCGTCGGGCTCTGTGCTGACAGCTCAGAGCCTGGAGCCTGCTTCGGATTCTGTGTCTCCCTCTCTCTCTGCCCCTCCCCTGCTTGTACTCTCTGTCTCTCTCTCAAAAATAAATAAAGATTTTTAAAAAAGTTTTTTTTTCTTTAAAGAAAAGGGTTCAATCTGATGTCTTCTCTTCAACCATCCACTCATTCTTCAATCTACTGCAATCCAACTTCAGTTCCGAACTGTGCACAAGAAACAGTTCTTGCCAATAGCTGATCACTCCCTCCTCCTTTTGGCTACTGTAACCCAAGACTTTCTGGTTCACTTACATTCCCTCTGTACACTTTAATCGGCAAGCATTTATTGACAAACTACTATGAGCTAGGCATTGTTCGGGGGCTGAGCATACAGAGCCAGACAAGACACGGCCTCTTTCCCTAAGGAGATGACTGTTTAAGAGGAACGAACAATGGGCAATTCCAATACACAGTGACAAGTGCCATGACAGGGGAGTACAGAGCATGAAGAGCACTAGACTTTTCCTCAGTCCATGTCCTTAGAATCCCACCCCATCCTCTTCTCTTTCCACCCTATACAACTCCTTGGGTGACCGTACCCTCTTCTCTAACTGAAATTACCATCAACGTGTTGACAACTACCCAAAATCTCGACCTTCTCATTTCTGTCTTCTAAATGGCCAACTTCGGGGCACCCGGGTGGCTCAGTCGGTTAAGCGCCTGACTTCAGCTCAGGTCATGGTCTCATGGTTCATGGGTTCGAGACCCACGTAGGACTCTGTGCAGATGGCTCAGTGCCTGGAGCCTGTTTTGCATTCCGTGTCTCCCTCCCTCTCTGCCCCTCCCCCACTCACATTCTGTCTCTCTCAAAATCAAAAACATAAAAATAAAAATGGCAACCTGAATGGCCAACTGCCTACTGGATGCCTCTACTTGAATATCCCCTAGTAGGGATATCCCTCAACAAATATTTCTTAAAAACAACGACGACAACAACAACAACAACAAAAAACCCAAAGTTATCAACCGACATAACCTTCTCCAAACACTCAACATCAAACTGCCCAACTCAGAAGTTTGGGATCCTTGCCTTCTTCCTCACCCCTACACTGGCGAATTTAATTTCTGTCTCAGAGTGATAGTTCGGAGGTAGAACGCTGATGATGTCACAACTGCATAAAACTTCAATGATTCACAAGCGCACTCAGAATAAAGTCCAACTTCCTTAAGACAGTGTGTCCAGCCCTTGGAGATCCGGTCCCTAGATCCTGAGGTTCGAGCCTCATCACTTGCAACCTTTCCCTCCGCCCTACTCCCTGACCTTCTACACTCTGCCCTGGAACCTATGCCTCAGCCATGCTGCACACACACCTGCTGTCTTTCAGCAAGGCTGTCCTCTCTCTTCCCTCTAAACTTAGTGTCATCTCTGCCTTCCCCGGGCTGGGCTAATAACTCCTGTTCTTCGGGTCCTGAGGTGGCACCTCCCTCCCGGACTCCTCGGTCCGGACTGAGCGCCTCTCCTCGGTGCTCCCCACACACTCTGAGCTTTCCTTTCTCCAGTATGACACTGGAGAGCAATTCCCTGCCGCTGGCTAGCTCCCCCTCCCGAAGGAGAGGAAGACGGGAAGGGACCTGCTGGGCCCCATGGCCCCCCGCACCTAATCATCCCTAGTACAGAGTAAGCTGCTCCATAGGCTTTTGTTCAACGAAAAAGTCTGTTTTAACAGGTTGCAACTTTCTCCTTCCAAGCCCGGGGGGCCCCATTTCCCAGCAGCAACTGCAGGCCCAGCTCAGAGGCTGGGGGAGGGGAGGCTGGTGACAGGAGGTGGTGACTCCCGCAGGACTCTCACCAAAAAGGATGAGGAAGCAAAGGGGCAGAGGAAGGCTTTTGTATTCTCAGCAGGAAAATAGATCCTTGCACACTTCTCCACCAGACCCTGCCTCCCCGCTCAGACTCAGCCTCCCTCCAGGAGTCCCACTCAAACTCGCCCCATGAAGCTTCCTGAGGATACCCCTCCTCCCCCCACCCCCCCGCCACCAAGTTACCCCAAGCTTCCCCAGACGACCCCCCGCTCGGCCTCAGCCTCTTCCCTCGGCCTCGACTTCCTTTCCTTTCCTCTGAACCTCCTCCCTCAGCCTCGACCTCCTGCTCTCAGCCTCCTCCCTCGCCCTGACCTCTTTCCTCTGAGCCTCCTCCCTCAGTCTCGACCTCCTTCCTCTCAGCCTCCTCCCTCTGCCTCGCTCTCCCTCGCAGCCTCCTCTCTCAGGCTCGCCCTCCTCGCAGCCTCCTCTCTCAGCCTTTCCCCAACGCCTCAGCCTCTCCCAGCCTCCCCGCTCGCATCTTCTCAGCCTCCCTCTCCAGGATCCGGCCCGGCCCCGCCCCCGCCCCCGCCGCGCGCACGGAGCTCACCGTCGTAGTAGTAACAGACTTTCCTCCGGGTGCCCTGAGTCTGCGCCATCTTGCTCGGCTCCCGTCCCTCCCGTCAGTCGGTCCGTCCGGCCTCCAGCCCGCGGCTCCGCTCGGCGTCCGACCCAGGGGAGGAGGGGGCGGGCCTCCAGCCCGCTCCGCCCGTCCCCTCCCGGGCTCACCTATAGCCGCGCAGCCCGGGCACGGCTCCAGCCAATCAGCTTGCGCAAGGACGGCCCGGAACTCGGCTGGGGGCAAGGGCAGCCCTGAGAGGCTGCCGAGGGCCCCCTGGGCCTGTACCAAGGTCTGCGACAGGGGGGTGGGGGAGCTGCCCGGGGACCGTACCATTAGTCCCGGGGGAGGAAAGCAGATCCGTACGTTCCACGGTCCCATTTCGGTGTTGGCAGCGTGCTTGGAGATCAGAAGCCAACTTTGTAATTTTATAGAGAATCAACCGAGGCCTCTGGGGGGAAAGTGACTCGCACAAGGTCACTCAGCTAACAAGGCTGAACGTGGATTAGAACGCAGGTTCGGAAGAGGGAGAAACAAACTGGCAAAGGAAAGAAAACCACTGGGGGCCGAGCACTGTGCAACAGCTTTATCAACGTTTATCTCAATGATTGCTCGCATTGGCTTTGGAAGAGGACTTTTTATCCCTGTTTTACGGGTAAGGATAATGAACTTCAGGCCTTTGAGACCTCCTCAGAGTCACACGATTAGTAATTAAATTAAACTTTCAATAGTACAGGCAGAACCCAGCCTTTCTTTACTCCAAAGCCTACCTCCCTGATGCAGTCACCCCCCTCGGGAGGACTAAAGAGTGCCTTTACACAGGAGGAAACTGATTGGCCCCCTTATACTCCAACAGGATTTCTCAAGCTATTGCAGCTATTGACATTTGGAGCTGGATAATTCCTCAACGTAGGGGGCTGTCCCCATGCACTGTACGATTTTTAGCATCATGCTAGGCCTTTACTCATTAGATGCGAATAGCACCCTCCAGTTGTGACAACCAAAATTGTCCCCAGACATTGCAAAAATGTCTCCAGGGTAAGGGGGACTGTAAAATTGCCCCCACCCTACCCTTAAGAACCTCTGCACTAGACCAGTCACTCATCAACTGTTCATTGCTGAAAGCTGAAAGACTGAAAAGCAGGACGATGAGCTATTAGAATACCAAACACAACACAGTGTTAATATGTAGTGAATGTTTACCATCTGTGTACCAAGTAAGTTACAAACTCCTGGTCCTATAGTCCATAAGATACATTTTTATGCCTCTACGCTTTGAAGAGTGCTTGGGCTCTTGTGTTCCTCATTTGAGAACAGTGTTTGGGCCACCAATTATAAAAGTAACAGATCTAAGACTGGGCAGTTCTATTGTAGGAACAGGGAATAAACCCTATTTCCAGGTCTGGGTTGCTGCTTCCTAGCTAGGAACCTTTCTGGCCCCACTTCCCTCTTTGTAAATTGGAGAGGATAACAATGCAAAGTTCACCGAGTCTATGGCTGCACACAGTGTGCAAACGAAGAGGAGGGCGGGGATCGGATGAGGTCACGGGCGTGGCAACATTTTATAAAATGCAGCACAGGAATCCGAAACTCAGATCCTTACAGAGGTGAGGCAGGTGGTGTCAAAATAAGTGGATTTATATTAATTTATATTAGTTGATTCAGGTGCTTTGCATTTCTAAAATTGGATCCTTTTTCACTTTTATAAAGCGATTATGCCTGTTCTTCCCCTTTCTTCAAACACGCTGTCATCTGCAGGTATCTTTCACTTTGTCACGTTTTAATGGAAACATAGGTGAAAAAAATTTCATTTTCCTCTTCATTATAAAAACAACAGTGCAAGCATGATGATACATAACCACTAACACTCAGTATCACCGTCTGGGAGTGGAAGGGACTCTGACAAAGAAAGAGCTCAAGTCTCACCCGAAGAGGATGGCCACTACTCAGCACCATGACAGGTAAGCCCGATGAAGCCAAATCTTGCTGTTTTTTTCAAGAGAAGGTAGAAATCTATAGTGGGATTTTTTTATGTTTATTTATTTATTTTGAGTGAGAGAGAAAAAGAGAGAGCATGCGCACAAGCAGAGGCGGGACAGAGAGAGAGAGAGAATCCCAAGCAGCCTCCACACTATCAGGGCACAGCCCGACTCAGGGCCAGACCTCACAAACCACAAGATCATGACCTGAGCCGGGCCAAATCAAGAGCTGGACACTTAACCCACTGAGCCACCCAGGAGCCCCTAGAAATCTGGAGATTTATGCCAAATCTTCCCACGTTTATAAAGTGATTGCTAACTCAAGACAGTAGTAAGAGCCATTCTTTTAAAATGTACGTCAGATCATGTCGTGGCTCTGCCTAAATCCCCAAAAAGTCTCCTTGAAGTGGTTCCTGCAAAGATCACAGGCCCCAGGCCACACAGGGTCTCTGCCCTGCAGGCCCCTTGTCAGGACCTGGTCTCTGAGCTTGCCAAGGAGCTTATGCCTCAGGCTGTTCCCTCTCCCCTTCTGCTCCTCCCCCAGACCTTGTGGCTTGCTCCTTCATTTCCTTCAGATGTTTGTTCAAAAGTCACCTTTTCAATGAGGCCTTCCCAGACTGCCCTGTTTAAAATTGCAAACGTCTCCCAGCCATGACATTCCTAATTTTATTTACCCTGTTTTATTTTCCCCTTAGCGCTCAGCACCTCGGGTAGCATGCCATCCATTTACTCTTTGTGCTGTTTATTGTCTGTCTTCCCTTACTAGAATCTAAGCTTCATAAGGACAGAGATTTTGTTTGTTTCATCTACCATATATTCTGTGAACCCAGAACCATGCCTGGTGCACAGTAGATGTTCATTAAAGACTGGCCAAATTAGTAAATTAATTCAATGTTTAAAAACATCTTGAAGGTGAACCAAAACATATTTGAGTACAAATCTAGCCCCAGAATCAGCAGTTGTAAAAAATGCTATTGCCTTTACATCATGGGGAGGGAGAGTCCTGGGACACACACCCACTCCCTAGGAGGTCCCACAAAGGGGTTCACCCTTAATCCTTTGGAGTGGGGGTTGAAGGAGTTCAAAGAGCCCATGCAGCAAAGTGTGAGAACTTCCTTGTGGCCCCCCAAATCAGCAGGGCTGAAAAAAGTTCAGACATTCCACTCATCCCATCTTTCACCCCAATTCAGGGTGACTTACTTTCCATCTTCTGAACCCCCACTCCTCCAAGGAAGAGGAGACGGGAGTGGGGAGCTGAGAGATGTACAGTCTTCACCCACAGGGAGTCATTTATTGAGCTCCTAATGTGTGCCAGGCACCAAGGAGGAGCACACAGAGGTATTAGATAAGGTCCCAGCCTTCAAGGAGCTTCTTGATGGCTAGGGGAAAAGGAAAAGGGGGCAGACAGAAGCTGGTGTCAATCACGGGCGTCTCCTTCTCTCCGGTGGTCTTGGGAAGTGGAAGGACCCACAAGGGGACAACTCGAAGAGGTGTCCAAGTCATATATGCCCGTGCCACACATGTACAAGACACATGTGCAGAGCCCACACGACTACAGAACCCGTGTAGCAGACACACAAAGTGTATGTGCCCCACGGGGGTGGGATTCACACGCAGAATCCATATGTGCGCGGGCCACGTGGGTAAGACACGAGAACCGCATCTCCCCCAACCAGGTTGGCCGGATGGAGGGAGGGCTCCAGGCCCCAGGCAGCCAGGCCTCTCAGGGCTGGGGCTGGTACTGGCCCTCTGTGGCCGTGAAGAAGTCCTCCAGCACGCTGCGCAGGTAGTCGAAGGTGGGCCGGTCCTCCGGCCGCTCCTTCCAGCACAGCATCATGAGGTGGTAGAGCTCCTCCGGGCAGTTGTCAGGTCGCACCATGCGGTAACCTCGCTCCAGGTTCTGAATCACCTCAGGATTGGTCATCCCTAGAGGTGAATGGGAGAAAGATCAAGGATCAGGGCTTTGGAAGCCCACAGCAGGGGTTAGAATAGCTAACTGCGACGTTGTGAGCACCAATCCCAAAGGATCTTGGTCTTCATCGATGGTAAGACCATACTTCGGGTACCTGCCCAATGTCAGTCACGCCCCTTGGAGTGTCTGCTGTGGCTTAAGCACTCAATAACATATATATGTTGAATGCGAGACCTGGGGTGAGCCCCTCCCCTCTTTGAGCCCCAGTTTCCTCATGTGGGAATGGACTAAATAGTAGCTCCTACCTCATAGAGCTGTTAGGAAAATTGAATGAGAGTGCATATAAAGCATCAAGTATAGGGCCTGGAGAGATGCTGCATGAAGAATATCTGTGATTTTTATGATCTGGTGGGGAGAGGTGGTGGTGGGGCAGGGCCCAGGGCAGGAGGGGAGCTCACAGACCGCACAGGGGTGAGGCTCCTCTGGCTTTGGGACCAGGCACAGGAGATGCTGCCTCAGGAAGCCAGATGGACCCTGGACCCCAGCAACGTTGATCCTGCATAAGGTAGATTCACCAGGCCCCTCTGTGACCCAGATTAAATAATTTGAGGGCCACTTCCTTTAAAACCAGGAAACTCGAGGACATAGACCAGCAAACTAAACACCCACGGCTAGAGTCAAGAGCGCAGACTCACAGTCTACACCCAGCTTAAATATAGACCCACTTCGGTTTAGCCCCTGTAGTGTCTTTAAACAATTTGAATCAATCATCAATATTTGGATATGGACAAGTTTTTCTAAAATTGCAAGTTTTGACTTCTGAAAAAAGAAAGGATCTGTTTTGGGGGTCCCTGTGTCTCCGCAGCAACCATCTTCTGGAGCAGATGCAGGTTCGCCCAGGCCCCCATCACTCCTCGTTGTCTCCTTGACCCTGAAGCCACCTGTCAGCTGCCATTTATCATCATGCTTGCAATTCTTTTCTTCTTCTTTTTTTTTTAAGTAGGCTCTACGCCCAATGTGGTGCTTGAACTCATGACCCCGAGATCAAGAGCCGTATGCTCCACTGACTGAGCCAGCCACCTGCCCCAATGCTTTGTTTCTTCTAACAGAGAAATTCTCTATGGGTTCACCTCTATGGGCACAGTGGAGGGGCAGTGAGGACACTTGGCGGGATGTCTGGAGTGGTTCTAGCGCCGGTGCTGGCCTTGGACTCTGTGATGGGGCACATCCTGGGCTGGGAAGTCCCTCAGGTTCTCAGCTGGTTCTAAGGTGCCTTTCCCTTCCTAGGAGCAAAGTTCCGTGCATGTTGCTCCGGGGCTATGTGCTCCGCGACCTCTCTGCTCTGTCTTTGTGCTCCAGTTCCTTTCCCCAGAGTTTCCTAGCAAGTTACTTCCAAAAAATTCCATCTGTCTGGGCTGAAATCAGGGGTAAAGGACTTTGTCCAGAAGCTAGAGGGTAGGAATGAGTTGTTTACATGTCTCTCTCGCTCTTTAGATGGAAAGTCTCAGAGGGAAGGGAAGTCCGCGTTTAGTGAGCACCTACAGGGAGTCAAACTCTTTTACAAATAGTCTCATTTTTTATATCAGGAAACCGATGCTCAGAGAGGTGAACTCACCTGCCTAAAGTCATTTGCTCAAAATGATGATTAATAACAAAACCTAACCCTCTTGGGGCCCCTGCGTGGCTCAGTCAGTTAAATGCCCGACTCTTGATTTCCGCTCAGGTCATGATCTCACAGTTCGTGGGTTCGAGCCCCGCATCAGGCTCTGTGCTGACAGAGCAGAGCCTGCTTGGGATTCTGTCTCCCTCTCTCTCTGCCCCTCCCCTGCTCACTCTCTGTTTCTCTCTCTCTCTCAAAATAAATAAATACATAAACATTAAAAAATGTTTAAATAATAAAACCTAACACTCTTAAGTGCTTAGTAGGGGCTAGAGACTGTTCTAACCTCATAATTTACAGACGGGGAAAGAAAGAATGGTCTGATCAAACCCAAGCAGAAAGTTGGCGTCAGTGGCAGATCTGGTAATAAAGGCAGGCTTCTTGCCTCTCGAGCCAGATCCTCTTCGACCATCCTAGGCTGCCTGTGCCCAAGCTAAAGATAAGAGCTGGGAGAAAAGGAGGAGAGAAATCGACACAGAGATTGACACTGGCCCCAGGAGATGTGGCACCTGACTGGGCAGGCCGGAGTCCTGAGCGAATACAAGAAAAGCAGTTAGGAAGATTCCGATTCTAGGGGCGCCTGGGTGGCTCAGTCGGTTAAGCGCGCGACTTCGGTTCAGGTCGTGATCTCACGGTCCATGAGTTCGAGTGCCGCGTCTGGCTCTGTGCTGACAGCTCAGAGCCTGGAGCCTGCTTCAGATTCTGTGCCTCCCTCTCTCTCTCTCTCTGCCTCTCCCCTGCTCTCTCTCTCTCTGTCTCAAAAATAAAGATTAAAAAAAAGAAAAGAAAGATTCCGACCCTGAACCAGGAAGAGATGAAGTGAGTAGAAAGACTTGGATTTGCTGCTCTTCCTCGTTACTCTTTCAGCTCCTGCCCTTGGCCCTGACCTGGGTAAGGGATGCGGCCATGGGTGACGATCTCCGTCAGTAGGATCCCAAAAGACCACACGTCCGACTTGATGGTGAATGTCCCGTAGTTAATGGCTTCTGGCGCTGTCCACTTAATGGGAAACTTGGCCCCTGGAGGGAGGCAGAGTGAGGTCACCTGGGGCTGCTTGGCCAGACCCTGCAGGCCCCAGACTTCCCTTGTATCCCACACCTACCTTCCCTGGCTGTGTACTCATTGTCCTCAATGAGGCGTGCTAGGCCAAAGTCTGCGATCTTGCAGCTCAGGGTGTCTGACACCAGGATGTTGGCAGCCCTTAGGTCACGGTGGATATAATTCCGCTCTTCAATGAATGCCATGCCCTCTGCAATCTGCATGCAGACCAGGGAGGAGGTCACCGGTCCTGGACCAGACATCCTTACCCCACCGCCCAGCCCCTCCCCAATCTCCTTACTTGGGCTGCCATGTCCAAGAGTTTGTTGATGGTCAGCTTGATGCCTGGGGGGGTCTTGAGGAAATCCACCAGGCTCCCTGTGAGCAGAAGCAAAGTTTGCTGATTCAAGTTGCCCCAGCAGAAAGCTCCCCGACCCTTCTCCCCTACCTGGCTATTTATTTTTTAAAAATTTTTTGTAATGTTTATTTATTTTTGACACAGAGAGAGAGAGAGAGACAGAAAGTGAGCAGGGGAGGGGCAGAGAGAGAGAGAGGGAGACGCAGAATCCGAAGAGGCTCCAGGCCCTCAGCTGTCAGCACAGAGCCTGACGCGGGGCTTGAACCCATGAACTGTGAGAGATCATGACCTGAGCTGAAGTCGGATGCTTAACCGACTGAGCCACCCAGGCGCCCCACTAACTGGCTATTTAGAAGTAGTGTCTGACATGTGGAAAGAAAAGTAAGGGGGGAGAATGGAGACACGTGCATTCAGGGTGAGGACGCCCAGGATATATGAAGTCTTCCCAGGGACTAGCATGGAGCGTGCTTGGAGAAGCCTGTAAGCTTCTTATCACCGATGGGGTAGAGCTCAATGTCCCTCCCCAGGTGTCCAGAGCCCTGCATGGCCCACATTTATAGTTGCTTCTCTTTCCCCCACTTCTGCCTCTTTCCCTCCACCCACCCTAGACAATTTCGAGACTTTTCATATAGACCACTGGGCTCTCACCCCAAAGTCTCTTTTGTCCCATCTCTGCCTGCTAAAAATTCTCCTTTTGTTTCCTGACCCAGCTAGACTATTCCTCTAGGAAGCCTCTCTAGGCCCTACCAGGCCTCATAAATTGCAGATAATGTAGAAAATGATCTACATTCCCCATGGCATGCTGGAATTTTCCTGTGGCAAAACTCTGGTTTTCCTAGAGTCCGTGCCACATGGCGAAAAGGAGGTTTCCCTGATAGCAGGAACAGTGGTTTGTCCATCCATCCCCTCAGCGCCCAGCCTGAAGTAAGCAGTGGTAACTGTGTGCTGCATGTATTCCACGGAGAGTGGAAAGAGGTGCCTGGAGGCATGAGGCACCACGCCTGGTAATAGAAGGTGATGAGGAGATGGCCAGGAATGGAAGTTGCCGCAGCAGACCTAGTAATTGCTAGCCATTCTCAAGAAATTAAAACCCTGGGTAAAGATGGCAGCAAGCTGGAGTGCCTGGGAGGCTCAGCCAGTCAAGCCTCTGACTCTTGATTTCAGCTCAGGTCATGATCTCATGGTTCATGGAATCCAGGCCCGTGTCAGGCTCTGCACTGACAGTGGAGAGCCTGCCTAGGATTCTCTCTCTCTCTCTCTCTCTGCCCCTCCCCTGCTCTCTCTCTCTCTCTCTCTCTCTCAAAATAAAGAAATAAATGTTTAAAGATGGCAGCAACCTAAGCGTCCCCTCTACGAGTGCTGAATTAGTTGCCAAAGATAAAAGCCTCAGCAGACACGGCAAATACAAGGGCATGTACCTGCCACTCCTGCATCAGGTCCGTGGTGGATGCTGGTCACCAACCCTAGCACTCACTTCCGATGAGCCTCAGAATCCTCCTCAACACAGAACTCCCAGCAACTACCATTTGAAGTTGGCCCACATGGTAAAACCTTGCTACTTCCAGAATCCATTAGCCAAAAGAGAGAGAGATCTTATACTCCCAAAGAATCAGAGCCAGATGACAACAACAAATTTGGGGAGCAGACATTATTCTGACTGCTCTACGTACACTGACTCTTTGGTCCTCGCAAGGGCCCTATGAAAAGTTACTGTTGTGTCACCACCACTTTACAGATGAGGAAGCCGTAGCAGAGAGAAGTGAAGTGATTGGCCCAAGGCCACGCAATTGCGAAGGCAAGATTCTAATACAAGCCGTCAGATCCGAGAGTCCTTAATGACTACTCTAAATTATTTCTGGGTGAACCCGTTTAGATTCCTGATGTTACATTTGGGAAAAATGCGCACCAGAGACGGGGCAGGGACTTAGCCTGAGTCACATAGCAAATCAGTGGCAAAGGTGGGCCTAGAAACTTCTATTCACCTCCCTGGGGGCTCTCACTCTGTCCAAAGGAGGGCAAGGGGCTCGCCTAGAACTGAAAAAAAGGGATTGGGGGCAGACCTGCCTTGCCAAGGCCCAGGGTCAAAAGGAAGAGAGACATGGGGCTAGGGACCCACTCCTTTGAAATCAAGCATCCTGAGATCAAGGTAGGGCTTTGAAAAACGGCAAAAGGGATTGCAGGTCAGGGAAGATGAGAAGTCAAAGCTCTTCCAGAGCCTGCCACTTTAGCCGCTGCTCCTAGGGAGGCTCAGACATCACACCCTCTTCTCGTTCCTGGTGGTGAGTCTTTAGGGGCCCAGAAAAGCAAGAACCCCTCAGCGCTGAGCCCGGCGAAATGTCTGATCTCCTCCATCCTCTATTCAGGGGCAGAGGGAATGTCAGCGCCCCCCAGCGGTCGATGACAGTGACGGCACCCACCGTTCTCCATGTATTCCGTGATGATGTAGATGGGCTCCTGGGTGACCACCGCGTAGAGGCGGACCAGCCTCTGGTGTTGTAGCTGCTTCATGAGGTTGGCCTCGGCCAGGAAGGCGTCGGGCGACATGCTGCCCTGCTTCAGGCTCTTCACTGCTACCTTCGTGTGCCCGTTGTAGTACCCTGGGGCGGGGAGGGGCTGGGGAGTCACGGGGAGCCCAAGCTGCCCGGACACTCTCTGGGGACTCTCACGACCTCGGCGGAAGCTTCCCCTTCCCCCCTGCCCCGGCAGTCCTGGAAGGCCTCACTCACCCATCCACACCTCCCCGAACTGGCCAGCCCCCAGCCGCTCCACCAGCTTCAGCGTCTCCCTGGGAACCTCCCACTCGTCCTCCCACCAAGGCTTCTGGGGCTTCTGGGTCTGGCAGGGGCGACTCAACCGCGTGCACAGCCCGTCCGAAGCATCTGGGAGGACAAGGGAGGGTGTTAGGGCCGTCAGTACGGCGGGATTCGGTGTCCCCACTGAGTCCCCACCCGGGCAAGTCCCCGTCCACGGGAAATGGACCGGCAGGGGAGGTGTGAGGCTGGGCTATCGGGTGCCGCAGCTCACCCGCTTCGGGGAATGGAGGACCACCCTGAGAGATGGGCGGAGGGTACCCCTGAGAGGAGCTTAGGGGAGGCAGGCCGGGAGGGGACAGGTGAAGGCGCCTCAGGCACACGTCTGAGGGGCTCCTGCCGGGGCTCACTGGTGTAATGGCGGACCAGCTCGTGCAGGCCAGGGAAAGTGATGCGGGGGGAGATGTAGAAGCCGCCTTTGTCCAGGTTACGGATCTTGTAATGTTTCACCACCTCTCCCTGGTTCTGGTCGAAGTCCCGCACGGACAGCGAAAACGATCCTGGATGAAAGAATGGGTGAACGAATGCAAAAAGAGGGAGAGGGCGCGGCCTGCGAGGGGCGCCCCCAGTCCCGCGCCCCTTCCCTGGGGTCTGGAGCGCACACCTCCGAGCCGCGGTCGGGCTCCCGGCCGCCCCGGCCCCGGCCCCGGCCCCGCCCCCGCGGCCCCGCCCAGCCGCTCACCCGCGGTGCTCTCGCTCTCCCGGATCAGGAAGGAGCCGTGCGTGTTCCCGGGCGCCAGGAGCTGCCGCTCCGCGTCCTTGCGGCTCAGGTTCTTGAAGAACCAGCTGCGCAAGGCAGAAGCGAAGGCCGACTTGGGTTGTTGGTCAGTTCCTCCTCCATCACCCTCGAGCATTCACCACTCCCCCCTAGCACCCCTCCTCTGCCCCCATCCTTCGCCACCAGGAGTCCCCACTTACGGTTCGGGCTCCAGGCTGTTCGCTTTGGCCACGAAGTTGAAGGGGATGAAACCTTCCTGGCCCGTGGTCAGGGACTGCGCCTTCCACCACTCGCCGTTCCTGCGCGACAGAGGCGGTCAGTGGGGTCGGCCTGGCCTTGGATCCGGCTGGAGACCTTCAGAGCCCCCAGTTACACCATGTCACCCCACCCTCCAGCTCAGCACTCCGGAGCCTCCCATTTTCTCCCAAGGGCTCCCGCTGCATGCCACTCAGGGGCTGCGGTCCAGAGGATCCCTGCTCCCTCCCATGCTCCCGTGGGGCAAGGATGGGTGGCCCGGGGAGGGCACTCACTGCTCCAGGATACGGAGCTGTTCACCCTTCTCGAAGCCCAGGTCTCCATCATGAGAGGGCTCATAGCTGTGCAGAGCGATAACCAGATTGTCTGTAAAGACAGGGGTGCGGGTGGGGGTTAGAGAAAACCAGCGTGGATAGGCTGAAAGCACAGAATTCGAGAGTTACAGGGCAGCAGAGAAGATCAGGGGCAAGAGAAGCAAGACAAGGTAGAGAGTGGATAGGGAGATGGGGAGGACAGCCAAGGATCCACAGGCCTTAGCTTTCAGGCCCCGCTGTTTGTGAGGTCACCTTGCAGTGGTGAGGCTGGAGGGTTGCAGCCTTCGTAGGTAACTAGAGGATCCCTCACATCAGAGCCGTTCCGCATGGGCAGCTGCAGGGGAGGGGGGCGAAAACGGGGTCAGGGAGCAGGAGACGGGTCAGATGCTGGCTCCCCTGCCCGCTGCTCTCACTTCTCCAGCCTGGCTGGGTCCTGTCCCTGAATTTGCCAGCTACTTAGAAGAGTCCCTTCCCCTATCAGGGCCTCCTTTCCTTTCTGCTTTCCAAGGGGAGAGGACCGCTCTGTTATTCCAGTGGCGGTCCATTTCTTCCTCCTGGTTTGTGTCCTCCCCCAGACTCCCTCGCCAAGTCCCCTGTCTTGCCTCTTACCGTGGCCTTGCCGTCCAGCGGGACTATCGGGTAATGGCAGTTCTCACACACATCGATGTTTTCCATCCAGTCATCTTCAGGGTTTGAGCTGCAGCTACAGCCCATGGTCCCTGGGGGAATGGAGAGGGGGCTGAAGGGGCTCCCCCAAGATCTACTTCCCCAACATCAGACATCCTAGGGCCTTGCCCTGGGAATTTCCACAAGTACCTGAGATTGTCGGGCCCCCCATCCCCCATTCGCCAGCCGCAGAAAAGCTGAAATGAGGTCCTAGCTCCAGACTGGTGCTCCCTCTGAGCCCCCAGGCCACAAGTCAAGTCACACATGGGCCTCCACTGAGCCCTAGGCCCCGCCCTCCCACCTGGGGTGGGCAAACCGCCACAGCTACCTTTGTTAGCCTACTTGCCCACTTCCTGCCTCTCCCCCAACCCTCTCTCTCTCTGCCCATCCCCCATGTCGGAGGAATACCTGCTAGAGTTCACACATACTCTCCCCAGGCCCTGGGGGAGACCTGAACTTTGGCCCTCCCCTACCAGAGAGGTGTGTGCACCCCATGTTCTATTTATAATTCCCCTTGCTAGCCAAGGAAGGCTGCCGAATGGCAGGCTCCTGCTCCCTAATGTCAGCGGTCAGGCCCCAACCCCCACCCCCCCACCCCGCAACAACAAGTCTCCTTCAAAGGGTTCTTTTTGATTCTCACCAGCAGAAAAACCTTCAGCGACACTATTGACCATAACTTTTCTATTTGTTCGGTTGCCTAAGCAGTGGAAACTTTTTGTCGGATGGAAATCAAGCAGAACACAGAACCTCATAGATAAAGCGGGGCTGTTCAGCCTGAAACCGAGTGGACGCCTCCTTGTGAAGCCCCCAGGAGTCCTGAGAGCGTCTCCTTCCCAGGGCTGCTTCTCAGAACTGCTTAGAAAGCACTAGTCTTCAGATAAAATTTACCATTCAAGACCCTTTAATATCAAGATCAAATCTACCTCCACAGTCTATTCTGCTACACACACGCGCACGTGCGCGCGCGCGCGCAAACACACACACACACACACACACACACACACACAGGCTTCATTTTGAACCTCTCTTGCCTTTTCCAAACACCTCATGCTATTTTCTTACTCCGTGCCTTTGCACACGTGGCTCCCCTGCCTTGAATGCTGTCTTGTCTGCCTGCTAAACTAACTCAACCTTCAAGGCTCGACTCAAAGATCACCCACTCGGTGAAGCCCTCCTACAACGCTCTACTCAAACACAGTTGTCAACTTAGCACCGAGGACCAAGACTGGACTGATTTTCCGTGTCAGTCCCACTGTGTTTCCCACTCCCTTGGTGAGATGGGGGGGGGGGGTTCATCCAGAACAGAAGCTGTGCTTCATTTGCCTAAACACCCTAGCATCCAGAACGGGTCGTCTTTAATACAGGTTGACTGGTGTGTGGAGGGTTCATGCATCCCATCTGCCAGGGTCTTAGAAGCCGCCAAGTCTAACTTCTGATTTTAGACGAGCAAACTGAGCCCAGAGAGGCCTGCTTAAACTCACACCATCTAGGGGCGCCTGGGCGGCTCAGCTAGTTAAATGGCCGACTCTTGATTTCAGCTCAGGTCATGATCTCACGGTTCAGGAAGTTTAAGCCCTACATTGGGCTTTGCGCAGAGTGCGGAGCCTATTTGAGATTCTCTTTCTCCTCTCTCTCTCTCTCTGTGTCTCTGTCCCTCCCCCACTCATGCCTGCACCCTCTCTCCCCCCCACCACCAAAAATAAATAAATAAATAAATAAAACCCTCACACAACCTATTTGGGACAGAACAAAGCTGGAAATGCTAATCCCTGCTGGGAAAGTAGTGGAGGTTTTTTTGGTTTGCAAGACTTAAGGACGCTTGTCAATTATATCTCAATTAAAAAAAAAAAAAAAAGACTTGAGACCCCCGGCAGGCTCAGTTGGTGGAGCACGCAACGTGATCTCAGGGTTGTGGGTTCGAGCCCCACGGCGGGTGTAGAGATTACCTGAAAATAAAGTCTTACAAAACAAACAAGCCAACAAAGCAAAAAAACTCAAAGACAGGCCTCAGAGTCAGAGAGACCGAAGTTCAAAGCCCAGTCCTGACACATACTGTGTGACTGCTGATACCATTCTTCCTCAACTTCACTTTTCATTTTCTGTCGAAGGGGGCTCAGCATCCCTTTCTCATAAGCTTGCGCAAATGCTAGCTTAGGTTAGAGCTTCGAAAGACTTCCACCGCTGCTCATCCCCTCCCCTCTGTGGAGGGTGGGAGAATGGAATTGGTGGATAATCTTTGCTTGAAACTCGTGTTTTGTTTTGTTTTGAAGTTTATTTATTTTGAGAGAGAGAGAGAGGTTGAGGGAGGGGCAGAGAGAGAGAGAATCCCAAGTAAACTCTGTCCTGTCAGTGCAGAGCCTGATGCAGGGCTCCACTGCAGGAACTATGGGATCATGATCTGAGCCGAAATCAGGAGTTGGACGTTTGAATGACTCAGCCACCCAGGCGCTCCTTGAACGTCATGTTTCTTTCTTTCTTTTTTTTTTTTTAATTGTTTATTTATTTTTGAGAAAGAGAGAGAGAGTGAGCAGGGGAGGGGCAGAGAGAGACGGAGACACAGAATCCGAAGCAGGCTCCAGCCTCGGAGCCGCCAGCACAGAGCCTGATGCGGGGCTTGAATCCACGAACTGTGAGATCGTGACCTGAACTGAAGTCCGGCGCTCAACCGACTGAACCACGCAGGTGCCCCCATGTTTCTTAAACTGAGGTACTCGGAACCCTTCGGGGATGCCGGAAGTCATGGGTGTGTATCTTCCCAGAACGTGGGTGTTACTTGGCCTTATTCATGGAGTTAAATGAACATAGATCTATTATGGAGGAAAACGTAAAATGCACGTGGAACTCTAAGCCAAATCGAGAGACTCTCAAGGAAAATGATACACATTCGCTCTCCCTTCTACTGTGAGGCGTCCCGGAGTGTGGGGGAGAGACATTTGCGAAACCCCGCTCAGCCAGAGTCTACCCATCCGTGGCTGTCAGTGGCTTTTTGACAGCTAATTGTATTATGGCTAGGACCTAATGAGCAGCAAACGCCTCCAGAGAAGCACTGGGATCAATCTGGAAGCAGCCTAAGAGGAGCCGAGCTATCTGGTGAAGCCGCGAGCACCCTGTTGTTTGTGATATGCGAACGGGCCTCGGAAGATCACAGGTTGATTGTACTGTAGAGAGAACACCAACAGCAGATGGAGTTGGGCTTAGATCTTAGGGCCCTTCCAGGCTGACATTCTCAGAGGCTTCAGAAAAGAAGAGACAGATGAGAAAAGTTTGGGGCTGAGGCAAGGGGATGAATTTGCATGCGGCAGTGAGGAGAAGCCAGTGGAAGGGCCAGAAGGAATCCAGGCTGGAGACCACAGGGCTGGAAGCGGGTGCCCGGTCCAGGCTGGAGTCACATGGAGAGGGGAAAAGAGCCACAGGCCTCGGGCCAGGGTCCAGGACAGCATGCAGACAGGACCTATATCATGGACCAGATCTATACCAGCGAGGACCTGACATCCCTAAACACTAGGGCCAGGGGGCATCTGGGTGGCTCAGTCAGTTAAGCTTGACACTTCTTTTTTCTTTTTTCTTTTTCTAACATTTATTTATTAAAAAAATTTTTTTTAATGTTTACTTATCCTTAAGAGAGACAGAGAGACAGAGCGTGAGTGGGGGAGGAGCAAAGATAGAGAGACACAGAATCTGAAGCAGGCTCCAGGCTGTGAGCTGTCAGCACAGACCCCAACGCAGGGCTTGAACTCGTGAGCCCGTGAGATCATGACCTGAGCCCAAGTTGGACGTTTAACCGACTGAGTCACACAGGCGCCCCTAACATTTATGCATTTTTGAGAGACATGGAGAGACAGAGTGCGAGCAGGGGAGGGGCAGAGAGAGAGGGAAACACAGAATCCAAAGCAGGCTCCAGGCTCTGAGCTGTCGGCACAGACCCCTACACAGGGTTTGAACTCACGAGCCGTGAGATCCTGACCTGAGCCGAAGTTGGATGCTCAACGGATTAAGCCAGGTGCCCCAGACTTTTTTTTTTTTTTTCTTAAACAAAGTTGGTTTTGGCTTTTTTTTTTTTTTTCCAAGTTTATTTTGAGGTAGGGGGAGGAGCAGAGAGAGAGGGAGAGACCTAAGCAGGCTCCGTGTTGTCAGCCAGATGCAGGGGCTTAAACTCACAAACCCATGAAATCCTGACTTAAGCTGAAATCAAGAATTGGATGCTTAACCCACTGAGTCGCCCAGGTGCTTTAAGCATCAGACTCTTGATTTCAGCTTGGGTCTTGATCTCAGGGTTGTGAGTTTGGCCCGTGTCCAACCCACATTGGGCATGGAGCCTACTTTAAAAAAATTGGGAGTGCCTGGGTGACTTGGTTGGTTGAGCCTCCCACTTGGGCTCAGGTCATGATCTCAAGGTTTGTGAATCTGAGCACCATGTCAGGCTCTGTGCTGACAGGTCAGAGCCTGGAGCCTGCTTTGGACTCTGTGTCTCCCTCTCTCTCTTTCCCTCCTGTCTGTGCTTCTGCTCTCTGTCTCTCAAAATAAATAAATACATAAATAAACACTTTGAAATAAAAAAAAATTGGGGGCACCTGGGTGGCTTAGTCGGTTGACCATCTAACTTCAGCTCGGGTCATGATCTCACAGTTCATGAGTTTGAGCCCCGCATTGGCTCACTGCTGTCAGCGCAGAGCCCTCTTCGGATCCTCTCTCTCCCTCTCTCTCTGCCTGTCCCCTGTTTGAGCTCTCTCTCCCTCTCTTAAAAAGAAATAAACTTTTGGGGCACCTGGGTGGCTGTCAATTGAGTGTCGACTTCAGCTCAGGTCACCATCTCACGGTTCTTGGTTCAAGCCCCACATCAGGCTCTCTGCTGTCAGCGCAGAGCCCACTTCGGTCGGATCCTCTGTCCCTCTCTCTCTCTGTCCTTCCCCCACTCATCTTCTCTCACTCTCTCTCTCTCAGAATAAATAAATAAATAAGCGTTAAAAGAAAAATAAGTGAGCATTTAAAAATATATAAATATAGGGGCGCCTGGGTGGCTCAGTTGGTTGGGCGGCCGACTTCAGCTCGGGTCATGATCTCGTGGTCTGTGAGTTCGAGCCCCGCGTCGGGCTCTGTGCTGACGGCTCGGAGCCTGGAGCCTGCTTCGGATTCTGTGTCTCCCTCTCTCTCTGCCCTTCCCCTGCTCACACTCTGTCTCTATGTCTCTCAAAAATAAATAAAAACATTAAAAAATAAATAAATAAATAAAATGAAATAAAATAAAATAAAAATATATAAATATATACTGGAATGAGGAAGAAGTCAAACAGTGTCTTGATGAAGCCAAAAGGAGCTCTAACTCTTCTGGGAATCTGACTGCCGGCATTTCCTTTGTGGCTTGTCGGGTGCCCCTGGGGGCCTCCAGCAGCAGGTAGCACGTCCAGCCCTCTGCAAAAGTCTAAGCGGCGGAGTGTAGGGCCTGGCCGCGATCGTGAGACCTTAGGATCCAGCAATGCCAGAGAGGATTTTGGTGAGTGGTTCCTGGAAGGCCCCAGGATGATGCTGGAAGCCTGCAGATGATTTCAGTATTTCAGAAACCCGAAGGGAAATTGTACAACAATTTGTTTCTTAGTTTGATAAATTATGTGATTATTTCTTCAATCCATAGTTGATTAAGTCTCTGATTCACATTTGAATTAGAAAACAAAAAAAGTGAGTACCTAAACAAAGTAACTTCAAAACCATGAGACCTGGGCTGGGGGGTGGGGGGGACCACCACAGGGAAAAAGGGCAAAGGAGTCTGGGAGGGAAGAGCTTAGGAGCACGAGTGTAATTTACGAGCCTTGTTTTAAAGATGGAGAAGCTGAGGGACCAGAGAGGTTAAGCGAGTCTCCCGACAGCACATGAGGGCTCTAGGCAGAGGCGAGACTCAAATCAGGACGCCCCCTCCGCTATCGAGGTACTCTCCTCTGCTCTTTACGCCTTGGGAAGTCTAAACGGGGCGGAGGATCCCGAGGGGTCATGGAGGAAACAGAGCAGGGGAGGTAGGTCTGACAGGGTGGGGAACCACTCTTCATTTGATCATTGTGCTGTTAACAGAGGCTTTTTCTACAAGTCAATTCTCCTTCCACCTAGAATGCGTGGTGCTGAGTGTCCGTTTGCCCAGTGCGTGAACGCAAGTCTGCGTATTTGAAAGCGGATGATTCTGTGAATATGGTGCTTATGTGTGCATACCTTTGGACTTGTCCGAGGCCGTTTGTGCGGATGGATGTATAACAGAATGGACGTATGTATGGTTTGTGTCCGTCCCTGTGTAGTTGCGAGATCATATATGCATACATCTATTTATACAAAATGTGGGTCCCATCCTTCTGGTCTTAGTCTGACAAAGACTGCTGGGTAGTCAAAATAATCTAACCAGGTTAACGAACGAGGTCAGTAGAAAGAAAATCAAAATTCAACCTTAATATAAATGGCTCATTGTCTGAAAGAAAGAAAAAGGAGAGAAGACAAAACAGGTCCAGAGAATCCCCAGAGCTCTCAGAACCAGCAACGAGGGCAGATTCTGCGGTGAATGAAACAGGACCTCCTCTTCTCCCAACTCAGGAATTCGAGGTCAACGGCAGGAATTTTATAGATCCAGACCTCCTCTGACTAGGGTCTGTAATGTTCTCGGTCAAACTCAAAGCTGCCCATGGGCCACAGAGCACTTTGTGCCAAGTATAAAGAGCTACCTCTCCCTGGGGGGTCGGACTTGGAGAGTTGAGTGAGGGCTAAATGTCAGTCCCCACTCCTTCATGACCCTCAACATAGTGCCCAACACTCGCAGCAGCGGCCCGCTCGCACCGTGTAGAGCTGACCAGAAATCCCAGGCTCCGCACAGTCCCTGGACTGGATCGCCTGAACCCGGGGCTGCTTAGGGTTCCTATCACCGTGAGTTCTGAGTCTGGCCGACGCGCTCACCTTTACCGACTCCATAGACATTATCTCGCCTGGCTGCCTCGAATGTGTTGGGTCCCCTTAAAAAAAAAAAAAAGGCACCACTTTTTCTCCCCTAAACTGTAAACCTATTCATTTATTGGACACCCTGTCCAAAATGTGTGCCAGCCTCTTGCCGGGAATTCTTGGTCAGGAGCAGAAAGGCTATTCCAATGCACACCGTCGCGGTACTCTGGGCCACCTTGTGGCAAAATCTGTCAGGAATCATTTAAAACAGTTTCTTGGCCTTTTCCTTTGGCCAAGATTTGGTTATTAACGTGGTCGTATGTGTTCAGTGAAGAGGCTTGGCTATGGAGGCCTATGTAGAGCCCTCATCATGGTCCTTAGGCATCAGGGTTGGTAGGCCTGGTAAATAATTTCTAACGGGTGAATCAGGGATGTGTCCTGTGTTCCTTTGTGATATAATACCCCCCCCCTTTTTTTAAACTACAGAGGACAAAAAAAGGTAGCCTTTCTCTTAAATGCAAACAAGATGAATTTGTTCTCACAAAACTGAGAGTGGCTTGAACGTAAAACTGATTCTGTTAGTTCATTATTGCCACAAATATGGGGTATAGAGCAAGGCCTCCAAAACTGGTATTTTTGGTAGAGGCCCTCCAACTAATAGCTCGTCTGTACCTAGTAAACCCTTTTAGTGAGCCCGCTCCCTTGTGTACCTCTGTGTGCATTGTGTGACATGGAGATTTTATCTGGATGGACGGAGTCTTATTACAGCATGAAGCCATGCTGCTTTATTAAAGTTTCTGGGAGGGGCGTCTGGGTAGCTCCGTCGGTTAAGCTAAGCGGCCGACTTCAGCTCAGGTTATGATCTCACAGTCTGTGAGTTCGAGCCCCACGTCAGGCTCTATGCTGACAGCTCAGAACCCGGAGCCTTCTTCTGTGTCTCCCTCTCTCTCTGTCCCTCCCCTGCTTGCTCTCTGTCTCTGTCTCTCTCTCTCAAATACAATAAACATTTAAAAAAAATTTTTTATAAACTTTCTAGGAGTCTGCCGCTCATGGAGGCTCAGCTCACTCTGTCCAAGTCAGAGTGACACAAGTTCAGTCCCAAGACTTCCTAGTCACTCACTGGCAGAAGGCCTCTGGGCAGGTTACTAAACCTCTCTGAGCCTCTCTCCATTCCTTCATCTGCAAAATGGGAACTAAAATAGGATGGCCGTGGAGGGCTGTTGTAAGTACTATATGTGAGATATACATGATCCCATAAAAAAAGTGCTTACCATGTACTTTGCACACTGTAAGAACTACATAAATGAGAGTTCAGCTGACCCTTGAATAACAGTGGTTTGAACTGAGCGACTTCACTTAAACATGGCTATTTTACAGTAGAGTACTATAGATGTATTTTCTCTTATGATTTTCCTTGTCTTTCTTTTTTTTCCTAAAGATTTTACTTTTAAGTAATCTCTACACTCAACACGGGGCTCGAAGCTACAACCCCAAGATCGAGAGTCACAGGCTCTACCTGCTGAGCCAGCCAGGGGCCCCGTCCTCCTTATTGTTTTCTTTTTTTTTAAATTTTTTATGTATTTTTAAGAGGGAGCATGAGTGGGGGAGGGGCAGAGAGAGAGGGAGACGCAGAATTCGAAGCAGGCTCCAGGTTCTGAGCTGTCGGCACAGAGCCTGACTCGGGGCTCGAACCCATGAACTGTGAGATCATGACCTGAGCCGAAGTCGGACCTTCCTTATGATTTTCTTAATAGCATTTTCTTTTCTCTAGCTTCCTTTATTGTAAGAAACAAGGTATAAAACATACAACATGCAAAATATGTTTTAACCTGGGGTGCCTGGGTGGCTGAAGCGGTTGAGTGTCCAACTCTTGATTTCAGCTCGGGTTATAACCCCAGGGTCAGGGGATCAAGCCCCGAGATAGACTCCATGCTCCAGGTGGAACCTGTTTACAATTCTCTCTTGGGGCACCTGGGTGGCTTAGTCTGTTGGACATCCGACTTCGGCTCAGGTCATGATCTTGCAGTTGGTGAGTTCCAACCCCACATCTACACCACATCGCACCATCAGCATGGAGCCTGCTTGGGATTCTCTCTTTCTCTCACTCTCTCAGTCTCTGCCCATTCCCCACTTGCACTCTCTCTCTCAAAGTAAATAAACAAGCTTAAAAAAAAAAGATTCTCTCTCTCTCTCTCTCTCTCCCTATACCCCTCTCCCCCATCTTGTGCTCTCTCTCTAAAAATAAAAAATATTGCAGCACTTTCAACAATAGCCAAATCATGGAAAGAGACTAAGTGTCCATCAACTGGCAGATGGATAAAGAAGATGCGGTACATATATACAATGGAACACTACGCGGCAATGAGAAAGAATGAAATCTGGCCATGTGTAGCAAGATGGATGGAACTGGAGGGTATTATGCTAAGTGAAATAAGTCAATCTGAGAAAGACACATACCATATGTTTCCATGTACAGGTGGATTTTGAGAGACCTAGCAGAAAACCATGGGGGAGGGGAATAGGGGGAAAAAAAAGCCAGAGAGAGGGAGAGAGACAAAACATTTAAGAGACTCTTATAGACTAAGAACAAACTGAGGGTTGAGGGGGATTTGGGAGTGGGGAGAGAGGGTGACGGGCACAGAGAAGGGCACTTGTTGGGATGAGCACTCGGCGTTGTATGGAAACCAATTTGACAATAAATGGATTAAAAAATAATAATAAAATAAAATAAAAATAAAAAATAAGTAAAAATAGACAAAATATGTGTTAACCAACCGTTTATATTATCGGTAAGGCTTCTGGTCAACAGTAGGCTATTAGTAAAGTTTTGGGGGGAATCAAAGTTATATAGAGATTTTTTTAAATGTTTATTTATTTTTGAGAGAGAGAGAGACAGAGTGTGAGCAGGGAAGGAGCAGAGAGAGAGGGAGACACAGAATCCGAAGCAGGCTCCAGGCTCAGCGCCGTCAGCACAGAGCCTGACACGGGGCTTGAATTCACGAACCGTGGGATCATAACCTGGGCCAAAGTTGGCCGCTTAACCGACCGAACCACCCAGGCGCCCCTGTACAGTATTTGTGACTGTGCTGGTAGCCAAGCACCCCTAACCCTCTCATTGCTCAACGGTCAACTGTAGTTAAGTCTTTGGGCGGTCAAACATTATAGGCCGCGGATTTTCGACTGCGTGGGGTAGAAGCCCCAACGTCCCTATCGTTTAAAGGTCAACTCTAACTGTTATTTGAGGCTAACTTGAGCATTTCATCACACCAGCCTTAAATATTTTCCAGTCTAAACGCTAACATTAGCCATTATCAATCATTTTCCTTTTCCTTTGTGATTTTGAGCATTTCCAGAGACGACCTTTTCACCTTGAATACATTTATCTAAAATGGAATACATTTATCTACCATGAATGGAAAATCAGTATCACCAGCCATAAATAGAAATCAGTATACATTAAAACAAACCCATAATATCATCTGTACATTCAAATTCATTACCCCCTAATATCACTCACCTACATCAGTGGCACACAGGCCATAATTTGGGAAATGCTACAACATGAGACAAAATTTGGGCTTAGACCTCTTTTGGTGAGTTAGAGAGGGGACAATTTTCTTTCTTTCTTTCTTTCTTTTTTAATGTTCATTTATTTATTTGAGATAGAGAGAGCACGCACAAGCAGATGAGGGGCAGAGAGAGAGGGAAAGAGAATCCCAAGCAGGTGCCTGATCGATGCGGGCCTCGATCTCACGAACTCTGAGATCATGACCTGAGCCAAAATCAAGAGTCGCACGCTCAACCAACCGAGCCACCCAGGCACTCCGTGGAGGGACAATTTTCTTAACTGGCCAGCCTACTGACAAAGCTTAATGGGTATCTCTCTGTGCCAGGCTCTATTTTAGTGCTGGGGACACAGAGGTGAGCAAAGAGGTTCCTGTCCTTCTGGTCCTGCCCTCTCTAACAGAGGTGGGTGCCCTCTGGCAGATTGCTCCATTTTCCCAGGAGGCCATCGGCCTGTCTTCAGCTCACCGATCGGTAATGTCTGTGACTCCCAACAACACTGGCAACGCGAAACAGCGATACTTGTCAGGAAGTAGTATTTCAAAATCGCCACCATTTCCCATTTACCACGTTAACAGTTAGCTGAAGTCATTAAAGACAGAAAGTGGATCTCCACGTATTGACTCGGGAAAGACATCCCAGATATAACATGGCAAGCGAAGAACCCCCAAACCAAAAAACATGGCAAGCAAGTTACAGAACAGAAGGTAGAATGGAAACCTATTTGCATTTAAATGGGCGTATATAGGGGATTCTTTTAAGCCAGGTTCTGTGCTAATACTCCATTTGCATGTTTTCATGTAATTCTCATAATAATCCTATGAAGTAAATGCTATTTTTATCCCCAGTTTACACATGCAAAAACTGAGGCACAAATGAGGTAAAATGATTTGTTTGAGGCCTCATAACAAATAAGTAAGTGGTGGAGTGGTGGGTTGAACCTTGGTCTGCCTCCCGAGACTGGGCTCCTAACCACTACTAACCACTGTGCTTCTCAGCCACCACACGTAGGAACCTCTGGAAAGAAAGCACACCCAACTGTTCACAGGGAACACATCCCAGAAGTGAGGCTGGAGGGGGCTGTGCCTCTTCTATTTCTTTTTATGCCTCCATACTGTTTGAATTTTTTATAACAGCCATGTGCTAATTTGGTCATTGACAAACAAACAAACAACAAAAAACCACCACCCGTGGAAAAACTCTGCCAAGAGATACGATCGTTTGAGGAGGATTCGTTGCCCAGCCCACTCTTCTGTTCCTCTCCCTGTCTCAAGAAAGGTAGGCGTGGAATCGATGATCAGGGGGAGAAAAGGTTCTGTGACCAGAGAGGTTTGGGAAATGATGAGTTGGACAAAATCGATCAGGCCCCTACTCTGGGGGAACTTTCAAAGCTTTTACAAGCTAACATCAACTATGAAGCTAACACGGGCCAGTTGGTAGCTGAGGCCGTGTGGATTTGGCCCCGGGACCATTTTCCCTCCAGGTGCCTCATGAAACTGGTCTTTCTTTCTTTCTTTCTTTCTTTCTTTCTTTCTTTCTTTCTTCCTTCCTTCCTTCCTTCCTTCCTTCCTTCCTTCCTTCCTTTCTTCCTTCCTTCCTTCCTTCCTTCCTTCCTTCCTTTCTTTCTTTCTTTCTTTCTTTCTTTTTCTTTCTTTCTTTCCTTCTCTTTCTTTCTCTTTCTTTCTTTCTTCCTTCCTTCCTTTCTTTCTTTCTTTCTTTTTCTTTCTTTCTTTCTTTCCTTCTCTCTTTCTTTCTTTCTTTCTTTCTTTCTTCCTTCCTTCCTTCCTTCCTTCCTTTCTTTCTTTCTTTCTTCCTTGCTTTCTTTCTTTCCTTCTCTCTTTCTTTCTTTCTCTTTCTTTCTTTCTTTCTTTCTTTCTTTCTTTCTTTCTTTCTTCTTCCTTCCTTCCTTCCTTCCTTCCTTCCTTCCTTCCTTCTTTCCTTCCTTCCTTTCTTTCCTTCTCTCTTTCATTCTTTCTTTCTCTTTCTCTCTCTTTCTTTCTTTCTTTTTTTAATGTTTATTTTTGAGAGAGAGACACACAGAGACAGAGACAGAACGTGAGCAGGGGAGGGGCAGAGAGAGAGAGAGAGAGAGAGAGAGAGAGAGATGCAGAACTCAAGCAGGCTCCCGGCTCTGAGCTGTCAGCACAGAGCCGGCCCGTAGAGGGGCTCGAACTCACAAACTGTGAGATCATGACCTGAACTGAAGTCGGACCCCCAAACGCCTGAGCCGCCCAGGTGCCCCATGAACTGGTGTCCTTTAGAACAAGCGTTGGAAAGGCACCACCAGGCACTTGAAGCCAGCACTGGAGTTCATTGTTAGAGGCCACATCCCTGGATGGGATCTTGATCTTGCCTGCCCCCCATCCCCCTACCCTCACACTCAGCTCCACTCGCCATTGCTTTCACTAAACTGAGCTTGACCTTGAAGTCATCAGCCTGTGGGGGGATGTATAGATTTGTAAGATCCAGTGTGTGTTGTGTGTGTGGAACCTGTCTCTGCCTCTGCCCACATATGCACGCATGCAATTTCTGATGATACTGGCTGGTGTTTGGGATACAGAGTGAGTGTGTGTGTGTGTGTGTGTGTGTGTGTGTGTGTGAAGCTGTTGGAGGGACTCTCTCCTCTAAGGTAGACCCTGTGGCTCAGCCTAGAATTCTCGCACCCACCGTACACAGGAAACAAGCTCATTTGCAAAGCCATACCACAAGTGTGAGGGGATGGGCGGTTCACTGGCCCTGCCAAGCTGCTGAGTAGGTGTAATTCTGGGTGTGAACAGCCTTCCCTTTGGTACACCATTTACAGGAGGAGGGACTGCCTAACCTCTGTCAAGCACCTACTATGTGTCAAGTACAACCCAGGGCACCTGACAGGCCCCACAAGCAGTCTGTAAAGGAGAAATTTATTCTCGCCTCTGTACAGATTAATGATCTGGAGTTGGAGTCTGGAGAGGCGAACTCAGTACTGTTCGAGGCAATGCCAGCACCGGAATTGTACCTGCGTCACCCTGACTCTGAAACCCGTGTTCTTTGCACGACACCATACTCATCGACTCTCTGGGGTTCGGTCTTGCTCTCCCCTCACGGTACCCAAGAAACAGAAACCAGGGACAGTGACCTTGGCTCATGTCATGGGTGGTTTCCAAAATGGGCCTTTGTCCTTCTCAGAACTGTGTTGACTCTTCCAGGGAGGCTTCCGGATCACCCAAGGGAAGTCTGCTGTATTCTGAGCCCTCATCTCATTCTCTGGCTCCATCGCTTGGCCCTTTACGCTTTGAGGAAAGCCTCTGTCCCTGAGCCTGGAGGGCGAGGGGCCCCGAGTCATCTCTCAGCACATGCTGGCTGGATGAGGGGGTGCAGGTCCAGGGTGCAGAGGACCCCCCCTGAAGCACAAGGAGAGCCAGCATGTGCTCCAGCCCCCACAAAAGGCTGCAGGCATTGGACTTGGGGACAAGAGAAAGACTGGGACACACTGACGAGTTGGAAATCGTGTGTCAAGGAAAATTCCAGTGGTGGAGGGTGGGGTAGGAGAAACCTGGAAAGTCCGGCTCACACAGGGATGCCTCCCCATAAACTGAGGCCCAGAGTTAGAAAGGGAGGGGGTGGGCAGGTAGCTGACTATGCCCACCTGGGCCTCCACCTCCCTGGGGTTCGAAGCAGCAATCCGCAGTACTGACTGGCCCTATATGTGCAGAGGCGGGGGGCGGCGGGGGGGGGTTGCTGAGGCCAGAGGGAGCAAGGTGGGGGAGGGGCATCCTGTGACACTTGGCAGGGTCAGGAATGGCAACTTTCCAGATCGAAGTGTGAACGTTCCTTACCCAGGGCCGACTGCGCCCCTGTCTGGGATGAAAATAGTCCTTCCTCTGCCCTTCCCTTTCCATTCTCTCTCCTTCAACTTCCCAGCCTCCGGTCAGGGTCAGATACTTCCGCCCCGGAGGCCCCATCCCAGATGATAAAGATTCCCTCCCGCATCATGCGGTCCCAACAGGAGACACCCCCGGCTCTCCAGCACTGCTGGTCACTGAGGCTAAAATCACTTCTCACGTGTCCATCCGGATGCTCTGGGTGACTCCTCTCTCTATCCCTCTCTCTCTCTCTCTCTCTCTCTCTCTCTCTCCCCCAAGATGCTTGTCACCCAACAGGATTCCTGGGTCCCCTGACTCAAGCCTGACCATCGCCCTGCCCCACAGGGTGGGGGGCAGTCCTAGCCTAGGCCGCCACCCTCTCCCAGGGCCCGGCTCTGCCACCGGCTGGCTGAGTGGCTGCGAGGAGGGGGTGCTTGCCCTCTCTGGGCCTCACGAGACTCGTCCATCATGAGATCAGGGACCAGACTTGGGGGTTTCTGAAGGCCTTTTTGACACCTGACAGGACCTGTGCCAGTTCTCCAAGAGAACGCTCCCAGCAAGGAAGGAGCCGCACAGACAGCGTGGCAGAGGCGCCAGCCACAGCTACCCCAGGGAGAGGCGCGCCAGCGGTACCGCGTGCCGCCCACCTGCCGGCTACCGAGGCTTTTCTATCCCCCCTGCCTGTAGGGCTGCTGAACACCCGGGGAGCCTGGCCCCACGCCCAGGTGCAGCACCGCCCTCCCCAGTCGGTCCTCCCGCCCCAGTCCCTAGACCCCTGTTCCCAGGACTCCTTACCTGCCCAGCCCAGGAGCCCTCCGGCCCCATTCACATGGTCCTCCCGGCCTAGCCTGGCTGCTCGCACACAGTTTCGGCTCCCCTCGCTGAGGTAGCCACCGCCTGTCTTAGCGCGCCCACGTCCCACCCTGACTTCCTGCCTCCTCCTAAGGGCTCCGCAGCCAACCGGGGCCCCAGCAGCCCAACCACAAGCCTCCAGCACCCCAAGCTTCCTGCTGCTATAGCCTCCTGCTCCTCAGCCCCTGGGGGTCCTCCACGTCTCCAGGCCACCCTGAGGGGGGCACTTGGAGCTGAAGGGAGGGTGGAACCTCCCTTCTGCCCCCCAGGGGGAGACCTGGACCAGAGACTCAAGGGCAGCCTTTATACCTCAATGAGCAAGGGGCAAGCCGACATCCACTCAGCTTTTGGTGAAAGGCGTGTGGCGCTGCCGTCACAGTCTGAGAGCTGAGTGACCTTTTCATTAGAGTCTAGAGAGGGCAAAGGTGACCCCACTTTGGAGCCCGAGGAGAGAACGCTCTTCCTGTTAAATAATTGGAGAGGAGACGCCCTATGTTACAGTCAGATGTCAGGCTAACACGGCTGCCAAGCGACAGTCATGCCATCTCGGGGCACGGGACAATACCTTTACTGGAGCCCGAGGGTAGGCTAACCCCCTCCTTCCAGACAGCGTGCTGGACAACAAGCTGCTTAAGGAAGCAGGCAGGACAACCCCATGTTTTCAAGACGACAGAGTGACAGCCCCTGTTGTGGACAGAGGACAGGACAACCCCTGCTAATTAGGGCACCGCTTCTCATTCAGGGAGAGGCAAGGCCACAGCCTGTCAGAAATGCAGGGCCTGCTGCCAGCCATCTCCTGCAACAGGTGGGAGACAGACAAACACTCCTGCCCAGACACCCAGGTGCAGGCAGCTGAGTGGCAGGACTTTCTGTTATACGCAGGAGACAGGAACCTTGTCACCGGCAGCTCGCGGGCCAAGAATCTCCCCTTCCCCCTGGGGCCAGGCTGAGGGTGGCACCCCTCAGAGGCTAGGTGTCAGGTCACCGGTGTTATGAGGAACGCTGGGTGGCCTCTATCAGGCGCAAGAGCGGGGCCTTGGCCACCCCCCCGGAGGAAAACATAAATGTGTCACCGTCCCCACCGCCGCCGCCACCGCCGCCGGAGCCTACACTTAGTGCACAGGTTGGGGGAGGGGAGCCCACAGAGCATTGTTGGGGTTTGTGAGGTGGAAGCTGGTGCTGCCTGCACCTCAGCTGCAGAGGGAAGGGGGAGACAGGAAGTGGGTGGGGGGAAAGAGGAAGCCTGAGTTGGAAAGTCAGACAAAGAGGGTCATACAGAAACAAAGGCCGAGGAGATACAATGTGAAAAAAAAATAAAAAAAACCGAACCCCGTGACACAGAGCCTTGCACAGTGCATCTCTACTACCTCCGGTGATAGCAAGGAAAAGCCAGACATAGTTCAGGTTTATTGAGTGCTTAGTGTGCCTTGTCTCACTTAAGACATCCCCAACGCCTTGTGGGGTAAGAAGTAGCATTTCCAGTTTAGACAGAAACAGTTGCAGGCTTAAGGGACCTCTTCAAGGTCTGATAGAAATGCATGGAGGAGCTGGCTTTCAACCCAGGTCCACCAGGCCCTGCATTCTTGCCTTGCCCATTGACCTGTCACCTTCCGTGGGGGCGATTTAGGATCTTAAGTTCTTTTCCAGCTCAGATCTTAGTAAAATAGGGAGATAGAGCTGGAGCTAGGGGGAGACGGTGGTCCATCTGTTCATTTCCACCTGGGCCTTCTCTCCTGCAGTGTAATGCCTGGTCCCAGCTACAGATGACCCACAGCGACTTTGGGCCTGAATAAATGACTGCAGACACCTTGATGGGAAGCAGAGAGGGTCTTTATTGAAGAGCTTAGGAGTCTGTGAGCCTCTCCCCTTCCTCCAACACCCCCCCACCCCGCTCCCCAAGCTAGGGCAGCAGGGGCTTTGTGCTCCCAGAGAGCTGAGTGACCCCGCAACCCTCCCACTGCCCCTTGCCAGGCGCTGGCACCTCTGGGACACCCCTCCCTTCCCCTTCCCAGGAGGTCTCGGGAGGCGCAGGTGTCGCTCAGCAGAGGGTGAAGCGTCGGGCACTGATGTTCATGCGCGTGAGGCCGAGGTGCCGCAGCGGCGGGGCCAAGGCAAGGCCGGCCCCCGGCTCTAGCTCCAGCTCCAGCTCGGCCTCGTCCAACAGCTCTTGGTGCAGGTGACAGGCCTGGTCCACCTTCAGCCGGTGCAGCTGGGCCCGCAGCCGAAGCAGCTGTCCTGCCAGCTGCCGGTCCTGAGCCTGCATCTCCCGCTGCGGCCGAGAGGGGGCGTGAGACTGCTGGCCTGGTCCTCAGCCACTTTCGTCATTCTTCCCTTCCTGTCAACACCCTGGGTTTTCGCACAGGCTGTGGCCTCCCCACCCCCTCTCGCCCCAGCTTGATCCCTCCCCATCTCTCAGATCTTGCTCGAAAACTAAGTTAGGGAGAGACTGTTAAACAAATACAGGTGCTTGGGGCTCCACCCCAGGTCAACTAAGTGCAGTCTCCGATTTGGAGTCTGCACATCTTTTTGTTTGCACGTATTGGGTTATGAGCCACCTATGTAATGCCCGCGTCCTCAGATTCTGCCTACGGTGTGGCCAGTGCCTCCTTGTGTCCTTCACCGCATCTTTGAGGTATAGCAAATGCCAGACTAGGGGAGGCTATGCCTTCCCCACCTATAACTGGTGGCAGGGCTCTGACCCCAGAGCCACAGGAGTAGTCGGTAGTAGGTAGATTGGATGGAATCCTGCTTCGGCAAAGCTCCCTGGATAAAACACTGGACAAGTCCTTTCACGGTTCCTCAGCCCCAGGAAAAGCAACAGGAGCGGGCAGTTGCTGGAGTTGGGGTCCATTCTCATCCCCTCCCCACACCTATTGTTCTTGGGACCTAAGGATGACTGGCCCTTAGGCCCTCTGCAAGACCGCCCACTCCACCTGACTCACCAGCTCCTGTCTGAGCCACTCAAGGGCAGAGTCCATTGAGTCGAAGCCGCAGAGGGCCCCAGGGCCCCCCAGCCCGGGTCTGGGTTGGGCCCTGTTCCAGGCCTGACTCTGCACCCAGGGCTGTCCACTCCAGATATGAGGGCCGTCGTGTCTGCAGCTGCAGCTTGGCCGTCAGTGCCTTCACAGAGTCCAGGCTCTCTTCCTCCTCATCCTCTTCATTTTCTTCACCTACTGCCTGGAATTTCAGTGGCCCCAGGGACATGGTGGGTTTGGGGCGAGTGACAGGGCAGAGGTGCAGCTCTGGGAATTTGGGAAAGGCTGGCAGTATTGCTGGGGAGAGGTGGCAGGAGCTGAGGGCGACGGAACTGTGCCGGGGAATGTGTGAAGGTGAATGTTCAAGGTGGGTCTGGAAGGCTAGTGTGTCAGGCTGGGTGAATAGAAGGGTCTGGAAGGCTAGTGTGTCAGGCTGGGTGAATAGAAGGGTCTGGAAGGCTAGTGTGTCAGGCTGGGTGAATAGAAGGGTCTGGAAGGCTAGTGTGTCAGGCTGGGTGAATAGAAGGGTCTGGAAGGCTAGTGTGTCAGGCTGGGTGAACAGAAGGGTCTGGGAGGCTGAGTGTGCACGGGCTGGGATTTTCCTGCCCTGCTAACCCAGGAGCCACGTGATGCCCATCCGGGTGGGGGCAGGAGGAGCCCTGCTCCTCCAGTCCCTTGCGTGCATTTTATTGTCTTTGCCCAGAAGGAGACACCCAGTTCCCAGAACGGAAGCTGCTCCAGGATGAGAAAAGCATCATTCACACTAGAGTCTTGGCCTTCTTCCCAAGACCCAAGTTAAGGGGGTGGAGATTGGACAGAAGGCTGGTGAGCTGCGCCCCCCCCCCCCATCATCACTCATGACACTGACCTTTTAGCCAAGGAACAGTGTCCAGAACCCTGGCCCGGGAGTCAGGATAGCTGGGCTCTGGTGCTGGCTCTGCGAGACTTTGGACAAGTCACTGACTCTCTATTGGGAAAGATTAACGATCAATTTCAAGCTAAACTTTAAGGAACTTCAGGTTCCCTTGGAAATCCCTTAAGGACTGTAGATGGGGTAAAGGCAAAGCTGTAGAAGCACTCCTAGAACCTCTCTCTTCCTGCCCCTCCCAGGGCTTCAACCAGAGCTGTTCCCTTTTTTAAACTTGCATTGAAATATAACATACACACAGAAAACTTCACATATCATAAATAAATACATGCCTTGCTGAATTCTCCCAAACTGAACGCACTTACGTACCCGGCAGCCAGATAAAGCAAGAGTGTTACCAGCCTCGGAGAAGAGCTCCCGGCCTGTCACTACTCTCCCAAGGGCAACCTTACCATAATTTCTAATGGCAAAGATTAGATTTGCCTTTTTGTGTACTTTCCAATGGTTCTCAAACTTTAGTGTGCATGGGAATCTCCTGAAAGCTTGTTAAAAGAGACAGAGGGGGTGGGGCCTGATAATTTGCCTTTCTAACGAATTCCCATCCCAGCTGGTCTGGAATTTTACAAGGTGTACTCTTTTATGTCTGGTTCCTTTCACAGGTTATTCCGATTTTATGTTTATGTTATGGGTCTCCACCTATGATTTCTTTTCTTTTTGTGTGTGTGTTTAAAAAAAAAAGGTTTTGCATACACACACACACACACACACACACACACACACACACACACACGTCGGGAACCTAATGGACCAAAAGGCCTTTTGAAGGCAAGAATCTGTCTTATTCTTCTCAGTAATCAACACTTAATAGAGTGTAGGCATCATTTAAGAAATGAAAGAATAATTGGATGGACGGATAGAGGGATGGGTGGGTCCTTCAGGAAATCTTTAAACTCTTGTAATTTACCAGCTTAAGTGTGTGCTTCCTGCTGGACTGAAAATCCTAGTGAACAGAACCTTCCCCAGTCATCCTTGGGTCCTCTCACTAAATACAGGGCCCAGTTCAGTGTACAGGCAATTCGTATTTGGTGGAAGGATGGAGTGATTGGAGATGAGGCTTCTGAGGGCAGGACTAAACCAGAAGCGGCCCCCATAGAGGGCGCCCTCAGGCAGCGACTTCCAGCTGTGGTGGGGGAGGGGCGCCAGCTACACAGCTGCTTGCATTTAAGGTGGACTAAGGGATTTCCCCCACCCAGCCTCTGATGTAGGGGGAGGAAGTAGACAGTTCCCAGTTTCACACCCACACTTTCCAACCCCTTCCACCAGGGTACAAGAGAAGAGATGGTATTTTTCTTTCTTAAGTCAGCGAGAGTGGGAGCACCTGAGTTTTTAAAACACAAAGTTGTTGAGTGCCGCCTGCGACCAAGGTAAAGGGCTTGAAGCAAGACTATTCTCCCCATTTCACAGATGATGAAATCGAGGTTTCCTTAACAGGTTCTGGCCGGGGTCCTCGCTAAGAGGTGCTGGCAGTAGGAGGGGGAAATTCCTGTGAAACTGTTCGATCCCTTCCTCCAAGGGGCCTCCTTAACAGCTGTCCTGCCGGCGTCGCCAGCTGCCCAGCCAGTTCCTGTCCCTTTCGGAGCCCGCGCTCGCCCCGCGTGACGCTCCTGGAGTCTGTCTTTTGGCTGGGCCCCAGGCCCACCCCGGGCGGAATGGAGTTCTCGGAGCTGCTTCGCAGCGGCCGGGCCCAAGCCAAGCTCCTGAGGGGTCGGGAGGCGCCCCCGCTGCGTGGCACGCTGTGCCTCACCGGCCACCACCTGCTGCTGTCGCCAGGGCCTCAGGCGACTTCAGAGCTGTGGCTGCTGCTGTTGCGTAGCGTAGACTCTATCGAGAAGCGGTGAGACGTGGCGGGGGCGTCCCCGTAGTCGTGGAGCTGGCGGCTCCGGGAGGAGAGGGGGAAGGGCAGCAAGCGCAGCCGGAGCCCGTGCACCGTTGCATTACGTCCAATCCTAAGAAACTCATTTCTCCTCCCCTGGTGGGGGGCGGGGGACACTAAACCTAAGCCCGTCCATCCCCAGGGTCGCGAGTGACTCCGGCACCATCACGCTGCGCTGTAAGGACCTCCGAGTGCTGCAGCTGGAAATAGAGGGCGCGGGAGCGTCGCTGGACATCGCCCGCTCCATCGAGGTACACAAGCAGTGCACCCGAGGCCCTTAAACCACCCCTACTCCGTAATGAGGGGAGTAAAGAGGGGCGCAAGGGGACTCAGCCCCCAGCGTCACCCAGGAACATAGCTAATGGTAAGGGATGCAGGGTGGTTTGGACTAAGTGCAGAGGAGGGAGCAGAGGAGCGAAAGGGGCTGGGAGGGTGCGCGTGAGAGGATTCCGACTTTGCCCAGATCGCCCCACTTCCTTCCCCAGGCGCTGTCCTCCCTGGAATCGGTCATCACTTCCTTTCCGTTCTTCTACCGTCCCAAGGGCTTGAGGTTGGGCGACGCCTGGCACTTCCACCCACCCGAACGCTACTACAAGCGAGTAGCTCGCGAGGTGGGTGCGGTCCTGGGGGCCTACGGTTGTGCGAGCGCCGCGCCTGGAAGGGGCGTGGGGTCCGGACACTCACTGAGTGCCCTAGACCAGGCCTTCGCCTCTCCCTGGGCCGCAGACCAACGCTTGGCGGCTGAGCGAGGTGAACGAGGACTTCAGCCTGTGCCCCAGTTACCCCCACGCGGTGATCGTGCCTCGCGCTGTGGACGACGATGCCCTGGCGCGCAGCGCCCGCTTCCGCCAGGGAGGCCGCTTCCCTGTGCTCAGCTACCACCACGCGCCCAGCGGAACCGTGAGCCCGCCCCTCCCCAGACTCTGCCCCTAGGACCAACTGCGGCCCTCCCGGGCCCTTTTCTGCCCTGGTCCGGCCAGTTCGCAGCACCGCGGCCGACCGGCTCCAGCGCGCTCTGGCTGCGCCGCGTCCGGCCTCCAACAGGCCCCGCCCCGACTATGACCCCGCCCCCTTCCCGGTTTCGGAGTCTCTCCAATCCCCGGCCCCGCCCCCGCCCGGTCAGGGCCCGAGCTTAGACCCTTCTTTGTCAACCCTGGACCCGTCCACGGCCTACTCTTTGGGTCCCTTTCCCCTCCGACTACAACACACCCGGCGCCCGGCGAGTTCCGCAGCTAAGGCCCCTACGCTCCGGCCCGCCCCTGCCAGCTTTAGACCCGCCCTAGTGTGTAGACCCTCCCTGGGGGCTCCGGGAGCGGAGTCCCCCAGCCAAGGCTGGCTGGCTACGGCTTCCGGAGCGCAGTCGCGGTCCGCAGGTGCTGCTACGTTCCAGCCAGCCCCTGACTGGTCCCCAGAAAAGGCGCTGTGCCGAGGACGAGGAGCTGCTGCGAGCTGTGCTGGCGGGGGCTCGCCCTGGGGCCCGAGGCCTCATCGTGGACACGCGCTCGGCCCAGGCAGCCAAACAGGCCCGCGTGACTGGCGGCGGCACCGAGGCCAAAGCCGCCTACCCTGGCTGGAAAAGGCTGCACCGGCCCCTGGAGAGGTGAAGGGTCTCTCCCTGGATGTGGGGGGCGGGAGTGTCTTCCAGGAACCTTAGGAACTGTCAGCATTTTCGGGGAGCCATCCCACCAGGGGGGCAGCCCCACTTGCACACCCGCACTGACAGAGCTCATTCCTCTCCAGGCACCCCAACTCTGCCTAGAAAGAATAAGCCTCTCTTTACAATAAACTGACTTCCAGGAACAACCTCACCACACATACACACACACATCCCTCCCCATTGGTCCTAGCCCTGCCCCGAAGGCTGGACCTGTATGGCTGGACATATTCCCTGGGTCTCCAGGTGCTGGTAGTACCGAGAGGAGGTCCTAAGGGAGTTTGTGTGCTTTGAGGAAGCTCCCCTGTCCAGAACACAAAACCGTTTATCCCTTTATTCAGCCAGTGTTGATTGAGCACCAGAGGCTGAGATGGTGGCCAGCCCAGACGTGGCTGGGACATCAGCGGTAAATTGTTACTGAGGATTCAGTGTGATAAGCAGTAGCACAGAGCAGGTGCCCCTCTCCCGTGTGTACGTAGTGCAAGGAAAGTGTCCCTTTTACCTGACACCTGAAAGGAGTTAGAGAGAGCAGGACGTTGCAGGTGGACAGAACCGCAGAGCTCCTGGCCGTTTGTCCTGCTTGGGGAGCTGCAAGTATGTCAGTCTGGTGGGAATAGAGAGTGTGAGGCAGAGGTAGAGAGACATGGGGTTAAAGGGGTGACAGCGACCAAAGCCTTCGCTTTCAAGATCTTGAATGCCACGATTATGAGCTTAGACTTGATTCTAAAGGCAGAGGGGAGCCATTGAAGGCTTTTAAACAGGACTGGAAAAGTCTCCATTAGATTTTCTGGTGGAAGGTCACATTGGTGATCTTGAGCAGAGCAGTTTCTGGGAAGTAGGGGCAGATACCAGAATCCTAAGAGTATTGTGTTTCTCTTGTCAGACGGGGGCTCCCCGGGGAGTACTGTGCTGCTCCCATCAGACTGGGCAACTTCAAGGGGGCTGTGACACTTCCATCAAATTGGGGGTTCCCCAGGGCATTGTTTCCCGAGAGGGTTGTATGACCTCTCTCCCCAGGTAACCCCCCAACAGACTAGGTCTGCCCCATGGGGTCTTGGGTCTCCTCCCTCAGACTGGGGAATCCTCAAAGATACTGACACAATCCCATCAGATCAGGCGAGCTCCCCAAAGGGTTCTGTGTCCTTCTTGTCGAGTGGGCTCCTCTGAGGGTTCTTTGTCTCCCTCGTTGGTCTGGAGCACTTGTTCCCAGGGTGTGCTCACCAGAGCTTGGGCGGGAGATGGGATGACCAGATTCCCACTCGTGCAGGGGACGGCCCCTACAGGAGAGCTTCGTGCGCCTGGTGGAGGCCTGTGGGGACCTGGAGCAGAGCCTGGACCGCCGGCTCTGTCAACTAGAAGGCTGCCGCTGGCTGGCACACGTGAAAGAGGCACTGAGCACCGCCTGCCTAGCAGCCCAGGGCATGGAGAGGTAAGGCCCCACCCTGCAAGGCAGAGAACAGGGCGGACGGGCAGGGCTCTCAACCCCTGGGCACACAACCACGTCTCAGTAAGCACATACAGCCTAGAAATGGCCCCATTTGATTCCTGGTCCGGCCACCCCAGGCAGGGAGGGACTGGCAACTGTTAATAAGTCCTGGCCCACAGGGAAGGGGCCTGCATCCTGGTGCATGGGGCTGAAGGCACGGATAGCACCCTACTTGTGACTTCGCTGGCCCAGCTCATCCTGGACCCCTTGAGCCGGACCATGGCTGGATTCCAGGAACTAGTGGAGCGAGAGTGGGTCCAGGTAAGTGGCCACTCAGCCCCAGCCCTGCCCCTCCATCCAGAAACCCTGCTTCCTTGTGCCCATGGCTCTGCCCCCTCCCCAGGCCGGCCACCCCTTCCAGCTGCGCTGTGCCCACTCGGCCTTCTCCCATGCCCGCCCCAAGCACGAGGCACCCACCTTTCTCCTCTTCCTGGACTGCGTGTGGCAGCTGGGCCGCCAGTTCCCGCTGTCGCTGGAGTTTGGGGAGGGGCTGCTGTTGGCCCTGTTTGAGCACGCCTATGCCTCCCCTTTTGGCACCTTCCTCTGCAACAGCGAAAAGGAGAGGTGAGCTAAGGGGGTGTCAAGGTGGGTCAGGGGCCAGGCACAGGATGGGGTCAGACACCTGCTGTGTCAGCACCGGTGTCCCTAGAAGACATCTTTCCCTTTTGAATGAGTTTCTCTTTGGGGAAAACTCTGGAGTGTTCTCTCCTCCCCTGCCTCCAAATCCCACCCTTCCCCCCTACCTTCTGCAAATCCAGAATTGAATGGGTCCCAGGCCAGTCCTATAGACCTACCCACTCTGTACAGAGCCAAGGGCAAGTGCGCCCCTAACAAGGACCGAAGGGGCAAGTTGCTGCAAAATAAATCATTTCTGGGGCTCCCTACCACCTTGCAGGGTTGATTGTAGTGAAACAACAGTATAGAGGTTGGAAACTGTGTCAGATTGTTTGGGCTGAACTTCCAGCTCCACCACTCGCCTGCTGGGGGATCCTAGGAAACCTGTCTCAGTTTCCAGCCCGTCTGTAGCAAGGAGAGGATTCTAACAGCAGCCGCAGGCTCTGCGGGGCAGGGCTGTGTGCAGAGTAGTGGGGTTAAGCCATGGGAAGTGCTTAGCACAGTGCCTGGCACAGGAGCAGTGGTTGTTCTATATGCCTGGTTCGTTGCGTATGCTCCCAAGCACCCCAGAGCTGGCTCTCATCAGAGTGGGTGACTTCAAGGGTGCTGTCACCGTCGACAGTCTGAGACTCTTCCCTTTTGGTGCCGGGGTCCCCATCCCCCACATTACTTTCACTGACTCCACTACTGGGTCACCCAGGTTCCAAACGGATATCTTTACGTACCTCCCTCTCCCCTGTCCTTCATACACAGCCTTCCTCCTAAAACTTTCTTACTTTGTCCTCCTGTCAAAGGCCCCTCCTGCGAACCCTAGTCCAGACTCTCCTTCCCATGTGGGCTGTTGGAACAGCCGCCTCGCTGCTGTAGTTCCTGTCACCAGTTTAAAAAACCTCACCAACATTCACTTGGGCCCGTTCCCACTTTCTTGCTCTCAGCTCCGCAGTCTCCCCTCCTAAGTATTTCCATGCTTCTGCGCACCTGGTGAACTTCTGTGGACAGCCCCAGCCCAAGTGCGACGTTCTCAGGGAGCCCTCCCCGCCACTTCCAGGCAGAGCTAAACGGAACCCCTGAACAACCTGGACTCTGTCTTGTTCTACTTTATTCTTGTGACCAGCATGGGATCTGACTGGCAAGCACATCTGCAGGGAAAAGGAGAGGTTATCACTGCCCCGGGATGGCCGTCACCCTACTAACCAGGGTCCCCAACCCAGAATTCCAGAAGGCAGAGCTTGAGTCTGGACACTCACTCCCTACAGATGCCTGTGTGAAGTGAGGACTCGAACACACTCCTTGTGGTCTGGGCTCAACCAGCCAAAAGAGCAACGGAGACTCCGGAACCCGCTCTACGCCCCCAATCCCTTGGCCATCTGGCCCTCCGTGGAGCCCCAGAGCCTGCGACTCTGGCAAGGTGACCCCCTACCCCGCCTCCTTCCCTGGGGAGCTAGCTAGCCCCTGTCTGCTCAGCTTCCTTATCTGTCCGCCTCCTCAGGCCTATTTCTGCGCTGGATCCGCCCGCCTGGACCTTCAGAGGTAGCATGGGAGAAGGTGTGGCAAGTAGTGACAGATAAGGAGAAGACCGAGCTCTCTCAGCCAACAGTTTCAGCTTCTGAGGCCCAACTGTAAGTGCTGGCTCCTTGGATAGTGGCTGAGACGTTCCTGAGACTTCTCCAGGTCCCTCGGCACCTTTTGGACCTTGGGTGAGGGCACCTGCAACCCAGCCTAGCCCTTACGACCGAAGCTCCAGGTTTGAAGTGTCCGTGGCGTGGGGGAGAAGGTCCAGATAATAAAGATATCCACGACTCGTATCAGTTCCCTGGGTGTCGCTGAGAAGGGAAAATGATGGAACAGTCCCCACAAAACTTCTCATCAGAAACCATTTATTTCCAAACTAATTTATTTCTCAAGAGTCCAAAACTTTCTGTGGAGTCCCGGCCCAGAAACTTCCCCTGGTCCCGATGGAGATCCAAGCTTCTTAAGCCTCAAACTCAAATTCGAAGTACTGTGGGTCAAAATAGTGGATGCGGACATAACCGTCCTCGCCGCCGCTGCTGTAGCTGGAGAGAGAGGAGCCAGGGACCAGTCAGGTGCCCACTCTGGGGGAGGCAGGCCTGGGGGGCAGGGCACGGTAAAGGGGGAGAGGCCAGACCCGGGCTGAGCTCAGCTCCCTGCACGGAGCCCTACCTCTTGCCATCCGGATGGAAGGCAACACTGTTGATGGGTCCGAAGTGACCCTTGACTCTTCCAAACTCTTCTTCAAAGGCCAAGTGGAAGAACCTGGAGGGGAATGGCGGGAAGGGACAATTCACTCTCCATCTCCTTCCAAGACTTACGTGAGACCTAAGTCCCCAAATGCAAAGTAGAGAGTAGGGAATGTGAACAAAATGAGACGAGGGGCAGGCTGGATAGCTACCTTCCTTACTGCGTGCTGTGCAGCACGCGTTAACTCATGAACTCACGCATTTACTCTGCACAACCGTACGAGGTAAGTGGATTATCGCTGTCCCCGTTATACGACCGAGGCTAATTGGCACAGAGAAATACAAGGATGTGTCCAGGGCTTCAGAGTGGGCCCAAGGTCATGCTGTAACTGCTGTGTCACACGCCTGTCCCAGGAAGGCCACAAACCTGGCTGCGCCTCCTAGCAGCCAAGGAAGTAAGGGAAGTCTCGGGTATATGGGTTGTGTCCAGCATGAAAGACACTCCAAGGGGTTTTGATTTGGAAGAGCCCCTCCCCCTTTACCTGGCCTCGAACTTGCCAATCCTGGTGGAGGTGGTGGTGACATCCATGGCTTCCTGACCACCGCCCAGCACCACCTGAAGGGAAGAAGAAACTCTAGACGGGCCCAAAGGGCAGGCAAGTCCATTTTCTGTGTCTTACCCCCAGCCCATAAGCTTTTAGTATCTCCCACGTCAGACTGGAAGGATGCTACGGGCAGGGCCCAACGGATACTTTCGCCACCTTCTGCCCTCTCCCCTGGGGCTTCCCAATCATTCGGCCTTCTCATCACTCTGGGAATCTTCTCTCTAGCTGACACCATTTCCCCCAGAATTCAGATCTCCATTGACACCTAGATGCTGGAAGCATTCTGAGGCCTCAGCAGAAGCCTGGGTGCGGTTCCCTTACATGGTCATAGTTGGGAGAGAGGGCAGCCGAGTTGACTGGACGTTCTGTCCGGAAAGTCTTCTGGTGTTCGAGAGTTGTGGAGTCAAAGAGCTAGAGAGAGAAGACAGGCGGAAAGCCATCTGTAAAAGGAGTCTTCTCGGGGGAAGTCGGGCAAGCTGAAAGTCTTGCAGGACGGTGGGAGCCCCCCGCCAGACCCCTGGCCCAAGCTCACCTTGGCTGTGTTGTCCTTGGAGGCCGTGACGAACATGGTCATGTCCCTGGATAACTGGATGTCATTGATCTGGCGGGAGTGCTCCTTAACATTCACCAGCACCTCTCCGGACTGGGGAAGGCGGGAAGAGGAAGAGGGAGGCTCTGGGTGGCCTGACCGCCACTGGCCCCACTGCTCAGCAGGGCTTCTGTGCTGCTCCCTGTCCCAGCTGAGGGAGGGGAGGTCTGGGTTGGGACGGCCTGTGTATCCCCTGAACCGACATTTACCCCCCTCCCAAGCACACACCCTAACCTGGCCCACGTATACACGTTTCATGAACACTCCTAGTCCATCTACGAAAATACACGTTTACGGTGACAAATCTATGGACCTATAATCAATCAGCACGTTACAAGGGCAGAGCGCTTTTCACTTACTCCTTTCAACGGTCACTGAATTGTGAACAGTCACGATTTGCCAAGCATTGTGCCATACACTCAACACCTCTTTTCTTTTCTTTCCTTCCTTCCTTCCTTCCTTCCTCCCTCCCTCCCTCCTCCCTTCTTCCCTCTCTCCCTCCTTTCTTTTTTGTGAGAGAAAGCGCACAGGAGAGGGGCAGAGAGAGAATCCCAAACAGGCTCTGAGCTGTTTGAACAGGGCTTGAACTCACGAACCAAGGGATCATGACCTGAGCAGAAATCAAGAGTTGGGCGTTCAACCGACTGAGCCACCCAGGGGCCCCTAAAGGACATTTTTAAAGGAAGAAAGTAAGGTTCAGAGAGGTGGTGTGACCCGCTGGAGATGGTGCAACCTGTAAGGGGCAGAGGGCCTGCGCTCACCCCTCCCCGGCCAGGGTCGGAGTCACAGTCCACAAGGACTGCTGTGTGTCCAGCCTTTCTGAGACCTTCTCCGAGGGCCATTTCACCTCCTGATCTCCCTTCCCACTCAGCCACCGGCTAGCCTGCACAGTACAAAGAGCAGAATTTGAGACTCTGCCCTCAAAAGCACCTTTCTGTGTCCCAATTTCTCTATCTAGGAAACAAGATTACTAAAAGCCCACCACCGAGGCTCACTGTAGGGACACTGGGATTGTCTTGTTTGACTTCATTGTGACAGGAATCTGGTCTACGTTGTGCAGACATTGGTTAGATGATTAAAAGGCCTTCTGAGGGGCACCTGGGTGGCTCAGTTGGTTGAGTGGCCAACTTCAGCTCGGGTCATGATCTCACAGTCTGTGAGTTCGGGCCCCGCGTCGGGCTCTGTGCTGATGGCTCATCAGAGCCTGGAGCCTGCTTCGGATTCTGTGTCTCCCTCTCTCTCTGCCCTTCCCCTGCTCACACTCTGTCTCTATGTCTCTCAAAAATAAATAAAAACGTTAAAAAAAATTTTTAAAGGCCTTTTGAGCACTGTGTCTCACACACATAGACCCTCAGAGAACTTTCCTTCCGAAAGGGAAGGAACTGATTTATTTTTGTTGTTGTTGCTTTAAAGTAAGCTTTATGCCCATTGCGGGGCTTGAACTCATGACCCCAGGATAGAACTTCGTGCCCTATGGACTGAGCCAACCAGGTGCCCCTTTCCTGAAATACTATTATTTTTTAAACTTAAAAAAAAAAGTTTGTTTATTTTTGAGAGAAAGAAGACAAGCGGGGGAGGGGCAGGGGCCAGGGGCCAGAGGATCTGAAGCAGACTCTGTGCTGACAGCAGCGAGCCCGATGTGGGGCTCAAACTCATGAACTGGGAGATCATGACCTGAGCTGAAGTCGGAGGCTCAACCGACTGAGCCACCCAGGCGCCCCGTTCCTGAATTATTTTTACCTATTCTGTGGGAAGGATGTACTTTTGTCTCCTCCGTCAGTGTGGACACATGGTAGGGACAGAGCTGGCTCCTGTTTCTCGGGGAGTAAGCACCAGCTCTTGCGCAGTCAGGCACAGATCAGGTCCACTCTGTGCTGGCATCGCGCATTAGTTACACCTTTGACTTTGATATCCATTCCCTTCCTGCAGGTAGGTCTGGGGCCTAGTGGACCACAGTCAGTGTTTGCTGAGTGACTGACTGACCTTTATGGTAGTACACGCGAGCACTGCCCAGGCGCCCAAAGGAGAAACCCAAGACAGCCTGGGCTCGGCCCTTCCCTCCCTCCCCGCATCTCATCGGTCACCCCTAAATATCTCTGGACCCTGTCTGGTGCTCCAGAGCTATCGCCTCATTCGGGCCCATTCTCTGAACTCCGCCTGCAAGAGCCTCAACTGAGAAAATCTGACCACACCAACAAGCAGTTAATGATTCCCTGCCGCCCAAGGAAAATCACAGTTCCTTTACCTCCTGAGACTCAAAAAATCTAGTTGCTATCCACTTTCTCCAATACTGTGTCCCAGCGACGCCGGACTCTCTCCCGACCAGTCCCCCTAGTCCCTTAACTCTGTGCTTTTGTGTGCACTGTTCTTCTTGCCTGTGGAATCGCCTTCTCTTCTTGCTTGAAGCTCTATTTTTTCTTCACAGCTTAATGTACGTGCCACCTTCTCTGTGACGGAGGGCACTTCCTGTGCTTGGCTGAGACCTCGCCGGGGGCACAGCTCACAACCTGACTCATGTGCTGGCCGTCTGCCGGTCTGTCTCCCCAGGGACACGGCCCACGTCCGATTCATGTCTGTGTCCTCAGAGCCCAGCATGAGGCCTGGCACTCGGCAGTGGCAGGAAAATGCTTCCTTGTGATCAGTATTAACCTATCCCGAGTACTCTGTGACAAGTTTTTCAAATGCCTGATGTCATTTGATCCTTGCAGCGTTCCACAGATAAACAGGCTCAGTGAAGTGACTTGGCTCAATCCACACAGCTAAAAAGCAGTGAGATCTGGATTTGAACCCAGCCCTTGCCCTTCACTGCTGTGCGGTCCTGCCTCTCGGGCCCCGCCCACCTCCTCACCTTGGCACTATACTGGTTGAGCTCTCCGCCCTCGTGGCCCGCGATGATGCACTCGCCCAGGGGTCCCCAAACGGCACTGGTGATCTTGGAGTCGTTGCAAGGGATCTTCATGTAGGGCTCGTTGTTGTCTGCGGGCAGCAGAAGAGGTCAGGCCCCGGGCTCTGGAGCTGCGCCCTGGACCCCAGCCCCGGTCCCGGTCCCCACCCCCCAGCGCCGCCTCACCGATCTGGCTTGGATCCCGCAGGTCAAAGAAGCTCACGAAGCACTGGTAGCCCATCTGCTTGTCCGTGGAGAACATAATGATGTTGCCCCCAAAGTCAAAGCCACACGTCCGGACAGCCGAATTGGTCTTGAGTAGGGCCAGCTGCTTCCCTGGGGACAGGCGGAAACCTGGGCTACCCCCTGTCCAACGCCACTGAGAGGACACACTCTAAATCTACCCATCCCCCGGTTCACTGCTTCTCCTGCTCTAGTGACCCCAACCCACCACTTCGGTGGCTACGCTTTGGCTCAAGCTTTTTAACTTCTTCTCCCTCGCTCCTCAGACACCCGCTGTGGCACTGCTCTCATAGCGGAGCGCAATGTATCTGTCTTCTGGAATTTCTCTGCGCATCTCCAGTACCCGGCACAGAGCCGCCACGGAACTGGGTGCCCTGTAAACATTTATTCAACGGAGCGGGTTAACAGGCTCCCGTGTCTTCGATCTGTTCTTCCAACGCTCCCCACTGCCACCGGAGTTTGCTAAAAGCAAACACGCTCTGCCCCGCTCAGGGAGCTCCACAGCAGGCCAGGTCCGACGGAACAAAGCCGAGCTCCTGAGTTCGGCGTTCGGGGCCTATTCTGACCCTTGCCGGCCTCGTCTTCTCTCCCGACTGTCTATTTCATCTCCTAAGAGGCAGAATCTCCCCACGGATCAGGTGACTCAGGCAGGACACTTGCCATGCTTTCATTCCCGTCTGTGCCAAAGTGATGGCCTCTTTCTCATCCTGTAAACCCCAGCTCAGATGACATTTTGCTTGGGAAACCTTCCCGGGTTGCTCCCGTCCCCAGCCCAGGCAGCCGGCTGCCCCCCTCTGCCTCTGGGGCTTTCTCCAACATGGCTTATATCTCACTGCAGTGCCTCTTCTCTTTCTTTTTTTTTTTTTTAAGTTTGTTTTCAGGGAGAAGGAGAGTGGGGGAGGGGCAGAGAGAGAGAGAGGGACAGAGGTTCCAAAGCGGGCTCGTACTCACGAACCGTGAGATCACGACCCGAGCCGAAGTCGGCCGCTCAGCCGACTGAGCCCCCCGGGCGCCCCATGCAGCGCCTCTTTTCCTGCCTGTCATCCTTTCCTTGTCTGCTTCTTGTTCCTCAGAATGGGGGCCATCTCTGGATTTCTCTCTATCTCCCCCAAAACCTGTTCACCTAAACAGGTATACCGTAGGTCCTGGCTGTTTGAAGAAAAAAGTGAATGATCCAGGCTTACCTGTTTCACAGTCCCAGAGACGACAGCTGTTGTCAGCTGAGCCGGTGAGGACATGTTTGGTGTCCCCTGAAGAGGGTGTTAAGAAATACGACCCAGCTCACCCGAGCCCCTGTCCTCCTGGAAAACCAATGGAGTCACCTCCCCATTCAGCCCCGGCCGGCCTTCCTTCCTCTCTGACCTCAGAACATTCTACCCTCCTCATCTAGAACCTGAACTCGTCCTGAATGTTTCCCCTGACTAGGGAACAGACGGGCGATTAGGAGGCAGGTATCGTTCCCGGGACCCACAACAGCAACCCAAACTCTCAGCTCGGCAGCCTCTCCGTTGCTGGCAGACCCTGGGAGCGCAACTCAGAGCAAAGACCAGGATACAGTCAGCGTCCACGCACCACACAGCGCCAGTATGGCCCATGTAAGTGCCCAGCCTCTCGCCGTTCACGGAGTACCATACGTTGACAATCTGGAGGAGTTAATGACAGTGACACACGGTAAACATCCCCAGCAGAGCAATGGCCTTCTATCTAGAGGTTCCCCAGGAGCCCTCCACAGCAGGGTGCTGGTAAAGAGACCAACTCCTGGGTTCTCCCCCTTCCTGCGGGTAAGTGGCAGGGGAGTCAGAAGACTTGCAAAACCATCTCCATGCTGTCGCTCCAATCCTCCCCCAAACTCTCCAACGCCGTGCTTCTCTCCTCTAAGCTTACTCTCCTATCTGTAAAGTGGCCACAACAATAGGGCCTTCTTCAAAGGGGAGCTGTGAGGCTTCAATAAAATGGTGTCTAAGGAATGTAAAATATAAATGACTAACAATTCTCCACTCATACACACCAGGTGCTTACTGTGCTAAGCTCCTTACCTGAAACTCACTTAACCCTGAAGGCAACCCCACGAGGGAGGTACTATGTGTAGCCATAATTTATTAAAAAGGAAATGGAGTTTAGAAAGATTAAATGACAGGCTCAAAGTCACACTGCTATTGGATGTGGGAGTCCCAATTCAAATTAGGTCTGTAGGCTTCCCAACTCCCACTTTTAGCCACTAGAGTTAACGTCTTCCATAGGGAGGTGTCTCAAAGGGCAGTGCTGGGGGGCGCTGTTTGCACTCAGTTAAAGGCAGGTTGGGGCCCAGAAGGACCGACTGAAACGAGACCAGGGACACCTCCATCAAGTCGTCCCTCACAGCCCAAGGATCAGCTTTCCTTTTCTAGAGGTGGTGTGTTCCCCTACCCTGGAAGAATAGTTGTGTTCTTTCTCAGAATGGTCTCTTCCCAGTCCCCTGAAGGAGCGGACTCTCATCTCCGTCCCCCTTTCACAATAGTCTTGCTTTTTTTCCTCCCAGCTACTCCTTTTTTCTACCAACAACTGCGTTTTTTCCCGGGAAAATGCTCTCGCCCATCTACTCCCGGATGGTCTCTCCCTACTTCTCAGAATGGGGCGCTCTTTGGTTCCCGCCTCGGGCAAAACTGGCTTGTCCACCCACCGCCCAGTGAGAGTGAACTCGCCCCCTCTCGGCCCCGGCTGCAAGGTCCCGCCGGCCCGCCCTCTGCCGACGCTCACAGGGTCTTTGGCCACCGTGAAGAGGAGATCTCCCTCGCGGTTGTACTTAATCTGCGTAATGGACCGCTCATGGCCCTGCAGCAGGATCGGCTTCTGTGGGGACAGGACGGGAGTGTCAGCGCCAAATATAGGCCCCTACCCCACCTCCAGACCCCCAAAGGCCCCCACGCTAACACCCCAACTCAAGGTACACTCACCATCTCGGCGTTGACGCGAGGAAAGCGGCAACGTGAGTAGGACCGGAAGAAGCTTTGGCGCCACTTCCGGATTGCGGGTCTCCGCCCCTTCGCTCCCGGAAGTTGCCGGGAGCGGCGTTGCCATGGCGGCATCTGTAGGTGGGTAGGCGGCCCCGCCCCTCTAGGGGCTTCCCGAACCCTGCCGCGAGTTCATTTCCTTCTCCACCTCCACCACTTGACCTCGACCCCTGCCCCGACCCCAAACTCCGGGTTCCGGGATCCTGCCCTACCCGCCAGTCTCACCCGGGGCGTCGGAGAGCGAAGGAGAGATGTGGTAGCTGCTGGCTGAGGAGGGGAGGCCAGAGGAGGGCTGGGCCCCGCGGGCGGCAGTTTGTTGGGGGTGAGGGTCACTCGCGTCTCCATCCAGGGCAGGTGCTGGCTCTGGTGCTGGTGGCCGCCCTGTGGGGTGGCACACAGCCGCTGCTGAAGCGGGCCTCCTCCCGCCTGCAGCAAGTTCATGAGCGGACCTGGGCCCGGCAGTTGCTGCAGGAGATGAAGACCCTCTTCTTGAACACTGAGGTGCGTCTGTGAATGGCCCCTTTCTCGTGCATAGCTGCTAAAAATTTGGCCTCTGGAGTCAAACAAGTCTGAGTCAGAATCTGCTCCCTACCAGCTTACTCGCTGGACGCTCTTAGATGAGACACTTGGCCTCCTTGAGCCTCAGTTTCATCATCTGTAAAATGGGAATGATGACGGTAACTATCTTACAGGGCAGTTGTGAGGATTCAGTGAGGCGAGGCACATAAAGCACTTAACTAGTACACAGTTAGTGTTCAATCTATGGCTGCTGTTACGAATATTTTATTATGGTGGTCCCTCCAGCAGACCTTTCCAAGGGAGGACTTGGGGCTTACATCGACCCTGGGGTGCGAGGATCTGGAGGACTACCTCCGACCTTGGGGCTGCCAGCCTAGGCTAGTGGGAAAGACAAGACACGGACACGACCACTTCTCAGGGCTAAGGGCTATGAAAGAGGGACAGGTTAGGTGCCCAGCATCACACTGACTGCAGATTTCTTCTCTTTCCAGTACTTGATGCCCTTTTGCCTCAACCAGTGTGGCTCCCTGCTCTACTACCTCACCTTGGCCTCAACAGGTGGGTTTCTGACTTGGAATGGCTCTGCTCAGTGGTGGAGGCCACCCAGAAGAGTCACTTGGGGAGGGTGCCTGAAACGCCTGGTTTGCATGAGTGCGGGAGAGCCCGCTGTCTCTGGTTCCCTCTTTGCACCCTCTTCTCTGAGCAGTTGGGGCCCAGTGGGCTGATTAGGAGTATGCCACCAGGCGTCTGGGTGGGCGTGAAGCCTGGCGGTCCTGCGCAGCGGTAGAGGAAGAGGGAAGGTTCATTTTGCTGTGCCAATGGCTGGCCTTGACACTCTGGTTTCTGCTGCGGGCTACCTGCCTGACCCCCCCTGACCCCGTGCAAGTCTCTCCATCGAGCGTTGGTTTCATAGTATGGTCTTCTTGCCATTGAGAGAATGAAATTCCGTGGATGAGAAGCATCGAGCAGAGTAGCTGGTGCACACAGGAGGAGCTCAGTAAATACAAATTTCCCTTCCCCCACTGACCGATGACTGTCCTCTACTGCATCAGATAGATACGTGCTAGTTTTACACATTTTATAGCCGTGCCTCAGAGAGAGTGCAGGTTTGGCTCCGGACCACCACAAGAAGACAAATCACACAACAAGCCAAGTGAATTTTTTTGCTTCCCAGTGCAGATAAGAGTTATGTGCAGGGGTATCTGCTGGCTCGTTGGTGGAGCTTGCAACTACTGGTCTCAGGGTCGTGAGTTTGAGGGGTAGAGTTAACTTAAGAATAAAATTAAAAATAAAAGTTAAAAACAAAAGTTATGTTTATACTATGCTGTAGCCTATTACGTGTGCAGCAGCATCATGTCTACAATGACCACACGTATTTTAATTAAAAAATACTGGGGGTGCCTGGGTGGCTCAGTCGGTCGAGCAATCGACTTCGACTTGGAGCATGGGTTTGAGTCCTGCGTCGGGCTCTGTGCTGACAGCTCGGATTTGTGTCTCTCCCTCTCTCTCTGCCTCTCCCCCCGCTCGTGTGAGCATGCACATGCGCTCTCAAAAAATAAGTTTAAAAAAAATTTTTTTTAACCTTAAGAAAATATTTTACTGCCGGGGCACCTGGGTGGCTCAGTTGGTTAAGCTCAGTTGGTCTGACTTTGGCTCAGGTCATGGTCTCACGGTTCGTGAGTTCAAGTCCTGCATAGGGCTTCTCGGTGACAGCATGGAGCCTGCTTGGGATTCTCTCTTTCTCTCTCTCTCTCTCTCTGCCCCTCCCTCTCACTCTGTCTCTCTCTCAAAATAAACTTAAATAGATAAATAAACATTAAAAATTACTTTATTGCTAGAAATGCTAACCATCATCTGAGCTTTCAGCAAGTCATAATCCCTGACCACAGATCAGCAGGACACATATGTAATAATCATGAAAAGTTTGAAATACTGCAAGTATTACCAAAATGTAACACAGAGATACAAAGTGAGCAAATGCTGCTGGAAAAATAACCATAGACTTGCTCAAGGCAGGGTTTCCACAAACCTCCAATTTGTTAAAAACACAGTATCTGCAAAGTGCAATCAAGAGAACTGCAACAGGAGCGCCTGGGCGGCTCAGTCGGTTAAGCGTCCGACTTCCACTCAGGTCATGATCTCGGGGTTTGTGGGTTCAAGCCCCGTGTCGGGCTCTGTGCTGACGGCTCGGAGCCTGGAGCCTGCAACCCGCTTCGGATTCTGTGTCCCATTCTCTCTCTGCCCCTCCCCTACTTGTGCTCTGTCGCTCTCTGTCTTTCAAAAATAAATAAATAAATGTAATAATAAAAAAAAAGAGCAGTGCAATAATATGAGGCAGGCCTCTCTTGGATTCTGCTCGCGATGCTCTGCAGCAGACGTGAGGCTCTCCACGCAGGGGATGAAGTTACCAAACTTGGGGCCATTTATTTCCCTTCTTGGAAGTCCCAAGCATGTTAGCGCAGAAGGATTTGAAGCTATGTGTTACTTCAAGTTTATGTTCTTGAAGTTAACTCTGAGAAGTCCCCCTGCTGTGGTTCACCTCTCCTGGAATCTCACCCAGGCCCCAGATACCTCTGGGGAAGCCCTCAGAGGCCATAGGAGGGTGAGGAGACAGGCTGACCTCCAGAGCTGCAACTAGAGGCACTGCACTTTTATTTCATCTCTTTTATCTTGGGGGCTTCTCATAAGACATCTTTTTTTTTTTTAATTAATTAATATTCAGAGAGAGTGTGAGTGGGGGAGGGGCAGAGAGAGAGGGAGAAAGAGAGAGAATCCCAAGCAGGCTCTGCACTGCCAGCACAATGCCTGATGTGGGGCTTGAACCCACAAACCACGAGATCATGACTTGAGCCGAAATCAAAAGTCAGACGCTTAACCGACTGAACCACCCAGGCGCCCCAAGTTATCATGTTTTTTTTTAATGTTTATTCATTTTTGAGAGAGAGAGACAAAGCATGAGCAGGGAGGCGCAGAGAGAGGGGGAGGCACAGAATCCGAAGCAGGCTCCAGGCTCTGAGCTGTCAGCATAGAGCCTGACACGGGGCTCGAACCCAAGAACTGTGAGATCATGACCTGAGCTGAAGTCAGACGCTCAACTGACTGAGCCACTCAGGAGCCCCCCAAGATGTCATTTTAAAAAAAATGTTCATTTATTGATTTTGAAAGAGAAAGTGGGGAAAGGGTAGAGAGAGAGGGAGCGAGAGAATCCCAAGCAGGCTCTGTGCAGAGCCTGAAGCAGGGCTTGATCTCATGAACTGTGAGGTCATGACCTGAGCCAAAATCGAGAGTCGGGTGCCTCAACTGACCAAGCCACCCCGGCGCCCATAAAACATCATTTAACAGAAAGTTTGAGGGGCACCTGAGCGGCTTCGTCGGTAGAGCATATGACTCTTGATCTCGGGATTGTGAGTTCAAGCCCTATGTTGGGTGTGGAGATTACTTAAATAAAACTTAAAAAAATAATAATAAAATAAAGCTTGAAAAGTAAATAAATAAATAAATAGATAATAAACAAACAAATAAATAAATAAATAAAAGCAAGTTTGAAAGCCTCTGGCACTCCCTGTGGCCCGAGAACACCAGCTGACTGCCCGTCAGCCCAGCCCTTTACCACGTTTTGAGCAAATGGCAACTTTAGGGTCCTGTTATTCCATCTACGCCCATCCTTTAGCATCTGCCTGTTCTAGAATCAACAGCAGTGGTCACTTATCAAGGGCGTAGATCTTCAGCCAGGGGCTAGACACATTATCCTGTCTCATCTCACCGCAGCTCTGTGGTGCGGAGATGTCGTCACCTTGCTATCACTGTTGTAGGCCACAGGGGACAAGGACCTCACCAGGGCGTCACGGGGAGACCTAGGTCACCAGGGCGTCACAGGGAGACCTAGGTAGGCCTCACTCCAGTGCCCGTGCTCTTCCAGAGCCTCGTGCCGCTTCCCTCCCCCACCTTCTGTTGCACCCCAGTCATTAGCAGTCATCGCATTCCATGGAAGGTGTGTGAGCCCCTGGAAGCGGCTCTGAGGAGGTAGTTGGGTCAGTTTCTTGGATGGGGAATGCCATCCATGTCAGGGACTCTCGGGAGGAGAGGCAGGACAGTTCCTCCTGTTCCTGAAGCAGGTGAGGCCGGGGATGCTGGGAAGGAATGAGCGGACTGAGGAGCCAACGCGAGCACTGGGCCTGGCAGTTACTAGTCTTGTCGTCATAAGTAGCTCGGTGTCTGATTTAAACCTTTTCTTTTTTTTTTTTTAGTATGCTCATGTAGTAAGCACACTTAGCAGGTCTGTCTTGTTAAAAAGTTATTATTTTTTCTTTTAAGTAAGCGTAACGCCCAACGTGGGGCCTGCACTCACGACCCTGAGATCAAGAGTCACAAGCTGGACCGACTGAGCCAGCCAGGTGCCCCTATCTTCTTAGAAAGTCTTAAGTGTAACTTTTTAAGAAGATAGGGGCACGTGGGTGGCACAGTCGGTTAAGCATCTGACTCCTGATCTCAGCTCAGGTCATGGTCTCAACAGTTCAAGCCCTCGCATCCGGCTCGGCGCTGGCAGTGCAGAGCCTACTTGGGATCCCCTCTGCCTCTCTCCTGCTCTCTCTCTCTCTCAAAAATAATTAACTAACTAAATAAATAAAATTCTCAGTTGGTCTCGATTTATGTGTCCTCTCTGAGCTTGTTTCCTTTATCTATGCAAAATGACACTGCCCTTCTTGCAGTGTTGTGGGAAGGTCTGTATACAAAGCACCCGGCACACATTTGCACTTACTAAGTGGTGGCCCTGGTTTCGCACTCATCCTGCTGCATCCTTTGGGCTTTGTGGTCTGTCTGCCCAGAAATCCCAGAGGTCTCAGAAGCTGAGTACAAAGACTTTGACCTTATCAGCAAACCAGGGTGGGCCCAGACCACCATATAGTTCAGGTTTTCATGCTGGTATTGAGGGAGCACCGAATTTAGAGTCAGGAAACCTTGCTTGAATCTTGAGCTTTGCTCTGATTTCATCCAGAAAGAGATACTTTTTTTATTTTAAACAGACTGTCTTGGGGCGCCTGGGTGGCTCGGTTAAGTGACCGACTTCAGCTTGGGTCATGATCTCACGGTCTGTGATTTCGAGCCCCGCGTCGGGCTCTGTGCTGACAGCTCAGAGCCTGGAGCCTGCTTCAGATTCCGTATCTCCCTCTCTCTCTGCCCTTCCCCTGCTCATGCTCTGTCTCTATGTCTCTCAAAAATAAATAAACGTTAAAAAAATTTAAAACAAACAAACAAACAAAACAACAAAAAACCAGACTGTCTTGATAAACTGTGTTTTGTGCCTAGAAAGGCATTTTTTGGCATCTCAGAGGTTTTTTTCATTCTGATCACTCAGATCTGACCCTGGCTGTACCCATCAGCAACTCTCTGGCCATCGTCTTCACACTGATTGTTGGGAAGGTCCTCGGAGAAGATATTGGGGGGAAAGGTAAGTTAAACTGCCTGCAAGTGCGGAAAGCCGCTACGCTACGTGGGCCTCGCCACCCCTGGATAGTCCTTTCCCCGGAGCCATCTCCCAAGGGCGGGGGAGGAGAGGCTCTTTCCCCACCCCGCCCCTTTCTTCTGCAGCTCTGCCTTAGAGCCATCAGAGACTCCTTCCCCTCGGCGTTCTGGGGACAAACCCCCTCTGAGCTGGTCGCTCGGCCCTGCGCCAGCTCCTCCTGGCACGGCCGGCCTCAGCCCCTCGATTTCTGCCCATTCTCCCAGGAGCATTCACGGGCATGGTGCTCACCGTGGCAGGAATTACACTCTGCGTCACGAGCTCCGTGAGCAAGACCCAGGGGCAACTGTCCGCCCTTTGAGTGGGCCGATGCCACCCTGCAGCGCTTCCGTGTCCGGGAAGCCCCTGAGCCGTGAGGTGCAGCCACCGAGCAGCCAGCCCTAGCACTTGCGCCTCTGAGCCTCAGTGTCCTCCTCTCTCGGGGGGCTGAGAGCTACCTCGTGGTGGACCGCACAAGAGGGCTGGAGCGAAAGGCGTCCGTAACTTCCGAGATCTGTTCATCTGCTGGGATTTAGTACAAGAGACTTCACACTCGCCCAGCCACCTTTCTGCTCCAGCAGCCCTCTTCCTGCTTTCGTGTCAGGCCCCCAGCCCAGCCACTGTCACCCTGGCCGGATCCAGACCGTCGCAGCGGCAGGGTCCATGGACCGCATGGAGACGGCCAGCTGCAGTCTGAGCCAGAAATGCAAACAGGAGGCCTCCAGGGCTGTCAGGGCCTCCGCTGGCTGAGGGGCGATCTGAGGAGATGAATGGCAGGTGTAGAGGAAATGCGCCGTCTAATCGCCTTGCCTGTCCCACCCATGCGGTGGGGGGGAATCCTCACCTGCCCGCCCCTCTCGGCCAGCCAGCTGCCTGCTGGCCCAGCACAACCTCACTCCAGCCATGTGCACGGTGCCTGCCGAGCAGTAGCCTCAAATAAACCTGCACTAAACAGACGGAGGATAGTAAGTATTCTTTTATTGTGACGGGCCTGCTCCCAAGTTTGTAGCCTCTCCTCCAGGGTTGGTTGGCTCCTCTTTCTGGCCAGAGAACCCCTCAAGGACATGGCCTCCATGGCTAGGGCGGCTCTACTCGGAAGGCAAGTAAGACTTGGATGTGGGTTTAGGAGCAGAAGAGTGGGCAGGGCTGAGGGGGCTAAAGGGCATCCTGTGAGGCCAGGCGGGGCGCCGGGTCCCCTGGAACAGGCTGCTGGAGGCAAGGATAAATGGTGGCTGCAGAGTGGTCGCCCCAGTTCCCGGCTGGAGCTGCTGGTGCCCAAGATGGCAGAGCCGGGGCTGAGGCTGGGCTGGCTGCCCCAGGCCCCGGCTGCTCTTCCAGGCCCCGGGCCTCGTCCACCATCTGCGCTGCCCTCTGGAGGAGGCGGAAGGCCGCACAGAACGGAGCATTAGCTTCCCTTGTCTCCTCCAGCCCTCAGCTGAAGCTTCTGACCCCAGGAAAGGAAGAGACTTTAGAAATTCGGCTCTGCTTCACACTCCTAACACATTTAGGAGGTGGGGCCTGGAGAATTTGATCTGCTTACAGCCCCAAGGGGGAGCTGCTGCTGGGACCCAGGGCTGCCATTCCAGCTCAGGAGCCCTGAACCAACATACTGCTTCCAGCCCCAGCGCACCTGATCCAGGGGTTCCTCTGCGCAGGTGTCTTCATCATCCGGCACTTCCTGGGCCCCCGCTGTCTCCTTCCTTGGGCGGGTGGCCGCGTACACTCCCTTGACTCCTGATGAGGGATGCAGTGCTGGCTTCCGCCCAGGCTGAGGAGCCATCTCTCCCTTGACCTTCTCTCCAGGCCCCTACCCCTGCCCTCCCCTGAGCCTTGCTCCCCGTTCCCTACTGCCTCAGAGGATGGCGGCATAGCTCCCAGGCAGGCCTTTGGCCCCCAGCCCTTTCAACCCCCCCCGCTGAAGTTTCAGTGCTTTGAGTTTCCCTGGGCCTCTTTTCATGTTGCCAGGCTCCTGCGAAGAGGCTGGGGGTGCGTATGCACATGGGGGAGCAGGAAAGATTTGTGCGGAGGTCAGGGCCGGCTCTGTACCCTGGCACTCTGCCCCCACAGACCTCTCCCATGACAGCAGGGACCATCCTGTGTCACTGTCAGAGGGTGGGTGAGAGGGGCCCAGGATCCCCTCACCTGATGGAAACGAGAGAGCGGGGAGCCTGCTTCTTGGCTGAATGGCCTGCTGGCGTCCGGCGTAAGAAGCAGATGGCTCAACTTGGCGTGGCTCCTTTGGAGAGGGCTGGGTTGCCTGTGCCCCGTGGCCGTGGGCCTGTAGAGGGAATACTGGGTTGGGGCTGTGGGCGCTGGCTGCTCTTGCCCTCTCTCCTGCCAGGCCCACGCTTGGATGCCCTTGGTGTCTGCAGGAGCTGGGGAGAGATGCCGTCTGTCTTCACAGCCTGCATGCCCCCTCCCGGCCCCCTCTTCCCGTCAGGCTGCCTTATCCAGGGACAGAACAGCTGGTGCTTGGCACTCAAGAAGCCCAGTGAAGCCAGGCTGTGTCCCCCGAACACCCCCCGCCCCCGGGTGCTCACTGGCTCATCTTTTGGGAGGGCTCAGGCCTGGGACCGGCTGAGGAGCGGACAAGCTCTTTTGGATCTTGCCGTGCCAGAGATGCCAGTTTTCCCTCCCAGCATCCACGCTGGCAGGAAGGCAGCAGGACCGGCAGCTCAGTCTAAAGACATAGAGCCTGGCTGGGCTGTCTTTTAGACCAGGTTCTGGTCTGGCCTCTGCCACTCAATCATTGTGTCATCCTGAACAAATCAGTTCCCTCCTTCGAACTTCAGTGTCTCCACTAGAAAATGGGAACGATAACCTGTTTCACAAGGTCATCGAGAGGACACAGGGAGGTGTGGTGAGAGCCTGAGCTGGAGGAGAGGTCAGCCGGTCACCCCTCTTCTTTCCTGCCTCCCATGGCCTCCCCCATCACCTACCCGCTGCTTGTGGGACCTAGACTTTGGGTCTGGAGGGTGCCTGTGACAAAAAAAAAAGACAAGGTTTATAGTAGGCAGAGGACATGGAATCGGGGAAGTTTCCACTGCTCTACCCTGCCTCCCGCCGCCTCCCGCGTACATACCAGCAGCCGCCGTGCAGTGAGGGGCTAGGCACCAGCAGCTCCAGGTAGGGGAGGGCCCTGAACTCCTCCTCTCCCACAGCCACATAGTAATGGCCATTCACCAGAGCCTCTCTTGCTGACAGTGGGAGCCCTTCCAGGGTGCAGAGTCTGGGAGAGAGAGGGAGGTGGCTAAGGGCCCGCGGACAAGACGCATGTTCACCTTCAGCAGACTGTGATGGGGTGGTACAGCTATTCCAAGGTACCCTTTGGCCACTTGCCTCTGGACATCTGGGCCAGCCACTGAGGCTCTGCCCTGGCTCCAAGGTCTGAGCACAGAAGGAAGTCCCACTGGGGGAAACGTGCTTCTCTTTTGCCTTGTCGTCCTCAAGGACAGCCGAAATCAGTAGGGAGACGCCCCTTAGGGACGTTTGGGTCTCCCCAGTCCTCATACTTACTTGCAGACAGCGCCGGTCTGTAGTTTGGCCTTCTTAGTCAGGAGCCTCAACACTGTTTTCCAGTCCTCGCTGGCAGCCTGGGAAATCTTCAGGCTAAATGGGGGACTTAACAGGTCCCCATTCCTGAACACACTGGGACAAAGAACAGCCTGGTAAGGAGAAGGGTCCCCAGGACTCCCCACATATGAGAGGAAGAAGGGCGGCACGGGCCCAGAAGACGGTCTAAGAACGTTGGTCCATTTTCACCCATCAGGCACGTTGGGACTTTTTATATCCCCCCCAGAGCCCAGGGCCTTCTGGAACAATCCCACCCACATCTTCTTGGTCTTACTGTAACAAAATCTGCTCCTGCTCCCCGACACCCGCACTCACTGGATATAGCAGGGGGAACCTGCAGGTGGTCGCGGTCCACAGGTCCCATCACACGGGTAGTGAGTCACAGGAGGACCCTGAAACCCAAGTCGGGCCCCCAGTTCAGGAGAGAGTTGAGGCCTTTGGTTAGGGGTGGGTTTGTCCGGGGTGGGTAGGGTGGATGAAGGAGGCAGTAGGGAGGGATGAAACGGGTCACAGCTCTCACCAGAGGGAGCTTCTGCCTCCCTGCAGTCACATTCCACATTCCCTTGCCCCCATGTGTTTTATAGCTTCCTCTCTCCTTTGGGGACCACAGCCTGGAGGTAAAGGGAGGGGCTGGGAAAGGAGCAAGGGATAGCGTCTTGAAATCCTGCACCCCAGGAAGGGTAGCAGCCAGCTCCAGAGAGGGTGTGGAAAGTGCCCCCTCCCCCCCATAGAACTGGCAGATCTTGCTACTTCCAGGGCCCCAAGACGGGGGAGAAGACAGAGGGTTAGAAGCCAGCCCTCCGCCCTCCTCCTCCCACCCCCTGGCACTCACTGATAGTCTGCTGCTCTTTCCACCTGGGGCCTTCTGTCCAGGAGGTAAATAGCTGAAAAGACAGATGGGTCACAGGCCATCTTGGGAGCCTGGGACCTCAACACCCTGCTAGCCACCAGAGGGAGGGTCTGGGGCTCAGCTTACCAGGTATCTAGTCCCCCTGGAACAGTCTCCAGACACCTCGGTCCAGAAACATACTGGCCCTCAAACCTGCCTTAGGGCCCTGCATCAGGCTGCCCCATCCAGACTGGGGCCTCAGACACAAACCATGAAGATTAAAGGTCAAGAAAAACTAGTTCATTAAGCATCTTACTGTATCTCAGAAGTTCTCTCATTTGTGAGGTTTTCTCTCATTTTCTAGAAGACTGAAAGTTAAGCTCAGATACTCAAATTCTTTTTCTATCTTGGAAGGCATGGCCCCAGCCCAGCAGGGAGCACAGGAGGCCTACTCACAGCAAGGAGGGAGTGCTAGATGGATTTAAGTGTGGGTGGGGGGGGGGTGGTGGTGGTGGTAGGACCCAATCAAGAGCCTTTAGAAGAAGGGGCTCAACCTGCAGGAGAATGTTCTGGTCCTGGCTAGGATGGGCATAAAGATCAGACTTCGGAGCCATAGCTCCACTATTTGTGGTGTACTCTTAGGCAGGTTTCCTTGATTTCCTCCTAAAGAACAGGGATGAGTCCGCCTCCTGCACAGGGCTGCCACCCTCCAGAAGAGAGCACGTAAAGGGCCCGCTCGTACACAGTAAGTCCTGGACACGGGCTACTGCCGCTCCCGCAGTCGCCCCCTCCCGAGGCCCGAAGCAGCCCCAGCCCACTCACTGCAGCTTGCGGAATCTTTCAAAGCCAGCAGCCACGTACTGCCCTCCATTCCGCAGGTCTGCCAGCTCCGTGACAGGGTGGCCATGACGAGGCGTGTAGAGGGCCCGCACAGCCACCGGGGACTGCACAGCCGATGTCACCTCACAGAGGAAGGTCTCCAGGGTGGGGAAGCGGCGTTGACTCACCACCAGCTGGCGGCCTGGGGAGAAGGGGTCCCCATTCCGGTAAACCACTACCCTCTTGGCTGCTGGATGGCCACCACCAGCCATGGTGTGTCCTCAGCAAGAGACGCAGAGCTGTTGCCAGGCAACTAAGGCAGGCCGGGAACAGTGCCAATCAGAGGTGGAGTCCTGCGCGCTCGCCCAGGAAGGTGGGGAGAGACTGCAGGAGCATCTGTGTTCAGGGTCTCCTCCAGCCTGTCCTCGGTGGATCCGATCACTCTTCTGGAAGGGAAGACCCTGGGGCTCGGCGGGGGAGGCAGTGGCAGAGATTGCCCTGCAACACAGATGTTCCGATACTGGACAGAGGGAGGAATTCCCAGAGGCTCTCTGCCACCCTGCAGCCCAAGGGCTGAGCCCAAAGGTAGATCAGCTTTGGGGACCATTCCAAAGGACGGCCAGTCTGCCCCCGGACTGTGATTCCCAGCCAGCCCTAGGGAAGATGCCCCGGGCCAGCAGGAAACGAACAGGGGGGCCAGAGTCTGTCCTGAACAGAGGCACATGAATACAGCCAGGTGCAGAATCCAAAAAAAAACCTTTATTCTCCACCAGGCTCCCCACCTCACTTATCCCAGGTAACTCCCTGCCCCCAAATTTGGAGTGAGCCACAGGCAGAGGATAAAAGAGTGTCTTCCCTCCCCCCCCCCATCCCGCCCCATACCGGTGCCAGCTCTTTGCTCCAGCTTCTCTTGGCCCCATGAGCCACCAACGGCCAAGGGCAGGAGGTAGAACAAGTACCAGGGAGCAAGGATGAGACCCCGGCTCCCCAAGGTCTAGCCTGGGGGTCCCGTTTTCCACGGCTTGTCCTTCCAGTGGGCCTCTCCTGTGTGGGCAGACTCTGTCAAAGCCAGTGTCTTAGGCGGCCTCGATTGCCATGGTACAGACCTCAGATTTTTCCATTGTTCATGGCTAGGTTCACTGGAGGTTCTATCTCCGGAGCTTTTCTCACTAGGGATCTGGCCCTTGGGTGGTTTAGTCTTCCAGAGACCCTGGCCACCACGCTCTGCCAAGGTCTCGCCCCAGCTGCCACGGTCCTCTGAGAGGCCCGAATCTCGTGGCCTAGCTCTTTGGCAGTCGGGCTCTTTGCGTTCTGGCTTTCTGGGAGACTTAACCTCAATGTCGGGGTCCTCACAGAGTGTGGGCACCTGCTTCCTGGCCTTTTCAGAACAGTAGCCCCGAGGTTCAAGGCCTTTGGGGCTCTGGTCCTCCAGGACTCTCAGCAGCAGCAGGCTGGGCCCTCCAAAGGTCTTTTCTCCACCGTGTGGCTCTCCGGTGAGCCTGTCCTCGAAGGCCCGGTCGTCGGGTGGTGTGGGCAGCCGTGCTCCAGCCCTCCTGTTGCCGAGCTCCCTGCGCTTGACCCCAGCAGTGGTTTTGTCCGTAGGGGCCAGGCCCTCCAGGGACCTGTGGGGCTGCGACTGCAGCCTCCGGCAGGAGTTATCCACATGGTCTGGCTCTTTAGCAGTCCTGTCTCTGTAGGACCTGTCTTTCAGTGGCGAGCTTGTCTGTGACCCAGCCCTCTCACAGGTCTGGGCCCTATGGCCTGGGCATGTGCCGGGCTTGTCTCTTGTCTGGCTCGCCTCCGGGAATGTCAGTGTCTGTTTGAGAATCAGGTACTGTTGGGGAAGAGAAAAGACACTGTACCAGGCAGGACTGCCTGAGCACAGCGGGAGGCTTTTCCCTCAACCCTCCTCACCCACCCCACCCCCCCGCCCCCGGCCCTAATTGTGCAGAAAAGCCTCCAAGTTAGTGGCTACCTCCTTACGGCTGTTGATGGCCTGTTGGAGCCACAGCAGTTCCATGGCCAGGTGGCTGTGGTGATACTGGAGCTCCTGGAGCTCGGGCTGGCTGTGGGGCAGTCCTGGACCTACGGCTTCTGTGAAAGGGGGAGGAAAAAAGGGAGATGGCTTTTAGGGATATACCCTGGGCACTGGCCTACCATTTGGCCCTGACACTCTCCCCCTGCCCACCCCTGAGTTGCCCTTAGCCAGGCATCAGGAAGGAGAGAGAGAGATGTAGCTTATCTAGTACAAGCCTTTGACGTTTCAGAGGGAAAAGCAAAGGCCTAGAGAGCGTCTGAGGGTTGCCCTCAGTCTAGGCAGAGAGGTACCTGGGTTTTCCACCCTTGACAGATCTCTGGTCTCCTCCTGGCCGGGATTCCTGGCTTTCCTGCTGTGCGCATCCTGAGGCCGGGGACTGTCACCTCTGCAGGGAAGACTTCCTGAGTTTGCTGCGCTCTCTCCTGATTGCTTCAGCATCATCCCCCCCAAGACACCTTCTTTCTCAGGTTCTTCACGTGAGAAGCGGCGCCCCCGTTGCTGTTCTGGATTTGGTGCCCTCTCTTGGAGTTTACAGGTCCGACGGGATTTTGCTTTCTGAGGAATCAGATGTAGGAGAAGCCCACAGCTAACCCTTCCAGATATCTGGGTGCCAAGATTTGGCATATAAGGCAGTAAGGATTGAGGACTGGGACTGAGGGGTGGAGTCTGTTGGTCCGTCCATTGAGAAAAACTTGTCAACAGGAAGGGTGGATTCTACCATTTCCATGGATCCCCTGCTCAGGTCCCTCCTTGCCCTCCCTTCTTCCACTGGGGTGTGTACTACCTCTGGGAGAAACTGGGGCCTGGGAATCCAGCCGTCTGTCCACTGAAGCGTGCCCAGGTCACCCTCGATTTCTCGTACAACAGCCTCATACTCCTCTCGCAGTCTCTGGATGTGGCGTCGGACCAAGAAGCCCCGGACGCAGGCCTGGTGTGGAGAATAAGGGAAAAGAAACGCTTAACACTGCAAAAGTGGGGGCCTCCTGGGGGATTCTCCTGGAGAGCTCATCCCAGTGACTCTATGAGGGGACCCGGTCACGGGAGAAGGACGAGGTGACGCTGTGCGTCAGGGCAGTCTCCGGAGGATGGTGGGCTGGATCCCCCTCTTCGATCTGACGCCCTTCCGCCACTTCCCGGATCCCGCAGGAACGTGTGGTGGGAGTAGAAGGCCGGTGGGGGTCCGTGGGTCCCAGCATTCGTCAGGGCGGTGGGGGTGGGTCGGTAACTCTGGACGCGGGCACGAGGGTAGGTGACTGAACGTGGTAGCCTCATCTCGTTCGAAGACGTCAGTCCGAGCCCCCGTGGTGGCAATCACGCACCCCCAACCTGCTCCGCACCTGCAGCACCGACACTCCCCGTATCAGCCGCTCCCGCTCCATCCCGGCGCCAACTGACCGGCCGCCTACCTGGCGCCTGCGCCCTACGTCACTAGCCCGCGCCGCGCGCAGGCCCCGCCCCTCCGTCTCCACGGCAACCGTCTTGCTCTCACGGCGGCGGCCAGCGTCCTGGCGACTGTCAGCGTCCTGGCGACTGCCTCCAACTCCCAGAACTACGCTGGGAATTCCAGCCCCCCCGAGCGGTTCCTTCCAAGCCAGTGTGTCGCGCATGGCTGTCTTTGCGGAGGCGGGGGCCTGGGGTCCCCGGGCCAGTAAACGCGCAAGGAGGAGAGGGAGCACACGAAGCCATGGTCTTTCTTTCTTTCTGATTTAATTTCATCCAGCGCCCCCCACCCCCATAGCACCTGGGGGGCCGCGGAATACCAGATCGAGTTTGTAAAAAGTCACAGTTTGAAGGGAATGAGAGAGGCAGTCTGGGCCTGGGTCCGACACCTACACAGCCGACTGCTCTCAGGCTCGGCATTCTCAGCCAGGTGCAGCTTCTGTCTGTGCCAGTCAAGGGTTGCAATGCTTTGGACTCCGGTCATTCCAGCCCTGGCTCCCCATCCCGAACAGGCTTAGTTTCCTCAACTGCACCAAGGGGCAGGAGCGAAGGACTCAGGTGGTCCGGGGTCCAGGTTGCAGTCCACCCCTGCCCTTCTTGCTAGATGGCTTCCCCCTTCTCTTTACGGGTACCCACACTATTTTTGGCTGAGACTAGATGTGGAGACCATCTAAATCAGTGAAAATAATTGTTAAATGTTGAGAAAGTAGTAAGACATCGGACAAGTTTTGCCATGGATTGCTGTCAGTAAAGAACTCGCAACGATTTTTGGTTTTTGTTTGTGTTTTAAGTAGGCTCTGAGCCCAACACGGGACTTGAACTCATGTTCCTGAGATTAAGAGTCGCATGCTCTACTGACTGACCCAGCCTGGGGCCTCACTTGCAAAGATTTTCATAAGTAGATAAATAACATTCCCTGCAAGTACTTTTCTCCTGATATTCGGGAGAAATCTGTGTGGAGGCAGTTTGGGGCTAATTCTGCTTTAGCAGGACTGAAAGGGGAGCTGTTGGTTATATGGTAAATACTCCCAGAGGGCGGTAGGGAGGAGAAAATGGATTTCTTCTGTGGAAGCTGGGGACACACATACCCGCTGCAAGGTCCCCTGAAAAGGATACATGGAGTTACTAAGATCTTCCAGCTGTCAACAGAGAGAAAGGGAGGTCTCTGTCAGGAGAGGCACCAGGCTCAAACCGAGACGCTTTGCGAGTCATCTTCTGGTGGGGGTTGAGGCTCCATGCACCCCCAGATTTTCCCCCCACCTCCCCCAGTCTAGGACTAGTCTTAGGATCATGTACCTCCCCCACCCTCTAATGTCCCCAAGAACCGAAGCACCCAGCCCTGACCCACATTACTAAGCAGCTGGTCCAGGTTGCGGTCAGCCATCGTCTTCTTCTGCTCCTCAGGCAGTCTCTCGGTGACCCCGTCCTCCTCCTCTTCCTCCTCCTCCTCTTCCCCACACACGTCTAGGCTGAAATGCAGCCGGGCCAGCTTCTCCTGCATCTCCCGCACGTGCTCCAACTGCTCAAAGGAGCATTCCTTCCCTGGACAACACCTGTCTGAGCCCTGGGAGCAGCTGGGCACCCTGGCTCCAGCCACCGCCCAGACACCAGGCCCTCCAGCCTCACCACCCTCCCCCGCCCTCCCCCACCCCAACCCAGCCCACGCACTCACCGAAGGCCTGCAGCCGGCCTGAGTGAAAATCATTGAGCAGGTTCAACAGGCCCCCCTCCATCTCATAGACGTCCGTCCCCTCGGTCAGAAACGAGTGCTGCAGCGGGGTGCCTGCAGAGCCGCCCCCACTTCCGGCCAACACTGGGCGGCACTTCTCCTTGCCAACCCTGGGTGGGGTGGGCACGGACCATAGTCACAGGGCGGGGGACCCGAAGGTCTTTTATGCCATCTGTCTACGCACTAACTCCTCTTCCTATCTGCTCCCAAACGGAAAGGGATGTTTGTTCTTCTGTCCTCCCCTGGCCCCGGGATTGGGAAGGGAAGCGAGTGGGTGAAGAGGGGTTAGGCACAAGAGGTCAAAAGAAGTCTTTCTTTGCGGGCGACACTCATAGCCAGCACCATGCCTGGAAGGCGGCATTTGGGTTCTTGTCTGAGCCCTGCACTCATCCCTCCCATGGGCGAATCACTTGTCCTCGGGGACAGTCACTCCTTATTGCCACTAGAGCCATCCTACCTCTCCCCAAAATGTCTTTTGGCATTCCTCTTCTATTGCAAAACTGTTCTGAATTTTCCTTTGTCCCCAGGATAACACCGAAGGACCCTTCCCAGCCTGTCCTCCCTTACCCACCCCTTCTCTTCAATTGCATTTCCTGCTGTTCTTGCTCCAGCCCTGAGCTTCAGCGACACCCTACTGCGGCCTGTCCCCAGCCCTCTCTCTTGAGCAGGTAGTGCGCAAAGCCACAGGGAGGCAGAGTAATGGGAGAAAGAACAGGTTGTGTTTAGCGGGAAACAAACAGGGACACATTTAGGGTAGGATGAAAATTCTCTATCATTAAGAAAAATTAAGCAGAAAATTCAAATTGTACACCCGAGCATCCCCTTACCGTCTCCTGCTCCGTGACACTCCAGGGCCACCAACCACCTGTGATTCTGGGAACCTTCCAGGCAACGTATTTCTTCCCTATTTATGTCAGGCAAGCCCTTCAGCTTGGACGTGGTCTGTTCGGTGGGCCCTACAGCCTCTCACTTTCTGTCAGCGTTGCTCACTCCCTGCTGAAGGCCTCAGCACAGTGTGGGATCCCAGTGACCCATCTAGCGGCTTCCTTACACTGAGGGCAAGGACTAGGTCTGAGGCGTCTCTGAGTTCTTAGCCCAAAGGGAAGGCGTCAATCATCGCTAAGTAACTAGGCTAAGGCTGGCTTTACTTCCTTCCCACAAGGCTTGAGTTGGGGTCCCTCCCTCCTTGCCCTGCTTTTCTTCTGTACCCACCTCTTGAACTTGGCTCGCTGTTTGGGGGACGGCAGATGAGGGAGTCCCAGGGCTAAGGAGCCGCTGTGGCTGGTGGGCACAGGGACCCTTCGTAGTGTGCCCGGGGCCTGGGCTGGCTGGGTCAGGCAGGGCTTGGGACTCCTTTTCTTCTTCTTGTCCTCCATTGGATGCTGGCTGAGCCTCAGGTCCCACTGAGACAATGAGGGGCTAAGTCGTCACTTCACCCAGCAAGCCCTGAGAGCTGCAAAGGAAGGGCCCTGGGACGTTCTAACTGTCCCCTCACAACGGCTGGGACCTCTGTCCCCTTCTCTGTCAAGTATGGGCAGGGCCAGTATGCTGGGGTCTTGGATATATATGTGAAGGACCTTCCGTGGCCCACCCCAGGTCCCCCACCTGCCCTCCAGCCCTAGCTGAAAGCCTGAGCCCTGCCTGAAAGGGCTGGCCCAGACACTGTTCTCCCTCTGCTGCTGGGATTTCCTGTCCCAAGAGCTGAGGGGGAGGAGCTGGCAGAGGAAACACAGAGGGGGTGGAGGGGGGGGGTTGGGAAGGGTAGATGAGCCGGGAGGAGAGGCCAGTGGAGGATTAGGGGTGTCTTAACTAGACCTTTTTCTATTTAATCAACTGTCCAGGCAGATGCTGACAAACCCTGTCAGCAAGGGTGACCCAGGTGTGGGTGGGGGCACCTGGGAAGCCCTCGGTGTCCAGCAGTGGATGGGGGACGGAGGGAGAAGCCGCAGCCTGCGGGACAGGGCTCACTGTGGGTTCCCCTACTTCTACGCTGGCATCCCTCCTCTTCTGCCCACCCCCAACCGCAAACAGCAGGCAACTCCCAGAAGTTCCCCGGGACAGGCTTCCTGCTGCTTCACCCTCCCGTCAGCAAGGCCCTGCTCCGCTTCAGCTGCAGCCAGGGTGGGGTGGGTGGTCGGGCGGCTGGCTGTCTCGGCCTCCAACAATGGCTGCGCCTGTGGCTGGTACTGCTCAGCCTCCAGTCCAGCTCCACCCCCTCAAGTCTCAGGTCGGCCGAGGTCCTCTCGGTGGAGGCCTGGGGGCCCTTTATGGGGGCTTTCCCAAGCTGCTCACTCCAGGCTGCAGCCACCAAGCCTGGGTCTGTACTTTAGGATGGTAGCGGCACTGGGGGGCATAAGCATTGAAACTGGCACCTGGCTGGCTGGTCCCAAGGCAGGGGGGGTGTGGTGGGGACGAGATACGAGCAAGTCCTCTGCCTTGTGTTGCTGCAGCTTGACCCAATTAAAGACAGAATTGGAGCAGGAGCCCCTGCCTCCCAGGAATGGCTGGGGGCCACCTGGGATCAATTTCCTACGCTCGGTCTTTAAAGCCGTGTGCCAAATGGATCGCTCAGCTGGGGAGCCAGGATCCGAAATGGAGCATCAGACCCGCGACGTTCCACACCCCCCCTACACCCCGGAAGCGGGCAACTGACCTGGAGGTTTGGGGTCTGGAGTGAGGCTTCGGCGTGGTTCCCTCCGCCCTTAGCGCTCCCCTCCTAGGGAACTGAGCGCGTGGAAGCAGAGCTTGCAGAGGTAATTTGCATTTAAAGAGAAAGTGACCTTTTTTAGTGCTTGGGGTGAGTAAGATGGGAGGAGCCTACAACAGTTACCAGGCTGCCCCCAACTGGACTTTATCTGCCCACCTGAATCCGGGTGACCATGTTTCATTGTCTGATGGCAATCTAAAAATCTCTTTCTCATCAGTTTTGGGGAGAAGATACAGTCTCTTACAAAATGGTGCTGGCTTTGTCAGAAGGCTGGGGTGGAGGGATACGGATGCGGGGCATGGGGAAGAAAGTGGACATACGCATGTGAAGTATATATAGGCATACAAGATATATATATGCATAAGCCTATAAGCAGCAGCAGCAGGAAGAAACTGCAGGAGAAGACAACCATCTATGGAGTCCAGGTCCATGTGCATTTGATCCTTGTACCGATCCCGTAGGAAGTTCCTGTCATCATCCCGTGTGCTGAACGTCAACTGTAGTCTTGAGGGCAATACCACTCGCTCCACAATACGCAGACACTCTTCACCAGTAAGCACCGGAGGCTATATTCAGCCACTTGATGAAGTGATGGGACCAAGTCACCTCCCTTCTCTTCCCCAGTTCTAGGAGACGTGTGTGGGGAGCACCGGGTCAGAGGGAAATCAGTGAGATTACCTGGCACTTGACCCCAGCCCCCCAGGAGGGAAACCTGAGCGCCACATGGAGGCCGACCCAGCGCTGCCTGGGAGGCCAGATCAATGGGGCAGCTATTTAAAGACCTGGCAGAGGCTCCCAGCTCAGGTCCCCAGAGAACCATCTGATGTAACAGGAGACAGGCTTATCCTTGGCCGGGCTGCCCTGCAGTCTCAAATAACTGCCCCAGGGCAACGTGCAGAGCCCCATTGTCCACCTTCTTTCCCCTACCAACAGCTTCTCTGCACCGAATCCTTTCTGCAGGCACCCACGCAGGGGCTCTATCCTAGGTTCTTCTAAGACCTAGACTGGCTCAGAAGGGGACACATTAATTCAGGACTTTTTCAATAATCAGAGGTTGGAGGGAGGGGTCTGCACAGGCAAAGAGGACAACTGGGAAATTGCTGTCCTCCAGCTGCTAGAGACGAACACCAGAGTTCCTCCAGGAAAACGGTGGCAGGTCCGAGAGCACGCCTTCGGTGAAGCTACTCTCAGAAACGCTTTGAGCTTCAAGAGTTGGGACAGCCTCCCCTGACTTCTTCCAAAGGATCTTTGGCGGGAACCATTGTGGCCAGCACAGAAAGGTATCAACCCATTTGGATCCTGACTAGGAGAGGCGGAGGCTCTGAGAGGACTGTCACAGCCAGTGGGGACACATCTGCTCGTGGAGGCCTGAAGGGCCTTTAGTTGTCTCTGCCACTTATTTGTTGGGCATTCGCATACCATCCTTTGTGCCAGACCAACCCAGGCTCCATAGAGAATAGGGTGCTGGTGAAGCCACAATATGGTGCCCCCCCCCCCCGCCCCGCCATAGAGGAGCCTCAGCTTTTGCACCTAAGCTTGGCAGGTGAACAGGAGTGTTCAGGAAACCAGCCCAGTCTTCAGAACTGCATACAGAATGTGGTCTTCTCAAGGGATGTACAAAATCAAAAGAACTCAGACAGGTCAATGCCAAAGGATGCTGCCTGTGGCAGACAGCCCTGAACAGCAGTGATTAGTGTCCGGCCATCTGACTTTGGGCCTCCATTGGCGCATGCCTAGCTCTCTCCTTTCTTATCCTATGCCTTCCCTATGGATCTTCCCAATGTCCTATTTAAACACCGTTAGTGGCTCCTCCTGCCCAAGGGATCTAGCCCAAATCCCTTAACCGGGCACGTCGGCTCCCGGTGATCCCCCACTACCCATCCTGTGCACCTGCATTTCTAGGTAAACTACTTCACTACTAAGTTGTCAAACTTCGGCCGCCCTTTGGGTTGTAATTCTTTTCCAGGTGTCCACCCCATCTCCTTGCTGAAGGGGACAGCAGCCTCCTTTATGCTCCCACAGCACCACTGATTTTTCTGTATGTTAAAGTATCTCTCTCCAGGGTGCTTGCTGGCTCAGTGGTAGAGCCTGGGACTCTTGACCTAGGGGTTTTGAGTTCAAGCCCAACGTTGGGTGTAGAGACTACTTAACCAACCAATCAGTCAATCAAATGTATCTTTCTTCATCACTAGCCTGACCCTTGGTGGACAGGGGTAACCTCTGACTGAACGAAAAAAACCTGGTCTTTCTGTATATATGAGCACCATGCGCACTCTGGCAGCGGCTTTGCTTGGGCAGCTCAAATGCGTCTGCCCGTGGTAACTCCTGGAAGGCAGCCAGGGGGGGGCGCTCTGGAAGACGCACAATAGCTGGGCACAGCCAAAAGCTTTGCAGCAGAGCCAGACAAGTCAGTGCCGGCTAGATGGATCCAGAAGCACCAATGACCACAAAGGTCAGAAGAGAAACAAGTAAGGCAACAGACTCTTTATTTAATGTGGTTTAAAATACATCAAAATTAAGTCCCTGGCTGTTGTGAATACCAAAAGGAGACAAAGAAGCTGTCAGCACAGCTTCAAAACAAATCTGGGTGGCCAGGTTGAGCCATATGGGAAGCGGTTACAGGGACAGAAGGCAGCACCCCTCCCCCAGGCAGATACCTGGCTGTCCCTGGGGTGACCACCTCTGTGCTGTCGAGGTGGGAGGGCTGGAGCCACAGCTGGATAATCAGCTCAGCAGGCTTTGGCCCTCCCCACAGCCACCAGTGCAGTTCCACTGGCCTCTTGGTCAGCCCTCGGCAGGGCCACTGATGGAGGCGGAGGAATGGAAATAACCATCTTTACAGACAGAACATTCTCTTACAGAAAGTGCCTGAGCTCAGCCCATGGTCCTTTTAAGCCTCATGGAAAACAAACTGTAACAAAGTGCTGCTGATACCTCTCAACAATCTGGTGTATATGAGGCTCTCAGCTGGACAAGGTCCGGAACACAAACTACCGTCAGCAGGGCCAAGGGCTCCGGGCTGTGAGCCTCACCGGCTCTGGTCCCCTGGAGGAAAAGCTAGCAATTGAAGAATCCAACACAGCGCTTGGTCCTAAAACTGAGGTCACGTGCATGGGACCTGCCCTGGTGAGGAAGGCATAGGCCACCTTCCCTGCATCTGGCCCAGGCTCCTGGCTGGTGAGGGCAGCACCCAGGTACCTGGGTTGACTTTGGAAAGCACAATAAGCAGAGCAGCTGTAGTGATTGGTGAGATTTGGTCGAGGAAGAGGAAGAGGAAGAGAGAAAATGGGATTCCCATCTACAGCCTGGTCTGGATACCTAGACATGGGTGGAGCTGAGAGCAAAGGTTCGGCTTGCCCAGGACCTAGATTCCGGACGCTCACTGTGGCCCCACAGGAGCTAGACTGGGTCTCAGAGGGCTGCTGGGCTGCACAGCCACGATTCCCCACCACCAACCCTGTAGGCTCTACGAGGTAGCCGAAGCAAGGGAGGCAATCGTGTGGGCTACCGCAGGCCTCTTGCTATTTAAAGCAGGCAGGCGGAAGCTTCTGCCTCTTCCCTGTGCTTCCAGAACCCAGCAAACCCTGTATGGGGTTGGCAGTTCTTGTGTGTCTCAGCCTGACACAGGGGTTGTTGGAAGGCGGCCTTACTGGGCAGGAAGAGGCATATCCAGGGATCATTCCAGATACAGGCATCTCAGGAAGAGTTCTCCACAGGAGAGAAGCTCAGCCAGGGATGGCAAATAAGCCTCAACACTTCTACCGGCTGCTGGGGGAATCTCGGGAAACGAGGATATACCAGAGGTCAGCAGGAAACACTCTAGGCCAATCAGCGGTATCTGCCACCGGGGACAGAGGGAAAATGGAGTGCCATTCACTTGCCACCTCTGGTCTCAGTCACACCATGATTCAGGAGTACTTAACACTCTTCGTGAAGCTATTTATGTGACGGACTGAAGTAAAAGGTGTGGAGAGTGGGCTGGTTGTGCAAGATGAAGGGACCTACAGGATAATGAATGCGCTTCAAGGAGAAGCTAGAAAAGCTCTGTGGATCCCTCAGCTGCACCGAAGCCAAGGGCTGGCCAGAGGTGGGGTGTAGCACCTCAAGCGCAGCAGAGCCCAGCCTCTGGATCTGAGACTTGTTCTGTTGTTCCAGAACACTGCTCTGCACAGACCGGCTAATGCCCTGGCAAGTGTGCAACCAGCACAACTTTCAGTCTCGAGTAACAAGTTTGGGGGCAGGGACCAGACACAGATATCTGCAGCCACCCTGTAGGTTTCTGAGGCTCAGCTGTCAAGTCTCACTCTATCCCTTAGCTGTCAGACAAGAGCTGGGACGTGGGCTGTCAAGGAGGACATACTCCAGCTCTTACTCCTTGGGCAATGGAACCAGGGCAAATCCTGAGGACTGCACATTAGGGATGGGGTTAGAAGCAGAAACAGACTCATAAAAGCCAAAGGGACAGCTGGGCAAGGGGCCCAGCAACTTCTGCATGGAGACAGTAGTGATGGGAATCAGCGGTGGCCTCCCAGGATTGAAACACAAAGGCAAGCTCGTGGCAAAACCATCAGATGCCCTTTCTCCTACCACAATCAATCTGATTTCACCAAACAGGAAGCCTCAGCACCAACGTGGCAAAGGTACCAGGTCGGGTGGTGAGGGTGGTGGCACTGGAGACCCAGTGCTCCAGGAACCCTCCTCCTTCCTCAGATCAACACACACACTGTCATGTGCAAAACAAAAAACAAAAACCTTCAGAAAGCATCCTTTGGGTGATCTCTTGTCAATCATTTGTGCAGGCTAGAGAGGCACCTGTGAATGATAAGGCTACTGAGAAGCATCACTGGCCTGGTCCTGGCACCACCCGAGGGCAGGGGAAGTGGTGCCCGAGGGCTCCCTAACAGTGTACCAGCCCACAGCAAATTTCCCCTGGTCCCCCGTCCGAGGCAGGACAGCAGCTGGATCCCTAGCTGTGCGGGCCCTGCCAGGGCTCTGCCCAGGGACCCCTTCTCTAGGATGAGAGGAGCAAAGGAGCTTCCAGGGGAGCTGGGAGAGCCAGGACCGCCCAAGCCCTGCTAACAAGGGAAACATGGGCAAGGCCTGAGTGTGTCACTTGTCATGAGCCCTGAAGGGCAGGGAGGGAGGGATCTGAACCTCAGATCAGGCAGGGGGATGCTCAAGTCACTTGTCCTGCCAGCTCACTGTGACAGCAGCTACAGATGACAGCTCCTCTTTAAGACTCTCGAGCTCCTAGAAGAGCCAGTGACTTCACCTGTACACACCCCCACCTCCAGTGCAAGCCCATTGTACACTTACAGACAGAAATGTACGAGGCGTTGCACATATGCCGCTATGTATGTAAAACTGACCCACAAAATTCAAAACCGCAAAGTGTCAGATGCCAACCAGGTCAGAGCACCCTGGGCCTCAGCACTGGACTGCTTAGCGGCGGGGGCCTCGCACGGGCCAGGCCTGGCTGGGCTGCTTGCTCCCTTCCCAGCACGGCCCCCCCCACCCCCCCGCGCCAGGCTCCCTAGGCAGTGGTGGAGGTGGGCTCCTGGGGCCCCGCTTGGCCGGGTGTCTCTGTGCTTGCTGCTCCAGGACAGCAAGGAGCTTCTGTGGCCCTTGGGGAGCTAGGTGACTGGGCCCCAGGCCCTTCACCACTGTACTCCTTGGAGGCAGCTACAGCCTCTGGCCTTCGCTCAGGGCCACCATCAGTGAGGGAGGCCTGGCCGCCAGCACTCAGGTCCTGTACCCTTTTGTTCAGGTCATTGCGTTCTGTCTGCAGCGCCCGGCACAGCTTCTCCAGCCGTTGGATTTTTACCTGCAGGCCCTCCAGCTCCTTGTCCCGGAGTGTTTTCTAGGGGGAGAAATGGGGCCTTTAGTGCCGTGCCATGCCATCAAACCCCCATGCAACAGTGCCTCTTGGTAGAAAACATTTATACTTTAATGATGCTGGGAGCAGACTAGAGTCAAAAGCGGGCCCCTTCCTAGGAAAACAGCCCTGGTGTGTGCCAAGACCGGACTGTGGGCAGGGGGCAGTGCGGTGCAGAGACAGGGCATGGCTGGAAGATCGCATTTCTCCGTTCATCCACCAGATGACCTTAGCAAAGTGAAGATGTGGCTTTTGAGCCTATTCCCTTACCTGTTAAAATGAACTACTAACACCAACCTCACAGATCTCGAGAAGATTCAGTGAACTGGCGTTCTCTAAAACACTCAGGTGGGTCTGGCATACGTAGCTACTCCAGCAATTAGTTCCCTTCTCCTGCATCTCAAACCACGAGGTCGGATTAGCTGAGCCACTCGGCATATAAACTGTGTGCATCACTGGCACCCCTTGGTTTTCAGTTCCTGTATTTCTCTCTTCTATTTGTTTTCTTTGCTTCTACCGCAGACCTACTACTGGGCTCACCGTCTCCCATGGGGAAACAGCTGGCAGTACCTTTGGACTTGGACAGATGGACGCGTGAGTCCCAGCTCCACCTTATGCCAGTTGCCATGACTGACGGGTAGAAGTACAGGAAAGGGCTGAACACTCAAAAACTGCACCCTGCCTCCCCCGAGCTGTGGAGAACACTCAGCCCACCTCCTCAGCCATCTCAAGCAGGGCCTTGTTGCTGCTCTCCCACCGGGACCGGTACATGGTGGTTTCTTTCTCCAGCTTCTTGATCTTCTTAGTCATCTGGGTTACGGGGCAGACAGAAGGACATGGTCAGGGGGCCAGACTGTCTATGCATCTCTCTCTCCAAAGTGGGGAACAGTCCCAAGAGAGCAAGGCGTTACAGGGCAAAGTCGGTGCCTTTGGTGCCACCCCAGGACATCTCAAGTTAAATGCCACCATCAATAACAGGAAATGACAAGACTGCCCCTTCCCCAGGACAACCTGAAGGACACACAGACCAGTGATGCTTGAGAAGGGAGAAAGGCTCTGATACCTCCTTACAGCCCAGTCTGCTGTCAATCACGCTGTTACTGTAAACTGCTCCCCACACAAGGCACCACAGAGGCTGGGGCCTCCTGAAGACAGGCCCAGTGCTCAATTCTGAATGAAGCAACTGTGCCCTGAAGCCACATGCAGCCTGGACACTGTTACCTTCTCCATCTCCTGTTTGAATGTGGTGAACACCTCACTGCTTTTGGAAAGAGTGTTCTGGAACTCCTCAAACTTCTCGGTGTATAGGGCAAGCTGGGTGAGAAAGAAGCCCAGAGATAAGATTAGGCTTCTCTGGGGGGCACTTCTGGTTAACACAGTCAGACCCATCCTTAGACCTCTGACCTAACAATTCTATTGAGGTACCAGTTTTCTTTAAAACAAAAAGTATGTATTTGGAAGGACAGAATCCAAAATGCTAAGCCTAGAAAGCAAGATTTACGTTGCCTTACATTTTGCCTTTATGTTTATTTTTGAATTTTTCTTCTGAAATTAAGTACAATTTACGTAATTAAAAACAACCGTTCCATCGCTGCCTCCTCAAAAGCAGCACACACTTCCAATTAGGAACGAAGTCCTTCAAGCTCACCTAGCCACCTGGTCACCACCACAGGTGCTTGGCGGGTCCAGAGGGAACAAAGGTTCAGCAAGGTCACACAGCAGTCAAGGTGGTCCTAAAACGAGGGTCCCATTCCCTCCCCCAGGATGGGTCACGGCGAGGGGACCTCAGAGGCACAGGGTCAGGACACACACAGTCTCACCTGCTGCTTCAGGTGGGTCTCCTGCTGCTTCATCAGCTCACACATTCTCTGGGATTCCACTGCCTCTTTGAGGAGCTGTTTCCAAGATAGGACCCCATATCCTGTTAGAAACCTCGAAGGACTGTTTGGCCTTTTTGTTACCCACATGCCCCAGAGCCCACTGAGGCTTCCTGCTCCTGTATTGCTGTCTGAGGAAAAAGCGTCCTGGTCTGGCTGGGCAGCAACCTTTCCCTTATAAACTTAACTAGGAGCTGAGCCAGAACCCAACCCGCCTCCTCCCAGGCCCTCCACTCCCAGGGCCCGAGCCTCACAAAATCCTTTTCCCGCTGGTGCCTCTCCTCTGCCTCCTTCAGCATCTCCTGGGCCTGCTGGAGCTTGGCATCGACCAGCTGCTGCTGCAGGTCCTTGTGTTTGAAGACTTTGTCGATGTGCTGCAGAAGAGCACGATGGGAGGGCCACGTGTCAGTAGCTCCCTTTCTCAGGGAGGCCTGGTGGCTGCAGGGCTATCCCACCTGTAGAGACGAGGGTACCCTGCCCAGCCTCCCATCTCACTCTGACAGGGACTCCTGCATGTACCACAGCACATGGGGCCCAAATCTCTGGAAGATCTACTTCCCAACCTCACCCTGTTTCTCTCCAGTCAGTCCTGGGTGTGCACAGGGATGAAACCAGCTCCCAGGAAGCCAAGTAATAAATACACTCAAACCTCCAGCCCCAAGAGACCACTCCGCTGGGCTAACAACCCTCACTTTTGTAGCCCGACTCCCTTGTAAATGGGAAGAACGGACAAAGAATACACCTCCACTAACACAATGGCTAGGCTCAGTTGGCAAAGAGCTGCCCCATCTACAGAGATGAGATGTGCGGACTTCGAGGAGCGGCAGTCCGCGCTGCTGGAGGAGCCCTGGGAGCCGGGACCAGGGGAGAGCGCGGGGACCGGGAGAAGGTGGTGCACTCAAGTGCTACTGCAGAGGTCAAAGCAAATGAATCAAAGGGATGTGGGGATGTGACGTATTTTTTTGGACAGCGAAGGAGAGGTGGCTTGGAGATGGGAGACGGCGGCGAGCGACCGCGTACCTCCTCCCGCAGCTCATACTGCTCGATGAGCTTCTTGAGCCTCTCGGCCAGCTCCATGTTCTCCTGGCGCAGCTTGGAATTGCGCTCATTGTGCTGTTCCATCTGCAGCTGAATGTCATTCAGCGTCACCTGGAAGTGTGAGGTCACCTCCTTGCGTTTCTCCTCTTCTTCCCGCGCTCGCTGCACGCCTTCTTCCTGGGCAGAGAAGTCAGCCCCAGCTTCATCACCCGCTGCTCCCCAGCCAGCAACGGTCTGTACCAATAACCCTCCCTGCTCTCCAAGTCAGGAGCAGCCAGGTTCCAAGAAGTCATGCAAAAGGGGCTCCTAACGAACCCCTCTATCAGGTGACATCAAGTGAGAGATTCTCTTCCTAGAAAAATGCAGGCATACAGGTAAGTGCCATTCTAAAGCAACCTAGACCTCCTGAAGCCCGTTCTTTCAAACCTCAGGTTAAGAAGTCTTATTTTTGTGCTGTCATCTCTCCCCTCTCCTCCCCACCCCCTACCAACCAACCAACCAACCAACCAACCAACCAATTCAAATGCGGTAACACCCAGGGTTGGCAAGACTGTGTAGAATCAGGCACGCAGACACTACTGGTGGGAAGGCAATCTGGCTAAAGCACTAACGTTGACAATATGCACACTCTTTGACCCAGACATTTCACTTCTGAGATTCATCTTATGGATAAATTCTATATAATTAGCTAGGGATATATGTAACAAGAATTTTCACTTTGCCCTACTCATTTAATAGTGAAAAATTAGAAAAAAACCCCGGCAATTCCTTAACTAGGGCACTGATAAGATACAGTACATCCATACAACAGTGCTGTTAAAAATGAGATACTCCTTAAATAAACTGATAAGGAAAGACAGGCATTATGCAAAGTGAGGAAATGAATCAGAACATGAAACAATATAAATACAGCTATTCCGTTTAAAAAACTACATATAAGACCATGTACGTGTTTGGGGAAGTCTAACGGCTGTACGTTAACTTGCACGTAAGCAGTTACTTCCCAGCAGTTTCTGCGGGTCACTGGGGTTAAGGAGGGTGGGCAGCTGTCGCCTTTGTTATACTTTTGTCACCTTTGCATCTCTCACATCAAGTTTATGTTAAAGTTGAAATGTTTTCAAAGACAAACTAAAAATGAGCAAAACAAGTTGCAAACTACCACATATTCACGGACCCAAATCTGTAAGAAATACATAAAGGACACAACATAACCCGTCCACCAGAGGTCACGGCAGTGACTAGGCTTTGACCAGATGAACCCCATCCCAGGAGAAGCAGAGCCAGGAGAAAAGAGCCAGCATCCTAGACTGCCGGAGTCTGGGGGAGAAGCCTCCCTGCGGACAGCGAGTGACCGAGTGACCGGAGCCGTGTGGGAGCCCCGCCTCCTGGGCTCCCTCGGCGTCTCAGGCCTCACCTTACCGGATACAAGTCCAGGTCAAGTGGTGACTAGATGCTCTCTCTAAGGTAGGGCACCACTGGAGAAATCTAGTTCTCTGCCCAAAGTCTGCACTACCTTTTGAAGAGAGAGCTCAGCAGAGAGGAGTGGGGGGCCCGGCCCACCTTGAGGGAGCGGTTGTGGCGCTGCAGCTCGCGGCACAGGCTCTCCAGCTTGCTGCGGGCCAGGACGGCCTTGCTGTGCTCCCCGCGCAGGTGGTCCTTCTCCTGCGCCAGCTGGCTCTGCTTCTTCTGTAGCAGCTTCATCTGCTTCTGGGAGTTCCGATGCTCCTCCAGCTGGGGGCAAGGGAGGGCGAGTAAGTGCCCCGTGGGACTCTTCCCGAGGCCCCATCCCCGTCGTCTCTCAACCCCAGCTGTCACCGCTCCGGCTAGCCGTGGTGCGGGAGCAGGAAACCCGGGGTCCCCATCTCAAGGACAGAGAGACAGCACTGAGGACAAGCAGGGGTGCAGATCCCAGTTTCTGCGACTGTTCTGACTCAAGACTCAGACCCTTACATTCTCTCAACTCTTGGGACACTCATGCCCTCAGGCGAGATCTCTTGACACCCCCTCCTTGTACTAACCAGACCTCCGTCACCCCCTCTTGCTACCCTGAGACTTAGCACTTCTCTCAACACGACTGCTGTTATCATTTTGGCCTGACATTATGGACAGACCTTAACCTCCTCCTCGGACCCTGTCCTCTCCTCAGATCAGCTTCTCTCCCATGAGCCTATTCAACGTAGACACGGTGCGATTCAGTTATGTAATTATAGTTTTTCCAGTGGCTACATTAAAAAAGTAAAAAGTAGCGACGTCTTGGTGGCTCAGTCAGTTAAGCGTCCGACTTCAGCTCAGGTCATGATCTTGTGGTTCGTGAGTTCGAGCCCCGCGTCGGGCTCTGTGCTGACAGCTTGGAGCCTGGAGCCTGTTTCAGTCTGTGTCTCCTTCTCTCTCTTGCTCACAATGTTTCTCTCTCTCTCAAAAATGAATAAACGTTAAAAAAAATTAAAAAGGCAAAAAGTAGATGAAATTAATATTAGTAAAATACTTACTTAACCTAATAAATACCTGAATATTTTAATTTCAACCTGAAATCAATGCAAAACACTGTAGACGTTTTATTCTTCCCTCTCCTTAGGTGTCTGAAGTGCAGCGCATGTCTTACAGCACTTACAGCACATCCGCATTCAGTAGCCAGTGCTTACTGTCCTGGACAGTCAGGTCTAGACTTTGTCATTACCCAGAAGCACACGCACCTCCCTTATCTCATCCCAGCGCAGGCCCAATGATCGCCCATCATTCTAGCTCATTCGCTCCAGTATCTGCGGACCCAGAAATTCTAGCAGACTGGACCGCCAACCCAATGACCCAACCATCCTTTCACCTTCCTTGAACTCTCCTTTATTTTATATATAAAACGTATGTAACTTATCTTTAAATGTATTTTGAGAGGGAGAAAGAGCGTGTGTGCACGCATGCGTGAGCAGGGGAGGGGCAAAGAGGGAGGGAGGGAGAGAATCTTAATCAGGCTCCACACTTAGCCGGACACAGGGCTCGATTCCATGATGCTGGGATCATGACCTGAGCCAAAATCAGTGCTTAACCGACTGAGCCACCAGGGTCCCCGAATCCTCCTTCAAATGTTCACTGACCTTCTTACCTGGCTTAGATTTCTTACACCCTCAACTCTCTTGCCCCCTTTTCCTGATAAGCCCCGACCCTAGTATATCAACCTTCTGAGTCCCCTGCACCGGCACTGAACCAGCCCTGCCGGAAGAATCGCACTTTAAATTCACGACCACCCCTCTGGGGAAGACCCTTGTCTGCCTCTCGGCCCAACTGCATCCCTCACATCACTCACACTCCTCTTCCAGACGACGATTTCTTTCTTTCTTTTTTTTAATGTGTATTTTTGAGAGACAGAGATGGCGCGTGATTAGGGGAGGAGCAGAGAGACAGGGAGACACGGACCCTGAAGCGGCGGGTTCCTGGCTCTGAGCCGCAAGCACAGATGTGAGGCGTGAACCCACGAACCACGAGATCATGACCTGAGCCAAAGTCAGATGCTCAACCAACTGAGCCCCCCCAGGCGCCCCTGCAGACAACTATTTCATCCTCTTCCTTTTCCCCTCTCCTCAGCCCCAGCGGAGAGATCCCATCTCCCTGGGAACGGAAGCAATCGGAGGTGCAGGGGCACAAGCTGCACCCCTGCCCATCCACCTCCACCTGCCCTCTCTTCCAGTCACCGGGGCACGGCTGTGCTTCCCACCACAGCCGGCCCTCTCCTCGTGCTCTGGCCCTTAGCGCCTCCTCTACGTGAGAACATCACTCTAGCGACTCAGCTCCTGCCCTCCGGCTTCGTCCATCTTTCCCTGGCTCATTCTGAAGGGGTGCTATCTTTTTCATGCCCTGTCCTTTATTTAATGATTATAATAACCCCATTAGGCAGGTGTGATATTCCCCCTTTTACAAATGAGAACAATTCCCTATAGGAGAATTCCAGCTAATAAATGTGAATGGATGGAAGAATTTTAAAAACTAGTTTGGCAATGACCCTCGGTGGATGAATCCATTCAAATTCGGATGGAAACCTGACAAGGCAGGAACCTGGCTGGCCCCACCTGAGCCCAGTGGACAATCTTCCATCACTAAAAGTGGGAGAAGCACCCTCTCTCTCTACAGAGTACCACGCAGGAAGAGTTCTTGTCAAAAGGGTTGAACTTGGATTGGATCAAGTTTCTAGAGCTGATTTCCACTCTCTCTACAAGAACTCAGGAGGTAAAGGAACCGGCTGAATGCCACCACCGAGCGAGAAAGTGAGATACCCTACAGGATAAGTGACCTGCAGTAAGTCAATGTCACGGGAAAAAAGTGGGCAGTAAGATGAAGACTGTTTTGAAGTAAAAGGAAAAAAAAAGTTAAGGACCCAATGTATTAAATGGACCTCCTCTGGCCCCCGATAGTCATCAGACTGGTATTTTAAACAACTGGGGGATACGTGTGTTAGAGAACATCACGCGATCTAACGCTAGGCATGGTCAGTGTGGTGACGGCACTGTGCATCTCCATGTTTTGGGGAGACGCGCACTAAAGCACACAGGGGCGAGCTGGCACGGTGTCTGGCACTGGGGCCGGGAAGTGAGGGCTCGACCACTGGAAGGTGAAGCTTCTCTTACGGTGGGCTGGAAGAGGCCGGCTGGGACGCGACTTCCCACTTCACAGATGGGGAAAAGCTCAGAGAGGTTGAACAGGAATCCAGCCGCCCCTGGGCCCCGCACCCTCCACCCTTCACGCCAGGCGGCCTGCTGACTTTCGAAGGCGGGGCGGGCGCGAGGAGGCGGCGGGGGAGAACTGACCAGTTCGGCATACTTCTTGCACAGGGCTGCCAGCTTCTCCTCCGGGGTGCTCAGTGTGTTCAATGTCTGCATCAGCAACGTGATCTCCTTCCCTGCGAAGCACGGGGAGCAAAAGCATGTACCCCCTTTCTCTGGGGGGGTCTCCCCAAGCCTGGGCCCACACTCTTCTGCCTCGAGGCAGCCCTCTCTTCTCACACTTTATACTTCTGTTTGTTGAACTGGCTGTCAACCCGTTAGACTGTGGGCTTTATTTGCCGCCAACCCCACTCTGCCTGCCGCTGTGGTCCCAGTACTGCCCTGTACTGTCCCTAGTGCCCACCTCAGAGGACGTGCTCAACAAATGCTTAATAAATGAAGGACTCAATGTATGTGGAGCCGCCCTGGTGAGCGCCCGCGGTGGGAGAAAAAAAGCTGCCCCATCGGCAAATTAAGTGCTACTGTTTCAATGCAAGGACGGTCCTTCTGGAAGACGGATGCAAAAGGGAGAAGTCTCCTTGAGAACTACAAAACTCTCGTCGACACAGGTGGCCCAACAGCGAACTTTATTTTTTCTCTCCCCCCACTCCTCCCAAATAGTTAACTTTAAAACGAATATACCTTCCAATATTTGATCCTAAGATTAAGAAACAACCAAAACAAATAATAAACCCTCCTTCAATCAGGATGACAGGCAGGGGGTGGGGAAGTAGGGACTAAGACATGGATATAATATCCCCTAACTTTGATTCTTTAACACACACTAGCCCCCCAACCCTCCAATGACTTTCCCTCACTGTCTGTGCCTGAGTCAGAGTCTTCCTGTCTCCCTGAAGGCTGCTGTACAAGGCACGGCATCAGGCTCCCGAAGTGTCGACGCTGGGAGACTCCAAAAGATCAGTGTCGAGACGGCCAAGCACACGTACAGAGGGCAAATCCAACCCACGGAGGGGTTTGGTTTGACTCCTAGCACAGTACTTGCCAATTGTTAAAAATCCAGAGAGATTTCACGTAACTCTGGATGAGAGACAGGAAAAGGAAAGGAAAGGAAGGAAACGAAAGGCTGGCTACACTTAGCTTGTAATGTTAAGCGCTATCAATACGAAGGGACCAAGCGGCAATCACCTCTTTGGATGAAGTAGGTGATGTCTTGGCCTTCATGGGGCCCCCTGTCTAACGGCTTATTTGACTTGGACTCTGGTCTAGTATGAATCTTGCCGTAGAGAAGTGAAAACTAAGGACCAGAAAGGAGAAAGGTCTTGCCCAAGTTCACAGTGCAGGTTAGAGAGAGTGCTGGTTGACACAGGAGCCCACTCAGGCCTCCTGCTCTCCATTTGCTCAAAGACAGACAAAGCAGGCTAGATTTCAGTTCTTACTTGCTCCCAAGGCCAGAAGTCCATGTGCAATGAACAACCTGAACGCCTCTGTGCTACTGGCCCACAGCCCTGGCTTAGATCAAACTAACATAACTTGCTGCTCTGGGAAGTAGTTTCCTCTGAATCTTGGCAGAGCGGGTTAGCCCAAGGAATGTTGGGTCCAAACTCCCCCACCTCACCAGCCTCACAAGAAGCTGTCCTCTGCTCACCCAGACCCTTGGCTTTCTTCTTCTCCTGTGGCCTTCGGTGATCTCGGTCTCCGACCTCGTCACTTGCCCGGATCTCATCTGTGCCCGGTTCCCCTTTAGAAGTCTCCTTCTCACCATTGACTACTGGGGTTTCTGGCTCAGGCTCCCCATTCCTCGAGGCATAGGTCCGGGACTTGTCTGCATCTTCGGGTTCAGCAGGCTCACCCTGGGCCCCATCCTCACCTGGGCCCCCCTGATTGTTGTCTACACAGTATGTACTCAGGATGTCTTCCAGCTGGCGGCTCAGCTCCTCAGAGACGTCTTGGAGGGCCCCGGATTGAGCAGTTTTGGCTTGTGCTCCTAGGGCAGGACAGGACAAGGGGCAAAATGAAAAACAAGATGGTTATATCAGCAGTTGGGATTTTTAGGCCCACACTTACTGGGTTGCGTTAAATGTTGCCTACCTTCTTTAAGCAACAGTTTCTTTACCTATAAAATGACATAACTACGTCCCGCTATTACCCAACCGTGTCTGTCCTGAGTGTCAAAGAAATCAAGGAAATAAAGCATCCAGCCATGCAGGGTTGGCAGTAGCTGGAGCTCAACATCTAGGCTATCCTCTTCCTCCAAGGATCATTTCTTGCTATTAAAAAAGTTCCAGGAATGCCTCCAATATGAAGACCAGTTACCCACTGGTGAGTGAGGGGTTTCTAACCCGGGTTGGCTGGTTGGTGTCTCATTTGGTTGCCCCCTGATTTAATCCTGTCAGAGCTTTCTCTGATTTCTTTGACTCTCTCAAGAGTTCTGTTGCAGTGCTTACAGTGGGAGGCGCTATCACCCCCCCAACCTCCCCACCCCGGGAAGCGGTGCGGATCTGGGGCGGGGGGGGGCGGGGGGGGGGGGCCGGTGGCACAGACCGCAGCCAAGGCCTCTGACTCCAGAAGCTACCCTGGCGCACCACAAACTCCTCCCCCTGCCCGCTGCAAAGCAGAGCTGGCACACACCCTCAGTCTTCCCCGGAGCCTGGCTGGAAGAACCTTCGGCTTCGGTCGCAGGAGCCGACTGGCTGAGCCGCCCCTGGGCTCCCTCTGGTCCTGCTTCCGCTTGCCCCGAGTTGCTTTTTGGATTGGAAGTGTTGCCCGACTGCTTGGCAGCCCCATTCTTTTTGTCTTGGTTCTTCATTGTGGTCTGCGGTGCTAGGCTGGGAGCGGATCCTAGAGAAACACACACTGTCTATTCTCCAGACTTCGATAGTCTTCACGGCCCGGACCCGAGATCCCGGTACCGGGTGCACAGCGCTTCCTAGAACACGCCGCCCGGCCTTCACGGGAGGGAGCCAACGTTTCTGTCTCTGGCTGGTGAGGGAAGTACGGCGCGCCCAGCCAGGTTTGCGGGACGTCGTTCCAGAAGCGGGACAAGCGAGGCCTCCTTTCTCGATCCAAGCCGCTTCCCGGCACTACACGACCCCCTCACCGCAAGCCGAGCGCGGGATAGGCTCAGGGCCGGAGACTGACGTGGCGGGACGCTCGATTCCCATCCCTCCCCCGGCCCACAAGCCCCACGTGGGCCCCCCCGCGCGCGCAGCCACCCACGCCCCGCGCGCCCTCCAGCCGCGCGCACCGCCCGCCAGCGCATGCGCAAAGGCATCAGCCCTGCCTCCCTCCCCCCCAGCCCCCGGACTGAGACCTCTCGCGGAATCGGCGCGATTCCTACCACTCACTGGCCGAGAGCGTTCAGGCCCACAGACCCTCTGGTCGCCTCGTTCCCGCAGACTCCACGACACGCACCTCACTGCCTACGTCCCGACGGCTTCTCCCGCTCTGGCCTTGCACCGGAAACCCTGGGCAACCCCTGCCGGCCCAGCCGCCTTCTCTTGCTACAGCCAATCAATAGCTGGCGCTCTCGCAGGGCTTGCTGGGAAAGATGAAGCGATGGCGGCTTCTGAGGCCGGGGAGTTGGGAAGGCGGGGGAGGGAAAGGACTACAAGTCCCGCCATGCACTGGGGCCGACCCATCCCATCTCCCAAGATGCAATGGAAAGAACTTTAGTCCTAGGAGCCGGATACCTAGGAGGTCTGAAAGGAGCTTGTCAGTCATTCAGCACGGATACGCGAGTCCAGCCCGTTCCTGTCATGCAGATTCAGGTCCAAAGACCTGCGACTGGCTGTTCTTACCTGCACGCCCCGACCAGCCCTTACCCGCCTTTTGTGAACATCCTCAGAGGAGGAACTCTGAGGACAAGGGATACAATGAATATTGGGCTGGGAATCAGGAGACATGTGTTCCAGTCCTAACCTCATTACTAAGTTGCTGTGACCAGACAGTCTTAGTCTCTCCCAAGGGCCTCAATTTCCGTATTCAAACGAAAACTCTTCATAACAATAGCAGTTCATTGAGCACTTACCGTGTACTAGCTTAATCCTCGTGTAACTACTTATCGAAATCAGTATTTGTTATCCTCATTTGCATCTGAAGACACAGTAAGGTAAAAGATAACTTTGTCACATCGCTAATGAGTGTCGTTCGGACAGGGATTCAAAAGCAGGAAGTCTGGCACCAGCACCCATTTTAACTACTGAACTACCCTGCCTCGTACCCAGAAGAAATAACCATGGCACACTTTCCCTGAGGAGGAGTCCAGGTAATTTGTGAAATTATTTCTGCCTTGTCTCCATTACTAGCCTTAGTCCTTCTTTGGAAGGGGCTGAGTGGCATCTGCAAGAAGTTTGGCCACAGCAGATCCTTGAGCCTTTTCTTTGACTGGCTCACCCTCTATAGACAAAATCCCACTTGCACTGGGCTAAAGGGGAGAGAACCCAAAGTTTCTCCAAATGTGAGATCACAGTTCTTTATCCAGCTGCCTATAGGTAAGAGAAAAACAGCCAGCAACCCATGTGCCTGGAATTTAATGCATAAATGGCTTCACTTTTTTCACCCAATCCTGTTCATGCCCTCTGCCTTTTTCGCTCCCAGTATCCTCTTAATCTTTCCAGGATTCCCCGGTTTTTGCAGGTGCGATTCCAGCTTCCAAAATGCCCTTCTGGCAAAAACAGTATTTTGAGGCCCAGCACAAGGGCCAGTTCAGAGCCTTCCCCGTGCTCTGCAGTCTGTCACATCTCCCTAGGTCTGGAGAGAGCTCTGTAACAGCGTTAGTAATGAGATGTTGAAATTACTTGCTTACAAGTCAATAAACATTACAAGAACTATTGGCTAAATTCTAGTCCTAAAGCCTAGCATCAGTCTGGGGCAATGAGGGCAGAGAATGAAATTGGGCAAATCGAGCATTGTTTCGGGGCTCTTAAAGATGTCAGTATTTTCCTCAGTTAGATTTCGGGGCAGGCTCTTCCCCATCCCTTAGTCTGCTGTTTACCAGGTAACACTGGAGAGGGCAATGTGGCTGAAGGTGGAACTCAAGCCAGAAAAGTCTGGAATCCAGGTCTCTAAGAACCAAGGCCCTGAGTATTTCCAAACATGTTGGAAATCTCTTGAGGAGGTAACATAAATCTGGCCTTAATGGATTCCCATGGGAAGAGGGTGTTCTAGGCAGAGATAAAAAGATTGTAAGAACAATATACCCATGGGGTGACGAGGTGGGATGGTGTAGTAGCTGGAAGGATCAACAGTGGCCTACAGGGGCCAGCTGGGTAATAAGCAGGGAGGCATGGAAGAAGAAAATTTGAGAAACATGGGTTGAAAGTTTTCTCCTTTGCTGTAAAAGAAAACAGCAATATTAACACCTGCCAGTCAAGGAGACCATTGGTCATGGTGGAGACTGTGGTAAAACAGAGCTCGTGCGGATTGTTTTCAAGCAGAAACTCAGACCCAGTAGTGCCAGCTTTTTTCAAGACAGATCTTAAAAAAAAAAACTGTTAGTAAGGGGGGCCCCCTAGGTGGATCAGTTAAACGTCTGACTCTTGATTTCGGCTCAGGTCATGATCTCGCGGTTCCTGGGATTGACCCCAGCGTCGGGCTCTGTGCTGACAGTGTGGAGTCTGGCTCCCTCCCTCTCAATAAATCAACATTAAACCAAAACCTTCCTTTCGGGTTGAATCAGCTTTTTGGCTGCTTGCTGTAATCTCTGTCCTGGAATTGATCTAAATGTGAGCAGGGCTCAAAGGGCTATGAGTGGAGCTGATAAAATGTCAAAATCCTGGGGCGCCTGGGCGGCTCAGTCGGTTAAGTGGCCGACTTCAGCTCAGGTCATCATCTCACGGTCTGTGAGTTCGAGCCCCGCGTCGGGCTCTGTGCTGACAGCTCGGAGCCTGGAGCCTGCTTCAGATTCTGTATCTCCCTCTCTCTCTGCCCTTCCTTTGCTCACTCTAGGTCTCTCAAAAATAAAAAAATAAAAACGCCAAAAAAAAAAAAAAATTACCTCCAAAATCCTATAGAGAAACTCTAGAAAATGCAAACTAAACTATTGTGACAGAAAACACATCAGTGGTTGCTGGGGGTTGCGCGGGAAGAGGGAATTCCACAGAAGGTTGCAGAAAATTCTGCAAGTGATGGGATATGTTCACTGTCTTAATTGTGATGATGGTTTCATGGGTGTATATGTCAAAACTTCTCAAATTGTACATTTTAAATATGTGCCATTTACTGTTATGTCAATTATATCTCAATAAAGCAGGTTTAAAAAATTCTTTATAGCAGGAATAGGCTGCTACAATCCTAATTCCGTGGTTAGGCCCTAAGTTTAAATCACACCCTTTCCTCATTCGTTTCCAAAAACTCCAGTTTAGGATCATTCCAAAGAAGACAATTTAGAACTTTGCAACAGGTTTTTATTTTTGCTTTATATCTAGTACAGTGTTTGAAACCTAAAGAAATACATTTTCTCTTCAAATTTGGATGTGTATATAAATATCATTTGTCTGGACTCAGCGCACTCAATGCCACGGTTTCTTGGCCTATGTCTGCTCTGAAATCATCAAGCTTTGTCTGTCTACCCAGGGGCCCTGAGAACAAGCAAAACAGCCAGAGTTTATAGTTTTTGGAAAACTAAAAGCAAATGAATTTGGAAAGAATAAACCAGTGAGGAAAAAGGTTCTAGGGTCTTTAGCTGGGAACCCAAGCTGTTTTTGAAGGATATCCGGTCTGTCTTGGGTGGCTGGGACCTCATACCACCCCCCACCCTCACGCTTCTTTAGTGGTTCAGTCAAAGACAGTTCCCACAGAAGCTGGCTAAAAAAGACAGTACCTAACTCCAGGGCCTGGGAGTTCTTGTAGAGGTGGACTCATTAAAGACATCCTGAGTTGAGGTTCCCAGCCAGTCTCTGGATCTGAGCTTTGACTTCCTTCACTACCCTCAGGACATGGCAGAGTTCTCTCTCCCCAACCCCAGGGACTGAAAATCTAACCTGCCCAAGGGAGTAGGTCTGGCCGTTCGGGTATGTGCTAACATGGACATCAGCAGTCAGGCTGGCCCAGAAGTAGCAAGGTAGGCCCAGACCCACTGGAGACCTTTATAACACACTATACAAACCTTTTCCTGGGTGTTCTGGGCCCAAACCAAAAGTTAATGCTGCCCACACCTAGTTTTGGTTCTGCACATACCCCAGGCCTGATGCGAAATGCCCTCTCAGAGGAAAAATAACAGCTTTGATTCACAGACTTGATTGGTATTAATTTCATATTCTTCCCTTATCATGGTCTTAGTGTGGGGGTGGGGCTAGGGGGTAGACAGCGGGATGACTGAATCATTTATGAAGGCCTTGGCCAAAGAGCAGCTAGTGCCTACCACATGGATCCCCGCGGGGCCAAATTCTCAGCTTGCTGGCTTAACAAAAGAATTCAAAAGTTAAGACACAGAAAAAATACTGGACAAGATTGGTCTACAATGTGCAATCCTAAACGGCTGTGGAAGAAACCTACTCTGAGCAAATTCTCAGTCTCACACACTCACTTCTGAGAGAGTCCTACCTGGAAGATGTCGCTGCTGGTTATGAGCACTTCCTATGGTCAGCACACTGAGCCGTGCCCCCTTCCCCCTGCCAGGGAGGCACACCGGTGCACAAAGTCCTGAGGCCTCCAGCCAGCCTGCTCTCCTCACAGCTCCCTGCCTTCAACTCGAACTCCAGAATCTGAGCTCACAAGATGAATCTACTGAGGAATCCGAGATGACGGATACCAAGCTGAGTGAGTCTGAGAGAGACGTGGCTGGAACAAATGAGCTGAGGCCTCCAAAGTGGGACACTGTGGGAAGGTGGGGGGGGGGGGCAGAGAGGGAAGTACTGTTAGGTGTTCACCTCCTTCATCCCCTTCTAGTCTGCTAGAATGGCTAAGGCTAGGATGTAGAGGAAAGGCAGGTAGACATGAGAAAATGGAAATCCAGTTCATTCTGCTAAGACGGTTTTCATTTCAAACTGGTGTGGCTTGAGAGAAACAGAGTATGCCTGAGAGTCTTCTTTTGCTCTTCCTTGACCAAGTACAGTAGCAGCTATAATCTGTGCAGTTTAGCTCCAAAAAACAGGGCCCTGGGAAAGTGGCTTCCAGGGCAAAGGGTAGGAGTAGATCTACGGGTTCTCGGTAAGGGGGGGAACAGCAAGGGTTCCTGAAAGCTGAGGTCGTCAATGCCCGCTCCTCAGGAGGGTCATTTGTACGCACTGCCCCAAGTAACTAGGCTGACTGGCTGAGAGTGTAACCATGTGGTTCTACCAGAAGGCTGTAGCCAACACCAAGGTCAGGCAGTCAGTCACCGGGGGCAGCTCAGAACTGCAGGCAGATTTCTGAGACTAGAGACTTGATTAGTACTAGAGAAGATGTAGGGGGTGGGAGAGCCAGAGGGGCTGGCGATAAAAATAGCCGGCACTGTTCCAAACAGTACTTGAACACTTGAACTAAGAAGGCGGCTCCTTGTCCCCTAATCCACACCTAGATACCTCCACCTCCACCAGAGATCTTAAAATGCATAGACCAGCCATGTGCCAACATAGGAAGCTTCCAAAAACATGTCTTTTCAGGCTAGTTCCTACAACAGGCTGGGGAGCCCCTTCCTCCCTACAACAACAATTCAGAAATCCACTAGAAAGGTCCTTTGACCTCACCAAGGCCAGGGTCTAGAGTCCAGATGGGGGCTGCCCATGAAGAATGGCTGTCAAGGCTGGGCTACAGAAATAATGTTTTGCTCTCCAAGACGGCCAAAGGAGAAGAGGAGACAGAGAAGATGATATTATTGCCCCTGTGGGCTGGAAGAACCTCACCTGCTGGCTGAAAGGGTCGGTTAGAGGGAAATAATGGGAAAATATGGTCTGAGGAAGACACTACCAAAGGAAAGCTCCTAGAGGCCACTTTGTCTGATGAGAAATCTGTCCTCATGTTGTGCCCTGGGAGACTTCACCTTTGAAGTCCTTGGAGAAAACTGGCTTTAAGCAGCAGCCAGAAGATCAAAAGAGAATCTTCCATCTGGTACAGGCCCCAGATCTGAAGTGTAAGGTTTTAGAGGTGCGATTGGGAAAAGCAGGATGTGTATGTCTGACAAGAAAAATCTGGCCCCAGTGTAGGGACTCAACTATTGCTTGAGATGTAGAAAATAGGTCCTACTAAAGTGCTTTGCCCTTTGGATAAGGACGGCGTGGGGGGAGGCGGGGGGGGGGGTGGCTTTTCTTTGAACTGTAGGAGAACAGTTTTGTAATGGAGTCAGCAGACCAAGTGACAAAGGTCTTGCCCCTTGCCTACTTGTGAGTTGGCAGTTGTCATTCCTAAGCTGAAGAATAGCATCTGACTCGCTAAGGTGGAACAGCATTGGTGTGACTTTTCAGTGACAACCACAAGCCCCAAACCACCTTCCTCAGAAAATGGTTCTGGAGCTGGATCTCAACACTAGAAGGAGAGGGGAAATTCGAGACCAGTGGCCGACAGTGAGCACCTAAACTTTAGATCTGTAAGCAGAGGGGTATAGGTTTAACCTGAGCCAGGGGGGATATGTGGGAATGGGAGCAAAGAGTGGCACAGTCTCTGGGGAAGGTAAACTACAGCTTGGCGCAGGCACCCGACCGACCACGGTGGGGAAGCAGGAACAGGGTAGACTGTGGCCACAGCTCCGCAGCTGGTCTACACTTAGCCAGCAGCTTTCTCCATCCTCCTCCCCAACAACTGGGCTCTCCTACCATGTAATCCACCAAAGCATAGGCAAGCCACTGAAGCATCACACTAGCTTTCCTCAAAGAGAAAAGGAATTAGGATTTTAACTGTCAAAACGAAGGGTAAGACCCAATCCAGGTCCAAGGATTCCCAAACAGGAAAGATACCAGTAACTCTCAAAAAAGTCCGGAGGCTGCTAAGTTCTGTGATAACTGGAGAAGCAGCCGTGTGTGATAACTTATGTGGACAGGGCCTTTGAGACCGAATCTGAAAAGGCAGACTGCCTTCTGGGTTTTCTAATATAAGCAGGACGCTTAGCAGTAAGGACTAGAATGGTAGACTTCATGGGGCCCTGGGGCCAGCCTTGCTCCCTTCAGGTACTGGGACAATCAGACCAGGCTGACCTGCTATGTAAAGGTTCCAGCGCTAAGGGTTGGTCCCAGGTGGTGGCCCAGAACCTAAGCAGAGAGGAAAAGGACCAAGCTCAGGCTCCCTGAGCAAAGGAGCTTCTCCATCTCTTTTTGGTCTTCCTCACAGTATCCTACCTATAGAAATTACAGACAGTTCTTCCTCTTGAGACCAATTAAGATTGACCTACCTAATATATAGAATATAAAAAAATACAGAACTTTTTGACATTCTCTCCTTTGGAAGTAAAATATACATGATCCAAGTATGGAAGAGGAAGAGGAAGAAGAAAGGCCAAAGGCAGGGATCCCTGGCTATCCCAATACATGACGCTCTCTCTCCAGCCTCCTCTGCAACTTATGGGTCACCAGAGCAAGGACTTTCTCCTCAGGAGAGAGGAAGGCCCACAGCCCTCTGTCTCGTGCGTAGGAGAAAATACAGCTACCTCAGAGGTTCATTCAACTCCGAGGGGAGTTTTCAAGTAAACAAATGAAGTTGGGTCGCACCATAGGAGGGTGGGTAGGAAACGTGGGATCAGTAGCGACACACGGGAAGCCCCATCTGAAGGCGTGTGCTCCTCCCCTCCCTTCCTACTGGTGTACTTGCCCCTGGAGAGGGAAGGAGATCTCCCAAACTAAAGAGGTCTGGGAAAGGGTTAGAGGGAGGAAGGGGCCTTTGTCTCATGGTGACCTCCCCCTCAGCCTCTAGTCCCAGACCATGCTGGCAGCTGGGATTCCTAAAACCAGGAACTCATGGCTCTTGGAAAGAGCAATCTTAATACAAGAAAAATGTGCAAAAGAAAAAAAAATTAAATAACTCAATCCAAGCATACAAGATTAATATTCTGTCAGAGCAAGAACACTTTGTTTTGGATTTCTCCCCTCCCCTCCCACCCCCCCACCTCTGGAATATTCCATCTGCTCAAGTACCCAAGATAAGAGTTACACAGATCAGGGCAGAGAACTGGGAAGGATGAAGGAAGATAAAAGGGAAGGAAGTCACCACTAAAGAAAAAATAAAATAAAAAAAGGTGCAAAATTGATTACCTCAGTCCTCCTTTGTCTACCCCTGGGCTCCTGGGTTAAAGACATATGTGCAGCCAAAGTATAGTGTAAGGAAGAAAAACCCAACACGTCCCCTTCTTGTCACAAAACCCAAATGTGAGCCTCAGATGGTTCTGTCTGTCCAGAGGGTGCTCCCTCCAGGGAAGGGGGTGGAGCAGGTCAAGAGCACAGTTTCCAGGGCAGCAGAGGTGTATGGTGGCTGATGATGGGGGGGCTGGTTTCCCGCCCCCCAGAGGGCTGCTTTTCCGCTGGTTGGTGGTGCTTCCCATCCCCTCCCCTCCCCGGAGGCAGACATTATAGCTGGAAGCCCTCCATGGGGGCCTCAGGCTGCTGGAAGATGAATTGCTGTTGTGTCTCATCCACTTGGGGGGCCAGGCTGCTATCATCATCTTCTACACCAAAGTAGTGCTCAATGAGGTCGAAGGCCTTCTGGTAGATCTCCTGGTTCTCATGGCTCTGGAGAAACTCAATTTTATCCAAGCCTATGGTGGCAAGAAGGAAGGATGGACAAGAGTAAACTGTGATTGCTTTTCCATGGGGCCATGAAATATTCATCCATTTTTCCTTCCCTGTGGTGTGTTAGTGTTTACCGACGCAAGCAACATGATCAGCTCTCTTTGACCCGGAAGAAGAGAATTAAGACCTTTTCCTAAAACTACATAACCCCAAAGGAAAAAGCCCAAGAGGCCAGTTACAAATCAGAAGTTCTAGTCCTGATTCTGCTTTTAATTACCTGTGTGGCCTGGGCAAATCATTAGCTTCTCTCAAGTTCTCAGAGATGAGTGATGAGCACTCTTACTGGAACTTGCTACACTCAGCTGAAAGCATACCTTCCAGTGATTCTCTCCTCAATTCTGGAGCTTTATTTTTGTATTATACCTACTTAGTAGGGAGAACCTATCAAAAAAAGAGAACTGATCTACTGCTCCTCAGAGGGAGAAGGATATGATGGGATAAAACTTTGCATTCACTAATGACCCCACAAATCCCACAGCCTCACATGGATACTACTTTGGGGGCTCACAGTCCCTGAGTCCTGACCTAAAACTCCTCTCCTTAAGGTAGAAGCGTGGTTGGGGAGAGGGCACATACCATAGGCTTCCTCGATGAGGCCACAGTAGGGGTTGACCCCTGAGCCACTGCGCTTGCCCTCTTGCTCTCCAAGCCGAAGGATGTTCTCCAGCCCGTTGAGGGCCACCTGCACAATCTTCGAATCCATCACAGTCAGCAAGTCGCACAGGGGTTTGATGCAGCCCAGTGAGACCAGGTACCTAGGGGGCAGAGACAGGGCAAGTTCTTAATTAACAAAGCGCAAGGGAGGGGCCAGGCAGGTGCTGTGGGGCCTGTGAGTCTTCCTCACACATCAGGACTCTGAGGAACCCCTTCTTGCTGAGCCTTCATAACCACCCATCCTTTATCTCAGTCTCTCCATCCTCCCAATGTTCCGAGTCTAGTTCATTTCCATGGGGAAGGGCTGCCATAGATACCTCTTCCTATTCCAAGGACCCTACATTCCAAACGTGTAAACATCTCCAAGTTTCTGATTCTTGTGCCTTTACTTACGCTTCTTCCTGTGCAAAAGGGCTTTTACAACCCTGTGTCCTTAAAAGCTTAACTCAACGGCTATCCCCTTTCTCCTAAGGCTTTAAATATGTTGAATATATTCCTACTTCTCTTCCTGGGTCTCGATCTGAGGGCAAACACTTGTCCAGTTCCCATCGCCTCTACTCATCTTGGTAAGAGAAACCAGAATTAAAGAACACACACACATACAGTGGCTTCCTATTTGCTTCTCCCAAATGTCACCCCCAAAAACGATTTCCCAAAGAAGCTGTTGTGAATGAGCCACAGCGTGGCTCTCCTTCATTTGTATGGATAATTGAGAATTACACAGATTTAAATTTCTCTGGAGAAAGAAGTAGAGGAGAAATGGATGTCTGTGTCAGAGGTCTCTATTCTCAAGGAAGGAAAAGAGGTTCATGCTTTAGAGGAATCTATTCCAGATTTCGGTGCCAATCTAGCATCTTACCAGTTAAACCTGCTGCTGGACTGGGGCAGATCTATTCCAGAAAAGGCAGTTTAGCAGTCACTGTAGACCACGAACTGAGAAGGCAGTATACATATCACTCAGTACAATGAAAAGTGAATGTGATACCTGATCTGCTCAGGGGTTCCTCCTGATGTGGCATTGGTGATGGCCCAGGCTGCCTCTTTCCTTGTACGGAACTCTGCTTTCTGAAGGATTTCGATCAACACAGGGAAGATATTTGCATCTATGACAGCCTGAGAGAAGATGGGGAACAGGGTATAGAGAAAGTCACTTCAAGAAGAGTAAGCAAATCTAGCCTACAAAATCAGCTGTGATTCAGACATCTTCCTCTTCCTGGGAGTCCTCTGTTCTCCCCACAGAGAAGCTACAGAGGTACCCCGTTTCTTACAAAGAATCTTTAATAGCACGTTGGACCCCAACTTCTAAAGGGAAATAAATTCTTTCTTCTGGAAGCAAACAACCCACAATCGCTCCAGTTCCCATGCCCACCCCTCCCCTCCCCTCCCCTGCTTGTTCTACCTGTATTTGAGCCCTGTTGCCAGCAGTGATATTTGAAATGGTCCAGCAAGCTTCCTTCCGGATTGACTCCTTGGGGCTGCTCAGCAAGTGGAGGAGGCAAGGGAGGGCTGAACAGTTAAGAATGACCTAGACCACCAAAAGCACAGGCAACAGAAGAAAAACTAGATAAATTGGAATCAAAATTAAAAACTTTTGTGCATCAAAAGATACCATCAACAGAGTGAAGAGGCAAACCACAGAATGGAGGGAAATATATGCAAATCATGTACCTGATAAGGATTAATATCCAGAATAAAGAACTCTTACAACTAAACAGCAAAAAACTGAAGAGCCCAATTAAAAAATGGTCAAAGGGCTCGAACAGACATTTCTCCAAAGAAATACAGACAGCCAATAAACGTATGAAAAGATGCCAAACATTGATAATCATTAAGGAAATGCAAATCAAACTGCAATAAGATACCATTTCACACTTATCAAGATGGCTATTATAAAAAAAAACCCAGGGGCGCCTGGGTGGCTCAGTTGGTTGAGCGGCTGACTTCGGCTCAGGTCATGATCTCACAGTCCGTGAGTTCAAGCCCCACGTCGGACTCTGTGCTGACAGCTCAGAGCCTGGAGCCTGCTTTGGAGTCTGTGTCTCCCTCTCTCTCTCTGCCCTTCCCCTGCTCACACTCTGTCTATGTCTCTCAAAAATAAATAAACGTTAAAAAAAAAAAAATAAAGAAAAAGATTTTATAAAAAAAAACCCAGACAATTCAAGTGTTGGTAAGGATGTGAGAAACTGGAACCTAGTGTATTGCTGGTGGAGGTGTAAAATGGTGCAGGCGGTGTGCAAAACAGTATGGTGGTCCCTCAAAATCTTAAAACATAAAATTAGCATATGATCCCGTAAGGCCACTTCAGGGTATATACCTAAAAGAACTGAAAGCAGGGATTCATACGTTTGTACGCAGTGTTCAATATAGCCTTATTCATAATAGCCAAAAGGTGAAAAGAACTCAGGACTCTATCAACAGACAAATGGATAAACAAAATGGGATATATGCATACAATGGACTGCTTACTATTCAGCGTTAAAAAGGAATGAAGGCATGACACATGCTACGTATGTCTAAATCTGGACGACATTATGCTACGTGAAATAAGTAAACACAGAAGGACAACTATATATAGTTCCATTTATATAAGGTACCTAGAGTAATCGAGTCCTAAGAGATAAAAAGTGTTATGATGGTTATCAGGGGCTGAGGAAGGTGAGGTGATGGGGTATGGGGAGTTAATATTAAGGGGGAACAGAGAACCAGTTTGGGATGATGAAAAGTTGTGGGGATGGATGGTGATGACAAATAAGGTGAATGGACTTAATGCCACCAAACTGTACAGTTAGTGTAGAAGCAGTACATTTTATGTTAAGAATATTTGCACATACATGCACACACACACACACACATACACGAATGACCTAGGAAGTGAGTATAGGTGTGAATGAGATCACTCAAGAATTTGTCAAGAATCCCACTGAATTAGGCCAACCCAAGACTTAAAGAATACTCTCATCTCTGGCCTTTGAACAAAGGAACCCTTATTACTGTGCCCTCACTGGAAGCAATATTAACATGAGGTGGTGTCCATGGGATTCTTAAGGTTTGGGAAGTAGGGGTAAGGTTCTGCAGCTTTTAGTGTCTCAAGGGGACCATGACTCAAAAACTTAAGAATCACCCTACAATGTCCCAGGTAGTAAGGCAGTTTATTCCATTTAGTTCTCCTTCAAAAGCACCCAGTGGACGATGATTTGCTTCTAACTTATAGAAGAAATGAAGGCAACCGAGTTGTCCATGATCGTACAGAAAGTGTCAAAGTTGGAATTTTTCACTCAAACCCATGCTTTCTCTCCTAATTCACACTGCACACCCCCCTCCCCCCCGATATCAGGGAAGAATTTTGTCTATAAACAGCTCTCCTCCTCCTTACCTGGGTTTGGATGTCATCCCCAGTGACGATGTTACCAACTGCTCTCAGGGCAGGAGAGGCCACTTTGTAATCATTGTGCCTACAGAGAAGGGAGATCTGATGAGTAGAGGGCCAGCACACAGTTACCAGCATAGAGTTATCAGCCCTGCCGACCACCAAGGCTCTAGATCTCTGCAGCAGATCTAGAAAGCAGCAGACTGCTTACTGCAGTTCTTTAGTTGGAGCTTGGAGAAACTCAGGGAATCTGTACTCTTTCTAATCAGACCACTCACATTAGAAGCTCTACCAATCTTCGGCAGACTCCAGAGTCTATGACCGCCTGGATCTTTTCATTGGGGCCATCGGACAGATAAGAAAGGGCCCAACAAGCATCTGCCAGCAAGTCTGAGTCACTGCTGAAGAGTAGGCGAGACAGCACAGGCAAACAAGGGGAGACCTGTTGGAAGCAGAGTGAGAGAGACTCATGGCGGGACAGGGCTACATCAGCTCTACCACTAATTCTCACATTACTGTCCCTTCCTCTACAAGTAATTCTAAGCTCTAGAGATTTCTACTACATTATACTATCCGAACTACCTTTTTGACTTTGCTATCCAAGATGCACGAGATCACCTACTTCACTGACAATCGCCTCTAATTTTAGTTTCCCACGGACTGAGACTCTAAGAGGTAACCCCAAGACCTGAAAGCTCCCATTATCAAAATTCCTACATACGAAGGAAACTGCTTTCATTCAGGAACTGGTAAGAAGCTCTCTCACCTTTGCAAACTCGGGGGGTGGGTTCTTTCCTCGGCAGAGGTTTGACAGGGCCCAGACTGCATTCCGTGTCATTGTCAGTCGTGTGGACTTGGTAAGGAGTCTGAAGGAAAGAGCAAAGCCTTAAGACAGATCCTGAGCAATGATGCCCTTAGCACAGGGCTGTCACCTATGAACCCCAGGAGCAAATTCAATCATCTTCCTAAGACTTTAGCAACCTCACCTTATCTTCCAACCCAGAGAACTACGGTAACTGCACTTGTTTGGGCCACGAGGCCGACCTACATCTTCACAGAGGATTAGGACCAGCTGTGGCTAGTTAAGACCACAGGTAATAGGAACAAACAAAGGGCTGGAATTTGAGTAAGCCTGAAAGCCTTTTAAGAAAAGACATGCTGAGCCCCCCTAACCGTGGCCATGAGATCTAAACAAGGAATACTTTTATTTCTCCTTGGAAATAAAAGCTAAAGGCCTAGTGTGAGGACTGTAGCCATGCAGTAAGGAATGATTCTCTGTGAAGGGCCCAAGAAAGACTTATAGTGGTAGTATGTGGGACTGTGGTCTCTGAAAAACAGTTTATCTATCTGTTTTGGTTTAGATGAAGTTCTCTTTGAAGGTATGGGAGGGAAGGATGGGAGAACAACCCCCATGCCCCTTCATGGGGTCTTCGATCTGTGGTTTACAACAGAGCTCTCCAATATACCTATGCATAAAATGACAAATCAATGCATTCTGTAGAGAAGGTTGGATTTTTCCAGATGGGCTAGTCCTGCCTCTCTCTCCTGGCTCAAAGATGAGGCAGGTATGATGAACATTTTTATTTTGGCAATCAGCATACGTTAAGTGTTTCTGCATTTACTTAACATCTTAAGGAAAGCTGCCCAGAGAAGATGTGCCATGTCTGCCTTGTAGGTGCCCCAGCTGCAGAGGATCATAATTACTCACGTTAACAGAGGATTAAGGATGGAACAGTTCAAGACGTAATCGCGGCAAACGGAGCTGTCTCCAGCTATGTTTCCCAGTGCCCAGACTGCCTGAAAAGGGGATGAGGGAACTGTCACTCATAGACTCCAGTGGCTTCTGTCAATATTCTGCACCAGAGTGAGTACCCCAGTAACTAGGACAAAAACCATTATCAAGGTCTGAGACATGCTGAACAGGATCAGATACCCTCCTTGTTGACATCCTTATTGAGCACCTGTTCTAGGAGAGCCTTTCCTCTGGGAGTTCTTGGCTTAGTGGAGAAGAGAGGGTGTACTGTACTGTAGCCAAAGAAGCCAAAGCAAGACCTCCTTAGGCCCACTCCCCCGAAAAAGAGAAAGCAGAGAAAGCGATTAGAAAGTTGCATTTTTGCAGCCTCACAGGATCCACCCCACATGTAGTAACAAAGGAAATAATCTTGGTAACACTTTCCACTTTCTATCCAATCAGTAAAGTCCACTGAAGAAATGCAAGTTGTGTCTTTATCTCTATGATCTGTAGGTACTGAAAAAAGGGTACTGTGGTGTGTTTTTTCCAATACTACCTACCTCTGATGCCAAATGTATGGTTTTCTACATCAGCGATCAATTCTCCAACACCCTTTGTGTGTCCAACAATCCAATTCAATTCTGACATTAAGCTTAGAGTCAGTACAGACCCCACAGGTTAAGGGCTCAGGCCCACAACACTACCCCCACTTTAAACACTAGTTGCAATTCCCGGGTGTCACCATACTTCTGACCAATTAGTTATAAATTCAAAAGTTCCCAAAATCCCCTCCTCAGTTTCGGTGATTCACGAGAATGATTCACAGAACTCAGGAAAAACGTTTTACTTTCATCTACTAGCTTACTGGAATGGACACGACTCAGAAAGAGCTAACGGAAGAGGCAAGGTGTGGGGTGGAGTCAGGGAGGTGCGGAACTTCTGTGCCCTCTGCAGGGCACCACATCGATGGGTTCACCAACCCAGAAGCTCTGCGGGGGGAGGGGAGGTAGAGGGATGGGAAAAGTTGGGGGTTCTGATGACCACCCCCCTCGTCTTGAGGCTCTCTAGGGGCCCCACCCAGTCATCTCATTGGGTGTGTTCCATTATAAACAATAAAAGACACTCCTATCACTGAGAAAATTCCAAGGTTTTCCGGAATTTTTAGGAACCGGGGACAAAGACCAAATGTATGTTATTATGCCACAGGTACTATCACAAATTAAGCCAAACTTGACCATTACCTGTTCCTGTACATCCTCAAAGTCTGAGTTAAGCAGCTCTATAAAAATGGGGACGGCGCCTGCTTCAATGACAATCTTGGTCTGCTGAGAAGTTCCAGAGGCAATGTTCGTTAGAGCCCAGGCAGCTTCAAACTGAAAGTGAGATTAAGCCATCATGGAGAGGTCATTCCAGACAAAGCAGCCAGGCCTACCAGCTGGTTGAGAGCAGTAAGCCTCCCGCCCCTGACTAAAGCACTAAAACTCGAGCCCTTTCCTCTTCTCCTTTAAATGACAAAACACGGTATGGGCAGGGGTGTGGCACATTAGGAAGAACGGACACGGGCTTCAAAGGTCCCAGTTCTGCACTACCATAGCACCTGAGTCCTTTGGCAAATTGCTTTATTTCATGAGCTTTGCATTCTTCATTTCTGAAACCAGGATTAGAGTGATGTTTGTGTCTCAAAGTCTCTTTCAGCTGAGTTTCTGGTTAAGTTCTAATCATTGACTCATTACCCATTTCTGAAAGGAGAGACCCAGAGAAGTTAAATGATTTGCTTCGGGTCAAACAGGTAATTAGAGGTATTAGATCATCGGGGCGCCTGGGTGGCTCAGTCGGTTAAGCATCTGACTTTGGCTCAGGTCATGATCTCATGGTCCTTGAGTTTGAACTCCATGTTGGGCTCTGTCTCACAGCTCAGAGCCTGGAGCCTGCTTCAGATTCTGTGTCTCCCTCTCTCTGCCCCTCCCCTTCTCACACTGTCTCTGTCTCTCAAAAGATAATAAGTGTTAAAAAAAAGGAAAAAAAAAGTAATAGATCTTTGAGATATATCTATATAAACATCTAGATACATATATTTTAAGTAAACTCTACACCCAACGTGGGGTTTAAACTAACGACCCTGAGATCAAGAGTCGCATGCTCTACCGAATGAACCTGCCAGGGACCCCTACAACCTCTGATTTATAACTGAATAATCGGCCTGTCCTATTCTGGTGCCTTTCCTTTGAGATTGTTTGAGAGAAGAGATTTTGGCTGTCTTATTTGAGGCCAGGACCTCTGAGGCGTCTCTTAAATAGTTCCTTGTGTTACTTCTCTATTTCCTGAGAGATGCGTCTGTAGAAACACCCTACTACAATTTCTTGGAGGGGGCTTTCATCTGGTACCCCTCTACACCAGGCCTCACCTGTAATGTACAATTCTCATTCCTCTTCAGAAACTCTACAAACCGATCCACCACTCCTGGAGTGTTGATAACTTCATCTATTGGAGGACTAGGCTCTGGAAGAGGGAGAAAGGAAGGAGAGGAAAAGTCAGGAGAGGTTTTGGCTGGTGCAGTCACTGGGGTCAGTCCATCATCCTTCCTAGGTAGTCCTGACTATCCTTCCTTATCGACACTCCCAAACTCCTTTTTGGTGAGGTGGTTTTCATAATAGTTGGTCAGTTTTGAAATGATACAGTTGATAACTGATACAGTGATACAGTTGGGATGCTAAAGAGAAAACCAATCCTTAATTTAGGTATATTCGCCTTTGGCTTCCTGAAACTAAGCAAGCAAGGAATTGAGGAAAAGCTAGCCAAGAAATGGGCAATCTTAGTCTAAATATTTCCCTTCTAAGAAGAGCATCTTTTCTTGGCAGGACTGCTTCATTTACTGAGATAAGAAGTTATTTTTCCTATCACACATCAAATCTTTAATGAGTACAAACTATGTGCCAGTTCTAGGTACTGAGGACACACACCACTGTGAACAAAGTCAAATGTCTTCTGCCCTTACAGAGTTTATGTCCTAATGAGGATAGACTTTCTAATATTATATTAATAAGTGTAATGGGAAAAAAAGAAGAGGTAATGCAGGGTAAGATTAAAAATGCTGGGAGTGAAGGGGCTCTGCTTTTTTACACAGGGCGTCGGGGTAGGCTTGTTGAGAACCTAGAATATGATCATGGAAGTGGGGAGTTGTCACAGAATCCGCAGCCAGAGGATGTCAGGCAGAGGGAAGAGCCAGAGCAAAGAATGAGCCTGGCTTGTCCAAGGAACACCAAAACAGTATGGCTAGAGCAGAATGAGCGAAGGGGAATAGCAGATGAGTTCAATGAAAGGAAACAAAAGGTTAAATCATGTAGGGCCTCCCTGGGGAAGACCAGGCTTTGTACCTTTGGAGAGCAGTTTCCGGAATTTCTGTGTGGTTGCTAACTGTAGGTCAGAATCATCAGAAAAGAGCATCTCCACCATCTCTCGTGTGATCACACTCTCCTAGAACATAGGACAGATTTAAGACTTGGCAAACCAACCCTACAGCTAGATATGAGCACACACTCCTGCTTGGCCTCCTGCTTTCTAAAGACCGGAGGGCAAGAGGATGGCATAACAGTAGGCTCAGGAGAAGGTGTTTAATTCATGGCTGCTTCAAGTTGGGTCATTTGAATGATTCCTAACCTCTGAGGCAAAAGATGGCTTCCCTTAAAATGCTTTCTCAAGTGTCTCCATCACAGATGTAACCCTACTGATTCTTGAAGCTGACCAGCAATAAAAGTTGGACCCTGGAAGAAAGAGCTTAGCATGGTTGTTGCCAAAGCCACGAGATGATGTGAACTGCCTGTTCTGTAGACGTTGGTACTTCCCAGGCCTGTCTGAAGCACATGCAGGGGACTTACCCCAGTGGTAGAGCTCACATAGGAGTCCATGAGGAGACTGTCAAACATGGCGGCTTCTTCATTAATCAGCTCCACATTTCTCCGTTTAAAAAGCTGAAAGTAAAGAAAAGATATACTGGTAAAACTACTAACTGTAATAAAGAAAACAAAGGATGGTTCAATTTAAATTATGGCAATAATTGCCAAAGAAATGCTAGGATAGTTGAAACAATGCCAAGCTTAATATATGGACATGGAAAGATGTCTAAGGGCTTTACTAATTTGAAGTTTTTAAGAGAACATTCTCTTTTTTTAAAGTAAGCTCTATGCCCAATGCGGGGTTGAACTCATGACTCGTAGATCAAGAGTCATATGGTCTACCGACTGAGTAACCCAGGTGTCCCTAAGAGACCATTTAAAGATTTCTGTGCCCTTTGTATAAAAGGTGATGGATATTAAAAGATATAACAGTAAAGCAAGAGGGTGGGCAAAAGCAGGTTAGGTGACTGCATCTAGACCAGGGCAAGGCACCAATCTGCTGGTGGTGTGTGGCAGAGCATAGCTGATCAGGGATTCGTAGAGTCTCGGTCCTAGGGAGACTTACAAAAAGAATGGACTGAAGACATAGAAGTAAGACAGTACAGAATAGCTGATGAATCTCTTAAGGCGCCAGCCTAACGCTGACTATAGGGGTGAGGAAGAGAGAAGGCAACAAGGGGCTGGAACTAGAATGTTATACTGAAGACATACATGATGTCCAAGTTGTTCTAAACTATGGAAAAGGAGTAAGGGATTGGATCTCTTCTTCAAAGCTTCCAACACTTCTCTACAACAGAGAAAGCTGGATAAGTGACCCATAGAGCTAAGCTATTTTCCCAAGGGGAAAGGAAAAGTAAATGCAAGGAGGAGCCCAACCATGGCAGCTGGATCATTTCCCTAAACAGTATTTTTGAGGGTTAACCTACTTGTTGCTCCCGCTTCTGCTTCCGGAGCTGAATGCCCTCTTCCTCTCTTCTTCGTCTCATTTCCTCAGGGTTTAGGGCATTGTTCTTATAGCTCTTCATTCGATAATTGTCTTTCCCTGGGCTCGCCATGGTCTCTAGAGAAAGAGAAGATACATATACAAAGGCTCTTGAGAGGACAGCATTTCCTTTTCACTGGGCTTTGGTCCCACTGGGTATCCCAACCTCCCCTACTCAGGGAGGCTGAAGCTCCTCAAGGAGGGCTTATAATCTCAACAACTTAGCACCTGACATCTCATCTTTATTTATTTTTTTAATTTTTTAACATTTATTTATTTTTGAGAGAGAGACAGACAGACAGAATGAGAGAGAGGGGGACACAGAATCTGAAGCAGGCTCCAGGCTCCGAGCTGTCAGCACAGAGCCTGACTCGGGGCTCAAACCCACAAGGGCGAGATCATGCCCTGAGCCGAAGTCGGACGCTTAACCGACTGAGCCACCCAGGCGCCCCTGACATCTCATCTTTAAAACAGAGATATAACTATTCCTACCTCAGAGAGTTGTAGGAAGGATTAAATAAGTTAATACTACTGTGAAGTAATAGAATAATGCTAGGCCATATTGTAGATGATCACAAGTTATGACCACCTCTATGACAACAGAGAAAACTCGACTGCTCAATAACTCAAATACATCTAATATGGTGAGATACTATGCTATCTTTAATGTCTGCCATCTATTTTTCAAATTAAAAAAATTGTTAAGTTTATGCTATAATATTTGATAAAAACAAGATGAAATATAATGTTACCAAGCAAAATAATACAATGAACATCTGTAAACCCACCACCAAATCTAAACTAGAACATTACCAATATGCTGAATCTACTTGTGGGCTCTCTATCGCAGGCTCCTCCAGCTCCACTCCAACTCCAGCCAAAAGGAAACTGCTATCCTGAATTGCATGCATTTTGAGAAAACAGCTGCCCAATATCTAAGTATGAATAACTAGTCTGTCATTCATTCAAGTAAAAATAGTGCCAATTAAAAAAAATTCTTGTATAGTTAACAAGTAGTGTTCTATTAATTATAGTGTTATATCGTGTACAATATAGTGATTCAACAACTGACACATTAGTTAGTGCTCATCAGGGTGGCTGTGCTCTTAGTCCCCTTCACCTGTTTGACCCATCCCCCACCATCACCTCCCTTCTGGAACCATCAGTTTATTCTCTAAGTTAAGTCTGTTTTTGGGTTTGTCTCTTTTTTCCTTAAAAACGTGTCAATTTATAAAGCATCTAATTTAGCTAGTAACTTAATTACCCACAGGCGATTTTCCTCCAGACACATTTTCAAAGGTTGGATTCATACTGTTTCATCAAAGACAAAGCAATTTTTCCCCCCACAGTGAGTGAGCTAGTGGCGAATACATGGACCACTAGTACACTTTGGTGCCACTGTCTTGATCTGTGCTAAGACAGCAGCGGTTTTCCCCATCACTGCTTTTGTACTTCTTTTGCAGTGCAAATGTCAAAATAGTAAAAATGTCAAATAACATCTTTACATTTTGTCCCAGCTATATTGAGATATAAGTGATCTATAACATCGTTGTTGTGTTTTTTTTTTTAAGTTTATTTATTTATCAGAGTGTGAAAGCAAGGGAGGGGCAGAGAAGTAGGTAGAGAATCCAGAGCAGGCTCCACGCTGACAGCTTGGATCGCACAAACCGGGAGATCATGGCCTGAGCTAAAATCAAGAGTCAAATGCTTGACGAAGGAGCAACCCTGGCACGCACACACACAGGCTACCTACCTACCTACCTACCTACCTATCTATCTATCTATCTATCTATCTATCTAGGTAGGCTTCATGCACAGCACAGAGCCTAACATGGAGCTTAAACTCATGACCCTGAGATCAAGACCTGAGCTGGGATCAAGAATCAGGATGCTTAATTGATTGAGGCTCCCAAGCGCCCCAACAGAATACTAGGCAGCCTGTATTTTTTTTTCTCTTAGCAACTTTAGAGTATATAGTACGGTGCTGTTAACTGTAGTCACCAAGCTATACATTAGATCCAAAAAACTTGTTCACTTTACAACCAAAGTTTGTACCTACTGACCACCTTCATCCATTTCCCCCACCCCACCCCTGGCAACCACCAAACTACTGTTTCTAGGAGTTTGGTCTTTTCAGATTCTACACATACATGTATTTATATTTGTCTTTCTCTTTTAGGTTTACTTCACTTAGCATGATAACCTGAAGATTCAATCATATTGTCACAAATGGCAGGATTCTTTCGTTTTTATAGCCAAATAATATTCCATTGTTTATACATAACACCGTATTTTCTTTCAGTGACTCGAGGGCACAGATATCTCTTGACACGGTGACTGGATTTCACGTAAGTGGGACTGATGGACCATAAGGTAGCTCTATTTTTAATTTTTTGAGGTAACTTCACACTCTTTTCTATAGTTGCTATGCCTATTTGCATTCTTTAAATATTTTTTTTTATTTTCAAAGTAAAGCCTACCCCCAGTGTGGGGCTTGAAATCCCCTTGCATGCTCTACCGACTGAGCCAGCCAGGCGCCCCTATTTATATTCTTAACCAACAGTGTACAAGCCTTCCCTTTTCTCCAAATTCTTGCCAACACTTGTTTCCTCTTGGGTTTTTTTTTAAAAGTTTTTATCTATTTATCTGGTTAAGTAATCCCTACACCCAATGCAAGGCTTGAACTCATGACCCCAAGAACGAGAGTTGCATGCTCTTTCAACTAAGCCAGCCGCCCCCTTGGCTTTTTATTTATTTTTATAATAGTCATCTTAACAGCTGTTAAATCTGTTGTTTTGATTTGCATTTCCCTGATGACTGGCGATGTTAAGCACTTTTTTCATTTATCTCTTGGCCATTCTATGTCTGCTCTGGAAAAATGTCTATCCAGGTCCTTTGCCCATTTTTAATTGAAGTATTTGTTGTTGCTGCTGTTATTGAGTTGTTTGAGCTCCTTACATATTTTGGATACTAACTCCTTATCAGATACATGGTTTGCAAATATTTTCTCTCCTCCTATAGGTTGCCTTTTCATTTTGTTGACTGTTTCTTTTGCTGTACAGCAGCTTTTCAGTTTAGTTCAAGCTTTCTTGTTTGATGCAGTCCCACTTATTTCTGCTTTTGTTGCTTATGTTTTTGGTGTCATATCCAAACAATCATTGCCAAGACCAAGGTCTTATTTCCCATGTTTTCTTCTAGGCATTTTATAGTTTCAGTTTTCACCAATTAAGTCTTCGATGCATTTTGAATTGGCAAAGAACATTTTAATCTTCACTTGCCAGGCCCTCTAAAATATTCCCCAGATCACACTTTGAGAACTTTAAGGAATAAACTGCTGGGTTGTAGGCAGATAAATGTTAAACTTGACAAACTAGTACCATGTTGCCTTCCACTGTGATGCCATTTAAAATTTTTTTTCATTTCATTACATTACATTTCATTTTATTTATTTATATTTATATATATATATTTAATATTTATTTTTGACAGAGATAGAGCATGAGCAGGGAAGGGGCAGAGAGAGAGGGAGGGAGACACAGAATTTGCAGCAGGCTCTAAGCTCTGAGCTGTCAGTACAGAGCCTGACATGGGACCAGAACTCACAAACCACGAGATCATGACCTGAGCCAAAGATGGATACAACCGACTGAGCTACCCAGGCGCCCTTTTACTTTTTAATATAATTTATTGTCAAGTTAGCTAACATACAGTGTGCTCTTGGTTTTGGGGGTAGATTCCCATGATTCATCACTTACATACAACACCCAGTGCTCATACCAACAAATGCCCTCCTCAATATCCATCACCCATTTTCCCCTCTCCCGTTGCCACCCCATCAACCCTCAGTTTGTTCTCTGTATTTAAGAGTCTCTTATGGTTGGCCTCCCTCTCTGTTTGAAACTATTTTTTTCCCCTTCCCCTGCCCCATGGTCTTCTGTTAAGTTTCTCCAGTTCCACATACGAGTGAAAACATAGATCGGTCTTTCTCTGACTGACTTATTTTTTTTTTAATTTTTTTAACGTTTATTTATTTTTGAGAGACATAGAGACAGAGTATGAGCAGGGGAAGGGCACAGAGAGAGGGAGGCACAGAAGCTGAAGCAGGCTCCAGGCTCCAAGCCGTCATCACAGAGCCTGACGCGGGGCTCGAACTTACAGACCGTAAGATCATGACCTGAGCCGAAGTCGGCCGCTTAACCGACTGAGCCACCCAGGCGCCCCTCTGACCTGACTTATTTCACGTAGCATAATACCCTCCAGTTCCATCCTGCAAATGGCAGGATTTCATTCTTTCTCATTGCCAAGTAGTATTCCATTGTATATACAAACCACATCTTCTTTATGTAATGTCGATTTATACTATCTTAGGAATACACAGCAGGCTTCCGTTGATATATACCTTATTACTTATAATTTTCGCTTTTGTCCATCTACTCAGTGTAATAAGGTATTTCACTGAGATAATGATTTCCATATCCCAGATTACTAATGAGGTTAGATTTCAGGTTTATTAGCTATGTTCCCCCTTTTGTAAAAAATCTATTTGTGTATTATCAATATTTTTCTGTTGAATTATTAGCCCCTTTCCTATGTAGTTCTTTAGACATTCTAGTTGTTAATCACTTGTTGGTTATTTGTGTTATAAATATCTTCCAACAGGGCTCCTGCTGGAATTTCTATTTTGCTTCAATCACATTTTTTTAAGCAGATTTTTAAAAATTAAAGTTTATTTACTTATTTGGAGAGAGAAAGTGAACAGGAGAAGAGCAGAGAGGGAGAGAGAATCCCAAGCAGGCTCCACACTGTCAGCACAGAGCCAGACACAGGGTTTGAACTCATGAACCGTGAGATCATGACCTGAGCCAAAATCAAGAGTTGGATACTTGACTGAGCCGCCCAGGCGACCCTTAACAGATTTTTAATAATCTCTACACCCAACATGAGGATCGAACTTACAACCCTGAAATCAAGAGTCACATGCTCTATCCCTCCAATATCCCATTTTTAAACAAAATTTTAACAAATCTCTGCATTTAGTAGAGCTGGTCCTCCAACCATAAACCTTCTTGAGAAGTGGGTTGGCTCTATTTTGAGTTTTATAAAATCTCTATCAGTTTGCCAAACCTTAAAAAATTCCTGTCATGATTTAAATCAGAATTACTGTTACCAGATTGAAATTCTATATCCATGAAATGAGGTCTTGTGGGTCTCTCCCTCATCCTGTCTTTTTTGGTTTTCCTTTTTATTATTATTATTTAAATGTTTATGTATTTTTTGAGAGAGACAGAGACAGAGTGTGACTCAGGGAAGGGCAGAGAGGGAGACACATAATCGGAAACAGGTTCCAGGCTCTAAGCTGTCTGCACATAGCCTGACACGGGGCTTGAACCCATGAACTGTGAGATCATGAAGTCAGATGCCACCCCAGGTGTCCCTTGGTTTGTTTTCTTTAATGCTACTCAATAGATTTAAATTTTCTACACGAAGATTTTCTATAACTTTTGGATTTATTCCTAGGTATTTTTTTGTGGGGTAGGTAGGAAGTCACTACTTACCTCATATCCAGACACCTTGCTAAATTCTTATTAATTCCAAAAATCTGATTTTCTATGTAGACAAATAGATTTCTTTTCCTTTCTTACCTCATACTTAAAAAAAAAACCCCTACTGAACACTAGAAAGTAAATATTCATTTAATTTTATCTTTTTGTACTGACAAAGGTTTCCAGTGCAATGCTAAATGTAAGTAGTGATAAGGGTATCCTTACTGTATTCCTAATTTTATAGAAAATCTCTAACTTTTGGGGCACCTGCGTAGCTCAGTAGATTAAGTGTCTGACTTCAGGCTCAGGTCATGACCTCACAGTTCTGAGTTTCAGCACAGATCCTTTCCTCTTCCCTGTCCCTCCCCTGCACACGTTATCTCAAAAAATATTTTTTAAAAATTAAGAAAATTTCTAACTTTCCTTATTAAAAAATGGTGTTTGCAGTAGGTTTTTTTGGCATACATCTTTGATCAGGTTAAAAAAGACCCCTCTATTCCTGTTTTTCTAGAATTATTAATCATAACTAACTGTTGATATTATCCCATCATTTTCTGCATCTATGAGATGAGATATGGTTTTTCTCTTTAAAAGGCATAATGAAAGAATTGAACTATAGATTTTCTCTTCTTTTTGTACGGTTTTTAAAGTGTTTTTTGTTTTGTTTTGTTTTGTATTTTGTGAAAGAGAAAGGGGGAAGGGACAGAGAGAGTGGAAGTGAGAGAATCCCAAGAAGGCTCCCAGCTCAAGGTGGAGGCCTTACATGGGGGGTCGATCCCATGAACTGTGAAATCGTGATCTGAGCCAAAGTCAAGAGCTGGACACTTAACTGACTGGACCACCCAGGTGCCCCAAACTATAGATTCCTTTCTTTTGGAGAGAAAGAAAAAGCACACTAGGGGTGGGTGGGTGGGTGGAGATAATCCCAAACAGGTTCTGGATTGTCAGTGCAGAGCCTGATGCAAGGCTCGAACCCACTAACTGTGGTGAGATCATGACCTGAGCTGAAGTCCCCAAACTATAGATTATACCCATAAATCCTATGATAAGCCCCCCACTTGGTCAGAATGGATTAGTCTTTTTATATAGTGCTGGTTATGTTTTAATATTATTTAGAATGTTTGTATCCTTATTCATAAGTGACATAAGAAAAGTATAGGACCTTCTCATATTATTCTTTGGTGTTATTATCAAAAGAAGTGTTCCTTCTTTTCTAATTTTCTGGAAGTAAGTATAAGAGTTAAATAACTTACTTATTAAAAATCTGGCAAACTCCTCTGTAAAACCACTTAGACCTGGCATTTTCTTTGTGGGGACAGTCTTTGCTGCTAATTCAATATATTTCATGAATTTAAGGCTAGTCAGACATCCTATGAGTCACTTTTAGTAAATTGTTATTCTTGGAATTTGTCTTTTCAATGGTGTGCATAAATTTGTTAATGTTCTTTTTAATTTCCTTAGTTACTTGTACTGTCATTTTTTTTTCCAATTTTTTTTTAACGTTTATTTTTGAGACATAGAGACAGAGAGCGAGCAAAAGGGCAGAGAGAGAGAGGGAGATACAGAATCCAAAGCAGGCTCCAGGCTCTGAGCTGTCAGCACAGAGCCCGACGCGGGGCTCAAACTCACAGACCGCGAGATCATGACCTGAGCCGAAGTTGGCCGCTTAACCGACTGAGCCACCCAGGCGCCCCACTTTTGTCATTTCTAATATTATTTGTATCCTCTTTTGTTCTTTAGAAATCTTACTAGATTTGACTATTCTTAGTCTTCTGAAAGATCCAAGTTTTGCCTTTGTTAATCCTCTCTACTGTATGATTTCTTTCTAAACTGTGTACCTAAGTCATTAATGTTCAGCCTTTGTATTTTGCTTATTATCTTCCTAAGTCTTTTAAATTTCCTTCAAGATAACATTTTAATTGTAATTCACTTCTGAATACCAAATTTCCATTGGTTTCATTTGAACCACGAGTGTTTTTTTTTTTTTTTTAATCAGTAATGTTTGGGGACTTACTTTCCTGTTCTTCCTTTTTTTAATTTTTTATGTTTATTTATTTTTCAGAAAGACAGAGAGACAGAGTGCAAGCTGGGGACGGGCAGAGAGAGGAGAATCTGAAGCAGTCTCCAGGCTCTGAGCTGTCAGCACAGTGCCGGATATAGAACTTGAACTCATGAACCATGAGATTATGACCTGAGCTGAAGTCGGATGCTCAACCAACTGAGCCACCTAGGCGCCCCTCTCTTATTTATTTCTTAAAAAAAATTTTTTTAACATGTATTTACTTTTGAGAAACAGCATGAGCGGGGAGGAGCAGAGAGAGAGACACACACACAGAATCTGAAGCAGGCTCCAGGCTCTGAGCTGTCACCACAGAGCCTGACACAGGGCTCGAACCCACGAACTGTGAGATCATAACCCGAGCTTAAGTCAGATGCTTAATCTGAGCCACTCTGGCAACCCTGTTATTTATTTCTAATATAATTAATTACATTGAGATCAGAGTCTCAAGGACTCTTTTAAATTTACTGATCTTCCTTGAGTTACGACTGGCTACGTCCTTATAAACCCACTGTTAAGATGATGATACTGTAAGTCAAAAATGCATTTAATAACCTAACCTGCTGAATATCATAGTTCTGCCTAGCCTACCATAAATGTGCTCAGAATACTCATATTAGCCTATAGGTGGGCAAGCAAAATCATCTAACATAAACCCTATTTTATAGTAACATATTCACTACCTCATGTAACTTACTGAATACTATACTGAAAGTGAACAAAAGAATGGTCGTATGGGTACAGAATGGTTGTAAGCTTATCAGTTGTTTACCCTTGTGATCACATGGCTGACTGCGAGTTGTGACTCACTGCTGCTGGCCAGGATCAGGAATGAGTATTGCACCGTATGTCACTAGCCCGAGAAAAGATCAAACTGAATGTCTGTCTGCTTTCATATCATAGTAAAGTCGAAAAATTGTAAGTTGAACCATCATAAGTCAGGAACCATCAGGTGCCTGGGTGGCTCAATTGGTTAAGCATCTGACTTTAGCTCAGGTCATGATCTCACGGTTCACGAGTTCGAGCCCCACAGAGTCAGGCTCTGTGCTGACAGATCCTAGCCCGGAGACCACTTCAGATTCTGTGTCTCCCTCTCTCTGCCCCTCCCCTCCTCGTGCTCTGTCTCTCAAAAATAAATAAATGTTAAAAATAAATAAACAAATAAGTCGGGAATCATTTATATTGAGATTTGCTTTTTTTGGCTTAATATGTATTCAATTTATGTAAGTACTCCATGTGTGCTTGAGAAGAATTGGTATTCTTTAATAACTGGCATTCTATAAACCATATGTCATATGTTAAATCAAACTGTCACCTTATTATTGAACTCTTCTAGTTACTAATTTTTTTCTTGACTTATCCATAGTCAATGTATCTATTTTACCCTGTAGTTTTATTTTAGGACAATTTTATTAGAGGTACATAGGTTTAGAACAGTCTGTCTTCCTATTTTTTTTTTTTAATTATTCTTTAACAGTACTTTTTGCCTTATTTTGTTAGGCATTACGAATATAGCTATCACTTCCATTCCAGCCATGGTGGAATAACAGGGATTGGATTTACCCTCTTGTAAACTTGTTTCAGAAATTGGACACGAGGCAGTGAAAACCTGTGATCCCCAAGAAGGTGAGCCCTAACTTATCTCCTTGGCTTTCTGCCTGGAGGCCTGTTCTAGACTACTGAGTAGGGAGAGGGTTACCAAAGAGCAAAGCAATCTCACTAGTTGAGGAAAGAGATCAAGGAGACTAAGACAGTTGAAATTGTGAGGCAGAGTTCCAGAGAAGAGCGAGATACACAGAAAAAAAAGCTCAGGAAATCTGCTTGGGATTCCCTTAAATCTGCGATAGAGACTAAGGATGTAAAGTGTAAGGTGAAGAAGCTTCATGAGTCAGGCAAAGAGCAACGGGGAAGCTGTAAACTCAACAGTTCCCAGAGCTCACACAGGGCTGGAAAGCATTTGATGAATCAGAATGGAGATTCCTAACTGATCACTCAGGGCATTCAGTGAAGACCCTAAAAGGGCTTTGCCTTAATAGTGAGATCAAATCATCCCAAGAGGGGTACCTGGCTGCCTCAAAGAAGTGTGCAACTCTTGATCTTGGGGTCATGAGTTCAAGCCCCACGTTGGGTGCAGAGATTACTTAAATAAATAAAACTTAGGGGGAAAAAATCCCTAGACAAGACTACTAACAAAGCCTCAAAACAACACTTCAACTGATCAACTGAGCAGAATGTAGAATGTAACAAAGTTCTACATCCTTTAAAAAAAAGGCAATAAAAATTACATCAAAAATCCTATTAATAACTTGTAGATATGCCAAGAAGCAGGAAAAAGTGACACACCACAGTAAGAAAAAAAAGAAATCAATCAAGACAGACCAATAATGATGCCACAGTGGCTTGTGTGATGTTTATCAAATGGCCTAACTTATCTGTAGCTGGATTCACAAGTTGAAAAAGGAGGGGGGGGGAGGTGAGGAAAAGAGACAAAAACCTATGAAGAAACAAGACTGAAAAACTTCCAGATTTGATCCCATAAACCCAAGAAACCATGATAAACTTTAAGTATGGTAAAAACAAAGAAAATCACACTAAGGGACACCATAGTCAAGTTCCTGAAAACCAGTGATAATGAAAATCTTAAAAATTGCTAGAATGACTCATTACACGCAGAAGCCAAAGATAAGAATGACCTGACTTCTTGCCAGAAACTATGCAAGTAAGGGGGCCTGGGTGGCTCAGTTGGTTAAGCAACTGACTCTTGTTTCAAGCCCTGCATCAGGTTCCATGCCAGCAGCGTGGAGCCTGCTCGGGATTTTCTCTCTCTCTATCCCTCCCCCACTCTCTCTTTCAAAATAAATAAGCTTAAAAATAAAAAAAGAAAATATGCAAGTCAGAAGATAATGAAATACCAAATTGTACTGAAGGAAACTTGTCAAACTAGAATTCTATACCCAATGAAAATACTTTCAAAAAATTAAAGTGAAATAGAAATCGACTTCTTCAAACAAAACCTGAGACTTTGTCTCTAGCAGAAACATACTAAAGAAATGCTACAGTTGGAGTGCCTGGGTGGATCAGTTGGTTAGGTGTCTGACTTCGGCTTGGGTAATGGTCTCATGGTTTGTGAGTCTGAGTCCCAAATCAGGCTCTGTGCTGACAGCTCAGGGCCTGGAGCCTGCTTTGGATTCTGTGTCTCTCTCTCTCTGCCCCTACCCCACTCACACTGTCTCTCTCTCTCTCTCAAAAATAAACATTAAAAAAAAAAAAGCAATACTATAGTTAAGTAGAAGGAAAATGATGCCAGATGGTAACTCACAAAAAGGATACTAGAAATCATAAACATGTAAGTACATATAAAACAAAGTCTTCCCATTGAGAAACTTCTTTAAAGGTAATTAAGCCAATAATGGAGATAAAATGGAATTATAAAAAAATAAAAAAGGCAGGTAAAGAAGGAAAAACAAGTACACATGATGAATATAAACAGATTTCCAGACTTACAATATTATAATATTCATGTTTCCAGTTTTTAATTGAAAAAAATAACCACATATAAAGAAACAGGGAGTATGGCCCACTCGAAGGGACAAAATAAATTGACAGAAACTATCCTTGTAAAAGCCCAGACGGTGGGCATACTAGACAAAGACTTTCAACCGACTGTCTAAAATACAAACAACTTAAAAAACAAAAACAAAAACAACTAAAGGAAATCAGGAAAGCACTGCAGGAAAAAAATAAGAATAACAACAAATAGAAAAAGAATCACACAGAGGTTCTGAAGTTGAAGGGCGCCTGGTTGGCTCAGTTGAGAGGAGCATGTGATTCTTGATCTTGGGGTTGTGAGTTTGAGTCTCATGCTGGGTGTAGAGATTACTTAATTAATTAAAAAAAAAGTTTTGGAGTTGTAAAGTATAATAACTAAAATTAAAGTTCACCAGAGGGGTTCAAGAGCACATGTGAACAAACAACAGAACCAGCAAACTTGAAGATAGGAACACAAATTATGCACTCTGAGGAGCGGACAAGAAAGAGTGAAAAGTAATAGAGCCAAGGGAATCCATAGGAATTCCAACAAGTATATCCAAAAAGTATTATGGGAGTCAAGGAAACAGAAAAGAAAGGGACGGAAAAAATTTAAGAAATAATGGCATAAACTCAGATCCACATCTACACACATAAACTACTGAGAGCCAAAGACACAGAGAATCCTGAAAGCAGCAAGGGAGAAGTGACTCATCACATACAAGCCAATTTCTCATGAGAAACCACGAAGGCCAGAGGGCATTGGGATGACATATTTAAAGAACTGAAAGGCAAATAAATAAATAAAAGCCAAAGATTTCTACATCTGACAGAATTGTGCCTCAAAAACAAGGGAGAAATGGGGCACCTGGATGGCTCAGTTGGTTGAGTATCTGACTTCAGCTCAAGTCATGATCTCACAGTTTGTGAGTTCAAGCCCCGTGTCAGGCTCTGTGCTGACAGCTTAGAGCCTGTTTCAGATTCTGTGTCTCCCTCTATCGCTGCTCCTCCCAACCTCATGTTCTCTCTCTCTGCCAAAAATAAATAAAAACATTTTAAAAAATTAAAAAAAAAAAGGAGAAATAAAGACATTTCTAGATAAACAAAAGCTGACAGAGTGTATTACACCACGAGACCTGCTCCACAGAAAATGCTAGACGGAGACCTTCAAACTGAAAATGAAGTGAACTGAAAGGACACTACACAGTAACTTGAAGCCAGTAAAGGAAACTACATGGGTAAATATAAAAATCAGTATTATTGGTTTGTAACTCTACTTTTTATTTCCTACATGATTTAAAGAACAAATGTATAAAATAATTACAAATCTATGTATATTACTGGGCATAAACGGGTACGTGTAAAGATGTAATTTGTGACGGCAACAACATAAAGGGGGAGTTGGAGCTGTACAGAAACAGATTTTTTGAAGTTAAGTTGGTACCAATTCAAACTATATTGCTATAAATTTAGAATGTTAAATGTAATCCCCATGGTAACCACACTATGTAAAAAAAAAATACACATACAAAATAGAAATAAAAAGTATACACAAAAGGAAATGAGAAGGGAATCAAAACCATTCACTACAAAAAATTAAACTAAGCACAAAAGGCAGTAATTGGAGGAAGGACAAAAAAAGTAGAAGACATAAAGAAAACAAAGAGTAAAATGCCAGAAGTCCTTCCTTATCAGTAATATGTGTAAATGGATTAAACTCTAGAGTTACTATATGCTGTCTGCAAAGACTTATTGTATATCCAAAGACATGAACGGGTTTTAAAGTAAATGGATGGAAAAAAATATTTCAAGCATATGGTAACAAAGAGAGCTGGGATAGCTAACCAATATCAGATAAAAAACTTTAAGTCAAAAACTGTTATGAGAGATAAAGGGCAACATTATATACTGATAAAAAGGTCAATTCATCAAGAAGTTATAGTAATCATAAAACATATATGCACTGAAAGAGAGTCCCAAAATATATGAAGCAAACACTGTCAGAAGTGAAGGGAAAAATAGTTCTATGATAATATTTGGAGACTTCGATGTACCACTCAGCAACTATTTCAACTTCTGTTTCAACTTAAATAGAAGATTAATAAGCAAACAGAGGACTTCAACAACATTATGGATCAGCTAGCTTTAAAAGACATATAGAACACTCCACTCAACAACAGCAGAATATACCTTCTCAAGTGTACATGGTACATTCTCTAGGATAGACCATGTTAGGCCACAAAGAGTCTCAATAAATTCTACAAGATTTAAATCAAAGTATCTTCTTTGACCATATGGAATGAAGCTAGAAATTCATAAACATGTGGAAACTACAACGTACTCTTAAACAATAAAGTTGGAAGACTCACACTTCCTGATTTTATAACTTCCGACAAAGTTACAGTAATGAGAATAGTATAGTACTGGCATAAGGATAAACATACAGATAAACAGAATAAAATTGAGAGTGTAGAAATAAACTCACACATCTATGGCCAGTCAAATAATTTTGATAAGAGTGTCAAGTCCATTCAACGGAATAAGAACATTCTCTTCAAAAAACACTGCTGGGACAACTAGATTGCCATATCTAAAAGAATGAAGTTGGACCCCGGCTTACACCATACACAAAAACTAACTCAAAATGGATCAACAACCTAAATACAAGCTAAGACCATAAAATGCTTAGAATAATACATAGAAAAAAATTTTATGGCCTTAGATTTGGCAATAGATTTTTTTATTATGACATCAGAAGCACAAGCAACAGAAGACATTAACAAGAAAGTGAAAAGACAACGTATAGCATGGGAAAATTGTTTCCAAGTCATATATCTGATTAGGGTTTAATACCAAGAATATATAAAGAATTTCTACAGTTTAACAACAAAAAGACAACCCAATTTAAAAATGGGCAAATGATTTTTACACCCTTCTCTAAAGAAGATATATAAATGGCTAATGTGCATATGAAAAGATGCTCAACACAGTCTTACGAGAAATGCATGCCAAAACTACATACAATGAGGGGTGCCTGGGTGACTCAGTTGGTTAAGCTTCCGACTTTGGCTCAGGTCATGATCTTATAGACCATGAGTCTGAGCTCCACGACAGGCTCTATGCTGACAGCTAGGAGCCTGCAGCCTGCTTCGGATTCTCCCTCTCTCTCTCTGCCCCTCTCCTGCTTGTGCTCTCTTTCTCTCAAAAATAAATATTAAAAAAACAAAACAAAACAAAACAAAACTACAATGAGATCTGATTTCATACCTAATAAATGGCTATAATAAAGTCAAAAGAAAACAGAATACCAAGTGTGGCAAGGATGTGGAGAAATTGGCATCTGGTGCATTGCTGGTGGGACTGTAAATTCTACACTTCTGTATATCTAAAGAAATTGAATGTGGCACCGGGTGGCTCAGTGGGTTAAGCCCTCAGGTCATAATCTCACAGTTCCTGAATTCGAGCCCTTGTTAGGCTTGGTGCTGACAGCTCGGAGCCTGGAGCTTGCTTTGGATTCTGTCTCCCTCTCTTTCTGCCCCTCCCCCACTCACGCACGTAGTACACGTGTACACATGCTCTCCTTCCCTCTCCTTCAAAAATAAACATTTAAAAAAATTGAAAACAGGGATTCAGCTCTTATTGTCAGTATTTGATGTGTATTATTCAGAATAGTCGAAAGTTGAATGGATAAATAAAACGGAGCATATATATGTACTGGAGTATTATTCAGCCATAAAAAGGATAAAGGTCTGACACGTGGATGAACCCTGAAGACAGCATGCTAAGTGAAATAAGCCAGACACAAAAGGACAAGTATTACATGACTCCAGTTTTATGAGGTACCTGGTATAGTCAAACTCATAGAGACAGAAAGTAGAATAGAGGTTATCAGGTGCTAGAGAGAGGGAAAAATAGGGAATTATTGCTTAATGAGTACACGGTTTGAGGTGATGAACAGTTAGGAAATGGATAATGGTGATGGTTGCATAACACTGTAGATGTAATTAATACCACTTAACTGAACGCTCAAAAATGGTTAAAATGGAGGGGCACCTGGGTGGCTTAGGCTTAGTGGGTTAAGTGTCCTACTCTCGATTTCAGCTCAGGTCATGATCTCACAGCTCGTTGAGTTTGAGCCCCGTGTCAGGCTCTGCACTGACACTGGGAGCCTGCTTGGGATTATCTCTCTCTGCCCCTCCTGTGTATGCACTCTTTCAAAATAAATCAATAAACATTTTTTAAAAAGTTAAAATGGTGAACTATGTTATATTTTGCCAAAGTTTTAACTGCAACATACCTCCACCAATTAAAATTGACATCGAATCCCTGTTCTAAACATGTTCTTTTAGACTCCATATTTGTCTATTTGCATTCACTAGTTACAGGGCCAATTATATTAACTCTGTTTTCTTCATTTGTGTTCCTAAGTGTTGGCACTTTATATTTCAAAAAAAATTTTTTTTAACGTTTATTTATTTTTGAGAGATAGAGTGTGATCAGGGGAAGGGCAGAGAGAGAGAGAGACAGATGCAGAATCTGAAGCAGGCTCCAGCCTCTGAGCCATCAGCACAGAGCCCGACACGGGGCTTGAACTCACAGACTGTGAGATCATGACCTGAGCTGAAGTCGGCCACCTAACCATCTGAGCCACCCAGGTGCCCCTAGTGTTGGCACTTTAAAAAGCTGACCTGGGGCTCAAACTCACAAACTGTGAGATCATGACCTGAGCCAAAACCAAAAGTGGACACTTAACCAACTGAGCCATTCAGGTGCCCATTACACTATGTTCTTGATGTTTCGGCATTTGGAACCTTTACAGATCCAGGGAAAGACTGCCACTCGCATGGCTAGTTAATGTCTAAAGCTAACAACTTGCCTAACAGCAACGTGCAAAGCCATATCTCTTCTTCTACCTTGCCTGTACACCCAGGAGACAATATTCCTCCACTTTAATCATCCCTTGGCCAGGTAGTAGGCAAGTAGACAACACTCCTACAGGCCAAAATCCTTTGGATTAATTCAAAGTAGCCAGTCCTAAACTGTTTACTCTGCCCTGTCTTCACTTCCCTCAGAAACCTTAATAAAATCTCTGGCCTAGGATTGAGCTTCACGTCAGGTGGTGATCTCACTGTTTGGTTCGGTTTGTGGGTTCGGGCACGACATTGGGCTCACTGCTGTCAGTGTGGAGCCCACTCTGGATCCTTTGTTCCCCTGCTTGTGTGCACGCTCTCTCTCTCTCTCAAAAATAAACATTTTTCTTTTTTTAAAGCTCTGGCCTAAATAGGCTTGCTCCTGCCCCCTTCTGCCTCCTAACCAACTGTACTTTCTTCTGTGACCCTGCACACACGCAGTGGCTTCCTCTCTGAGACCTGTGAGTGTAACAAATGTCTTCCATGCCTCACTCCTGTCTCCTCCTGTGGCCAGAGAGGCTTTATCCTACCTTACCCGGTATTTACATTTTTAAAACAATCTCAACATTTAAAAAAACTGATGAAAGTGAAGCTGATTATGTTAACCCGCAAGTAGAGGAAGCCTTACTTAGTCTCCCTTTAGAGCCCTTTCCAATTCTCTATATTTCTAACTGGAAATTATCAACAATATTGCTAATGGGGTAAAAAATAAGTTTTACAGGCACACAAAAAGAACAACTAACTCTAAGACTGCCCCCTTTCTAGAGTGGTTGGGGGGACTGTAATGAGAGTTTAAAAAGAAATCTAAGTAGATGTGAGCGGCTTCTTCAACCAGGAAATCATGTTGGGGGTGGAAACAGAATAAGGAAGTACATAAATGGGGCGGGGGGAGAGTCTATTAAGAGAATCTGAGTGAAAGAAGAAATGAAAATGGAAGTTGAAGAAAGAGTTGAATTCCGGAGCTAGAGAAACTGAGGAAATGAAACTTCAGAGAAGGCACCTCTGTCATTCTGGAAAGTAGCTTGGTGAACCAATTGCAGCAGTGGGATCTTAAAATGTGCAAGTCTCCACACCCACGTGGCAAAGCCCAAGTGAATTTATTATTTAAAAAAAAAAATTCCAGGGGAATGCAGTGGCCTCCCTTTGGGGTTACTGATTACCCCTGTGCCTGGAGACTAGTGGTCACAGGACAGATTCCTAAAGGACTGTGGCCTGCTGTCCCCCATTACCTGACACATGGTTTTTCATGACTCTGAGCCTGGGCTCTCCCAGAGGACTGTCCCCTCCTTCGAGCAAAGCTGACGACAAAGCTGGAAGGAGAACCAGCCTGTGCTTCTTTAGTCACCATGGTGACAAGAAACTATCACAAATATTTGCTTATGACTTCACTGGAGAAGCCAGGCAGGGGAGGTTAGATTGGAAGAAGGAACAACCGCAGAAGCATATCTGGAATCAGCAACCAAAGGAATGCTGGACTCTCATTTAGGGACCAGCCGGCAAAGCGTTTGTTTTCATCATGCACTCCCTTACTTGCTGGGACTGGATTAAGAAATCCAGAATACGAATATACCTTTTCTAGCATCTGACTGTCTTAGACAGCCTTTGGGTTTTCTTAGTCAAGGAATTCTCTCAAAGTGAATAGGTCCCTGACATTATACCTCCCATTTCTAGGAAATAAATGGCTAATGTTGCTGTGCACTCTCTCAACTTTTGGAACCAAGGGACGAACAATAATAATACAAAATAGGCACAGATCCTGTTATGGCCTGATTGTACCCTGCCTACAACTCATATATTGAAGTCCCAGCAGATAGGGTCTTTTTAAAGAGGTGAGGATACTGGGGTAAGGCCCTAATCCAATTACGACTAGTGTCCTTATAAAGAGGAGACTAAGATACAAATGCACACAGAGGGAGAACATCATGTGAACATGAAGACAGCCATTGATAAACCAAAGAGAGAAAAAGAAAAAGTCCTCGGAAAAAGTCAACCCTACTGACATCTAATCTCAGAGATCCAGCCTCCAGAACTGTGGGAAAATAAATCCCTGTTGTTTAAGACATCCTGGCTGTGGTACTTTGTTTTGGCAGCCCTAGTAAAATAATATAAGCTTCAAATGTTAGAACTGGAGTCTCTCTCTTTTTTTTTTTTATTATTTTTTTAATGTTTACTTTTGAGAGAGAGAGAGAGTGTGAGCAAGGGAGGGGCAAAGAGAGAGGGAGACACAATCTGAAGCAGGCTCCAGGCTCTGAGCTGTCCGCACAGAGTCCGACGCGACGCTTGAACTCACAGATTGCGAGATCATGACCTGGGCCGAAGTCATATGGATAACTGACTGAGCCACCCATGCGCCCTGGGAGTCTCTTTTGAGATTCATACAACTTTAAAATTATGCACATGTTCTCAGAAAAAGGCATACTACATATAGCCAGCTATCCTGTGTGTGGGATGGGAACGATATACTACTACACCTTCAAGCTCACATCCTGTACACCTGCTGGCTCTAGGACTTTCCAAATCAAAGCCTTATGTTCATGGTCTGTACTTCAAAAAGCTACCAAGCAATCACTTGAACGCATCTGCCTAGAAAAGCCCAAAAGAGCTATATTTAGGAGATAAGGGAACTGGCATTATTTTCTAGGTAATGATCTGACAATCTTCAAAGGAGATGGGACTTGGAACACTATGAAGCAGTCGGTCTTTTCAAATTATTTCCCTTGCCCTGGTGTTAAGCTGAGTGGGTGCTGCTCCTCTGCAGAAAGAGGCTTTCTAAAGAAATGTTATGGTAGCTACCCGGGCATCAAGAATGAGCTAAGGCTTTAAATCACACAGGCTCACTGTTGGACATATGCTACAATTAGGAAGCTTTACTACTCATCATGATGCATTAAGGGTTACTTGGGGGGGGAGGGAGGGAGTAAAAGGGTTACTTAATGACACTAGGAAGAGAGATAAAAGAGATAAATGGTTCTCTCCCAATTTAAGGCCTCTTCCTCCAGAAAGAAACCTGATTCCACCTAGGCTGAAACTGCTTTTTTCAATTGGCCTCACATACCTTTCACTAGGAATTATCTAGCAAATATGTATCAACATAAGATTCCTGGGTTAGGGGGCTCTGGGTGGCTCAGTCAGTTAGTGTCCAACTTCAGCTCAGGTCATGATCTCACAGTTCCTGGAATTGAGCCCTGCATTGGGTTCTATGCTGAGAGTGCAGAGCCTGCTTGGAGTCTCTGCCCCTCTCCCACTTACTCAAGCTCTCTCTCACACACGAAAAAAGGATTCTTGGGTGAAAACACTATGGCCAGGGGCGCCTGGGTGGCTCAAGTCAGTTAAGCTACTGACTTCAGCTTAGGTCATGATCTCAAGGCTCTTGAGTTCAAGCCCTGCATCCAGCTCTGCTGACAGCTCAGAGCCTAGAGCCTGCTTCAGATTCTGTGTCTCCCTCTCTCTCTGCCCCTTTCCGGATCACACTCTGTCTTTTTCTCTTTCAGGGGCGCCTGGGTGGCTCAGTCGGTTAAGCATCCGACTTCAGCTTGGGTCATGATCTCGTGGTTTGTGAGTTCAAGTCCCACGTCGGGCTTTGTGCTGACAGCTTGGAGCCTGGAGCCTGTTTCAGCTTCTGTGTCTCCCTCTCTCTCTAACCCTCCCTTGCTTGTGCTCTCTCTCTCAATAATAAATAATAAACATTAAAAAAAAATAAAATAAACATTTAAGAATATTAAAAAACAAAACAACCCTCCCCCCTCCCCACTATGGCCATATTCCAGTTAACTGAAAGGAAAGGGGGCGCCTGTGTGGCTTAGTCGGTCAAGCACCTGACTCTTGATTTTGGCTCAGGTCATGATCTTGCGGTTTGTGGGATCGAGCTGAGCCCTGAGTTAGGCTCTGTGCTGTCGAAGCCTTTCTTTCCCTCTCTTTGTCCCTACCCTGCTCACACTCACTCTCAAAGATAAATAAATGAACATTTAAAGAAAAGAAAGGAATAAGAGTGTACCAGGACATAGAGTCCACAGCCTTAGCAGGCTAGTAACAGTTGCTAACTTGCCAAGCTTTTTGTATGCATAATCTCTGATCTTCACAACAATCCCGAGAATCTATTTTACAGATGAGAATAATGAGACTCTGAGGGTAAGTAACAAGCCAAGAAGCGAATCCATCAAACTCGACCTATTTGATCCCAAACTTCTCATTTCCTGAAAAGGGAAGCTATTGGTAGCAAAAAATCCATCAGAATTCTCAGTTGGGGGTTACTCCATCACTGATAAACACATCTGCTCACATCTCAGAATTTCAGTTAACCACAAATTCAAATGCCTTAAAAGGTAAAGAGGGTTTTACAGGACAGTTATATAATATTACATCAGGGACTGCTCCTCATACTCAGTTTTTACAACACTGTGCCAGCCAAACAAAATCTGACAGGGGCTAGGGTGAAATCAGCTGTTTTAAACTCTTGGTTTGAGGACAGTAATTAAATAGCAATTAATAGCTAAGGAGCCAGGTTCAGAAGTGTTATGACTTACACAAGATCATTCAGCAACTGAATTGTGAGCCTGGGACTGGGATCTAGACTCTCTAATTCTAAAGGCCTCCACTTTTCATTCCATCTCTGAGAATTACTTCTTTCCATCTCCCCAACAGACATACAATTCTATTCAATTTGGCTCCTGCCTTTAGACTAGGTTCTGTCTATACTGATCTACGTACTCAGTCATCTTAACTTGAGAATTACTGGCAATCAATTCTTTAATTTAGTTTGAAGAGGGAGCAGCTGGAAACTTTGCCAAGATGTTTCTCTAAGAGATCCCCCCCCTCTATCTACCATATCTGATTTTTAGGAACTCATTTCCATAGTACAGGTTTTTCTTTGCAATGACTTCTCTCCCTAGACCACAAATCCAACCAAGCCCAAACCTAAAGTCTATCTGATGCTATGTGAACACCTATACAATGAGAATTAATTAAATCAAAATTCCTCCAAAACAGATAAAGCCAGTCATGATGGGACTGGAAGGGTGGGAAGACAACACTCAACACAAGTGACAGAGGTAAATTTGAACATTTTCAAAGATGTTCTCCCAAAACTTACTGGCCTCAGTTTCTTATCAAATAAAACATAGACTGGTTTAAATTTTGCCTGTCTTCTTGCTGGTCTACCTAGTAGATAATTCCTGTGAATGTATATGAAGTTGATGGCAAAATTTTGGTACTGTTGATTTACAACTTTTCTAGCTAAGATCAGCAATAGCTCAGGAATAGTTCAGTAATCTCACGACTTGCAAATCTTTTCTTTTTAAGATTTTTATTGTATTTAATTATTAAAAAAATTTTTTTAATCTTTATTTTTGAGAAAGAGAGACAGAGTGCGAGGGAGGGCGGGAGCAGAGAGAGAGAGGAGACACAGAATCCAAAGCAGGCTCCAGGCTCTGAGCTGTCAGCACAGAGCCCAATGTGGGACTTGAACCCACAAACCGTGAGATTGTGACCTGAGCCAAAGTCTTATGCTTAACCGACTGCGCCACGCAGATACCCTGTATTTATTTATTTAAAAAAATGTTAATTTCTTTATTTTAAAGGGGGGGGAGAGAGAGAGAGAGAGAGAGAGAGAGAGAGAGAGAGAAAATCTTTAGCTGACTCCATGCACAGTGCGGAGCCAGATATTGGGGCTCAACCCCACAACCTTGGGACCATGACTTGAGTCAAAATCAAGAATTGGAGGCTCAACCAACTGAGCCACCCAGGCACCCCTAAATAACTTTTATTTAGAGTAATCTCTACACCCAGCATGGGGCTGGAACTTACAGCCCAGAGATCAAGAGTCACATGCTCCACCGACTCAGCCAGTCAGGTGCAGTACCACCTGCAATTCTATACCCTAACAATCCACCAGTCACTGGTGAGTGCATCTTTTCATGCACCACCCCCCATCCAAACTACTGCCCCATTTCTCTATTCTCTCATGAAGACCAAAAACAATTTTTCTGCTCCCTTTTTATTGTGAATTATTTAAGCACTGAAAAGTTGAAATAGCATAATAAGCATCTATAAACTCTCCTTTAAGATTCAAAAATAAAATTTTAACGTTTATCCACTCATTTTTGAGAGAGGGTATGAGGGGGTGTGGGGGTGGAGAGAGAGGGAGACAAAATCCAAAACAGGCTCCTTGCTGTCAGTGCAGAGCCCAAAGCAGGGCCTGAACTCATGAACTGTAAGATCAGACCTGAGCCGAAGTCAGACACTTAACGGACTGAGCCACCCGAGGCGCCCCTAAGATTCAACAATTTTTTACGATGCCATATTTGTTTTACTCCATCAGATGTACAGATGATATTTTATATACATTATACACATTTTGTTTTATATTTTTTAAAGTTTATTTAATCTCTACACCCAAAGTGGGGCTCGAGCTCATGACCCTGTGATCAAGAGTCACGTGCTTTTCTGACTGAACCAGCCAGGCGCCCCAAACTGAACATATGAAAGTTGTAAATGACTTGGCACTTTGTCCTTAATACTTTAGTATGTGCCTCATAATAAGGATCTTCTTACATAAACGCAATTTCAAATCTAAGAAAATTATCTATTATCTAGTCCATACTCAAATTTTCTTATTTCAAAATGGTTGTTCCATCTAGTTGGCCTTTTTTCAAGACTCCAGAATCCAGTCAAGGTTTACCCACTGTATTTAGTCTTTTAACATTTTATTATGGAAAATTTCAAATATGTACAAAAGTAGAAGACTACATAAAATGAATCTCAATGCAATCAATTCAGATTCAATAATCAACTAGTAGCCATTACTCTATGTTTCTATCTACACCCAGACCCTGAATCACTTAAGCAAATTCCTGACATCTCATCTATACATACTTCAACATGTAGCTTCAAACAATAACATTTTTTAAAATTACATTATCATTATTTCAAAATTTGGTCACTTTTAATCTACAAAATCCCTATCCTTCTCTCCCTCAGTCCCTTTATTTACTTGTCATACTGACTTTGTGAAGAGACTAGGTCAGTTGTCTTAACAAATGCCCGACATTCTCATTTTTTTGTCATTAATTTATATGCCTATCTCCTGTGTTTCCTGTAAAACAGAAGTTATGTCTACAGGGTAGAATAGATTCAGGTTCCCAATAATTTTTTTTGCAAGAGCACATACAGGTGATGCTTTGTGTTTCATACCCATCACATCAGGAGGCATGTAACGGTAGGCTGCCCAGATGATCATAAATTTGAAAAGATGGTAACCAGATCTCTCTTGAAAATTATCTACAGGGGCGCCTGGGTGCCTTGGTTGGTTAAGCGTCTGACTTTGGCTCAAATCTTGGTTTGTGGGTTCAAGCCCAGTGTTGGACTCTATGCTGACAGTGGGGAGCCTGCTTGGGACTCTCTCTCCCTTTCTCTCTGCCCAACCTGTTTGTGCTCTCTCGCTCTCAAAAGTAAATAAATAAACTTAAAAAAAAAGTCATCTACATACCCAAATCTCCATTCACTTTTATTCTGACAAGCTTCTTGAATATTACATACTTTGTGTGTAAGGTACAAAGCATAATAAATCCACCAACTTTTAAAAATAGGTATTACCACTATTGTTTAATCTCTGTGTGCCCTGTTCGTTCTTCTAACTCTTTAAACCTGACTTCTATTCCTTCTATTCCACAGAAACTGCTTTTATCAAGTTCACCAACAACCTCATTGCCATATCTAACAGATAGAATTTCTGTTCTCTTCTTAAGCTCTCAATAGTAATCGCCAATCCCTTCTTTCAGAGAAGGTTCTCTTGGCACCACTTCCAACCTCACTACATCTACATACTGGTTTCTATCTTCACTCTCTTTCTAAGTGACTTCATTCATTCTCATGATAACTTCCAAATCTATGTCCCAAGTGCAGCTTTTTCCCTTGAGCTCCAGACCCATATATTCAACCACATATCAAAATATTTGATATCCAAAACTAGCTCTATTTTTAACTTCTGCTCATCCCCCTACCAGCAATGGCATTTCCAAGTTACTCAACCCAAAAACCTAAGTAAAAGCCATGCTTGATTCCTTCTCTTCTATATCATCTAATCTCTTGACAAAACTTGTTCTGTTTTATCTCCAAATATATCTTGAATGTATTTACATGTCTATCTATTCCTGACCCCCACACCATCCAAGTCACTACCATCTCTCACCTGGCTACTAAAAAACTACCTACCTCTTCCTCTTTTCCCCCACACTCCCCATCCATCACCCCAATAAAATCAGAGAGATCACTGCAAGGTATTTAGAGACTGTTTCTGGCTGTAGTCTTTACATTTCCTGTTTTCTCTCTGCCCACAATGCTCTTCCCTAGCTCTTAGAATTGCTAGGTCCTTTCTGCATTACCCTAACCCAAAGTAAGCTACTCTATTTTTGTCAGAACACGTGTTTTATTTCCTTTATTACACTATTTACAGTCTGTGTCTCTTCTCTTCCGTATGATGTTTTAAGTTCTGCAAAGGCAGGGACCTTTGTTGTATCTCCTGCATCTATATAGTATCATAGATCCAGAAGAATTTGTTAATGAATCACTGTTCAAATATTTATTCAATATTTACTGAACACCTACACTGCCCCAGACACAAGGCCTAGCTGTAAGAGTTGCGTAATAAGTGTTTGCCAGTAGGTGTGAGGTTAGTGAAGAAATGTACAGCAGAAAAACCTTCCTGTGACTGGAGTGGAGCAGAATTTCCAAAGGCAGATTTTAGAGGGTTTCTTCCTAGAAACCCAGAAACCACAGATTTCCTTCAGAATTGATATGAAAACTAAATAAAAAAGAGTTGTAGGGACACCTGGGTGAGCTTCTGACTCTTGATTTTGGCTCAGATGTGATAGTGAAGCCTGGTTGGAATTCTCTCTCTCTCTCTCTCTCTCTCTCTCTCTTTCTACATAAACAGCCCCCCCCAAAAAAAACACCCCAAGTTGTAAAACAGCAGGACATGGGCACCTGAGTGGATCAGTTGGTTAAGTGTCTGATTCTTGGTTTAAGTTCAGGTCATGGTCTCATGGTTTGTGGGATCCAGCCCCATGTTGGACTCTGCACTGACAGTGCGGAGCCTGCCTGGGATTCTCTCTCTCTGCCTCTCCCCCAGTCTGTTTCTCTCAAAATAAATAAATACTTAAAAAAAAAAAAAAAAGAGGATAATATATCATGATGTTCACCTCAGTCAAAAAATGAATTTATTAAAAAAAAAGGACACACGTGGTTCAGAAAAACATTTTAGACTGCTAACCCCAGTGACCTTGTCAGTGTTGATTCTGACTTTCTAATTTGCCACTGATGATCACCTTTGCCTTCTTGAAACTCTACCCAGGATTCTGATGGCACCACCCTCTCCCAGTTCTACTTTCCTACCACTCCTCAGGTTTCATACTGTGTTCCTCTTCAATGCCCATCTCTCACTCTCCGTGTGCATCAAAGTTCTACCTTTGGTCCTCATCACAGCAGGAACAGCTCCCGCAAGTGATCTTCCCTGGCTTCAACCTCCACTTTTATACCAAGAACCAAATCACTACTGTCTCGGCCTCCTGCCTGCAAGTGTATTTCCAAATGCCTACTGGCTGTATCTCCACCTCACTTTCTCTTTTAAGTCAGTTACTTCTCTTATCTTTCCTAGTTCAGCTAATGCCATTACCATCCAACTGGCTTTAGAGTCAGCCATGAACTTCCTCCTCACCAAAGCTCTGACAGATTGATTGATAAACTGATTTTTACCTGTGCCAGGGTCTCTCCTTAACCAAACTATCCAGCCTCCTCTGAAAACTTTCCTCAACTAGACCTCAACCATGGCCTAATAATAGTTGAACAAAACATTCATAGTTCCTAGGATGACCCTAGCCTCCCGCCCGTAAAGTGTCTGCTTAAGAAAACTCTAAGGCTGCAAAAAGAGTTCACTGTTTATTCCACCACCACCTGAAAACAGGGCCCCTGTCTCCCAGGCTCTGTGGGAGGGTAGGAGCCTAATGTCAATAAGCACCAGTTAGCAAACCCAGATGGGTTTCAGATGGGCCAACCTCTCTCACAGTTTGTAATTTTTCACTTCCCTGACTCTTCTGAGCCCCCTTTCTCTGCCCCCTCTATTCTGTACTCATCCTCCCCTTATTTTTTATTTAAAAAATTTTTTTAATGTTTATTTATTTTTGAGAGACAGAGAGTGAGCAGGAGAAGGGCAGTGGGCAGCGAGAGAGGCAGACACAGAATCTGAAGCAGCCTCCAGGCTCTGAGCCATCAGCACAGAGCCTGATGCGGGGCTTGAACTCACAGACCATGAGATCATGACCTGAGCTGAAGTCGGCCGCTTAACCGACTGAGCCACCCAGGCGCCCCTCATCCTCCCTTTAAAATGCCCAGTTACCCCTGTACAAATCAAAGTTGAATTTAATTCACACTTTTCCCTGTTGCAATAGTATGTTACTGATTAAAAGCTGTCCTTGTCACTTTAACTAGTATCCAGCTTTATCTTTGACTCGTTACCCCAAAATGGTTCCTGACAACCTCCAGTGCAGTTTTAGTTTACAACCCATCACCTTTCACTTCTAAACCATTAAGTCTTTGAGAGCAAGAATCCATGGCACAGTCCACACGACACACATACTCTCAAATGTTCCAAACAACATCTTAAACTTTAGTCTCCCAAAGGATCCAAAGTGGTTTACAATAAATTCAACAAAATAAAAATACCAAAACAAAAATTTGGAATAGGAATATACTAATTTGTATAAAAAACCGAAAAGATGAATACAGAGGAGCGGGACACAAAGAATCAATTATTAAAATTGAGCTGCATTTTGACATGTCAGCTGCCTGGCAGCCAAAACAAAGCACTGAGCAAACGCTTACATAATTTTCCTTATCCCTGATGGTGCCTTTTGAAGCACAAAAGTTTAAAATTTTGGCTTTTCCTTTTTGGTTGCTGGTGCTGCTGATGTCATATCTAAGAAACTACTGTCTAAGCCAAGGTCATGAAGATTTAGTCCTAATTTCTTAAAAGAATGTTATAGTTTTAACCCTTTACATTTGTCTTTGATCCAGTAAGTTAATTTTATATATGGTGCAAGGCAGGAGGGGTCCAATTGTTTGGCAAATGGCACCTGTATATAATTTAGGCACTGTATATAATACCTAGTACATGAGGATAAAAAAAATAAACCAGTGATCCACACAAGTCCTTCTTAATGAATTTATCTTTAATTGAGATGCCTTCAAAGTTAATGATTTTTACGATTAAACCAATCTATTAAACCAACAAACTGCTGCAGTATACAAGTTCCTTTCCTGTGTCAGTTTCTTGGTTCTGTGTCCTGCTAGGAGACCTCTGTCAGGTTCGCCAAAGCAGGCAAGGATCATGATGCTCCTGCCAAGAAAATCACACATCTGTGTCCTCACTGCTAGATGTGAAGCCATCTTCTTGAGTTCAGCCCAGAATGCTTTCCAAAGTCTCTACCCATAATGAAGAGGTTTTATCTACTAAATCCAGAGTAAAAGCCAAGATCTCCCTTTTGAAAGATCTTTGAAATATCCCAGTCAATGTCTAATCTCTATAGAAAAGGGATGTTTCCAAGGAAAACTCAAATTTAATCGTTAATTTAGGAACGATTTGCTTAGCTCTTAAGGTTGAACTCATACAGAACCCCCATTTTAGAGGTAGGGAGATCAAAGTATAATTTGCAGAAGGACCCAGCTAACTTAATGGGTCTAATCCAGGTATATCTAAAGCCAATGCTCTCTCCATTACACATACTTAATAGCATACTAGTCACAAGGGACTCCCTTGTTATTTTCTAGAAGAAGTGTAAATGTTCTTTCTGCCACCCTAACCACTGCCCGACTCAATCCCTCAAACGAGGTGTGGTTCAGTTCTTGCCAGGACCAGGGAATACAAATATTAGATGATAACAACACTGATCTGAACGGAAGGAGAAAACTGTAAGGACTGGCAGGTGGTTAGGCAGTCATTTCAAGGCTGTCTGCCACTTCAAAGAGAAACCAAAAACAACCATCTGAGTTAATCCTCCTTGTTTTAGAAGCCCCCCACCCTGTGTGTGTGTGTTTGTTGTGTGTGTAGGAGGGAGTCACTGGTGGTGGCGGTGGCAGTTGTATTGATGATATCAAGTTGGGGAAACAGGATGAACTGAGATAAATGTCATTTAAGTATGGTGTACGGTTTGAAAATGTTTTTTAAAAATTCAACATTATATAAATGGACAGGGTATCTTTAAGGGTTTGTATCAGAAACAGTAGGGCACCTGCGTGGCTCTGTCGGTTAAGCATCTGACTTCAGCTCAAATCATGATCTCATTGTTCAGGGGTTACTACATGAGGCTCACTGCTATCAGCACAGAGCCTGCTTCGGATCCTGTTCTCTCTGCCCCTCCCCTGCCTCATGGGCACAAATGCGTATGTGCTCTCTCTCAAAATTAAATAAACATTAAAAAAAAAAGTAAATAAACAGCTAGGCTGAGAGAAGGCAGCTGTGCTAGATGGACACTAGTAAGCACACTGAAAATACGGTGGTACTAGACAATCTGATTTCTGGTCTTGTTGCTTAATAAATGTACAACCTTGGGTGTCATTTATCTGTATCTCAATTTTCCTACCCTTACTCTGTCTACCTCAGAGTTACGATGAAGGTAATTGAGAATATACACGAAAATACTTTAGGATTAGGTTTGGTAATAGCTTTTCTTTATTTAAACGTTTATTTATTTTTGAGAGACATAGAGACAGAACGTGAGCAAGGGAAGAGCAGAGACAGAGGGAGACACAGAAACCGAAGCAGGCTTCAGGCTCTGATGAGCCGTCAGCACAGAGCCCAACGTGGGACCCACAGACCGTGAGATCATGACCTGAGCTGAAGTCAGCCACTTAACCAACTGAGCCACCCAGGCGCCCTGGTAATAGCTTTTCAAACTTCTCAAATTTCTCCCCAGGGGTTCATGACCAGGAAATATGGCAAACAAGAAAACAGTATGAAACAGGTAGGACAGCATGAGGCTCTTAGGGTGTTATCTGCAAGCCTGTCAAAAATGCTAGTCATCAAGACAGTGGGAGAGGCTCTTCTACAGGACAAGTGGGTCACAGTAAGAATGGGGCCATAATAAGGCTACTCCTATTCTGGCAGATCCTCACAGGATCTGAGCAGTCATCACTCTAAGAAACAAAGTTAAGTCTATAAACTAGGCGGTTTGGCTAAAAGACCACGTGGGGAAACTTATCTGCATACACAAGCATGTATTCAAAGCTCGAGGTCCAAGTGAAGTCCGGCACACTGAAGTACTGAATCAATCAGATGCTGACAGTCCCAGATACTAGTTCTCTAATGCTAATTCTCCTGTAAATTTACTAGTCCTTTTGGCTTTTGAGTCTATATGTAAGTTCAATGGTCAGACCTAGGGGTGGGGAATAAGGGGTGATGAGAACCACAGGACAGGACTAGGATAGCTATGGTCCAAACATTTTTTCTCCAAAAGAAAATTTCCAACTATCCTTTACAGACCTTGCAGAACATGGCAGCTCTCACCTTCTTAGGGACATCCCATTGCCACTACCACTAAATGCTACAAGGAACGAAGATGAATTAAAGTAGAGAAACCAAAGAGCTCGACTTCCATTTAAGCCAACCCCAAAATATTCACTGAATATGTCTTAAGCACTCACACTGTTCAAAATATCAGGGAAAAAAACAGGGGCACCTGGCTGGCTCACTCAGTAAAGCGTGCAACTCTTGATCTTGGGGTTGTAGATTTGAGCCCCATGTTAGGTGTAGAGATTACTTAAAAATAAAATCATTATATATATAATTATATATTAAAATTTACCTATTATAACCATTTAATATTTAACAATATATTATATATTTACACATAATAATGTATAATATACATTTATATAAACATATACATATATAGTTTGTACATATATTATGTACATATTATATACACATTGTATAAATATACATTTATCTATAAATACATAAACATGTATATATAATCCAAATAATCTCTAAACTAACTCAAATAGAAAAGTAATTTATTATTCATTTTAAAAAATGTGTGTGCCAGGCACTGTGTAAAGGCTTCTGCCTTTAGTAAGCTTTACAACTGACTCGACTGAATCTAAAAAGACAATGAATCTAAGTGTTCAATGAGTTCAGAAGATGGGAGTGAGAACTGTCTGTCCTGAGTGTCCCACAGTGGTCTCCGAAGGCTAAATGTTAATATTTTGGTGGGGGGTGGGGTGGGCAAGAAACAGGGAGAGAAAATTCTAACCATGCTCAATGTGGAGACTGATGCAGGGCCTGATGTCATGACCCTGAGATAATGAACTGGGCCAAAACCAAGAGTCGAATGTTTAACCAACAGAACCACCCAGGTGCCCCTAGATGTTAATAATTTCTCAAGGTAATAGAGGTAGGGAGGGAGAGCAGTTCACCAGGAGCAAAGACTACATCAGGAAGCCCAAGCTTTGTTTGAGGCACAAGAACAGTTTGGTTAAAGAGGTATAAAAACAAAGGTACACAGCAAAATGTCTCTGAGGTTTAACAGTGAACTTCTGACTACTTGGCCTCTATTCTACAGCACTACGCTGCTCCATCCCTGGTCCCTGAACAAGGAGGGTTCTGCATGTCTGTAGGATGGATTACACAAATCTCTCTGATTAGCTCTTTGTTTTAACCTTTAGTAATCTGAGAATGGGCTTTTCCAAGAGCCCTTCTGACAAGTTAAAAGCAGAGATTTCTCTACATAGGTTAATGTATATTAATCCAAAGAGGAGCCAATTTTGGAAGGCAATCTGAGGGCCCAGGACAATACAGGGGAGTGCCAGACTGAGAGGCTGCACAAAGGGAATCCTCTCTGCCTATGTTGCCCCTCAAACCCTATCAACTCCTTCCAATATGATGTAGTGGGAAAGAGTGCCAATTTGGGAGGCAGGTGATTTCTTCTCAGCACCTAGTCTGAAAGGCCTCACTTCCCCTTGAGGGCAATTCCTAGGAAGTTAGGGTCAGAGGAGGACAGCTATATTTTCCTGCTTTCTATAACAGGTGGTTTTTCCTTTTCCTTTCTCCTGACACTGTAGTTCCTTTCTCTTAATCTTTATTCTTCCACCTTCACTCCCTCCAGAGCTAGGCTGTAAAAACCAATGAGCTAGAGTTTTAAAAATGGGCCTATTCTCTACCATTTACCTCACCCCAAAATAAGCAATTCCAACCACGTCTCATTAGACAATTATTGCCTCTTTGGAAGATGATGATAATTTCCAAATCCACATGTGCAGTCCACACCTAATATCCAAGGGGTTCCTTCCAACTATACCCTATAAGCATCTTTTTAAAAAAGACATGTTCTAAAAAAAAATTGAGGGGTGCCTGGGTGGCTTGGTCAGTTGAATGTCCAACTCTTGATTTCAGCTCAGGTCATGATCTTGCAGTTCATGTGTTCAAGCCCCACACCTGGCTCTGCACTAACAGCATGGAGGCTGCTTGGGATTCTCTCTCTCTCTCTCTCTCTCTCTCTCTGCTCCTCACCCACTTGCAAAAGTGCACTCTCTCAAAGTAAATAAATTTTAAAAATTTAAGTTGTCACCTTTTCCATAAATCTGCTCCTTATACATTTCTCTTAATTCACAATCCACAATTTCTTATTTGAAATTCTGAATTCAAAAGAGCTCTGAAAATAAGGCTTTTAATAAATACAGCTTCAAAACACATTTACTAGAACTTGAACAAAACATGAGACTACAGCCTTTCTTTATCTCACTTAATGGTTTGCTACAAAATATTAATAATAATTAACTATATATATAGGACTCTATCCCATACCTTGCTGGACGTGCTATCCAACTTATATGCACTATAATGCCTTTTAAAATCTGAACAATTAGAATTCTGAAATAGCTGGCATAAATGGTTTTTTCAAGATATGCAGTCTCAATGGGGTAAATGCTGCACCTAGGAGGGCGAAATTGGTTCATGGGGAGTGGGAAGGACTTAGATATTACAATGGTATGTGGCGCTCCAAAGTGCAACATTATCGATAAAGTCTTATTTCTCAGTATTTAATTTCTCTCGTTGGATTTTCTTGAGTATTACTCGAGCAGTATTGACACTGACTTCATGAAAGGCAGACAGAAAGTATGCAAGATCTGTACTACAAAACTATGGTGAACAGACGGCTATGACTGGGACACTTTCTCTTGACTAACCGCTGGGTCTTTTTTTTTTTTTTTTAATGTTTATTTAATTTTGATACAGGGAGAGACAGAGCATGAGTGGGGGAGGGGCAGACAGAGAGGGAGACACAGAATCTGAAGCAGGCTCCAGGCTCTGAGCTATCAGCACAGAGCCCGATGCGGGGCTCGAACTCACAGACCGCGAGATCATGACCTGAGCCGAAGTCGGCCGCTCAACCGACTGAGCCACCCAGGTGCCCCTAACCGCTGGGTCTTGAAGTCATACAAGAGGTGGCTTCTGCATGCCTGGTATGCCTGTGGATGTTATTTAATATGTTCGGTACTCAGTGTGTTTGTGTGTGACAAAGGTTCGGTAATTAAAGTTCATATTTTATCATTTAATTCTACAAACTAAAATTTCTTAGGATTTATTATGCCAAGTTGAAAAGAGAAAGTCAACAATATCTAAAGGACTATCGAAAAGCTAGTTAAGTCATAAGTTTTTTCATATTAAGCAGTTTAAAAGCTCACCAAAAATAGGGCTCCTGGGTGGCTCAGTTGGTTGAGCATCCAACTCATGGTTTTGGCTCAGCTCATGATCCCAGGGTCATGGGATCGAGACCCCAGTCAGTCTCTGTGCTGGGCATGGAGCGTGCTTCAGATTTTCTCTCTGCCTGTACCCCTCCCTCTGCTTATGCACTCTCTCTCTCTAAAATAAATTAATAATAATAATAATAAAAGTTGACAAAAGTAACTTTAAGAAAGTGATTTTTTAACGTTTTTTAAATTAAATTTAATTTAATTTTTGAGAGACACAGAGACAGCGTGAGCAAGGGAAGGGCAGAGAGAGAGGGAGATACAGAATCTGAAGCAGGCTCCAGGCTATGAGCCATCAGCACAGAGCCCGATGCGGGGCTCGAACTCACAGACCGTGAGATCATGCCCTGTGCTGAAGTCGGCCACTTAACCGACTGAGCCACCCAGGCGCCTCAAAAGTGATATTTTAAAATGTTTTTATTCATTTTTGAGAGACAGAGAGACACAAAGCGCTAATGAGGGAGGGGCAGAGAGCGGGAGACACAGAATCTGAAGCAGGCTCCAGGCTCTGAGCTGTCAGCACAGAGCCTGATGAGGGGCTCCAACCCACGAACTGAACCGTGAGACCATGACCTGAGCCAAAGTCGGATGCTTAGCCGACTGAGCCACCCAGGCACTCTGTGATTTTTTTCTATTATTGGAAAATAAGCAGTTTTCATGGGAAAAGGAACAGCTTTGAATGAACAGCTTTGATTACACTGAGGGCATCTGGATGGCTCAGTCTGTTAAGCGTCTGACTTTGGCTCAGGTCATGATTTTGCTGTTCCTGAGTTCAAGTCCCACATCAGGCTCTGTGCTAACAGCTCAGAGCCGGGAGCCTGCTTCAGATTCTGCGTCTCCCTCACTCTCGGCCCCTCCCCTGCTCACGCTGTCTCACATATGTTCACTCTCTCTCAAATATAAACACTTAAAAAAATTGATTACATTTGTTAGGTATTTATAAATGTTAATCTGCATATGTAATTTGGTACTTTACAATTCATGTAAGTAAATAAATTATATTAAAAGTTACTATTACATATTAAATGCAAACAGCTTTTTAACTTTTAACCTAAAATTTTAACCTTATTTTGAATAAAAAGCAAACTGAATGCTTACCCTTTATGTATAAAGAAAGCACAGATATATTTACTGTACATAAAAAGACAGAAATTTCATTGGAGGGATGCATCAGGTGAAAACATGTCTAAAAGGGCTCCTTAGGAGGGTGATAATGAAGAAAAGGTTAAGAAAACACTGATACAGGGATTAGGGGTCTGTACCAACATCTTCCCAGCTTTTCAAACCAGAAACTTTGGAGTTGCTTTTGACAACCCTTTTTCCTCATCCCCACATCCAACACTAAAAATGGCCAGCTTTGTTTCTTAATTTTTCTGTGACCCTCTTTTTCTCCATTCCCACTGCCAACTGCCATAACTCCGGTCTTCACGATCTCTTGTGTAGACTTTATTAAGAGCCTCGTTAACCTCTTCCTTCTCAATATACTCCAAACTGCCTGAAACAGTTTGCCTCTCCTCTCTCATTAGCCTGCTCCAATTTGCTTGCATACCATCAAAACTCGTTTTGTTAAAAGCAACTATCAGGTGCATGATGCTAAATTCAACCAACCTTCTCAAGTCCTTTTTTGCTGATGCTCTTGGCAGCACTCAACCCTGACAACCATTTCCTTCTTGAAACACTCTTTTTCCTTGGTTTTTGAAACATCAATCACTGTTTTCTTCTTCCAATTATGGCTGCTGATCCCCTTCTTCTTGCGTGTTAAGGCTGATGCACCTTGACGTTCTCTTTTCAGTACACCTCTCATGATTATGTCAGTGATTCCATGGTTTTAGTTACCATATACAGATAAACAGTTGATCGAACATTTAACTCCATCCCCAGACCTCACTCTTGAGCTCCAAACTTCTATATCCAATTGCTTTTGGGACATCTTCCTCTGGAAGTCACAGAGATACCTCAAAATATTGAAATTTAACCTCATCTCAGTTAACAGCATCACTATCCACTCTGCTGCTTAAGGCAAGAGGCCCAGGAGTCATGCAATTTTTAATTCCCCCACAGGCCCCATCAGCCTCCAGATGATAACCACGTCCTGCTAATTCAAATTCGTAACTCTTATTTCCTACTACTCTCACCTCAATCACCATCATCTTCTCTTGCTGGGACTATTGCACTACTTAAGAACCAAGTACTTTTTTTTTTTTTAAGTTTATTTCTTTTGACAGAGAGTGAGCAGGGGAGGGACAGGAGAAAAGGAGAGAGAGAATCTCAAGCAGGCTCTGCACTGCATAGCCTGATGTGGGGCTTGAACCCATGAACAGTGAGATCATGACCTGAGCCAAAATCAAGAATCGGACATTAACCAACCGAACCACCCAAGCACCCAAGAACCAACTTTTAAAGAAACTCCTAGTTGGATTCTTACTACAGTATGATTCATTCATCCTCCAAGAGCTGTCCAAGTGATAGAAATAAGTAAATAAATTTGATATCAGAGATTAATAAAACCCTTCAATGGCATTTCACTATCCTCAAGATAAAGTCCAAGTATCATTCTCCCCATGCTACCAATCCATTTTGTCTACCAATCTTTTGTTTATGAAATAATCATTCCCACCCTCCCACTGACAACTCTCATCCATAGGTCAGATCTCACTGAGCTTAAAGGCCTTCCCTGATTCCCCTGGGCTGGGACAGACCCCCTTACTATATGTGTTCATAGCATTCTGGACTGCCTCATCCAAATATTTACCATTTTATACTGGTCTCCAAAGTGTGGGACACAAGTTTAACTAGAAGGTAGCAAGAAAAATGTGTATGTATATATGCTAATATACTAACATATGTACTAGGAAGGTTTACCTTTATTGTGGGTGTACATACACATATAAGCCTATTAATACTGGCAATGAGGCAATGTTTATCTGTCGGTCAGACGGCCAAATTTTCCTAAAGGAAGAAAGTTATACCAAGAAGATGAGAATACTAGTTCATTCACATTTAGGATACTGCCTCATACTGTAGTTTGTGTGTCTAGTTAAGTGGATTTACAAACTATCTAGTCTAACTAAATATTCACAAAATGGATAAATGGTTTGGAATCCTATCAAGAAACTTAAAGGAAGATAATGTTAATAACGTAATCACAACAGGAACAAAAAACAGTGGAGATGACACCCCTGGAAGAATGAGCTCTGAAGTATCAGAATTCCACCTGCCACATCACAATAACACAAAACAAAACAATAGTATGGCCAGCTAGTCAGATCTAAGTCAGTCAAAATTTTAAAATTATCCAGAAGACTAGTTAAAATATGAACTTACAATCTCTTGTGCACCTTACTCCAAAAGTATGTTATATATACTTTATATTATGCTTAAAAAGAATATCTACTGAATATACATATGCTATCGTGATCAGTAAGACTAAAAATATCTGTCTTCATACCTGTAAAACCTTTTTGTTGTTGTGGTTAGGGGCACCTGGGTGGCTCAGTCAGTTGAGCATCAATTCTTGATTTTGGCTTGGGTCATGGTCTCATGGTTCATGAGTTTGAGCCCTGTGATCAGGCTGCATGATGCTGATACAGAACCTGCTAGGAATTTCCTCATCTCCTTCTCTCTCTGCACTCCCAAGCACATTCTCTCTCTCTAAACTTTAACACTTTTTTTAAATACACAGAATTTGGTTAAATAAATAAACTAAGAAATATTTTATAGAATACATTGAAAATTATTTTCTAATATTTTACAAGTAAAACAGGAAGTTCTTGGGCTATATATATCGCTTCAAATATCCTGTGTTTGGTTAGCTTAAGGTTTTTAGATTTTAAGAGTTAACCTGTGGGGCACCTGGGTGGCTCAGTTGGTTAAGCGGCCGACTTTGGCTCAGGTCATGATTTCACAGTCTGTGAGTTCGAGCCCCGCGTTGGGCTCTGTGCTGATGGCTCAGAGCCTGGAGCCTGCTTCAGATTCTGTATCTCCCTCTCTCTGCCCTTCCCCTGCTCATACTCTGTCTCTATGTCTCTCAAAAATAAATAAACGTTAAAAAAATTAAAAAAAAAAAAAAAAGAGTTAACCTGTAACGGGGCGCCTGGGTGGCTCAGTTGGTTGGGTGGCCGACTTCAGCTCAGGTCATGATCTCACGGTCTGTGGGTTCGAGCCCCACGTCGGGCTCTGTGCTGACAGCTCAGAGCCTGGAGCCTGCTTCGGATTCTGTGTCTCCCTCTCTCTCTGCCCTTCCCCTGCTCATACTCTGTCTCTATGTCTCTCAAAAATAAATAAACGTTAAAAAAAAATTTTAAAAAAGAGTTAACCTGTAACATTTACCAATGTTTAATCCAGAAATATCATGAAAATCTAGATTTCCAACTTCAAGATGGGGAGGGATGATGAAAGGAATGGGAAATTATGCAATACAGCAATACTGAACCTACCGTCCCCCAGGGCAACAACCGGCTAGAGCTGCATAGACTGCAGGGAGCTTGTAGTAGTCCAAGCATGCTAGTCTCCATGTGGTTGATTGCCCATTAGAATTTAAATTCTGACATTTCACAAGATAGATTTTTGTCTCTTTTGTTTACCACTATACTTCCAGGGCCTAGAGCAGAACAGTCCCCGGCACATACTAGGTATTCAATAACATTTGCTGAAATTGATGAATAAATGTTGAATAACTGCCTGGCCCCTAAAAGTATGTTTCTGACAAGTTTTCATATATTACTGCCTTCCCCTCAAAGACAAACTGATTAATCTATATTTAGCATAGGGCCTGAAATATAGTAAGTCCTTTATTCATTTGCTAAGTAACTAAGAGAAATTACTGAGTACTTAGTATGTGCTAATAAACACCATGCTAAAATGGTTTATACACATTAGCTTATTTAATCCCCGTAACAATCCTATGAGGTAGATATTATCCCTATTTTAGACATGAGAACTCTAAGACTGTGGAGATTAAGTTACTGGTTGAAGAACGAATTATATCACAGATTAACTGTAACACAAGACAAGAATATGAAATGGGGGTCGCCTGGGTGGCTCAGTTGGTTGAGCATCAGACTTCGGCTCAGGTCATGATCTCATGTTTCATGGGTTCGAGCCCCATGTTGGGCTCTGTGCTGACAGCTTGGAGCCTGCGGCCTGCTTTGGGTTCTGTGTCTCCCTCTCTCTCTGCCCCTCCCCTGTTCATTCTTGTCTCTCTCTCTCTCAAAAATAAATAAAGAAGAAAAAAAAAAAGAAAGAAGAAGAAAAAAATAAATAAAAACAATTTAAAAAAAAGTTTAAAAGAAAAAAAAAAGAATATGAAATAGGCTACATGAAAGGCAAGAACAAAGCGCTATAGAATTCAGAAAGAAAGTTCACTTCCACTTCGGAAGGCAAGAAGTATTTGAGAGTTCATGAAGGAAGTAGCATTTATTTATTTTTAATGCTTATTTATTTTTGAGAGAGAGACAGACAGAGTGGGAGCTGGGGAGAGGAAGAGAGAAAGAGAGACACAGAATCCGAAGCAGGCTCTAGGCTCTGAGCTGTCAGCACAGAGCCCAAGGCGGGGCTTGAACTCATGGATCTGAGATTATTGATGTTGATGATTGCTGATGTCAGACACTTAACCAGACTGAGCCACCCAAGCAGCCCTAGAAGGTAGCATTTAAATTAGACCTTGAGGGGTGCCTGGATGGCTCAGTCAGTTCAGCGTCTGACTCTTGATTTCAGCTCAGGTCACGATCTCGCATTTCGTGGGTTCAAGCCCCATGCTGGGCTTTCTGCTGACAGCACGGAGCCTGCTTGGGATTCTCTCCTCTCAAAAATGAATAAACATTTAAAAATAAAATAAAATGAAAATAAACTAGACCTTGAAAATCAGGCAAGATTTCCATAGGAAGAGATGGGTGGGGAAAGAATTACTTTTGTTACTTTCTCTGCCAGTAAAGCTAAAGTACAAAGGAGGTAGTTGGTGTGGAATGCAGGATATGTGGATACATCTTTAAATAGAATAAGATTAGTAAAATCAATAGGAAGGCCTTTGAATATCATATTGTATGCGTTATGATTTTATCCTGTATATAATACCAAATCCATGAAGGTTCCTAAGCTGAGGAGCAGAGTGTTAAGATCAAATGGGTGTTTTAGCAACGTTGCTGCAAAAGAATTACAGCAATGGTACAGGCTACAGAAGAGTTCTGGAGGGCTTCTAAAATAATACCTTTACAATTTACACTGATTTTTAATATCTAGTACTTCGCTGAATCTTCATTAATAATTAATAAATAGTGTTATCCGTATTTTCACTTTGATGAGCTTGAGACTGAGTAAGGTTAAAGAGCACAGAACGTTCTTTGTGGATCTATGTTGTGAGAAAAACCTACCCAAACCAATTTAGAGGAGACCTCAGTAATACGATCACATAGTCTTCCACTGGCAATATGGAAACAGAAAAGAAACCAAAGATGGACAGATGCCCTAGTGTCTGGCCCAAAGGTCCTATCACTAACAAAAATGCAGGAAAAGCAGGCCAGGAAAGGGGAGTGAGCGTGATGCTTGTCGGACACTTAGGTGGTGACTGATGGTTCAGTGCCTTCTCTGCAAGTAGCTGGTACAAACTGCAGGGTGGGTGCACAAGGTTGGAGGGAAACTAAAAGAAGAATGGACTAAGTTACTTCTGACCTGGAAGTGTTATCAGAGAGGTTTTGTTACTTGCAGCCAAAAACAAACAAGAAGTGGCCTTCAGTATCCTAGTTAAACCAAGAGATAAGACAGTTCCAAAGTTGCCTAATTCAGTGGCTCAAAAACATCAAGAAAACATCAGATTCTTCCCATCTTCTCTATTTTCACTCTTTGAGCTGCCTGCTCTTATTATAAATTCTGCCTCATCACCCCAGCATTACTAATGGCAATTTCAGAGTCAGAAAAGGACTCTTTCCTTTAGAGGCAGAACACAGCCCTTAATTGCCCATATGTTGGTTAGAACCATACAACTTGAGTAAGTGGTTCTATTTATTAGCTCTGACCTTGCACAAGTTAGTGAACTTCTCTCTGTGTTTCAGTTTCATCAACTAGAACATGATAATCTGAGAAGTAAAGGAGTTAATATTATAGTACTTAGTGCCTAGCACATAGCAAGTTCTATTTAAGTGCTGGCTATTATTATAGCTTTCCCATCTCTATTTTTTTTTTTTTGAGGCTCTCACACTTTAGTGATACTTGAGTTAAAATATAAACTGGCAAAAAATAAAATAAAACCTAGCAAATTTTTTTTTCATTTTTTTGAGAAAGAATGAGAGCATGCGAGTTGAGGAGAGGGGCAGAGGGAGAGAGAATTTTACGCAGTCTCACTCTCAGCCAAGAACCCCACGCAGAGCACAATGCCAGGACCCTGGAATCATGACCTGGGCCAAAACCAAAAGTCAGAACCTCAATGGACTGAGTCACCCATGAGCACCCTGGCAAATCTCTTTTATTTACTATATTTAAAAAAAATGGGGGGGGGCGGTACCTCAGTGGCTCAGTTGGTTAAGCATCTGACTTTGGCTTAGGTCATGATCTCACCATCCATGAGTTGGAGCCCTGTGTTGGGCTCTGTGCCGAAAGCTCGGAGCCTGAAACCTGCTTCGGATTCTGTTTCTCCCTCTCTCTCTGCCCCTTCCCCACTCGCACTCTGTCTCTCTCTCAAAAATAAAATAAAAACAGGGACGCCTGGATGGCTCAGTCAGTTAAGCATCAGACTTCGGCTCAGGTCATGATCTTGTGGTTCCTGAGTTTGAGCCCTGCATGGTGCTCTGTGCTGACAGCTCAGAGCCTGGAGCCTGAATGGCTCCCAGGAAGCCTCCTGGGAAGGCTCCTGGAGCCTGAATGGAGCCCAAATGGAAGCTTAACTGACTGAGCTGCCCAAACATTCCACTGACAAATCTCTTTTAAACAAGGAAGGCTTTTCCAGAAATCCCCCAGGCTTCCCTTCCTGTCTAATTAGCCAGAACTGTATCACATACCCAAGCCTAAATCAATCACTGCCTAGGGAGACAGAATTACAATGATTGGTTTATAATTTCTATTAATCAAGACCTATCCCTGGGGCTGGGGAGGGGCTGCCAGATTCCTGGTTAGCAAGATGGCAGGAATGGGTGATAAAACAACCAGTGTCTGCTAAGACTTAGTCTTAAAAGACTATGGTCTCTGCTAGGGGGGGTCAGAGTAACTTCCATAGCTGCTAGCATCACACCCACAGGGCTCCTAATAGCAGTGAAATCACTACAAAAGTTTGTTAAAGCTAATAAGTTTGGCATAGGACAAACAGTACAGGATACAGGCCAGGGCCTGAGCGGAGCCCACCGGAGAGGCAGTGAAATACAGCAGGTTCTAGATTCATGGAGGTGCAGACTATGTTAGTTTAAGTTCCAAGCACACAAAGGGCCTAGATCACCAGAGGTGGACAAGTCAAAGCCTCAGATTACTCATTTATAAATGGGGATAACCCAAACTACCTTGGATCCCATGTTAGGATTAAATGTATCCTTAGCTAGTTTCACTCACATCATGTGTATAAGGACCAGCCAAAAACACAAGCACACACCAGTAGCTGGATGTTCAGAAAGACCAAGTGGGACGGGAGAGAGGTATCTGAAATGGAGATGGAAAGAAAAAGGGAGGCCACCTGACCCTACACTAAAAATCCCCTTCGGGACCCTGGTCAGGCTTTGTTGCTCCACATAAGAACTTTCATTTCAGGGGTGCCTGAGTGGCTCAGTCAGACTCCGGCTCAGGTCATGATCTCACAGTTTGTGAGTTCGAGCCCCACATGGGGCTCTGTGCTGACAGCTCAGAGCCTGGAATCTGCTTTGGATTCTGTGTCCCCTGCTCATTCTCTGACTCTCTCTCAAAAAGAAGTAAAACATTAAAAAAAACAAAAAAGAACTTTCATTTCAAAGTCTATCAGAAAAGGACTAATTTTATTTCACACCTTAACTCTTCTAAGAGGTTTATGTACAGGAGAATGGGGAAGCATCTCACGTCTGGTTTTGCTGCTTACCAGCTGTGTTATCTTCTCTAAGTTTCCGAATCTGTAAACTTATTTCCCTGAGCTTAATAAACATTAGCTCCTTCCCTTTGAGGGAAGTGTTTCTAAAATTGAAGGCCGATAGAAAATCTGTAACATAAAAGTCCCCCCAATGTTTCACTTCATAAAGCTGCAGTTACAAAGACAAACCTATCAGACTTGACAGTGGATTCTGAAAACCAGAGTGCTTAAGGAAAAGCAATGCTATTGAAGGTAGAAAAGAATCAGTTCTGATGCCTACAGAGCCCTAACCAGGCTGTTTTCTAAACACTCTTATCTTATTTAGTCTTCAAACATCTTGATAACACTCCCTTTCCCCTCCTTCTAGAGATGAGGAAAGGAACGATCAGAAAGGAAGAGAAATAACATTTATCGTGGACTGTGCTAGACGCTTCCTATGCGCATTATTGCATTTGAGATTTAAGTGACTTCTCTTAAAATCTGGTATTTAAGAGATGAGAGCTAGAAAGTGGCAGGCAGAATTATAATCCTATATCTGATTCTAAAGTCACTGCTTTGCAAATCTAAAAAATTAAAACAAAAGTCACTGCCTTGCAAAAGTGGATAAATTGTTTCTTCAGGATCTAGGATCTTACTAAAGTCAATCCCAGAGTCTCATTTAGCACTCCCCTCCACACACAATTGCTGGGGTTAGCAATCCACTTTGGAGTTTTTCAGTTTTGTTCACACTAAAGACTTCGAAGAGGGCCCACCAGCACACAAAAAACACCTTGACAACTTTGCCTAGGGTTAAAACCTTTCTTCCCCCTTTTCCAGCCCAACCACTAGGGGGCCAAGCCATAAAGAACTGCAGCTATAACCTAGGGCTCTGGATCACCCAGGGTTAGCCACCAACTGTGCGACCTTGGGTAAGTTACTTTACCTCGCTCTAAGCCTCAGTTTTCTCACCTGTAAAACAGGGGGAACAGTAGTATCTGTCTCATTAGGTTGTGCATATTAAGTAAAACGTAACATGTAAAGCAGTCAGAACAATACCCGCGCGTAGGAAGAGCTTAGCAAAATGAATCGTTTCTAATGCTTAAGAGGAAATATCTCTTCACTGATGGTTCTGTCGCTAAGTCCAAAGACTTCGCCATTGTATTAGCCCTGAGCACAGGCCTTGCCAGCGGGACTCCCTTCAGAGAGAGCAACAGGTCGCTCCTTTTCTCCTAACCAGTGTCAGACCCACAAACCTGAAGTCCCGATCTACTACACATGGCCCCGAGGTCTCGGTCTGTGGTTTTCTACTACTCGGCTGTCACCGAGTCCAACCGAACCACCCCATTTCCGCCCGCGGCTCGGGAAGTTCTGCCGGCCTTCAGCGGCCCAGGCTGCTTTCGGCATGGCTGCCCCTCGTTACGGGCCTGGAGCTAGCTCGCCTGGCGTTCCCTCACCAGAGGACTCTCCTAGCGACGTAGGCAGGATTTCCCTCGAGTTCACAGGAGCCCCGAATCTAGGCAAGATGCGCGTCGGTCAAACACACGCCTGGAAAGGGCTCCCTGAGCGGCGCCCGGGCCTGCCGCCGGAGCCCGTCCCCCCCACCCCGGCCCCGGTCTCGGCGCAGGCCGGAGGGTCGGCCCCTTTCCAGCCCCTGGGAACGCGAGGGCTCCGGCCCAGGGCCACCACGTGGGGGCTCGAGGCGTGGCAAGGTGCTCCCGGAACCAGCCCCCGAAGACTGCTCCCGCAGGGGCCCTAGCCCGGCCCCAAACTGGCCTGAGCTGCTCTCCCGGCCTGGCTTCTCCCCTCACACCAATAGGGGCCTCAGACATTTTCCGCAGACCGGAGACAGGTTGCCCGCTAGACCCCACGCCCCAGGACTGCCTCAGCTCGAGTCCTCAATTGCCTGGTGTCCTTACTCACCCATCGCGGCTCCGCTCGCTCCTACTCGGCGGCGGCAGCAGCGGCAGCTTCAGCAGTAGCTTCAGCAGACAATATGGCGGATCTGCAGGACGGCAGCCCGAAACGGACAAACAACTTAACACTCAACCTCGGGAAGAAACGCGCTCTCCGCCCCCCAGCCTAGCTTATGGGGGAGGAGCGCACTTAAAGAGACCGCAGCTACTGACGGCGGCGGAAAAGGGATCGACTATAAAGGAGTAGTGGAAGGAGACTAGGAGGGATACTAAAGAAAGTCAAGTATGTTCAGGAATTCTCAGCCTTTTCTGCTCCTATGTCCTCTGTATAATGAAGTCTCCTCCCCTAGAAATTTTTTCCCCCAGAACCACATTCCCTCCTTTCCGTAGTTAAAGCCAATCACAGACCCTGTGCTGGGTGTGAATAAGGGATCATCTGGAGAGGGGGAAGAGATTTGCCTAAGGATATGGAGATAAGGAAATTAAGAAATCAAAAGTAAACTAGATCATGACCTTATTGGGAGACAAGAAATGGAAAAATAATGAGACGGATGCTGGGCTTTCTAGTTGATTTGGGGATTCATCCTCCCCTGCCAACCCCACCAGCGAGCTGAGGGGAGAGGTAGGTTCTGTATTGTTCGGTACCGTTATCTCCAGCGCCTAGCCCAGGTTCTGACACATGGTATGTGCTCCAAAAATAGTTTGGTGAATAAACAAATGAACAGGCCTGGGACTTACACAAAGTGAGGGATATGATCTCCCTTTTTAGAGATGAGGAAATTGAGGCTCTGAGTATTCATGTGCCTTTTGAATCATGGAATTTATTGCTGGTACACATCAGACCTCCCTTTCTGCATACTGACAGTCCTCCTGTCCCCCACCTCAACAAACAGAAAAAGGCTACATCTTCAAGTCTCTAAGCCCACAGGGAACTGTCTTCTGGAAGCAGAATAAGGGACCCAGGTTTCCAAGTCCTGTCACAACAAATTGCCTCCTCTACATGTGTGCCTGGCTTGTGCCTGGCCCATTAAGAGAAACAACTCAGAAAGCGAACTCCGGAACTCAGGATCAGGAAAGGGAGCATTATCTTTCTCTTCCTACTGCCACTGCTCGAGGTCAGACCTCTTCATTTTCTCTTGGTCTATTTTGCCACCTCCTCACTGGTCTCTTGCCTCCAGATTCTCCCACTTGCACTCACTGTCTCCAAAAAGCAGAGATCTTATGGGGCACCTGGTGGCTCAGCCGGTTAAGTGTCTAATTCTGATTTCAGCTCAGGTAATGATCTCCCCGTTCGTGGGATTGAGCCCCGCATCAGGCTCCCGGCTGGCAGCGCAGAGCCGGCTTGGGATTCTCTTCCGCTCTCTCTGCCCTTACCCCACGTGTGTGTGCCTGTGCAGCATGGGTGCTCACAAAATAAACAAACATTAAACAAATTTTAAAAAGCAGAGAACTCGTCAGGTTGTTCCTCTGCTTAGTAACTTGTCTGCCCTTACGTAACGCTCGAACATTTCGATCTGACACAGGCAGGTCCTTATTCGCTTCTTGGGCTATTCTCCGGCAAGCCACCCAGGTCCCATTTCTTATTTGGGGAACCCCTTTCCGCAAGTATGCATCTGTTGTGCCTTTGCATATGCTGTTTCCCTGCATAGAATGCAATGCCCTCCCTTCCCCCTTGACCATGGGGTGAACAAATCCACTTTCAAGACCCCGGTTCAACTCTCCCCTCCCTGAAAATCCCTGTCTTTCCAGACAGAGCCTGGGTATCTGTCCTCTCTGTTCCCCAGTGCTCTCGACACACGTTTTCCTCAGCACTTAGCACCGTAATTTGCTTACAAGGTATGGTTCTGTCTTCTGGTTGTCTAAGGAAGGGACATCTTTCTTATCTTTGTATCTGTCCCATGATGACTTCCTCAACAGACACCAAAAACTTCTGTTGTAATGTCTGTGTATGTCCCATACACCGCCACAGACTCATCTGCATATCCTGTGGCCAAAAAGGGCTCAGAAAACACAAGCAGAGTAGACGAGTGGCTATGACTGTCCTTTTCTCCCAGTGTGAGCCCTCTAGCCTGTCCTGAAGAGCCAGGTGGCTCTCCGAGCAGCTTTGTTTCCACTTGTGCTTGACCTGGCTTACGCACCCTCCCTGGCCTAGAACCAATGGGCTCCCTGATCCATCCCCTGCAGACCTTTCCAGCTCCACCCCGCCCCCACCCCCTTGTTCCTTATCCTTCCTCCTCTACGAACCATTCTGCTTACCCGCCCCAAATACACCACAATGTTCCAAATCTCTGTATTACCTGTGTCCTTTACTCTGCTTGAAGTGCCTTTTCCCCCATTTCGCCTAGAAAGTGCCTGACAACTCAGACCGTCCCCTCCTTCAAGAAATCCAGAGAGCACTAAACGTTCCCTCTCCTGCGCTCCTCTCTGTCTTGTAACCGTTATACCCACCCCAGTGTAGTATGACCTGTTTGTTTCTGTCCCTTGGCATCCTGTCTACCACAGCACCTGACACAGAGCAGGGTCTCAGTGACTGCATGCTGAGAGAATCAGGACATCACATTCTTCGAGGATAGGGGTGGTGTCTTTTGGGAGGGTTTTCTGGCTGCTGTGTTACCTTCGGCAAGTCAGTATAGCTCTCTGAGGTTATTCCTCTACAGGATTAGAGTGACAGCACCTACCTCCTAGGGTTGTCATAAAAGTGAGATTGGGGCAAGGCTTATAATACACATGAAATTACTGTCTGATACACAGCACTCAGCCAGCAGCATCTACAACCACTGCTACCATGACTTGTAGTGCCTCCTCTCCTCTCTACTGGAGGCGGCAGGGCCCACGGGGGCTCCAGAAACCACACACGGGGCTTCCCGGCCCAGAATCCTAACCTCTGCTCTCTTGCCTGACAGCCAAGAAGGGAAAGAAAGACAGGACACACAGGCTTAATGGGAGTATAAAAATAGGACTTTTTTTCCCCCTCATAATCACATCAATTATCAAAGAAAGAAACAGTATGTAACAAAAATACAAAGCTCTGGTCAATTTTTTTGTCTGTTTTTGTGGGTTTTTTTGTGTTTTTTGTTTTTTTTGTGTGTGTTTTTTTGCCCCATCACCCAACCCTCCCCAACAGCCCCTTCCCAGAGAGCTCCTGGCTGAAGCCTGGCTGCCGTCCCTGGGGTCACCCTGGGGCTTAGGAGAACCGGTGGTCCAGGTCCCTCTGGGGGCCGGCCGAGTAGGAGTAGGCCTTGCCCAACACCAAGCGGTCCCGCAGCAGCTTGAAGAAGGCGTAGTAGTTGCTGAAGAGGATGAGCGCCAGGGAGATGGTCTGGTGCCACTTTTCAGAGGACATCAAGGAATACAGCTGGTAGACAATGACAGCCCCCTCCAGCAGCAGAAGGATGTTGAGGATCCGCAGGGGTTTGCTGAAAAAGAACTGCCCAGGAAAGGGCAGGCAGGGACTGGAACGTATGTTCCTGGACGGGGGTTCTGGGTGGGCCAGTGAAGGGGACAAAGCTCTGGGGGCTCCCCATGCAGACTTGGGTGGGGAGGAAGACCGTAGGGTCAGGCGCGGACTTTGCCACCTCTCTGGCTCTGCCTGTGGTGTTTCTTCTGCCAAGACTGCCTCTCCCCACAGAAGTTGGTTAAGATCGTGTTGAACTTCTACCTCCTCCAGGAAGCTTTTCTTGAGAGATCTCGCTTACTCGCTCAAACTTTTTCTGGTCTACACTCAACACCTTTTTATATGTGCTCCTCCTGGGTATAGTCAGGCCTGAACAAATTAGAATCTTATGGCCTAGGCATGGAGAGTCATCCTAGACGCTACAGCCTGAGTAACCCACTGCTTCACAGGTAGCATCCCGACCTGGGCCAGAAGCTTCTAGGGCAGGTGGCGACGCCTCACTCTGACCTGGTATTTACAGAGGGAGATAGAGTGTGGGGACTCGAGAAAAATGTTCTGATCTGTTCCAAAGTGTGATCAACGTCTTAGGGAATTTCAATTCTGCCGGGGCCAAGGTCCCTAACCTCAAGAGCTGCTTCCAGGATGGGAAGAGAAATGGCAGGAAATGGGAGGCCAAGAAACCAGCATGCCAGGCTCAGCTCTGCACCGGACAGGCTGCAGGACCTCGGGCAAGTCCCTTTCCTGTCTGGGCCTCAGGTTTCTCTACTGGGAAGAGATCACCCAGATCCATGATTCCTCACACTGTGTTCCTTGGAACCCTGGGTTCTGAGGAGGTCTTTTAGGGGCTATAGTGGTGGTGAGTGAGAAGTGCAGGGAGTTCCAACGCTTTCAAACAGAACAGTGCCAGGAGGTCCTATATACCGGACTTTAATCTATGACTGTGTTGGAAAAAAGGATTTTGAGAGTAAAATAAGTAAATAAAATGGAGACCACTAGCCTCAATGATTTTGAGCAACCCTTTCCATAATGCTGAATCCAGGAGTCATGGCCATCGGATCCCAAGTTTCCGAGCAAGTACCCTTGAACGAGTTAGACCTTCTGAGCCAATTTCAGTCTCGGCAAACAGGGAGAGCCGTGGTGTTTCTCTCACACGCAGGCGAAGGCTGCACGGAGGCTGCCCGGCAGCTGCTTCCCACTGCGCCTGGTGTTTCTCTCACACGCAGGCGAAGGCTGCACGGAGGCTGCCCGGCAGCTGCTTCCCACTGCGCCTGGCGCGCCATATGGAAGGGGGATAGTTCTTATTTTCGCCACTAAGAACCTCTTCTTTTATTGTATCACCCTCCCCGCCTCCACCCGCTGTTTTCAAAGATCTGCCACCAAGTGAGCTGCAGTCGTGAAGTCACCACGGGTCTGGCTGTCCTTGTGCTGCACAGTGTGTAGCTTCCGCTGGACTGGGGAAGTGCTGAAAATAGCTTTCTCTTGCTGGGACATCACCTTCCCGTCCCGGGATCCTCCTGCCCTCTGGATCGGGCCCCACCCCTCGTTCCCAGGGGAGGAGACTCACGTGGAAGCGGAAGTGGGAGACGTCAGAGGGGATGGCCACGTTGTAGTGGCCCACTGCCTTGTAGACGTTCTTGCTGTGTTTCACCAGCACGCCCTGCGGCCACATGCATTCTTCCGTCCACCTGGAGGCACAGCCCAACAGTGCCCCTTATGCCCAGCTCACCCACAAAAGGGGGTACCAGAAGCCTGGGCCCCCTCCTCCCATTTCTATCATTAGACACAGTGACTTTCCTTTTCTGGGTCTCAGTTGCCTCCTCTGTAAAATGGGGTAATAAACCATGAGAAATTCACTGCACTGGGAGGTAGAGGGTGTAAGGTTGACATTCACATCTGAGGGACTGTCAAGAAAACACTTTTCCCTCTTTGGGTGCATTCTGCTCATGTGCTCTCACTTCTAGCCTCACACCGCTGCCTGAGTGGTCTTTGTAGAACACCAAGCCGAGCCTGTTCTCTGCTCAAAACCCTCTTAAGTATTTTCAGTGCCCTCAGAGTCAAGTGCCCAAGGATGTGGTGTTGCCTCTGCAGCCCTTCCATGACTCCCACCGCCACGGCTCGGGCTCAAGCCATTCAGAACCGTCTCCAGTTCCTCCAGCACAGGTTACGGTTTCATGTCTCTGCATGAGTCTCTCCCTCCAACTGAACTGCACTTCCTGATGCCGCATCCTTCTGGCAAGCTCTTTCCAAACTCAGGATCCTCTGGAAAGCCTTTCTCAATCTCCCGGCAGAGTTCAGCGTTCTTCAGCTGCTCCCTGAATCTCCTGCTCCTGGTCCACTTTCCCCAGTGTTTTATCACTTATTTATTTCCCTGTATCCCTCACTAGGCTGGGGGCCCGTGAGGGAAGAGAGGGTGTGCAATTCATCTCTATGTCCTTAGAGCATGGGACAAGGCCTGGCACAGAGGGGCCCCAGGAAGCATGTGAATAAGATGGTGGGATCTTCCAGATCTCCCGGGGTCCTGGGCCAGAGGACAGAGAATCGCTGTCTACAAAAAACTCTATCTCATTCCTACCTTGTTGATTTCATTCATTTAAAAACCAGTTATCGGGGTGCCTGGGTGGCTCAGCTGGTTGAGGATCTGATTTCAGCTCAGGTCATGAGCTCAGGGTTGTGATATCGAGCCCTGCATCAGGCTCCGTGCTGGGCAAGGAGACTTGAGATGTTCTCTCTCCCTCTCCCTCTGTCCCTTCCCTGCTTGAGTGGTGCTCGCTCTCTCTCTCAAAAAAAAAAAAAAAAAAAAAAAAGAGGGGCGGCCGGGTGGCTCAGTTGGTTAAGTGTCTGACTTCAGCTCAGGTCATGAGCTCACGGCTTGTGAGTTTGAGCCCCACATCGGGCTCCGTGCTGACAGCTCTGGGCCTGGAGCCTGCTTCGGATTCTGTGTCTCCCTCTCTCTCTGCCCCTCCCCCCGCTCACACTCTGTCTTTCTCTCTCAAAAATAAAAAAATAAAACTTAAAAAAAACTTAAAAACAAAAAAAGAAAAATCAGTTATCACATTACACATAATAACATGGATGAAGCTCACAGGCAATCTGCTGAATGAAAAAGTAACTGAACCCAAGATTTCATTTACGTGAAGTTGTAGAACAGCCACAGCTAAACTATGGTTCGTTTTTTTGTTTTATTTATTAAAATATTTTTTTGAGAGAGAGAGAACATGAGCACGTGTACACGCATGAGCGAGGGAGAGGGGCAGAGGGAGAGAGAAAATCTTTTCTTTAAATGTTTATTTATTTTTATTTTGAGAGAGAGAGTGAGTGCATGTGCAGGGGAGAGGCAGAGAAAGAATCCCAAGCATGTGGGGCCCGATCTCATGAACTGTGAGATCATGACCTGAGCCAAAATCAAGTGTTGGACACTTAACCAACTGAGTCATCCAGGCACCCCAAGAGAGAGAGAATCTTTTTTTTTTTTCTAAAGATTTATTTACTTTCAGGGGTGTCTGGGTGGCTCAGTCAGGTAGGCATCCGACTTTGGTTCAGGTCTGATCTCATGGTCCGTGGGTTCGAGCCCTGTGCCGGGCTCTGTGCTGACAGCTCAGGGACTGGAGCCTTCTTTGGATTCTGTGTCTCCCTCTCTCTCTGTCCCTCCCCTGCTCACGCTCTGTCTCTCAAAAAATGAATAAATGTTAAAAAAAAAAAAAAAGATTTTATTTACTTTTGAGAGAAAGAAAGGACAAGCAGGGGAGGGGCAGAGAGAGAGGGAGACAGAGGATCCAAAGCGGGCTCTGGGCTGACAGCAGTGAGCCCGATGTGAGGCTCGAACCCATGAGCCGTGAGATCGTGACCTGAGCTGAAGTCAGACGCTCAACCAACTGAGATACTCACATGCCCCAAGAGAGAGACTCTTAAGCAGGCTCCATGCTCAGCACAGAGCCCGATGCGGGGCTTGATCCCACGACCCAGGGATCATGACCTGAGCTGAAATCAAGAGTCAGATGCTCAACCAAGTGAGCCACTCGGGCACCCCATGTATGGTTAGTTTTGAAAGAATGCAGAAAAATGGTTGTCTGGGTGGTGGTGGTGAGGGGGCGGTCATTGGCAAAAGCCAGGAGGAAATTTTCTGAGGCTGAAAATGTTCTCCATCTTGATTCGATGTGGGCTACATGGGCATATATGACTATCAAAGCGCAAAGAATTGTACACTTTAAGATCTGTGCATTTCACTATATGTAAATTTTACCTTAAAAAAAGACTACAGGCACAAACCGCAAAAATTTGCTGTGGCCCTATTATAAGCCAGGCACTCTGGGAGTGAGATGGCTGAGCACTTGACAGGCAATGACCCTGACCTCCGGGAACTTTACTCCTGGAATAACAGGCAAATAACTAAGCAAACACAGCAGACAGTGTTAGGTGTAATGATTATCATATTACGGGGTTGTGGGAACACAGGGGAGGGGCACGGAACCCATCCTGGGTGGTGAGGAAAGTGTTCCCGGAGGAAGCTAAGTGCTAATGAATGCACAGGATTTGATCAGGAAAAGAATTCGAAGGGGTGTTCCTGGCAAAACAAGCATCACGTGCAAAAACCTGGATACACACATGCGCGTAGAATTTGAGGATCTGACGCTGTCTGGTGTGGCTAGAGCAGAGTATGAGCGGAGGCCAGGTAAGACATGAGGTAGAAAAGGGTGGGCAGGACCCAGCGTAGCAGCTGGGAAGCCATGTGAAGGAGCCTGGGTCTTCTCTGTGGACCACGGTGAGTGACGGACAGGTACCTCCTCATGTTCAGCTATATTCTTTTCTTTTCTTTTTTTTTTTTTTGAGAGAGCGAGCGAGAGAGCACATGTGCATGAGCAGGGAAGAGAGGCAGAGAGAAAGAGAATCTTAAGCACACTCCACGGTCTGCGGGGAGCCCGACGCTGGGCTCCATCCCATGACCCCACTGAGATCATGACCTGAGCCAAAGTCAAGAGTCAGATACTCAACTGACTGAGCCACCCAGGTGCCCCTTAGCTATATTCTATCTTTTGACTCGTCTCTCCCCTCAGAGGCCATGGCTAAGCCGAGCCCCCTTTGAGCCCATTTGGCGACCTCTATCCCCTTTCCTGGACCACCTGTCAGAGCCTGGGAGGGACCCTGACTGGCACAGAGAGCCAACGCCAGGAAGCTTGGCCTCTGTGGCCTCCCTTTGCACCTCTGCTTCTTGGTGGGCCTACCCCTTCTCTGCTACGCCTTGTGCTCAGCCCCACGGCTCAGATAGGGTTCAGGTGGGCCCAGCCTTGAGGCGCTTCCAGTCTAATAGGGGAATGCAGGCAGGAAAATTAAGGTAACCTGGGTGAAAAGTACTGCGGTGAAGGCACCGTGAAGGACGAGCCAGGCTGGGGGAGACCGGCCCAGCACCTCGGGGCCCCTGAGCAGGTGACTTCCGCCTCTGCAGTGCCGTCCTATAGCTGGGCTTCTTTCGCCCCATCATCCTAATGATTTGTGTCCACACCTATCACCTCCCCCAGACTGTGAACTCCTCAAGGACCCTGTCTCAGTCATCTCCTCCCTGTGGCTCTGTCTGCCTCCCCGGCCAGGGCTCACTATAACCATGGTCAGGGCTAACACAGCACCATACCCTCTGACCAGACAGATGTTTCTAAGGCACCTTGGAATGGGTTCCTTTACTGTTCAAAACCCTCCCCAGCCCCCCTGTGCCTGTAGGTCAAAGTCTAAGCTCCTCTGTGCGGTACACAGCACCAGGCTGGTTAGGCCTTCGGTAGAGGTAAAGGAATGTCTGCTGGAAAGGAGGTGACCTAATGACTGAATGGATGAATGAGCAAGCGACAGAAGGAGAGAAGCGATGGATGAATGCAAGAGCGTATCAGCCAACGAGCTGAATAAAGAACAATCCGTGAATGAGAAAGCCAACGAGTCTGTGAATTTACTGCCTGGCCTCCTCACATCTCCAGCACACTGCAAGTTACCTAAGGACAGGGGACATGTCTGCCTTGGGTCTGGCCAGACCCTCCTCTGGCCACGAGGCCTAGCCTCCAAGACGTGCCCAACGACTACCTGCCGGCCGAATGAATGAGCTGCTGAGGGAGGGGGTGAGTGACTCCAGACACTGACCAGGAGGGCTAGGGTGGGCAGAGAAGGGCAGGGCGACTCACGGGTGCTGCAGCACGTTGGAGCACAGCGCTGGGTCCACCTTCTGCCAGCAGCCCAGGTGGGCAGCGGCCTTGTGCAGCAGGTCACAGTAGCTGGCAGGCAGCAGGTGCTGCATGAGGATGACCGAAGTGCTGATGGACACCAGGAGGAAGAGCTCGCAGGACCAGCGCTTGTCGTAGTAATGCGTGTTCTGGGGGCAGCGGAGCTGGGGTAAGGCCTGGGATGTCCACAGTGGCCTCCCTCCCTCCCCCTTCCCGGAGTCTGTCTGCCTCAGACACCAGGAGAGCCCTCGGTGGGGGCCCGAGACCAAGGCTCAAATACCAAACAAAGAAGGCTTAATCATGGGCTTAGACCCTGTGCCCACTACTCAGTTCTCTGTAAGCTCCTCGTACAGAAACACTGCTCCCCCTGCCTACCACTCAGCCAGAGCACAGGCTCCGGGGTCCAACAGACACTCCTTCAAAGCTTGACTCTGCTGCTTATTAACTATGCGATGCTGGGCGAACCATTTCACCTCTCCGTGCTCTAGCTGTCTCATCCGTTAAATGAGGATAAGAATAGCTACCAACCACCTATGAGAGGCGTTAGGAGGATTATCATACTCAGAAAGCTCTGGCACATTGTAGGTGTTCAAGAAATATGAGGTCCTCTCAGCCTCAAATCGTTCAGCGCAGTCCACCCCTGGAGAAATGTTCCCAGCCTACTGTCAGCTGGGGAGGTACCTTCCAGAAGGCCAGACAAGCTAGAGAGAAGGCACAGGCTTTTGGAGTCACTCGGGTCTGGATGAATCCTGGCTTTTCTACTTAATGATGAAGCTGGACATTGTGACATGCCTGTGCCAAAACAGCCACGGTGAAATACAACATCACTGCTTTTTGTTATCAATCAAGTATCATGAACGGCAATATCATGTCCCAACCGTTGGCTGGGTGACCTCGTGCAGGCCACCCCCTTTCAGTGAGCCTTGTTCTCTCTACTCTAAAATCGAGGTCGTGGGCACTCTAGCCCTCAAGAGAACAGGTGAGAATCTTCGCAAAAATGGTCCAGTTATTCATGCAAGGAGGAGGGCTCCCGCGGGGCAGGCCCCACCCCCCACCGACCGCCTCCAGGGGCGGGGCTACGCACCTTCACGAACCACACGGGCACAAAGGCCACATAATAGGCGCTCAGCATGGAGCTGACCAGCACCTCCTTCATGCGCCAGTTGAAGTCCATCTTGAGGAACTCCACCTCGCTGCGGATGAGGCTGGGGGACAGGCAGCAAGCATGCGTGGGCATGGCGTCCGGGCCATACAGCTGCCGCGTGTGCTGCTTCCACGTCTCCCGCAGCGTCAGCAGGTAGTCCCGGCTCCGTGCCAGGCCGCTGACGGCCTCGCGGGGACCCATGGAGGCCACGTGGCTGAAGAGGTTTGTCTTGCGCAGGTCACAGTTCAGCTGCAGGAACGGAATGTACATCCCAAACCTGCCAGGGGAGACGGCGGTGAGGGGAGGCCTGCCCGTGGGCCACCATCCCAATCCTTACCCATGAGGGAATCTTCTTTCCTCCCTGGGCCTTAGCTCTCCCGGCTGCTCGGAGGAGAGAATTGACCCATCCTTCTATACAGCCATCCTCTGGTCAGACGTTCGACACACGTATTAGCATCGAGTGCAGGCCAAGCGTTGTGCCGAGCATCAGGGACAAAGTAGGAAGCAGGAGACAAGGCCCTGCCTTCCGGTCTTTAGCTGACTAGCAGTGACCCCAAGAGCCCACATTCCTGGGGCGCACTATGCTCTAGACACTGTACTAAGTGCCTTACACACGTTCTCTTCTCTTGTTTCTCCTAAGAACACTATGTTCGGTACTGTTGTTTTGTATCCTTTTGAGGAAGCTGTGGCTCAGAGGGGTGAAGTGGATTCTCAAAATTTATCCAATAGTAAGGAAGCAAACACAGTATTTACTGTGTGTCTATCATGTGCCAGGCACTGACAGCACAGCACAAATCTCTTCCCTGAGCAGTACCCTTAGAACTGGAGCTAACTAATCCAGGGGTATTTTGAGTGTATGGATGGTGTCTTTTGAGGAGAAAACTAGATGGACCTAAAAGCCAGGAAAGTAAAGAATTCTAAAAAGCAGCTAAGTGCCAGGGTCCCTGGCTGGGTCAGTTGGTAGAGCATGCGACTCTTGATCTTGGGGTTGTGAGTTCCAGCCCCATATTGGGCATGGAGATTACTTTAAATATAAGTAAATATATAGAGGGATTAAAGAGTAGCTAAGTTAGCCTAGCACGGGTCCATGGAACGCTGTAGTAGGTGCTATTTCCAGGCATTCCTTTCTTTAGCTTGGGGTTTGTCAACTTCCCCAGGTCCTCAGACACAGCCCCAGAAAGGTCCCTGGACTGTCCCCACAAGTTAGGGCCAATGAGAATGCTATATTTTCTTATCAGGAGTAGTGTTTTTCTTCCTTTTTCCTTGATGTTCCAAGAAAGGATACATAAGTGTCCTTGGGCGAGCAGTTAGCCTTTTTGGGTCTTTGCAGTCTGGTCTACAAACTGGGGGTGCTGCCATTCTCCCTGGTGTACGGTTAAGTAAGATACCTTAGAGAACTGTGGTCAGGAGCATACTCCTTGGGGTCGAACAGGCTAGGATGAAAATCCCAGCTCTGCTACTTACTAGCACTGTGATTTAGGGCAAGTTATTTCATCTCTGTGAGCCTCGGTTTCCTTAATTTGCTTTAAATTACGTAGCTCGTATTGATTCTCTACACTCAGGCATTACACCTGATCCTTTCATAAAGACTCTCTTTCAGACCTCGCAACAACACCCAGCACGGTGTCTGATCCAAAGTAGAAGATCCGTAAAATTTTGTTTGGAAAAGAGAGACCGGAGAATCTGTGGGACAGAAAGAAGACTGGAATGGGATTCCCAAAACGTTCTTCAGGACACCTTGTGGGAATGAAGGGGTAGGGCACTTATAGGATCATACAAGGGATCCAGACTCAAATTTAAGGGCGAGTACTCAAGAATCTCCCGGGGTGCCTCTAAGAAGGACTGCAGATACAATTAACGTTATTTGGCAACAGCAAGTGACTGCTCCTCGGGTCACAAGTTAGAAGCCTCTTCGCGTGCAAGATGGCAGGTTCCCTCTCACCGTCTCTACTCAAGACGTGACCATATAAAGGTAGGTAATAAATTCACATCGGCAAAAAGAATGGAAGTGGGATTGTCGGTTCACAAGCAATTTTGATAAATTTAGAAAGCAGATGGAAACATGCTGACAGAGGAGGAAGGAAGCCATCATCTAGGGCAACGCTGTCCAACAGAAGCACAATGAGAATTACGTATGGAATTTGAAGTTTACTGGTAGCCACATTGAAAAAAAAATGAAATTAATTTTAATACTCTACTTAACCCAATATATGCCAAACAGTACCGTGTCAACACGTAATCATTATTTACAAATGAGATTTTTAACCTACTTCCTTTTTTTGTACCAAGTCTTCAGAATCTGATGTGTATCTCACACTTACAACACACTTCAATCCAAACTAGCTTCTTTCAAACGTTCGCTAATAACGGATGGCTAGAAGCTACTGAACTGGATGGTGTCGGTCTGGAATATGCTGCGAGGGCTGTACTGGGGGGTAGGAGCTTATCTGCCCAGTGACCCAAGAGAGACTCTGGCTTGAAGCGGACACATCTGATAAAGGGTAGAAGTACACAGCAGGACTGAACAAAGGGGATTAAACAAAGATCTGTATTTATTTATAAGAGTCGGTCCCTTTATTCTCTTATTCACCTCACACAATCTACCCTGAGGGAGTCTTCTGTAAAAAATATCACTACACTACCCTAGGGAGAACTGATGCCTCTAATGGGGGCATCCCAGGGTAAACCCCCTCATATAGTTTTTGGCCTATGGGGGCGCACAACTAGCACCGTACTCCCTCATCCTAAAGCAAAGTCTGCCAGTCTGTGTGTCCTGCTCTTATAGTTAGAATCCCTGGTCAAACCACCCACTCACCCATACAATGGCAGAGGGAGAGGAAGTGTGCTCCAACCTACTCAGTCCTTCATTTGTAAGTGTAAAGAGACAACCAAAGAAACTAACTATGCTTAGCAAACTAGCAGCAGGAAACAGAAGATTGGCCTCAGTGGAAAGACAAAATTGAGGGAACATGAGAGATTTTTAAAACAGGAACAGAATGCTATGAGAAAAGAACAATCAGAAAGCAAGAAAGAGGCCTGAGAGATAAAAAAAAACATGATTGCTGAAAAACTCAATAAAAAAGCTGGAAGTTAAAGTTGAGAAAATCTCCCTAAAGGCAAAGTAAAAAGAGAGAGAAAGGAGAAAGACAGTGGGGAGAGAGAGAGACAGAGAGGAAGAAAGACGGTGGGAGGGTAGAGAAAGGGAGAGGGATGAAAATATGAGGGAAAATATAAGAGAAACAGATGATCAATCTATGAGGTCCACCACCTTAAGAACAGAAGTCTCAGAGAGAAGAGAAAAAATGGAAGGGAAGATACTATCAAAAAATAATAGGAGAAAAATTCCCTGATCTGAAGAAATAGCCAAATCTCCAGGTTAAAAAAGTCCTAGAATGCGGATACGATGACTGACAAAAGTCCCACATCAGACACCTCCTTATAAAATTTCAACTAATCAAAAGACCCAACAGTCTATCTCTAAAAGCTTTTAGAAAGGAAAAAACAAGTCATATACAAAGTAACTGGAATCAAACTGGCGTCAGACTTCTCATTAGAAACACTGGATGCTAGAGACAATGGAATAATATCTTCAAACTTCTGGGAGAATATGAATTTGAACTTAGAAATGTACATTTAGCTGAACCATCAATCAAGTATGAGGGCAGAATAAAGACATTTTTAGACATGCAAGGCCTCCGAATGTATATACCTCCCACACACCCATTGTTAAGGAAATTACCTGATAATGCACTCCAGCAAAATAAGGGAGAAAACCAAGAAAGAGGAAGACATGGGATCCAGGAAACAGTGGATCCAACCCAGGAGGGCAGCGAAGGGAAGTCCCAGGCTGAGAGCTGTACAGCAGGCCTAAAGAGCAATCACTCCAGACTGGAGCAGGAGGATGGAGGGCTCCAGGAGGGATGTCTTTAGGGGGAAAAATGGACTCCAGGCAACAGGTAGCATGATTGAGAGGCTGGATAAACTTGAGGCTATGTTGAAGGCCCATCATTCTTTTGTCAACAAGAAAAAAGAAAGGCAATTAGAACTCCACGGAAAAAAAAAAGGCTGTATAAGAAAGTTACAATCTGAATACGAAGCAAACCAAAATGTGGCATGATTTTAAGCAATTGATGGAATGTAAGAAAAGAGAAACCATTTGACCTTGACACGAGAAACTCTTAAGAGGCCCAAGATTATAACTTAGTAACTATAGAGAAGGAATGTCATCTATACACACTACTTGGCTCTGAAGTGAATGGTATTTTCGTATTCATAATAACATCAAGGCTACTTTTGCCTTTTAGTTTTTAGAATTACCTTAGACAAAGAATGGAAGACTTAAATGTGGTTATATGGGAGAATGTGAATGTCAAGCTTACCAATATAAGAGTATAGCTGCCAGGAAGTGAGAGGAGGAAGAGGCGAGGAAAAGTAGAAGGGTAGAGTTCCTAATATTACTGTCTACGTTAAACGGATTAAGATACTACTGTTGATGAAATAAAAAATACAGGCATCGTGATATTACTGGAAAAGATAATCAATAGAAAAATAAAAATAATAAACTATCAAATACTGGGAATAGTACGGATGGAAGGGTGAATTCACTAAGTAAATCTTCACCTGTCATTGAAGGGAATCGATGTATGTGTCTGTATGTATGGTATGCTTGTATATGCATAAAACATTTATTTCCAGGATATACAAGAAATCAGAAATGGTAGTGGTTACCTCTTACCTCTTGGAAGGGAAACTGAATAGCTAAGAGACAGGAGCCAAAGAACGACTTTTTCATTCTGTATTCTTTATACATGTTTACACATATTTATACGTTTTGAATCTTAACTCTGTAAACCTATTATGCAACTACAAAATCAATCATAAATTTCTGAAAGGAATAAAGGTACAAAATTCTAGAATTATGGAGGTTAACTCAAAAACACTGAAAGCCAGGAATGGTGAAAGAGATCACTTTGGAGAAGTGGGACTAAAAAGGTAAAAAGTAAGGCGCCCGCGGGAGAGGGTGGGGGCGATCAGTCAGTTAAGTGTCCGGCTCTCGATTTCAGCTCAGGTTATGATCTCATGGTTCATGAGTTCAAGCCTTGCATCAGGCTCTGTGCTGGCAGTGCAGAGCCTGCTTGGGATTCTCTCTCTCTCTCTCTCTCTCTCTCTCTCTCTCTCTGCCCCTCTTCCACTCGTGCTCATTCTCTCAAAGTAAATAAACTTAAAAATAAACAACAAATCAATAAATAAATAAAAATAAAAAGCTAAAAACGTGAGTTTGGAGGCTGTTTTTCATCATAAGCTTTTTAGCACTACTGGACAGATTTATTACGCTATGTGTGTCTTATGTTAACAAAAATTTGAACATCAAATAATAACAAAATAAGGCAAATATGAATACTGGGTGATACCTGAATCCAAGGAGAATGGATTCACTGGATAGTAACCAGGAAGTGAAAAAATCCAGGCGACGATTGATGGCTCAAACCATTTGTTAATATCTATCAAAAATGTACTGTGCCTTTCGGTACAATAATTCTACTTCTGGGAATCTGTTAACAGAAATATTGGACAAGTGGGCAAAGATGTATGCAAAAGAATATTCCTTGCTTCACTGTCTCCAATAGGGAAAGCTAGGAACACCTCGAAAGGGCACCAATAGAAGACAAATATAACTGTCTTCTGTAAAAAGTCTATACAACCGAATACTATAAGGCCATTAAAAAAAATGAGGCAGACCTGTATGTATCGCCATGGAAAAATACCCAAGTTACATGATGATGCAAAAAATGCAGTAAATTGTACAACATCATGCACAGATTAATTCCTTTTTGGTTAACAAAAAAAGCATACGTGTGTTTGGCTGGACAGAAAGATTTGCCGGGATATGCCGTAAATAATGGTTTTCTGGAGGGCTGATGTTACATGGGACTTTCGTTTTCTACATTAAAAGCTTCTGTAAAGTTTAATGTTTTTATATGACACATGCGTCACTCTTATAATGAAAAACTAATTATAACTGAAACAAGTGTGATGGGGCTCCTCTCATGACACTGCCCTTTTGGTCATGCGGGGTACAGAGGGAGGAGTATGCAGCTGTGAAGCTTCCCAGGACACAGAACTGGCCCAGCCTGAGGAAGTTCATGAACCAGAAAGCCCAGGGGTTGGGAAAAGATTGTAAGTGCCCAGGCAGCCAGGAGCCTGCCCCAGGAACGGCCAGGGGGGACATCTTGCCAAAGCTCTCTCCGGTTCTGGGTCAGAAGGAGGAAGTCCTGGGCTCTTCCCAGACACTATCTTCCCATCCTCAATAATCTGGGCTCTGGTGAGATAGAGCGAGTGAGCCAAACAGATGCCAAGACTGATATACACACATGCACGTGTAGATACGCACACACACGTTTCATGCACAGACACCCACGCAGAGACATGCACACGCAGGTGCTCGCATGCACACGGACCTGGGGGAGGCACCAAGAGATTACATAAACACTACGATGCAAAAAAAAGACCGAGAAAGAGAAAGAACCAGAGAGAAGAGGAAGAGAGGGGGGGACACAGCCCATGCACCCCCATCAGGAACTGTTCCTTTGGCATAGACACGCAGATCTGAGTCCCATTCTGACCTCCCCCTTGGGGGCCCCTTGGGTAGATTATGCCTGGGGTAGATTTTGCTCCTGCAAAAAAAACTAATCATCCTGCTCTCAGGGGGAGGCTCTCAGACAACGTGAGAGGATATTGCTGCTTCCCTGCCACGGGTCTGCCAGGTATGGGGGTCTGCTGACCCGGCCACGCTCAGGGCAGAGGTCAGGAGCCAGGTGCTAGGCAGTGCGGGGTGAAGTGAGGGGTACTCACGGATAGCAGAGGAACAGGAGGTTCAGGAAGGAGTAGGTCCTGAAGAGGTGGATGAGGGAGCGGCACAGACTCCAGCCTGTTGCCGTGAGAACGGTGAAGCGGGTGAGGAACAGCAGGATGGAGCGAAAGAGGGAGACCTTCCCCCTCTGAGAAGCCTGGGTCAGGGTGAGATAGGACAGGATGGGGCCTTGGATGGAGGCCACGGGGGACTGTGCCCAAATCCCACCCAGCATGGCCTGGGATCCCACCCAGCAAGGCCTGGGATCCCGCCCAGGGAACCAAGGGGCAGCAGGCTGGGCAGAACCTGGCAAGGTGAATGCTTTTCCTTGACGACCCGGAAACTCCGAGAGTGAGCAATGTTCTTCGACCAAGTTCAAAGGGAGCCCCAAGGAAATGCCTTGGGCTTGAAGGGCTAGGCGTGTTTCCTTGGCACCCCCAAGGGAAAGGGGAGTCCCCGGGCATCCTCTAGGACCCAATCACCTCCTTCACGATGGACCCAATGAAGCGGCGGCCCAGAACGATGGTGGTCACCATCAGCAAGTTGAAGTCGATCAGGTGGAAATTCTGTCAGGGGGCAGAGGCTGGGGGTCACGTGGGCCCCCTGCCCACATACGGGCTTTTTCCAAACCCCCCTCCCCCTGCCCAGTCCTGTCCACAGGGGCTATCCCCACTCTCTGACCTTCACAGGCCTCTCGCTGAGTCAGGCCAGGAAATTACCTAGAGGAGCAGAACAGGACCCAGAGGAGGGAAGTGGGGCAGTCCCTGGCGATGAGAAGGTGGTGCGTGAGCCCCGTCGCTCTGATCACCCATGTTCCGGCCCCCGATCCTCTCTCTCTGCATGGAGATCTTGCCACTCCTTGAAATGGTCACGTATGCCTGTGTATGCCTGCCTGTGTGTGCCTGTCTTCTCCCCCACGGGACTTAAGATTCTGCACTTCTTTAGGCAAAATCTGTCCGATTTATCTCTGCTACCTCTGAAACGCCTAAAGCAGTACTAGGCAATCCTAAGCAATGAGGATGAGTGTTCAGGAATCGTTCATTTCCTGTTCCTTCTACATGTTCCCTGCCCAGCATGCGGCCAAATGTACACGGCACTTGGTAAGCCGTGTTAAACTGAAGCCAGACGTCACACACACACACACACACACACACACACAGGCGGCTGGTCCTCGCTGGGCACCTACCAGGGAGGTGTGAGAGGGCGGGTGGGAAGGCGGATACCACCACACTGTCTTGTAGATGTTGATGTAGTGGACGAAGAGGGCTATGAGCTGGCAGAAGAAAAGCTGCAACTCGAACAGAATGCTGGCCTGGACCGGCAGCTCGGGGATCTTGCGGTGCTGCAGGGGCACGACCGTCTGGGCGGCCAGCGGGGGGCTGGAGAGACCCGTCCCAGAACTGCTCCTGGGAGGTGGGGACGGAAAAAAAAAACAACACATCAGGAGCTGACCTGAGAACCCCACCAAGAAATGGCTCCTGGGGCATAGGATGGTGGGGTTGGGTCAGAAAAGCAGCTGATGGCGAGGATGGCATCCTAACCCTGCCCGTCAGACAAAGGGGCCGACGGAGTCTTTCCCTATCCCTAATCTCATTCAGGCTTTCCAACGTTCCCCGGGAAGGAAAGAATCATTAGGTCCATTTTCCAGATGAGGAAAAGGAGGCCTGACGAGCAGAGACAACTTACTGAAGCCACCAGAAAACCAGGAGCAGAACTGTAACTGGAGTCCTGTACCTGGGCTTATTATACTATGTCCCACTGCATCTGCCCAAGTGACCACCACCTCTGCGTCTTTTGTTGCTCGCTGCACTCTGAGCCCCCATCTGGCATCTGGGGATCACATCCTAGAGCCCAGTGAGAGAGACCTTTGTTCGTATCGCCCCTGTGAGCCCACACTGAGGGGCAAGAGACAGAAGTGGTTTACCTGGTGCGAGAACGGACGCTGGTGACCGACGCACTGGAAGTATGGCCCCCACCAGAGCCCCCTGAGGATCCTGGCTCACACAGTGGATTTCGACAGTAGGATGTCCTGTTGGGACCTCTTCGTCCTCCTGTGGGACTCAACATAAAGTAGATCCTCAAGCCGGGGGGCACATATCAAGCATAACAGCAATGATACTGGCTGCCAGTTACCTGGTGTCTCATTTTATCATTTAATCACAGAGGCGTCTGATCTGGCCCCTGTCTACTGCTTCAAGCTCATCTCCTACCATTCTCTGCCTGGCCTCCATGCTTCCGCCATCCTGTCCTTTCTCTCCTTAAGCAAACCAAACTCGTTGCTACCTTTTATATTTGCTGTCTCCTATCTGGAGAGCCCTCCCCTGACTGCCATTTTTTTTTTTTTTAACATTTATTTATTTTGAGAGACAGAGAGACAGAGTATGAGCAGGGGAAGGGCAGAGAGAGAGGGAGACACAGAATCTGAAGTAGGCTCCAGGCTCTGAGCTGTCAGCACAGAGCCCGATGCGGGGCTCGAACTCACAGACCGCGAGATCATGACCTGAGCCGAAGTCGGCCGCTTAACCAAATGAGCCACCCAGGCGCCCCTGACTCACAATTCAGTCTTAGAATTTATCTTATTCACTTGTTAACACATTTATTGTCTGTCTTTCTCACTAGAACGGAAGGTCAGTGAGGTCATTACGTTTAGCTGTCTTTTTCACTGTTGTATCCCCTCCCCCTACCAGAGAGCCCAGCATAAAGTAAGCGCTCTGTAAGTCTATCTTGATGAGGCGATGAACCCAGCAAAGCAAGTTTTCTACAGATTTGGAAACTGAGTTTACACTGCGGCACAGATAGTTTGGGGGTCTGAGGCTTGAGCTCCTGGCTCTGGTGTACACTGTCCTGTTCAGATACTACAAGTCTCTCTAGGCTTATGATTCGGGGCACCCTTGAAGCCTTTTTCTCTAGAGCCCAAGATCCAGCTCAGTAGGCATCCTGGTGTCTCACGGTCAGGACCCAGGACCTGAGAACAGGGTCAAGGATGTGGGCTCTAGGAGAATGCTGTGATCGTGGACCTAAACCCTATTTCTCTAGGCTGGGCAGTGTAGCCCAAACTCCCAGGCACCATCCTGCACAAAGGTCTTAAGCACCAGCCCAGTCCTAATCAAAATTACAGCCCTGTTCAGACCACCTCTCGGCAACAGAGCCTGCACGCGCACGCACGCACACACACACACACACACAACACCCTTGCCCTAGCTTTCCAGCCCGGAAGGTTTTCCCACACGTGTCTCCAAAATGTACTTGTCCAGCTCTGCCCCCAATTAGCCTCCAACCCAGAAGCTCTGTTCATACACTATTATACCTGGCTTAAATCATCCCGCTCATGCACCCTCAGTCCAAAAGCTCTGCCCACACCCACTCTCCTCTCTTTAGACGCTCTACACCCACGTAAAGCCCCTAGGCTCAGAAGCCCCGCCTACACACAGTTGTCAGCCCAGAAAACGCGCCCACAAGCCAATAAAAGCTCTCTTTGCCCAGAAGCCCGGCTACAGAATGGGTTCCCTAGATCTGGAAGGTCTTCCCGCTCCACCGCCCCTAACGCAAAGCCCAGACAGCCCAGAAAGTTCGCCCCCGTACAAGCGCCTACAGCCACAGAGCTCCGCCCTAGCACTAAGGCCCCGCCTACCGCTACGCCCTGTCCCCACTTCTAGCCCAGGTGAGCCGTCCTCACCAAAGCCCAAGTCCCCACGGGCCAGCTCCCTTTTAGAAGCCCCGCCCGCCGCGCCAATGCCCCGCCCCCACAGCCGAGGCCCCACCCCGCAAAGCGACAGGAGGGGGCGGGGTCCCTGTATGCCCCGCATCCCCTCCCCCTTCCCTCGCCGGGATCTGGTCCGCGTGGGGGAGCAATCAGCAGCTTGACCATCCCGACCCCCACGCCTGCCCATTCCCCGGCCGAGCCGGACCCGCTCCGCTCACCCATCTCCTCCCCCCGGCGCTCTCCGCTCCGCCGCCGCAGCTCCTGCGGGCAATATGTCGGAGGCGACGGCGGCCGGGAGAGGACTAACCGCCGCAGCCCAGTCCCGGGGTATCAGTCGCGCGCTCCCGCCCGGCCGCCAAATTTGCATACAAGGCGGGCTGGAAGCTGGGGACGCGCTTCTTAAAGGGGCCTCGCGGACAAAGGCGGTGCCTGCGCGCTGTCTTTGTCTCGCGGTCCCCTACGCCCTTCCAGCAGCTGCTGCTCGGGAGCCCTCAGAGGGAGGGAAGTCACCTCCTGCTTTTCCCGTGCGTGCCTTCTCCCACTGTCCGTTCAGGCTGGAGGGAGGGGACCGAAACCGCCTCTCGGCTCCTGCGCGAGACGGACCGTATCTACGAATGGCCCCCAGGCGGCTCAAACTCAACGCGTCCCAAATTGGGCTTTCATCTTTGTCTTTGGCCTTACTGTTATCTGGTCCACCCTAGTCAAACCTGGGAGTTTCCCTCGACCCACCACACCCCCTCTTTCACCTAGTTTTGCTGACCCTAAGTCCTAAATATTTCTCCTGCCACCACCTTAGTTCAAATCCTGCTTCTGCCAATTCTGAGCCTTGAAATCTTTTTTCTTGCTCTCTACAATGAGGCTCGTAATACTCACCTTATAGGTCTTGGTGAGGATTAAATGAGATAACGCATGCAGAACAGGGTCTGTTTTTAAAAATGTTAGCCATCATTCTTACTAGGATCCGTGGCAAGCACTTAACACAGGAAGCACTCAGTAAGTCATAACCAATTGTTATGATTTCTTCTCTCAAAAGACCTATAAACTGTCTTCATCACCTGGTAGCTCCATGGCTTAGCACAGTGCTTGGCACATAATAGACATCAATATTCAATTAATTGAACTAACTAGTAGGTATTTGATATTCACAGAGCTTACAGTTAAGTGGGAAGAGATGGACATAAAATTAGTAAGTTCTGTAGTATATTAAGAGGGAATAATTGTTGTGGAGGTAAACAGGAAAGGGGGATGGGAGGTTGCAATTTTAAACAGGACAGCCAGAGTAGGCTTCACCGAGAAGGTGACTTTTGACCAAACACTTGAGGGAAATAAGTGAGTCAGTCATGTAGATATCCAGAGAAAAGGGGTATTCCAGGCAGAGGAAAAAAAAAAAAAATCAGTGGGTGGGCCCTCAGCTATGAAGCCAGCTAGTGTGTTTAAGAAACAGCAAGGTCAGTGTGGCTTGGCTCGAATAGACGTGAGAGTGGACATGAAAAGGGAGCCCGTATAGGGCTCCTACTTACTCTGAATGGGACGGGGAGGATGGAAGGTTTGAACTTACATGTGTATTTTTTGTTTGTTTATTTATTTTGAGAGAGAGCATGAGGGTGGCATGCATGCACGTGTAGGGGAGAAGCAGAGAGAGGGAGAGAGAGAATCCCAAGCAGGCTCTGTGCCCCACATGGGGCTTGATCTCAAGAACCGTGAGATCATGACCTGAGCTGAAATCAAGAGTTGGATGCTTAACTGACTGAGCCACTCAGGGGCCTTGAACTTATATTTTTAAAGAATCACTCTGGCTGCTGTGTGAGAATAGACCTGTAGGGGGCATAAGGGTGGAAGCAGGGAGAACAGATAGAGATATGGCAATGATTTTAGCAAGAGATATTGATGGATTGTACCAGATCGAGTGAGGGAGTGAGACGTACTGGATTCTGGATTTGAAGGTAAAGTGAGCAGGATTTGTGGACAGATGGGATAGATGTGTGGAAGAAAGAGAAGGTTAAATATTACTCCAACGTTTTTACTGATTTATTTTATTTTAATGCTTTTTTTTTGAGGGGGGGGGCAGAGAGAGAGAGAGACAGACAGACAGAGAATCCGAAGTAGGCTCCAGGCTCTGAGCTGTTGGCACACAGCCCAACCCCATGAACCGAGAGATCACGACCTGAGCAGAAGTTGGTGACTGAGACACTCAGGCGCCCCCTATCACTCCAAGGTTTTTAGCCTTGGCAAATGGAAATGCGGTTTAATTCAACACATAGATATCTATTAAATTACAAATTTTACACCAAGTCAGGCCTTCCCATCTGGGAGAAAAGAGGCCAAGGGTGGGAGAATGACCAGCTCACAAAGTAAAGTAGAAACCAGCGAGATTTCTTTTTTCAGCCAAAGAAATTCTAGCAGCAGAGCTGGTTCTGATCTCTAATTTAGAGTGCCGGATTTAAAATGTATCTTGTTAATTTCTGAATGGCCAAAGCCTAAGCTACTCCCACATGATAGGGATTCAAATATGTAACAGTCCCGTGGAATTCAGGTCGTGGCGAACTGGCTCTTAAAAGGAAAGCCAGTTGGGAAAGGCCGCTAAGGGGTTTCAGGAATGGCCCATAAACACTGAAGCTGAGCCATTCCTGGGAACTCATTTTAACTCAGGTCGACAAATGTTTTTGAACATCTATTATACAGTGGGCACTAGGGATACTGAAGGGCCGCTCATCCTTCGGCAAGACAGAGAGAAGAATCGATGAATTATGGCACGGCGTAATAACAATAGCCGTATGTACCAAGTTCAGAGGTGGATGGGAGGTGGCTAAGTCTGACAGGGGAGGTAGTCAAGAGAAGGCTTCATGAAAGATGACATCAGAGCCGGTTTCTGAGAGGAGTGAGAGTTTGTCAGTTACGCTCCCATGGGAGGAAGCATAACAGTACGTGCCTTACTGGGGCTGGTGGCAGGGGCATGTCTTGCCGTCCATCTATTACGTGGAAGGGCGCTGGACCTTGTACGTGGCGAATACTCGGTAAATGTTTGCTTAATCGATTTGAGGGCGTTCATACAACGCAGTAACCCAGTGTAAGAGGGGAAGGCCCCTTGAACGGGTTGCTATGCATGCAACCCATTATCTGTGTCTGCTGCCCACCTCCTACCAGTCGCCTGTTGATTTTGCCTGCCCAGCACCCCTCCTCCTTCTGTTTAGAGCATTTTGATTTTCGCTTGCGGAACTACCCTTCCTCCCACGCTCTCAGTCCCTGCAGTCTGACAACCTTGGCCTGGGGAATCAAAGCATTCCATCCTGCCGCTCCAGGCTACAGTGACCGGTTTTGGAGGGGGGGGGTGTTAGTGACCCTACTCAGGCCAGACGAGATGCAATCCTAGGACCTTTTTAAGAACCACTGGGAAATAATCCCACACACCACCCCTCAACCCCACCTCGGGATGGCGAAGCAAATAGGATATGAACTTGGAGCTTCTGGCGGCTACGTTGCCACCTTTTAGGGAGAACTTAGGCAGTGAACGAAACACAGAAAAGTAAAAAAATCAGTTGACACTGTCTTGATAGCATCATTTGAACCCCTGGCTCCAGTCGTACCTGAATCCTTTACAGACTTTTCTGTTATAAAAAGCTAATTTAATTTTTTTTAATGTATATTTATTTTTGAGAGACATAGAGGCACAGCATGAACAGGGGAAGGGCAGAGAGAGAGGGAGACAGAATCAGAAGCAGGCTCCAGGCTCTGAGCCGTCAGCACCGAGCCCGACGCGGGACTCGAACTCACAGACCGCGAGATCATGACCTGAGCTGAAGTCAGGCCGCCCAACCGACTGAGCCACCCAGGCGCCCCTAAAAAGCTAATTTGTGTTTGGTGTCTGGCAAGCGCCACCAAAACAATCCAGAACAATGTACGCTTCGACCCCGGCATCTAGCAGAAACATCTAGGGTCCTAGTCTTTTCACATCTGCCTCCTACAGAATTCCTGGGGGAAAGAATCATGGCAGGATGTTGGTTGGGTTCTTGTTTTCCAGACCCGTGGCCACATGTCTCAGCTGTTTTGTGACCTCGAAGCCCTGGCTTCCCTTCTTTGCATCTTCATTTCCTAATTAAGTTGTTCTCTACTGGCTCTTCCAGGAGTCTGGGTTCTTGAGGAAACGTCACTGGCGCTAGGCCAGTCCTGCGTCATTGTCAAGAGTTGGGATCTCTTCCTCGGACAGGTTATTTTGGGGCCACGGCTGGCAATTGCGTCTTCTAGATCAGTAGTTTTCTCCCTGGATTATGCAAACCTCTAGTGGTACCCAGCGGGGGTGTGCAAGCACAGGATAAAACACAATACTGCTTTCCGGAGCATCAGCTGTATTCATGGAGATGGGAGGCGGTGTTTTTAATATTAAAGTGTAGTTATTCAGAGCACCTTCTCTGCCTCAGTCTTAGAATCAAATCCTGGCTCCACCACTTAGTAGCTGCATGACCTTAGGAAGTTACTTAACCTCTCTGTGCCTCAGTTTTTTCAGGGTAAACTAAGGATAGTCTTAGTACCTATCTTATGAGATTATAATGAAGATTTGTCTGTGTAAAGTACTTAGAGCAGTGCGTGGTGCACAGTGCTATTTAAGTACTAGTTACTATTATTATAACACGGATCTATTATGAAGTACAAAGAAAACTAATGTGAATTTGATTGAAGACTTTGAAGAAATGTCATCGGTAGCTCTCCCAGTTTCCCAGGGACTTGCTCTCTCTTCTGCCAGCAAGAATACTTACATCTGATTTTTATTACAAGCGCCGAAAGAGAATCCGTGTGTCTTCGTGTTCTTCTAGTTCCCTGAGCCATTCTTACTTCCAGGTATATGTTAGTCTCTCCATCTAACGTTCCAGAACTCAGGGGCTACTTACTGTACAACAACCAGACATTTGCCTTCCCGTGTCTTGTAGTATTTATTACAAAGATAACAAATGCAAGCTTTAGAAAATACTGTATTTCTCTTAAAATTTATTTGAGAGAGAGAGAGAGAGAGAGAGAGAGAGAGAATCTCAAGCAAGCTCCATGCTCAGCACATAGCCTGATGCAGGGCTTGATCCCATGACCCTGAGATCATGACCTGAGCTGAAATTAAGAGTCAAATGCTTAACGGACTGAGCCACCCAGGTGCCCGATGATACTGTATTTCTTGTTTAGGTTTTCAAAAATGAATAGGATTTCGGTAGGTAATGTACTTTGGTGGTTGGTGGGGCATGCCATGATATACAGAGAACAGCATGAGCAAAGGCCCAGAGGTAAGCTATGTCCCAAAAGAGCAAGTCCATGTCAGCTTGGGAGTAACTGAAGATGGAGGAGTTGTAAAAATAGGTTAGGTTCTTGAATACTACATACAGTGAAGACTTTGGATTTGATTATATTTTTATAAGCCTGTTTCTTCTGTAAAAATTAGAAAGATGAATGACATAAGCAGACACGCGAGAGAGAATGGAATGATTGTCATTAGGAGTAGGGGACAAGGATCCTTTTCTGCTCGGTATAAACTATTTCAACTCTTGGGTGGCCTGCAATTTAGTCTCACTTTTGAGAGCTTATTTTCCTGCAACGCACCTCTCAACCACCAGGTGGAGCTTGGCACAAAGGAATCAGAGATTCCGAACTCAGGACACAGGAAAATTGCGGTGGGCCGGGTTGGGCAGGGGATGTGGAATCCTGCACCCTATCCAGAGCTTCTCAATGGTATGAGTGGGCCATGGATCCAGGTGCACCCGCTCTGGCTCTCTTTTCTTCTTTAGACCAATCACGAGATGAGTCCACAACCTAGAGTTCAGTAACCGGCCAGATGGGAGATCTCTAGGGACGAGGGATAGAGGATGAGGGCCTGATCTCATCTAGGGGTCTGAGTGTCTGTATTTCAGGCAAAAAAGGCTTTTATCAACTTTGCTTATAAGTCACTGGGCCCAACTCCTTCATAGGACACCTTGTGCAGGCCAGGTAGTCCGGCTAGACCTGGGAACCTTAGAAAAGAGCTGGAGCGGCAGCGTGAGGAAGCGGAGAAGAGGCAGTGCCCTGAGTCTTTAGAGTGGCATCCGCCCTGCCCTGGGACCCCAGCCATTAGATCTATCGGAACGGGCTATAGGGCCTTGCTTCTTCAATCACAGCTAAGCTCGTATTTCATAGGATTTTTAGAAAACCTCCTTTTTCCTCCACTTAACCTGTAGAGTTAAAGCAAGGACTTTTCTGTTATGGATGTTTAAATGAAGGCCCAGAGACACTTAGCAATTTGCTCAAGATCATGTAGCTGTCAAGGGCAGAGCTGGGCCTGGAGGCAGGAGCAGCAGCTTGGAGGGGCCCAGAAAAGGGAAGGCAGGCAGACGGAGCCACAGCCTTCGGAACTGCTGCAGCAAGCCCTGGCTCTTGGCCAGACTTCATGCCCGCCCCTCCAGAGCCAGCTCTGCTGCTAGGCCCCAGGCTGCCAGCCCTGCCTCCACACTCCCACCCCAGTCCCCTGAGAGTCCATCACCCTGGCAACAGCCAGAGAAAGGCCCAGCTAAAATATTTATGGCTCAAAACAGTTCAGAGGCTTCAGATGGGGGGAGGTAGGGAGGCTGATGTCATCCCTTCTCTGCTTGCAGGGGAGGTGACGGACATGCACGGCAGCTGGGTGGGTGGGCCAAGGCCACTAGGTCAGGGCTCTCAAAGGAGAATCCCTAGGGCTGCAAGTGGTAATGGGAGGAGGGAGGAGGTTGTATGTGACAGACGTGACAGGTGACAGGGCTTGGGTAAGAAACACACCCGCGAGAAAGGAGGAAGGAAACTTAAGTGTTGAGCAGTATTGCATTTAGACCCCGTGTTAGGTATTTCACACCCATGCCATTTGGTTCTCAGAGCCCGCTCAGTGGACAGGGATTATTATCCTTTTAGGAGTAAACAGGCCCAGAAAAATACACTGCAAGTGAGGAGCTAGGATTTGAATGTAGGATTTGTCTTTAGCTCTTGTGAGCTTTACTGTAATTCCGCGGCTCCCAGGTAGATACCCTGCGTCTGGGGGGGGGGGGGGGTTGAGGGTGTGGCTTCCTAGGAACCCAGTGCTGGCTTTTCAGATAGTGACCCAGGCTCTGTGCCTCCATTTATCATTCAGATGTCACCTGAATCCCTAACTCCCTGCCCCAAATTCCTCCCCTGCCTGCCTAACTAAAGCAAGTCCTCCAATGCTAGATAAAGGAACTCCAGCCATAGGGTGAGGCCTAAGAGACCCATAAGTCAAGGAAAATGCAGCCTCAGCAGCCAGCTCTGGACTGAGAGTCTCAATGCGAACGTAAGTCGGCAAACTCATCTTGGTTTGCCTGGGACTTTCCTGGTTTGGGGACTGAAAGCCTAAAATCCCAGAAACCTTCTCAGTCTTAGGTAAACCTGGATACGGTTGGTCGCCCTAAACAAATCTCTCACACAAACACAATGCTTTACTGTTTCAAGGTGCTTGGGGTGAAGAGGTACAAACAGGTGAAAAGCAGGGATTAGGAAGTCTGACAGCTCCTTTTTCTTAGCCTGACACAAGTTATTTATCCTTCTCGAGCTTCTGTTTCCTCATCTGTAAAATGAGAATAAGGGATTGGAGGATTGAGTGAAATCGTGCATATAAATACTTGCCATGGTGCCTGGTAATTCTAAGCATTTAATAAAATTATTAGCTCTTATTTATAGTAATCAATAATGAAGATAAAAATGGGCTCAGAGGTTTAATAACTTGCTGAAAGTAAATCAACTGATTCCGATGTCCCTTTCCCGCTAAGAAACGAATCCAAGCTCATTAGAATGCCCCAGGCAGCTAAAATGCGGACAGTCTCTCTTCCCGAACCCAGCCCTTTTCCTAGTTCCTTTGTTAGGATAAATGACGGTAAGAGTTATTTTATTAAAGGAGGAATGTAGCATTAGAGGTCTCTAACCTCGGAGGCAGCTCAGGATAAAATTGGCCTAGACACAGGCCATTGGAAACTAGGAGGCTATCAAAGGCTGACTTTCCAATCCTTCAGGAGCAAGCGTTAAGCCAAAGAGCTAGCTCAGTATAGCTGCAAGAGCAGGAGCTAGACAGACAAGGAAGGGGCCTCTGGCTCTCTCCCAAAGCTGACAGAAGCTACCAGAGTGGGACCATTCTTCACGTGACCAAACTTTATTGAGCTCCTCGGTGCCAGAGATTTGTTGGGGAAGGGCTATGTAGTACAGCAGTGAAGTAGGAAAAGCCCTAACTTTTAAGAGTCTTTTGGACAAGATTAGTAATCAATAATGAAGAGAAACACAGGCTCAGAAGTTAAATAACTTGCTCCAAGTAAATGAACCTTCTCACTTGGCTTTCCTCAGCCTGTAACAGAGGTGACAACTAGCCCCGGGCACCTCCAGAGGGCTCCCAGGCTGGCACCCATGGCACAGGTGTGGTACGGCGGGAAATAGGAGGTGGCGGTAGCGGGTTCCAGCCAGTTCTGCCGGCAGCTAAGGGGAAGCAGGCCATCTGGGAACTGACACAGTGGGAGTTGCCAGTTTATTCAGGTCTAGGGAGCTGTGACTGGGACGCTGTTAGTCCCCTTCAGCTCTTTGAAGTCCTAAGCAGGTTTGTTAGCATCGCAGTCCCTGCAGCCCTGAGGACTCCATTCTGGGCCTAGAGACTCTCTTAGGGGATCCTGGCTGGCTTTCTGTAGGCCAATCAGACAGATCAAGAGATGGAGTGGGAATAGACTGTCGATCTCGCCTGGGTTTCTCTGTGCTCAGCAAATGCCCTCAGGCCAGCCTCGACACAGCAGGCAGCTCTCTCGGTTTCCGGAGTCCTCTGATCGCTGCAAAGACACAAGCAGAAAGTTAAGAGACATGAAGCTACCCCGTCAGGGGGCTTCTTAGCCTCCCGTTCGGCCAGGCTGCCTCCCTTCCGATCTCCCCATCCCGCAGCACGACTCTGGTTATTCCACAGGTGTCCAGGTGCCCGGATGGGTAGGCAGTAGGAGTCCACAGCCTAGAAGAACGGTCTTTTTGCTGTGAGTCAGGCAATGAAGACGGAGCCTCACTTCGTGTTCCTCCCATCCTCGGCCATGCCTGAGCGGAGTGACTCAGGGCAGAATCAATGAAACCACTAGAGCCTTGAGCTCTACAAGCTGTGGGGCCTCCAGCCCCAAATGATTTCTGCTTTCCCAGGGAAGTGAAAAAGATAAAGAGCTTTCTTTAAAGACTTTGGAGGAAAGAGAATGAGGAAGCGGACATCTTACAGCTATTATTAGCATCTCGGTCCTAAGCTCCGGGGTCCATCTCTTCAGGCCTGACAGCCCCAAATACCCAGGGTTATCTGCAGGAGAGACCTATCCCAAGCCTGGGGCGCAGGGCAGGGCCCTGCTCTCACGTGCTGTTAGCAGCGCTCCTGTTCTTTTAAAAAACGGCACCTTCGTCCTGCTGGTTGTTCCAGCCAGGAAAGTGGGAGCCTTCCTTAATCATGCCCTCTCCTCCTACATCTAATCAGGCACCAAACTATGTTTATTGTAGCTCTGAAAAGTCCTTGGATCCATCCGCTTCTCTACATTTTCACTGTTATCACCCTATTCTAGGTCTTCCTCATTTCTTGTCCGGACTAAAATAAGGTTTCCTAATAGGTCCTCGAAATCCACAATCCATTCTCCACTCAGGAGCAAGTTTTTTGTTCTTTTTTTTAATGTTTAATTATTATATTTGAGAGATAGAGACAGAGTGCGAGCAGAGCAGGGGCAGAGAGAGAGGGAGACACAGAATCCAAAACAGGCTCCAGGCTCTAAGCTGTCAGCACAGAACCCGACACGGGGCTCAAACCCATGAACTGTGAGACCATGACCTGAGCCAAAGTCGGACGCTTAAATTGACTGAGCCACCCAGGTGCCCCAGCAAGTGAAGCTTAAATTTAATCATGTTCCTCCCCACACCTCACTCCTGGATTCAGTGGTCTTCAGTGATGACCTCAAAATAAGGTGCAGGTTCCTATCTTGCCTCAAATCTGCCTCAGTCCCGCCCTCTGCGCAGAATGTGCTTTGTATCCTTTCCCCAAACCATCTCGCGAACCCTGTGCCTAGCTGACTCTTCCTTCGGATGTTGGCTTAAACATTTCCTCCAAGAGAACCCCCAAGCTAGGCTCGTGCACCTGTTGTCTGTCCTTACAGCACCCTGTTCTGTTCTTTCACAGCCCTTATCAAAACTATTTGGGAAGTTAACATTTGTTTTAGTGTCTGTCTCCTCACATGTAAGCTCCATGAAGGCAGGGACCAATTTTATCCTATTTATTTGGCCCTGAATCCCCAGTGTCTAGCACACGGTGCGTGTTCTAATAATATACATATAAGCCAAAGCATTTATTTTATTTTTATTTGAGACAGAGAGTGAGAGAGTGCGAGTGAGCGCACACGAGGCAGGAGAGGGGCAGAGGGAGAGAGAGAGGGTCCCGACTCAGGGTTTGATCCCGTGACCCCGCATCATGACCTGAGCCGATATCGAGAGTTGGACAGATGCTCAACCAGCCGAGCCACCCAGGCGCCCCAGCCAATGCACTTAATAAAATGAACGAAAGGAGCGGCCGTTGACACTGGCCTCTGGAAAGCAGCTTGCGAAGAATCCCATCAGAGCACAAGGTATTTCTCTTTCTCAAAGGCGGGTGCAGGGCTTTTTCCCTGAACCCCAACCCCAGAGGGCCTACGAAATGGAGACCGTCCGTTCTAAACCTGAAGCTTGGCCACGAATGGGAAGCATGGAGGCTGCAGGAGCCAAAAGCCCCTGAACCCTCTATCTGAACCCAAACTCTTCTATCTCAAGTTCTCACACCAGAGTGTCTGGAGAGAAGAGACTGAGGTGGGCTGAGCGGGCTCCGGAGGTTAACAAGGGAACAGCTCATTCGGGCTTCTCGATGCGGTATTAAAAACAGGAATATGTCCCAATTTCTTAGCAACGTGTTCCACTTGGGGCATTGATCTGGGCTGATAGCCTGGCTGTGCCTCAGACTCTGTCTGGACACCTCTCAAATGAGCTGGCTTTTTTCAGGAGTCTCCGTATCCTCCCCAAGTCTGCCCTGGAAATGACGAGGCCTCCTTGCAGCAACAAGCCGCCGGGGGAAGGCGGAGAGAGGCACCGGGATGGCTTGTGTCCCTGTCTGGGAAGTTCCCAGCTGCCCGCCTCCTGCCTGAGACAGCAGCCGAAGACTCTCGCCACAGCAGTTCACCGACTGCTGAGAAGCTGCTGCTGGGTGCAGTCAAGGAATGTCAAGGAGCTAAACCTCAGCAGCATGGTTATGAAATCCAAGTCCCTTCCAGAGACAGTGCCCCCTCCTCTTAGAATAGAGAGCTGCGGCGGGCTGGCAGAGCGCTGGATGATAACGTGGCCTCAGCCCTCGTGCTTGCACAGGTTACAGAGGAGAAGACTTTCGGTCCAGGGGTCAGAAACTTGATTTTAGAGCGCAGCGGACCGTATCTGCTCATTTCCCGCCCTCCACTCCCCACAAGGTTTGGTCTGCCGCCTGAATGCAGCCTCCTTGGAAGCTCAGGGAGCAATCAGGTCACGACAGGACCAGGGTGCAGTGCCCACCATAGATAGGCCTTTGTTCCTCCGGGGCCGCGAAGGGCTAGCCCAGGGAACAAAAGAACAAGGAGTCAGGCAGGGCAGTGCACTTCCTCCCCTTCCCCCCAACAGCTGCTGTCTCAGACAGCTGTATCCAGCCTGTCTGCTCAGGCTATTAAATATTCATCAGATGCCTCCTCGCTTTCAACATGCAACGACTATTAATCCAGAGAGCAAGAGGTACACGAAGGCTCTGGAGAGAGAAAGGGAGGGGTTATAGAAACACCCAATTCTTTTAATTTCAGGAATCTGGAAACACAGCACAGGGTGTCCATCCTGTGCACCAAAGCTGGGAACTACTTTCGCTGTCAGGAGATCTTCTGGAGGCCACTGTAGGTACAGAGAAGAGAGCAGGAGGCAGTTAAGTGAGAGCAGAGACAGGGGACTCAACGCCAGCTCTTGGGCCCTTTGATCATCCTAACCCGGACTCCGTTTCCCAGCCTAATCCCCGCTTCACAGGGTGGTCTGTGAGAAGTAAGGGGGTCACTGCATATGACAATTCCAGTGGGGTGAGCCCAGAATTAAGAGCTTAAAATGGAGGCAGAGACTTCATGCATTCAGGAAGCAACGATTCCTCAAGAGCGAAGTTTCTATCAGAGGAGACTCCGAGTTCTGTCTCCAATTCACAGGGCGGGTTAAAGGATGTGGGAAGCCTCCCCTAACATGTGGCAAAGGCCTAACGTCCCACCCTCAAACAGCCCAAACCTCTGGGAGGAGAGAGGATTATTCTTTCTGAAAAAGGGAAGAACCGAAAGGCTTCAGGCAAGAGGAGAGCAGAAGGCAGGCAGGCAAGGTGAGGGGCCAACATCCCTTCACTCTGGCAGAGGCGTGGGGCCACTTTACCGAAGCTCTGCTCTCCTGCTTCCCTTTCTTACCTACCTTGCGGGCTCAACTGCAAACACAGGTGTTTTCAAGTCACTCTCATGCTCAAGGCCTTTAGTAGTTCCCGAACCTTCAGAATTAAGACCACATTCTTTGCCTAATATCTAGCGTTTCAAAATAAGCAGTACCCTAGTCGCCCAGCCTCTATTTCTAGCTTACATTTTGTTGGGTGCTTACTACAGGCATCTTCACAACATCGTGAAATAAACGATAACCTCCCGTTTTACAGATGATGAAACTGAGACTCGGAGGATGATAGCTCACCTAAGGCTCCAAAGCTAGTGAACCTAACTCTGGAGGCAGCAGAGGTTGACATCAGTCTGTTTAAAGCCAGAATAAGGTGCCAGGTTCATCTGTCTGCCTGGCAAACTCTTGGTTCTCCTTTAAGACTCGACTTAAATGTCACCCCCCTTCTCCAGTGCTCCCTAAGACTTCTCAGACAGCTCCCGCGGGTCCCTGGTACTCAGTTCAGCAACAGAGCACAAGCACACACCATGTGACTACTGAAGACGTATTCTCTCCCATTAAACTGACCTTCTGGAAGGTAGACACTATAAACTGATGGAGACCCGTGACCTGGAACAGCCAGAATAAGGACCTACGTGGCCTCAGCAATGTTCACCGCAGTAGCAATGATAGTCCTGCAGAACAGAGACGCCTCCTGCCGGCAGACAGAATAGTGTGCAGACTCTGTGAGACGGTTCTGGTTGACAAGTAAAACTCCTAAAACGCCAGCACGATCCAGGAGTTGAAACTGATCACGGACTCTGAAATGAGACTGCCTGAGCTTGAACCCCAGTTCCGCTACTTCATCGCTAGCTGCATGACCTTGGACAAGTTATTTTTCTGGGCCTCGGTTTCATCATGGTGTAAAAATGGGACAATAATAACGACTTTATACGTGGTAAGACAGTACATGCAACACAGCAAAGAATAAATGTTAGAACTGACAAAATGCAATTGTTATTTTTTTTCCCAGATTTAACATCTCTGCAATCAGGATGCATTTTACGCTTGACATGAAAACAAACTATCGTGTTGGTTTAATTGGCAGTATTTTTTCTTTCTTTGCAGTACTTGATACATCTTATAAAAAATGGCCTCAGTGTCCATGAAATATGCGGTTATCGTACAGAAGTAGCGTGCTTTCAGCGTAGCGAATAGACTTCAGTATATAAAAATGCTGAGAGGCACACCCCACAATTTGCTATGCAACTGTGGTAAATTACTTCACCTCTCCTCGTATCAGCCGCCTCATTTACCAATACAGGGACACACAGGAGGCATTCAAATAAGTTCTCTCCTCCCTCAGCCAGGAGGAGCTGCCTGTTTTCCCTATGTCACTTTCTCCCTCCCTTACCAAGTGGGGTCAGGATCAATGCATGGAAAGAGACCCAGGAAAAATTTTAATGTTTATTTTTGAGAGAGAAAGAGAGCACGAGTGGGAGAGGGGCAGAGAGAGAGGGAGACACAGAATCCGAAGCAGGCTCCAGGCCCTGAGCTGTCAGCCCAGAGCCCCATGTAGGGTTCTGACCCACAAACTGTGAGATCATGACCTGAGCTGAGGTCGAGCGCTTAACCGACTGAGCCACCCAGGTGCCCCAGACCGAGGAAAAATTTAAATGACTACTTAACAGTAACACTGCCAGCAAATAGCAGTCTGTGTAGGCTCTCACAAAGCCCAAGAACATATGAAGAAAGAGGGAGCCTATGAGTTTTGTGGTTTGAGACCAGGCAGGGAGTTTCAAAAACCTGAGCAGAACATCCAATGCCACACCACCCCTACTCCCCTATCCACATGGTACAGTACAACTCTGCGTATGTGCAAGAGGCTTTCGGGTCCCCGGCTCTCAGGATGCTGTTCCTGAAACAAAACACAGTCTGAGTCTGTTTTCATGCTTAGTGGCCGGAAAGCCCTAGCAACAGCTGATGCGTCCTGACCTTCATTCTTAGCTTGGGACACGGGGTGGGAGAGAAAGCAAGAGGGAACAAACCCTAAGGCTACTTGAATAACTGCAGTATCCCTAGGTAAGAAACGGTGACTGTCCCTTAGCGGCAACAGTCATTGCCATGAACACCCTAGAGTTGCCACAGAAACCCTGAGAGAGATGCGGAGAGGAGCACAGGACATTGACGGTGGGAGAAAGGGCAGGTGGCGCATAGCCTCTAAGCCTCAGGAGAACTCTTTTTGGCCAGGCATGGCAGCTACAGTAGCTAGCCTCCTTTCCCCTTTAGTAGTCGGCAGTATAAGCACAGGGTAAGACAGGGTTTGGAGATACCCATACGTGGGATCAAATCCCAGCCCCACCACTGACTATTAGTATCAGCCTTCAGTGATGCCAAAATAATCCAATCAGCTATGACTTATTATTGAGGAGTTACTACTTGTCAGAAATTATATTAATAACTTTAAGGAATACATACTTCGGAAGGTGTGGTCAGTTGGTGTGCCAATATGGACAAGGGTGCCAAGATCATCCAATGGGGGAAAAACAGTCTTGAATAAATGATGCTGGGAGAACTGGATATCCACATGCAAAAGAATGAATATGAGACTCCCACCTCACACCATAAGCAAAAGTGATGCAAAACGGGTCACAGACCTAAATGTAAGAAATAAAACTAGATGGAAATAGGTATAAATCTTTCGAACTTTGAATGAGAGAGTGGCTTCTCCTCTATGACACCGAAAGCACGAGCAACAAAAGAAAATAGATAAATTGAACTTCAACAAAATAGGACTTTTGTGATTCTGAGAAAATAAAGAGAAAGGTGCCTGGCTGGCTCCGTTTGTAGAGCAGGAGACTCTTGATCTCAGGGTTGTGAGTTGAAGCCCCACGTTGGGCATGGAGCCTACTTAAAACAAAACAAAACACAACCAAGCAAAGAAAATAAAAAGATAAGCCATGGAATGGGAGAAAAATACTTGCGAATCACATATGTGACAAGGGTCTCGCTCCAGACCATATAAAGAACTTATCATAATAAAAAGACAAATAAATCCAGGTGACAATTGACAGAAGATTTAAAACAGACATTTCTGCACAAAAGATCTACAAATAGGGGATCAGCACAGGAAAAGGTGCTCAAACAACATTAGTCATTAGGAAGGTACAAATCGAAACCACAGTGAGATGCCCATTCACACCTAACAGGAGAGCTACGACAATTATACTGAGCGGAGCGGAAACTAACAAGTGCGGAGCGGAAACTAACAAGTGCCGGTGGGGATATGGAGAAATTGGAAACTTCGTACACTGCTGGTGGGAGCGGGGCAGCCTCTGGCAGTCCCTCCGACAGTTAAGCAAAGAGCTGCCTTCTGACCCAGCAATTCCTTTCCTAGGTGCACATCTAAGAAACTGAAAACATATGTCCACACTAAAACTTGCACATTAATGCTCAGAACAGTATTTTTTTTTTAATGTTTATTTATTTTTGAAAGAGAGAGCATGAGCAAGGGAGGGGCAGAGAGAGAAGGGGACAGATGATTTGAAGTGGGCTCGGCGCCGACAGCAGTGAGTCTGATGCGGGGCTCGAACTTATGAACCATGAGATCATGACTTGAGCTGGTCCAACGCTCAACCAACTGAGCCATACAGGTGCCCAGTATTTTAAAAAAGTTTTTATTTATTTATTTATTTATTATTTTAAATTTTTTTTTTTTGTTTTTGTTTGAGACAGGGAGAGAGAGAGAGAGAGAGAGACATAATCCAAAGCAGGCTCCAGGCTCTGAGCTGTCAGCACAGAGCCCAACACGGGGCTTGAACCCATGACTGGGAGATCATGACCTGGCGGAAGCCAGATGCTTAACCTACTGAGCTACCCGGGTGCCCCTAAAGTTTATTTATTTTGAGAGAGAGTGCACAAGCAGGGTAGGAGCAGAGAGAGAGAGAGAGAATCCCAAACATGCTCTGCATGCTGCCAGTACAAAGCCTGATACGGGGCTCAAACTCATGAACTGTGACATCATGACTTGAGCCAAAGTCGGCCATATAACTGACTGAGCCACTCAGGCACCCCACAGTATTTTTCATTATGGCCAAAAAACAGAAACAACCTAGATGTCCATCGAGGGGCGAATGGATAAATAACAGGTACAACATGCATCCAATGAGACAGTATTTGACGACAGAAGGATGAAGTACTAATACGTGTTACGACGTGGATGGAGCTTGAAGACATTCTTCTAAGTGAAAGAAGCCAGTCACAATAGATCCATATTGTAGGATTCCATTTACACGAAATGTCCAGAACAGGCAAGTCGACAGAGGTAGGAAGTGGACGAGTGGTCGCTTAGGGCTGGAGAAGGCAAGCGGATGGGGGAGACGGCTAAAAGGCAAGGGAATTCTTTCTGGGGGGGTGATAAACATGTTCTAAAAGTGATGGTGGTGATGACTGTACAATTCCGTATATATTAAAAACCACTGAATTGTACACTTTAAGTGGGTGAATCACATGGAAATGATTACATCTCAATAATCCTAAAGTGTCTTTTAACTTGTATTAACAGAGGCTAACTAGAGGCTGCAAGCTGGTAGGCTTCCGGGCAGCATTTGGCTTGCAGCAGAGGCTTTACAGGGACCATCACTGATCTGAGTAAACATTAAACAACTGCCCGTATAGGGGCGCCCAGGTGGCCCAGTCGGTTAAGTGTCTGACTTCAGCTCAGGTCACATTCTCAACGTTTCTCCAGTTCGAGCCCTACGTCGGGCTTTGTGCTGACAGTTCAGAGCCTAGAGCCTGCCTTCAGTTTCTGCATCTTCCTTTCTCTTGGCCCCTCCCCTGCCCACTCACACACACACTCTCTCTCTCTCAAAGGTAAACATTAAAAAAAAAAAAAATTAAAAGAAAAAAGAAAAAAAAAAACCAACCCTAACAACTGCCAGTATGTAAAACCAAATTGCTAGTTCTTGAAAATCATATCTAGGAAGTCTAACCAAAAAAAACTTCTGGAACTGGAAAAGAAACATGAATGAAAATGATCTTCAAATGCTTGACAGGATATTCCTTCAGGGTTCCAAGGTAGAACCAGTGTAAGTTACTGGAGGGACTCATTCAAAATGAGGGAACACTTCTAATACTTGCCACTGTCTCAAGTGAAATGGGCTGCTCTTGGAAGTCGTACGCTTCCTATCATTAGTACGAAATAATCACACATAGGTGATCCCTGAAAACATTATGCAAAGTGAAAGAAGCTTATCACAAAAGGCACATTATTATATAATTCCATTTATGTGAAACATCCAGAATAGACAAATCCATAGAAACAAAAAGTAGGTTAGTGGTTGCCAGGGGCTGGGGAAAGAGGGGAATTGGGAGTGACTGTTAACAGGTATGGGATTTCTTTTTGGGGTAATGGAAATTTTCTGGAATTAATAGTGGTGATGGTTACACAGCATTGTGACTATTCTAAAAACCACCAAATTTTATACTTAGAAATGGTTAAAATGGGGTGCCTGGGTGGTTGTCAGTTAAGCAACCGACTCTTTCGATTTCAGCTTAGGTCATGATCTCACAGTTTGTGGGGTCAAGCACTATGTCCATGTCCAGCTCCATGCACAGAGTGGTGCCTGCTGGGGATTTTCTTTCTCTCTCTCTCTGCCCCTCCTTTGCTCACATGCGCACATGTGCACTCTTCTCCTATCTCGAAATTAAATAAACTTTTAAAAAATGGTCAAAATGGTAAGTTTTACATTACACAAGTTTTATAACAGTTCAGAGAGAAAGGTAGAGAAGACCAAATGAGATAACTGCTTAGGATATTATCACGCAGTGATTTTTAGCTACTATTATTGACTTTATTGAGGCCCAGAGAGGGATTAAGGGTTCTGTTTTTGTCAAAACAAAGACAAAGGCTATGACGAAGCAAAGTCAGGACAGGTCCCCCCAATCCAGCCTGGCTCTGAAAGCTTACAGGACTGTAATAATAAAAATTCATAGGTAGTGACAGAAAGCTACAGAAAACACTGGACCAACTGACTACGCCACACACCCAGAAAGAACAGACCACCTGTTGCAGGTCCCGGTCTGCCAACAATAAAACCTGTTTTTCCAGGCAAAGATTATAGGCCAAATGAAGAAAGAAGCATCCCCCCAAATTCTGCTCTTAAGACTACCTTAGGAAGAGTCAAGACTCATTCTCTGCATTCAGAGACTTTCCCCTAAAACTGCCTTGCCATTCATGTCATCGATATCAAACATAGGACTTCCTAGGTGCCCAGGACCGTGACCAACACACACGGTCTTCTTAAAGTCTCCAGATCTCAGAGGCTCCTGGGAGAAGCAGGCTGGGAAGACATGCTCTTCCAAGAAGGCAAATTTTGCCGTCAAAGGCTGTACATGCCTTTGGCCTACCTAGTTTGGTCCTTTCCCTTCAGTGCCCTCTTAACCTTAACAATTCTCTCGAGGCAGAGGGAAAAATCACCCAGTTAGTTCCTGGACAGCTTCAATCAGCAGCAGGAAGGCTTGCTCGGTTGTTGGAGCCCCTGCCTACCCAAATCAGGAGGTTAACCTTTCTTAGACAGAGATCACCAGTATTCACTATATACGGGAACCAAACTGGTTGCCCTTAGAACACAGTAAAACTCATTCTGTTTGCCAGCACACTACAAGGTGTACATTATCACTATCTTCCTCCCTAGATCCGGACATCAGTGGTCTGTTTCAGGTCACTAAACAAAGACAGCTTGGAGATTCAACTCTCTTTGTCATGCCTCACGCCCTTTCTACTCTGCCACACTATGCCTTCTGAGGGTCTCCTCAGGGTGAGAAATACCCTTTCCTTAGATTAAAAGCAATATAAATAATATAGAGAGTTCAGATGTTAGGTTCTGGCAACAAAATTGAGCTCGACTACTAACCATACTAATTATGCGACCCTGGGAAGTCACTTAACCTCACTAAGTCTCAGTTACTTCTGTAATATACAAATATTACTGGACAATTGTTTTTTGGCTGCTCGGTATCCGTTCCTTTTTCCTAATAACACCCTGGCTTCCTTTTGAATAATTAGTTTTTTCTTCCCACATCCTGGTAAAGAATGAACATGTGACTCAAGCTAATACAGTCTGACGTTCCCTCCCTAGAACTTGAATCTCAAGGGAGAAAGAAAGCAAACACGGCTAGAGTTCACTCATTCTAGCAATAGCACCTACATAGCTAGCCCTGTCTTCAAGAACATTCCTGTGATCTACCACTGCTGTCCCGGTTCTCTGCACTCTGGTTCCCATGCCAGATTTTCTAGCCTTCACACTAAATCTGGAGCCCCTAACACACTTTTAATATATGCCCTTTTATTTACCTTATCTAGTCACTTTGTTGCTTATCACCAATGAACTCCGAATGAGACACGGCCCCCCCACCCCATAGGACAGAGTGGGATTCGACAGATAGCACCTGACACTACGATCGTAACAAGTGAATTCAAAATGGATTGCAGACCAACACACATAAACATAGTTGTGCGATAAATATGATACAGAAGACAGGCAAGAAAGATGTGCCCACTGATCGCCTTTCAGGCCACCTCCTGGCAAAACTATTTGATAGTTAGGAAAAAAGTCCCAGTCCTTCATAGGAAGCCACCGTAACCTACCTGACATGGGTCTTCACTACCCATTCTACTCCAGGAAATGCCTCGGGAGTTTTCAGTCACCTGAAAATGGAGAAGTAAGAGGTCAGTCTTTTGAAGAGGAAGTTTTAAAGACATACAAAATAAAAGATAGAGATCCTGCATGCAGCTTACACATTACAGGAGAGAAACATGCAACTTTAAGGAAATTTTAAGTAACATTTCATTGTGAATATCAATATGGGGACCTATAGGGGCTCATCCTTGTACATTTTTTAAATAGCTGAGCAGAAAGCTTGACTTTGGGGAGCAGCAGGTCTAATCTACATTCATTGAAATTTTACAATGTGTCATTTAAGATGTCAGACTTTGTGCCCAGGTTACATCACAGTTCATTCGTGACGGGCAGGATTATTAAGAGTTATGGCTAATTTATGCGGCAGCATATGGTTTTTCTTTTTACAGCTATTTTTATTAAACAAGTTTTGCAAAGTTTTAACATTAAAATTAACAGCTAAAGAATTGTTTATGCAAGTTGCTGTCACAGTTTATGTAAAAGAGAAATATGTGCTATTAAAATCAGACATTTAGGTTACCTTTGGTTTTTTGCGATGCATGTTAGCTTTACACATCCTGATTCTCTTGCGATAATTTTCCTTTAAAAAGGGGGGTATAGAGTGATCTCTTTTCATCAAAACAAGACATAATGCCCTGAAAGCTGACTTCAAACCATGGTTGAAAATTCAGTTATTTACACTTTATCACAATCTACAAATACAGTTTTTTGTCGGTGTGTTTTAAAAAGAAAAAAAAAAAAAAATGTCCATCATGCACCGCTGCAGGCAGCTTGGCACTTCGTACAAGAGGATTTTTCACCCCCGAGCAGTTTAGGTGGCTCCCTTGGGGAAGGCATGAGAGCCCCGAGAATTAACAGAGGAGTGGAAGCAGGGCCAACCAATTCCATCATCTCCTCTCTTGCTCTCTCAGGAGGGAGTTCAGAGCCAGCCTGTCACGCCAGATCCTGCCCCAGCCCAGCTGGTTTCTTAACGGCATTTCTGGGATGGGAAGGGAAACCCTTACAGGCACCCGGGGTTTGCGGACCTGTCGTATCTAAAAGGCAGATGCTATCACACTTTCCAAGCTCACAGGGATTATTTGGTGTCGCTCTCAGGGCCACCTGGGGGCTCTACAGAAGGTGCAAGCGAGGGTGGCTGGCACTTTAAATACCGAGGCCTGGGTAAGGAAACCAATCCAAGCTTTGGCTCAGTTGGGTTTTTCTCTCCAGAAATTAGAGCTTGTAATATAGGATGGGATAAAACTGCTGTCAACAACTTCCAGGGGGTGAAAAAGCTTTGGTTATTTTTAAACTAAAACTTAACAACTCGATAAACTTTTTTTTGGTAAACTTAAAATAAAATCCCCCCCACCGCTTTTAAGAATGTCTCCAAATTTTAACAAGCCCATTAACTTTAGAGTTAATTTAAGTTTATTTGAAAGAGAAAACTATTTTATTGTCCACCCAAAAAAATGACAATTCATCACATTTACTTTGATTAAAAAAGGACTAAACTTTATTGACAAACTGCTGCAGACATTTTGACATAAGTTTAAGCTACCTATTTAGGCAGACTTACACATGTAGCATTTAATCTTCCAAGAACAAAATGGGAGGACGGTACAAATCCAGTTAGGACTTTAACTTATGTACAAAGTGGATTTTGATTCCTTTTTCATCCAGCTGCAGTGTCCCTTTTTATATCATGCTAGTGTTGAGACATACTTGACTAACTACCTTGGGAACAGTTCAATATTGACAACTGTCAACTTAAAAAAATCATCAACTTTTGGCTCTCGTGTCCAAGTGAGCTTTTCATGGAGTGCAGAATCTCAGATGGACAAAACACTTTGTCTTTTTAAATACTGTAATTTTAATTACTAGTACTATTATTGAAAGGTTTTTCATGGCTAAAAAGCTCTGCATCAAAATTCAATCCTGGTGGCCGGCCCCTCTCCCCAAATCGACCTCTACAAATCATACTCCCCGCTAAGTATCTCTCAACACTGTATGTCTGGGGCTAGATTTCAAAACCCACATAATGAAAAAGTCAGTTTTACAAACCTAATTTTGTTGTTGTTGTTGTTGTTTTAAATCAATTAACGTTAAAAATTGCATCAACTATTTAATTCATGAGGATCTTTCATATTAAAATTTAACCTTAAGATTCAACCGCCATGTGCTTTTAAAGGAAACATTTTTAGAGACGTCTGAGCTCACTTTTACATGGTGGCACCTACTGCCGTTAACGTTTGTGATTTTAACTCTTAAACAGCCCTGAATTTTGAAATGTAGCCTAGTTTGGGATTCTGCAACTACGACTTTACGGGATGCCTCAAATCAAAACTAAGAGAAAGTTAACAAGCCTTAAACTTCAGAACCTTTAAAGCAAGCAATGTCACTTTTGAAACTAACAGGTTTGTGGTTTTTTTTTTTTACTCGACTTCTTTTTTTTTATTATAAAAGGTACATTTCTGTTTATATTTAAACAACAAAGAAAAAAAGCATCTACACACTTAAAAAATTAATTCGATATTCCTAAATCTATTTTAACTCATTTTAAAATACTACATACAGAAGCCAGAATGCAGAGTTAAGAATGGAGTAAGGTGGGGAGAAGAAGGGGACCACGAAGAAAAACACTTAGACAATTACTTGTCTGTTGTGGGTAAAGCAACAGGAATCCTGGGAGATACAAGAAATCAGTAACAACTTTGCTCATAACTGATATTTCCCCTCATGTGTGTTTTTAATAACGTCCATATGGGTGCTCTCTGTATGCCCCCTTCACTGGCCTAGCTGGGGGGGCCTTCAGCGACGGCCTGGTCCCATTCCAGTCGTCTTGGCCTGTGGGGAAAGCAAGAACAGTTTATAAACCACGTGCCCCTGGCATTCGGGGATGAGCAGGAGTAGGCCTAGGGCAAAGATCACCAGGAACTCTGCTTCACTTTCGGTGTCCCGCCGCCTCCCGGTGGTCCTTGCTTTTTTGCTCTGCTTGGCTCTCCTGAACAGCTTAGTTCATTCCCTAGCTGCAGGGCGATTTTGGGTGGACAGACAGATGGAAACAGCTCAGAAAACACCCAGTGTCATCTACAACAAAGAGGTTCTCCACAGGAAACATGATCTCTACTCCAGCTCCCAAACCCAGATAAACCCAACACCTTACTTGAGACAGTAAAAAAAATCAACTCAGTGGGTCTACAACACCCCTTTTCCTGTTCCCGAAGGAATCTGGCAGAAAGCCTCAGGTAACATGGCAACTTTGGGAAATCTTTCAGAATGGAAGTAGGTGGTAACTCCCTTTCCAACGGCAAGTCAGGTTTCCCTTGGAGATGTGTCCTCTGGCTCTCTGGGAGAAGCACGCACGGGCCACATTTCATGAGGTCTCCTCACCAACAGAGCTGGCCCACGGCTCTGGTGGAGGGAAGTACAATACAATGTATTTAGAAGCACTGATAAAGAGAATTCATTATTTTCTTTCTTGGCAACAGTCCAGAGAAGCCAGACACCATGGTTGACATCCTCAAATGGTTTTCCTTTGTCACAGGGAAATGCCCGAGGGAGGTATCACTTACTTCTATAGCTGACCTTTTAGGAAAAAGAGTCGTGTTTATGAGTTCCCACTTGCCCCAGCTGCCCGCGTTCACAAATGCAAGCCTCCATCACTATACGTCTCAAACCTCTACATGGATCTAAAGTCCCACGGAATCCTATCTAAGCCCGTTTATACCCTTAGTGTAATAGGTACATCCATCACTTTCCGAGTGGCTTCTGGTACCAACAACACGATTTATTTTTCTAATTCTGTTTACAAAGGCAGAAATCATAACAGATTAACTGTGGCAACATCATACCAGGAGCAAAAGAGGCAGCCTGCCTCTTTCAGTCCAGTCTCTTCTCTGGCAAAACAGAAATGTAATTTAGTCAAACACATACAGAGGCCCCATTGTACTGTCTCGCTGGAGGAAATACCCTAGGGCAATCCCACCGCCCTTCTAAATAGTGGCATGCGAGCAGACCAGTACAGTGTTACTGATGGCAACTGTCCAGTACCATTTAGCTAGAACTGGTAAAAATATTCCCCTGGGCAAGCAACTGACTGGCTACTACATACGGTGCTGAGGAATTAAGCTCAGCTTATCTGTGGGAACTCCAAAAGGCTCCCCACCCCTTCTTTTCAACTAGGAGTAAGGGGAGACTGTTAACTAGTCTGTTAAGATGAACAGTCAGCTGATGAGCCCCTTGCTGAGGGTCTCTGGAATTCCCTCAGGTATGCTGAAAATATCTTGCGTTTCAAAGGCTGCTCTCTCTGCACCCACTGCCACATGGCACTCCCTCTGGGCCCATTAACCCAGGGCCGTATTTGGCTCTTGAGGACACTCTTGAGCAATGTGTTTTCAACTAAACCTCAGGGAAGACAGCTTGGTCCTGCTGCCATTCCTGCCTCTATAGCTCTCTTGGGATCAAGGACTGAGTTGAGATGTCTCCAAGCCAGTAAGGAGCTTGGTGCCAGTACTGCCCTGAACTGGCCCCTGCCCTTATGGCCTCAGATCTGAGACTGACAGGCACTATTCTTGTACCCAAACTGCCCTGGTGAGCTACTTGCCATCTAGCTGCCCTGTAGCTAACATTTCCTCTACACAGACTCTTTTTGAGGAGACCTAAAACTGTTCCTAAAAACGAAGTGGGGCTGGAGGATAAAGCTGGGTACGATTAAGTTCTTCTTAACTACCAATGTGGCCTAGGCACCAGCAGCAAAGGCCCTGCACCATGACCTAGGCCTAGCCACCTCTCCTGATCTGAAGTAGAAAAAGATCAACATTGGCGTAAAAGTCTGCTGCTCCAACCAGGCCACGTCGGACCTGAGCCCTGGTTAGGACATCTGCCTAGCTCTCCAAGAGTGACGGTAACCCCAGCTCCCCCAAGAGCTCCTCTTTCTAGGGCACATCACGCAATCTAAATAAGACTGCTATTGTCACGTCCACCAACACCTCAGCTTTCTGGAAGCTTCTCCTTCGGTGTGTGACTGGTGGACCCCCAATAATCCAGGCACCAGCACTCTCCCAGGCACTTTCTTGCACACTCTGCCCACCACAGAAATAAAGACATACCATAAGCTTCATAAGAATCTTGAACCTCCCCATGTCCATAGTCATAATATTCTGAATCCCTGAAAGCCAAAGACAGAGTGTTAGAGAGCTCAAGTCTGTTTTGGTTTCACTTTCCCCCATATCTCAGTCGTTCTACTACATGTATAATACGGACAATGCTAATTCTGCTCCAACTCCAGACCAGAAAATACTTCCAAAACATGTATGTGGCATGTACTTATTTAAAAAAAAAAAAAAAAAAAGACAACAATAGCAAAGAAAAATGGATACCACACAATTTAAAGTGAAAAACCAAAATTGCAAACCAACTATCTTCATCACAGTGCACACAAACACACATTTATAGGGCTGGCTGGAAAAGAATAAATAAACATGCTGTTCTGTCCCCACTGCAGAATTATGAGACACTTTAATCAATCACAGATAAAATGCATATACACAAAAAATGTTATTTAAGAAAAGAGCAGAAAATAACCTCACTTATGGTAGTGGGATTCTAGCTTCCTTTTTAAACCTTTATGCACCTTTAATGTGACTGTGATATTTTTAAATAATAAATCAAAACAATTTTAAAGGTATTTTCCCTTTATTTCCATGTGGTCATAGCTCAGGAATTTTCCACCTGCTATTCCCAGATTCTACACCATAAGATTCACAGTTATCTAAACTTAACAGATCTGGGTGTCTTACAGACATGGAAAGGAAAGGAGATACTCTCTAAAGGGAAGCCACATTGCTCCTTAAGATGTGTGCCTCCTAAATCACTCTGTTGTTCCAACTCCCTCCGTCCAGCCGTAGGACACAAAATGGCACTTCTGTTGCCTGACTCACCCTTGGCTCTGGCTGTAATAGCCTTCGTAGCCTTCGTAACTCTGTTCTGCATATGTATCATCATATCCCTAGAACAAAAAATGAAACAGAAAGTCAAAATTACAGAGAGTAGAGGAGATAATTACATCCCACAGGAGTACGGCAGGCTTCTGGATTAACAGAATGTAGAACTTCCCTCCTAAATTAACACCCACTGTGGAATGGCTGAGAGAGAAAGGGTTATTTTCTTTTCAAATGAAACAAAACTGAACCACCAACCAAACCAAAAACACGGACAAGAAACAAGGTAAAAGGCTGAACTTTAGCATGATCAGTAGTAACTAATGAAAGACCCCTTAGTAAAACACTGCATCTATCAAGGCCAGCCTATTTGCTGTGTCATCTATTCCCACATAGTAACCATGCTTAAAATGGAAAAATCTTCTCGTAGCATTTATAGTCACTGCGAGAGAAGAGAGCAGACTCCAGATCTTACAGGCAGTCCCTGTCACCTATGTTAAGGGCCTAGGTCCTGTCATTTAACTTCCTTTGGTAACCTTCTAGGTACTGGGATATGGCACACTGTTCAAACTTCTTACATATTCTTCATATGTTTCTGGTGCAGGAGGTGGAGGCAAAGGTATTCTCTGGATGCCTGCTGTCCGCGCTCTTGGTGCTGGTGCACCCCTCACTGTAGGTGGGGGTGGCACTCCTCGAGTCACAGTGGCACCTCTGGTGATGGCTCCTCTCACTGGTGTGCCACGCACCAGAGCCCCTCGAGGTGGTCCAACACCACGGCCCCTGCAAAAGAGAATTTATTTTTATGTTTTTAAAGAATAAACTTAAAAAAAATTATTTTGAGAGCGAGAAAGAGTATGGGCAAGGCGAGAGCGGAAGAGGGGCAGAGAGAGAGGGAGAAAGAATCCCCAAGCAGGCTCTGTGCTGACAGCGCAACATGGGGCCACACGGGTTCAGCTTACAAATTGTGAGATCATGACCTGAGCCGAAATCAAGTCGGATATTTAACCGTCGGAGCCAGCCGCCCAGGAGCCCCAGAAAATTAATTTTAAATAGAGCTTTTAAAACACAGATTAGTTTAATGGTCGGATTTCACGATGCCTTAAATTGACTACTACTAAAACACAGAGGACTGTATGGGTGGGTAAAGGACCCAGTCCTGCAGTGGACCTATGAATGTCTCATCAGTGGGCTACTACTTTGGAAAGTCTGAACACTCCATAAAGGACAGTCACAAAGGTAAAATTCTAAAGTCAGAGACCATTTAAAAATGCTAGAACTGCCCACAATTAAAAAAACACAAAAGTGTCAACAGGACAGCTGCACTTGACGAGGACCAAAGTGCCAAGACCTACTATTCCACTCAAGTCCTGAGGCCCCCTTCTAAGCTGGAGCAGCCCTAAGAGAGAGATGCTACTGGCAGTCAGTACCATCCTGTTTTCAGTCATCTCCATCATTCTTACCTGGGAACAGGTGGAGGAGGAGGGGCCGCTCCTCGGCCTCTCACTGGCACCCCCCGTCCGCGAGAGGGCTCCGGTACTCCATTCAAGTAGGAGAGCTCTAGGAACTGCTCCTGGCAGATATCGTCCATCATATCCTGCGAACGAAAGATAATGAGGAGTGCCGCGCTGCATCTCCACCTTCTGCCGAGGAGCCATCCAGCCCGCATAAGCCTTGGGTCTGAGACCAGATCTGCAGGCCCGGATGAAGTCTCAGCCCATGCGTTCTCTGAAGCCAAACAGCACCCTGTCTGTCACCTCTTTGAGGACAGTCCTGCCGGCAGACCGCTCATTATTCAGCTGAAGCTCTTCATCACTGCTCCCTACCTAGCCCTCCGGATCACTTCCATCCACTCTCCATGGATAACCTCCTTTCAAGCCATGTGAAACAACTTGTAGTTCAGAACCTGGCATACTTATACATCCATTCTTACAAACAGCTTCCTCCTCCTAGAATAGTTAAAGCCACTATCATTAGTCAGGCTCTATGCGCTGGGCACTTTACAGTAGGCTCTCTATAGATTCTGCAGTTTCATCTTCAAGATAACCCTGAACTAATAAATAGGCAGATCTTCCCATTTTACAGTTGGGAAACAGAATCAGGGCATATAAAGCCACCAGCCTAAGGATATAGACCTAGTTAGTGGCAGATTTACCTGTCTCCAAACCCTAGGCTTCGAACCATCAGACTATATATATTGCCTTTTCTGTCCACCTGAAACACCTGAACTCACTCTTCAAGACTTAATCTAAAATATTACCTCTTTTGAAAAGCTCTGAGGCCACCCCCACTCCCTCTTCTTTTTCCACAGCACTGTGTATTTTTCCCTCCTCAAGCACTCACCAAGTTATTTTAGAATTGTCCGTCTTTCTCACTAGATTGTGAGAAAAGAGCCATTTTCGTAACTTCAGACCCAAGCACAGTATGAGGCACCTAACAGATATTTAACAAATGTTTGGGATGAACAAGGAACCCGAGGCTCAGAAAAGTGAAATAACAACTTGTCCGAGATGACGCAGATAAAGGTCCCAGCCCAGTGCTCCTCCTTCTGTCCCAGGAAACCTCTCTTGTACAGTTAGTGGTTCTAAGGGGAAAATGGAGGCTCTGGTCATGGATGCAAAAATAGGCTCGCTTTTTTGTCTTCACGAAAGGGAAGAACTAAGTCAAATGCCATCTGCGTATCTTTTCACTTATCTCCTGATGAGAGCCATTCAGTTTTAACACTCCATGCTTTTTTATATATCCCAGGTGGATAGAGCTTCAAGAATAGATGATTCTCATCACCACAGAGATGCCCCCCACTTCACCTCCTCCTACCTTACACATTACTGCTGCCTGAGACCCACATTGGAGAGTCAAGTGACCAATGACAGTCCATTTGCCTGGATATTTCTGGCTGAGGAAACCCAGATCTGCCTGGCAGGCATCTTTTCAGAAGATCCACTTACACGAAAGCCTTGTACAGCTGCCCCTTTTGAGAAATATGCTGAGACTAAGGATAAAGAGGAGAGGGGCATTCCCCCTATTCCTTCAGAAACTGGGTGGCTTAGGATGCTTCAATATAACACCTCAAAATGGGTAAAAAGAACTCCATCAAGGGAAAATTTACCAGTTCTTTTCTCTCTAGGATATTTTCAATTGGCTGTTTCATGTTTAAACATTCTAAGGAAGACGAGGCACTTGGAAGCAGAGCAGCTGCTGAGACATCTGAGACAGTGCTGGAGTTCCTGGAGCTCGGCACTGTAGGCACACGCTGTCTGTGAATGTTTGCTCTACCTATTCTCACATCCTCTGGCACCACGTTTAGTTCCTATTCCTCGTTTTACGTACATAAGAAAACCAAGAACTGTATCTCACCTCCTCTTAGTTTTAGCGATGCAAACACAATGCTTACCCAATTCTAGTTAATAGTATTTCAACGCTTCCTAAGGCTCCAGATTCATCCTTGGTCATTAAATATTCAACTGTAGTGTGTTAGCTCTGACAACTAGCAGGACTTGCTGAAAGGCAAGGATCACACCATTTTTTACTTATTCAAAGAATGGACCTCTGACCAGGTGGTAATAATCATGCAAGACAGGTAATCTGGTCTGTCCTAACTCTTCCCAGGCCTCAGTTCACTCCAGAAGGAGAGGCACACCAATCTGTTTAATATCATCGACAGTCACAAGCCTGTAACAATCATGCCTCTTCTTTTTTTTTTAATGTTTGTTTATTTTTGAGAGACAGAGTACAAGCGGGGAGAGGGAAGAGAGAGAGGGAGACGGAGAATCTGAAGCAGGCTTCAGGCTCCGAGCTGTCAGCACAGAGCCGGACGCGGGGCTTGAACTCACATTGTGAGGTCATGACCTGAGCCAAAGTCAGACACTTAACCACCTGAGCCACCCAGGCACCCCAATCATGCCTCTTTCAAACTCTATGTAAGTAAATTCCTCCAGGAGAGTAAGTCCTGAATGTACCTGTGTCAAAATTTAATCCATTAACACCAGATCTTAGAAGCTTCTTGTTATTAATCCTCTACACTCTCTGGAGTCTAGAACATAATTCCTTGAGTACAGGGGGGTTTATGACCATCTTAGCCATTTTCTTATCTTTCTAAGAGTACTAGTGGTTCCACACTAGTACCAATACACTTAGCTCAGCGAAGACTCTGTTAAATCTCTTTTAACCAGATGTTAAAATGCCGGACACACTGTGGATCGAGATACTGACAACAGATGCTGCTATATAACCCAAACCACATGAAGCAAGAAGGGGCAGAGTGGGTTTGGGGCAGAGTGCTTGGAGAACTAGGTATGACTAACAGACTACCTCAGGAAAACGAACATAAATGTAGAATTTGATATGCAATTTCAGGTTATGCAGGGATCATGATTAAGAACCCCTGCCTTAGCCACAACACAAGATCCCAGTTCTCTCTTGCTCAAAGATATAGAATGTGGATTTCCTTACTGGTACTAGGAACTTCTTGACTTCCTCCATGGCATGGGCCATGAGGGCATAAGCCTCGCACGGGGGTCCAAAGACCTCAATGAAGACATGCAGATCCATATTCAAGTGCGCGTATTTGGGATCTCCACCTTTGCGCAGCTCTTCCTCCTATGGAAAAAACCCAGAAAAACATCACATCGCGTGGAATGCGAAAAAATGATGCCATTACCTCCAGCCCAAAGAGACAGCAAGAAATAACCTAAACATGTGAGAAAGATAGTAAAGTGTAAGAAGAAAGCAAAACAAGGTCTGGAGGAGAGTAATTCACACCATCTACTAAACCTATAATTGGTCTGCTACTAACAGTTAACTAGCATCTTGAATTCCTGGTGTATTTACTGCAGCTCTTATTAGAAGGTATAGAAGAGATTCACTTAATTCCAGCCTTCATTCAGGTATCAGCAGTTTGCCAAGCATGCATGCATTCATTCATCCATTCATTGCCAAGCATTTGCTTTTAAATCCCAGGTAGAGCTGTTAAGCGCCAGCTCTTCTTTTTAAGTTTTATTTAAAAATATGCTGTTTTTAATGTTTATTTGAGAAAGAGAGATACAGTGTGAGTGGGGGAGTGGCAGAGAGAGAGGGGAGAGAGAATCCCATGCAGGCTCCACGCTGTCAGCACAGAGCCCAGTGTTGGGCTTGATCTCATGAAACCGTGAGATCATGACCTGAGCTGAGATCAAGAGTCGGGACACCTGGGGCTCCTGGGTGGCTCAGTCGGTTGAGCGTCTGACATGGGTTCAGGTCATGATCTCACCGTTTCTGCATTCAAGCCCTGCATTGAATTGTCAGCTGTGCTGACAGCTCAGAGCCTGGAGCCTGCTTCAGGTTTTGTGTCTCCCTCTCTCTCTGCCCCTCCCCCCACAAGCTCGCAAGCACTCTCTCTCTCTCTCTCAAAACAAACATTAAAAAAAAAAAGAAAAGAGTTGGATGCTTAACTGACTGAGCCACCCAGGCACCCCCCCTCGTTTTTTAATGTTTATGTATTTATTTGGAGAGTGAGCATAAGCAGGGAAGGGGCAGAACGGGGGGGGGGGGGGAATCCCAAGCAGGCTCCATGCTGCCAGGGTAGATGTGGGGCTCGAACTCACAAACCATGAGATCATGACCTAAGCTAAAACCAAGAGTTGGACACTTAACCGACTGAGCCAGTCAGGTGCCCCTAACTTTTTTTTTTATTTATTAAGGCATCTCTAGCCCCAATGTGGGGATTGAACTCACAACCTGAGATCAAGAGTAGCATGCTCTACTGACTGAGCCAGCCAGGAGCCCCAGCACCAGCTCTTCTTATTTGCTCATATGGTCTGGGGAGTTCTAAGGGAGGGAAGTCGGAATAGAGTGAAGAAAATTTCATGTACATCTCGTTAGCTAGAATAACGTACTTCAACCTTAACTGTATTCACCTAGTGAGAAATGTGAGGGGACAAAAGAAGCAGCTCTGAGAAAACAATGTTTGTCAATTTAGGCTACATAAAAGGAGCCCTGAGTGACTACGTTTTAGGCTGTACCTCGTATGTCTCATCCAAACAGCTGACCCTAGAAGACAATACTGTTCTAGTGGGAATTTTTTGGCACTTACAAATACGAAGCCTATGGGGCTATGACATGGAAAAAAAATAAGCATTAGGTTCTGTTGTCAGGTTTACTCATCATGGTTCCTTTTGAAATTCTTTTAGTGGTGTTCACATTCCAGCTGGCTATAAACAAAACAAAACAAAACAAAACCCCAACTAGTTCTCAGATTCACCTGCACTCACAACATTATTGTTCTCATTTTTTTACATTACTGGAAAGGGAATGTGCTGTTCACATTTTAGTGTCTTTAGTCTGGATAAGTGCATCTAGCTCCCCTTCCAGGTTTTCACAGACAAGATTACTAAGGTGAAAGTTGCTACTGCAGTCGAAAGCCAGAAAAACAACAACAACAACCACAACAACCAATCAGCAGGGCACACCTAGGCTCTCCCATGGATGCCAAACAAGTAAATTAACCTGGTCTACAATCTCTTATATCCAAGGCAAATTAAAGGATTCACATTCTGTACATATACAAGTGCTGGCTTCCAGAAGGCATGTCTTCTTGCCTCACTGATATGAGCTTACCTTGGCTTTGTCTCTCATTGAGCCCTTGCCCAGAACAGAGATCTTTGCACCTGTCTCTTCTTGCAGTCTTTTGATTGTATTCCCTTGTGGTCCAAGGATCTTCCCCACAAAATTGAACTGACAGAAAATAAAAACAGATTTCTATTACACATATGTTAACTAGAATTTAAATAAAAATTTGAAAAAAAATTTCTAAAAACCCATGTTGCTGTAAAACATTTCCTATGTATTATTATCTCATTTGGTCTTCAACAAGAAGACCCTGTAAAATAGGGAGTTACCATTCCCGTTTTACTGAAGGATATGCTGAGAATATACTGAAAAAGTAAATAGTCTAAGATTCTACAACCAGGAAGTAGCAGTTCCTAGACTTGAACTTGGGTTTCCTAAGGTAATCTGGTGCTCTTTCCATATTATCACACTAGAACCCTTAGTACTTTAACACACATAAATATATATATTTTTAACGTTTTTATTTTATTTTTGAGAGACATAGAGACAGAGCGTGAGCAAGGGAAGGGCAGAGAGAGAGGGAGACACAGAATCCGAAGCAGGCTCCAGGCTCTGAGCTGTCAGCACAGAGCCCGACGCGGGGCTCGAACTCATAGACCACGAGATCATGACCTGAGCCAAAGTCGGCCGCTTAACCGACTGAGCCACCCAGGCGCCCCTTTCTTTCCTTTAAAAAAAAAAAAAAGATGTGGTACGTATATACGATGGAGTATTACTTGGAAATCAGAAGAATGAAATCTTGCCATTTGCAACTACATGGATGGAACTAGAGGGTATTACACTAAGTGAAATTAGTCAGAGAAAGACAAATATCATATGACTTCACTCATATGAGGACTTTAAGATACAAAACATGAACATAAGGAAACAGAAGCAAAAAATAATATAAAAACAGGGAGGGGAACAAAACATACAAGACTCTTAAATATAGAGAACAAACAGAGGGTTGTTGGAGGGATTGTGGGAGGGGGGATGGGCTAAATGGGTATGGGGTGTTAAGTAATCTACTCCTGAAATCATTGTTGCACCATATGCTAACTTGGATGTAAATTAAACGATACATTTAAAAGATTTAAAAAAAGGAAAAAAGGAGGATGAGGAGGAGAAAAACAAGAAAGCATTTATTAAAAAGCAAAACGTTAAGCAAGAAATAAAATTAACTTCATCTCGTCAAGGATTTGTGTTACATTTCCTATACTTAGATTTCATGTCAATTTTCCCCCCATGTCAATCTTTTGACAGAGAGCAACTGCAATTTTTCTCTTTGAACTTGGAGGATGAACAAACATTTGAGAAAGAAACTCTTTCTGGTAAGAAAGCTGATTATATTTCCTTCCTGGCTATAGGCATGCTGTTAGTTTATGGATGCAGATGTTTCAACTGCCAGAAACAAATACTGCAAGAAGCAGTATTTGGAAGAGAAGCTTCACGGGCTCAAGTATCTGATGCATCACAATTTCCACAAGTCTTTATTACAGCCCATGACTCTTACACCTACAAAGATGACGAAGTGAGGCACTTTTTGCCTTACCTTGGGATACTGCTTGACAGGTATCAGTACCCGCTCCTTCAGCTTCATGTTCTTGTGAGAAAATAAATCCAAGTAATTCTCCTCATCGTCCTTTTTTGAATCTCCTTTCTGAATCTTCTCAATTTCTGAATAAGACAAACACGATTTAGTTTTGTCGGTAACCAAAGACAAATTTCTGAGTCTGCATAAAGCATTAACAGAGTCTAAGACCAAATAGTTCAGATGAATGTGCTAATTTCAGACAGAAACTAGCTGAAAGCACCAAAGCTGTGTGGAGTTGACTAGGAAACCCAAAGCCTGCTTCTCATGAAAGCAGTTTGCTTTTCCACCCCCACCTGAAACTGCTACATCAGAGCCCTACAAATGCTTCCTAAGAATAAATGGATTTAACAAAACCAATGCACAGAGATGGAGAAAAAGGGATAGCTGAAAAGTTCGCATCAAGAAAAAGCACAAAGCCTTATCTTGATGAAGATACAGAAATCAGGAACTTAAATATACAATGGAGAGAGCCATTAAAATTCCACTGTGACAGTAGTGCTTTGGATGATAGTAGTCCTTAGGAGTTTGAAAGACATGGTTCTTAGCCTGCCACTCACTAGTTTTGTGAACTTTGAAAAGTAATTCAATTGTCGTAATTTTTGGTTTCTTTATCTGTAAAACGGAAGCAATATCTACCTCATGAGGTTGCTATAAAGACAGAGTAAAATAATATATGCACGCATGCTAATTAAAACTCATTTCCTTGGGGGGAGGGGAGGTGCGCCTGGGTGGCTCAGTTGGTTGAGCATCCGACTTTGGCTCAGGTCATGCTCTCGAGGTCAAGCCTCACGTCGGGCTCTGTGCTAACAGCTCGCAGCTTGGAGTCTGCTTTGGATTCTGTGTCTCCCTCTCTCTCTGGCCCTCCTTTGCTAACACTGTCTCTCTCTCCCAAAAATAAACATTAAAAATTAAAAAAAAATTCCTAGGAAGTGCTTAATATACAGTCAACATTATCTTGCCCAAATTCAATGTCCTAAAGAAAAAAAATGCACCAAGGTACTTTCAATCACAGGTGAAGACAGTTTTATCAGGTATAACCTTAGTATTCAAAAAGATTTCCTATCATTAGGGAACTTCATTCATTCATTCATTCATCATTCATTCATTCATTCACTCGAAGTGTTTGAGTGCTTCCTACGGAGAGGCAGATGAAGGGAGATATACAGGATGATCATTAACCACTATGGAAGACTTAATAAGGGCCAGACATCTGTCCTACAAAGTACAGGAAATACAACAGAACAAGTCAGATATGATCTCCACTTTCACTATGTTTATACAGTGACGTTTCCAGTCTACAGTCTCTGAAATTGGCAATGAAATACAGATAAGTGCTATGACAGGAGTACTAACAGAGATGGAGTGGTGTGCACAGGCAACTAAAAGGTTATACGGTCCACTGAAAAGGGTAAAAAAAAAAAAAAAGTTTTATACTCCCTAAAATCATTAGTATGCATCAGAATCACCTGGAGGGCTTATTAAACTAGATTGCTGGCCCCAACCCCAGTCTAGGATTTGTGTTAGGAATGTGCATTCTAGGTACTACTGATCTAGGGACCACACTTTGAAAGTCACTGGTTTAAGATATAAAGACACACTACTTCAGGGCCACCTGGCCGGCTCAGTCAGTGAAGCGTGGGACTCTTGATCTCAGGGTTGTAAGTTCAAACTCCACACTCGGTGTGGAGATTACTGAAGGGGGAAAAAAAGATATACTACTTTGAACACATTATTCAAACCCATACCTTTAACAGTTTTTAAAAAATACTGTTTAGACTAAGTCCAGCTATGAAGTATACAGATGAAGAAAAGTCGCTTGGACTCACAGACTTTATAAGAATTCAGAATTCAAACTGAAGTATTCTGTTTATTTAAAAGCCTAATTTCAGATGTTATAGTAAGTGATGAGCTACCTGCTTATGCCCAAGAGCACATACTCCCTTGCTTTCTGACAATTATAAGCAATTTTTTTAATGTTTTATTTATTTTTGAGACAGAGACAGAGTATGAGTGGGGGAGGGGCAGAGAGAGAGGGAGACACGGAATCCGAAGCAGGCTCCAGGCTCTGAGCTGTCAGCACAGAGCCCGACGCGGGGCTCGAACTCACGGACCGCGAGATCATGACCTGAGCCGAAGTCGGACACTCAACCGACTGAGCCACCCAGGCGCCCCATCTGACAATTAAAACTGCTAATCATATTGCGAATCCTTTTTTTTTTTTTAAAGCAGGCTCCACACTCAACGTGGAGCCCAATGTGGGACTTGAACTCATGATCCTGAGGGTCAAGACCTGAGCTGAGATCAAGAGTTGGACACTTAACCAACTGAGCCACCCAGGCACCCCCATATTGTAAATATCTTTAACTAAACCTTTACTCCTATGGGAAGAACTATAGACAACAGTGCTCTTCACACTCCTATGTTTCATTGCTTGGAAGAGAAAACAAATTTGACCTTACAATTAACAGACTAAATGCCTCATTCAACACCCTATTTGTTTATTGTTTTACTGCTGGTGTATCCTACCTCTATTCCCTGACCTCTATTCCTTCCTCCCACTTAGTGCTAATATTAGCTTTTTCTAGTCACTAGTTTTGAGCCTACCATCTCTGAATACATCTCTTCTTGAGTTTCCAAAACTGAAAAACTGGGTACTCAATCCTCCAAAGTCCTAGGAACAAAGATGCCACATTTATGATCTGAAAACATCACCCAGGAGCCTCTAAAAATGTGGAACAAATTACATGCTTCGTTTTATCTGTCTCTCTGTGTCCTAATTGCTACCATCTAGTTAGGCCCTTCAGCTGTATTTTCTACCACTTTCCAGAAACTTTACTTGGCCAGTGCAAGAAGATAAGACTCAAAGTGTGTTAATCTGCTGTATTCCTACAGGAAGCAAGGCTGCAAAAATTGAACCCAGTAGAAAGATTTGTTCTTATGTAATATAATGCACCCTGTGAATTTCTAACAGGGTCTTTCTGTTAACAATATTTTGTACTAGTCCTATCTTAATTAGAATCCCTTTGTCCAGTTTATCTCACAATTTTTAAAAGAATATTAAAGCATTTTTAGAGAATTCACAGAACGCCTCATATAAAACGGAGAATGGGAAAAATGAAATCAGGGAAGTGTAGCCTTGAAAGGAAAACACAAAGAGGCAATGTCTTTAAGAGGGGCCACCTTCCATACTTGGAAGGGGAAAGACTGAATGTTCATTCAGTGTCTACTATGTATCAAATAACTGAACAAATACTAGCTCATTTATCCTACAAAATAACCCAGTGAGGTAGCTGATACTATCCCCATCTTACAAATGAGGAAACAAACTCAGAAAAAAGTCTCTAAGGCACAAAGCTGTTAAAGTACCAGAATAAGGATCAAAACCCAGGCTCTCTCCAACTTCAAACCTCATGCTTTTATTACTGCCTCTCAATGAGGAGTTTCTGGAGGGAGCGGGGCACTTTATTTCTGCAAGGAAGAGTTGATTTTGTAACATGTTGGGAAGTACAGTTCTACCCTCAGACACGGTCATCAGGTTAAAGGCAATGAAAGGACTCTGTGGGTGCTTCAGATGTGCAGTAGCCTGATCTTGCTTTGCTTTTCCAATTCTGTATGTCTCTCCCTTGGCCTCACTTTTCTTGGAGAGCTAGGAGTAGGCAGTATTGGGAAGAAAAAAAAATCAAGAAGCTTCCTAAAAATGGTTTAACCCTCAGGCAGAAGTACTTTCTAGGCGACCTTTTTGAAACTAACTCCTTTAAGTGATCTTCACTTGGGCCCCTGGAGACCTTGTATGTCCCCAGAGGCAAAGAGAGAAAAGTTAAGGTGTAAACAACATAGAGAGGTGACCCACTTGTTTTTTAGCCAGGTGCTTACAATAATCACATTCCACCCGGTGCGTCAGAAATTTTGCATTGTTTCATTTTGTCTTTTAACCAGGCCTATCCCCATTTAGCAGGTGAAAAGAACCTGGGCTCAGAAAAATTATGTAACTTGTCCAAGATCACAAAACTAGTTAGTGACAGAGCAGGTACTTAAATCCAGGTTACTCCCATCGGATGGAGCAAATTCAACTAATCTTCTGGCATTTCTCTTACTCTAACTTAACCATACCTAGTTTGGTAGATCTTACCACAACCAGACTGTAAGCTCTAAAGGATGAGGACTGTTTCTTAAATGTATGCCTCAGAGGAAAGAGCAAGAATTTTAAAGCTAGACAGAACTGGGTTTGATTCTCAGTTCTGTTACATGCTTAGAGCTTGACCCTGAGGAAGTCATTAAACCTCTTAGTCTTCCCTACTTACTTTTAAAAAGGAGGATAAATAGGGGATGCCTGGGTGGCTCAGTTGGTTAAGAATCCGGTTAAGCATCCGACTTCATTCAGTTCAGGTCACAATCTCATGGATTGTGAGTTCCAGCCCAGCATGGGGCTCTGTGCTGATAGCTGGCAGCTCGGAGCCTGGAGCCTGCTTCAGATTCTTTGTCTCCTTCTCTCTATGCCCCTCCCCCAATCTGTGTGTCTCTCTCAAAAATAAACATTAAAAAAAAATTTAAAAAAAAGGATAATAAAAAAAGAAAAAAAAAGATTTAAAAAACAGAAAAATGTTAATACTAGAAAAGTTTGGGAATATTATATACAAACTTTATCATCTGGATTGGCTTAACTAAAAACGGATTACCATGTACATTCCATTAACTGAAACTTTGATAAGGGCTGCATAAGCAACAGGACAACAGTCAAGATGTTCTGACTAAAACATCCAAAGATAGTGTTTTTAAGAGGGCAAGATTCATAGACTATCTGCTCCAAAAGGTCAGGGGGTCATGCCCTCCTCTTGACTCTCAATGCACTTCTAACTACACTACTCCTTCCCCTGGTAATGATTTCTGGACCCCTTCTTCTTTTTTTTTTTTTTAACTAAAAATTTTTTTAATGTACATTCATTTTTTGAGATAGAAAGAGCATGAGGGGCAGAGAGAGAGGGAGACACAGAATCCGAAGCAGGCTCCAGGCTCCGAGCTGTCAGCACAAACCCCAACGCAGGGCTTGAACTCATGAACTATGATATCATGACCTGGCTGAAGTTGGATGCCTATCCAATGGAGCCACCAGGCGTTCCTCTGGACCCCTTCGATCACTAAGCTGTGTACCTGCCATTTTTTGTAAATTACTTAATACACAATGGGCCTCTATTAATGTTTACTGAAAGAAACATACATTAACACCCTCAACTTTCCTTAAAGATTCGTGACTTCATTATTCCCAACCTTATAACTCTCTGCCCTATACCTTTTTTGTTGGTACCACCTTTTGGAATCCCAAGTCCAGTATGCTTACTATCTTTGTATAAAAGTATTCTTTTCTTTTTATTTATCAAATTACTTACTATTTTAAGCAAGAGCACAGATCAATAGGTTCTTAATCTTTTTTGGGGTCATGGGCCCCTTTGAGAATCTGATGAAAGCTACAGATTATCTCCCTAGGAAAAGACAACACAATATTTCATATAAACAGTACTGACTGAGGGTGGGAATTGGTTCAGAAAAATCCGCCAAAGCCTGAGTTAAGAGCCCTCTAAGCGGCTCAATTCTCATACTCCAGGATATTGGCAAACCCTATTATGGTGTATTGACCATGGTCTCCTGAATCTCTTTCTTAGGATACAATTTAGAATTTTTAAATTCTTTTTTTAAAAAGCTTTTTGAGATAATTATAGATTTATAAGCAGTTGTGAGGAATAAAAGATCTCATATACCCTTCACCCAGTTTTCTCCATGGTAACACTTTGCATATACACAATACAGCATCATAACCAGAAAATTAACATTAATACAATCTACTGACTTTATTCAGGTCATCAGTTTTACACCTACTTATGTGTTTACTTCCATGAAATTTAATCTGTCATGTGAACACCACCACCAGACAAGATGCAAAACAGGTCTATCACAAGGATTCCTCATGCCACCCTTTCGTAGCCAACTGTCCCTCATCACTGGCAACCACTTGTCCGGTCTCCATCTCTATTATTTTGTATTTTCAGGAATGTTAGATTAATGGGACTATATATTATGTTTCCTTTAGAGATTAGCTCTTTTTACTCAGCATAATTCTCCTGAGAGCCATTGAAGTTGTTGCATTTCTCATTTTCGTCACTGCTGAGTAGTATTCCACGGTATGAACGTACCAGTTCATTCACCTACTGGACGCATATGGTTTGTTTTCAGTTTTTGGCTATTATGAATAAGGCTGCTATGAACATTCAGAAACTAAGTTTTAATTCTTCTGGCATAAATGTCCGAGATGGCAATTGCTGAGTAGTATGGTAAACATATGCTTAGTTTTGCAGAAAGCTGCTTTATCAGAAAAAAATGTATGTTAACAATATTTTGCTTAATCTTGCTAGTATTATCTTCTTTAAAAACAGTACTGTACTGTATGTGTCTAGCCTTATGGGACTTACTTTTCTAACATGAGATTTCCGGCATTTCTCCATGTTGTTGCTTGTAGCTTTAAGTTTTCATTTTCACTGCTTTATATCTCATTTTGAAAAGCTCACAGTATTCAATCAATGGTGAAACAAGCTGCACCATTTTGTGCACAAGGTGCACCATTTTATAAATGAGGCATTCATGTGCAAAAATTTCTATGGGGATATTCCTAGGAATGGTGATGCTGAATTTTAAGAAATTTAAAAGTTCAAGTTTCAAATGAAATGCTAAACTGTTATCCAGAATAGTTGTATCAATTCACACTTCCACCAACAAAGTTTAAGAGTTCCTTCTAATTCTCATCCTCTCAACCTCTAAGTCCTGCTGGACTTAATTAAAAATCAACATGTTCATTTAAAAGTCCTATCATTAGGACACTAGTTCCCCCACACCCGCAACCTCCCCAGGACATAAGGCATATTTCTCTTTTCATTCAGATCACCTTCAGTGAAATTTTAAGTTGACGATATGTGATCACAATATTCCTCATCTGTAATACTGAGAAAAAAATTCTTCTTGCCTCAGAGAATGGCCAGGAAGACGGAATTAAAGAGTAGCACATCTCATGGCACATATTACATGCTCTACAAAGCTTAGATATTAATGTTATTGTTGTGATTATTCACATACATTTTAAACGGATTTTTATTGCTAATTTCAAGGTAATTGATATATTCTTTAAAATTTTTTTTCATTTTTAATTTTTTTGATACTATTGTAAAAATGAGTTTTGTCAATTCTTTTCTAATTGGGTACTGCTCATGTATCAGAAACCTACTGATTTGTAAATCTCTATATTGTAATTGGCCACATCACTGACCACTTTCCTAAGTAAACTCAATTTTGTTGCAAATAGTTGTAACCTCTGCCTTTTTATCCTACTATTTATACTTACACCTATATTTGGTCTAGAATTCCTTTGCAATTCCACTTTCTGATTTTAATAGGTTTTGCAAGCCTTGTAGAATGAAATTTAAGAAATATATTTCTATGGCATATTGTGAATGAAATAAAGGAATTAAGTATTTCGAAGTTTCAACAGACTTTGCCTTTAAATGTCCATGGAGTGCTTTTGAAAGATGGATTTCTAAGTACACTTTCAAGATCTTCTGGGGACTATTAATCTATTGAAAATGTTTACTTACTTCTGAGTCACTTACACTAACTTATATTCTCTTAATTGTACAAAGTAGAATAAAAACCACTGATACACATAAAAGCATGTTGTTTATTATATAAATATGTAACACAAAAAAAGCTATTTTTGTTTCGGTAAACAAGCATGGGTAAACTGACTCCTTACATGTTTGCGAAAGCATTTAATTGTCATCACTGCTTCAGCATCAGTTTGGCTAACACAGAAGTCTATATTCAAAATGTAAACTCCTCAGAACTATGTTGATATTTTTCCACTAGGCAATGAAGATGAATATTCATTCATCAAATATTTAGTAAGAGGCCATTCTGTGCGGCACTCTTCTAGGAACAAGAGACACAGCAGTGAACAAAGCAGACAAAAGATCCCTGCCCTGGTAGAGCTGACATTCTAGCTGTGAAGGAGGTGTGGTTCACAAACACACACGTAACTCCAACAGATGGTGCATTAGATGCTGGTAAGTGCAAAATAAAGTTGGGAAAGGGACAGGAAGGGGTATGTGACTGCTCAAGGAAGAGTGGTCTGAGTCTTGAGGCACCTCCTTGGGAGAGGTGCCGGGAGAGAGTCAGTCCCAAGAGCTAGGCTCTGTTCTCTGGATTTCCTTCTTTTCCTTCTGGCCTTATTATCTTTACTGTCCTGTTAGCTAGTACTCCAATGCATTCAAATAAATTACACTATTTTGTGCAAGTAGTACGAAATATTTTTCAAGTACAGTTTTTTTTGCAGGTACCATGTACAGCAAGAGGTGGGGTGGGTGGGGACGGTTAGGTGTGTAGATCCGACTCAGACAGACTTCGAATCCTAGTTATGCTGCTTATAAATGTTGCTGCTGTAGGTAACCTGTGTGCCTTGATTTCCTCATCTGTAAAAGTGAGGATAAGAGTAACTTCCTCATAGTATTGTCACAAAGACAAAGTATTTGATGTAAAAAGATCAGTGCCTGGCACAGTAAGCGTTAACTATATTTTTCTTACATGTATCCTTATCAGAGCTTAAATACTACTATTCCGTCTTTTCAGAGCTCACTTCCTCATAGTTGGTGGACTTCATAATCCCTTTCCCAGATCATTCAAAAATGATCCAGGTCCAACATTTATCAAGATTTACCATGCTAAGCAGCGTCCATATACCCTTCTAAGACTGTTCTTTCAACGAGCCAGCATTACCTCGACCCCAATTCTCCAAATAAAATTTCAGTTTGGTTAAAAAAAAAAAAAAAGAAAAAAAGAGACACCAAAAAGCCCAAGTGAAAAAAAAGATTGAAGGGCACTCTCTTGTAACAGAATTTAAGCAACGAGAGAAGAGTGAAAACTAACTTTTTCTAAAAACATTTCTATTTTTAAGGAATCTCTACACCCCACATGGGGCTTGAACTTAAAATTCCAAAATCAAGAGTCCCCTGCTCTACCGACTGAGCCAGCCAGGCATCCCTGTAAATAACTTTTAAGGATCAACAGTTTTTGATGCTTAACCTAAGAAAACAACTTTTACTTAAAAGACACTGTACTAGACATTTGGTGTGGCTAAGCAAAAAATAACTTGTTTTCATACCTTACTCAGTACCCTGGATTTACGACTAGAAAAAACTGGTGACACGAGATTACCTGATTACAGGCCAAAGGGAACGGTGCGTGTCATTTAATTCTCTCAACTCACCATCCCACTTTACAGATAAGGTTACTGAGGTTCAGAGAGCTTCCCAAGAGTAGGTAGTTAAGGGTCCGAATTTCAAACCCACGCCAACATCTTCAAGTCCTAAAGTTTGTTATTCTCATGCATTTACTCTGGACTGCTTCAAGATTAGAGGAAATAAAAATGAGACTACCGAGTCACCCTTTAGCATTTAGCCCGACATTCCTAAATCTGCCCATGGGCTTGCTTTCAGATTCAAACACCTGCTGTTGGCTATATGCAAGGCTGCGTGAAAAATATGAAGATAAAAAAAGGTATTCCTGGCCTTCAAGAAGATTGCCAGAGGAACCCAATGAACCGCAATGTTTCAAACAATCTGTGTTACAAGAACAGCAAAGCATCAAGTTGAAAATGTAAGTAGTTCATCATGTAAATGTTATTTCTGACCACAGGGAGCTTTGTTTACTGAGTTATAAAGTGAAAAAAAAAAAAAAGTGAAGACCTCCTCATCAATGTAGGCAGCTAGAGAACAAAGAGGAGGGAAATGATATTTTCATAACTATCTGTTCATCCTATCAGCCTGGCCAAAGAGTCCACCCGCTCATTTCGTGTTGAAGACTGCAACTTTCTACTTGATTAATACAATTTAGGTATCGTAACCAATACTCTGTTAAAACAACGCTGTAACTAGAAGTGAGGGCAACACAGAAGGCTTTCGGGAGAAATCAGAGCGACTAGGTGATTGGCCAGTGCAGGACAGGAAAGGAGCGTTGGTCCACAGACGGGGAACAAAGACTATTTCTCATCTATTTCACTACTGAAGCAAAAATAAAATAATAACAATAATAATAATAAAAAATAAAACAAAAAGACCAAGTCTTTCAGGTACAAGCATCCTGCTATTTCTCTCAATTTCTGTCCATCTTGTTGGGGAAAGTCCTGCAAACCATCCTTTACCTCCTCCTATCCTATTTCACTGTCTCTAGAGTTATTTTTCCCCTTCTGATGAACATGTTGTTAAATAAAGGGGTCCAACCTCCCGGCTTTGTAGCAATTATCACTTTATCCGCCGAAGTCGGAAATCTGATCCGGAAAACCTCAAGTTCCGATTCCCACAGGTTGCTTCTGCCTCCGAGCAACTTAAGCTCCTATTACCGCTAAGTCCGACCCGGCCCCAGCGACCGCGGCGCGCTGGACAGGGCACTCCGGCCTCCCCCCATGTCACCTCGGCCCTCCCTCTCACGTCTCTCCCGCTCGGGCCGGCTTCGCTTCCTACACCCTCAGCAGAGGCGTCCACCTCCACTCGCAATGAAAAGAGCTTTGCCTTTGGGGGTAGGAGGTAAAGGTTCATTTCTGGAAGAATCCGAACACTCGGAGCGCAGGGCAGCTGCAAGAAGTGGGAGGGGGAAGGGTCGGCAAAGGGGCGGGGAGCGCAGCGCTATCCATCAAGATCTTTGCGCTAAGACATCGCCAAGTCCCCTTCGGGCCTTCACTGCAGCCTAGAAATTCTCCCTCGCACCGTGGGCCGGGATGGGCGCGGAACCCCAGGATCCCGAAGATGAGGCTGAGAAGGGGAGTTCACGACTGCCTTGGCCCCGAGGGGGGCGGGAAGCGGGAGGAACAAAGCCACTTGCCACCCATGCCCCCGGGTGGCCAGGCGACTCAGAGGGACCCGGCTTACCTGCCGTCAGTAGCTGCATGGCGTGAGTGAAGGACGGGTCGAGCGAGTCCTTCTCGGCCATGAGTTCGGGCAGATACTTGTTCTCCGGCTCCATCTTGACGGAGGCAGTGGCTGAGGGGGGCAGCAGCGGGGTCGGCGCTGGACCGCCCACTGTCGCGTCGGGACCCGTGGCCGAGGGCGGCAGCAGCGGTGGTGGCTGCGTGGCGGGCGAGGCCCGGGCACCCCCCCGGGATCCCCCTCCGCCTCCCCGGGATCGGTGAGGCAGCGGTGGCTGCCGAGACGGCGCCTGACGCACTGAGGGGTGGGCACCGGAGGGGTCCATGGAGCCGCTGCGGCCTGAGGACCGGCTCATGCGCGCGGCGGGGTCGTCCCGGCGCTGCATTGGGGTGGATGTACGATCGAGGGATCGAGGAAGCAACGCGGCAGCGGCAGAGGCCCGAGCGGCGGTTGGCGGGGGTGGGAGAGCGGGAGCGACAGCGACCGAAGCCGACCCGAGCGACCCAGCGAAAGAGAGCACCGGAAATGAGGCGGCGCGCGTGCGCAGTGAGCCACCGGCACCGCCCTTGGGTCTCTCCGCGGAGAACAAAGTCTCTAGTCGGGCCACGGCGCCTGCGCACCGCCGCGAAGCCCGAAGAAGTCGCCTCCCCGCTCCCCTTTTCCCTTAGAGCCCGCCAGGCCAGAGCCTGGTGCGCGTGCGCAAGTGGCCGCGGGCTTCGTTCGTTTTCTTTTCCACGTGACTCGGCGCTAGCGGGACACGTGTCTCCTCCCCCTCTGGCCGAGTGCGCGGAGGGGCGGGGGCTGTGGAATGTCTTTGTCTGCGCGCGGGCCCGCGGAGTGTGGGGCGGGAGACCTGTTACTCGCGGGGCCACGCCCCCGCCAACGGCTGAGCTGTTGGGGGGGGTTGTGCTCGGTGACGGTGGCGTGGGGGAAAAGAGGGGGGCTCACCGAAGTGTGGAAATGAAAGGACACCCGAGTGGGGGTTGCGAGGGGGAAAGGAGAGGGAATGGTGGCGGTCTGGACGGGCGGAGAGGAGAGACTGCTGGAAGGCGGAGGAGGGAAGAGATAGGACACAGGAGAAACTAGGGGTGAAGAAGGGACGATTCAGGGACAGTCCTGACTCCAGAGATGAGGGGCTTGGAGGGAGAAATTGAGGAAGGACGGGTCAGTGGGAAGACTGGAGGACTTGGACTAAGAGGGAAGGTTTACATTGGAAAACTGAAACCTAGCAAGGAAAAGGGCGCCCGACCGAAGCAGGGAACCTCAGAAGTCGTATCCCCTGGTTTCCGATAGAGTAGGCTCTAACACGTTAGACATGGTTGGTCAGAGAAGTCGCCATCTAAAAGACGAAGCATTTTAGCTCTTTACGTATATATAGGGTTGCTTTCTGCTGACTTCAAGTGTTTCTTCCGCAAAAAAGTGAGCAAGAGGTCAGGTCCTTAATCCGTGATGGTTGTATCGCTAGGATGGCTCCTTCTGTTGATAAGGGTGCTAATCCCCTTGCCTCTGTTGGAGCCCTTCACAGTGGATCATTCCAGGCTTGCTCAGAAAGACCCTTGCCACTGCGCTCGAGGCCAAGGTATATATATATATATTGGACAGTCTCCCACGGCAGGCTCTTCATCTTGGAGCGCTATATGCAAATGAGCCTAGGTCCCTACTCTTCCATAATCTCTGGTTCAAAACCTGGCGCTTTCTCTAACCTTTCTTTCTCTCCACAGATTTTTGCTTCCCCCATTCAAAGCACTCTCATCCCTTTCTCTTTGGGATCAGTCCCCCTAGTAAAACCGTGCTTTTCCAAACCATTTCTGAACGTTGTCTTCTGTGTTGCTGGAAACGTTGATTTTTGGATCTGAAACTTAGAAGCCTTCAACTAGGGAACATTTAAGGCCTGGCTACTTTCGTGGGGGGGTGGGGGTGGGGAAAAGAAATCTCCCACAGAAATGAGAGCAAACACCAATATCTCCATAAACTATCATGTATGTATTCTGTATCTCTATTGGCAGTATTTTACTTTGAAGTCAGGGAGGTCTAGTTTATAGGTAGGAGAAAAAATGTTTTTGAGTGATCGTAATGAAGAGTGTAATCTCCTTCAAGGCAGGAGATAGATTTCGGCCAGGGGAGAATGAGTTCCAGGCAAAGGGAAGTGTGAACAGATGAGCTTTCAAGATGAGAATGTCAGAGATGCATTTAAGGAATGGGAGTAATCCAGCTGCAGACTGTGAAGAAATAGACAGGTTGAGAGAGCAAGTGCATGAAGGAGGGGAGAGGGGGCAAGATGGATTTATAGCTCTCTTGCAACCCATTTCTGCTGCTGTCCTTGCAAACCCTGCTTGGGTGGGGGTGGCGTTACAAATGGCTGGAGTGTCCTTGCTCTGTAATGAGATGCCCAGATGGAGGTACCTTGAGCCGAGGCTAATAAAACTTTGATAAAGAAGTGTCTGAGAAGGAACTGGGTAGTGGTATCTGTGGGTTTCTGGACTAGAATCACCAGTCTTTCCGGATGGCTGCCAAATCTTTACTTACTTGGAAAGGGTGGGGTCGAAGGGAGTTTTGAGCTCCTCTTCCTGGTGAGACACACAAAAGGTAACCTCTGAGGCAACAGGTTGTGAGGCTGCAATGTGCTTGCCAAGTAAGCGATGCAGCAGCCTTCCATTGGGGTGGGGGTAGGGCTGGTGGCAGGGGGTTGGGGGTTGGGGTGGGGTTCCCTGGGGGTTCGAAGGGTAATTCCTGTCCTGAGAGCCCAGAGGTCCGGAGCCGATTTTGTGTTGACCACGGTATCACATCGTCCCACAGGTTCACCTGCAGGTATGAACACTATAGCCTTGTGGAAAGGACTGACTTTGGAGTGAGGCAGACAGATTCAAACCCAGCAATGCCTTGTCCTCGCTGTGTGTCATTAGGAAAAGCACAACCTGTCTGGGTCTTAGTTTCCTCCTCTATAAAGTGGAGGTAAGGACATCTACCCTGCAGAATTGTTGTGGACAAATACCGGCGTGAACCTCCTGACAGTAGAACTTACGAGCAAAAGAAATAATTATTTTGGGGCACCCGGGTGGCGGCGACTTTGGCTCAGGTCATGATCTCACAGTTTGTGGGTTTGAGCCCTGAGTCCAGCCCTGTGCTGACAGCTCAGAGCCTGGAGCCTGCTTCGGATTCTGTGTCTCCCTCTCTCTCTGCCCCTCCCCCGCTCACACTCTGTATCTCTCACTCGCTCGCTCTCAGAAATAAACATTAAAAAATTAAAATAAATAAATAAATAAATAAATAAATAAATAAATAAAAAGAAATTGTTATTATTATGCCATTTAGGACCCAGTGAGGGGTTTGGGGCACTTCACGTCGGTCGTGGACCTGAAAGGCCTGCCTTCTAGAATGTGTCTCATTTTCACTGAGTGTAACTAGACTGTGTTTCCGTGGGGGAATTTCCAAAAAAGACCGAGTAACTTTTACCCTATTTCCTCCCCTAATCCAGTTACTATGGTGTAGGATGCGGGAGCAATTAACAGCATAGTGATTCAGATGGATTTCGGCTCTTCTTAACTGCTGGATGCTTTAGCACATTACTTACCCTTACTCAGCCTCTGCTTCCTCCTCTTTGAAAAAACCGGAGTCTGAACAATGCCTACCTCCAGGCTGGGAGGATTAAAGCACTCAGCACCTGCTGCCGATTAGTAGGTGCTTGAGAGGCAATAGCGACCATGGTCATTATTACTACACACATTTATTGAGTACCTTATTGCAGACTTTCAGTTTTGTATGAGTCCCTAATGAAGATGGGCTGGGAAAGATGGAAGTTTGCCCGTAGCTGCTTGCTGTGTGATCTCCACCAATGGGAGACCCACAAGCCCTGTCTGCCTTCCCTGGGAGTTCTTGGGCGTTCTTGGGACTCCAGCCCCAAACAGGAGAGTTTCTCTTCTGAGAGTGTAAGTTCATCTGTTCAGTCTTAAACACCTACTTGGTGCCAAATATATGGAGGGTAGAGGAGAAAGAAAGATCAAGATACATTTAAAATTTTTTTCTAAGATTTTTTTTTTTTACTACAAAAATATGTTTCTGGAACACCTGGTTGGCTCAGTCAGTAGGGCATGTGACTCTTGATCTCAGGGTTGTGAGTTAAAGCCCCATGTTGGGTGTAGAGATTACTTAAAAATGTATTTTTTAGATACGTATTTTTGTGAATATATAAATTTAAGCTTATGTATATATGAATTTATATATTTAAATATATACATTTCTAGTTTTAAGAAAAATCCAACCATAGATAGGCATAGTGAATAGTAAAATTCCCCCAAAACCTTGTCCATTCCCTTGACTGCCCTTCTCCAAAGGGCATTATCCAATGGCTGCTTGTGTAGCATTCTAGACATTTTAATACATCTGTATGCAAGTCTGTCTTTTTTTGTTTGTTTGTTTTAAACACAAATGGCAGCATACTATACAGTTTTGGTACTTGTCATCTGGTCAACTTCGCTTCTCAGTATATATAAATCTATTTCACTTTTCATGGCTGCCTTGTATTCCATCGACTACCTCTTAACCAGTTCCCCTCTTTTTTTTAAAAGTTTTATTTATTTTGAGAGAGAGTTTTGAGAGAGAGAGAGCAGGGGAAGGGGGGGAGAGAGAGAGAGAGAGAGAGAGAGGGAAAATCCCAAGCAGCCTCCATGCTGTCCGTGCAGAGCCTGACGTGGGGCTCAGTCTCAAAACCATGGGATCATGACCTGAGTCGAAATCAGGGATTGGACACTTAACAGACTTAGCCACCCAGCTGCCCTTAACCAGTTCCCTTCTGATGGAAATATAAGTCTGGCGCCTATATTTGGAAATGTGGAAAGGTGATTCCACTTTTCAGGATGGCAACTCGTAATGCAATGAGCATCATTGCACAGCATTTTTGTGCACTAATAGCAATATATCTATAGGCAAATTCCTAGAAAGGGCACAAAAAGACTACCAAGCAGCAGGGGAGGCAGCATTCTGGGGAGGCAGCTTTCTCTTCTCCCTTCTCCTCAATCAACCATCCAACCATATTTTTAGCCTTTGCCAATGTGGTAGATGACCATGGCATGGGACCGAACATTGGTAAGAGAATCTATGCCCTCATGGAGCTCGCTGCTGAGTGAAGGAGACAAAACCAGGGTTACCGTGTAGAGTGAGAGATGTTATAGTAGAGGACTCTCTTTGTAAAGAGCTGTAGGAATGCACAGGAAAAGGTGACTGGCCAACTACAGACATGAATTAAGGCAGTTGGATCTTTGGGAAGTTGCCAGGTGGAGTGGGGGCAGGGCATTGAAATGTTGGTTGTTCAGTAGAGCTTCGGCCCTGTGCTTATTCTCCCTTTTTCAAGTTCATGGTTCTGGAATGTAGATCTCTAGCCCGAACGTCTGAGTTCCAACCCTAGATAGCCAGTTGCACCCCTGTTACGTCCTTGTTTGGCTGCATCAGAGACCCCTCCAATCCCATATGTTCCCAACAGAATTCAAACTGCAGCCCCTCGCCGCGCTGCTTCAGGGCTCAGATGACTTAACCTTAATGAGCTCCCTTTTTCAGGACCAGGCCTGCTCCAGCACCTTAGAAGCCCCAGGGCCAGAAAAACTCAAGGAGGCTTTCCTTCTCAAGGCCATGCTCCTTGCTTGCCTCATTCTAGTCCCAGGGGGGCTCTTGGCATTCCCCCAGAAGGTGCCTCATTTGGTAGGAACAGTGGGGGATCAGAGCCGGGTTAGTGTGGCCCATGACTTAACCCACTGCTTTTTCTGACAGCCACTTGCGAAAAGTCCCTAGAAGTGTCCCGAGAATACTTAAAGGGGAATTTGCCGGGCAACAACCGGAACTCAAGATGATGATCGCTGTTCAGCCAGCTTTGCTGGAGTCCACAGGCTTGTGCGGCCTACATAGTATTTGAATTATAATCATCTTTTATTATTTTTTTTCCCTACCTGTCCCTCCAACCAGAAGGTTAGTGGCTTCTGGGCAGGAAACATGTCTGTCTTTGTATACACAGGCAGAGGCTGGAACAGAGCAGGCGTTTGACAAATGCGTGGTGACCAAGGAAATATCTACAAGATATTTGAACTCTCATTCTCCCCATCGCCTTTACCACCAACTTGCTCCTCCTCCAGCGCCCCCTATCTTAGAGAACAGCACCCCTAACTCACAGCTGGAAATCTGGGAGCCATTCTTAACTGCTCTCCCCTGCCCCACCCCCACCAGATCCATGCCTAAAACCCCGTTGTTTACTTCGTAAGTATTGCAAATTCCATCCTTTTTTCTCTGTCTCCACCACCTGTGTCTCCATCTGAGATGCTGTAATGCCTCATTTGAACTTCTGCATCCTTTCTCTATTCTCTACCCAGAAGCCAGCATATTTTCAAAATGCGGATCTGATCATGTCTTCCTGCCTGCCTGCCTGTCTGACTGTCTGTCTCTCTCTGTCTCACGCACACACACACCCTTTGTAAAATCTTTTCAGTGACTTCCCATTGCCCTCAGGATTAAAGACCAGAACCCTTAACATGCCTGGCTCCACCCTGCCCGCATGGCTAGCCCCTCCTGGCTTTCTTTCTTGCCTCATCTCATGCCTTTCTCCTCCTCAGTTCCTGTGCTCAGTGACCCTGGCCTTTTTCAGTTCCTCAAAGAAGCCAGATTCCTGCTCCTCCAGACTGCACTCTTTCTGGTTCCTTACCCTAAAACTTCGATCACTGCTCTCCTGCCCCAACCCAGCCCCTCCCTTCCCCACCACCTCTTTTCCTTGGATACTGTATACTATAATTTCAGATATATAAAAATGTCACTTCTTTAGGAAAGCCCTCCCAGATCCCCGCGGCAGGTCAGATTAGCTCTTGTTGTTATGTGTTCACGTGGCTCATTCCTAAAACCTATCGCATTTTAAATTTTACTTTGTGTGATTTGAGTAACGTCTTACCTCTGCCACTTGAATGTAAGCCCCGTGACGGCAAGAATTTTGCCCGTGGTGTTCAAGGTTATGTCCCCAGCACCTCGCAGAATGCTGGGCTGGATTGACTGGTCAATGTTGGCTCAATGAATAGAAATAGAAACGGTACAGAGACATTAAAGCATCACAAACCTTGGCATGGGTCCTTGGTTTGGCAAGTCATGTCATATGAGCTAGACTGAGTTGGGGAGGGGGAGCGTACATGGAAAATGGCAGGAGATGAGGCCCGAAAGGTAGTCTGTGTCTTGACATTCCAGTGAGGAAATAGAATGCCTACAGAGGGGCGCCTGGGTGGCTCAGTCAGTTCAGCAGCTGACTTCAGCTCCGGTCATGATCTCGCGGTCTGTGAGTTCGAGCCCCGCATCAGGCTCTGTGCTGATGGCTCAGAGCCTGGAGCCTGCTTCAGATTCTGTGTCTCCTACTCTCTCTGCCCTTCCCCTGCTCAGTCTATGTCTCCCAAAAATAAATAAACCTTAAAAAAAAAAAAAAAGAGTGCCTACAGAGAGCAGCGAGATGACAGGGTCACAGATCTAGAGTGCAGAAGGAAACCAGTGGCTCAGAGGCTACGTTTGGTCTGTGCGTACATTTTGATTGGCCTGCCTAATTTTAAAAAATGAAATTCGATCCTGGGTTTCGGCACCAAAACAACACTACCACCACCACCACCAACAAATGAAATAGTTGCCGATACTTAAACATCGGGAGAGTTCACATTTTAAAAAAATTTCTGGATTTCTAGTTTTTCTTGAAACATCAGATGTTCTAGGAACCTCAGGGTTCACATTACTTCGAGCGATACTTAGTTTCTGCCTTTAGAGGGCACTGCCTCTAACTTCCTGGGCATTTGTGCTCCCCGCCAGACTTAGTATTTGAGTTAGTGACCCAGTGCTAGAGGGAATCATTGATCGGAACAGGTGAGGAAGGAACAGGAGGGAGAGAAGGAAGTTCACATGGGAGCTGGAGACACCTAGACCTACGGGACACTATGTCTGGATCCAGTCAGTCTGGCCCAGGCTTGGGGTGGGGGAGGGGAATAAGCTTCAGAACCTAGAGACACTCTTCCACCACCAGCAGCTTTTTTGGGGGCTAAAGAGAAGATTAAAAACAAAACAGGAAATCTACTTTGATCCTGGCTGCTCTGGAAGTAAATGAATGGAAGCTTTGGAATTTGAGCAAGATAAACGATAACTTCTTCAGGGCTCACCTTCGCCCTGTTCATGTTACAAAGAGATAAAGGATGAGAAAAAGAGTAAGATCTTTACTACTGAAGAAATTGACAGTCTCGTGGGAGAGAAATAACTAAATATTATGGACTAGATAATAGAGAAGCACTCAGTCATTCAATTAATATATTTTGAGCACCTACCATGTGCCAGACACTGTGCTAGGTGCTGAGTTATAATTATGAAGAAGATAGACATGGCATCTGACTCAGAGTTTATACGTAGGTGGTTTGGGAGATCAGAGGATGATGGAATTAAATCTGACAGGAGTCTTAAACCTGGAAGGCAGTCATGTGAGTTGGGCCCAGAAAGAAGGATAAAATTTTGCGAGGGCTGGGGAGCCTGGGTGGCTCAGTCAGTTAAGTGTCCAACTTTGGCTCAGGTCATGAGCTCATGGTCTGTGAGTTCGAGTCCTGTGTTGGGGCTCTGTGCTGATAGCTCAGAGCCTGGAACCTGCTTCCGATTCTGTGTCTCCCTCTCTCTCTGCCCCTCCCCTGCTCTCACTCTGTCTCTCTCTCTCAAAAAATAAACATTAAAAAACTTTTTGCTAAGGTTTGGCTTGGAGCATGAAAAGTCCATTCTAGTCAGAAGAAAGAAGAGGAAGGACTGGTGAGAAGGTACGAGACGTTTGAGGAACAGTGAAATATTGGGCTGGAGACATTTTTGTAGAAAAGAAGGAAGTGAATTTTTTAGATTGTAGGTTGCCTTTTAACCTAAAATCCATTGGTTTTTTTTTCTCCCTAGAAATAAATTCTTTAAAATGTTTCAAAAACAACTAAAATGTAAAACCAATCCAGGGGTGAAAATACTATTGTCCCAGAGTAAAGAGTTTCACTATAAAATAAGGCTGTCATTTGAAATTAATAGATCATTCTAGAACCTACACACTGAATTCCTCTTTTCAAATTTGTCTTTAGAGCCTAAAGTCCCTTCTTCAGAATATTTTCAAAGGTGATGACTCTTTATTCTTGAGGATGAATTTAATTTGGGGAAACAGGTAATTCAGAGCCAAAGTTACTGAATAAGCTAGAAATCAAGTTGCGGAGGGGCGCCTGGCTGGCTCAGTCAGTAGAGCATGTGACTCTTGATCTCAGGGTGATGAGTTCAAGCCCACTTTGGGCATGGCGCCTACCTTAAAAAAAAGAAAAGGGGGTACCTGGGTGGTTCAGTCAGTTAAGCGTCTGACTTTGGCTCAGGTCATGATCTCGTGGTTCCTGAGGTCGAGCCCTCCATTGGGCTCTGTGGTCACAGCTCAGAGCCTGGAGCCTGCTTTGTGGATTCTGTGTCTCCCTCTTTCTCCGTCCCTCCCCCACTCATGCTCTGTCTCTCTACCTCTCAAAAATAAATTAAACACTATTAAAAAAGGAGGAGGGGAAGAAATCGAGTTGAGGAGAAAGATTTTTAAAGAAAAAGGTGTGATGACAGAATAGTGGATATGATTTTCTTGTGTAACTTTTAAATTGTTTTTTTTTTAATGTTTATTTATTTTTGAGAGACATAGAGACAGAGTGTGAGCAGGGGAAGGGCAGAGAGAGAGGGAGACACAGAATCGGAAGCAGGCTCCAGGCTCTGATGAGCCGTCAGCACAGAGCCCTATGTGGGGCTCGAACTCACAGACCGTGAGATCATGACCCAAGCTGAAGGCGGCTGCTCAACCGAGTGAGCCACCCAGGCGCCCCCTTGAGTAACTTTTAAAGTGATCCTGAAGTCAATTCTGAAAGATGACATCCCCAATATTTTTGAGCAATGATGACTGTCAGAACAAGGATAGACAAGCCTACCCAAAGCAACTCCTTCAAGGATAGCATGTGTTTCATTCATGCATGCATACATTCATCTATTCAATAAATATTTATTAAACACCTACCTAATAGATGCCAAACATTGTGTTGAGGTAAGTGGTGAACAAAATAGACAGATCCTTGCTTTGCTGGTTCATATTATTTTTTTTTTAGTAGGCTTCACGCCCAGCACAGAGCCCAATGTGGGGCTTGAACTCATGACCCTGAGATCATGATGAGCTGAGATCAAGATTCAGACACTTAACCTACTGAGCCACCCAGGCACCCGTGGTAGTACTTTCTAAAGTGGGGAGGGAGATAATAACCAAGTCAAAATAAGTTTTTTTTAATGTGTATTTATTTAGAGAGAGAGAGAGAGCATGAGCAGGGAAAGGCAGAGAGAGAGAGGGAGAGAGAATCCCCAGCAGGCTCTGTGCTATCAGTGCAGAGTCCAATGCAGGGCTTGATCTCATGAAACATGAGATCATGACCTGAGTTGAAATCAAAAGTCAAGAGTCAGACGCTTAACCGACTGAGCCACCTGGGTGCCCCAAAACAAGTTTTAGATAGACAGTGGCACCAGGTACTGTGAAAGAATGACTGAGAAGGGGTGGAGTTGGACACTTTAGGTGTGGATAGTCCAGGAAGGTCTCTCTGAAAGGGTCCTGATGAGAGAGAAAAAGCCGGCCATAGCAAGTACTGAAGGAAGAACCCTCTGGAAAAAACGAGGACCAAGCGCAGGGGCCCTGAGGCAGGAACTGGTTGAGTGAATTCTAGGAACAGAAGGAAGACCATATGGCTGGAGAATAAAGTGGGCACAGAGAAGAGAGATGGGTGAGGCGGGTGGGATCAGAATCCTTTATAGTTGTGCAGGCTGGGGTACCAAGTTTTCTCTGGCTGTTGTGGAAAAATGGGAAGAACAGAAGCGCAAAGACAAATAAGGAGGCTATCACACTAAATATTCAGCAAATATTTTTTGAGTATCTGCTTTATGCCAGGAACTGTGCGAGGTGCTAGGGATATTATGGTGAATAATAATAATGGCTCCTGTCCGCAGGTTGCTGATGATAGTGGGGGACGGACCAGAAAACCGGTGATTGCCCATCAGCGTGGCAAATGCTAGAGTGGGGTAAGTACGAGGTGCGTGAGAACACAGAGGGCAGTCCCCCATCTGAGGGGTTAAGGAATGCTTCCTGGAGGAGGTGTCATTTAAGTTGACCTTGAAGGACCTTAGGAGTCACCTAGGTGAAGGGCTATGGAAGAGCGTCCCAGAGACTGAGAGGTTTAGAGGGGAGTGAGAACTTGGTGGGTTCAGCAGGCTGGATCTTAGAGGTATGTATTCTACAAATAAGAAATCAGTCTTAAGTTGTTTTTTTCTTTTTTTTGTAGTACAAGCTTTTTGAATTTGTGTGGGAAAGGTATTCAAGGTTTTTCAGCACAGAATGACATAGTTCAGGGGCCTGCCCAACACTCAACTGCCTCTCCCCAATCGCCTCAGATCAGTCTTAATAATAATCTGTTGAGCTGTAACTTTGAACCTGATATTATACTCAGTGGCGAAAAGCACAAAGCATGCTGATTGAACACCTCTGGTCTCCCCTAACTAGATGAGAAGCAACAGTGGAGGGGAAAATCACCATTCCCTGAGTAATGGAAAGGACCTACTTGGAAAACTGCTTAAGACAACTGAGATCCTACCATCCGTGAGGCCACAGCCCAGGGGACAGTGTGCTAAAGAAGCCTGGCGCCTGCTTTAAGCATTTTTTTTTTTGGTAGGCTCCACACCCAATGTGGGACTTGAATTCACAACCCCATGATCAAGACTCACATGTTCTACCAAATGAGCCAGGCAGGCATGCCCTGCTTTAGGCTTTTTTATGGACTCCTGAAAAATTCTATTAGTTGAAGGACCCGTCAGTTGATTCTCTGCTCCAATAAGCTGACTTGCTAGGTTTGTCCCTAACCTCTAGGGCAGTTGTGAATAAAATGGATTCCCGAGTGACACAGTTGGTCTGTGTTTCTTTGGATGGTGGTTTACTACCTGTGCAGTCAGATTTTTCCCTTGAGACAAGCTCACTAGCATTTGTGACTTTCGGATACCTTTTTTGATAGGAGAAACTGTTCCTACTCCTCTCCAAATTCATTTCTTACTAGGAACTTGGAACCACAGAAAAAAAAACCATGATAGCCAGCATCTACCTGTGTTCAGTTTATTCTCACAACAGTCCTATGAAACAGGTGTTGTTACTCCTATATTATGGTTGAAAAAAATAAAAGCACAGGGAGGTATGTCACTTCCTCAAGGTTCTCAGGGATTCGAACCCAGGTAATTAGACCCAAATTTTTAAGGACTACACCATAAGTGAGACCGATTTAGGGATTAAATACAAGGATATGATCATAAGCCCCTAAAATTATCTAAATTGGTAAATTTTGTCCTCTAATTCTATAAAATTGGGCATAATTATATTCAATACTTATGTTTTTTAAAAGTTTTTATTTATTTTAAAGCAATCTCTACACCCAACGTGGGGCTCTAACTCATGACTCTGAGATCAAGAGTCGCACGCTCCATCTACTGTGCCAGCCAGGTGACCTGGGCATAATTATATTTAATTCAGTAATTATACAATGGTATCAATACAATGGCTACAAAAATATTTACAATCCATAAAAACAGAGTTACTTTCTGTCATTCAGTTGACCTACACAATTAACTTGTTTTCAAACTATTATATTTTTTAAGTTTTAATTTTAATTTTAAATTATTATAATAGTAAGTTGCCATGATAACTCTCATTTTAAGCAATTGTGCTTGCGTTTTTTTTTTTTTTCTTGAGAGAGAGAGAGTGTGTGCACAAGGGAGAGGGCTCCACACCTCAGCCCAATGACAGCCGGACACGGGGCTCAATCCCAAGACCCTGGGATCGTGACCTGAGCTGGAATCGAGAGTCAGATGCTCAGCCAACTCAGCTACTCAGGCGCCCCTATGCTTGCCTTCTTTAAGCTTGTCAAGTCTTTGGGAGTGGGGATGGTGGGAGGGAAAATGACCTAACCTTCTAAAAAAACCAATCAAAAGGAAACTTAAGTTGGAGTCTTTTCCGTTTGGCAAATCTCCCTGTTACAAACAGAGATATTCTAACATCTTTCATTCGCCCTAGGGCCTAACATACAATACCTCATACATTACTTCTACAAATCACAATTACTAAAGAATATAGGCCAGGCTTTGTGTAAGCCTTTAAGTCAAAGAGAAAGGACTATAGTTATGTTCACTTAACAGAGAGGAAGAAACTGAGGTTCAGAGAGTTTCAGTAATTTGTCCAGATTATATAAGTGGTAAGTTAAAGTTTGAACCTGGGGTTGTCTGATTTTGAAGTCCAAGCTCTTAGACTTAGAAACTAGGTGTAGAGATTGACTCTAAGAAATAGATGCTTAAATGTATGAAATGATTTTTTTTTAATTTTTAACGTTTATTTATTTCTGAGAGACGTAGAGACAGAGCATGAGCAGGGGAAGGGCAGAGAGAGAGGGAGACACAGATCCGAAGCAGGCTCCAGGCTCTGAGCTGTCAGCACACAGCCCGATGCAGGGCTCGAACTCACGGTCTGTGAGATCACGACCTGAGCTGAAGTCGGCCGCTCAACCAACTGAGCCACCCAGACGCCCCTGAAATGACTCTTATAATGAGGGTGTTTCTCCTGCAATTTTGAACAAATCAGACTCTTCCTTTCATCCCAAACTGCTTCTCAGTTTAATCTAAGTTATCAGATCAAAACATGAAATGGTTACACTGGGGGTCACTATCTTTTCTCCTTGACTTCAACACCGGGCCTGCTTGACACTTTCTTGCTGTGTTACAGAGCATATCACACTTTATGAATGTCACAGAATTACCAGGTTGTCATATGGAAAGCATCTCTGTGATAATGGCTGATATATGCAGAGTGGACATGGTCTCCAGTAGGCGGGGTGAGGCGATGAGAGCTAAGACGGAAGCGACAATTAGGCATTTAAGAGCATGCAAAAGCCAAATATCTTAGGTGGGATCTGCCCGTAGAATCTAAAAAAGACCCTTACAGAACAAGAGCGTTTTTTATTTTCTTGGCTTTATTTGTTCAGGTGGTGAAAATACAAGGTGTTCCCAAATAACCAAAATAACCCTTTCATCGAGAGACGGTAAGGCAAACATTTCCAATTCAGATGTCACACCTTAAGACAAATTCTGGTGGCGTAGAAAGAGCTTAGCAAATCCCGGCCAGGTGCTTTCTGGGGATGCCGTCTAGGAGACAGCATCCTGCAAAGTTAAGGTGACGTCAAAGGAAGTGGTATACGCCTTAAACGAGCAACCAATATATGGTGTCATCTTCTTTATGGCCTGAATCCAAGGGTCCAGAGTTGGAAATGGGAGTGAGCTTTCTCACATTTGTACTTAACATTCTACCCATAGAACGTTTGCTTTTTGGGGGCGCCCGGGTGGCTCAGTTGGTTAAGCCTCCGACTTTGGCTCAGGTCATGATCTCGTGATTTGTGGGTTCGAGCCCCACCTTGGGCTCTGTGCTGACAGCTTAGAGTCTGGAGCCTGCTTCGGATTCTGTGTCTCCCTCTCTCTCTCTGCCCTTGCCCCGCTTGTGCTCTCCCTCTCTCTCTCAAAAATAAATACACAGAAAAAAAAAAAAGGAATTTTTGCTTTTTGTTCCTGCAACTTGGGTTCACTGGGTTTGGAGGTCCTATTTCCCTAGGAATGCTTCTGTCAGGGAACAGACATCAATCTGGTTTCATTAAATTGGGAGCTGAGACTCCCCCTGGTCATTTTGGGTTCCTCATGCTATTCCGACAATGGCAGAAAAGGGATTTGCCATATTGGCTAGGGTGATGGGTCCTGATTATCTAGTGGAAATTAGGTCGCTGCTTCCAACAGGGGCAAGGAGAACTCTGTCCGTTCCCAGTGGATTCACCAGGGTACCTCTATGTACCCTCTATATACCCAGTAACCATCAATGTAAAATTATACCAAAGCAGTAAAGACAGGAACATGAAGGGCTTGAGTCCTGTGGAAATGAAGGTTTATATCATCCCTTCAAGCAGAGAACCTCCTCCAGTCAACATACGTGCGGAAGGAAGGAAGATGGAATAGATGATGGAAGAAGGCAGCCGTGAGTACCGTTTAGCCCTCCTGGCCACCTGCTGAGGCAGGGTCTGTAGCTACTGTGGGTATTTTACATTCATTCATGGTTTCTCTTTCTCCCCTACTTCCTTACTAACCGGCATGAGAAACCCTGGTGGTGGCTAACTTTACAGTTTAGGTTCCAGATGGAGAAATAACTGAGATGACATCGCTTGACTACAAGGTGGTTGGTAACTGATGGACTTGGTGCCTCGCCTGTGTCGCCCACCCTAATTCATTCTCTGCCCTTGTTTGCTCTATGCCATGGGAAGCTGAACTCCATGGACTGTATCACCTGGACTCATTGCTCCCTTGGGTTCTGCCAGTGGGAGGCACTGGCAAAAGACTGGCCTGCAGGGGGAGAGAGAGTTTGAGGTTTTCCTCTGCTCTGTGCTGTATTTTCTCATTTTCCGGCAGTGACTGCTTCCTTCCAAGACAACAGCTCCTGTCAGCAGCTCCTTTTCCATAGCTCAGGCTCTCACTGGGTTCACAAAACTCCCATTTCTTTCCCCTTTTCTTTTTTAATTTTTTGTTTTTTATTTATTTTTGAGTGAGAGAGAGAGAGAGAGAGAAAGAGTGCGAGTGAGGGAGGGGTAGAGAGAGAGGGAGACACAGAATCTGAAGCAGGCTCCAGGCTCAGCACAAAGCCCGATGCGGGTTTCGAACCCACCAACCGTGAGATCATGATCTGAGCTCCTGAGCTGCAGTTGGATGCTTAACGGACTAAGCCACCCAGGTGCCCCTCCCCTTGTCTTTTCAAGCAAGCTTGGTAATAACTTGCTGCTGGTGCCAGCTTCTGGTTACCTCCACCTCCCTCTTCATTTCCCCTAACTGTGCCCACATCTCATGAATAGTCCCTTCATTAAAGTTTCTTGGATCCTCTGAAACTGAGTTTCAGTTTCCTGCTGAGGCTCTGACTGGGTAGACCAACCATTTAAAGGTGAGATGCAAAATTTTCAACGTAAATCTGTTTATTATTAAAAAATAAATCAAGGGGCACCTGGATGGCTCAGTTGGTTAAGCTTCCGACTCTTGGTTTCAGCTCAGGTCATGTTCTCACAATTCGTGCAATCGAGCCCTGCATGGGGCTCTGTGCTGACGGTGCGGAGCCTGCTTGGGATTTTCTTCCTCTCTCTCTACCCCTCCCCCACTCGTACTGTCTCTGTCTCTCTCCAAATAAATAAATAAACTTAACAAAATAAAATAAATCAAGCCAGGGGCGCTTCAGCGGCTCAGTCGGTTAAAAGTCCAGCTTCGGCTTAGGTCATGGTCTCACGGTTTGTGAGTTCAAGCCCCGCGTCAGGCTCTGTGCTGACAGCTCAGAGACTGGAGCCTGCTTTGGATTCTGTGTCTCCCTCTCTCTCTCCGCCCCTCCCCACTTGCACTCTGTCTCTCTCTGTCTGTCTCTCAAACGAAAATAAATATTTTAAAAAATGGAAAAAAAAATCAAGCCGAAAGGCACAATTAGAAGGATGGGAGATGAAAGTTAAGTCATTCTTCAGGAAACATTTACTGAGTACTTACCATGTGCAAATTAGGTTTGGGAATATCGAAATTGATGTCAGCTGCCGCCCCAGCATACAAGCCAGCTGGGAGGCAGGGGAGTACACAAGTCACACAGTGTGCTAGGTGTTTTGTAATAGAACAGTTTAAGTGCTGCTGGACAAAGGAGAAGTTTACTAATTTATTTCACAACTTGAATTTATTTAACCCCCCTCCCACCAGCCTATAAAATGGCCATGGGGGGGCATATAAAATTGTAGAGAAACGCAATTATTTTTAAAAGATTATTTTCGGGGTGCCTGGGTGGCTCGGTCGGTTAAGCGTCCGACTTCGGCTCAGGTCATGATCTCGCAGCTTGTGAGTTCGAGCCCCGCATTGGCTCTGTGCTGACAGCTGGGAGCCTGGAGCTTCCTTCAGATTCTGTGTCTACCCCTCTCTCTGCCCCTCCCATGCTCATGCTCTGTCTCTGTCTCTCAATAATAAATAAAAACGTTAAAAAGTTAAAAGAAAAGATTATTTTCATAGTCTGTCTTAGGCTAGGATATTAATTCTCAGTGCAACAGGAAAAGATCGGAGGGATACCCAACAAAGTGTTCCCTGTTGTTACCTCTGGGAAATGGGAATAGGAGAAAAAAATTTCATCGTCACTTTATACCTTTCTATATCATTTCCATTTTTTTCAATTAAACATTAGATTAAAAAGCTGGTAAAGGGGCGCCTGGGGGGCTCAGTTGGTTAAGCGGCCGACTTCAGCTCAGGTCATGATCTCACGGTCTGAGTTCGAGCCCCGCATTGGGCTCTGTGCTGATGCCTCAGAGCCTGGAGCCTGCTTCAGATTCTGTATCTCCCTCTCTCTCTGCCCTTCCCCTGCTCATACTCTGTCTCTATGTCTCCCAAAAATAAATAAATGTTAAAAAAAAATTAAAAAAAAAGCTGGTAAAAACTCTATGCCATTAGATACGCAGTATAGGTGAAAGAAAGAAAGGAAATAATGCTGATGGCAGATCTCAGAAAAGAGGATATTGATTTGGGCCCTAAGGAATGAGTAGAAAGAATTCACGGAGTAGAGAAAGGGGAGAGAGAATAAAACATAATCCCAGAAACTATCTCATCCCTGTTTCAGATTGTTGTAGTACTTCCTTCACACCTGCGCCTGTAAATTAACTCATTGATAGCATCTTGTCAGAAAACAAACATATATTGAGCCCCTGCTCTTTGCCAGTGTAATAGATATCAAGGCAGCCTGAGAGAGCGCCTGTTCTCAGAGCACTTACGGTCCCAATGGGGAGTTAAGACATTCTCAGAACAGTTAGAGACAGCCCATGGTCAAGTGCCAACAGGTTTGGCCCATGATAGCGCAGGAAAAGCTGAATCCGCTGCCAACGTTTGAGTCTGGGAGACTTGGGAAGAGTGGTGCCATTTATAAAAATGGAAAGTCGGAAAAAGAACGCTGTTTTGAAAGCAGATATACCTATAGTAAAATATCACAGTCTACGGAAATTCCTGTTTGCCTATGCAAATGAGCAGGGCTGCATAAGTAATGTTGGGACTGCAGGGTGCCAGGCACTATAATAATCTCTACCTTTTACTGAATGTTGACTGGGTGCCAGGCACCGTGCAAGGCCATGTGCACGCGTCTGACTTAATCTCCCCGATAACTCCCTGAGGCCGCTGTGACCTCTGTTTTTTTCAGATGAGGAGGTGAGACTTGAAGAGGCTGGGTCACCTGCGAAGGCCTTGCGACCAGCGGGAAAGTGACAGGTTAGGATTCGAACACAAGCCTGTCCAACTCCAAATCACTATGACACGATGACACTCTGCTGTGTCATTCAGGAGGATGTAGAAGATACCAGATCTGCCCCCGGGTACAAGGAAGCGATAACTGCGGACCGGAGTGGACAGGGAAGGCCTCAGGAATAAGTTGAGTTTTGAGCCGGACCTTAAAGGATGGGTCGAATCTGAATGGAGGAGGGAACAGAGAAGATGACATTCCAGGGGGAGGCAGCCAGAAAAGGCAAAGAAGCGGGGCTGGACATTCCATCCACGGAATGGAAAGTCAAATCTAGAAAATGAGATCCGGAAGGCCTCGAATGTCCTCAAATCTACCAAGGAACCGGACTTAAAGGGATTTTATTTTGAAGGCGATGGGAGCGGGTGGAAGGAGCATATTCGGCATGCTTCAAAAGTGATCTTTGTACATGGGCTGCAGTGTTCACCGTGGACTGGAATTAGCCATCAAACCTGGATCAGACATGGTCTCGAGTGACAAGAGGAAAGATGGGAAAGAAGGAGGCGGAAGTGAGAAATGTTTTGAAGAAAAAAATAGAGATGCTTGGCAATTGATTGGATTCAGAAAGAGAGGGAAAGAAATAGACCAGAACCTAGAATTTGGTGTGTGGGTGGCCAGGGGCTTTGAGATTGGGAGCAAGGACAGACTGAGCTTGCTTTTGGTGACTGTGTTGGGGCCTTTCTCTGGGGAAGAGCAGGTAGAGGGTGGAGAGCAAAGGACAGAGGGATCATCTGAGGAAGATGAAAAGCCTGGGAAAGAGGGGGGAGAGAGGGAGGAAGGGAGGGATGGGGGGAAGAGAGAGAGGGAGAGGGACCTATCAATCAGGGCATCAAAGAGTCAAGAAAACCATTGGGGAGAGGGAGGAGGTCTCAAAACAGGCAGAGGTGATGACCAAGATCAAGTAGAACAGAGATGGGAAGAAGAATCGCAACAGGAAAGAGACCACCGGCTTTGAGAAAATCAATACGCTCTCCCAAAGTAAATCACTTGGAGCAGACTTTCACCTCAGTAAAAACTACCAAACAAGGTGACGGATGCTGGAAGAGGGCGATGAGTCTTTACCAACGCAGCTAATATTTCCTGAGCACCTTCCGCAGGCTCAGGCTCGGGCGATGGCTTGACTCTAGCCTGTTGATAAAGCCGGTATCATCAATGTCTTCTCAGCGCAGGAGACTGAAGCTCAAAGAAGTGAATTAACTCTCCCAAGGCCACATCATGGAAGCAACGGAACTAGGATTTCAAACCAGGTCTGTGTCCTTAAGGCCCCACCATTTCCACCTCACCGGTGTCTGTGCCGGAGTCTGCACTGATGGCTCCATAATTATGACAGTATGATCATCTATCTTTGAATGAGCACTTCCTGAGCACGAAGTACTATGCTAGGTAGTTTAACTATACTTATTTTATTTTCTGACACCCTTTGAAGTAGGTATACTTAATTCTATTTTGCAGATAGGGAAAGTGAAGTTCAGAGGCGTGAAGTGCCGTGACCGAAGTTATACAGCTAGAAAGTACTTGAAGGGGCTATGAATGAAGCTGTGGACTTCTATTGCCTTTCAGTAATTTTTTTTTAGGTTTTAAATGTTTATTTATTTTTGAGAGAGAGAGACAGAATCCAAAGCAACCTCCAGGCTCTGAGCTGTCAGCACAGAGCCCAATGAGGGGCTCAAACCCACAAACTGAGATCATGACCTGAGCCAAAGTTGGACACTTAACCGACTGAGCCACCCAGGCGCCCCTGCCTTTCAGGAAGGAATTTCTTGAAGAAAATTTCTTCTGGGGCCCAATAGCGCTCTGAAGCTTTAGCAGTCATTAATTGTATAAAGCCGGTATCACATACTTCCTGGGTGATTTTCAGTGGCTGGAAGGCTGAGCTCCTCTGGTGACCGACTCCCTGTGTGGCATCGGTATCACTCAAGGCGGCTCTATTGAGTTACAATGCTTTCTCTTTATCACATTCTTTCCTCACCCCAGGGGGGTTGAGGACAGTATGTGGCTTTTGAACTTGCTCTCCACCACGGATGGAGAAAGCATGAGAGTTTACCGCTGCCTTAATTGTCAGAAGTGTTCGGGCAGGATCTGGCGCTTGTGGCTGGCCAGTGCCTCTCCCTGGCAGTTCTGGTGGCCGGCGTCACTTTTCCTGTCTGAACTCGGCGGGAGGAGGCTGGCCGGGTCAGTGGAGGCATCCGCCTGGCCGTCGGGGAGCCTGTGAGACGGAGCTCGGCAGCATTACCTGTGGCTTGGGCAAGGCCCGCCGAAGCCTTGGTCTTAGTGACAGCAGCCTGGGTGGGGAGGGGGGCACGGAGATCTGTCTGCGGAGTTCCGGGCAGAAATGAGCAAGGACTCCCCCCACCCTGGTTGGTAGGCCAGAGCCAGGAGGGGGTATTAGGCCAAGCGCCTCTCTTCCCCTTGGTCGTTAGTCAGAGGGCCTCGAGGTGGGGGGAACGCCAGCCTTCCTGATCTGCTCGAATTTCGGGCCCCCTGCTGTATGACGGAGTGATTCTCTCTGTACATAATCAGCTGCAGATTTTTCTCAAGGTGAAAACAATTAGGCCTTCGTCCCCTCCTCCCGCTACTGCTGGAAAGAAAAGAAACACGGAAGGGAAGCCGGCCCTGCTTCCACCGAGGTCAGCCAGGGGGCCCTGGCCCGTTCCTGTAATCGGCTCCCCCCCCCAGTCCCACCTGTCACCAGTTGTCGTGGTGTCAGGAATCCTGGTGTCCCTCAGGGCTGAGGCAGTAGAAGAGGGTTGGAGCTGCCTTCTACGTTTCCCTTCAGAACAAGAGAGAGGGCATCTCCCCCTGCCCCGGGCAGGGAGTGAGCCGGGACTGGGCAGCTGAGCTGTTCCAGCTTCTCTCTGGAAGATTCAGAGCCAGGCAGGAGAGAACTCTTTTTTCTTTTTTTTTTTTTAATGTTTTATATTTGAGAGAGAGAGAGAGAGACAGAGAGAGAGCAGGGAGGTGCAAAGAGATGGAGACGGAATCTGAAACAGGCTCCAGGCTCCGAGCTGTCAGCACAGAGCCTGACACAGGACTCGGACTCAACGAGCAGTGAGATCATGACCTGAGCCAAAGTCAGACGCTTAACCGCTTAACCGACTGAGCCACCCAGGCGCCACTCTTGTTAACAGTTCCCTCATTCTTGTTAACAGCTATAGCAAGCTGTCTGTTAGGAGTTCTTGGTTCCTGTGAGCCTAGGGCAGAGAGCCCTGTGGCTGTGGGAGGGGCGGGGCTGGGAGAGGTAGCGAAGGAGCAAGTAGAAAGGTGCTCGGGAGGCCTGGGTGGCTCAGTCGGTCGAGGGTCTGACTTCGGCTCAGGTCATGATCTCACGGTTTGTGGGTTCGAGCCTGAAGCTGGGCTCTGCTCTGACAGCTCCGAGCCTGGAGACTGCTTCAGATTCTCACTGCCCCTCCCCCGCTGGCGCTCTGTCTTTCTCTGTCTCTCAAAAAATGAATACACATTAAAAACAAATTAAGAAAGGTGCCATTGTCACAACAGAGGAGAGGAGGATACTCTGACAACCGACAACTCTACAATAGAAGTCAGGGAAGACTGCTTGGACGAAGAGACTTTTGGAAAAGGGAAACAATCTCCTGATAAAATGTTTAAAGGTAAAGGGGCATCTGGCTAGTTCAGCTGCTAGAACATGCAACTCTTGATCTCAGCGTCCTGAGTTCAAACCCCGTGCTCAGCATGGAGCCCACTTAATTAAAAAAAAAAAGTGTTTAAAGATAAAGGGTAAAAACTGAAAATAGAAGCTTCTGATGATCCCCTACCACCTTCCGTGGTGGTAACAGTTGCTAGTTTAGTGTTCTATGCTTTTTAAGGAATTTTCCGTATGTAGCCAAGTGTAAATACATATATATGGCGCTCCTTTTAAGAAATGGGACTGTATTATGGATGTGTTCTGCTGGTTACTTTTTTTCACTTCACAATATATCCAGTGCTTTTTTTTTTTTTTTTTTCATGTCACTAGAGAGAGCTTTGCCTCATTCTTTCTGAAGGCTGGGTGTGGTAGGAGGAAGCCATTTTTGAAAAGACAGCCTGGAGAATGAGTAGCGGTTCTCTGAGGAGCAGAGTCCTGGCAAATAAAAACAATGTAGATCTCCTTAACTATATACTCTCACCATCTCCCTGCCTCCTGTTTTCTGGCCCGTCTCCTCTCCAGACTTCCACCTTTCCCTTCCCTAATGTGCAAAGCGATCCAACTCTCTTTGTCTTGGCCCTAGCCCTGGGGAGATTCGTTCTTCAGGCCGAAGCAACTTATTAAGTATTTTCCTAAACGAAGAGCCATCGACCTGGAGAAAAATTATGCCATTTTGTCTGTTCCCCTAACAGACAAAAGTAGCTGCAGGCTGTTGTGGTTTTAAATAGCAATTAAGAGGGGGAAAAAAATCTGTTCCACACGTGAGGCACCTGCGAGTTCATAAATGGCGGTTGTTTGTTACTATTATTATTTTACAGGTGCTGATGGATGAACTAGCTGCTACAGGACACCCCCCCCCCTTCATCCTGCGGCACCCACCTCTTGGGTGGCAGCTTCGAAGGGCCGGGATGGTGTTTTATTTTCGTACTCCCCGCTCTCAGCACAGGACCTGGCACAGGGCAGACGTGCAGGAAACGAGTGTTGAGTTGAACAAGGGCTAGCGCATGCTGCTCTGAGCAGACACTGGGTCGCGGACGCTGTGCGCCTGCTGGGATCTGAACCCCAGTGTGCTTTAGAACAGGAGAGCTAAAAATCAAAAGAAGACTTCTGGCCCCGGGAAGCTTCACCGTCCAGCTGGGCCCCTTGAACTGTCATAACATATCATTAAACTAAAATATCGATAGTCCCTGGATTGGCACTATCTTTGTTTTGTTTTTCTGTTCTTTGTTTTGTCTTTTGGGGGAGGGGATAAGCTTCCCCCGCACCCCCGCCCCGCTTTAGATACAAAATAGACACAGTAATGTGCACAAACCTTAAATGAACAACTGCATGGATTTTTATACATGTATATGGCTTTAGAACCGCCACTCAAAAAAAAAAAAAAAAAACACCACTATACAAAAAGCGTTTCTAACACCCTAGCAGGCTCCCTTGCCTCCCTTTCAGGTACGCCCCCTCCCACAATAGAAACCACTATTTTTTGACCTGTATCACCGTCAACCAGTCACACCCGGTTTTGAGATTTTTATAAATGGAATGACACGGTATGTATTCTTTTAGGTCTGGCTTTTCTTATTCAACATTGTACCTGTAAGATTCATCCATATCAGTACTTAATTCTTTCAGTGCACATGGTGTAGTATTGTATTGAATGAACCTATAACAATGGACTTGGGTTGGTTTCCCGCTTTTGGCTCTTCTGAAAAGCGCTGTTATGAACATTTTTTTACACCTCTTTTGGTGGAACTAAGCACCAATTTCTCTTGGCTCTATGGTATATGCGAGTACAATCGCTCGGTCATAAAGGATACATATGGTTCATTTTAGCGAATACTGACTGTTTTCCAAAGCGGTCGGCCATTTCCCCTCCTGGCAGTGGTATATGGGATTTCCATTTGTTCTACATCCTCGCTACTACTTGGTAACTGTCAATCCTTTTAATTTCAGCCATTCTGGTTGATGTGTGGTGACCTCTCACTCTTTTCCTGTCTGTATCCTAATAAGTAATGATGTTGTTTCACATGCTTATTTCATGGGCTTATGGCCTTTTCCAAGATTCTGTTCAACCTCGATCCTCTCACCCAGAGATGTCCCCCACGGGGGCTGATGACTATCCTTGTGTGGGTCACACGCGCGTGCTGGCTCCAGAGAGCCTGTTCCCAAACCCCCCACCCACATATTGGACTGGCTCTTTGACGCCTCTAACAGGATGACTCACGTGCCTCTCATGATCAACATCCCAAACTGAACTCTCTTTATTTATTTTTGAGACAGAGAGAGACAGAGCATGAGTGGGGGAGGGGCAGAGAGAGAGGGAGACACAGAATCCGAAACAGGCTCCAGGCTCCGAGCTGTCAGCACAGAGCCCGACGCAGGGCTAGAACTCAGACCGCGAGATCATGCCCTGAGCCGAAGTCGGACGCTCAACCGACTGAGCCACCCAGGCGCCCCTGAACTCTCTTTAGTCCCAGATCCAGTTTCCTTCCTTTCTGCTCAGGCCCACTCATACTCTGGCCCATCGTCTTCATGCTAACTGTCCCCGTTAAGGTTCAGGCCAAGGGGCACTTGGGTAGCTCAGGTGGAGGATCCTACTCTTTTTTTTTTTTTTTAATGTTTATTTTTAAGAGAGAGCAAGAGTGGTAGGGGCAGAAAGAGAGGAAAACAGAGGATCAGAAGTGCTGACAGCAGAGAGCCCAGTGCGGGGCTCGAACTCACAAACCTTGAGATCGTGCCCTGAGCCAAAGTCAGATGCTTAACCAACTGAGCCACCCAGGTGCCCTGAGAGTTAGACTCTTGATTTCAGCTCAGGTCATGATCCCAGGGTCATGGGATTGAGGTTTGTGTTGGGCTCGCTCTGAGCGTAGAGTCTGCTTAAGATTCTCTCTGCCCTTCTCCCTCACTTGTTCTCTCTCTCAAAAAAAAAAAAAAAAAAAAAAAAAGGTTCAGACCACAGTCTCAAGAAATTTGCATGACATGTTTCCTTTTCTCAGCCCACGCCCCTCCTCCTGCCCCAAGACCTCCTCTCAAGTTTCAGCTTGCGGGCACTTCCTCTGGGTTCGGTGTTTCCTACGTGCCCCTCCAGTGCCAGTTCCTTCCCTTTGTGTCATTTACCACACTGGGCTGTAATTACCAGTATCATTGCCTGAATCTCTGGATCAAACATCTGCAGTTTCGCTTACGAAGCAGAACTTCCCTGCTTCTCGGTACGTCAGTGGCCTGGGGGGCCATCCGCCCATTCTCGATTCGTGCGGTCCAGGTGGGGCTCCACAGAGGGGCGTGTATATCACCCAGGCCTGGCAAGTCCGCACGTTCCATCCTTCAGCCCCATTTCTGGCTCTTTCCATGGAATCGAGGTAGTTGATGGGAGCCCATCTTAGGATTCTTACTGGAACAACTGGGAAAGAAACCTTCTTTTCCTGAGGGGGTTACTCACAGGCCAAGAGGAAAAGAGCCAGTGAGAAAGAAAAGAGACGAGAGGAAAGAACCAAGCAGAAAGCCCGCCTGAGAGCGGAGGAAACCCGGAGGAGAGCAAGGTCAAGGTAGGGAGAGATGGACTCGCACTGACATTTTGGAGCCCCTGGAGCCACCAGCCTGAAGCCCATCCCACCACTTGACTTTTCAAGTAAATTCCCCTTTGCCGAAGCCCGTTCGAATTGCTTTCAATCACTTGCGACCGAAAACGTGCCAATTAATATACTCCCTCACTAGACTGCAAACTTTATGAAGGCAGGAGGGACTGGCACGTCATAGGATTTCAGCAATAGGAGTTCACGGAAGGAAAGATGGAAGGGTTCCTCCTCTTCCCTTCGCTGGGTCCTTCCTTCCCGCTCTCCCTGCCAGCCTATGCTCCAGGCCGCCATCCTCAGGCGCCCCCTCGCTGGTCCGAGGGTGGTTCGCACGTTCTCAACCAGGGATCCCCGATTCCTCGTTAAGCTCACCTGCCTGTCCCACTCAAGGTTCCGCCGGGTATTCTTAAGCTCACTGTCTCCCAGAGTTTCTTTCTTGGCCAATCCAACCAGCCGCCTGTTCCATGTGGGAGATCTGTCTTCCATGTTACTGGAACACACAGATTCTACAAAAAAGCACCCCTCCACAGTCCCTTTTGCATTTTTAGTACATTGATGGATTTTCTAATTATCTTCATTTCGCTTTATGTCAAACTAAAGAGTAGCAGTTGCTAAAAGCACCAGTTCGGGAGGCCGACTCCAGGGTTCAAATCCCAGCCCTTCCACTTACCAGCTGTGTGACTTTCAGGAAGTTACTTCACCTCCTTGTGCCTCACTTTCCTCCTACGTAAAATGAAAACGGGAGTGGTACCCACGTTATACTCTTGCTGTGAACGTTAAATGAGTTGATGAACATAAAAACACTTGTTTACGCTGGGCGGGGGGAAATACCACATGGGACATTTCGCAAAGGAAGTGAAAGCAAGGCCGGGTTTCCAGGTGACTATAGATGGCTTTATCGGTGGTGGGAAATCCAGGCTGAGCGTCTTACCGGCAACTCCTTTGTTTTCTGTAGCTTGTCTGTAATGTGTTCCTAATCTCACACTGAGATTACTAATGAAATTATTTCAAGTGTTTGGCATCTCGCTGGGGTTTGAGAGTCAGAGTGGACGCCAAGTGGGCTACCCAAAACGAGACAATCGTGGTGTTTGTTGCAAAATCTTGGGAGATTGCATTGTTGACACTGAACAGGGTTCGTATTTCCTGTACATAACAAGGGAGGGTCACTGACTGTGATTCCAGCATACATGCGCACCCGTGTCACAGAGAAGGTTCGGGAAGTCCTTCAGCCACTACCTACCTCTGGGACATAGTCCAACAGTGCTGTTTGGAGAGGATGGGCTTTGTGGTCGGTCCCATCTCTGCCTCTTGCTTGCTTGTGTGAACTTAAAGTAGTAATTTATCTGCTCCGAGCCTCGTCGGCCTCTTCTGAAGAAATGGATAAAGTAATTGCTCCTCAGATCGCCTCATGGCACAGCCCAAGGGGGGCCAATCACGACATAGCCTATACTGATGGCCCCTGCCGTATAAGGTGGCCGTGAGGGTCACACGAGCTGGTGTCTGTACGGCAGTGAGCTCAGTGGGCAGGCAGAACGCGCTCGGTAAATATGAGTTGCTATTATTAGTTATAGTACGTGCAGAAGGACTTCTGATAATCATCATAACAGCAGCAGAGTGCACAGTCAGGCAAATTAATGAGAAAAGCTTTCGGAGGAGATTCAAAGGTTTTAACTGGAATCGAGAGGTAGGGAGGAATCTATTTTGGCAAAGAAGATGGGGGGTGAGTGTTTCAGGAAGGAAGAAGAGGGAACAGGTGTCTGTGTGACCAAAATGAGATACTTGGACGCAGCTCAGGCCTGTCCTCAGGGCACTGTTGGGCCCCTGCCAGCAGTGGGGAATCCCAGAAGCTTCTCAGGCTTGGCCGTGGAAGGAAACAGACATCTCCCATGGAGAGAAAGGGAAGAAGTCACAGAGCTGTTGTCTGGTGGTGCCTGAAACTGGGGCCACACCAGCCAGGAGACAGATTTCTAAGGGGGCAAGGGGGCTGGCCGGGTAATGGCTTGAGGGTCAGCTCAGGACGCTCTGGCCATGTAGGCGGCTGGGCTGGAGGCTTTTTCTCTCCCTTCCAAGTTCGCAGGGCTAGTTCAGCGACTTCTTCCCAGATGTTCAAAGTCCCTCTCTCCTTATATGCCACCTTTTGGGGTCCTCTCCACGGAAGGAGGGAGAGCGCTATGCGGGAAAGACCGAAGCAACCTATGAGAGTTTTAAAACCGATCTGAGCTTCCAAAAGGACCTCATGGGACCGTGGGAAAGACAGCCAGACCAGGCTGTGCTGCTTTCTTGTCGGGTCCCCTATCCCCTGTCCCTCCAACCCCACGCTTCCCTCTGTTCGGGGGCTGACTTGTTTTGATGCTTTGGCAGACTCCTTTACCTTCTGGCTTCTCGCTGGGCTCGGCCGTTGGTGAGTCTGTGGATGAGAGACAAGCAGAGAGAGAAGTCGGGGTATTTCTCCCCCTGGCTCCCCCCACAGGCCAATGTGACTGAGAGTCCCTGTTCTTCTTGAGGAGGTCGCTTTTCCAAGGCTCGCTCTCTCCTGGTTCAGGGGACTATCTTCTCTGTCCATCAGGCCTAGGGGTGATGATAGCTCCTCAGTTGTCACTAGCCCCTGGTCCCCACACCATCTCCTGTGGGCCTCCTATACCACCAAACCATTAGATAGAAACCCTCTTCAAATTACTCATATTTGGGGCGCCTGGGTGGCTCAGTCAGTTACACGTCCGACTTCGGCTCAGGTCATGATCTCATGGTTTGTGAGTTTGAGCCCGGCGTCGGGCTCTGTGCTGATGGCTCAGAGCCTGGAGCCTGCTTCCGATTCTGTGTCTCTGTCTCACTTCGTCCCTCCTCTGCTTTTGCGCGCTCTCTCTCTCTCTATCTCAAAGTAAATAAATAAACATGAAAAAAATTCAAGTTACTCTAATTTGACCGTTCCATCTGTTTTCAGCTGGGACTCTGATGGAGACATTTGCCAAATAAGGATTCTTTTGGTGGACTTCAGGGAGAGAGAGAGAGAGAATGTGAATTATTGCCTTGTGTGCCTAAAGCCTGAGGTATAGACTTTAGACATACGTGTTCGAGCATTTAGGCAAGAGCTCCGAGTGTGCAGGCTTCAGCCCCATCCCACCCTCCAGCTCTATTTCTTTTGTATCTGCTTTGCACCCTGCCTGTTCTCTGCCAAGCAGCCCCCAGCAGTCCCAAGCTTTTCTCCACCTGATGGCAAGTCCAAAGACAGGTTCATCTGTTTCCCAATGGATTCAACCAAGTTCCAGGAATCTCGCTGACTCGGCATGGGTTACAAGTCTAATCTCAAACCATTCCCCGTAACCGGAGGGATGGAATAAGGAACTTGCCAGACCCGAGTCATGTATCCGCCCCTGAAGCTTGAAATAGAGGTGTCAACCCCACCCAAACCACGTGGTCTGAGAGTGGGGGAGGGCTGCTTCCAAAAGAAAGTGAAGGTACTCTAACCAAAAAAAGTAGGCATGGCTGCTCAGGAGGCAAAACTACACGAGTCTACTCTGCCTGGCTGTGTGAATTTGGATGCATGACCTAACTCCTGGAGCTTGGGTGTCCTCTCCTCCCAGAGCACTGAGAGTAGCTAAAGGATATTGGGCAGTTATTGTACGTGAGGCCCTAGACTCAGGATTTTAGATGAAGTTTTTCGGCAGGTACCATTATTTCCCCCGCCGTCTCGATGAGCAAACCAAGAGTCAGAAAAGTAAAGTAGCTTTTCCAGGATCACAAAAGCCTAGATGTAGCTAACATTTGAACCCAGATTTGTCCGACATGAGAGCACGCACCGTTATAACAGACTGCCTCTCATTTTGGAGCCCAGCTTGCAGGGGTGTTGGAGGATTAAAAGAGATAAGATAAAATTAATGTATCCGACACTTACTATACTCTTACTGAGGCTCTACAATATTCCATTTTTTTAAATACAGTGTTTTATTTTTTTTAATTAATGTTTATTTATTTTTGAGATAGAGTACAAATGGGGGAGGGACAGAGAGAGAGGGAGACACAGAATCCGAAGCAGGCTCCAGGCCCTGAGCTGTCAGCACAGAGCCCGATGCGGGGCTCGAACCCACAGACCGTGAGATCATGACCTGAGCTAAAGTCAGATGCTTAACCGACTGAGCCACCCAGGTGCCCCTCTACAATATTTCATATTCAGATTCCTTGCCACAGCTCTCTCAGCCCTGAAAGCAACTAGCACAGCCACTGGCTGGGTAGGAACTCAGTGGCTTCTTGCTCCTCCTCCTTCCTGCCTTTTCTTTTCATGTTGGTTCAAGTATCTCTTCGGTGTCGACCATTCATGGTTCTCTGATGTCGTGCAGGGTCTCTGAGCTATTTCCCCTATTGCCCAGAAGCTGAGAACTAGGCTCAGGACCCTGAAGACACCAGAGAAGTCCCGATAGGGGGACGGGGCCCAATCAGACAAAAGCAGGAGGGAAAACAGACATAGGGACGTGCTGTGATTAACGTCACCACATCAGTGTTTTTCCCCTGAGCAGCTTTGGACACTTCTCTGGAGGACTGGGGTTTCCCTCTATAGGGGAAGTGAGAGGCAGAGGCGTGACGAGTTCAAGGTTTGCCAGCTAGCTGGTGTGAGGACCAGACACACAGTCTGGTTTGCCCTCCAATGCCCCGCAGTGCTTCTTTCCTGAGGGTGGTTGTCCATTATCTCCTACTCTTCCTTTATTCCCTTTGTCCAGTCAGGCTCCAGGACCTGGCGATTCCCCCAGAGGACTGTTGTTCCCTGAGAGATTGTTTGTTGAGAACTTGGGTTGAGTTTTCTCCATTGGGATTGAGGGTAGAGGCTGTATCTTTCATTTTTTCTGTTTCTAGCAACCGCTGCGTGTTTAATTGAACTTAATAATAGCGATGATTTATTCAAAGCCTCCCATGAACCAATTTACCATCAAATTTAATCCTCACAACCACCTTGTGTTATAGCTCCTGCTTTTTTTTAAAAGTTTATTTAGGGGCGCCTGGGTGGCTCAGTCGGTTAAGTGGCCGACTTCAGCTCAGGTCATGATCTCGCGGTCTGTGGGTTCGAGCCCCGCGTCGGGCTCTGTGCTGACGGCTCGGAACCTGGAGCCTGCTTCGGATTCTGCATCTGCCTCTCTCTCTCTCTGCCCTTCCCCTGCTCACGCTCTGTCTCTCAAGAATAAATAAACGTTTAAAAAACAAAAGTTTATTTATTTTGAGGGGGGGCAGGGGCAGAGAGAAGCAGACGGAGAATTCCAACCAGGCTCTACACTGTCAGCGTGGAGCCTGATAGGGGGCTCAGACTCACAAACTGTGAGATCATGACCGGAGCCCAGACCAAGAGTCAGACACTTAATGGACTGAGCCACCCAGGCGCCCCAGTCGCTGTTTTCATTCCTATTTTACAGACGAGTCAAGTGTGGCTCTGAGATGTTAAGTGACTTGCCTAGGGTCATAAGACTAGCAAATAGCTGAATGGTAAGCTAGTAAGTAGCTCGGACCTCTCTCTTGAACTCTAGACTCACAGGTCCCAACTGCCTGTTTGACACATCTGCTTGAATGTCCAATGGGCATCTGAGAATTAACATGGCCAAGACTGAGTTCCTGACGTCCGCTCCCTCCTATCTGCTCAGCTAACTGCAACTACGTCTTTCAATTGCTCAGGACAAAAGCGTTGAGTTGTCTTTAACTTCTTTCTCGTACGTCGTAGCTCTAATCTATCAACACATTCTGTCAGCTCTTCCTTCAAAATACCTACAGAATTGACCACCTCTCACTCTCTCTACTGCTCCTTTTCTGGTACAACCCATCATCATCAGGTGTCCCTGCTTCTGCCTTTGCTTTCTTGAACCTATTCTCACAGATTCAGATGCCACCCCTCTGCTCAAAACCCTTCAGTGGGGAAGGTGATGAGTAAAAGCCAAAGTCCTTACTCTGAGCTATGGGGTGTTATCTGAGCTAGTTTCCTGAGACTTCTCTTGACTCATTTGCAGTCTCCCCTCCCCACCATCACTCTCCTACACCTGCTTTTCCTCAGCCCATGCGTTCTTTTTTTTTTTTAATGTTCATTTTATTTTCAAGAGAGAGAGAGAAAGAGAGACAGAGCGTGAGTGGGGGAGGGGCAGAGAGAGGGAACACAGAATCCGAGGCAGGCTCCAGGCTCTGAGCCATCAGCACACAGCCTGATGCGGGGCTCGAACTCACAGACCGTGAGATCATGACCTGAGCCGTAGTTGGCCACTTAACCGACTGAGCCACCCAGGCGCCCCGCAGCCCGTGCATTCTCACTTCACAGCCTTTGCTCGTACTGGTCACCCTGCCTGAAGGAATCTCTAACCCCAAATTCTCACATGACTTGCTTCCGGATCTCTTCTAGGTCTTTCCTCCAATGCCATCTTCCAGGTAGGGCTTTTCCTGGACACTCTATCCAGAATTTCACACCCTCCAATGAGATCTCCTGTTCTCCTTCCCTATGTTTTTTTTTTTTTTCCTCCTTAGGACTTACCATCATCTAAGATAATATATATCCTGGTTTGTTGGCAGTCTTCCCACTAAAATATATGCTCCATTATACCAAGGTTTTGGTCACTTTTTTCCACTGTTGACCCTTCAGCTCCTTTAGCAATGCCTGGCGCATACTGGGTGCTTAAATATTTGTTGAACAAATGTATGAATGAATGGATATTGAGGGAGAAATGAGGTCTGTTGACTTACTCCATCGCTCCATGCTACCTCTCCAAACTCAACATCTCTGTGATATACAACCAGCTATTGGATGGAATTCATACTAGGTTGGGGTTCTTGGGGAGTCAATTAAATAGCACCCTCCATGCTTCAAAAGGTTCGGAGTCACTTGAGCAATCAGATGAGGGAATAAGCATATGGAAACCAAAGCAGCAGTATCGATAAAGCTGATATTGGGGTTTGTCTGTGGATAGGTGCTTCCTACTAGTGACCCCAGAATTGGGCCAACGTAACCACCCACTCACAGGCAATGGCTGATACTGCAAAATTTAAGGCATAGAGAAATACAGAGAATGCCTCCTCCAGGAAGAGAGGAGTGTACAGAGTTGCGTATATCAGTTCTTTATTCCAAACCCGCAGGTCAATTACACAGCTTCTCTCTTTTAGGGGAGGAGTGAGTTGCAGGCAGAGAGAAGTCAAGCGTCTGACACTGACGGATGCCTTTCCCCTGGAGGGGAAACATTAGGAGGAGGCGATGAGTATTTCACATGTAACAATCCCCAACTTAAAAAAAATAGGAAAAATAGCTTTATTGATATACAATTCACTCTTCTAAAGCGTACAAGTCGGTGGTTTCTGGCATGTTCACAGATTCGTGCCACCATCACCACCCTCTAACTTCAGAATATTTTCATCGCTCCCAAAGAGACGCCATACTCACTACCAGTCACTCCCCAACCCCCTCCGACCCTTGGCAGCCACCGATCTACTTTCTGTTTCTATGGCTTTGACTATTCTGGTCATTTCATATAAACGGAATCATAAAAGATGTGATTTTTGTGACTGGTTTGTTTCCTTTAGCTCAATGTCTTTAATGTTCATTCATTTTGTATCATGTGTCAGTACTTCATTCCTTTGTATTACCAAATAATATTCTATTGTATGCACATGCCACATTTTATTTATCTGTTATTTAGCTGATGGACATTTGAGTTGTTTCTACTTTTGGCTATTGTGAATACTGCTGCTATTAACATTCATATACACATTTTTTTAAATTATTTTTTTAACGTTTATTTATTTTTGAGAGACATAGAGACAGAGCATGAGCAGAGCAAGGGCAGAGAGAGAGAGGCAGACGCAGAATCCGAAGCAGGCTCCAGGCTCCGAGTCATCAGCATAGAGCCCGACGCGGGGCTCGAACTCACAGACTGTGAGATCATGACCTGAGCCGAAGTTGGCCGCTTAACCAACTGAGCCACCCAGGCGCCCCAATATACACATTTTTGTGTGGTTATGTTTTAATTTCTTCTGGTTATATACCTAGGTGTAACATTTTGAGGAGATGCTAAATTATTTTCCAAAATGGCCGCACTGTTTCACATTCTCACCAACAGTGCACGAGATGTATGAAGGCTCTAATTTGTTCACATCTTCACTCACGTTTGTTAGTCTTTTTTTTTTTTTTTTTAATTGTAGCCATCTTAGTGGGTATGAAGTGGTATCTATCTCATTGTAATTTCGATTCTGAGCATCTCATTGGCCATTTGTGTATCTCCTCTGGAGAAATGTCTTTTCAAATTCTTTGCCCATTTTTAAATTGAACTATTTGTCTTTTTATCGTTGAGTTTTAAGAATTCTTTATGTATTTTAAATACAAGTTCTCTTATTTGGTGTATGATTTGCAAGTGTTTTTGCCCATTCTGTGGGGCGTCTTTTCACCATCAAGAGATAGTGTCCATTGAAACACAAAAATAGCTTTTAATGTTTAGAAAGTCCAATTTATCCAATTTTTTTCTTTTGTTGCTCATTCTTTTGGTTTCATATCTAAGAAATTATTACCTGATCCAATGTCACAAGGGCTTACTCCCATTTTTTTAAATGAGTTTTTGGTTTTAGCTCTTACATTTAGGTCTATGATGCATTTTTTTTTTTCCTATGATGCATTTTGAATTAAATCGTTTGTGTGGTGGGAGTAGCGGCCCAACTTCGTTCTTTTACATGTGGGTATCCAGTTGTTGTCTTCACATTTTTTTGTCTAAAATTAATTGACCAGAAATATAAGAGTTTATTTCCAGACTCTCATTTCTATTCCACTAATCTGTATGTTTATTTTTATATCAGTACCACGCATTATTTTGGCTATGTAATAGGCTCTATACACTGTGAAAAAAATTTTTGGCTATTCCGTGTCTCTCGCATTTCCATACAAATTTTAGGCTCGGCTTGTCGATTTCTACAAAAAAAGCCAGCTGAGATCTCGACGAGCATTGCTTTGGGGACGTCGATCGGTTTGGGAGCCATTATCATCTTACTCGTCACAGCGCTCTGTTTATTCCAATCCAAGGACATAAGATTCGCCCCACCCCGATTTACCTGTATTTAGTTTTTCTTTAAATTTCTTTCAACAGGGTTTTATGGTTTTCAGTGTACAAGTTTTGTTTGTACTTCTTTTGTTAAATTTATTCCTCAGTATAATATTCTTCCTGTTGCTGTTATAAATCAAATTATTTTCTCAATGTCTAGATTGTTCGGTGCTCGTCATTATGGGCTGAATGCTTATGTCCCTATAGAATTCATGTTGAAATCCTAAGATCCAATGAGGTGGTATTAGGAAGGGGGGGCCCTTTTGGGGGGTGATTAAGTTCCACCCTCATGAATGGGATTAGAGCCCGTATGAAAGGGACCCCAAAGAAAATCGCCATCTTCGAGCTGGGAGAGGGCTTTTACCAGAACCCAAATATGGTGATGCAACCCTGATTTCAGACTTCCAGCCTCCAGAACTGTGAGAAAGACATTTCTAGTTTTCGTGTCACTCCGTCTATGGCATTCTATCACTGCAGCGTGGATGGATGAAGACACCAGTATATAGAAATTCAATTGATTTTTGTGTATTCATCTTGTATCCTGAAAACTTGGTGAAATTATTTTCAGTTCTAATTGTGTGTGTGTGTGTGTGTGTGTGTGTGTGTGTGCATGTTCCGTAGGATGTTCTATATGTAAGATCATGTTACCTGCAAATAGAAATAGTTTTACTTCTTCCCTTTGAATCGAAGTGCCTGATCTTCCACTCTTATCCTGTCTTTCTGCTCACACATAGCCTTTAGGCTAAGCCCCCTAGTGCTCTGCTTTTAATTTGGAGAGGAATTTGGAGACCTATGTCCGAGCCAGGTCTGGCTGCTGATCCATTCCGTTTCTTTAGGCACAAAATTCTTTGAAGAAATGACAAATTAAAATGAAATTATAAGGGTGCCCGGGTGGCTCAGCCAGTTAAGCGGCCTATATTGGCTCAGGTCATGATCTCACGGCTTGTGAGTTCGAGTCTCGCGTCGGGCTCTGTGCTGACAGCTCGGAGCCTGGAGCCTCCTTCGGATTCTGTGTCTCCCTCTTCTGCCCCTACCTGACTCCTGCTCTGTCTCTCTCTGTCTCTGAAAAATAAATAAAAATGTTTTTAACATTTTAACATTTTTATTTATTTTTCAGAGACAGAGAGAGACAGAGCACGAGCAGGGGAGGGATAGAGAGCATGGGAGACACAGAATCCGAAGCAGGCCCCAGACTCTGAGCTGTCAGCACAGAGCCTGATGTGGGGCTGGAACTCAGAAACTGGGAGTCATGACCCGAGCCAAAGTCGGATGCTTAACTGACTGAGCCACCCAGGCACCCCAATAAATGTTTAAAAAATTAAAAATAAAATGAAAATATATATGAAAAGTGTAAGTTTTCCTCCCTGCATCTATTACATACCAGGCCCTGTATTCAGCAAGGCCATCACGATGTCCATGTCAGAGGGCGCCCATCATACAGAAGGCAATGTGAGTAACGCCCCCTTGAGGTGTGTGGCAAGATTGTCCTGATACTAAATGCTTATGTTTAATCCTCCCCATTGTGCCAGTAATACTGGATTACTAAGTGTTACTGGATTAGTAACACTGATGTTACTAATACCATTGTAGACATGAGAAAACTGGGGTTCAGAGGAGCTAAGTGATTTACTCAAGGTCCTATAACTGGTAAATCTCAGTGTCTAGCTTTGAACCCAAGTCTTTCTTTCTTTTTTTTTTTTAATTTTTTTAATGTTATTTATTTTTGAGAGAGAGAGAGACAGAGCATGAGTGGGGGAGGGGTAGAGAGAGAGGGAGACACAGAATCTGAAGCAGGCTCCAGGTTCTGAGCTGTCAGCACAGAGCCCGACGGTGGGACTCGAACTCACAGACCGCAAGATCATGACCAGAGCTCAAGTCGGACGCTCAACCGACTGAGCCACCCAGGCGCCCCAGAACCCAAGTCTTTCTGATGCCATTATATCAAACTCTTTTGAGAAATATTATTCGAAAATTAAAAAATTGGAAAAAGCAATACATGTACATGGCAAAGAATTTAACATTATAAAAAGATACAGCGAAATAGTTCTCCTTCCTATTGTCACGAGCCTCAGTCTCTCCTTCCCTAGAGGCTGTCGTTATTATTAGTTTCTGCTGTTTCCTTCTGATTATATATCTAAAAACTTATGTCTCCAGTTATACAGATCCTTATTTAAGAAGCATATGCTCACACTTATTGACTCTTCCATATCTTTTTTTTAACTTAACAAATCTCGAAAATCATTCTATAGCAGCACGTACTAATCCTCTTATTTTTTTTTAAGTTCATTTATTTATTTATTTGTAAGTGATCTCTACACCCAACGTGGGGCTTGAACTCACGACCCTGAGATTAAGAGACGCATGCTCTTCTGGGGGCACCTGGATGGCTCAGTTGGTTAAGCGTCCGATCTTAGGGTCTGTAAGTTTGAGTCCCGCATCTGACTCTGTGCTGACAGCGTGGAGTCTGGAGCCTGCTTTGAATTCTGTGTCTCCATCTCTCTCTGCCCTTCCCCCACTCATGCTCTGTCTGTCTGTCTGTCTCTCTCTCTCTTTCTCAAATATAAATAGAGAAAAAATATATATTTAAAAAATAGAGTCACATGCTCTTCCGACTGAGCCAATCAGGTGCATTAAAATTTTTTTTAATGTTTATTTTTGATAGAGAATCAGAGCATGAGTGAGGGAGGGTCAGAGAGACAGAGGGAGACACAGAATCCAAAGCAGGCTCGAGGCTCTGAGCTGTCAGCATGGAGCCCAATGTGGGGCTCGAACTCATGAACCGTGAGATCATGACCTGAGCTGAAGTTGGACGCTCAACCGACTGGGGCGCCTGGGCGGCTCTCATTTTTCAAACAGCTATATACTATTCCATTTTGTCCAAACGTTCCCACACAGAGGGATATTTAGATTGTCCCAGTCTTTCACTGTTACTAGCAATTCTGCAGCAGATATCCTTGCAAGAATTTATTTGTACATGTCAATTACTTTGGAAATACATTAAAAAGTGAAAGGAACCATACAAAGACCAGGGTTTTCATGGTGGGGACGATTGCGGTCGGTCGTCTTCCTGCAATGCCGTCTTCTACTTCCTCGAAGCCCAAGTCCTGCCCATCAGCGCTTTCTAGCGGAGAGGAAAGCTCTCCCACACTTGCTCTAGCAGTTGGAATAGAGCATCTCCCAGGATCGTCTGGCTTGCAGTGGACAGCACCGTCCGGATGGGTTTGGAGTCATGGTTAAGCCTGGGTCTTGGTTTGTTCTGGGAAGAGGTGCTAAGCTACTGATACTGGTGTGCGGCACACTGAGGACTGCAGGTGTAGCCAGAAGTCACACTCTGGAGATGACCTTGGAGGGTGCACTGGGTACAGTGTAGCGACATCAGGCTCTGCCCTGTTTTCACCAGGAGAGGGCAGTAGTGAGCTGCCTAGCATCTCTGCCAGCCGCCTAGAAGGCTGTCTCCCGTACAAGTCATTTCTGTCTCCCGCAGCTCCCTCAGCTCAGAGGACTGAGTGGGTAAGCCTCTCTATTCTTGGCAGAGAAAGATGTATTAAAGCAAATCTGGTAGAACAGGCATCTTGGACAATAGAGGAGAAAATAAAATCAAGGCAGCCTCCCCTGCCCCATGAAAATAGTTTCATTTTTTCTCATAAATATAATACACACACATTATAAAAACTTCAAACAATATATGAGTATAAAGAAGAAAAAAACCGCCTGAAATCCCATGACATGAATAACCACTATTCACATTTTTTGGCAATATTTTTGTAGACTATTTTTTTAAAGGTTTTTTTTTTTTAAGTTTATGTATTTATTTTGAGAGAGAGAACGCAGTGGGGAAGGGGCAGAGCGACACAGAGAGAGAATCCCAGGCGGGTTCCACACAACCAGCGCAGAGCCCAATGCGGGGCTCAAACTCACAAACTGCGAGATCACGACCCGAGCCGAAGTCACGACCCGAGCCGCAGTCAACCGACTGCGTCACCCAGGTGCCCCGTAACCTGCCTTTTCTACTTGGAAAATGTTGTGGACATCTATCCTTGTCACTACCTTTAATGTTAGAGGCCTCAGGACTTGTGCTTACATAAATGCCTCTTAAATTTTTCTACCCAGTTACCCCAAAGGCAGAGAAGATGAATGAACGCGTTGCTGGGTGGTTGGTGTGGGAGACAGTGCGTGGGGCTGGAATGTAAGAAAGCGGGAGAAACGTCTTTGAAATATCGAGCTTCTACCTTAAAACTCAGACAAATGTTGCACTAAATCCCATAACATTCTTCATTCCACTCCATGTTTATTTTTTTATTTATAAATGTTGTGTTTTTTCTCTCCCAAATCTTCATAATATTCTATCGTCTGTAAGTATGTAGCATCATCTATCTATTAAACACAGTGGTGGACATTTAAGTCACTTGCAATTTTTCTCTAATATAAACACTACTGTGCTGGGCATCTTTACACATATATATTTTCTCTTGCTTCAGCATATTATTAGAATACAGATCAGAATGGACACATTTAGGGGCGCCTGGGTGGCTCAGTCGGTTGAGCGTCCGACTTTGGCTCAGGTCATGATCTCACCGTTCCCGGTTCGAGCCCCGCGTCGGGCTCTGTGCTGACAGCTCGGAGCCTGGAGCCTGCTTCAGATTCTGTGTCTCCCTCTCTGTCTGTGCCTCTCCCCTGCTCATGCTCTGTCTGTCTGTCTCTCTCTGTCAAAAATAAATAAACATTAAAAAAAAATTTTTTTAAAAAGAATGGACACATTTAAAAATAACGATAGGGTATGGAAACCAGTTTGACAATAAATTATTTAAAAAATAAAATTAAAATTAAAATAATGATAGAGGCCCCTGGGTGGCTAAGTCTTTTAAGTGTCAGATCCTTGATTTCTGCCCAGGTCATGACCTCATGGTTCATGATAGTGCGGGGCCGGCTTGGGATTCTCTCTCACTTCCCTCTCTCTCTGCCCCTCTCCCTGCTTGCGCGCACACGCTCTCTCCAAATAAATAAAAATTTAAAAAATACAAATACGAATAAAAGTATTCCTTTCCTCCTCAATGCTTTTGAAAAATTGGTGCAGATGAGACGAAAGGGTGCTGAGAGAGACAGAGATTGTGTCTTTACACTTTCTTTGCTAGTCCTGTCTGGGATCCACCAAGGGACTGGTTCTAGGCTGGTACCCAGTCTCTCTCCCGCATTCAGTTCACACCGATTGTACGGGTTCTCGGTGCCCCCGAGTGTGCTAAGCTCTTCTTTCCGCCTCATCTCAGTCTTCACGATAACCCGTACGGTAGGCATTATTATTCCCATTTTGCAGAGGAGGCAGCCAGTTGGGCGAATCCAGGTGTTTTGGCCACGATTACAGTTAGTAATTGGATGCAAGGCTGTCCCGATTCAGGAAGCCAGGGTCTTTGTCCGCCTAGAGAACAGGACACTTAGCAGCAGGCTGGCTCCTGGGCTGGTCGTCTAAAGACCATTCAGTTACAAGTAAAAACAAAGCAAAACAAAACACCACTGGAGCTATTTTAAGTTAAAAGAAAAAAAAAAAAAAGAGGGGAGGGCGACGGCAGGGGAGAGAATTATATGAATACTGAGAAATCTCATGGAACCCAAGAGGAGAAGTAATTGGTCTCAGGAGGGATGAGGAGGCAGCCCGAGCTCGCTCGCTCGCTCGCTCCTCTCTCTCTGGGAAAACATGGCCTCCAGCCTCTGCTTCCCATGTGCGCGGCAGCCTCCTTCTCCTTCAGCAGACCAGCTTCGCCGCCGCTCGGTGAAGGTGACCTTCTCCCGGCTCCCAATATGACATCCCTCAGTTTCAGCATGCGGCTCTCTCGGTCCTAAACCAAATCCCCAGGACAAAGAATTTGATCTGATTACGCTGCCGGACGGGTCCACTTCGCGGTCCAACCGGCTGCGGCCCTGGGGTCAGAGTCCCACAGGAGACACACAGCAGTGAGGCTGGTCTGTGGGTAGGGGCCAGTTCTTAGAGACAGCGGATCACTGTGGGCTTGGCAAAGTCCTATAAAGGTGTGTGTCTGTGTCTATGGTGACTTAACAGCAATAACGACAAAAAGAGGGATTTACTGTCTCTAACAGAACAGTTAAGGGCTTGGCTTCAGGCACAGCTAGATTCACGTGCTCAGAAAATACCGTTAGGAACCTCTTTCCATTTCTCAGACCTTTTTCGGTGTTATTCCTAGGTAGGGTTTCTTCTCATGGCGGTAATATCACCGCTGGCGGCTCTAGCCTTATATGCTCACGACCTGGCTTCTGGGGTGGAAAGCAAATCTCTCCTTTCAAAAGTTTCAGCTCTGATTGGCTTCGATTGAGTTAGAAGCCCATCCTGAGCCAATCACAATGCTCGGGGGATAGCTATCTCTGATTGGCTAGCCCCGGGTCACGTGCCCACCCCCTAGCGCTGAGGGGGAGGGGTCAACCGCAAGGGGCAAGGCGGAGAAGGACCCGTTCCCCAAAGGAAAAGTAGGGTTATTGACAGACATTCCAGAACCTACTTTTTTAGAACAGTGGATTGAGAGTCGTACCAGTAACCTCCAAGGGGATGTTATTAAAGAATCCTGGTGATGGCTTTCATTTTTTTTATTCGGTATCCGTGATTCGAGGGTCTGTACGAGGCTCAGGGGAGTGAGTCAGAGAGACAAGGTCCTGATTTTCATGGAGCCCAAATTCCAGCAGTGTACCAACAAAGAACTGTTTCCTGAGCACCTACTAGGTACAAAACCTAGACTTCCTTTCTAAAGAGAGATAAAATGTGGTTTTACAATATACCAAGGCAGATAAAATAGTGATACGTAATGAGAGTAAATGGCAAATGAGTTGTAGGAACAAGAAAGCGTTCTGAGAGAGAGGGCCGGGCGGAGGCCGAACGCTACCACTACTGATGGCAATAATGACAGCAATGGCTAATGCTCCTTCAGTGCTCTGCTGGCGCCAGGTGCCGTGCCAAGAGCTTTCTGAGCAACACGTCCTTTAATCCCAAAAACAACCCTCCTAAAAGCATACTCCCTGTTACAGAGGAAGAAACTGAGGCTCAGAGAGGTGAAGTGACTTGCTCAACGGCCTGTGGCTGAGGAGTCGTAGACTCTGCCCTTGAACACAGGTCTGTCTGACTTCAGAGCCCATAACTTTATTATATAGCCCTGGGCCTGGGAGGAAGTGCAGTAGGTGCTGGACCAGCAGTTGTGGGCATGACCACATATCCCTGGGGGGGGGTGGCAAGGAGCCGGCAGGAACAGGCTTTGTTCTCTCTACGCAGAGGGCTTTCCCCGCTTCTCCCTACACGCGGCGGAAAGTGGCCATCCCCGGCTTTGCGTCTGGTGCCTTAAGCCTGACTCCCTGGTGCCGATTGCAAACCGTCGGCCCTGTGGGCCAAATATGATGCGCAAGACATACTTAGCCAGTGGCATTTAAAAGACTGGATTAGTGCCCAAAATTCAAAACTTGGTAAATTTCACGTTAAAAAAAAAAACCACCCTGGAAAATCAGACTATCTGACAAGCCTGGGCTTCGATTCCCATGGCAACCATCTGCTAGCACAGAGGAGCAGCTGGTGCCTGTAGACGAGGCGCATACTCTCCGTTTGCTTGGGCTCTTTCCCCGTTTTTATTACTGACGTAACCCTGGGGGGGCGTTTGGACTAGAGTTGCTGTATCCCAGTTTCACCGTCCCGGGAGATAGAATTCGGCTCAACGTGGGTCGGATGTGCACCTCCAGACACTCTGGTGAGAGCAGGGCAGGCTTCGGTGAGGTCCGCATGGGCGTCTAGGGGAAAGTCTTCAGCAGGATCTGTGGGTTAACGGTGGGTCCTCAGACACTCGAAGACAAGTCCAGTTTCAAAGTGGGGAAAAGTGGAGGCCGAGAGCCTGCTGATAATCAGCTGCGTGGGAATCTAGGCTGCAGGCCCTGATGGAGGCAGAAACCATGGGGACGGAAGGGGAACGGGGCGGTGGTTTGTGGGCAGGGCAGGGAGGGGGCCGGGGGTGGCCTTTGAGCCTCTGGCTTGGGTAACAGGGTGAAAAGGTGATGTCATTCATCAAGGAAGCACATTCGTCAAGGGAACAGAGAGGAAGAACAGGTTTGGGGGGGGGCAGATAAAGAGTTCACTTTGAGGCATGTGGGGTTTGCGGTGCCTGGGGTCATGCAAGTATTGCTGCTTGGTGGGCAAGTGACACTTGGGGGAAAGATCTGGGCTGGAGTTAACGGTGTGAGAAGTCACCAGCAAAGAGGTGGAAGTTAAAGACTTGGCACAGGTCCACCCCGGAAGGGGAAGGCAGACCAGGAGGGAAAAGGGCTACCTGGGGGCAACCTTTAAGGAATGGAGAGAAGCCAACAACCCGTACCAAAAAGTGCTGGTTGCAGAGGGAGGAGGAGAAGCAGGTGGCCGTGGCCTCAGAGAAACCCAGAAAAGAGACTTTAAAGAATGGAGTGGTCCACAGGCCTGGGTATTTAGAGAGAGCAGGAGGGAAAGGCCTGGGGGCCGTCTTTGTCAATCAAGAGGTCGTCAGTGAGCGTCAGTGAGCGTGATGGTGGGGGAGTGGCTGGGTTAAGTTTCAGAGGCTGAGAAATGAGTGGGTGGGGAGGCTGGGAGGCAGGGGGACCGCTCTCCCTAGGACTGGGGTGTGGAGAGACGGAGAGAGTTTGTCCAAGAACTCGTGTCGTGGGAAGGCCCGGCGGCCGGCTGGAGCCCCAGACACAGCTAAGGTCACGTTCCCGGCACCCACCCACTGGGCAGGGCCGGGGAAGCTCTCAGGGGTCAGGTGCCGGCTCCTTTGTGGCACCCGCGTGAAAGTTCAGCCTAGGGGCCAACAGAGGGAATTGCCCTGGGAGGAGGGCAACCCGACTCCGGGCTGGGTTTTCCCCACTCTGCCTCTGGTTTCCTTGATTAATCTTGGGGCTGGTTTTGCTGAATGACTCAGGAGTTTGAGCAAGCTTTGCTACTCGGTTTCACAGCTCTGGGGGAGGGGAGGTCAGATTCTTCCCTGATAACTGGGAGGCAGTCATTAGATATTGAAAGAAGAACAATTGGGGCCCAGCTTGAGGGGGGGGGGAAGGCCCTCTAAGCACTAGAGAATTCTAGTGCTTGGATCTGGGAGCAAATAGCTGATTCTGGGATGCTTTTCATCTCTGCCTCTCCCCTCCCCCGGCTCCCCCACCCCTCCCCCCCCGCACCAGGTCTGAATAAAAATAACAATATCTAACAGTCCTTGAGTGATTTTACCACTGCGTGCACTGTTCTGTGGGCCTATAGGCTTTATCTCGGAAGTCTCTGCTGCTCTCATTATCCTGTTTGACAAGAGGAAGTTGAGAGCGAGAGACATGAAGTGGCTTGCCTGGGGCACCCAGCCAGTAGCTGCAGGAGCTGAGAATTGACCGCCAAAAGCCATGTTCTTTTGCATGGTAAACCACTGCACTTCTTAGGATGTCTCTAGGTGACCCAGCAGGGCCCAGGATTTGGCGAGAGCCCCGCCCCCCCGCATGAAGTTCATACACAAGTGATTGGAAAACAAACTTCTTTCCAGCTAGGATTTCTCCTGGGGAGGAAGGGACAGGATCCTCCGTGTCACCTGAGACCCCTTCCCCTGGCTCCCTCCCCGCCAGCTTCCAGGTTCCGGGATAAAGGGCCTATTCACTGGCCTTCAGAGAGCTGGGTCTGGAAGTTGGCCCTGGCGTCAGCTGGGGATCGGCCCCTCCCTCCCGGAGCCTGCCTTCCCTGCCCCTCCCTCCGGACTCACACCTGGTCTCTTTTTCTGGTGTCCTGTAGCCAGGGCACACGAGGCCCAGGTGGGCACACTGTTGCTCTGTCACACGGTTTCACGTGCCGTGGGCCCCTGTTGCCAGTGCACGCCTGCAAGAGTTCCTGCGGAATCCAGTCTCCGGTCAACACCCAAAGAGGAGGAAGTGGGCCAAGCAATTGAGCCTGTGATTGCATCAGGACTGACGCACTCCCTGCCTCTCCCCACCTCGCTCTCAGGGGAGCCACGGGGCCAGGCCTGGGAGGGAGGCGAAGAAGGCTGAGGCGGTAAAGGGGGAGGGAGGGGTGTGAACCTCAGGCTGCACCTTCCTTGGCCTGGGAGAGAAACGGCCAACACTTCAGAAAGCCCGAGAAGGCACAACGGTGGAGTGGCAGGAGGAGAGGCTCCAAAAAGGCTGGGAAAGTCATGTTTACAGAATGTGACCCAGGGGCCATGTGACGATGGCAATAATATCCGACTTGGGACACCTCAGGATCAGGAGTTCCACTTCTGTAATAAGTAACTAGCCTTTCGCTCTATGCTGGTGCCATGTGCTTTATGTGCGTGATCTCGGGTAGTTCTAGCAGTACTCTCATGAGTTAGTATGGTTATGATTAGTACATTTTAGAAATATTTAAAAAATTTTTTAATGTCGCTTATGTTAGAGAAAGAGAGAGAGAGAAAGAGACAGAGTTTGAGCAGAAAGGGGCAGAGAGAGAGGGAGACAGAATCCGAAGCAGGCTCCAGGCTCCGAGCTGTCAGCACAGAGCCCGTCACGGGTCTCGAACCTGCGAACCATGAGATCATGGTCTCAGCCGAAGCCAGACGCTTAACCGACTAAGCCACTCAGGCGCCCCTAAAATAGTTTTTTAGCGTTTATTTGTTTTTGAAGGAGAGAGAGAGAGAGAGAGAGAGAGTGTGTGTGTGAGTGGGGGAGGGGCAGAGAGAGAGGGAGACACAGAATCCGAAGCAGGCTCCAGGCTCTCAGCTATTAACACAGAGCCTGATGGCATAGGATTCAAACTCACGAGCCACGAGATCATGACTTGAGCTGAAGTTTGACGCTTAACTGACTGAGCCACCCAGGCGCCCTGATTATGATTACCCTTTTAAGCTGAGGAAACTGGCTCCAAAGAGCTAATGTTCCAAATTATCCAAAGTCACTGAATAGAGCATTAGACAGTTGAGCTTTGAATCTGGGTCTCTCTGCCCTTCACTTCATCATTGTATGATTTTTTTTTTTGTTGGCATTTATTTATTTTGAGAGAGAGAGAGACAGAGTATGAGCAGAGGAGGGGCAGAGAGAGAGAGAGGGAGGCACAGAATCGGAAACAGGCTCCAGGCTCTGAGCTGTCAGCACAGAGCCCTATGCGGGGCCCGAACCCATGAGCGAGATCATGACCCGAGCCAAAGTCGATGCTCAACTGACTGAGCCACCCAGGTGCCCCAATCATCATTGTATGTTAATGAATGTAACTTTTCTCAACAAGAGGAAGGTAGTTATCATTACCTTTGGTTTATGGATGGGGAAAGTGAGGCACAGAAGAGTGAATTCATTTGCCTGGGGTCATAGTGTAAGTCTCAATTCTTGTCACCCTTAATCTGATGCCTTTGTGCTCAAGGGGAAGGAATCCTGGACGTCTAGGTGGCTTGGTCGGTTGAACATCCGACTTTGGCTCAGGTCATGACCTCACGGTTTCTGAGTTCGAGTCCCATGTCTGGCTCTGTGCTGACAGCTCGGCGCCTGGAACCTGCTTCAGATTCTGCATCTCCTCCCTCTCTCTCTGCGCCCCCGCAATAAATAAACATTAAAAAAAAAAAAAAAGGAGTGGGGGAAGGAATCCTTGCTCCAGCGTTCCTGAGAGTCCTTCTCAGGGCAGTGTGAGTTTCATATAGTTTCTCCCCTCCCTAGAAGGTCACCTCTCTGGGCAGTGGTAACACCGGCACCTGCCTCTGCGAAGTCACTTCTACTGACTGTGCTGACCCCAGTTTCCCTCTGCACTACCACCTCTCTGAGAGCCAGCTCTGGCTGTTAAGTCTTCTCTTCGTACCTGCTGGTGCTGGCCCAGATGAGGGCCTCGTTTGAATGAACGGACGGAGTCGTCGTCGAGGAGCTGGGGTTTGAACCCAGGCCTCGCGGGCTCTGCCAGAGCCACTTCGGTTCCGTCGCCTTGCTGCAGACCCCTCTTACCCAGGGAGGCCTTGAGTTAATGCAAGCTCAGAAGCCAATAGCCAGGGCAGCAGGCCTGCTAACTTAGAATCCTTCCCCTGCCTCCCCTTTCCTTTAACAGAAGCCAAGGAGAAACATGAAAGCTTAAATGTGCCCCGATCCAGTCTCAACCCCCAAGTCAAGGAATGCAAACGGTGAGGCGTCGCCATGGAAACAGCAGCGCCCGGTGTGGTGGTGAATACTTACTCGGTTCCTGCAGCAGGGTCGGGAAGGTCCTGCCCAGTGCCCCTCTGTCTGAGGGTTTGCATTTTCTGGCTACAGGGGAGCCTGCCTTTCATTTGTTCCTCTTAATGGGACGTCACAGGAGACTTTTGCTTTTCATTGCTTCCATTTTCTTCTAAGTGGAAGGGAAGGGGGGGAAAAAAACACCCAACAGTTTCCTCCCCTCCCAACCCACTCGGAGAAATGTCAGAAAAACACCAGCGTTCCCATCCGGGGCTCCGTCGCCACTGGTCACGAAACCCCGTCATCACCTAAATTGTTCTATTTTAAAGGTTTGTGAAAACTGCATCCAATTGATTGTTCCCATCTCTCTCCTATCTGGTATTTCTGCAGTTTCTCTTCTTCGGTGCTGCATTTCCTGGGAACAGGAGAGCGAGTCTATATGAAAACTTGAGGCACTCTTATATGGTTTGGGGACCAAAAACTAAAAGGGTGTGAGAGGGTACCAAATTGTTTTTCTTTCTTTTCTTTTCTTTTTTTTTTACTTATTCAGGTATTTATGTATTTATTTTTAACCTTGGGTCTGTTGAAAAAGATTTGATTCACAGATTCCGAACTTAATTTAGCTTCAGAACTTAACCGGGATTGAGCAGAGAATCTTATAACCACAGGGACAGAAAGAATCTTGGAAGTCACTTGGCTCAGATATAACAGTGTATGTTAATTATTCTTCAATAATAATAATTGTTTTTTTTTAAAAACATAGTTTATTTTTTTTAACGTTTATTTAAGAGACATAGAGACAGAGCGTGAGCAGGAGAAGGGCAGAGAGAGAGGGAGATACAGAATCTGAAGCAGGCTCTAGGCTCTGATGAGCTATCAGCACAGAGCCCGACGTGGGGCTCGAACTCACAGACCGTGAGATCATGACCTGAGCTGAAGTCGGCTGCTTAGCCAACTGAGCCACCCAGGTGCCCCCAATAATAATAATTCTAAAAAAAGAAATCATTGGGCTCAGAAGTCTCCAGACTTTTAGATGTCAGCTAGAGTCAAAAGTTTAAAAAATGAGGAGGGGGCGCCTGGGTGGCTCAGTCGGTTAAGTGTCCGACTTCGGCTCAGGTCATGATCTCATGGTTCGTGAGTTCAAGCCCCGCGTCGGGCTCTGCACTGACGGCTCAGAGCCTGGAGCCTGCTTCGGATTCTGTGTCTCCCTCTCTGTCTGCCTCTCCCCTGCTTGCACTCTGTCTCTCTCTCTCAAAAATAAATAAACATTAAAAAAATTTAAAAAAAAAATGAGGAGGGGGACTAGATATGGTTGTCAGCTTTTAGCTCAGCCAGACAAGAACATTAAAGAAAGACAACTATCATGTACTACAACCACTGCTTCATAAAAGGACATTTTAATACCAAAAAAAGTAGAAAAGGTATACTCTCAGAATGAAAGACTGTCCTTTGAGCAAGTTTAGCATATAAAAATTCACCACTTTATTTATCTTTTAAAAATGTGATAGTGTTTATTTATTCTTTGAGAGAGAGAGAGAGGGAGAGCACAAACAGGGAAAGAGCAGAGAGAGGGAGACACAGAATCCAAAGCAGGCTCCAGGCTCTGAACTGTCAGCACAGAGCCTGACACGGGGCTTGAACTCATGAACTGCGAGATCATGACCTGAGCTGAAGTTGGACATTTAACTGACTGAGCCACCCAGGCGCCCCCAAAATTCACCACTTTGTTTCCTCCGTTCCCCATGCGCTAGTCTGAGGATGGACGTTCGGAGCCAATGATTTGGTTGATGGTTCCTACCAGTGTTTCTTGGGGATGGTGCCTTGGCCTTTGCTTGGATTCCTCTGGTGGCTGGGGCACTGACTGCCTTACTGAAGCTATTACTTCTTTCTCATGGTTCCTGCCCGTCTTCGGGCTGGTTAATGCCCCTCCTACATGCTCCCTTATCTCCCCCACGGTTACTATGTTCATGGTACTTACCTCACGGTGTTGTAATTGCCAGCTGCCACGTTCCTCCCCAAGAGATGGTCAACTTCTTGAGGGGAGTGTCCACCTCTGTTCACTGTTGGCCCCTCAGGCCCATCCCACCGCAGAAACTCATCAATACTTGTTGACTGAAGGAATGAATTTCTCCGCATCAGACCAATGATTTTGTAAAACAAAGGCAAGAATGATCATGGCAATAACTAACCTGTATTCGATGTGGACTGTATCCTAAGCAGTCGATGTGATTTTGATCAGGAACAGGCTTTTATGTCAAGGCATTTGGAATAAGATGAAAATGATAATTTACGAAGCGTGGTGTTTTAGAAAAGAATGGTTTCTCTGGGGATTTATCATATAGAATTCCCCTACGAGGGTTCCAAGATATATGTGCAAAAATGTCCCTCGCAGTACTGTTTGTAATAGCAAAATATTGGAAGCAATCCAAATATCTATCACTAGGGAACCTGTTAAGTAAATTATAGTTTATCCCTCCTATGGAGGCAGCCTTTCAAAGAATAAGGTAGATCTAAATGCACTGACATGGAAAACTATCCAAGACATATTGGTAAGAGAAACTATCCAATTTTTGTTAAACACACACATGAGCGCGAGTGTGTGCATGCATGCATAAGTGAATACACGGAAAAAAAATCTGATCTTACAGAGAAAAGTCTAGAGGAACAATATAAAACAAATTGGGGTTTTTGTGTTTTTGTGTTTGTGTGTGTGTGGTTTTTTTTAGAGAGAAAGGAGGAGAAGCAGAGAGAGAGGGAGAGAGAGAATCTGAGCCCAACCCTGAGATCATGACCTGAACCGAAATCAAGAGTCAGACGCCTAACCGATGGAGCCACCCAGGCGCCCCTAATACAAATTGTTAATAGTGGTTCCTTCTCTGGGCATGATTGTGGAGGACTTTTACTCTATTAAATATTCATCTCTATAATTAAAAAATATAAGAAACATGTCTTATTTTTAACAGCTTTATTAAAGTATAATTTACATACCATAAAATGCATATATTATTTTAAGGCTGGGGGGGAACAGATTATTTTATTTTATTCTTTATTTATTTTGAGAGAGAGAGAGAGAGAGAGCGCGCTCGCGCACGCGCATGCGCATGCACAAGCGGGAGAGGGGCAGAAAGAGCAACTCCTAAGCAGGCTCCACGCAGATGTGGCGGGGCTAGATCTTACTACCCTTGAGATCATGACCCGAGTCAAAATCAAGAGTTAGATGCTTAACCAACTGAGCCACCCAGGTGCCCTGGGGGGAGAACAGATTTCTATTTACTTACTTATTTAAGAACAGATTTTTAAAAACACCCCCAGAGGGGCACCTGGCTGGCTTAGTCGGCGGGGCATGTGACTCTTGGTCTCTTGGTTGTGAGTTCGAGTCCCACGTTGTGCGTAGAGTTTGCTTGAAAAAAAAACAAAAAACAACACCCACCACTGGAAGGAAAGGCTTCTAACATTGAGGCTAATCTAGTCTTTTGTCCCTTGCCTCTAGGTCTGTTCCCTGCCTCACAGTGGGTCCCCCTACCCCTTCTCAGGCTGTCAATATCTCTGAGTGACTGGGACATTCTTTTACTTTAGCCGGGCTCATAAAAGGAGGCATTGCACTAGGTGATTTCTGCCGTTCTTTCAGACATTATTCCAGGGAGAGTCATAGTCCTGCTCTCTCTCCCACCAAAAGTCATTTTAGGGAGGCTCTCATAATCTTGTTCTCATTACAGGAAAATGGCTGATGAAATCCAGTTTATTTTTTTTCCCCCTTGTAATGTTTGCATTTTAACAAAAGATGAACTCTCAGTTTGGCTCGAAACCAAGATGCAAACCTCCAATTTTGCAGTTTATAGGCACGCAAGCTGAGGACAGGGTGGGGGTGGGGCGGATATGTTTTGGGCGGGGGGCAGGGCATCTTCAGCGCCTTTGAAAAACATACCAGTAGTCAAATTAGGATTACTGGTGGGGAGATGGGTACTCCGGGTTATCACCAGGTATCGTGGGTCCCACTGCGGGGGGCAAAGTCAACATTCTGGCCATAGCGCTGGACAGAATTAAGACAGCTGTGTACCACTGGGGAAGGAGTCTTCTCGATTTCACAACGTGACCTTGATTGCCCCATCTAACCTGGTGCTTTGATGTCGCAGTGTGTAGAAACATTATCACAGTCAGAGAGCACATATTAAACATTTATAGTCACACAGATAATCTAAGTCACTCTGAAAGAGGTTGCCGTGAGGAAAAGAGTTTATGCTGTTAAACCAACGTGCAGGTGGATCGCTGTAACCGCATTCTCACTAGGAGAGGCAGATGGCATTGTGGTTGAGGGTGTGGGGCCCCGGAAAAATACTCCCTGGGTTCAAATCCTGCCTCTGTCATATACTACCTGGGAGACTTCGGTCAAGTGGCTTCACGGTCATCACAGTTTCCCCATATTCTATATGGGGATAATAAAAAGTTCCCTCTCCTAGCATAGTGGGAAATTTAAGTTAGTTAATACATACAAAATGCTTAGAACAACAGTACTTGGCACATAGTAAGTGCTCAGTAAATGTTAGCTGTGGCCACCATTACCTCCTAATCCCTTCGTTTCGTCAGGAGATGAGTTACATTTCCAATGGCTCTTGTTTCAGTTGTTAATAAATTCTTTTCTATTTCCCCGACTGCCAAAGGGGGAAACTGAGTCTCGAGGTTATCCGAGAATGCTGTGAACTGAACCCAAAAGGCAGAGCAGCTCCAGAGGCCAAAGTTCTGGGGGTGTGTGTGGGGGGGTCCACTGTCGCCGCCTCTCCGGACCGCCTGGAATAGATCGCCACCTCCTCCGGGGGGGCACTTGCCCCCAACCTTAGGAAGATCCAATCACGTGGCTGAGCTACCTTTTCTAAAAAGTTTCTAAACTTTTCCCACTCCTTCGCCTCCAGGTCCCGAAGTCGTCTTCTCCGGGCTGAAATCCAGTTACACCTGACTGCGGTGGAGACGGGGATCCTGGCAGCCGATTGGCCGCGGGAAGGCTCCCGCAGGAGGCCGCGGCCTGCCAGGGCCCTCAGGCCTCAGCCGGGATTCTGCCCCAGCTCTCCGGCTCCTACCGGCCGGCTGGCGGACGGGGAGCTCTCTCCGCCCGGGGACCCACCCCGGAGCGATCTGGCCATCGGTCGGAATTCGCAGTTCCTCTCCCCCACCGCGGGGCTCCCCTCCAACGGCACGTACCGCGGGGAGCGAACTGCCCGGGTCGGGGCTCGAATCCCCGCGGCTTCCCGCACCAGCCGATGGGCAAGAGGCTGCGGGTGGGGGGCGGGGGGAGAGGGTTCCTGCAGCCGGTCGGTCGGCGTAACCGGGGCCCTGCCCCCTCCGCCTCCGCCCCAGTACGAGAGGGCTGTAAAATTCCGGAAGAGAGATTAGAAGCAGGGGATGGGTGGGGCGGTGAATCGGTACATTCCTTCCTCCCCTGCCTCCTCCTCCCCGGTTATCACTTGGGGAGGGGGTGGGTCCTCTCTCGGCCTTCTCCTGACCGGTCCATGGGGTCCAGACGGGCCGAGCCGTGCTGGGCGGGAACCTCCCAAGCTCTGCTGAACTTTGTAGAGGCCGGATCGTTTGTTTGGCAGCTCGTGACCGCATCTGGTATCGGGTTGGGGAATTTTGGTCGTTGCTTCCAACTGGGTCTTTTCCATAAGAGGAGTTCATAGGTCTGTCAGTACGTTGGTTAGTAGTTCCCGTTTCTTGAGCAAGCCCCTCCTCTGAGGCAAGGTCTGTGCTGGGTCAGTCCGTCTTGCTTTCCTAAAACTGCAGCGCAGACATACCTTATCTCTTCCTAGAGGCAAGGAATCTGAAAGCTCAGAGAGGTTAGGTAACTTGCCCAAGGCCACACAGCGGCAGATCCAGGAATAATCCCAGCTTTATTCGTTTTATACATTTCCCACCACATCCTGCAGCTTCCTTTACATTAGAACGTTGAAAAGCAAAGCTTGTTGGGGGTTAGGGAAGTAACACATAGGGCCCACCTTCACCGTGCTAGGCGCCGTAAATACATTACTTTAATTACTTACTATTTGTCACAGCGACCCCCTGAGAGAGATGCGATCCCCATGCCCCTATTATACGTGAAGGAAATTTACAGGTCAGGAATTTAAGGGGGCAGAACTGAGATTCCTGTACAGTCATCGTACAAAACCACGCTTGGCGTCTATATAGTGCTCGACAGTTTACAAAGCACTTTCGGACTCTTCATTTCAGAACTATCTCATCTCGCAGATGAAGACAGCGGTTCATTCATGAAGTTAAGCCACGTGTCCAAGGTCACAAAACTAGCAAGAAGGAGCAGAGCCTGCACCTTTGAAATAGATTCTGTGGAACCAGTGGTAGCGAAACTCCTTCTGTTTATTTATTCCGCGGTGCCAAGTACGATTCTAATAATTGTAATAGTAGCTAACTAACAGTCATAGATCCCTTTTTTTTTAAGTTTTATTTCTCTAAGTAATATTTAGGCTCATGTGGGGCATGAGCTCACGACCCCAAGATCAAGAGTTGCTCACTCTATTGACTGAGCTAGCCAGGCGTCCAGTTGGATGCTTATTATGTGTCGGGTGTGGTTCTACCTGAGTTATATACACGAATTCCTGTGATGCTCGAAACTACTGTTGGAGGGAAGTACTGTTAACCTTTCCAATTTTGCAGATGAGGAAATCGAGGCTAGACGAAGTAACTTCCCAAGGCCACCCAGGAACTAAAAGGCAATGCAAAGACGTCAGGTGAAACAGTCTAGAGTCCTAGGGTGGGAACCAGGCACCTGGGTTGTGTCCCCGCCTCTAAAACCACTTCTCCAAGGGTCTCGGCTTCTTTGCCATGTCACCGTTACTTCTAAGTCCTGTGTGTGGCAGGCCCACACAGCTCCTGCTCTTAGAAGCTGACGCTCTATAAAATCAGCCAAGAAGACTGCCAGCTTTGCCTCACAGGGGCACTGGAAAGATTAATAAGCTAATGGCCCTTGGAAGGTTTCAGCAAAGGCACTGGATAAACTCAGGGCGCTCATTATGTGTGAAACTCACTGCCAAGGGTGGTTCACACTATAATAAGGCGCCCGCGGCCCAGTTCCTGATCCGTTTGAGGTGTGCAGCCTTCCTCGGGAAACTGTTTGGAGGAGGTCATTCATGTCAGGGGTTAGAGCGTTCCCCTGCTGTCCTGGGGGTGTGGCGGCGTCATGGTCTCAGTACCCACTCTCGGAGGCCGGTATTTCTAAGCTCTCAGAAGGGTTTCCAGCTTACTCTGAGGGACGCCCATTATTGATTGGAGTCAGAGACTAATATTAATGCTTCTTTGAGCTCCAGAGGCAGCATAAGTGGGCTGAGTCCTGGTTCTGTCACTTCTTCTCTCTGAAATTCCAATCTCCCCTTAAAAAAATTTTTTTAATGTTTATTTATTTTTGAGAGAGACACAGAGAGACAGACGTGGGCAGGGGAGGGGCAGAGAGAAAGGGAGACACGGAATCCGAAGCAGGCTGCAGGCTCTGAGCTGTCGGCACAGAGCCCGATGTGAGACTCGAACCCACAAACCACGAGATCATGACCTGAGCCGAAGTCAGACGCTCAACCAACTGAACCACCCAAGCGCCCCCCCAATCCCTTTTAAAATGAGGATAATAGGGGTGCCAGGGTGGCTCAGTTGGTTAAGCATCCGACTCTTGATTTTGGCTCAGGTCATGATCTCACGGTTTGTGTCGGGCCTGGCGTTCAGTGAAGAGCCTGCTTGGGATTTTCTCTCTTTCCTCTTCCTCTCTGTCCGTCCGTTGCACTCTCTCTCTCTCTCAAAATAGACAAATAAACTTAAGAAAATTAAAAAAAAGACAAAACGAGGATAATGATCCCTTCCTGATAGTATTATTTCGAAGAGTAAACTTGATAATATATTTAAAACCAACTTACCCAGGGCTTAGAATAGCGTAGGTGTGGGGGGTGCCTGGGTGGCTCAGCCGGTTAAGCATCAGACTTCGGCTCAGGTCATGATCTCATGGTTCAGGGCTCTGTGCTGACAGCTCGGAGCCTGGAGCTGCTTCGGATTCTGTGTCTCCCTCTCTCTCTGTGCCTCCCCTGCTTGGGCTCTGTGCCTCTGCCTCTCGAAAATAAATAAAGATTAAAAAAAAAAGAACAGTGTAGATGGCTAATAATTGGTAGCCACTATCGTAGCCATTATTGTTTTCCTTAGCTGTTATTGTGTTATTACATCTTGGCTGAGCGCTAGATGAGGGAAGATTCATTCCTGTGTTCAACCATGTGCTAGATCGCCCCAGGCAGGTCAGTCTAAGGAGGGGAGAATCGTGAAAATGGGCATTTACAATACACATGGTAAGTGCTAAGACAGGGGACTGCGTAAGGCGTTTGGAGACTTTAGTGGAAGAGTCAATGACCGGGAGACTCGGCGAAAGTTTTGTAGGGGAGGTGGTTCTCTGTTTCAAGTCCGTGCTTCCAGGAAGTAGAAAACGCTGCCTGCTGGAGGCAGACCGGGTGCAAATGGCAGCTGAGCCGTGCTCCTCATCCAGGGGCCTGAGGGCCTCTCGACTCCCACACGGACCTGCCAGGCAGCCTTGCCCTGGAATACCCTCTCCTGGGCCACCTGCTGGTCGTGAACATCGTGGGTTCTGTTCTGCGGCTTGATGTGGCTGAGTCATAAGACCTTTCTTTTTACTGCTAAGCTCTAATGGAAGCCTTCTGGTTGGGAGCAATGCCCCGGGTCTACCTTGTGGGGATGGCCTCATGATGCCTATTGACCATGGCTTCTCCCCACAGGGCCAGATGAACACGGGTGTGGTGGTGGTGGAGGGGAAGCGGCCTAAGGGGCAGGAGTCCCTTCTGGATAGGTGGCATTTCTGAGCAGGTGAGACAGCCTAGGGTAGACAGGGGAGATAGAGCCCCCCTCCCCAACTCTCATGGGGGAGTCTCCCCTCTTCTTCCCAAGCTAGTCTCCAATTCCTCTTTTTGGCTGCCATCCAGGAGTGGCCCAGACCAGTCTCCCAGCCCACCGGTGACCACATTTTCCAAACCGAAACTCCGAACTCGTGGTCTGGCAAGGAATTAAAGAATTTCTGGTCACCTTCCAAATACAAGAGAGAATACTGGATTCTCTAGGATTATCTCTGTCGTGAAAGGGGACATTGGGTTGAAACCTTTAAAATCAGGGTTTCCTCTTTATCAGGCATTTTTCATACATTGTATCATTGATAATGTGAAAAGGGCCCCATGAGGTAGCTATTTCCTCTTAATAGTCAAGGCTACTCAGAGAGAGGAAATAACTTGCCCAAGATGCTCGGTCCCGGAAGTTTGAATTTTGGTCTGTCAAGGAGGGTTCCGAGAGAGAGAGAGAGAGAGAGAGAGAGAGAGAGAGAGAGAGAGACAGAGAGACAGAGAGAGAGAGAGAGAGACAGAGAGAGAGAGAGAGAGAGAGAGAGAGAGAGATAGAGAGAGAGAGAGAGAGAGAGAGTGTGTGTGGCGTGGGGGCGGGGAGAGGCGCAGAAACATCTTGCACAATTGCAGACGCACACGGTATTTATTTGAAGCCTCGAGGAAGGGCAGCCAAGTACTGAGCTGCCCCGGTTGTCACTTCTGAACTGGAAATCCCCGAGCAAAGGGCTCGGTCGCCGCCCCGTCCCATCAGGATCTGGCCCCAGGCCTCGCGGCTCGGGATGCGGGAAAAAGCCCTTCGACCTTGCAGGTTACACAGCGGCCACCGGCCCTCGCCTCTGCCCAGGTGCGGATGGGGGGGCCGCGGCGTGGGCGAACGACTCACCGGGCCACGTTCCGCCCCCCCCCTCCCCGGTCACATGGACGCGCCTTCCGCAGCCGGGAGTGCGGAGCGGAACGAACCACGAGGAGAAGCGGGGGAGGCTCCGAGGGCAGTGGGTCAGCGCCCCGCGGGAAAGGTGGGCGGGCCCAACCGCCCCGCGAGCCGGTCGGCCAGCCAGTCAGCGGGCGCGGGGGGCGGGCCAGTGGGCGCGCGCGCCGCGCCCCGCAGCGCCCCCTGAGGGGCGGCGGCGGGAGCTGGTTCCGGCTGCGCGCGCAGCGGTGGTGGCGGCGGCGCGATCGGCCGGGCTGTAACCGTCGTCCGTCCGGTAGCGGCTGGAGCGGCAGCGGCGGCCGGGCAAGGCGCGAGGCGACGCCACAGGGCAGCGGCGGGAGCGGGGCCAGCGGCGGCAGCAGGAGACGCAGCGGCGGCCGCAGCAGCAGCAGCAAGACGGACTCGTGGACACGCGCCGCCGCCGCCGCCGGGCCGGGCCGGGTGTCGCGCGCCGAGGCTGGGGGGGAGTCGTCGCCGCCGCCGCCACCGCTACCGCCGCCGCCGCCGCCGCCGAGGTGACTGAGGAGAGAGGCGCCTCCTCGCTCCCGCCGCCGCCGGACTTCAATGCCCAGTCCCCAGCTCGCCAGCGTGAGTGCGCTCCTCCCGGGCGGCCCCCGCGCCGGCTCCCGGGGCCTCGGGGAAGGGGAGGGCGGGAGGCGCCGCAGCCATTAGTGCAGGCCCGAGACACGTCCCCGGAAGGAGGGCCGGGCCGGGCCGGGGGCGGGGGGAGCGCAGCCGGGAAGCGTGGAGAACGAGGGTGGGTGAGGAAGGGGGGACGGTGCGTGTGCAAGAATGTGGAGTGTGTGTGTGTGGGGGGAATGTGCGTGCGTGAGGGGGACAGTGTAAGTTGGGGAGAGGGCTGGGTGTGCATGTAGGGTGAGAGAAGACGGGAGTGGGGGTGTGTGTGGATGGGAGAGTTGGGGGCCGTGTCAGGGGGCAGTGTGTGTGTGCGTGAGTGCGGGCGGAGTGTAGAGGGCAGTGGGGGCGTGGGGGGGAGTGTGCGTGGGCGACAGGGTAGGTGGGGGAGAGTGAGGAAGTGGGAAAGGGAGAGAGCGTTCAGTGTATGGGGTAGAGTGTGTGTGGGGGGGATATGAATGCTGTGTGAGAGGGAGGCCGGGGAGAGGGTGAATGGCAGAGAGGGGAGCGTGGAAGGGTGTGCCTGCGATTGTCCAGCGTGTGAGCGGGCGTCCTGGGGACTCTCCGTGGTCGTGATCGCTGTGTATGGCGATAGTGAACCCTCGTGTCCTCGGCTAGGGAGTTCTTTCCAGGAGCGTCTTGTTCCTGGGTTCTTGGGTTCCAGTATGAGGAAACGGTATAGGAGTCCATTCCAATGGCCTAATCTTCTCGTTCGGAGATTTATGAAAGAAAGGCCGTGTTTTTTCCGGAAGGGGGGAGGGTGAATGTTTTCCCCCCGTGTTTTATGACATCGATACAAATCTCTGGGTTTGTCAAGGACGTGGGCTTCATCCCATCCTAGTCTGGCCCCTCTGAGCGCGAACTTCAACAAGCTTGTGTTTTGCCCAGGATCCTCGACTCTTTTTAGAGTGTTCAGAAGCAGAGACTCTTTGGTAAAGTACCGCTAGTTTTTCAGGCGAGAGAGAAATTGTGTTAGGGTAAGTGGAAAGAATTTTTGTTAGGTTTGGGCTCTTTTCTACCCTTCTGGAGAAGAACTCTTAAGAAACAATGATGTAACATTGACGATGATGATGAAGAACCACAGGGTAGTTTATTATTCCCTGGAGTTTGTCGAGAAACATAGAAAGTGTTGAGCAGTTCTAGCCTCACCAAGACCTACTTGTCTGTGTGGAGTCACCAAACTACAAGGGCTGCTGCATTAGAAGAGGGTAGTGACTTAGAGTAGTTGCAGACAGGAAGTGAGTGCAGTTATGCCTTGTTCAGTGTGCGAAAGGAAATTAAGGCTACAGAAGAACACGTGTTTAAGGCTCCAGAGTCACTTGTGTTGGTGAAGGTGGTGAGTTCTTTGCCTGTATTTTGATCTGGCATTTTCAAAATTGTTTCATATTGGATAGTGAAAAGACTTTTTTTTTTTTTAGTGTTTATTTAGTTTTGAGAGAGCGCAAGAGAGAGCGAGCGAGTGGGGGAGGGGCAGAGAGACAGAGGGAGACACAGAATCTGAAGCAGGCTCCAGGCTCTGAGCTGTCAGGACCTGAGCTGCAGTAGGACGGTCAGCTGACTGAGTCACCCAGGCGCCCCTTGAATAGTCATTGTTAATGGACTTCGCCGGATTCTTGTGTTGTGGAAGTACCGGGTTTTGATAGAGTACTTGGTGTGGACTTTACACTTTAACGATAAGTTTCTTAGAAGTTGGGAGCCTTTCGATGTGGTCAGCAAAGAGTAGGGTAGTCCTTTTGACTACCTTTTGACGTAATCGAATTTTGACTTCCTTTTGACGTAATCGAATAATAGACCGAAGCGTCTGTGTGTAATTAGAAGTCCGAAATTTTAGTTTTTCTAGAGTGTCCTTCTCTGGCATGCCATGCTCTCTGTTTTCAGAAGTAGTGAATACTATTGTTAACTAATACTCAGTGGGGGACTGGATTAATTAGTATTAAGTGCCTCTTACGCACCAGGTACTTTTTAGACACTCATTTAAATCTCACAGCTACTGTGAAGGTTGTAGGGGTCCACATTTGTGTTTATTGGGCACAGAGTGAGTGGTTTTTGTCTGCTAGGCACTTGGGATAGAGTGATGAGCCCTCCATGACCTACCGTGATGAGATGAAGAGATACAGAGACTCCAGGAGGTTAAGTAACTTGTCCCAGGTCACGAGATCATAAAAATTGGAGCTGGTCTGTCTGACTCGAGTCCTTGGTGTTTCCACTATACCATCACCACCCTCGCAGTAGGTTGTCTCGCTTTGAGGTTTCTCAACCACACAGTGACCTAGCAGCTTGTACAGATGAGAAATGTTGAATTTAATGCAGAAGACTAGATGGCCAGAGGCAAAGGGATCATTTAGGAGATGCTGACTGGAGGCTCTCTGGGGCCTACGCTAGGCTTTTATGTGGGTGGAGATCCTGCCTTGAAACTCTTGGGGCCCCAGGGTGTGTGCTTTGAGACATAGTTTTTATGAGGCACCTGGGATATGTCTGGGAGAGGAAAGTCTGATTAAAGAAACCCATCAGCCTTTTATGTTTTTTATTTTGGGGGAAAGAGAAAGAATTACTGGGGCTAAGAGTCAACTAGAAGTTGTCACTCCTTTGTGAAAGTCTTTCTGTGCAGCTGTATGAGATATTTAACTCAAGAGGTTGTGAAGTCAAGTGAGAAAACATACGTGGAAGCACTTTGTTAATTATAAATTGAACTATATAGATTCAAAGCATTATCACCATTAAGAGCTTTCTAAGGCAACAGTTGTATTTAGTAACTGGAAAGAGCTAGCATCTAGGACACCTATACAAATGAAAAACTGTTTAGAACTGCTGAACTGGGTATATTCTGACTCAGAACAGCAAAAGTCAAACCACTCCCTCCATGAGTCAGTCAAGTAATATTTAATTTGAACGAACCAAATTTATAGGCAGAAACCATTTACAACATCATTGAACTTTGGTGGCACTAGGAAAAGTAAATGTTTGAATGCTTTTGCGTAGAACTTTCTTAAGTTTGAAAGTCTCATATTTCCTTGAAAAGATATTTGTGTGAGATGAGATAAAATAGATTTATTTTTCTTAAGATTTAACTCTTTATTAACAATTTTTTTAATGTTTCTTTTTGAGAGAGAGAGAGAGAGGGAGAGACACAGCACGGGTGGGGGAGGGGCAGAGAGAGGGAGACACAGAATGTGAAGCAGGCTCCAGGCTCTGAGCTGTTAGCACAGAGCCGGACACGGAGCTCGCACCCACACCCACTCCCACTAACCCCGCAAGATCATGACCTGAGCCAAAGTTGGAGGCTTAAGTGTCTGAGCCACCCAGGTGCCCCTTAACATTTTTTCTTTTATTATTTATTTATTTTTCATTTTTTCTTTTATTATTAAAAAAAATTTTTTTTTTCACATTTATTCATTTTTGAGAGACAGTGCAAGTGGGGGAAAGGCAGAGAGGGAGACACAGAATCCGAAGCAGGTTCCAGGCTCCGGGCTCCGAGCTGTCAGCACAGAGCCCGATGCGGGGCTTGAACTCACTAACCGTGAGATCATGACCTGAACCAAAGTCAGATGCTTAACCCACTGAGCCACCCGGGCGCCCCTCATTTTTTTCTTTTAAAGGTAGAAGTTTTGTAGCGTAGTTACAGAACTTTTTATGATTTTGAGACAAAGTTGAAATTTAGTAGAGTTTTATTTAACAGGGTGTTTACTGTTCCTTTTCGTTGGAATCTGGGATTGGTAACCAGTGAAGCCTCTAGAAAAAGCATTTACAAATAAGATGCAGAGGGGCAGTATGTAAATTTTTAGCTGCTGCTCTAGGGAGAGCTAAACTTAAGTTAGAGCGAAACCCAAGTTAGGTTGATTTCTTCAAGTACTGTATAATCAGCTATACTACTTATAGAAGTTGGGGATCTTTAAACATTTTGAGCAACTGAAAATCAAGACCCATCATTTTAACATGGTAGACTTATGTTTATTGAGTAGGGCAGTTATGTTTACTGAGGTCTTAGGATACTTGTGATGTCCAGCATTATTACACTTTAAATTTCAACAGTTCCTTCTTGAGAATCTTATTTATGCTGAATTGTAATTCTTCTTAGTTAAAATTCATAATAATCCTTTGAGTAAGTGGCATTCTTTAAATTGTACAGATAAAGAAATTGACTTATAGAATCAATTGTTGACTCCCAGGTTTTGGAATCCAAGTTAAAGAGTATCAGTAAATAGATGAGAGTGGATAAAAAAAAAAATCCCCCTCGAGGCTTAAGATACTTAAATCTCTGGCTAAACTTGATTTTTGAGTTAACTCTGGTCATTTTATAGGGAGGTATATAGGAGTTAAGTAGATGTTAAAGAAGTTGGCCTTGGGGCACCTGCCTGGCCCATTTGGAGGAGCATGTGATTCTTGAACCCAAGGACAAGCGTTTGAGCCCCACATTGGGGGTAGAGATTACTTAAATAAATAAATAAAGGAACAAACAAACAAACTTAAAGAAGTTGGCCTTTTTGTTTGAAATGTAGTTTTTAGTTTTGTTTTTTTTTTTTTAAAGGATACTTCCAGTTACTTTGCATACTTTCTGTTTGCTCTTTTGGGGATATTGCTGCTTTGGGAGTTTTCTTAAGACACTAGTTGGGTTATATAGAGAGCGATGATTATTTTCTAAGATTATAAAGCAAGAATCTGCGATGTTACAGTTCATGTAATTTTGTACGTTGGGTTTGTTAATGAACTTGTGGGTACCACCAATTATAAATTTTTGGGGAAATGGTGATTTGAGTCTGTTAATCTGGAATGGTAGAAGAACCTTTTATCTATTTTCATCCTTAGCACTAGTATAATGTATAGAGGTGTCTGGTAGCTTTCTCTAGTTGTTATCCTTTGTTTTATTGACTGAACCACATTCTCTAGCTCCTTTAACTTACGGCCACTGTCTTGGGACGTGGAGTCCTACAGGACTGCTTGGTATAGAGCTCAAGTAGGTATTGTATGCATGTTTACTGCTCCTTGGAGTTGTTGAGATCTATCTAGGCTGAACAGAAATTGTCACTAGTCTAACACCTCTAAGAAAGCAGCTGCACAGCACTGCGGGCTCTGTCCACTTTCCACACTTACCCTGTGGAGTTAACAGGACCTGGGTCCGAAAATGACCCTCTGCACGTCTTACAGTGGTTTTCCCTGAACTGTCTGTTCAATCAGCATAGATTGACAGGGTACAAAATCTTTCCTGGCAAAATGACTGTGAGGAGTTGACAGATTATACCAACAGTTTTTGTTACTTGAATGCAAATGTTTTTTGTTTGCCTGCACTGATTTCTTACCCATACGTTCTGTAATACAGCATCGACTCCATTTTAAGGGGCCTAGAAACTAAATTTAATCGTTTGAATATATATTTACATGTACAACATTGCCTTCTTAAACTGTAGAGGATTTTAAGCTTTTCTGCGACCCTTTTCTCTGCTAGTTGAGCCTGTTTTGAAAAAATATTTTGACCATTAGAATGGTCTTTACTTTTAGAGATATTTAATTCCTTTCATAGTATTTTTGGGTTGAAATTTCATTCTTCTCAGAAAATGTTAATTCTTTTGGCATAAAATGCACACATGATATATTTGGTTTAGCAGATCAGATAAATTACTTTGTGTTTTTATTTCTACAGTGGTCAGAAATGTTGGCTCTTAACTAATGTATCCTTTGACAAGAATTCAAATTCACAATCAGTCTACTTTCTTGTAGTCCTCTTTTAGTTTTAGTTGAGATTTGAGCATAACTTTTTTTTGTTTGTTTGCAGTCTTACAGGAGACATTCACTAGGTTGTATCCCCACAGTATCCGTAAATTGGATTTATATCCATATGTTGATATTTACTGTTTTTAGTAGCAAAACAAGTTGATGTGTTTTTTACTTTCCATTATTTGTGAAAAGCCTATCATGAGGGAACAGAGTGACTGGTTAGCGCAGAAGGATGTGAGTCATCTCATCGGCAGGATTTGTCAGCAAATTGAGAAGGATGTGATGGAGAAACAATAGATTCTGGTGACATTATCCTTCATTCCACACGTGTGGCTACAAACAAGTTTCCCTTGGTGATTGGTTTAAAGTATTCAAATAATTTAGATCTTCCTAGATGAGAAGCTCTTCAAAGTTAAGTCATAGACTATACCCTGAATTGTTTTTCTAGTGAAATAAGTTCTTAATTTGGAGGTCATCAATAAGTAGAATTTAGTTAAACTCCTCTGTTTACTAGGAAGAACAATTCTCCTGTGAGGTAGGAGTTCGTAAGTTGAGAGTCTGTTTTTGTAGGTGAGAAGATGTCTGCCAGGGTGACATATTTGTTTTCTGTCATTGAGCAAAAGAGTCACTCCCTGACTGCTACTCATACTTCTAAATTCTTAAAAGCTTTTCTTGCATTTGAATTGGTTTGAAATTCTCAGCATGGTCAAGGCCTCCTAGAGTTAATCTAACCAGACTCTTTTCCTTTCTCCAGTCACGGTACCATGGCCCTTCACTGTTTCTACAGTCTTGTCAGAAAAGTTTTACCTTCCTCAGAAGTCTCAATCCTCTTCCTTTCTACTCGTACTTACTTTGTGTCTTCAAAGTATGTGGCATTAATACGAAATTTTAACGTCCTTCATCAAATATTTTGCACCCACATGGATTCTTTTAGGATCTCGATCTTGGGTGGCGTTTGTGTGCTGTGCACAAAGAGCTCCACAAGGTTCGTTGTTAGATCGGATATGCCACATTTCAGTATCATTCAGAGATGGCATATTGTCCCCCCTCTCAGGAAGCATTTGGAGGAGGAGGACGAGAAAGATTACCTTTTGCGTTCTTTAAGTTGGAAGAGAAGGAAGGTGAATCCATGTTGAACTGAAATTGGTGAGCAAAGAGTAATGATCCCTCGACATGGCATTATAGGGCTATTTCACCATTTTTACTCTTCTCTCGTGTTTTAATGTGAAACAACTGCTTCCACTGTATGGTTTTTAAAGATCGTGAATGTTGTGTTTTGTGAAAATAAACATCAAGACATTTTTGGACAATTAGTGAGTAGGCAGTATATTTTAAAAGGCCACCAGCAGCTCCAAATAGAATGATTTGGGTTCTTGTCTCTCTTATACTCTACTCAGTACACACAGAGAGAAGGCTGTGAAGTACAATGTAATTTATAAAAAGCAAGTTTAGGAGAGGAAGTGAAGTGTAACTTAACCGGTTTTAGGGGAAACTTGGACCAAAATGCCCTAACGGCAGAAAAATTTCTGGGGCTCAAACCAAAGAATTTATGCTGACAAGAGATAATTTGGAATGTTTTTATTCTGTATCCTGTCCATAGCTTCCTTCCCTCCCTGTCATTGGTGGATATTTAAACAGGACCTTCAAATAATGTTCAGTGTATTTGACAAAATGGGGAAATGAAAGAGTTAAGCTGACCCATAAACTGCTCAGCTCTGAAACATAGATTTTAAATAACGCTAACAATAGCCTGGGAGCTCTTACTTTGCATGCTGCTCCAGTGCTGCCGGTTATTTTGAAAGGTGATTCAAATAACCTTTTCCCAAGTATCTATTTTGCAACCTCAGGGAACTCACAGCTGTTACAGTCATTCTAACTGTCCTGATATAGCTCAGAAAATATTTCAGAGTGGTGTTGACAGGATGAATCCAGGTGTCCTTGTGGATTGTCTTTCTTTTCTTCTTCCTTTTTTTCTGGATTTTCAGTACTGAATTTGCGTTATTACAATTAAAGTTCAGAATCTCAAATGTATTTCTTTATTAATGAAATAATCAATTCAGTGGTTCTGGGTTAATGTACATACAGTGATGTTGGAAACTAAATTAAAATGATTAAAACTTAAATTGTTTTCCAGGAAAATTACTTAGCCTTTTGAGGTTAAAGGATGTAAGAAAAGAAAAAACAAAATTAGAATTTAATTATATGAGAATGCTGCTGAATTTGAGATAGTTATTGTATAAAGGAGGTTACCACAATTATTTAGGAAAACAGTGTGCTTAAACTTTATAATATTGGAAGTCTTAAAGGGCACGTAAACTAAAGTCTTTAAATGTAAAGCCCATGAAGAGGATAGTTGTAATATCTTTGCCTAGAAATGAAAAGTGTGAATGAATAGAATCAATTTAATAGAGCTATTTAACTTCGTTTTTAAAAGATTCACAGAGGGTTGCCTGGGTGACTCAGGTGGTTAAGCGTCCCAACTCTTGATTTCGACTCAGGTTAGGCGAGATTGAGCCCCATGTTGGTCTCTGAGCTGAGTGCGGAGCCTGCTTGGGATTCTCTCTTTTTCCCTCTCCCCTGCTCACACACTCTCTCTAAAATAATAATAAAAAATAATAAAAGGTTCACTGAAGTCAATAAGTCAGTATTAGAATTGTGTTCTTAGGATTTTTAATGTTATTACCAGTATTCAAATAACTACTTAAAAAATTTTTTTAATGTGCATTTGTTTTTGAGAGAGAGAGAGAGAACATGAATGGGGAGGCACAGAGAGAGGGAGACACAGAATCTGAAGCAGGCTCCAGGCTCTGAGCCGTCAGCACAGAGCCTGACGCGGGGCTCAAACTCACAGACTGTGAGATCACGACCTGAGGCGAAGTCGGTCGCTTAACCGACTGAGCCACCCAGTCGGTTATTTTTCTAAAATAACTATTTTAGAAAAACTGAAAACTGGACATAGTCCTGTTAGCTCCCATTTAGTTTTTTTTTTTTAATTTAAAGGAAAAATAACTTTTCCAAGGCAAGAAATTCAGCTGGAGAATTGCTAATCTTTAGAGGAACAGTAAAGTACAAAATTGAAAAGTAAATATTTTCAAGTGTGGTATGAAAATATTTAATGCAGTTTTCATCTTACAGTTACTTGTAGAGTAGGAATTACTAGAAAATGACAAGTACTTCTAATCACTAGGGTACATACAAATTTGAAAACCACTCCCTTTTCATTTGAGTGGGAACGGAGCCCACAGGACTTCAGTAAATAACGGTCGCTGTTCTCAGAAGCAGGTGTGATTGTTGGTTAATTCCTTTCCTTTCCTTTCTGGGTGGCAGGCCGTGTGTCTCATGCTGGTTCTGAAATGTTAAGATACTTTCCCACCATCAAGGTCATAATTCCTTTTTATATAATGATTATTGATTTCTGTACTGGAACTTGATTCTCAAGTTCCCTTCTTAAATGAGGAAGTGGAAAAGTGGGAATAACCCAGAGAGTAACTAAGAAACTTTTTTTTTTTTTTAGCAGCAAAGAAGCATCTTGGTATTTTTAGCTTGTTTACAGATATTTTGGATCCTAATTTGTATAGAATTTAATGATTCCTCTTTCCTTATCAACTCCCCCCGACTATAGTAGGGGAGGGGAACTAACATTAATTTGAATTGTCTAAGGTCAGGGAGCCAGATGTATACAGTTTTAGCTTGATAAATGGCAACCATTGAGGGATGAACAAAGTAGCAGAGAGAGGAGAACTATTGTTTCTACAAGGCTGCCGGGAGTTGGTAGGTTATGAAACTGAGTTTGAGACCCTTTAACTAGGAGATTAATTAGCAAAGCTGAGTTCTCCTTAATTAACAAGCCTTTAAGATATATTTTCCCACAAATGGTCAGGATACAGTAGATACAGTAGTACATTACAGAAGAATTTCCCTATTCCTCTTGCTTGGTGGTTGTGATGATTTTGTGGTCTTTTGTTTTTGAAGTCTCAGAATATTAAGTTAGGCTTCTCTGAGTTCTTAGAGTTCCTAAGTCTTTCTTTTTTCACAGATCCCACATCCAGTCTGTGGACAGATCTGCCTCAAAGTATATCTTGAAACGGATCCCTTCTTATCCTCTCTACTGCTGTTACATGGTCCAAGCTGTTTCTCTCCGGGATATGGCGAGCAGTGGCTCCTACCAGATCTCCCTGCTCCTGCCCTCACGACTTGTACAATCTGTCTCCATATGGCAGCTAGAGTGGTCTTTTTTTTTTTTTTTTTTTTTAAGAGTGGTCTTTTTAAACATAAGTTGTGACTCTTGCTTGAAACCATATCATTTTTCTTGGAACAAAACCCAAATGCTTATATTGACCTATAAGACTCTCTTATTTCTCAGACCTTATTCATTCCATTGCCTTCTCTGCTCTTGATAGCACTAGCCCCCTTGCTGTTCCTAGAACACTCCAAGCATGGCCCCACCTCATAACCTTTGCAACAGCTAATCCCTCTGCCTAGAATGCTCCCTCAAGTATCTATTTGGCTCACACCCCCCAGGTCTTGGATAAAATGTCACTTTTTTCAGTGAGGCCTTTCCTGATAGCCTTATTTAAAATTGGAAGCCCTCTCCTTTCTGGCACTGTAGATTTCCCTGCTTTATACTTTCCTCCATGACAGTGGCATAGTTTGTCTCTTTCTGCCTACTAAAATAGAAGATCCACCCCGACAGGGATTTTTGTTTGGTTACTGCTCTTGGTGCATCTATAAAAGTATGTGATACATAGTATGTGTCTAATATATACATGGATTATTAATAAATTCTTAATTAGCCAAATTGCAAGGGGGATGTCTTAAGTCTTTGTAAGAATGAATTCTTTACCGTTGACAGATTATTCATTCTTAGTTTAAGAGAAGTGCTGATGTCTTTATTGAAGTGAGATGAATTTGTTTTAGGAAAAGATTGTTGCAAGGTTTTAGCCTTATATGCAGTATAATGCTTTCATGTTGCCTGTTTGTACAAACCAAGCTGACTCAAATTTGCATGACTTCCTGTAGAATTTCTGGTAAGAAAAGTAACAGTAAATGTATGCTTACTTGTTTTTCTAGACCTTTGCTCTTAGATTTTTTTCTTAGATCTAAAATTCTTTATTGTGCATTTATATTATAAAGTACTGTTTTAATTTGATGAATACTGGCATGACCCATCAAATTAGAGGGTTTATTGTATTATTTAATTTGAAAATAGGGGTGATTTCTCAGTGGAAAACTTGATGTGAGTGGATTGAAGGATTTTTAAAAGGATGCCTACCTAGTAAGTTCGGGTTGCCTTCAAATTCTGTTCATTTATGTTTGAACTTAGAGTTACAGTTGCCAGAGAAGAACCTGAATTTTACTCAGTAATTTAATACTTTTTCTAAAGTTTATTTATTTTGAGAGAGAGAGTGCACGTGCATGTGTGAGTGGGGGAAGTGGCAGAGAGAGAGAGAGAGGAAGAGAGAGAATGCCAAGCAGGCTCCATGCTGTCAGCTTGAGTCCAACTTGGGGCTTGATCTCACAAACTGTAAGATCATGACCTGAGCTGAAATCAAGAGGGGTTGCTTAACCAGCTGAGCCACCCAGGCGCCCCAATAATTTGATATCTTTAACAAAGAAGAAAACTGTCTGGAATTGTATAGGTATAGGCCTGCCTGGGACAGAGCGACTAGCTCTCTCTTAAGGCTCTTTGTAATCCTATGGTTATAGCACTGTTGAGAGTGTAAATTGTAGTTTTTTGGGATTTTTTGGGGGGAGAGAGAGTGTACGTGTGAGGGAGGGGCAGAGGGAGAAAGAGAGAGAGAGAGAATCTTAAAGAATCTTAAACAGGCTCCACAGCCCACCGTGGAGCCTGATGTGGGGCTCCATCTCACAACTTGTGAGATCATGACCTGAGCCGAAATCAAAAGTTGGTCGCTTGATGTGCTGAGCCACTCAGATGCCCAGAGAATGTAAATTGTAAATCATTGTAGGGTTCTTTATCTCCCTAGAATTTTATTTTATTTTATCTTAATTTTAAAAAATGTTTATTTTTGAGGGGGGAGGACACGCGTGCACACAAGTGAGGGAGGGGCAGAGAGAAGGGGACGGATCTGAAGTGGGCTCTGTGTTGACAGAGAACCCAATGTGGGGCTCGAACTCGTGAATGGAGAGATCATGGCCTAAGCCGAAGTCAGATGCTTAAGCAACTGAGCCACCCAGGCCTTAGAATGTAAGAAAAGTAATATATGTATATGGGAAAAACAGAACATTTCAAAAGGTATATATTATGGTAGAGTAAATCAGGGTTCTGGCCTCCAGCTCCAGTCCCTTCCAAACCCTTAGACAACCACGGTTACCTCTGTGTAACTTTCCAGATAGCTCATGGGTATGAAAGCTATACAGCGCTCACAGATATTTCCGTATATAGTGTTCATACTGTCATGTGCTCTTTTCACTTATTAGTGTCTCTTAGCCATCTTTCCATATTTCACATAGATCTGTTTTATTCTTTTTAACCTCGGCATAGTTTTCCTTTTTAAGAATATACAATGATTAAGTGACAGTTATTGTTTAATTTTGTGCATTTTGGTTTTTGATTCTCATCTAGGTAGATGTTAGCACTAGACTTGACACAGGACATTTAAACTCTAATATACCCCTTTTCAAAGTATGTAAGTAGTCTCTGTTGCATTACTGACTTAGTCTTTCTGGCAGTATACTATCGTAGCTTGGTAGGCCTCTGCTTGCTTGTTTCCAGTCTCTTCTTTATTCTTTTTTCTCTTTCTCTCTTTCCTCTCTTCTCCTTAATGTAAAAGGGTTACAGGGCTCCTGGGCGGCTCAGTTGGTTAAGCGTTCAACTTCAGCTTGGATCATGATCTCACAGTTCGTGAGTCGAGCCCTATGTCGGGCTCGGTGCTGACAGCTCAGAGCCTGGAGCCTCCTTCCGATTTTGCGTCGTCCTCTCTCTCTGACCCTGCCCTGCTCCTGCTCTGTCTCTGTCTCTCAAAAAAAAAAAAAAAAAAAAAAAAAGTTAAAAATTTTTAATAGGATTTCTCTGTCACAGACCATTCCTTCTGATCCTGCAGTGAAGTTATCATCTTTTGTTAAAAATGGAAACGTTGCATAGGAAATGTCCCAAATTCAACATTTTAAAAGTTAAGTTCTCTAAAAGATAACATAACTTAATGCCAGTGAGACAGCTTTAGAAGAAAGTTTTCCTGTAAGATGTGCAGGTGCTGAGTTTATGCTGAAATAACAGGCCTTTGTAACTTCTGAGTGTTTTCCAGCTGTGGTGGGTTGTTTATGATTTTTTTGCAGACTGCTTGCTTTGTGTTCTTATGTCTGTTAAAGGAATTAACATTAGTTTATCTGAATTGACAGGTGCAAGAGCATTTAACTGTTGATGTGGAGTCAAACTGGGGCGGGGGGCTGGAGAAGGAACAGAAGCTTGTTTTTATCATGTATCTGTTAACATTGATAGAACGTACTGTTGCATTTGACAGGAATTCCTTTGCTGGGGATCTCGGTATGGTGTTAAGAATTGAAAATCTAATAATGAATTATCCTTATCCTTGGAAGTGGTCCTTGTAAAATGAGGCTGGAGGAGTACGATGGGATAACATTTGTTCTGTTTGCTGAGCAGACAAACAGTGGAGACTAGGTAGAAAACTTCATGCTAGAGCTGTAACCTTTTAAGCCTGGCCATCACTACAGAGCAGGTCTTTCAGTGCCTTTCCTCAGCTGACACACATATTAGCTGTGATAACATCGTTAAACCAAAGAGATTCAGACAGGTTAGAATTTCCTTGTGTTTTGCTTTTCACTGCATGCAAACCATTGTTCTTTGAGTGGTTACTTTAATAATCTTTTCTCCCCTTATTTAAGGTCACAGAGTTGCAGATCAACATCCAAGCAAATATTTGAAGAAAAGTTACAGTTGCATGAACAAAATTATGACTTGAAAAATATGTGGGTACCTCCTGTAGTCAAAATTGGAAACATGAATGGAGTTAGGAGACCTGGGTTCATGTGGTTGATCTGCCACTTATTAGGGATGTGGTCTTAAACCTTTTTAACCTCCCTCCCAAACATCATCTCCCCCCACTCCCTTTCCCCTCCCCTTTTTAAAAGTCAGAGTAGTTGCTCTCTAAGTTTCTCATAGCTTCAAAATTCCTTGACTGCACAGGGAGTGGTACTCTATGAAATGTGTAATCTAAGGTGGCTGTGTTTTGCGGTTAGAGTTAGAATTAGGAGTTAGGAAAGTGGTGGTGTATATTTTTGTTTTTCTTAGTTTGAGTATAGAAGTTTCATGTTTTTACTGTAGTGTATAACTTCTGCTGAGGTATTGAAGTTCTTCGAATGCCATTTTGAATTTCTTATGTGTCTTTCATATTTTAGGAATGTTTTAGTTTTATGCTTATGTCCATGGTAATATAGTCACAAGTATGTCACCGACAAAATACAGTGCCATAAGAATATCATAAAAAGACGACTTGTGGATAGAATAGGCTTGAAAGTTTGTAAGCTTAGGTTCTTAGATGTATTTTAGTCTCTTACTGAAAATGGTTCTGTAGCCATTATCTTTCATGTCTTTTTCTATCTGGTCACAATCATCTTTTCAGAGACTACTAAATAAGCATTTACTGGTGGCTTAGAGAAGAGGCAAGTGAAAGAACTTAGACCCTGTCCTTGTTTTCAGAGTTATTTATTTATTTAGATTTATTTATTTAAGTAATCTCTACCTCCCCTGGTGGGGCTCGAACTCCCAGACCCTCACTCCCAACCCTTCATGGACTGAGCCAGCCAGGCATCCCCAGAGCAAGATTATGTTGATACTCTGACTGAGCTAACTATAAAGCTTACTGTGTTTCAAAGCAGCAGGCCCAAAATAATATTAAAAATTCTGCCACTTTTTTGCATTGTTTTTGGGATGGATTAATATTTGGGCAGAAAAATGCTGCGTAAATCAATGACCTTTAGATGCTTTTGTACTCTTGAGATAGAGATGTGATGTGAGAAATAGTAAAAAGGTAAACTGGACTAGAAATGAGGCGACGGGATTCATGCATTAGTTGAGGCAGCAGGCGTTATGTGCAGTACGTTGGAAAAAACATCGGACTCACAGAAGACCTTCGCCTAGACAAGTCATTTTCTGATCCTCTTTTTCCGTTGCTTGTAGGTAGCAGTACGTACTCAGAGTTGTGAGGAAAATAAGTTAATTTTTTGAAAAGCACTTTATGGACTAGTATTATAATTGGTGGCCATGGCTTATCCTTTGGATAGAAAGAATTAAATTCTCAAAGTGGAATTTTGGTAAACATCCTTCTTCGTATTTTAAGCAAAGTGTATATATGAAAGACTTAACTATCAAAGCAGAAGAATAAAGTCATTGTGAAGTTTATGAAGAGCCTATGGATGGAAGGTTCTTTAAGGATCTCTTAATAACTATTTTAAATGAATTTAAAAATTCAGTCATTTAAAAATGACTTGAGCTACAAATAATCTTATTAACAGAAATTTTGTTGAATCCCGTTTTGGGAAAGGAAAAACATACTTGACCTTTGAATTTCTGACTTTAAAAACCCTTGGTATACCTTTTTATCCTAGTCTTCATAGATGGCAATAATTTAATTTGGTGGCATTTCAGCATTTCAGAAATCTTTGGGCTCATAGAGAATGTATTTGTGACTTTGGGCATCATGTTTACTATGCTGTCAACCTCCAGTGCATTTTACTTCTGCTTTTCTCCTCTAGGTTTTTCGTTGGAATATACGTTGCACATTTATGGCGATTCTGAGCGTGAGGGCAGACTTCTGCCAGGCTCAGCACAGCGTTTTCGCTGACAAGTGAGCTTGGGGGTTCTATGTGCCATAATTAACTTTGCCTTGAAGACTCTGGACACCGAGACTGGCCTCAGAAATAGTTGGCTTTTTTTTTTTTTTTTATTGCAAGCATATTTCTTTTAATGACTCCAGTAAAATTAAGCATCAAGTAAACAAAAGTGGAAAGCAACCTACACTTTTAACTTGTCTCACTAGTGCCTAAATGTAGTAAAGGCTGCTTCAGTTTTGTATGTAGTTGGAATTTTTGGAGTCCGAAGGTATCCATCTGCAGACATTGAGGCCCAAGTTGAATTTGGATTCAAGTGGATTCTAAATACTTCTGCTCACCTTGAAGAGAGAAGCTTCTTAAAGAATAAACAAGTTGAATAGAGAAAACACTGATCGATATTAGGCATTTTAGTGGTCTTTTTAATGTTTTCTGCTGTGAAACATTTCAAGATTTATTGATTTTTTTTTTCATTTTCCCCATCACACCCACACACGCACGCTCACACTTTTTATTTGCCATAATGAACCGTCCAGCCCCTGTGGAGATCTCGTATGAGAACATGCGTTTTCTGATAACTCACAACCCTACCAATGCTACCCTCAACAAGTTCACAGAGGTAAGATCGTAGTGTGGTCTGCTTTTTGGATTGATTTATAGGTAAAGTTCCATTATAAGTGAACACCATTAATAAAGAAATCTCTTATCACAAAGCCTTTTATTTCTGTGATTGGAATATGGGTGGCTATCCTTCCCAATCTTTGTTCGAATTGGGTTGAATTTGTTACAAAAAAAATTTTTTTTGAGTTTATTTATTTTGAGAGAGAGAGAGTGAGCAGAGGAGGGGCAGACAGAGAGAGAATCTCAAGCAGGCTCTGTACTGTCAGTGCGGAGCCTGATGCAGGGATGTATCTCACGAACTGTGAGAACATGACCTCAGCCGAAATCAAGAGTCGGGCACTTAACCAGCTGAGCCACCCAGGCGCCCCTACAACAGGTTTTTAAAAGAACATTTATAGAATTTGGGGAGATTATCTAGTGCTGGGTTTTTTTTTAATGTTCTTTCTACATAATTAGCAGTTCTTTCGTCATATTTTCAATAATAAAAGTAATATTTATTGGATACTTAGTATGTACCCAATGTTAGAATAAGCAATTGTATGCGTTATATTATTTACTACTCAAAATAGTCCTATGAGGTATAGGTACTGTTATTTTTTTCCTCTTACAGATGAGGAAATTGAGGTTCAGGGCAACTTGGCAATTTAGTAATTTGCCTAGAGGTACACGACATATGGTAGAACGGTCTCTGACCCTAAAATCCAGGTCTGCCTCAATGTTGTAGTCACTTTTGATAAAAAGCTACTCCAGAACTACTTAGCAATGGTAACTATCAGCTGTAAGGATCAAAACCTGATGGGGAGGAAAGGTGTAGGTAACCTTTTGATGTCAGTTCTTCCATTTTCTCTGCTGTATTCAGGGAGAGCTGGAGGAACTCCTAGAGATTCTAAATCTACCCCTCTCATTTTACAGATGGCAAAATGGAGTTCAGAAAAGGTTTTGATTTGCATGAGGACACAAATATTTACTATAAGAAAAACTACCATAGCCTTTCAGTGAATGGCTTCTATGGAGTTCATTCTAATAGGATTTCATTTCTGTTTTGGAATGTTTTAAAATTACTGACTGCATGTAATAGCAACAACTTTCCTGAGTCTGCTTTAGAAGATGGTCTTTCTCTGAAAAATAAAGTCCTTTAGCAATTAGAATAACTTTTACTCTCTAATTTACCAACCGACAGACACTTGTAGGATATCACTGTTCCTGCTTATTTATACTTATAATTCCCAGAGCTTCTTGTGTACACAGTGTGCGAGTTGATTCCAGGCCTATGTGCCCTTAGGTTGTTCAGTCACCTTTAAGCCTGGTCGAATTATGTGATACTATTTTCAGCCTGTGGATTTCTTGGCCATAGACTCCAAGAGTGGCAGAGAACACGGACTGTCCCGCAACTGTAAAAAGATGTTGGTGGCCAATTGAAGATAGGTAGTCACTGGATTAGGCATTACTGGAAGAAATCTTTATTTTTTATTAAAAAAAATTGTTTTAATGTTTACTTTTGAGAGGGAGAGAAAGCAGGGGAGGGGCGGAGAGAGGGAGACATAGAATCGAAGCAGGCTCCATGCTATCAGCGCAAAGCCCAGCGTGAGGCTCCAACTCATGAGCCATGAGATCGTGACCTGAGCTGAAGTCAGACACTCAACTGACTGAGCTACCCAGGTGCCCTGGAGGAAAATTTTTAAAGGAGCAGCCTTCTGGCTATAATTACATGTTTCTTGGCTTTGTAACATGATACTACTTTTTAATCTTAACTTCAAAATTACTTTTGTTTACTTTTATTTTTTAAAATCTTTTATTTATTAAACATTTTTTAAAGTTTGTTTATTTTGAGCGAGAGAGAAAGTAAAGCAGGGGAGAGGTAGAAGGAGAGACAGAATTCCAAGCAGGCTCTGTACTGCCAGCTCGAACCCATGAAACTGTGAGATCATGACCTGAGCTGAAACCAGGAGTCGGACACTCAACTGACTGAGCCACCCAGGAGCCCCTCTAAAGATTTTATTTTTAAGTAATCTCTATACCCAAGGTGAGGGTTAAATGTACAACCCAAGATTGAGTTGCATGCTATGCCAACTGAGCCGGCCAGGCACCCCACTTTTGTTTCTTTAAATTAAAAAAGCAGTGGGTACTTACTATGTAAAAATCAGAAGATACATATAAGCAAAAGACAGTTTAATGTTGCTTGGGTGGCTCTGTCGGTCAAGCATTTGACTTGGGCTCAGGCCATGATCTCTTGGTTCATGAGTTCAAGCCCTGCCTTGGGCTGTCTGCTGTTGGCACAGAGCCCCACTTCGGATCCTCTGCCTCTCCCTCTCTCTGCCCCTCCCCTGCTCGTGTTCTGTCTGTCTGTCTGTCTGTCTCTCTCTCCCTTTCTCTCCCCAAAATTAACATGAAATAAAAATGAAAAAAGTTTAAAAATACTTAATTCTTAATACTTGTCTTCTGCATGTTTTTCTCTACATATATGTATATATTCGCTTATATACATACAGATAGGAGCACAGTATGTTTTCAAAAATCTTCCCCCCCAAACTTCTTAGTATTCTTTTTATAGCTCTCAGAGTATTCTGTATGGATGTGCCATACTTTCTTTAACTGTTCCCTTGTTTTTGGACCATTAATGTTTCTACCTTTTTACCATTCCAAACAGCCCATGCTGCACATGCTGTTACCTAAGTCTTTGTGTGTATATTTCATTACTTTGTTACTATAAATTCTCAGAAGTAGAATTTCTAGGTCAAAGTGTATGTGTGCTTTCAAAGGTTTTGTGACATGTTACCAAACTGCCTTTTATAAAGGCATGTTGATGCTTCCATTAAAAACTTGAGTGTCCATTCTGTTATATATTGCCACAATGACAATGATTTTGATCTTTGTCTGAGAATGAGGTCTCATTGCTTCTGTTCGTAATAGTACATTTTTTCAAGTTTTGGTTGCAGATTCTAAAAGTATGTTCCCTTATATTTGTTTTTCTTCAAAGGAACTTAAGAAGTATGGAGTGACAATTTTGGTTCGAGTTTGCGATGCTACATATGATAAAGCTCCAGTTGAAAAAGAAGGAATCCACGTTCTAGTGAGTGTGTAGTGTTTTGATTTTTCATTACGAACAACTAGTAGTACCTTTTAAACAGCTGTTTTTAAAACGGGACACTCAGTATGCTTTTTAAGCTTATAGGAGATACAGTTTTGTCGCGGTCTTTTAAACTTTTTGGATTGGCAGTTTTGTTCATTTGTGCCCTTAAAGTCTATATCTGCAGAGTATTTTCAACAAATGAAAAGCAAAATTTAATGTACGCTTGTTTCAAGAAAATGGAAATTTGATTTTGTTTTCTCTAGGAAATTATTGCAATATTTAGCTTTTGTTTACAGGCTACTGGTTTGAATCCAACTGAAAGTAATTTCCATCAAGAATTAAGTCACATGGAAATACAGTTGACCCTCAAATGCGAGGTAGAAACACCAAACTCCACTCTGTCAAAGACCTACATATGACTTTTGACTTCCCTGAAACTTTACTAAGAGCCTACTGTTGACCAGACGCCTTACTCATAACATAGTCAATTAACATGTATTTTGTATATTATAGGTATTATATACTATATTCTTACAATAAAGTAAGCTAGAGAAAAGGAAATTTCATTAAGAAAAAATCAGAGAAAATACATTACGGGACTGTACTGTGTTTATTGAAAATAAACCTCTGCATGTAAGTGGACTTGCACAGTCCAAACCCGTGTTGTTTGAGGGTCAGCTGTGTTCCGTCTCACCTTGCAAATGCTGTTTGTTACTTCAGGTTTTGTGGATAACTTACAGGGGACAAAAAGGTTGGAGGAGAGGTTAAGAAGGGAGAGGGAGAAGGCATCTTGCTCTAGAGTCATCAGCATAGCTTCTGATACTTTTTGGTAGGTTTCTAAGAAGCTCTAGTGTGATGGGATTTCTTTTATTCAGTTTGGGCATAAAGTGATTGGAATTATTTTAAGTTCCTCCTTAGCCCCTAAATACACTATTTCATTTATCAGAAGAAACAGGAGCGTCTGGCTATTTGTCCCTAAATAGTTGTCTGAATTGCAAGAGCATGCAATGAAATGACCTTCTAGTCTTAGGTGTCTTCGAGCTGTTTGATTTGATTGTGGGAAGACACTGTGGTATTTTAAGTAGTTGGTTAGGAAGAAAGTAATAAAGAAGATATCGGTACAAGGTTATTTATTGAGAGGTACTTTTGTAGTCTTAATGGCATTGGTCGGTCGGTGGTTGGGAAGTCAGTTGCAAAGGAAATAAATGCCTTCTTGGTAAGGCAGCTGTCTCATATCTGATCTGTAAAGTTTCCTCACCTCTATTTTGGTGAAAACACAAAAACAAAATAGCTAAGTGTTATTTTTTTTAAGCATTTATTTATTTTTTATTTAAAAATTTTTTTTAATGTTTATTTTTGAGAGAAAGAGAGAGTGCGAGCAGAGGAGGGGCAGAGAGCGAGACACAGTGAAGCAGACTCCAGGCTCTGAACTGTCAGCATAGAGCCCAATGTGGGGCTTGAACTCACAAACTATGAGATCATGACCTGAGCTGAAGTAGGACGCTTAACCAACTGAGCCACGCAGGCGCCCCTGTTTTTTATTTTTTAACGTTTATTTATTTTGAGAGAGGGAGAGAGAGAATCCCAGGGAGAGAGAGAGAATCCCATGCAGGCTCCGTGCTGCCAGCACAGAGCCCCACGTGAGGCTCAATCCCACAAACCATGAGATCAAGACCTGAGCCGAAATCAAAATTCAGACGCTTAACCAACTGAGCCACTCAGGTGTCCCCAAGCATTAGGTTTTTAAAACGTATTTTAGGGGCGCCTGGGTGGCTCAGTCAGCTGAGCGTCCGACTTCGGCTCGGGTCATGATCTCACAGTCTGTGAGTTCGAGCCCCGCGTCGGCCTCTGTGCTGACAGCTCAGAGCCTTGGAGCCTGCTTCGTATTCTGTCTCCCGCTCGCTCTCTGCCCCTCCCCCACTCGCGCTCTGTCTCTCTCTGTCTCAAAAATAAACATTAGGGGCGCCTGGGTGGCTCAGTCGGTTGAGCGTCTGACTTCGGCTCAGGTCACACTCTCATGGTCCGCGGGTTCGAGCCCCGCATCAGGCTCTGTGCTGACAGCTCAGAACATGGAGCCTGCTTCAGATTCTGTGTCTCCCTCTCTCTCTGCCCCTCCCCCACTCATGCTCTGTCTCTTTCTGTCTCAAATATGAATAAACCTTAAAAAAAAAAAAAAGGAACTAATCAGAGAATAACTTTAAAAAAATAAATAAATAAACATTAAAAAAATTTAAAAAAACGTATTTTAATAGTATGGCATGGTAATAATTTGCTTGTGTTCCCATTTCTAAATGACTTTAAGGTCCCCTGGCTGTAAATCACTGGGGGAAGAGTAGAAACTTGTATAAAATGTAGCCCCGTGTTTAAAAAAATAAAAACATTTTAATATCTGAAACTAGTCTGAATACAAGTTCTTTCTCCTGTGTTGTGAGTATGGTCTCCAGGAGTCAGATGAGAAATCAGTTTTCGACAGATGGCATGGGAGAGAAAATGAACTGTGGATTGACCACAGTCTGTTTGAATCAGTAATGTTGGTAAACACCTTTATGAAATAGAAATGAACTAAAGAACTTAAACTAGTTTGTAGAAGATAATGGTAGGTCTGGGATTTATGCTAGGCCTTTAAATCTAGGCTATTGTTTTTGTTTTAAATAGCTGTGATCAGATAAAATTAAAGGTCTAACTTAAGCTCCTAAAAAACAAAAACATTTAGAATTAAGCTTGGAATTTCTCTCCTTTTCCCAGGGAGAGATTTTTAAGTGGATTGTTAATCTACTTTTGGTAGGTGAAGAGGGTTTAGAACACTTTATAAGGGCCTATCCCCAAAATAAGACTTTTCAAACCTTTTGACTAATGTTCTTGCAAATCAACACAAATTGGAAAAGACTAATAATGAATGGTAGTTTCATTTATGTTCAGTTTGAAGTTCAGACCGTTCTAAATAATTATTTTAATGATTTTTTTTTAGTAGAAACTGCTTGTCTGAGTGTAAGCGAAGCGTATTTCATATTCCTGTTACTTAACCAGGTGCGTTTTAGGAAGTGTTAGAGGAAATAAGCTCTCAACTGAGGCACTCACTACCTTACTGGTTTTACTGCTATTTACAGTTAAACTCTATGGTGATGTTTTTAATGGTAACACTGACAGCCCTTTAATTATAGGGTGTAGTTGACAAATCAAACATAACGTGTTGTCATGGCTAATGAGCTACAATGAAGTGTTCTAGTGGTGCCCATAATAGGTGTAATGTTTCATCACTTATCTCTTTTTCTTTCTCTAGTATCTTAAAGTGTCCTTATCCAATCTCATTAGGGTAATCTTATGTTTAAAAAAAAATTCCCAGTGTTTTTGCATTTCTGTCCTTGGAGCTAGAAGGAGGAGAGAGACTACAAAATGTGAATTCCCTTCCTCTCTCTCTCTTTTTTTTTTAAGTTTAAAGAGAGAGAAAAAGCGTGCGTGTTCATGCATGTGAACTGGGCAGGGGCAGAGAGGGAGAGAGAATCCCGAGCAGGCTCTTCACTGTCCGAGCAGAGCCCAACGCTGGGCTTGGTCTCATGCACTGCAAGATCATGACTTGAACCAAAATCAAGAATTGGACACTTAACCTGAGCCACCCAGGCGCCCCTCCCCTCTTTCTTTAAAGCTGATTTATGTTGGTTTCTTAGGTCTTTTGCTAGGTAGAAAGGAAGATAAGTCCCTGCCTATATATAATTGCACATGGGGTTGGTCTTAATTAAAAAGCAACCCAACGGGCACCTGGCTGGCTCAGTCAGTAGAGCATGCAGTTCTTGATCTTGAGATTGTGAGTTTCAGCCCACTTTGGTTATAGAGGTTACTTAAAAAAAAAACAAACCCCAAAACACAAATCAGTGAATATAAAAAGAGAAAGGGATACTTGAGATTTTCCATTTGCTTAGAACCCTGTCATGTGGTACTGTTCTTGTTAAATGGGATATGTATAATTTAAGCAGAACTTTAAAAATATTTGCTACTTGGCTTTTTTTTTTTTAATATAAGCACAAAGATGGTAGTATATGTCTGTTATGATATGCTAGCTACCGGAGATTTCTTGAGAATCTTTCTCTAAAGGAAAGGCATCGTAACTTAGAGCTATTTGGAGAGAGAATCCTCAGCATATTTGTAGAGATCAGATGGTATTCTTTGCCAGAGTGGACTTTTAAATCATACTGACAGGTGTTTATCCTCTCTTACTTTGTCTCAGCTTTAATTATAGTTTTCCCTTATGTCTAATTACTGCTTTATTCAGATAAAATATTTGAGGAACACTAGTTTCTTATCACTTTGATAAGAGATTTCTGTAAGGTAAAATTAGCTGCTGCAATGCTGACTACATGTCTTTGAGAAGGAATTTTGGTCTTGGGTCATTCTTCAGTAGTGATGAGAATTGTAGTATTAAGAGTATGTATATGAAGTACAGTCAGTTCGCTTAGATCCGCCCCGTGTACTGTGCGGCTCTTCTGCCATGGCTGTTATCCTGGAGAAAATAACAATTTAATATAAAAGATCTTTCCTTTCCAGGATTGGCCGTTTGATGATGGAGCACCACCCCCTAATCAGATAGTAGACGATTGGCTGAACCTGTTAAAAACCAAATTTCGTGAAGAGCCAGGTTGCTGTGTTGCAGTGCATTGTGTTGCAGGATTGGGAAGGTAAGCTTTTTTGTCTGTGAGTTCATTATCAAAAACTTCACTTTGGTAGAACTAAACCAACTAAAAATATTAAGTTGTCGGAAAGAAAAGGAAATAAGAGCAAAAACTGGTGTAGATTTCTCAAGACAGCTTTTTTGTTTCATTGGTTGTCTGATTCTAATGCCATAATAGGTTTAGTAGATGATCACTTAGAAATTGTTTTGAGGGGCGCCTGGGTGGCTCAGTCGGTTGAGCATCCGACTTCGACTCAGGTCATGATCTCGTGGTCTGTGAGTTCGAGCCCTGTGTCGAGCTCTGTGCTGACAGCTCAGAGCCTGGAGCCTGCTTCGGATTCTGTGTCTCCCTCTCTCTCTGCCCCTCCCCCACTCATGCTCTGTCTCTCTCTGTCTCAAAAATAATAAACATTAAAAAAAAAAAAGAAATTGTTTTGAAACTGATTTAATGTAGTTATCTTATTTGAGCTAGAAAATATATCTTAATTCAGTATGGTTTTTTTCCTCCTTATTTCACATATTCGATTTTTTTTTTTTTAACATTCAATTTTGAGAGATAGAGACAGAGCGTGAGTGGAGGAGGAGAGAGAAGGAGACACAGAATCCGAAGCAGGCTCCAGGCTCTGAGCTGTCAGCACAGAGCCCGACGTGGGGCTCAAACTCACAGACCGTGAGATTATGACCTGACCCGAAGTCGGATACTTAACCAACTGAGCCACCCACGCGCCCCATTATTTCATGTACTCAAAGGGTTAGGTCTTTGAAATAGGCAACAAAATGAAAATGATTTAAATTTTAAAGGACCTATGTGTGGTTAATTTTGGATTGAGATGAATGGGAAGTTAATAGGTGGAGAGCAGATGGCTGAACCTTCAAGTCCTGAAAGGAGATGTAGAGAGAATGAAAAATGACGTCGATTTTAAAGCCTTTCTCCGTGAACACTGTGTGGATGGCGCCGTGACCCTCTCCTCGGCAGCAGATTAAATGCCAGTTTATGACGTGCACTTTGACTCAGAGCATTAGTGCAGGCTGCTCTTGCCTTGAGGTGGTGGTGACTCAAGCTGTTACCTGTGCTTAACCCTTTGGTTTGCTGTTTCCCTTTTTTTTTTTTTTTTTTTTTCAGTTTAGTGTCTTACGGTTTCTTCTTCAGGGTCGGAAGCTTCAGTCTTTATTCTGAGGGTGAAGGTAGTGTTCTAACTGGACTTGGCAGTTTTGTAACTCGTACCTGTTCCAGCAGGTAGTCCAGAGTTGGTGCCAGGTAGTAGACATTTTAAAGCACCATTTCCCTTATCAGATTTTTTAGTATGTGTATTAATAATTTTATTGTTAGGGAGTCTACTTCTGTGACTGTCATTAAGCCCAGGCTGGGTTCACAGTGCCGAATCCTGGAGGTAACTACACCTCACTCTAGGTTTTCGGATCAGGACTCAGTCTTCTCTGTCTTCCTCAGCTGAAAACATAGACTCATGAGGCCTCAATCCCTGTCTTCCTGTTCCTGGAAGACACCAAATCCAACTATGTAGGTGTAGAATTTAGTGCTTCACTAAAAGTAGCTAACACCATAGACCCTATCATGATACAGACATTTGTATCAGGAAGATAGCAGCTATTTTAGTACACAGGGAGAAAGGGAAGCTCAAGCTTTGTGTTGTTTTGGTACTATGTAATCCTGGGTTTAAAAAAAATCCTTTAATTCCAAAGACTTGTGGATATTTACAGATGAGTTTCTCTCTGTAGGGCACCCGTGCTGGTTGCACTTGCTTTGATTGAATGTGGAATGAAGTATGAAGATGCAGTTCAGTTTATAAGACAGTGAGTATGAAGTTTTTTGTTTAGAAACACATAAAGCAAGACCAGACAAGAGGAAGGAGTTATGGAAACTACCCGTAGTTTGGAATAATTTGTTGGTTTCAAATATTGTTTGATCGAAGAAATCAAAAAGAGCAAGTGATAAACTTGTAATAGTACTGTTGCTCCCAGATTTAAAGATTCTCTAATTTAGGTGGCACATTTGGACGCTAAAGAATTTACCCAATATGACTTGAATATCTAGGAATCTTTAAAATGAATAGGTAGTAGAGTCTCAGAGATCCAGTGACTCTTTTAACGGATGTCCAGCATACCTTCCAAGTGTAGCTGGGACCAAGAGGCAAGGAAGAGTCTATAGAGGAGCAGTTACTCACTTACGAACCTTAAGTGACCTGTTCAGGCGCAAAGTCAGGATGGTAGTGCCCAGACAGAACCTTGGCATCAGTCTGGAATAATGGGCCATGTTATTTTGTTGTCCAGAATTCTTTGGCAGTTACTACCTTACCCCTTTCCCTTTCAAACTTTTCTTAAAAGAAAAAAAAAAAAAGAGAGAGAGGGAAAAGAAAAGAGAAAAAGACTGTGACAAGAGGTCATGAAATGTATGGTAGCAGCCCTAGGAAGGTGGCATATTTCAAGGAGTGCCATCTGTGCCTGCAGCTGCATTTCATACTTGGTCACTCATCAGCCCTTTCTCTTAAGAAGTGATGTCATATGGGGAATATGCTGGTTTTCTCTGTGTGGAGTCAGAAAAGCCTTAGGGCATAAATAATGCATTCAGTGAATCAGGTAGCTCTTTTTTTTACATGATAAAGTTTGTCATTCTTGTATTTTCAGAAAAAGAAGGGGAGCATTCAATTCCAAACAGCTGCTTTACCTGGAGAAATACCGACCTAAGATGCGATTGCGTGTCAGAGACACCAATGGGCACTGCTGTGTTCAGTAGAAAGAAGTGTAGACGAAGGCTGACTTGATTGTGCATTTAGAGGGAACTCTTGGTACCTGGAAATGTGAATCTGGAATCTTAACTGTGTCACCAAAGTAGTGATGGATTCAGCACCCCTCAACCGCTCTCCTAGTGATTGGAAAACAGCAGACAAAAAAGAAATCCCTCTATAACCTGAATAAAATGTTTAAGAAAAGAAAAGAGAAAGAAAAAAGGGATTAATTCAGTGAAGGATGATTTTGCTCCTAATTGTTGGGAGTTTGAATTTCTGCCAGGATTGAATGATATCAAAATCCCCTGTCTTTTTTAACTTTTCAAATGTGGTCTCTAAGGAAAACCAGCGGAACATTAGCCTGTGCAGAACCATCTGTTTGGGGAGCACACTTTTCCATTATGCTTGGCACATAGATCTCCCTGTGGTGGGACTTCCTTTCTTTTCTTTCTTTTTTGGTGGCGGTGGGCGTATATTTTTCCCCTCCTTGTCTTCTTTCCCCATCCCTCTTTTTGCCGCCCCCCCCCCCCTTCAAGTTGTAGATGGAATAGGAGAAGCCCTTGTTGCTGTAGACGTGTGTGCAGTCTGGCAGCCTTAAGCCCACCTGGGCACTTTTAGAAAAAACAAAGAAACAAAAAAAAAAAAAACAAAAAAAGAAACATAAAACACCAAAAAAGAAAAAAAAAAAAAAAAGCAGTGGCATATATATTATATGATCCAGGTGGTCTTTAGTCTTTACTGATGATGGGGTGTTCATGTTAGTTTCTTTTCTTGAAAACCCTATTCAACGTTAGGCAACGTAGCCAAGAGCCTTTTGTTTTGGTTTTTGTTTTGGTAAATTAGTGGGGAAATGGCATTTTAAGAAGAGTCTGTCTTCTCAAAGAACTTAGCTGAGAGTCGAATTCTTCTCTTTTCCAACCAATGAAGCTAAGTGGGTATCCCAGAAACTTTGGCTTTCTGAAGGGGAGCGCTCCAGGCCGTCACTAACGATGTGTCCAGGTGGAGAGTTAGTATACTTTGTGCATCTCCTAGGATTGTGGGTTGTAGCATTACTCTGATTTTCTGTCTGATGATGTCAGAGAGTGCTGATAGTTTGACATTTTTATTTAGGATTTCCTCGTGCTATGAATTTTCAAGAATGGTGGAAGGAGTAACAGCAAAGATAGACTATTTTGGACTTGACAAATGCCTGTGATGCGTATTTTCCAAACTGCCCCCCTTATGTACAGTTGAGTTTAACCACTGATTGCCTTGTTATTTTCTTACTAGGTTCTTTGTGAGATTAAAAAAAAAAATCGCTGGTTCAAAACCAACAATGCCTAGTGAGTCTGTGTCCACAGGCCATCCAGGGTGGCAGAGAGACCCAAAGCAACCCAGCGAATAGCAAAGGGACTGTGTTGTTGATGAAATGGTGTAGTATCAGTTTTACGGGTTCTTTGCTGGGTTCAACGTGCTGATCTAGAGAAGCTGTTTTTCTGCTCTTTTGCAGAAAGCAGCCGTGACCGGGCTGCACGCACAAAGCAAGTTGAAGGACACCATCCAGGGCTCTTGCACCCTTCGTCTAAACAGTACTTAATAGTGCTCTGCTCCTAAGGATTTGAGTAAAGGCTTAGGGTCATCTTGTCTTGCTGGAATTTGCTCTGCAGAGCCGTAAACTTCCCGTTTTTTTTAGGATCAGCTAGGCCAGTAGGGATGGACCGGGACCTGGTCTCACACTGATGATACCTCAGACGCTGGCTGGCTGTGTGAACTGCCTGTTTCCTCTGCCGGAGTTGTTTTGATTTTTAACTAAATGAAAATCTGTATTCTCTCCTCCCCGATCCCAGAAAACAAGACAAAATAATGCTTTTGAAATTGTTTCTAGAGTTTTAAAGTGAAAAATGATGGTACTCTCCAAAATTCTTTATTTCAGAACACGACAATAGATTCCATTAACATAGGTTCAAGATCAAAACATACCACCTAAACTCAGACTGTCTGTTGACTCCAAAGGTTTTGATCCATACAATAACAAACTTTTTCCCTTTGACATGCTCTGATTTTTGTTGTTTGTGGGGAGTGTGTGTGTGTGTGCGCGTGCGCGCGTGTGAGTGTGTGGCGGTGTGCTCATGCGTGTGCAGTGTCCAGCAGTATCCGTGCCTGCCTGAGTTAGGAAAATTACATTCCTGGTTCTGTACGAGGAGAAGGGTGTATACAGCGACAAGAAACATTATCCCTCATTTTGTTTTAAATTACATACTAATGTTAATTGTTCTCAGAACTGGATTTTCTTCCTCAAAATTAAAAGGTTTTTTTTTTTTCCTTTTGGATTTAATGAAGTATTGCTAGCTGAAGCCAGTTTGACATGGTGAGAGAGATGTCAGGCTGATGAAAGGTGTGCAGCCTGATTTCAAACCAAACCCTGAACCCTTTTAAAGAACAATAAAACCTATTTTACATGCTCTCTGTCTGTGTATTGTTCTCCACCCCAGGCTGGGTCTCACTTACGGCTCCTTAGGAAACCTGGTATTCTCAATGTTCTGGGTCCTGCTAATTACTGCGGGGAGGTGAGATAATTAGAGGTTGGGAAGTTCAAAGATTTCATGCCACCCAGGTGTTCGGTGCGGCAAACTTAACCGCAGTCGGGCTGCAGCTGGTACGTTTCGTGGTTCAGTTCTTAGACACAACATTGTGGGAGTTCAGCATCTTGTCTCATTCAAAGGGATTTTGTTTTGTTTTGTTTTCAAGCTCCTTGGGGGAAGAGGTGGGTTCCCAAAAACTTGCTGGCTCTTGGGACCAAGGGATTAGTTTATACCATGGATTTTGAAGAAGCTTTGCAACTTTTTACTTGAACTCTTAAAGAACACTAAGGAAGGTGGAACTTTTCTAGATCATAGGACTGGGGGTGGAGAATTTCCCTCGAGCCATGGGTAAGCATCCATCCATCCATTTGGAAAACAAGCTTCTCTGCTAGGCTCCTAAGAACGAGAAGACAAGACACTGTTCCCACTTTGAGGACCTGAGTTTAGAAGAGGAGTTAGGTCTGTAGATGTTAAGAACAGAGTAAGCGGATACGGTACTGTGTGACTCTCAGTTCATGGAGCCTCCTCCCTGTTTTAAATTTCCCACCTTCCGTTCTTTTTATTCTTAGCTTACACTCCGTGGTCTGCTGTTCCATTCGCTCTCGGCCTCGCGGTAAGTTGCCCTGCCGCATCTCTTGCTCCGTTGTGCTTGCCCGGCTAACTCCGTTTTTGGTCAAGTTCAGTCTGCCACCTTATTTGCACTGTGCGCTTGTGCAACTGGACATGCCGGCTCCGTGTCTGTGTTTAAAAGTCGTGACCTCAGACCTTCGTGCCATCTGACAATCCTGCCTCATTTCTCTATTTCGTTTACTCCTGGACTCTCCTCGAGAACACTTAAAATGTCAATTCTTTGCCCATTCTCTCAGTTTGCGGCCTTCCCCCCAGCCATCCCTCCACTCCCCCGAGACTAAGAAAATAGAAACAAGGAGATTTCCACAGGCTCCTGCCTGATGACGTCTGCTTACCTACCTGCATCTCTGTGTGCTCTGTCTTTCCTTCGGTTATATGGACAGACTGTCCCGGCCCTTCTTCAGGCCTGCTCTAACAGTTGTGTACTAGGTTCCATCCCTATTCAGAGGGCCCAGATACAGCCATTCTTCCTTCTGTTCACTAACTTCCCTCTGCTGGGTCATTCCTGCCAGCCCACAGACGTACTACTATTCCGTGTTGAAATCCTGTTTGACCCACACTCGTCCCCTTTGTCCTGTATGCTCTACTTTTGTCTTCTGAACCCATTCCAGTGAGGATTTTGATTCCACTGAAACTGCCCATGTAAAGATCACTAGAACCTCCGTGGTACTTAATCCGGTGGTCAGTTCTTTTTTTTTAATGTTTATTTTTGAGAGAGAGAGAGAGCGAGCAGGGGAGGGCAGAGAGGGGGAGGCACAGAATCTGAAGCAGGCTCTAGGCTCTGAGCTGTCCGCACAGAGCCCGATGCAGGGCTCGAACTCAAGAACCTCGAGATCATGACCCGAGCTGAAGCCAGATGCTTAACTGACTAAGGCACCCAGGTGCCCCAATCCAATGGTCAGTTCTTAATCCTTAATTTTTTTGACCTGTTAGCATTGGACATGGTTAACCACTCTTTGAAATGCTTTCATTTGCTGTGGTAGGAGGAATCATGCCTCCCAACCCACCGCCCCATGTTCATACTCTAAATCCTTGGAACCTGTAAGTCTGTTGCATGGTAAAAGGGACTTCATGGCTGTGATTAAGGATCTTGAGATGGGGAGATTATCTTGGGTTATCTGGATGAGTCCAGTTGAATTGCGGGAGTCCTTAAAAGCAGAGGCTCTTCCCTGGCTGAGGGCAGACGGAGATGGACTAAGGAAGAATGAGAGGTGCAGTGTTGCTGGCTTGGAAGATTGAGGAAGGGGGCCTCTAGAACCTGGGGAAATTGAGGAGACATTCTCAGAGTCCTCAAGAAGGAACTCAGCCTGCCCACGCGGGACATCCTGCCGAACGTAGGACCGACAGGTTTGTGGTGGTGTAAGCCAGTGCGTTTGCGTTAATTTGTTACGGCTGCAATAGAAAATGGACACAGAGTTCCGCCTTCCAGGACAGAGCTCCTGCTCGGAGTTTTCACCCGGTTTGGCAGCCACGCCTCAGCCTGAGGTTCTGGTTCTTCGTGATCTGCACTTCTGCTTTATCTACCTGGACTCTATTCTCTGGACTCCAGACCCATTATTCAAAGCTTACTTGACGTGTCTTATGGATGTTCCATAGTTCAGACGATTTCAATTCCTGCTCGACTGTTAACTTGGGTGAGACCTTCGGTGACCTTCACTTTAGAATTGCCCCCCCTCCTACCACTGGGATGCTCTGTTGGCCGGCTGTGCTTTAGTTTTCCCCATAGCACTTAGGACCATTGCACAAACTTTGTTTCTTTCCGCCGGCTCCGCAGGGCACAGGGATTTTTGGTTTCATTCACTGTGTCTTCACCTCAGACAGTGCTTGGCAGGTAGTGGGTGCTCAGGACTGGTACTAAACGGGCACTGACAGATAAATGATGGGGCTGGGGTGGGGGGTGAGGCTGTGGAGTGGCTGCTAACGGGTATGGGGTTTCTTTCTGTTATGACGGAATGTTCTGGAACTAGTGGTGATGGTTGCCCAACAGTGTAAATGTACCGAAGCTGGGCTTCGAAGAAAGTACATTTCAGGCCGGAAAATCCATCCATACAAGGGAGTGGATGAAAGAGCGAGGCGTGTTTGGGAAAAGCGGCATGATCTGGTGTCTCTGGAGGGTTGGGTTTATGCCAGGCAGCCTTGGTTGTCCTCAGATTCTAGGAAGCGTGCTAGACACTCCTTCCTTTTGCCTCCCCCTCCATCCCCAAGGCTACAGCTAACTGGTCAAGAGACAGCTGGCCAAAAGCTAACCAGCGGCTCGCAAATTCTTACTTTTAACTGAGGGAGACTCTCGGATGTTGAGAAGCCAGTAGGGCCAGTGCGTATGTTGGGTCATTGGTGAGCCGAGTAGACACAGGACAAGGAGGAGGATCGAGCAGCAGCTTAGGGAGCGAAACAAAAAGACTGCGGCCTGGGAGCTGGGTAGGAATGCCTTGGCCCCGGCCAAGTTCCGCTTTGCCATGAGGCCTTCTCAGTGGTTTCTGCCCTTCCCCTTGTCCCTCGTGTCTCTTGGCCTTAGTTTGAATCAGTTTCTTAGTGACCAACAGAACCTGGACTTTGAGGATGCGAACAGCAGGTTAAGTGCTGTGACCGAAGCACTCAGGAGGAGAGATGACTCGCTAAGTATCTGAGCACCCACCACGCACCGCACACTGTCCTCGGCCCTGAGGATATGGGCAAAATGAAACGAATGCTCCGCCCTGACAGGGCTTAAATTCCAGTTGCGATGAAAGACTAAACAGGTAACACCCCTAATTAACATGTGTTCAGATGATGATTAGTGCTATGGAAGTTGGAAGAAAGTAAGGCAGGTCAGGGGTGGGTGACTGAGGTCATGTGTGCAGTGACAGGGAAGGCCTCGGAGGAAGGAGCCCACTGTGTGCAGACGCTCTGTGAAGGTGCTGGAGGCCCTTTTCAAGGAGTGCCCGTAAGAGCGTGTGTAAACTTGAGAGAATGAGCTTGGCATGTTCAGGAGACCGCAGCGCAGGTAGTAGGGCTGGGGTACGGTAAGGAGTAAAGGCAAAATTTAGGCAGAGGCCAAACTGTGTTCGGGGAGGTTGGGGAGGTTGGGGCCGTATTGCAGAGAGTGCTACGGTTCCTCAATCAGGAGGAAACAGACTCAACTCCATGGTGGATTCAAAATGTACACATCCAGGTACCACCGGGGTGGTTTCAGATCAGGGTCTCGGGTCGGGAATCTCCGCTTTTGGGCAGTGGGCAGCCTCTGCAGGCTGCGTTAGTCAGATCTGTGCCCAAAGAGGTTGTTCAAGAAGTTCTATTTATTTATTTATCAATCTCCCCATCTTTCTTTCTTTCTTTCTAGGCTTCACACCCAGCGCAGAGCCCAGTGCGGGGCTTGAACCCTCAGATCAAGACCTGAGCTGAGATCAAGAGTTGGACGTTTAATCGACTGAGCCACGCAGGCACCCCAAGAAACTATGTATTTATTTATGCATATTTTAAATATTAGGGTGCCTGGGTGGCTCAGTCGGTTAATCGTCCGACTTTGGCCCAGGTCATGATCTCACAGTTTGTGGGTTTGAGCCCCACATCGGGCTCGCTGCTGTCAGCACAGAGCTAGCATCAGATCCTCTGTCCCGCGACCCCCGCCCCCGCCCCTCCCTGCTTGTGCTCTCTTTCTCAAAAATAAGTAAAACATTAAAAAAATAAATAAGCATTTATTAAAATATAAATAAATAAATAAATAAATGTTAAAATAAATACATGTTTATTTGTTTCCTTTGAGAGAGAGCATGCCAGTAGGGGAGGGACAGAGAGAGAAGGAGGGAGAGAATCCCAAACAGGCTCCCCGGTGTCAACATGGAGCCCAACGCGGGGCTCGATTCCATGAACCACGAGATCATGACCTGAGCCGAAATTAACAGTCAGACGCTTAACATCCTGAGCCGCCCATTGCCCCCAAGAAACTCTTTAAATTAGATGCTGTACCTGTAAACTGAGCGCCTGATTTGTATTACGCATGCAGCAAACGCCAGCCAAATGAAGGAAAAGAGTTGGAGAGAGTGGAAGTTGAAAGACCATGTATGGATGGTGGGTTGATGATGGCCTGCGGTGGGCCGGGCGGGAGGTGTTGGGGCCTCTGCTAAGGGAGCCGCAGAGGAATAGGGTAGAAAACGTATGTTTTCTGTCAGCCACCAGCACCTGGATTACATGGAAAGACAATCATATATCTGCACTCACATTTCAAGGGATTAATTTACATCGGCTGCGATATTGGTCTTGGGGAAAGATTTGTAAGATGGCCCCCACCTCTGGTTTTCTCTGCGGATCACACATGCAATGAAAGCAATGGGAACACCTCGCTGCTTGCAGCCTAGCCTGGCCGACTGCCCTGGAAGAGTTCTCTGGCCCCCGTGACGCCGCCGCCACGCCTTTGCTGCTCTGGGGTCAGGGCAGTCAGGGAGATGCCCCAGGGACGAGGAGGGGCGAGCGCTCGCCAACCTGGCCGAGCACGGCGGAGCTCAGTGCATTTCCCCGTGCAATCTCCACCGGCTTGCACTCACTGCCAACCCCATCGTATAGATGAGAAAAGTGAGACGGGAAATAGTAGGTAATTGGCTAGGCCGGGACTTGAATTCGGGCCCTATTTCTAAGACGCTCGGCTCTGCTGGCAGAGCAGAATGGGACAATGTCTGTGTTCACGATGTCGTTGCGGGTTTTTGCACTCAGCGAGTCCCTGTTAAGGAGCTGCATCTGTGAGTGTGTGTGTATGTGTGCGTGTGCGCGTATGCGCGTGCGTGCTCATGCGTGAGTGTAGCACACGCACGTGTGCGCCTACCAAGCAGTTCTGCCTCGTCAGTGGATTTAACTTGTGCAAACCGTGTGCAATGGGCCCTGCCCGTGGCCACCCAGGATGTTTGAGCCGAGTGGTTTATGGTTTCTAATTGGCTTCCTATTACTGCCGGCTGCTTCTCCTGCACAGAGAGTCGTCCTCCAGGATGGGTATTTGATTTGAGAAATTTTCAAATTGATTTTATCTTCGGCGCATTAACGCGTGGCCTAAATTCCTGCGGAGGCATTAGCTAACCAGCCCCGACGCGCCTTCACAATCGGACCTGGATCTGAGCCGCCAGTGCCACAGCTTTTCTGCAGCAGAGAGAATTCGCTTTTCTGAAAACACTTTTCTCCCTGAGCCCTGCGACTTATTTTTTTTTTTCCGGGTCTCTCCGGTTTAGGCCCCCCTTGAAATCGGAATATCTTCCCCAGATCACGCTAAAACATACACATGGGGATCCGTTCACACGAGTAGGTTTAATCTTTACCTTCCTGTAGGAACGGAACACATAAATATTCAAGGAGTGGTGTGGAAACCGGCCTCATTTTCAAGGGTGCACAATTGTAATGTCTCTTAAAAATCAGGAAATACGAAAGGCGACTCCAGTGATGAACACGCTCTGAATGTAGCCGAGTGCGTGAAAAACTGGAAGGCGTTCTGCAATTTCATGAGGATCAGCGGAGGGAAATGTTTTTAGGGGAAAAATTTTTTTTCAGCTTTTGAAGTGCTGGATGGATCACAGCTGTATGAAAATACCAATTAATCATCTTCTAATGCTTTTATGCAAATGATTATATTTGACTTTCATTTAGGGTTGCCATTAACACCTGAAACCCTAAGATTGATAACAGGTAAAATTTTAATGAAGGCATAAATTAAAGATTCGAATCCTGTTTGGATTAATTTATAGCACTTTTATTCATGCTAAGTCCTCCCGAAATGTAAAAATCATAGGACGAGACAGAAGAGAGGGAAGAGGAGACCGTTTTCGAATTTACCCATTTCTTTACTGGTGAAAAAAGAGGACTCGGGAATGCTAGACTCTGCAAATATTTTCTCTTGCGCTTTGCAATAATTCGCTAGGATGACAGGCGTGTGTATACCACGGAAGACTTTAAAAAACTTTTCTCGGGGCGCCTGGGTGGCTTCGTTGGTTAAGCGGCCGACTTCTGCTCAGGTCATGGTCTCGTGGTCTGTGAGTTCGAGCCCCGCGTCGGGCTCTGTGCTGACAGCTCAGAGCCTGGAGCCTGCTTCGGATTCTGTGTCTCCCTCTCTCTCTGCCCCTCCCCCGCTCATGCTCTGTCTCTATGTCTCTCAAAAATAAATAAACGTTAAAAAAAAATAAAAAATTTTTCTCATGACCTGAGACAACACTGGTCTTTTTTTTTTTTTTTTTTTTTTTTTTTTAATGAAGATTTTCCTTGCTATATACACTGGCCTTGCTTAAAACGTATTTTTTTCTCGGGCTCCTGGGTGGCTTGGTCGGTTAAGCGATAGATTCTTCGTTTTGGCTCAGGTCACGATCTCACAGGTTTGTGAGATGGAGTCCCATCCTGGGCTCCGTGCTGAAGGAGGCGTGGAGCCTGCCTGGGATTCTCTCTCGCGCCCTCTCTGCTCCTTCCCTGCTTGTGTGCACCCTCTTGCTCTCTCTCTCTCTCTCTCTCTCAAAATAAAATAAACTTAAAAATATTGTTTTCCGAATGAAAGTAAAAGTAGGGTTGTTGTAGAAGTTTTGGGAAATACAGAGAAGGTAAAGAAATAAACCCCACCCAGGGACCCTGGGCGGCTCTGTTGGTTAAGCGCCTGACTTCAGCTCAGGTCATGATCTCACCCTTTGTGGGTTCGAGCCCCACATCGGGCTCTGTGCTCAGAGCCTGGAGTCTGCTTTGGATTCTGTGTCTCCTCTCTCTGCCCCTCCCCCACTCATGTTCCATCTCTCTCTAAAATGAAAATAAACATTAAAAAAAGCCAAAAGGAAACAAAAGAAAGAAACCCCACGGTCCTGCCATTCAGGGACAACTGTTGTTAAGATCACGAAGTACTCCTCACCTCCCCACCCCCCACCGTGTGCAATCGTGATTTTCTAATTATGTCTTTTGCTTTGTCACTTGCGTGGCCACAGAAATATTTGCAATTTATCGAAACGTTACCGCGCGCCGGGTACTGCGCCGAGGGTGTTTTCCGGAGATGATCTTTCGAGTTTTAGGTGGCATTATCTCCATTTTATGGATCAGGCCACGACAGCTCAGGCGGTCTGTAGCTCGCCCTGTATCACGCGTCTAGGAAGTGGCAGGCCCAGATTCTCACCTGAAACGGCTACCTCGGAACCCTGATCACATCGCTGTGCTGTGCTCCCCTCGCAGGCAGCAAGAGGAAGCTGTCATTACTGAAACCCAGTTACCCCCTGAGGGTACTGCTTTCCCTGGGACCTCAAAAACGGAGGCTGCTCATTCTCCCGTGGCTCTCGTGTTACAAAGGCCGGTGAGGGGTCAGGGCTCTGGTGATCCACGGCCACGTACGTCCGGCCCATTGCTCTTCTGCCCTTGGGGACCGTCACTACCCCTCATTGCTGCTCTCTTCTGTCTTCTGTCACCCTCCCCATCGCTCGGGGCATGGAGTTCTTGGGGCCTTAAAGGCCACCCCGAGTCATGTTCGTCTTGGGCAAATGCAGTCTTCTTCTAACCCCTCAGCATGGAGGCCTTTGCTACTTTAACTCCAGTGACCCATTCCCGGGGCGGGGTGGGGGGGGGTGGAGCGCGGGGTTGAGACTCCGCTCTGCCCCTGGTGGAGTCAGGAGGTTGAACAACATGTGTGCATCTATACCCCCACGTACAATAATTTACTGTCAATTTTACCGATACAAAGGATGTAACATATAACTTAAAAATAATAAAATGTGCATTCTCTTTATTGCGAATTCCATGGAGCCATGGAGATTCTCGCAGGATGCTTTTGTTGATTTTTGCCAAACTCTTTTTTTTTTAATTTCTTAATGTTTATTTATTTTTTTTATTTATTTTTGAGAAAGAGAAAGAGACAGAGCGTGAGCAGGGGCGGCGCAGAGAGAGAGGGAGACACAGAATCCGAAGCGGGCTCCAGGCTCTGAGCTGTCAGCACAGAGCCCGACGCGGGGCTCGAACTCAAGAAATTCGAGATCATGACCTGAGCCGAAGTTGGATGCTTAACCGACTGAGTCCCCCAGGCGCCCCTGCAACTTAATTTTTTTTAATTTTTTTTTTTAATGTTTCTTTATTTTAAGAGGCATAGAGACAGAGCGTGAGCAGGGGAAGGGCATAGAGAGGGAGATAGAGAATCTGAAGCAGGCTCCAGGCTCTGAGCTGTCAGCACAGATTGTGAGACTCACAGATTGTGAGATCATGACCTTGGCTGAAATCAAAAGTTGGATGCTCAACCGACTGAGCCACCCAGGCACCCCAACTTAATTTTAAATAATGGCTGTATTTAACAAGCAGCCTAAAGTTCCTAAAACTTACCCGTCACTGGGTAAGAGCTGCTCTAGCACTGCATTCTGGAAAATTCATCTCTGCACCTGCTCGTGAACTCCAGCCCACAAAGCCACGTCTCTCTCTCTCTCTCTCTCTCTCTCTCTCTCTCTCTCTCTCTCACTTGCAGCTCACCTGCTTACCTTCTGGTTCCCTTTCTATCCAACCCGCGATCCACCACAAGCTGACTCCTGTCCTTTCTGTGACAGACCCTGTGCTGGTAGGTAAAGTCTCCTTTTCCCGCGCTGGCCTCCCGAATTCCAGCTGTCCCCAGGGCTCCGTTGTGGGTGGTCTGCTTGTCTCTTCCCACCCATCTCGCCGAGGTGATCTCATCCAGCTCCCGGACACGAAGTGCCCCGAGGCCTCCTGACCTGTAATTCCTAACCACGTCTCTCTCTGGAGCCTGGGACCCTTTTGTTCAGCAGCCCCTTGGACTTGCTGGTTCAAACAGCAAGTTGGACGGCAGTTCAAACTCAGCATTTCAAGAGCGTATGCATTGCCTCTGCAGCCTGCAACCTCCACCGCTCAAATCTGACCTTGCTCCCCCTCTTTTTCCTTCCTCGACAACGGAGATGCCTTATTTACCAAGTCATCTGAGCCAGACACCACGGGGTTAGCCTCGAGCCCTCTCTTTTCGTCCTCGTCCCCATCTTTCACGCTGGTACCATTTCCAGATTTACTCATTCATTCGTTCATCCATCCCTCGAGCCTTCAGCAAATCTTTATTAGAACGGCTGCGTAGCATACGGGAAAGATCACTAGAGCTCGGTGTCCGCCTGCCCAGCATCGAATCCTGGCTCTGTCGTTGACGTAGCTTTGTAACCTTGGGAAACCCACTCTGGGTTTCCGGTTTTTTTTTTTTTTTAATTTATTATTGAGAGACAGAGAGAGACAGAGCATGGGAAGGTGAGAGAGAGGGGGAGACACAGAATCCGAAGCAGGCTCCAGGCTGTGAGCCATCAGCACAGAGCCCAACGCGGAGCCTGAACTCAGAAACCGTGAGATCATGACCTGAGCCGAAGCTGGACGCTTAACCAGCTGAGCCACCCAGGCGCCCCTCCGGTTCTTTAAATAGGAAGTGAGACTACTGATAGACTCTTCCCTCACAGAGAACTAAGGCGATGGAATGGGTTGCTCTGAGCAAAACCCTTAAAACACAGCCTGATGGAGTAAGCGCTCAAGAAATGCGAGCTGTTGGTATTTATTGAGCTCAGTAATTATGCCGGGACGGGATCCTAAATAAGTGGGCATGGATTCGTTTGCTAGGAGTGTTGGGACAAAGTGCCACAGGCTGTGTAGCTTAAACAACAGAAATTTATTGTCACGCAGTTCCGGAGGCTGGAAGGTCAAGGTCAAGGTGGCAGCAGGGCCCTGTTCCCTCGGAAACCTATCGGAGACTCTCTCCTCACCTCTTCCTAGCTTCCAGTGGTTTGCTGGCAATCTTTGGTGTTCCTCGGCTTAACGGCTGCACCGCCCAGTCTGTGCCCTCGTCGCCACGTCGCTTTCTCGCTGTCTTCACGTGCCGTCTTCTTATCAGGACACTAGTCATATTAGATTAGGGGTCCACCCTAGTACAGGATGACGTCATCTTAACGATGACAGCTGCAGTGACCCTACTTCCGAACAAGGTCACATCCTTGGGTCCTGGGAGCTAAGATTTCAACGTATCTGTTTGTTTTTTTTTTTTAGTGTGTGTGTGGGCGGGGGGCTTGATCCAACCCATATCCGGCAGGAACGACGATCTAGGAATCGTATTGAACCCCAGCCTTCTCACCTCCTCCCTCCCTATAGCCACTGCTAGGTTCCTTCCACCTTGCGACACCGCCCGACTAGACCCCAGTCTGGCCCCACCATCGCCCATCCTCCACGGGGCTGTCAGAATGATCTTTCCAAAACACGGACCTGATGTTGGGAATTCACCCCCTTTGGAAGCTCCCTGAGTTTTCGGGGAAACGTTTAGCACAAAAGAGCCTTCCGGCTCCGGCTCCTTCCTGCCTCTCTGCTCTGAAACTTACACCACACCGCCCCCCCACCAAAAAAAAAACTGCAGTTTTCTAGATGTCTCCTTCTCCTTCACGGCTCTGGAAGAGTGCCAGCCTCCTGCCTTGTACTCACCTACCCTCGCAGGTCCTCCCCTGTCTGACACCCTCCACCCCTCTCCCGAGCTCCTACGGCACCGGGGGAATCTGGGACTTGCCGACTTGATTGTTTTTCTCGTGTCTGCTGACAGGGCAGTGTGATTGTCTTCATGTCTCCTACGGTGAGACATTAGTGTCACTTTCGATCTTTCCCCTAACGCAAATAATACTGCGGCGACTATCTTTATGTTCAGACGCTTTTGCAAATTTATAATGATTTCCTGAGGCACAGCTCAACAACAAAAAGACCAACAGCCCGATTTTTAAAAAGGGACAAAAGACTTGAATAGACGTTTCCCCGAAGAAAATGTACAAATGGCTAATAAGCGCGTGAAACGATGCCCAATGTCGCTAGTCATTAGGAAACTGTAGATCGGAGCCACCATGAGACGCCACCGCATGCCCACCAGGATACAGCCGTAACGGTTTTTTGAAAAATCGTTAGGGGGATGTGGAGACGGAGAAGGCGGAACCCCGCCGTTGGGAGTGTACAGTGGGGCCCGGGATGGAGGGGCCTCAGCAAGTCCCACAGAGCGTTCCCTCGTGACGCCGCAATCCCGCGCTTCGGAATATGCCCCAAAGAGTGGAAACGCAGGTGTTCGAACAAAAGCGTGCACGCGACTGTCTGGGGCAGCACTAGTCACAGTGACCGCAGGGTGGACATGACCCGGGTGTAAGCCAGTGGATGGAGAAGAGAAACAAAATGCGGTCTAGGCCCACAACGAAATATTGCCCAACCCCCAAAAGGTAGGAAATACTGATGTGTGCTAAGCGTAGACGAACCTCAAAAACATCGTGTCAAGTGAAAGAAGCCGACACGAAAGGCCACGTATTCTATGATCGCGTGCATGAGAAATATCCAGAATAGATAAATCCTTAGATGCAGAACACGGACTGATGGTTGCCAGGGGCTAGTGGGGAGGAGAGACTGGGAATCAACCGCTTAATGGGTACAGGTTTTATTTTGGGGTGATGGAAGGTTCTGGAATAAGGCAGTGGTGCTGGTGGCCCGACATCGTAAAGGTACTAAATGTTACTGCACTACACACTTTATTATTATTATTATTATTTATTTTTGAGAGAGAGAGAGGGAGAGAGAGAGAGCATGAGCATGAGCGGGGGAGGGGCAGAGAGAGAGGGAGACACAGAATCCAAAGCAGGCTCCAGGCTCCGAGCTGTCAGCACAGAGCCCGATGCAGGGCTCAAACCCACGAACCATGAGATCATGACCTGAGCCGAAGTCGGACACTTAACTGACTGAGCCACCCAGGTGCCCCCTGCACTGGATGCTTTAAAATTGGTTAAAACGGCAGGGCACCTGGGTGGCTCAGTCGGTTAAGCGTCTGACTCTTTGTTCCGGCTCCAGTCGTGATCCCAGGATCCTGTGATCGAGTCCTGCGTGGGGCTCTGCGCTGACCGTGTGGAGCCTGCTCGGGATTCTCTCTCTCTCTCTCTCTCTCTCTCTCTCTCCCCTCCTCCTTCTCTGCCCCTCCCCCCACCCTGCGTGCTCTTGCCCTCTCAAAATAAATAAATAAACATGAAAAAAAATAAAATGGTTAAAACGATGAATTTTATGTGATGTGTGTTTTACCGCCATAAAAATATACTTTCCCAAGGAGAGATTTTCTTTTCTTTTTTTTTTTTTTTTATAATTCGGGGTTTTATTTTTTATTTTTTATTTTATTTATTTATTTATTTTTAATGTTTATTTATTTTTGAGAGACATAGAGACAGAGCGTGAGCAGGGGAAGGGCAGAGAGAGAGGGAGACACAGAATCCGAAGCAGGCTCCAGACTCTGAGCTGTCAGCACAGAGCCTGACGCAGGGCTCGAACTCACAGACCGTGAGATCATGACCTGAGCCGAAGTTGGTCGCTTAACCGACTGAGCCACCCAGGCGCCCCCCAAGGAGAGATTTTCTGAAGTGACGTCGGAGTCACGGGACGTGGTCTGTAACCGAACTTCTGTCGAGAGGGGGTCACTCGCTGCTGGGTCGCCAGCCAGCTTCGCGAATTTGACCATCACCCGGCTCCTCTTCAGGAAGTTCCTCAAGCTTCCGAGCTTAAGGTCAAATTGAACGAGGACTTCAGCAGAAGCGCAGCCAGAGGGAACAGATTTCAGAGCTGGGAGAGGCCCACGAGGGCGTCTGGGCCCCTGGGTTTCGTCCTTATCAGACGGGAATTGACTACCGACCTCACCATCCCGAAGTAAAATTCACAGAAAACCTACCTCAAGTCTATAGGACATAGTGCTTGTGCTTTAGAGCATATAACATTTGGAGGAAACTTCCCGGGTTTGAATCCACGCTCGGCCCCTTATTAGCTGTGTGAGCTGGGGGGATGGGGTGGGGGTCTTACTCTCTGCCTCAGTTTCTTCATCCGTAAAATGGGGGCAAAGACAGTGTCTATTTCATACTAGGGTGTGGAAGATTACATGAGTTTACATATATAATGTGTTCAAGATTGCAATCTCAACAGAAAAAGAAAAGAAATAAAAGGAAAGTAATTTACAAAATGCATTTTGTTTTACTGTTTAAAGCTTATTTATTTATTTTGAGAGAGAGAGATCACGAGCCGGGGAGGGACAGAGACAGAGGGAGAGAGAGAGAGAATCCCAAGCAGGCTCCGCACTGAATCCCACGAGGGGCTCGGTCTTGTGACCGTGAGACCATGACCTGAGCCAAAATCAAGAGTCGGACGCTTAGCAGGCCGAGCCACCCAGGCGCCCCCCCCCTGGGAAATAGTCTTTTAAAACGTACCAGTATGTAAAACGGAGTTAGAGTCCGGGCTCAGATAGCTTTGCAGGCTTTTCATCTTCATGAATTTGCAGTGGGACACAGACCTGAAAGTGGGACACAGGTGCTCGTGTGGGATGGCCTGCGTATTTCTGGACGCGTAGACGCCCCGGGCCCCTCCTCTAAACGCCAGCGTTCTGTACTGGGCGTCTCCGCCCCTCCGAGAAGCGCTGAAGCTATTCCAACCATCCCCTTTCCCAGACCTACTCACTGGGGCTCAGAGGGAGAAGTTAAAAGAAGCTCATATTCCTTTGACTGCTCGCTGGCCCCATCTCCGTCTTGGGCCGCAGGATCGCTGTGGGAAGGGCCTCGTTAGCAAGCGGGACTCCCCCCCAGCCACATCAAGTCACACGATTCCTGCCTTCGCCTATCTTTCTCCCCTCTCCCCCCTCCTCCCTCTTCCCCAACGCCCAACCCATCCACAGTCCTTTGGGCCTTCCTCCACCTCCAGCACCTGCTGCCACCGGTTTCCTGCTTCCTCTCCTGACCCAAGACAAAAAAAAAAAAAAAAAAAAAAAAAAAAAAAAATCACATCAAGCCTGCCGTCTGCCTTAGCTGTTCCAGAAGCTTTCTGACACACGGAGGATGAACTGCGACTTCCTCTCGCTGCCCTCAAGGCCCTCCGAGCTCTGCCCTCAACCCCTTCCACTCTCCTGACTAAGCTCCAGCCGCACCGGCTCACACACCTGCCTCAGGGACTTCACACCTGCCGTTCCTTCTACCCAGAAGACCTTCTCTTCAGCCAGATCTATGGAGAACTGAGTTCTCACCCTTCGTGCCTGTTCAGATGTCACCTCCTTTAGAGCCCAGCCCTGGCGACCTTATCTAGAACTATCCCATGCCCCCTCCCTCTCTCTGCCCTGACTCGCATTTTTGTTCTTTAAAGTGCTGATCCTGGTTGGAAATTTGCTGGTCTCCTCACTAGACTGGCGGCCGCACGGGGGCAGAGACTTCATTAGTGTCACACTCTAGGGGACCCCCGGGCTCGGCACAATGCCTGCAAGAGCGGCTCCATATATTTTTTTTAATATTAATTTATTTTTGAGAGAGAGAGAGAGAGAGAGAGCAAGCATGAGTGGAGCAGGGAGAGAGAGAGGGGTGGGGGACGGAGGATCCGAAATGGACTCTTGATTGACAACAGAGAGCCCAAGGCAGGGCTCGAACTCACAAAGCCTGAGATCATGACCTGAGCCGAAGTTGGAAGCTCAACCCACTGAGCCACCCAGGCGCCCCACTCTGTTTTTTTGTTTTAAGTTTATTTATTTATTTTGGGAGTTGGGGGGTGGTTAGAACATGTGCCAGCAGGGAGGGGCAGAGAGAGAGGGAGACAGGGAGTCCTAAGCAGGCTCCACACTGTCTGCACAGAGCCTGACGTGGGGCTCAAACTCACGAACCGTGAGATCACGACCTGAGCTGAGACCAAGAGTCAGACACTTAACCAACTGAGCCACCTAGGCGCCCGTGCTCCATAGTTTTTGAATAAGTGAATTAAAGCCCAACACGCAACCTCAAATCCTTCCCCAAGAATTTTGTAGCTTGCCTCAGAGAGAAGTTCCTCTCCGTGATACCCCGAGATTCTTTTTTTTAAAACAGATTTGGGGCGCCTGGGTGGCTCAGGCGATGAAGCGTCTGACTTCGGCTCAGGTCATGATCTCACGGTTTGGGAGTTCGAGCCCCGTGTCGGACTCTGTGCTGACAGCTCAGAGCCTGGAGCCTGATTCTGTGATGCTTCGGATTCTGAGTCTCCCTCTCTCTCTGCCCCTCCCCTGCTCATGCTGTCTCTCTCTCAACAATAAATAAAAACGTTAAAAAAATAAAATAAATAAAACAGCTTTGTTGAGGTATATTTGACATACAGTAAATGGCACCTGTTTAAAGTGTGTAATTTTTAAAAAAATTTTTAATGTTTACTTATTTTTGAGACAGAGCACGAGCAGGGAAGGGGCAGAGAGAAAGGGAGACACCGAAGTAGGCTTCAGGCTCTGAGCTGTCAGCACAGAGCCGACACGGGGCTGGAACTCACAAACTGCGAGATCATGACCTGAGCTGAAGTCGGACGCTCAACCGACTGAGCCACCCAGGCGCCCCCAAAGTGTGTAATTTAAACAGTGAAACTGTCACCGCGATCTACATTACCCCCCAAAGTTTCCTCCTGCCTCTCTGTAATCCCTCCCTCCCGGCCCCCTGTGCTCCTACCCCTGAGCAACCGCTAATCTGCTTTCACTGTAGATGTGCCTGCATTTTCTAGAGAGTTCTAGAAATGGGATTATGCAGTGTGCATTCCTTTTTGTCTGGCTTTTTTTTTTCTCCCAGTGTAATTATTTTTAGATTCATCCATGTCGGGGCAAGTATCAATAGCTCCTTCTTTTTTACTCCTTCTTTGTTACTCTGCTGAATGGATATGCCGAGGTTTGTTTACTATTTATCTATTGATGGGCATTTGGGTTGTTTCCCATTTGGGATTATTACGAATAAAGGTGCTATGAACATTCCTGTACAAGTCTTTGTATGGACATAACGTTTCTTTTTCTCCTGGGTAATTACCTAGGAGTGGAATTGCTGGAACACATGGTATCCTTATGTTATTTAAAAAGTATATATTTTTAATGTTTATTTATTTTTGAGAGAGAGACAGAGCATGAGTGGGGGAGGGGCAGAGAGAGAGGGAGACACAGAGTCCAAAGCAGGCTCCAGGCTCTGAGCTGTCAGCACAGAGCCAGACACGGGGCTCAAATCCACGAACCGTGAGATCATGACCTGAGCTGAAGTCAGATGCCTAACCTACTGAGCCCCCCAGGCGCCCCCATCCTTAGGGTATTCTTAATAATATCTTTTCTCTTTCTTTCTTTCTTTCTTTCTTTCTTTCTTTCTTTCTTTCTTTCTTTCTTTCTTTCTTTCTTTCTTTCTTTCTTTCTTTCTTCCTTCCTTCCTTCCTTCCTTCCTTCCTTCCTTCCTTCCTTCCTTCCTTCCTTCCTTCCTTTCTTTCTTCTTTCTTCTTTGCTGAAGCCAGTCAGTTAGGATTGGTCAAGGTCCCTCAGCTGGGACTCAGTCCCCTCGCTCCTGCCTCCCGCTAAGCTGCCTCTGGTCGCGGACAAGCCCTGCTGTCGCACTGGGCTGAGCAGACCCCTTGGCTTCCTGAGCATGTCACACCTGAGAGCGATGTTGGCTTACATAAGCACACCGACCTCTTGCTCCTTGCCAAAATCTAACATCAGGGAATCTTCTTCAAGTGCACTCTTGCTGCCTCCGGACTGGAATGTTAAGTGCCGACAGAGCTGTCTGGCATAACAGTGCCATCAGCATCTGTCTGTGGACAGCCGAGGACAGTGAGAGCCTCCAGGCAAGGACAGCCTTGGATGAAAAGATGGTCTGAGGAACAGGGAGCCATAGGATGAGCTGAGAACGAGCCTCGAACATTCAGAGCTTAAAGACAGCTTTGCCTGGGTGGCCTGTATTTACATTGGGATTTGATTTATTTCTGAAAAAAGGACTGCGTTCAGATGGCTCAACATCCAGGAGCGCGGGTGGGTGTGTAGTTCTGTGAAAAGTCTTTCTCGGGGCGCCCGAGGGGCTCAGTCGGTTAGGCGTCCGACTCTTGATTTCAGCTCAGGTCGTGATCTCGCGGTTCGTGGGTTCGAGCCCCACATGGGGCTCTGTGCTGGCAGCGTGGAGCCTGCTTGGGATTCTCTCTCTGTCTCTGCCCCTCCTCTGCTCGCACTCTGTCTTTCTCAAAAATAAAAAAAATAAAAAGTCTTTCTCTTACCCGTGTCCCTAGCCACCGAGTTCCTGTCCCCAGAGACAACCACTACCTCCACCCCTAGTCCCTCCTATGTTATTCCAAAAATCTGCATGTATGAAGATTTGCATGTGCGAACGCATATCTGGTATATATCTTGTGTGTGCGTGTGTGTGCGTGTGTGTGTATAGCACTTTTTACACACGTGCTGGCAAGCTCAGCACCCTGTGGTACACTTTGATTTTTTTTTTTTCACTTTACATATCTTAGGGCTTCGTCCACAGTCCAGTGGAGAGGGCCTTTTTATATCTACATAACATTCCATTATTTAACCAGTCGAGGCAGTACCTGACCACTGGTATGGGTAGGACCGGGGGAGGACGAGGTGAATAATTGTAGTTTGCACAGCCTGCAACGGCAAAGTTACAGGTGGATTCGCTCGGCCCCGCTGGACTGTGAGATAATCTCGGCAAAGGCAAACTGGGGGGGCGGGGGAGGTAAGGTTTCTAAGCCAGAGGATTCATAAAGCAGGGGTTCTTAAACTTTGGTGTCTTTAAGAATCACCAGGGGAGCTAATTAAAAGTGAGGCCGAGCAGCCTCCCTCCTCCCTCGCTGCCCCAGAAATTCTGGTTCATTGGAGCCCGAGGTGGGGGGGGGCACAGAGTTCTAACACACGCGGTCCTCGGACTCAACTCAGAGGAAAGCCGAGCTCTGCAGAGGGAAGGGAGCTTTCCACCGAAGGCCCCGCTGAATAGTTCATGAATCCAAATCATTAAAATAACTTCATTCGCATAGTTTTAAATCTGAAAGGAATTCATGAGCAAGTAAGTGGTCTTTTCAAACAGTTCAGAAGGATATGGAGTATCCTCAGCCCGGCCTCCCCGGCTGCCTCTCTCACTCTCTGGAGACAACGGCTTCTTGTCAGTCATTACCTCGGAAGAGACTCGAGGTCCCCACCGCACCGCAGGGAGCACCGTCGAGGCTGAGGAAGTAGGCCCAGTCCCCAGTTAGAGGCAGGGCGACGGTCTGGGAAGAGCCACAGACTTGGATTCGGAAGTCCTGGGTCAAGCGGCTTCTTCTTCTTTTTTTTTAGATTATAAAATCTTTTTTTTTTAAATTTTTTTTAATGTTTATTTATTTTTGAGACAGAGAGAGACAGAGCATGAGTGGGGGAGGAGCAGAGAGAGAGGGAGTCACAGAATCCGAAGCAGGCTCCAGGGTCTGAGCTGTCAGCACAGAGCCCGACGCGGGGCTCGAACTCACAGACTGCGAGATTGTGACCTGAGCTGAAGTCAGATGCTCAACCGACTGAGCCACCCAGGTGCCCCTAGATTATAAAATCTTTTAATGTTTATTTATTTTTGAGACAGAGAGAGACAGAGCATGAGCGGGGGAGGGGCAGAGAGAGAGGGAGACCCAGAATCCGAATCAGGCTCCAGGCTCTGAGCTGTCAGCACAGAGCCCGACGTGGGGCTCGAACTCATGGACCCTGAGATCATGACCTGAGCCGAAGTCGGACGCTCAACCGACGGAGCCGCCCGGGCGCCCCTCAAGCGGCTTCTTAAATATCAGCGACTCACTGTGCGCCAGGGGCAGAGCTCAGGATCTCCTAAGCGTTATCTCAGCGACTCTCACCACCACCCATTCGACGGAGCGCAAAACCGAGGCTGAGACGGAGGTTTAGTCACTCGCCTGGAGTGGACGGGTGGCTCACGTGGCTAAGGGGATGGCACCAGGATTTTGAATTCAGAGCTCAAGTTGCTGCCCTTAACCACTGTGTTTAAGCGCCCTTGGCCACTGAGTCACTGGGCGATTTGGGGAGAACGTGTAACTACTCTCAGGCTCTTGGGACTCTAACATTTTATGGAAACCATTCGTTCCTTGCCTTCCTTTTCCGCTGCAGGAGCCCTGTGAGGACCTGTCCGTGTCGATGCAGGTCAGAAACCATTTTTTCTGCATATCTACATATCCGTAAAATCAAAATATCCATAATTACATCACCAGAACCCCACCTTCTTGACCTGCCACTGGCCTTGTCTGCCTACATTTTCTATACACACCCATGTATTATATGTACATAATGTCCATGGCATATATTATGTAGAATATGTAACATATATATAATGTATCTATATAAAATGTAGGCAGGCAAGATCAATACAGGCATACACACACTATAGACATCTATACATATATGTATATACAATTATATATACATTTACTTAAATATATTTGTGATGTATTATTAGCTGATTCGGTGGATGAAACGCAGGTGTGAATGGCCGCGCTAAGAGCTAGCTTGTGGGCTGCCATCTTTTTCTCTTCTTTCTGCCACAAATCCAGCAACGGCCCTGAGCGGCCTGGAGTGAAGGTCACACGGAGGACAGACGAGCTGACCTATGATGACACGTCACGCGAGTGAGAGATAAATATTTGTCAAAGAAGAAAAACTGTCTCTGAGATTTGGGGGGGGCATCGGTTACTTACAGCATAACCTCTCCCATCCTGAGACGGTGACCTTGGACGTGACACTCTGACCGCTCTGAGCCTGAGTATTCTTTTCCATGAAATGGGAACAGATGCGGCTTCCTTCCCTCCCAGGGCTGTTTTGAGGGTTTACATAAAGCAGTGGATTGGAAGCACTTAGCCTAGTTCCTGGAGCTCAGAGCTGCTTGTTAAATGGTAGCTGAATCCCAACCTAATCAGCAACTGGAGAGAGGCCAGACAGAGACTGATGGATGGTGACCTTCTATTTAAAAGCGGGTAAAACACCGCCGTCCCTAGCGGCACTATTCACAGTAGTCCAAAGGTGGAAACAACCTAAATGTCCATCAACCGATGGCTGGAGAGGGGCGCCTGGGTGGCTCCGTCGGTTGAGCGTCCGACTTCGGCTGGGGTCATGATCTCATGGTTTGTGGGTTCGAGCCCTGAGTTGGGCTCTGTGCTGACAGCTCAGAGCCTGGAGCCTGCTTCAGATTCTGTGTCTCCCTCTCTCTCTGCCCCTCCTTAGCTCGTATACTCTGTCTCTGTCACTCTCTCTCAAAAAAACAAAACAAAACAAACACAACATTAAAAAAAAAGTCTGGATAAAGCTTCCCTTTTATTTGGAAAAACCCCAAAAACCTCATTCCGTTTTGGCTCTGCTTTGTCGGGCAGACCTCATTTGGAGCCCTTATTCTGGACCACAAATTTTTTATCTTTTCCTTTCTATTATTTTTATTACATATATCACACATGGTAGTTATTTAAAAGATTGAAGTACAGATAAGCAGAAAGAAAAATAAAATCTACTCGGCTACTTAGCCTGCGGTGATGACCGGCGTTAACCGTTTGGTATATCTCTTTCTTAACATCTTTCCAAGTACTACTACCTAGAATTCCAGGTGAATTTTTTATAATTATACACAGTTGGGTGTAAACATAAAATCAGGTCAAAGGATATATGCCGAGACATAACCTCCTTTTTTTCCTCTACTAAATAATAAATACAGATCTTCCTTGACTTAAGATGGGGTTACATCCTCAAGGCGCTGGCTGACTCAGTCGCCGGAGCATTGTGACTCTTGATCTTGGGGTTGTGGGTTCGAGCCCCACATTGGGTGTAGATATTACTTAAAAATAAAATCTTAAAATTTTTTTAAATGTTTATTTATTTTTGAGAAAGAGAGAAAGAGAGAGAAAGAGTGTGAGCAGGGGAGGAGCAGAGAGAGAGAGGGAGACCCAGAATCTGAAGCAGACTCCAGGCTCTGAGCCGTCAGCACAGAGTCCTAATTGGGGCTCGAACTCCTGAGCCGTGAGATCATGACCTGAGCCGAAGTCAGATGCTCAACCGACTGAGCCACCCAGGTGCCCCCCCCCAAATAAAATCTTTTTTTAAAAAAGATGGCGTTACATCCCAAAAAACCCACTGCAAGTTGAAAATATTGTACAGTTGAAAACTCACTGAATGCACCTCACCTATGGACATCACGGCTCAGCTTGGTCCACCTGACACGTGCTCAGAACACACGCTTAGCCTCCAGTCGGGCCACATCCTGGGACACAAAGCCTATTTTACGAGAAAGTGCGGACTGTCTCCTGTAATTCATCGAACCGTGTGCTGAAAGTGAAAACAGGAACGGTCGTTCGGCCGCGGGACGGTTGAAAATGTGCCGGTTGCTCATTGCTTCCTGATTGCGTGGCCGATCGGACGCTGCGTCTGCCACTGCCCGGTGTCACCAGGAAGTATGGCCCCTGCGTATCCCTCGCCCAGGAAGAGATCGGAGTTTCAAATTTGAAATCCGCTTTCTGCCGAGTGCTGGTCGCTTTCCCGCCATCGTCAAGTCGAGCCGTTGCCAGTTGGGGACCATCCGTACATGAACACTTTTCCACATTACCAAAGTTTAGACCTGCGTCATAAGTTTTAATGGCTGCACAGAATCCCGCTGTATATATGGATGTAATATCTTTATTTAACCAGTCCCCTACTGATAGACATTTAGGTTGTTTCCATTCTTTTTCGTTATTATAGGCAAGCTTGTGGCAAATATAATTATGATAAAATCTACTTATAACTACTTATGTACCAGATACTAAGCCAAGCACTTAAAATTTTTTTTTAATGTTTATTTTTGAGAGAGAGAGAGAGAGAGAGAGAGACAGAGTGTGAGTGGGGGAGGGGCAGAGAGAGAAGAAAACACAGAATCCAAAGCAGGCTCCAGGCTCTGAGCTGTCAGCACAGAGCCCGGTGCGGGGCTCGAACTCACAGACCGTGAGATCCTGACCTGAGCCGAAGTCGGACGCTTAACCGTCTGAGCCACCCAGGCGCCCCTAGCCAAGCACTGTATAAGCAATATTTAATTTAGTCTTCACAAGAGTCCTGTAAGGGAGTACAGTTATAATCCCTGTATCATAGGTGAGCAAACCGCAGTTCAGAGAGGTTAAGTCACCTGTATACATCACCCAGCAAGTGACGACGCGGGGATTTGAGTGGAGCTCTGCTCATTCTACAGCCCGCTCTCTTTCCTCTCAGTTGTGTGGTGTCCCAACTACTGAAATAGGGCTCCTGAAATCCCCTTTTTTTGCAGAGGTGCCTGGGTGGCTCATTTGGTTAAATGCCACACTTCAGCTCAATCCACGATCTTACAGTTCATGGGTTCGAGCCCCACATCGGGCTCTGTGCTGACAGCTTGGAGCCTGGAGTCTGCTTCAGATTTTGTGTCTCCCTCTCTCTCTGCCCCTCCCCATCAGTGAGCAGGCCATGGGCTTGCTCGCTGCCTGAGGCCATGTGCTCTCGAGAAGCAGATTTGCCTGTTGTCCTCTCTGCCCCCAAGAGAAGCACACCAAACCGTCTAGGTTTTCTTGCCGATTGAGGTCTAGACGCTGACCAGCCCGACCCTGAGACTCGCGCTTCCCAGTCAAAAAGACAGGTCCTCCCGTGGGTCAGGGTCCATGGTTTCCTTGGAAACAGCAGCCACTAAGAGGTGGCTCTTGTGTCCAATAGCCACTTGGGTCCAGTAGCGTCTCTCTCACACAGTACCTGCTTCCCCCAGAACCAGACCCCGAAACATGGGTTTCAGTGTTCACAGTTTTTCAGAAAGTGCAAGAAACACCAACAGGAGAGTAGGGAAATGGCACAGGGTTGGGAAGGCTGCCAGCAAAGGGTATGTTATCACCAGCCACCGCACTGGGCAACTGGAGCTCAGTCTCGTCAGAGGGGCAAGGGAGCTGGGGTATTTATATACCTACCCTGTCGGTCACTCTCAGGGCGGAGGGGTCCTCTGCACCTTTGGGAAAAGCCTTCCGATAATGAGATGCAGAAACCAGAAGCTCACTGGAACAGACAGAAGACATCAGTCTGAGCGGTGGGGGAGGAGGGATCGACGGTGTCCTCTACCTCCTGGTGCCCGTACTGCCAGGGCCAGGCCTCTGCTGGGAGCTAAACCTTCCCACACCAGCCACCCTCCCACCCAGTCCCCAGGAACAGCCGGAAACATTTTCGCCCTCCACGTGGAATTCCACATATATTCAAATCTTATGAGTTGTGATTTATACTTTCGTTCGCTTCTTCTATCGATTATGAGAGGTCTATTATTTCATCTTATTCTTTTTTTCCCCTTTCCATCAGTCTGGAAGAAATACTTTCTGATCCTATTCTTACAGTAGTTACCCTAGTAATCTTCACCTTGGTGTCCACTCTCATCAACGTCTAAAATTAATCAATGTCTTTTTTTCCCCCGGAGCTATGCAACGACCTTAAAACACCCTCACTCCAATGCCATTGTTGCACATATATATATCACTTAATCTTATTTTTCTTTTTCACCCCCAGAAGATATTTTTATTATGCCTTTATGTAGTCAGTAAGTAACATGAATTGTTTAGAAGCATAAATCTTTTTTTTTTTTTGAATTTATTCTCTACACCCAACATGGGGCTTGAACTCACAACCTCGAGATCAAGAGTTGCATGCTCCTCTGATGGAGACAGCCATCGCCCCTAGAAACATAATTCTCAATTTTCAAGTACATAGGGATTTTCTGGTTACCTTTCCCTTGTTAATTTATAACAAATGCACCGTGACCTGAAAACATAATCTATATGATTTCAATATACTTTGACACTTGTTCAGACTTACTTAATAGCCTAGGATATGGTTGATTTCTGCAAACATTCCATGTGTCCTGAAAAAGAACGTGAAATCAACAGTTGTTGGATACTGTGTTCTACAGATGTCTGCTAGGTTAGGCTTGTTAATCATTAAATCTTCTATGTTCTTACTGTTTTTTTGTCTGCTTGTCTTAGCAATTACTGAAAGAGATATGTTGAAATCTCCTGCTATGATGGTTGATTTGTCTGTTTTTTCTTGTGATTTCTACCATTTTTTGGCTTTATACATTTCAAAAGCATGTTATTAGGTACATACAAATTTAGAATTGTTACATCTTCTTGTTTTTTAAGTTTATTTATTTTGAGGGAGAGAGAGCAGGAAAGGGGCAGAGAAAAAAGGGAGAGAGAGAATCTCAAGCAGGTTCTGTGCTGTCAGCAACGAGCCCGACTTGGGGCTCAGTCTCACTAACTGTGAGATCATGACCTGAGCCAAGATCAAGAGTCAGACGCTCAACTGACTGAGCCACTCACATGCCCCGTAGAACTGTTGTATCTTCTTAAAGGGAATTTTTATCATTATGAAATGACCCCCACTCTCCATTGTGAAATGTTTTTGGCTTTAAAGTCTATTTATTCTGCAACTAATCTAGCTATATCAGCTTTCTTTTGTTTAGTGTTTGCATAACATGCTTTTTCTACCTTGTCGCTTTCAATCTCTTTTTGTATATTTATACTTTAAAGCTCTTTTCTGGAGACAATAAATATATAATTGTATTTTTATTATCTAATTGGTAATAATTGCCTTTTAATTGAAATATTTAGTTGTTAAACTCCAATGTGCTATTATTATTATTATTACTGTTATTATTACTTACATCCAAGATTCATTTAGACTTTCTACTTGCGATCATTTTCTATCTGCCTGAAATAAAATATTTAGAATGTCTTTAGCGTGTTTAGATGTGCTAGTGGCAACGGTTTCAGTTTTTCTCTGTCTGAAAATGTCACCTTTCTGGTTGTTTTTCTTCCACATGTCTAATATGATGAAAAAAAATGTCAACTCAGAACTCATCCATCAAAAATATCCTTCAAAAACGAAGACTAAATAAAGACATATCCTCATCCACTGAACTCTTAGTTCTTCCTACCCCAAACCTGCTGTTCCCCAGCAAACCCCAAATGTGGACAGGGAGTACCAAAATATGGGAGTTATCTGAAATCTATCTTCTTTTCTCTTCATGTCAAATCCTGTTCTGCGTTGAGCCTCGTAAACTCTGTTTCAACCTAACCGCTTCTTACTTCCTCCGCTTCTACTAATTTAGCTCAAGCCACCGTCATCTCCCCGCCAAACCGTAGCAATAGCTTCCTAATTGGGCCCTCTGCTTCCTCTCTTACCACCCACATGATGGTGACATGATATCCTTTTACGATGCAAAGGAGATACTGTTATTTCCCTGCCACGGACCCTCCAATGTCTCTAGTAGGGCAAACTCCCTATGCAGTGTGTGTCATGGGGCTTTTATGTGTGTCTCTAATCACTCCGCACTGCAATGCCCCTGTTCACCGAGCTCCCGGAAGCTGCCCTTGGGATCCCGCTCCTCCTCTTCACTCCCTTCTGCCAGAGTGCTCCCCGTAGACCGAGCCCGGCTCCCTCCCTCACTTCACTCCTACCCTGCTCAAACGTTAATGAATCAGTCAGGGCTTCCTCCAAAGCCTTTTCTAAAATAAAGTCATATCACTCTACTCCCTTCTCTACTTTAATGTTCTTTGTGACAACTCGTAACTACCTGGCATCATTTCGTAGGTACTAGAGCGTAAGCTCCGTGAAGACAAGACTTTATTTTACTCACGTCATTCATCCCTAAGGGTCTCAAACCACCCCTGGCAAAGAGGAGGTTTTCCGTAAATACCCGTTGAGTGAATGGATCCTCGAGGTTGTCCATTGGGCAATGAGATCCACATTAAAATATTTTTTTAAATGTTTATTTACGGATTGATTTTGAGGGAGAGGGAGAAAGAGAGTGCATGCGCTCACGAGCCGGGCAGGAGCAGAGAGAGAGAGAGGGAGAGAGAGAATCACAAGCAGGCTCCGAGGTGTCAGCATAGAGCCTGACGAGGGGCTGGATCCCACAAACGTGAGATGGCGACCTGAGCCAAAACCAAGAGTCGGGTCTCGAGACTGATGGAGCCAGCCAGGCGCCTCGAAAGATTTTAATGCAAATGCTGCCCAAGCTTCTAACCTCATCAGCTCGTTACTACAAAGTTGGGGCTAATTGCCTGATTATCTTTCCAGATTCAACTTACAATGATTTCACACTCATCTGCCTGATGGCAAATCCTCAGTCTCTCCTCAAAGGGACCCCCGTTATTTCCGGGAGTCCCCAAAGAAGGGTTCCTAGCAGTGGCGTGCTAGAGTTAGCACGTGCCGGCTCCTAAGAGCTGATCGTTAAATATTCTGGAATTCTGTGAGCTGGCTGTTACCCTGTGGTGTAGCTTGAAATTGGCCACACTGGAGGTATTTATACCATGGAAATCAGTGAATGCTACATATCAGAATATTTTTTCTTTTAATTAAAAAAGTTTAGAGCCGGTTTACTAGTACAAGGGCCCCCAAACTAATGAGTAAACTACTGTTTCTAGGTGGCATTATCTTCGCTCCGGAGGGGGCTCCCCGGTGAAGGCTCTTGGAAAATCCTGCCCACGGCCCCCGCTCATCCCGCGAGGGCCAGCATCCCTGCCAGGACTTCTGCATCACATACTCTCTGGGAGCCAAGGGTGAAGGTGAGGGCTGCCCACCTACAGATACAGCCATGGAGTGGAACCTTGAAGATTTACAGGGTTTCTCCAAACTTCCCTCTGCTTCTCCTCTAACTTTAAATTTTTTTTTTAATGTTTATTTATTTTTGAGACAGAGACACAGAGCATGAGTGGGGGAGGGGCAGAGAGAGAGGGAGACACAGAATCGGAAGCAGGCTCCAGGCTCTGAGCCGTCAGCACAGAGCCCGACGCGGGGCTCGAACTCACAGACCGTGAGATCATGACCTGAGCCGAAGTCGGACGCTCAACCGACTGAGCCACCCAGGTGCCCCTGCTTCTCCTCTAATCAGCTGACTTTCAAAGCTCTTAGGCCTTTTCCAAGGCTCCGTAGTGGTGGTGCCAAAGTGCGGCTTGGCGACTTTATCCCCTGTGTCGAAGAGTCTGCCCGTGGCGTCTTCTATATGAATTGGCCCATCTTCCTTATTGTGACTGAGACGTCAGAGGAGCAGAATGGCGGAGGGCGGGGGAGGGGGGGCACAAGAAGGCACCATAAGGACGCTGGAGCCAAAGTGAAATCCCCTCACTCAGCGAAGCCCCTGTTAGGCTGTCCTACCTGCTGCTTGAATCGGTTCCGAACTGAAACACTTCTCTGGACTCTCCATCAGCTCCCCCGAGCCCGTTGAGCAAATACACGTATTTTCTAGGCAAGCACGACATCCACACAAGCCCCCCCTCCCCGCTCTTTGTTGTGTGATGGGAATGCTATCGATTTCTGTCTATTGGTTTTGTAATTGGCCACGTTCTCAGACCCACTTAATATTGTTAATGGATTTGGGGAAGGATTCCCAGATATATAATCATATTAGCTTTAAATAATGATTATTTCGCCTCATTCTTTGTAATATTTATACCCCTCTAATGTGTTTCTCTAGTTAAACCAACTAGAATGTTCAGAACTGTTAATTAAGCATGATAGCAGGGGTCCTTGATTGTCTTTATCTTTTTTTTTTTTTTAATTAAAAAAACTTATCCTAGATGGGGCGCCTGGGTGGCTCAGTCGGTTAAGCGTTCAGCTTTGGCTCAGGTCGGGATCTTGCCATTCCCGAGTTTCAGGCCCTGTGCTGACAGCTCAGAGCCTGGAGCCTGTTTCAGAGTCTGTGTCTCCCGCTCTTTGCTGCCCCTCCCCCACTCACGCTCTGTATCTCTCTCTCAAGAATAAGTAAACATTAACAAAATTTTTATCTTAGAGTGCACGAGCAGGAAAGAGAGGCAGAAGGAGAAAGAGAGTGAGAGAGAATCTCAAGCAGGCTCCACGCTCAGGGTAGAGCCTGATTCAGGGCTTGATCTCATGAACTGTGCCTGAGCAGAAACCAAGAGTCGGACACTTAACCAACTGAGCCACCCAGGTGGCCCCAAGATTGTTCTTTTTCTAAGGAAACTATTTCTAGAGTTTCATCGTGAAGCATGATGCTGAAAGTTGGTTTGAGACATTTGAAAACAGTCATCATAAGAAAGTATCACTTTTACTTTACTAAGATTTGTAAAATTCAGTTATAGATATTAAATTTATGAAATGCAGTCTATCTTTTAATAATATCGTATGGGTTTTTTTCTACTTATTAATAAGATAAATTGTAGTAATAGATTTTCTCATATTGATCTATGTTTTTATTTCTATAAAGAATACCATTTGGTCACGGTATATTTTTCTTTTAAATGGTTATTATAGTCGATTTTCTATAATAAATGACTTTAATAGATTTATTAATATTGAGCTATTTTAACATTCCTATAATAAATACCACTGATCATGGCATATTTCTTTCCTAATACACTATAAGGATCTCTTTGCTTATCTTAAAAAATTTTTTTTTATTTGAGAGAGAGAGAGAGCAGGGGAGAGGGACAGAGGGAGAAAGAGAGAATCTTAAGCAGGCTTCATACTTAGCATGGATCCCGACTCAGGGTTCAATCCCACGACCCTGGGATCATGACCTATTTTGCTAATATCTTTTAGAGGATGAGCTCAGTCTATAAACCCAGTTGCACAAGAAATATCACTTTTCTCATTCTGCCATGATTTTATTCAGGAGTTCCGCATCAATACAATGAGTGAGGTTGGCCGACACTTTTCCTTTCCCGCACTACCCTGGAGTTTAGGCCACAGGGTCTTCCTAAAGAAAACCAGAAACATGTCCTTCTTTACCCATGTCCCAGTACAGTTGTCCCTGTCATGTGACGTAACTGCCCAAAATATAGGCTGCATCATTCCCGTGTTATACCCGAGGAGACTGAAATCTGCTAAGACTGCCGTTGTGAAGTCTGATATCAAGATCTCTGGGAAGCAAACTTTGCCAATGAAAGGCAGTGGTTGAGTCTGGGCTCTGGGGCTGGACTAACCAGCCAACCGATCCCGGGCACTCACCCCCACCCTGAGTTCTTATGAGAATTTAACAGGATGATCGCGTACGGAACGGAGAACAATGCCTGACACAGAGTAAACACTAAATAGACAGGAGTTGAAAAACAGAATGGAACAAAACCAAACCCAGAGGGCTACTTGGTGGACAGGAATCAGGCCGAAGGAGAAGGACCTGAGGGCGACCTCTTTCACGCTGAGAAAAAGTCTCCGAAATGATCTCTACCCAGAGCGGCACCCGCTTCCTACTACGCACACCCTGTGTGCCTTCCGGATTTCATGCCCTTTGCCAGGACAGAGCTGCAGGGACCTTCTCAACTGTCAGCTTGCTGCCCGTACACCCCATGTTTTCCTAAACCGCGGCCTCAGGTGGTCCCTCTGGCTTGGGATTGTGTTGGAAGAGAGACCGTTCGGTGACCAAAGCAAAAAGCAATTCACATTTTTCCTGGTGGGTCCCGAACAGCACTCGAGGGAGTCCTGTGAAGAGCACGCCCAACTGAAGTTGCCTCCTTTTCCTCTCATGGGTCTCACCCACCCCTTCCAGTTGCCTTGAAGATCCAGCCTTCAGCTCTCAATTCCCACCCCAGCCGGGTGACCGCCTCCTCTATTGGGTCACCATTCCCACCACTGCTCCCCCGCATCCTCGCACGGTGCCCACTCCCAGCGCCCAGCCCCCAGCATGCCCCTCCCCAGCAGGATAGCTTGTGCTGGCTTCTGATAGCTTCTCCCACAAGCAGCGGCTGTCCCTGGAATTGTTTAGTTCTGTCCTTTGGTGCCCTCGAGGATGTTTTCGGTCTGCAGAGAAGACTATTAAGAAGGTTTATTTTTGGTTTTAAAAATGGAGTCAATTTATTAAAATTACAAATCCGAAAACCTTAGTTCTTCTGAGGCTTTTATGTTCACCTTACAAATCTTGTCATTCTATTTACAAGCCTAATGCATCTTCAGAATAATTTTTAAGGAGACTTTAAATGGTTGGTCCTATTTCCAAACTCAGTTAAACACCTTCACATTGTAAACCTGCACGGATACACTTAAATATATTTGGTTTCTTTTCAAGTCTTTAAATTTTCTCACTTAACAAACAGAATCTCGCTAAGTACGACAGAATTCTTATCAATCTAGAAAATTAATAAATACGGTGAGCCCAACGCTCACTTAGATGATCCAATTTTATGCATTACTTTAGTGAGATCGCAACTTGCAATCATAAGTCTTAGTCAATTACTCAATTACACATTTACTTTTTAATTCATTTTTGTTTTTGTTGTTGTTGTTGTTGAGAGAGGAGGAGGAGTCAGAGGAAGAAAGAGAGAAGTCAGAGAGAGAGAGAGAGAGAATGAGTGTGAGTTGGGGAGGGGCAGAGAGAGAAGGATACAGAGACTCTGAAGCAGGTTTGCACTGTCCGCACAGAGCCTGAAGTGGGGCTTGAACCCTCAAACTGTGAGATCCTGACTTGAGCCGGAGTTGGATGCCTAACCAACTCAGCCACTCAGGCGCCCGTGAGAGAGAGAGAACCTTAAACAGGCTCCACCCCCAGCATGGAGCTGGACATGGGGCTCCATCTCACGATCAAGAGATCACGACCTGAGCCAAAATCAGGAGTCAGATGCTTAACTGACTGAGCCAGCCAGATGTCCCCTTCTTTTAATTTTTAAAAAGTAATCAATTAAATTTTATTTTTTATTTTTATTTTTCAATTACACATTGATTGGAGTTACACAGTTGTCATTCTAATAGACCAAATGCTCTTAAATATTACCAATATGTAAAATTCCAAATATGAGTAGGCTGCTGCTTCTTTTTTTTTTTTAAGTTTATTTATTTATTTTGAAAGGGAAAGAAAGAGAGAAAGAGAACACCGCAGGGGGAGGGACAAGAGAGGAGGAGAGAGAGAATCCCAAGCAGGCTCCACGCTGTCAGTGCAGAGCCAGGACACAGGGCTCCATCTCACGAACCTCGAGATCATGACCTGAGCCGAAATCAAGAGTCAGATGCTCAACTGACTGAGCCACCCGGGCGCCCCAGATTCCTTCTCATCACTGTCATCACTGCATTTCTAATGCTAAAGTTTTGATTCTCTTAGGCCTTTTGACACTTAATTTAAAATAATAATAGCTAACACGAATAGAGCATTTTCTATATGCCAGACTCTGAGTGCTTTTCTTACATTATGTATTAGCTTATTTAATTGTCCCAACTCTTGACCACAAACTTCAAGTGGGCCCTGAAGGCTGCCTGGCAATCGCACTGTATGCCCTGAGACCCCTCAAGTTCACATGTTTTTAAGTGACTATTTTATACATGCTGCCCACTTCTCAACCTCCCAACACCTCCCTATCTCAGCCAGTGACCCAGCAAGCATGTAATTTCTCCCACCTTTCTTTCTTTCTTTCTTTCTTTCTTTCTTTCTTTCTTTCTTTCTTTCTTTCTTTCTTTCTTTTCTTTCTTTCTCTTTCTTTCTTTCTTTCTTTCTTTCTTTCTTTCTTTCTTTCTCTTCCTTTCCTTCCTTCCTTCTTTCCTTTCTCTCTCTTTCCTTCCTTCCTTCCTTTCTCTCTCTCTTCCTCCCTCCTCCCTCCCTCCCTTCCTTCCTTCCTTCCTTCCTTCTTTCCTTCCTTCCTCTCTCTGTCTCTCTCTGTCTCTCTGTCTCTCTCTCTCTCTTTCTTTCTTACCAGATTTTCCTTGCCAGCTATCAATCCATTAAAGAAAAGCTCACCTTGGGGCACCTAGGTGGTCTAGTCAGTTAAATGTCCAATTCTTGATTTTGGCCAAAGTCATGATCTCATGCTTTGTGAGTTCAAGCCCTGAGTCAGGCTCTGCACTGACAGTGTGGAGCCTGCTTGGGATTCTCTCTCTCTCTCCCTCTCTCTCTCTGTCCCTCCCTCACTTGAGATCTCCCTCTCTCTCCAAAATAAATAAATGTATTTTTTTTAAAAAACTCACCTTTGCAGCAAAACTCCTCAAAGGCATTGTCGTCCCTCTCCCCCGACCCCCCCACCTCCAGCACGCCCACTAAGTCACCTTGGGTCATACCTGACCATCAGCAGTGCCCGGCACAGCTCATCACTCTCTCTTCCTGGAGAAACCACGTCCAGGGGCCAGGACGTAATTCCCTCCGGGGTTTGCTCCTAACCCCCTGTCATCCCCCCCCTGGCTGCTCTGTGATTCCTCCTCTTCTGTCTTCTCTCTTCATGTTGGACTTGAATTGTAATTGGTCCTCCCTGGTCTTGGTCCTCACTGCTCGTCTCTCCCCTATGCCCCCTCACCCCGGGGTGCTCTCGTCCCCTCCCGTGGTCTTTATACACCGTGCACCCCCCTGTCTCAAGTTTACCTCATCGGTCCGGAACTCTCTTTTCAACTCCGTGCTCACGTATCCAACCACCATCTCCATTGGCACGTCGGGCAGACATCTCACGTCAACACGTTCACAGCGGAATCCCTGATCTTCCACCCAGCCCCAAGTCTACTCTCCTGGAGGGCTCCCCCTCCACCTCAGCTGATGAGCGTCCTTCCAGGTGCTCAGACCGAGATCTGTGGGTATTTCTCTTTTTCCTACATCTCACACTCCAATTGCAGAATTCCGTCGGCTCTGCCATAAAGCCGCATCCAGAATTCGGCCTTTGTCCCCACCTCAGCTGCCATCACCCTAGTCTGAGTCTTACTTGGATCGTTGCCGTAGCATCCTAACTGGCCTCCCCTCTTCCGCCTTGTCCGTTTACTTCCTTTCTCAGCACAGTATCCAAAGGGATCCTTTTATTTTTCTTATTTTTATTTTTAAGCTTATTTATTTATTTTGAGAGAGAGAGAGAGAGAGCTGAGGGGGGGGCAGAGAGGGAGAGAGAATCCCAAGCAGACTCCGTGCTGTCAGCGCCGAGCCCGACGCGGGGCTCAAACTCAGGAACCATGAGATCCTGACCTGAGCTGAAATCAAGAGTCGGATGCTTAACCGGCTGAGCCACCCAGGCGCCCCAAAAGGGATCTCTTTAAAACAGGATCGGATCTTGTCTCTGTTCTGTGCAAAACCTTCAGTGACTCCCATTTCATTCAGAATAAAAGCCGAAATCCTTGCTGGGGCCCCCAGGGCCTCGCGATCCGGTTCCTGGTCCTACTCCTTCCCTCCCGCCACGCTGGCCTCCTTGTCCCCCCCACGTCCCATGCAGGCTCCTACTGTGCGGCCTTTATAGCAGTTGCTCCCTGGGCCTGGAAAGCTCTTTCCCCAGACACCTGCTCCCCTCACTCCTTCACTTCCTTCAGGTCCTCGCTTCAGTCTCACCATTTCTAGGAGGCCAACTCTGACCACGCCCACTAATATGGCAGCCTGCCCCTCCCCACATCCTCCCCCCCCCACCTCCTCTGCCCCCTTCCTGCTGCTCTGCTCTTTGTTCCCACAACACCTACCATCTCCGGAGAAAAGACATATCATTTACTTACTTATTGTGCTTACTGTGTCTCTCTCCTGCTAGAGGCCAGGACTTCCCTTTTGTTCCCTGATGTCCCCTAAATGCTTTAAAATAATCCCTGACATTTGGTAGGCCCCCATTAAGAATTTTTCATGTGAGCAGTCTCATTACGGAAGTACACTTTTTTAAAGTTTACTTATTTTATTAAAATTTTTAAGTTTATTTATTTTGAGAGAGAGCGAGAGAGCACGAGTGAGGAGGCGACAGAGAGAGAGAGGGGGAGAGAGAGAATCCCAAACAGGTTCTGCACCTCCAGGGCAGAGCCCAATGCGAGGCTGGAATTCACAAACCGCAAGATCATGACCTGAGCTGAAGTCGGATGCTTAACTGACTGAGCCACCCAGGCGCCTCTAAAGTTTATTTAGTTCGAGAGACACAGAGAGAAAGCAGGGAGGGGCAGAGAAAGGGAGAGAGAGAGAATCCCAAGCAAGCTCTGCCCTGTCCGCGCAGAGCCCATCTGGGGGCTGGAACTCACCAAACGTGAGATCGTGATGTGAGCCAAAACCTAGAGTCAGACGCTCACCCTACTGAGCCACCCAGGTGCCCCAGTACAAATTTTATTTCCATCCTAGGGACGTGGAGGCCGAGGCACAGAGAAGATAAGGAACTTGTCTCGGGTCACCTAGCCAATGAGCGGCCGAGCTGGGATCTGGACTGAGAACGCGTGTGCTTAATCACTATTCTAGACCGCCTCTTTGCGACTTGGAACACATAGGCTATTCTCTGGATTCCGGTTAGCCATATTATCTAATTCTCTGGGTTCCAGTTACTCGTATTATCTAATTCTTTCTTTCCTCAAAGAAGGCTGCGTTCTCACTCAAGTCGGGGATGGATCTCACATTTCTTTATCTCAAGATATGTGGGGTGCCGGGTGGCTCTGTCGGTTAAGCGTGCGACTTCGGCTCGGGTTATGATCTCACGGTCTGTGAGTTTGAGCCCCGGTCAGGCTCTGTGCTGATGGCTCAGAGCCTGGAGCCTGCTTCTGATTCTATGTCTCCTCCTCTCTCTGCCCTTCTCATGCTCTGTCTCTCTCTGTCTCTAATAAAAAAAAAAAACATTTTAAAAATTAAAAAAAAGATACGTAAACATATTATTCCATTTTACAGTAAAGCCTTTGGAGCTGGATAGGCTCTTCAATTCTGTCCTGTGTTTATGGTCACACAGCTCAAAGGACAGAACCCAAGCCCCGCCAGGACATGTGTTCTTGGATACGCTCTCTCTTTTGTTCTTTCCTGGTTCCTAAAGCAGCGTCTGGAGCAAGGCCGGTGCCCCACAGGTGTTTGTTACACGTTGCGTGAATGGTATCGGGGATAGCACCTGGTTAAATTTTAGCGGAATCCCGCGGCTTTGTCTGACTTGAGGTCACCATTCGTTAACGCCGGCCTCCAATCCATTACACGGACGCGGTCCTCCGCCGGCTTCCGGCTTCTTGGGAACGCCCCCCAGGCCCACGTGAGCGTGAGCGGGGCAGAGCTGTCGCGGCGTCCCAACGCCACGGCCATGGACGCGGGAGCGGGGCTCACAGGCCAGTCCTGTGATGGATGGACGCCGGAGCTCAGGTTGGGCGATCAGCCAGGAGGCATCATTATTGTTACTCTTATAATGGTACTCTTTCTGGCGTCACAAGGGGACGAGGTGTAGCCTGGCAGTGAGGTCACTTCTGAAGCTTCCGAAGTTGCCCGCGGGTCCCTCGCTGGGCACAAAGGTAACACGAGGGCGTGGGGCCAACATACAAATAAAGGTAGAAAGTTGAGAGGGAGGGAGGGAGACCTATGCCTCATTTGCCTGGTAGCTCTTTAATAGCCTTCTAAATCGTTTCCTTGTTTTATTAGTCTGCAGCTTTTCCACTCCTTGAGTCAGTTTTGGTCATTTCTGTTTTGATAGAGTGTCGTCCTCCCGTGGATTTGTTGCCATAATGTCGTCTTTACATTCCTTTTCTTTTAAAATTTTTTAATGTTTATTTTTGAGACAGAGAGAGACAGAACATGAGTGGGGGAGGGGCAGAGAGAGAAGAAGACACAGAATCCGAATCAGGCTGCTGGCTCTGAGCTGTCAGCACAGAGCCCGGCGGGGCTGGAACTCACAGACCGCGAGATCGTGACCTGAGCCGAAGTCAGACGCTCAACCGACTGAGCCACCCAGCTGCCCCTCATCTTTACATTCCTTGAGCCCTGTCTGTATCTCCTTCCTCCTACCTACAGTTTAATTCCTTAGCCCTATCTGGATCTAAAAGGGCCCCACCTTTTTTTCTTAATTAGGCTGGCTAGTGGTTTTGTACTTTACAGAATATTTGCGAAGAGCCCGTTTTCCGGTGTCCTTTGCACTGCTTTTTCTTTCTTTCTTTTCTACTTCATGAATTTATCTTGTTTTTGTTAGTTTTCTTTTACTTTTCTCTATTTTGTTCTTTTTCTAGGTCTTAAGCTGCATCCACATTGAGTCGTTTTCAACATTTTTATTTTCATTGAAAAAAATATTTATTTTGAAAGAGCGAGAGTGCATGTGCACGAGTGGGGGAGGGGCAGAGAGAGAGGAGAGAGAGAGAATCCCAAGCAGGCTCTGTGTTGTCAGCACAGAGCGTGAGGTGGGGCTCGAACCCACGAACTGGGAGATCATGACCTGAGCTGAAATCAGAGTCAGACTGAGCTGCCCAGCCACCCCTTTTCCAGCATTTAAAGAAAATGTTTATTTATTGGGGCGCCTGGGTGGCTCAGTCGGTTAAGCGTCCAACTTTGGCTCAGGTCATGATCTTGTGATTTGTGGGTTCGAGCACCGTGTTGGGCTCTGTGCTGACAGCTCAGAGCCTGGAGCCTGCTTCGAATTTTGTGTCTCCCTCTCTCTGCCGCTCCCCTGCTTGCGCTCTGTCTCTCTCTCTCAAAAATAAGTAAACATTAAAAAAAATTTTAATAAAAAATCTTTTTAATGTTTATTTATTTTGAGACGGGGAGAGGGGAGAGGCAGAGAGAGATAATCTCAAGCAGGCTCCCAGTGTCCATGCAGAGCCTGACATGGGGCTCAAACTCAACGAACCCGTGGGATCATGACCTAAGCCGAAATCAAGAGTAGGATGTTTAATCGACTGAGCCACCTAGACGCCCCAGCATTTTTTTTTAACAATGTAATTTTAAATTATAAATTATCTTCTGAATGAACATTACTGGGCTCCATAGATTGTGATATAAATTTTCCCTAATGTGATTATTGTGATTTCTATTTTTATTTCCTCTTTACTCGGGTATTTTCCTCCACCCACTTTTCCTGGCAAATTCTGATTTGTTCATCCCATTTCAGCTCAGGTGCTCTTCCTCAGGGAAGGCTTCCTGACCCTCCCAACCAGGTTAGGGCTTCTGGCCGCAAACTTTTACAGAGTCGATACTTCTCCTGATATACACCAGCACGATTCTTTGTGTGATGAACTGTTCCTTCTCGTTCCTTACCAGACTCAAGCTCTGAGCTCAGGGACTGTGTTGATCGTTGTCACTGTTTCAATATCTTCTCATTGAATGAAATGACTGAAAAATAGTTATTGGGGAGAATGTGAAATAGTACAACTCTTTGGGAGGTGACCTTGGCAATACCTAAAAAAAAAAAAAATCCCTGATGACTTATGCATTTACCCTTTGGCCCAACGTTTCCACTTCCAGGACGCTAGCCTAATGATTCGCTGGAAGAAAATGTTAGAATGATTTATGCGCAAGGTTACTCATTGTGGCGTTCTGCGAGATAACAGAAGATTGGAAACAATCCAAATGTCTATCATTAGGGAGACTGGCTGAATAAGCTGCGTGGCACGTTCACACCAAGGAACCAAAGGGTACTATCCGGCGGTAGAAAGAAATGTGAAAGGCCCATTGCAGGGGCGTGATCTCCAGGATACCGGCTAAGTGAAAAATACAAGGGGCGGACCTGAATATTTAGCATGCTAGCTTTTGTGTAACAATGGGATGGGAAGGGGTATAAATATGTATACAAATTGTTTATATTTGCAAAAAGAGACACTGGAAGAATAAACCAAACCAAACCAAACCAAACCAAACCAAACAAAGAAAACACTCCACCACCCAACAATAATAAAAATGATTGCTTACAGAGGAAGGAACCTGGTAGAGGGACAGTCATGGGAGCGAAATTTTCTAAATACATATCGTGATACGGTTTTGGCTTTGGAATCGGATGAATATTTCACACATTTGAAAATGATATTAAATCAAAAGGAAAGGAGAAAAAGAAGCAAGGCCTCAATTTGAAAACAGTCTGAAATGAAGGACCTTAACTGTATATTAAGTTGGTGATACAACTGCTCGGTGAAAATAAAGACCTGAAGTGGCTTTCCGACACAATATATCAATGGTACACGCTGAAGAAAAATATTTTTTAAGGATAAAAAGAGCTGCAAAGAAATTTTAAAACTGCATTTGGAAGTCTCGCTGTTAGTACAAATATTGGCGTTGTCTTTTGTAACTATTTTATATAAATCATTGCATAATGCAAATACGTAATTATGTTAATACTAGAATCCGAAATCTTCAGAGTAAAAGAAGAGATATGAGGATAAAACCAAAGAGGTTAAGTAAAAACCCCGAAATGGTACATTTGAATTGGAAATATTAGCAGGAAGTCATAATCCTTTTTTTAAATGTTTATTTAATTTTGAGAGAGAGAGAGCATGAGCAGAGAGGGGCAGAGAGAGGGAGGGACACAGAATCTGAAGCAGGCTCCAAGCTCTGGGCTGTCAGCACAGAGCCGGACGTGGGGCTCGAACCCACGAACTAGGAGATCATGACCTGAGCCTAAGTCGGACGCTTAACCAACTGAGCCACCCAGGTGCCCCCATAATCCTTTTATCGTTCTGTTCAAAAGTTTGTATTTTCCAGCCCCGTCCGGTGAAACATTTGGAAGCAGTGATCACCCACAATCAGTGAGCACACTTAGTGCCCGGATTGTGTTCTCCAACCACCAAGAATCAGGGCTCCTTAGAAAAGCAGATCTGATTTCAGATCTGGGGCAGGAAATCGACAACACGAGTCTGGGGCATCTCGCTGGGCCAGCAAGCAAGGACGTTGTCACAGAGTAACGGGATCACGCTGAATATATAAACACTCGTTTGTCCATATCGACGTTCGGAGCAAGAGAGAAAGCCTCAGATCACCTAAGTATTATTAAACACCGATGGCGGTAACCAGGCCACACAGTCCTCGTCCTGAGAATTGGCAGCGACAGGGAGAGAAGTAGGCCCTTATCCTGTCATTCTTATTTCAGCTCCACCTAAAGCCATCGTCTATGAGTGATAGTTTCTTATAAAAAAATTCCAACTAATAAATATAGAAGGATTGATAGGATTAGAAAATTACCTTTTTTTTTTTTTACAATCACTAAGAAAATAATGGATTTAGGCAATAATCATCGAAGGATGAAATTATTATATGAAAGGTTGATGGGGAATTTTATAATGGAGGGAATCGGGGTGTCACTGCCTGAGCCCACCGATCTGTCTCCGCATCGCTGTGTGTCTCCTGACGTGGCGTCATGTGACGGGCACTGCCCCACTGTGAACTGTCCGCCTTAGTTCGGATTCCCTCAAAACCGCACCCCAGGCAAAAGATTTAGGTGCCAATGGTTCACTCGAGAGAGGATTCCAGAAAGTACCTTTAAGAGCGTGGAGAAACGAGGCAGGGAAAGAAGATAACCACTAAAGTGAATTAACGAGCGGGCCACCACACACCCAGCGGGGGCCCAGGTCCTCTGAGGATCCCCTGAAAACCTGTGCCAAACAGGTGTCAGGGATCCCCCTCCGAGAGGCAACCAGCTCCCGCCAGAGCTGGTCAAAGGCTGCTCCTGGGGAATTAGCTCCCCAGCAACTCTGGCGGCCAGAGAGCGCCCTCAGGGTGCAGGACTCCAAAGGGTATTGGTCCCAGGTTCCAGGATTGCCAAGAGCAATCCGAGAGCACCAATACCGCCTGCTCCGGGGCCATGCCCGAGGAGTTGAACTTGGGGCTGACTTCTCTATCCAGGAGATACAGGGGGCGGAGGAACAAGGTGAAGAAGACCACAAAGAAGTACCTGGAAAAATCCAGAATGGGGGGGGGGCATTCTACAGGGCAAATGATTTCTTTCACAAGGATGTTCTCGGAGCGGGTTACCACTGTGGGAAACGGGGCTCAGTCTGGCCGGGGCCCCTCTGAGGATCCACGAGGAAGCGTTCCACCTGAGGGCTGAGAGCCGAGGTGTTGTTTATCCGAGATTCCAGCGCCCTCCCCGCCCCCTCCCCTAGATAAGGGTTGCCCCGGGGGCATCAGCTTCCTGCATTTCTAAATCCTTCCCAGCTGGAGGGCTGAGCGGCCTCAGCCGCTAAACTGGAAGCCCCCCAGAGAGGAGAGGACAGGCAACCTTTGCTGTAGGGACGGGGCAGGGCACAGAACTGTCCCCCCAGCTGCTTCGAGTTGGGGGCGGGGCGAGGGGCATCACCAGGCCCTGAAGGCATTTGGGGATTTTTCCACGGGGGCTCCCAGGAGAATTCCTGCCGCCAGGTGGCCTGGTGCGGCTGCTGCCCTCCTGGGTGCCCCCAGCTCTCCCCAGGCACCGGTATTTCTGTGTGCAGGCTGTGACAGACCTGCTGTGTGACGCGTGAGTGTCGCGGGAGAGCGCTGTGCAGCCCCAGCCTTGCTCTGGGAAGTTCCAGGTGCTTCTCTGCGGGTTCGTGCTGGGTTCCCCCTCCCAGACGTGGGCCCCCTGAGTGCTCAAGTTCCATCACGTTGTTTCCTGCTTCGGATCATCCGGTCCAGGCAGCCGAGGGGCTTCCTGAGATGCCGGAATGCGGCTCAGCTGCCTGGGTCAGGCTCGGGGCCTGGGGGGGAGTCGGGGGGCTGGGGGGGGTCCCTCCTGGCAGCCACCTCTCATCTCTCCATCTGCCTCAGTGTCTCCCTCCCGCCTCAGCCTCAGCCTCAGCCCCGGTTCCCTCCAGCTCTACCCCCCTCCTGGCCTCCAAGCACCCCCAACTCTCCACAGCTCCCTGAGCCCTTCCTCCTCCTCCAGCGTGGCTCCCCCGGGAGCCAGAGTACAAAAACAACTCTTATAAAACGATTTTACTTAGAAACACCCTATAAGGAGACATTAAAAGGTGGATAGAGGGGGGGAAAAACACGAATAACCCTGTCACTCTCACTGAGCTGGCAACTGCGGTCAATTTTGGTGACTTCCTTTCAGGTTGGTTTTTAATGTTTGTTTATTTAGTTTTGAGACAGAGATAGAGAGTTGGGGGCTGGAGGGGCAGAGAGAGAAGGAGACAAAATCCCAAGCAGGCTCTGGGCTGCCAGCGCGAAGCCCCATCGGGGCTCAAACCCACCAGCCGTGAGATCATGGCCTGAGCCGAAGTCAACAAGAGTTGGACGCTTAACCCACTGAGCCGCTCAGACGCCTCTCCTTTTAGTGTTTTTAAAACGAGGTTTTAAACCTATCATCCTATACTTTGATCTTATATTCTGTTCTTTTTTTTTTTTTTATCTTAATCACAAATTCCTCCGGTGGTTTCCAGTCTCGGAGCAAGTGTCAGAGCATCTTTACAGCGGCCTACAAGGCCCTACGCGACCTGCCTGCCCGCTCCGCCTCCCACGCGTGCTCGGTGCGCCCTCCTTCCAGAAGCCTCTCTCCTCTGCCCGTCTCTCTGCTCCGGCCACAATGGCGGCTTCCCTTTCCTGCAGACGCAGCTTCAGGGCCTCCGCCCGGGCTATTCCTGTGGCCTAGAATGTCTTCTGCCTGGAAAGCCTTCTCCCAAGTCCCCGCGGGTCCCTTCGCACCTTCTTTAAGGCTTTCTCGGTCAAGCCTGTGGTGCCCACCCTCCCCTCCGGCCCTCCCCCGCGGCCCTCCCAGTCTAGCAGCCGATTTTTCACAATCACAACAAGGCTGGGAGACAACCCTGCTGCACTCGTGTTGGGCAGACACCCTTTCCCCAAGATTCTCTCACTGGCTGAAGGCACGTTTTGGTTGAAGGAGAGTTGCTGGGCTTTAAGTTGTGTGTATTTCACTTTTCTCCCAGGGGGCTCCTGGTTGGCTCCGACTCTTGAGTTCGGCCCTTGAACTCACAAGCCCGGAGTCGGGCTCCCAGCTGCCAGCCCGGAGCCTTTGTGGGATTCTCTCTCTTTGCTTCTCTCCCCCATGCGGTCTCTCTCTCTCTCTCTCTCTCAAAATAAATAAACTTAAAAAAAACACAAAACCTTAAAATTTCTATGGAACTGGCCACTTGCCCTTTCCTAAGGCTTCACCGATGAATACTTTCTTCAGTGCACGAGACGGTGCTTCCTCCCTTTATCTGCCTTTTTAATTCGCCATTAAAAAAAATTTTTTTAATGTTTTATTTATTTTTGAGAGCAGGAGAGACAAAGCATGAGCAGGGGAGGGGCAGAGAGAGAGGGAGACACAGAAACTGAAGCAGGCTCCAGGCTCTGAGCTGTCAGCACAGAGCCCGACTCAGGGCTCGAACCCACAGACCGTGAGATCATGACCCGAGCCGAAGTCGCACGCTTAACCGACTGAGCCACTCGAGCGCCCCTAATTCGCCATTTTGAGAAGCAAAGTACATCTTAATGTTTTAATTTGCATTTTCTAATTAAAGCTCACACCGAGCATCTTTTCATGCACTTCGTTAGAGGTTTGTAGTTCTGTGCATTTTCTTTTTCATATCCTTTGCCCACTTTTCTATTGCATCATTGGTCTATTTTTTTTATTGATTTATAAGAGTTCTTTATATATTGTGGATCTCTGTAGCCAAAGCAGATTTTACCGTTATCTACTTCTAGCAAGCACAGGTTGCCAGGGGTCTTCGGTTCCAAAGTACCACCTGGTCTGTGGGTGTCAAAGGTCCCACCCTCTGGTTTAGGAGGCTGATAAGAGTCCTAGGCCACTTAGAAAGGGGCTGACATTGAGAGGGGTAAGTGTGGACGGGGCTCCTCAGCAAAGTCTCAGGACAGGGCTGGGTAGCACTCCTTTTGAGCACTCCAGACAACTGTCAGTGAAGGCCCTGGCTGGACAGTGAAGAGCTGAATGGCCGAAAGTGGCCTGGGGCACCCGCCCAAGTGGCCGCAGAGCATCTGCCGGTGAAGGCCCAGCCCCCAGGAAGCTCCCTGGTAGTGACGATGACGGAGGGCTTAGCACTCTCTGGTCATTGACTATTTTCCCCTCCTTGTGGCCCCACAGGTCTGGGTCCCTCGTCTCAGGCCCCCTTGACCTCTTCCGAGGTGCTGTCTGATCCCACGCCCTCTCTTTCTCCCATCCCAGTGACCCCGGTGACTTCCGCAGGCGGCGCATGGCCCGAGTCTTCTGTGTTCTCTTTCAGGCTATAGCTCAGGTCTAAACTCCAGCTTCAGCCTCCTTCGGGATCTACCCTTCTGATTTTCGAGAGCGTTTCTCTGCGGCAAAAGCAGCCTCTTGCAAATCAAAGCCTCCGCCTTTCAAAAGTGTGGTTTCTGACGATCCGGGAAGTTCAAAAACAATGACATCTGAACGTTGGCTGTTTCTCTTTCTTTCTCTTCCTGCTCTGAAAGCACTAATTCTCCTGGAGGTGAAGTGGAACCTGTGATTGACAGAAGGAAGTGGAAAAAATAAAAGCAAAATTGTTATTTTGAGATGTGTACTCGCTGCTTGCCTGCGTGTCTACGGCGGGCTTGTTTCCCCCGGTCTCCGACTTGTCTTTTAACTTGGCTCATGCGGGCTCTGTCATTCTGAAGCGAAACCTAGTCAGATCCATCCACCTTTCCTCCTTGTCTTCTAAAGCTGTGACGCGGTTTTGTTTTTTACATTCAGCTCTTTAAATCAAAGGTACTTTGTATGTGTGTCTGGTGGAAGGCAGAGTTCAAATTTTCCAGCTTTCAAATTGAAGAGCCATTTGTCCTAATGCATTGATTAAATCGCCTATATTTTCCCCGCGGATTTGGAATGCTACACATAGTATAGATAGATGGATAGATAGATAAGTAGATAAAGAAGGAGGGAAGGAAGGAAATAAAGAAATAAAACTCCTGTTTTATAAGTATTTTTATTTCAGGCTTGATAGTCCCCCCTTATTTTTATTCATTCAAATTATTTTTTCTTGTGGAGAAAGAGGGAATGGGGAGTTAGTGGGGTTTTTTTGTTTTGTTTTTAATGTTTATTTTTGAGAGAGAGAGAAACCGAGTGTGAGTGGGGGAGGGGCAGAGAAAGAGGGAGACACAGAATCCGAAACAGGCTCCAGGCTCTGAGATGTTAGCACAGAGTCTGACGCGGGGCTCGAACCCACAAACAGTGAGATCGTGACCTGAGCTGAAGTTGGACACTCAACCGCTCAACCAACTGAGCCACCCAGGTGCCCTGGGGAGTTAGTGTTAACGGGGACAGAGTTTCAGTTTGGGAAGATGAAAGTTCTAGAGATGGATGGTGGTGCTGGGTACACAACACCGTGAGTGTACTTAATGCCACGGAGCCGTATACTTAAAAATGGTTAAAATCGGGGCGCCTGAGTGGCAGTGTCAGTTAGGCATCCGACTTCGGCTCAGGTTACGAGCTCACGGTTTGTGGGTTTGAGCCCCGCATCACGCTCTGTGCTGACAGCCCGGAGCCTGCAGCCTGCTTGGGATTCTGTGTCTCATTCTCCCTCTGCCCCTCCCCCACTTGTGCTCTGCCTCTCTCTGTCTCTCAAAAATAAATAAATATAAAAAAATTTTTTTTAAATGGTTACAATGGTACATTTTATGTTATGTATATTTTACTACAGTAAAAAATTCTAAAAAAATTTTTTGGGGATATTCTATTGTGTATTTTTTCTTCCTATTAGACTCAAGAATCAGATTGTCAAATTCCATCAAAGGTACCTTTGATATTTTGATTGAAATTACATTAAATTTATAGATTACTTTGGGGAGAACTGACACCTTTATAACACAGAGCTTTTCCATCCAGGAACATGGCGTCTCTCTCCGTTCATTCAGATCTTTTTTTTATGTCCTTCAGTAAAGTTTTATAATCTTATTCATATCAGCTTATTCCTAGATATATTATGGCTTTAGTCGCCACTGTGAATGGAATCGTGAGTATAGCACAGGGGCTGTCACTCGGGTCTGTCCCCAGCCCAGCCCCTGGGATGAATGGCTAAGGTCCAAAAGACACATGAGTCAGGAAGTAAAAAATGGCATTTCATTAAAACCCTCTGCGATACGCGGCAGGTGTATCCAAGTGAGCTGCGCCGAAAAGCCTAGGCGAGGCCAAGAGGAGGGCCCCTGCAGGATCAGAGAAAGCCAGCTTTATCACCTGTGTGGTCAGGAAGAGGGAGAAGCTGAAACGATAAAGGTTGGGACTGATGCTCGCCACGAATGCTGATGTACCCCAAATGCCTCGTTCGTTCCGCAGGGCAGGTTGTGGCCCTGGAGCCAGGAGCCACGAGTTCGAACCCTTCTCTGTCATTCACTAGTGGAGTGGCCTTGGGCCACTGACTTTGCTTCTCAGAAACCCAGCGCCCTCACCAGCAAAATAAGAGTGAATCCTAGGGCTGCCTGGGTGGCTCAGTCGGTTGAGCATCCGACTTCGGCTCAGGTCATGATCTCACGGTCTCTGAGTTCGAGCCCCGCGTCGGGCTCTGTGCTGAGCGCTCAGAGCCTGGAGCCTGCTTCGGATTCTGTGTCTCCCTCTCTCTCTGCCCCTCCCCCACTCGTGCTCTGTCTCTGTCTCAAAAATAAATAAACATTAAAAAAATTTAAAAAAAAAAGAGCGATTCCTAATTGCATATTTAGTAGTTTATTTGTCTGTCCCCCACTGACCTGTAACTCCGCATGGGCGGGTACCTGCATGGATTTAATTCAGCGATGCGCAGGGCTGCTTCGGGCCCATCCTGTGCTTTTGAAGGAATTAGGAAGAGGCACCCTGTTGAGCTGACACAGCTTTGGGAGCCCACAGCCTGGTGATTGGTCCGCGGGCTGGATCTTGGGCCCCCACTTGTCTGTCAGCTGGGGGCACAGGCCTGGCACATGAGAAGCGCTCGAGAAATTTATTGACTAGGTAGATGATTAGGTGTGGGGGCTGAGAGAGAAGATGAGGGAACCCCAGGGGGGGGTTTCTCATTTGTGCTCGAAAGGAAGTCCTCTGCTTCCAAGTGCAAAATAATATGGAATATTCCAAGTGCTTTTTATTTCATTTCATTTCATTGGTTTTATTTTATTTTAGAGAGAGTGAGAGCAGGGGAGAGGGGCAAAGGGAGAGAGAGAATCTTAAGCAGGCTCCATACTCAGTGCGGAGCCTGACTCGGGGCTCAATCCCATGACCCTGGGATTGTGACCCGAGCCAAGATTAAGAGTTGGATGCTCAACCGCCTAAGCCACCCCGGTGGCCCCCCTCAAGTGCTTTATTTCTCTTAATTCTACAGGTAGTAGGGATGGTGAGCTCTATAGGAATGGGTTAATCCAATGATCTGGTGGGAAGGGCACCCCAGGGCTGAGGGAGCCTGTGAGAAGCATCCTCACTCAGGGAGGAAGGAGCCTGGCTTGGTAACCAAACCCTGAGCAATCCAGGGGAGTAGAGATGAAGAGTAGATAAAGAGTAACTTGGGGGGGGGGCGTGGGTGCTTTCTGAGGAGGGGAAAGAATGAGGTGACCTGAAGGATGAGGAAGAGCGGACACAAGAAGTGTGTCTGGAATGTGCTTGGATGTTGGATAGAATGTGTAAAAGTCACGGTGCGGGGGACAGGTTGCTTAGCCCCTTTGGGGGGTTGAATACTGGTGAAACTGGCTAGCCCTCTGTGTGTCATTTCATAGACTCTTCATTAATTAGGTGCCTTTCAGGGTTTTCTACACTGTCCTCCTCTTTCTGAACTTTGTAAATGGTGGAGGCATACGCTCACTACACCACCATCTCCCTGACGTGTATTCTGTCCATTCATACAGGGCCAGCCTAGGGCTTGGCCATCCAACCAAGACAGATAAGAGTCCCATCTCCACTGTGTATTGGGTGTGGTCTTTGTCAACTCCTCATAGCCTCCTTCTCCATCTATAAGATGGGGATAAGAAAACCGACCTAACCAAGTTGTTGGGAAGATTCTGCCCTCCGTAATAAAGGCAAATAGTGCAAGAACAAAGGAAAGACCATTTAAAACTCCAGGAAAAACATAAAGATGCAGAAGGAAGGAAACATACAAGCACACTCCTCGCCGCAGCAATAAACAATATTTAGACGGTCACAGTGATCCTTACACTCTTAATTTTCATGTCTTTCTGTGCTGGCCGGAACTTCCAATGCAACATTGAACAAAAGTAGCAGAAAGTAGTACTGGTGGGCAACCTTGCTTTGTTCCTGACTTTAAAGGGAATGGCTCGAATGCGTATCATCAAGTATGACCGTTAGCTTAGGCAGCTGTGGGAATAGTGAAATCTGAATCCTCACGGAACCTCTGATCTTTTTCTTCTGCAACGAAACAGTGTTTTTCATGCTTCAGCCATTCCAAGATTCCCCAGTCCCGATGGGATGAAGTTTAAGCCTTTTCAAAGCCTAGCATTCAAGGCCTCGTACTCTTTCCCAATCCTGAGTCTTTAGGATTTACCCCCTGATCCCCTTCCAGATGTCTCGACATTCCAGAACGCAGTTTTGATGAGATATTAAATTCTATCTTAGAATATCTGTTCCAGTCCTTCAAGCCTGCCTGCTCTTCTCCTTGCCTGGAATACCCTTCCCTTTCCTTCATTTACTCCCACTTCTGTTTCACAGGCCACCTCCCCTCTTCAGGGAAACTTTCCTTCCACCCTCCCTAGCACTCCATATAAGATTCGTTTATAGTCTGGGGACCCAGGTCCCAACACATACCAGGGTCTTTAAGCGTCTGTTGAATAAACAAAGAAATGAACCTCTGACTAAGACTTTAGGTCACCAAAAGGGAAAAAAAAAAAGAAAAAAGGTCCTGTTCTTCCAATAAATCCAGACTGTGCTTTCGCGTCAGCCTCAAACTCCCACACATGTTCAAAAATGTTGTCTTCTTTATCCTTGATCAGCAGTTTGGCTCAAAATAAAACTCTTGAGTCACACTTTCGTTCCTTGCTGACTTTGTAGGTGGTGCTCTGTTGAGTTCTCATGCTGGATGGTGCCATGAAGAAATCAGAGGCCAGCCTGGGATGCCACCACTGGTAAGTGATTAAGTTCCCTTTTGTCAAGTTGCCCAAAGGATGATGATGATGATGATGATGATGATGATGATGATGACCTTGAGATCTAATACCTTTATTCGGACATATTTGGTATTGATCATTATGAATCCATTTTCCTGGGTCTCAGTAACTTTCCAATGTCTCCTTTTTTACAAAACATTTTCTTGTATCTTAGAATATCTGTTCGATGCCGTTTTTTTGGTTTGCTTTTTCTGTTATGTGTCTGTGGTCTCTGTCATGTTCTCGCATCATGAATGATGCAAGCTTAAGAAAAATCTTTCCATTCCATTTTTTCTCACATTCTCATTTCTTTTTTTTTTTAAGTTTTTTTTTTTTTAATGTTTATTATTTTTGAGAGGGAGAGAGTGTGTCAGCAGGGGAGGGGGAGAGAGAGGAGACACAGAATGTGAAGCAGGCTCCAGGCTCTGAGCCATCAGCACAGAGCCTGATGCAGGGCTTGAACTCATGAGCTGCGAGATCATGACCTGAACCGAAGTCAGACGCTGAACAGATTGAGCCACGCCGGCACCCCTCACATTCCTCATTTCTAACCACTCTGTCCCTGGTGGTGTTTCAAGCAGAGTCTGTTTTCTTTGGTGCTACTTTCATGTTGACTTTTATTTCTGCCGTATCATCATTTTCCTGACTCCTGACAGCTTGTTTTACTTCCTTCCGTTGTTTTCGTTTTATTTCTGCGAGCTCTTCCATCTCTTCTCTGTACTCTTGTTTAGTAGAAACGAGTCCTTGGCATAGTGTCTGGTATATGGCGGGCATTTGTCTTTTTTTTTTAAATCAAGGTGACTGTTGTCACTTTCTAGTATTTTCTGCCAGGCTTTCATCAAGTCAAATTGAATATTTTGCACCCTCGTGATCATGCTTTAAATCTAATCCTGCAGTCTGTAGACTTACCATATTATAAGCAATTTTCTCCATGTTTTTGTAGGTATTTAATGGTGGGACACCATGCCATTGAGTCAATGTATCGTTTTTTATGTAACCATTCTGCTATTGGACATTCTGTCGTGTTACAATTTCGTATGGAAATCTATATTCTATATTATTGTTGTTCTCATTTGCATCTCACTTTTATTTCCTATTTCCTATCGAGGGTTGAATTTTCTTCCATGTTTACTTAGTACTTCTATTTCCTTGCTCAAATTGCTTGCTCGTGGCCTTTGTCCAGCTATATCTCTTAGCAACTCTGGTGTTTTTCATTGGTGTGTATGAAACCCTTACATGATGTAGACATTAACCACTTGCCATTTTCCCCACTCCCGGGTGACTTTTAAATTAGAGTTATTTTTCGAATATATGACATTTTGGTGTATTATCTATCAGTCTTTGCATTTGTGATTTCTTTGACTTCGTTAATTGTTTATACAACAAACACCGTGACAGGTACTTGGGGAGACAGGGAGCGGGGAGGGGAGGGGAGTCAAGGACACCCCAGTTTCCGATTTCCAGGGAAGTTGGGGAGGCAGACATGAAAACAATCATAGTGTTGCCTCAGTAAGTGCCAGAATAATGAGGATTGCAAGGGCAGCGGCAGTAATGACAAACTGAGCTAGCTCTCTGCACCCAGCCCCAGTGGAAGAACTTGCGTGCCATATCTCATTTAAACCTCACAACAACTCTGCGACTTCGACAAGGAGAGCGATCTTCAGAATCTTTACAGATGAGGAGAACGATTCTCAGAATGCTAACATGACTTATTCAAGCTCCAACAGTTAGCAAGAGCCGAGGCCAGTATTTGAAGTCAGCCGGTTAGACTGTAACCACCACGCTAAACCAGCTCCCTGGGGCCAAGTGGTGACGGTGGCTGATGGTGGCGGTGATAGCGACGGAGTTGCACATCAAGGGACGCCTCCAGGAAGAGATGAGTCCAAACCGAGAAACGAAAGATGAAGACAACTTTACCATCAGGCAAGAGGCCGTGGGGGAAGGGGGATCCCATTGCAGTCTGCTGAATCCCCGCATCGTTTGGTTTCAGAAAGAGCAGGTTTCCCCCAGGCATGGCGCCGCAGCCCCCTGAGAGACCACAAGTCGGCCGGTAGCCTCAAAGTACAGGTGGTTCTTTCCTGACCCGCATTTGACTTGTCTGTTCATTTCCCGCAGGCTCCGTGTACGGTGCTGGGGACACAGAGGTGACCAAGACATTGGAGACATCTACCCCCTGGAGCTGATATTCAAGGAGGGGGAAACAGACCCCAAAAGAAGATACACTGAACGTTTGCTCATTGCCCGATGGTTTTTAAAATTCCTTTCTACGTTTTGATTATTCCCGATACCTTGAGTTCCTCCTTCCCGGAGCAGGAGCCTGCCTCCCTGGCCGCGAGGGTGCAGGCACGTGACCTACTTTCCTCCAATCCCACTCACCGATCTGAGACACCAACCGGGAGGTGGGCTCTGGGTGGGGCCGGATGCATGCCAGCCTGGGTGGCGGCCAAGGCGGTGCGGCTCCGGGGTCAGTGACGACAGCAGCAGCTCCCATGTCAGTCCGATTCTGGCGTGTGCCTCTTGGGCGTGCTCCTGAAAGCCGCATCTAGAGCCCGTTCCCCCACCATCCGATAAGCTGACATCCCTAAGTGAATTCCCTTTCTACTTAAGCTGGCCAGAATGGACTCCGCTGCGCGTAAGCGAGAATCCTGTGGATTCGCAAAGAAAGAAAGCTACACACTGGGGAAACCAAGGAGTGGAGAGGTTAAGAGACTGGCCCAGAGTTCCCTAGTGGTAGCGCTGAGATCCAAACTCAGGAGACTGAGAATCCAGACCCCGACCTCTCATCCTGGGGGCTGCTGGAGCGATGCCCCGCCCGGCGGGCTCAGTCCTAAAGGGCTCGCTGGCACCCTCAGATGGTCAGCCAGGCGTCCTTCTTCCACGCTCAGCCTGGGCAGAAGAACAAGACTTCCTCCCTCCTCGTCAGGTGCACCGATTATAGGAGATTGGGACGAGAGCCTTTGCACCTGTGCCCTGGCCAAAGGCTCTTGATCTCTTGTAGGGAGTGCTATGCTGTCCTCCGTGAGGACTGTAGGATGACATGTATTGGGATGAGATTGTGTTCTTTTATTTTTTTAAAGATTTTTGTTTCTATGTAATCTCGACACCCAGAGTGGGGCTCGAACTCACAGCCCCGAGGTCAAGAGTTGCCTGCCGTTCCTACTGAGCCAGCCAGGCGCCCCTGATTGTGCACTTTTATAAATGGTATTGTCATACAATTAATTATGTCTCCACTTCATGGTCAGCAGTAAGGATGGGGGTAGAGCCCGCGCGGACCTGTCCCAGGAAGGGCAGCAGGAAAGAAACAATCCAGGGTGTGTGGCCGTGCGGGTGTGGGCCCTCCAGGCCCCGCATATCTATGCGAAGGAGGCTGGCTCAGTGCCCCCAGAAGCCAGGTTTATGCCCTTTGACGTCATCATTAAGACTAGCTGCAGAGGGGGAAATGCCCGCAATTCATGCTCTGCTTTAATTAAATCAGCGTCTTGTCCTGGGAGACAAAACAACTCGCCAAAAGTTCTGAACCGATGGCGGGTTGCACGGAAGTGCTTTATCCGCCGGCAGGGCCAGTCTGTTAGCAGCGCGAGGCGAGAGGTGTTTTTCTGTTGGATGCGTTTCTTTGCATTTTCCAAGGCTGGTGGGTCGATAGCTACAAACAGCTAAAATAAATTTCTGCCTTTGCTCTCCGTACCCTCGGACAGGGAGACGACGGGCCATTAGGTAACTCAGGTTCCCATCAGGTACTCGGCCGTCAGCGGCTGCCGTCCAGGACCTCTCTGGGTACTCACAACAGCCTTCCGAGGTGAGGGCTTCTGTGTCTATTTCAGCGATATGAAAACCGAGGCTCAGGGAGGGGACATCACGAGCCAGGGTCCCAGGGCCTCTATGCATGTAAGTTGCTTGTTCTTCCAAGGTCCGTTATTACCATTGTCTGTTTCCCGGGCTAGAGAGTAATCATGGCCCTCAGAGGGGGAACGTTGTTTGTCCAAGGTCGCAGAGCCATTCACAGAGTGAATGGCAGGGCTGGAGTTAGAAGCCGGCCTGTTGGGTCACAGAGGCCCCTGCTAGGAGAGCTCACCAGCCTGGCCTGGCCTCCGCATGCCTGCCCTGGAATCCACGGGAGAAAGGCATCGAGGTGTATATTCCTCCGAGAGCCCCTGGAGGGAGAAGCAGGCTCCTGCCCCTTCTGCAGCAGGAGCAAGGGCATCAATTTCTGGCGCTGGAAGGACCTACTCCCCAAAGCTGCAGCTCTATTTTTAGCCTCGAATCCATCAATAAATGGACCCTGGCAGAGCAGGCAACTCCCGGCTGCCTGATATTAATAAGGAGCGAGAACGGAACCATTTATTAAGCGCTTTCTGTGTGCTGGGCATTATGCAAGGTGCTTAACATGGATTATCTACTTAAATCTTACAACATTCCTATGAAATAACCACGATTATTATCGTTTTATAAATAAGGAAAATGAGGCGCAAAGAGGTTAGGGAACCTGCTTGAGGCCACATGGCTGAGAAACTGCAGAGCCGGGGTCCAAATGCAAGTCACACCCAGGTTTGTGGACTCTGAGCCCACGCGCTTTCCTCCTTACCACTCGGTCCAACGAAACAGGCCCCTGACCATTGGGCAGCCTGCTCAGTGTAGGGGGGGGGGCGGGACAGACGCGACAGCAGCAATCACGGTATGAGGAGGTGTCGTGAGGCAGGAGGGAGCCGCAAACTCCAGCTGGTTGGTTGGTTTCTGTCCCTGAGAACAGAAACCCAGTCCTGAGAGTCTCCAGATGGAGAAAGGCTGGAAGAGCATTGTGGGCAGAAGGAATAGCACAGGCAAAGGCAAGGAGGTATGAAGCGAAGTGAGGCCTGTTCAGGGCACAGCGAATAGCCTGCTGGGATTTGGACAGAGAAGGAAGAACTCCCAGCAGCCATAACTGGAACAGTTTGAGCAACAAAATAAATAAAGCAGCACTGGGGGCACCTGGGTGGCTCAATCGGTTGCGCGTCCAACTATTGATTTTGGCTCAGGTGGTGATCCCAGGGTCGTAGGATCAAGCCCTGTGTCGGGCTGTGTGCTGAGGGTGGAGCCTGCTTGCGATTCTCTCTCTTTCTGCCCCTCTCCCCACTCATGCTCTCTGTCTCTAAAATTAAAAAAAAAAAAATAAACAAAGAAACAGCATTGGGTTGTCACCCCAAGTATAAAATAAATATCCATGAGTCCACATGGATATAAATAAATGATCGGGAAGAGACGAATCTCCCCTGCGGAATTCCAAATAACTTACGCAGCTCTTCCCCCCTCAAGGAGATGTGCACAGCTCCCCACCGCTTACGTGGGGGCTGCACACAGTGACTTCCTTCCTAGGAGTACAGTTGGGGGGCAGAGCGACCTTTTCAGAGGAGACACCTGGCCAACATGACCCAGCCAGGCGATCAAGGTCATCATCAACAGTGATAAGTCGTATCGATCTGATGTGTGTCCATCGGCAGCCTTGGCCAGGGTGCCGGCAGCCCCCCCCCCCGGCAGCCTCGGAAAAGGTCAGCTTTTCATAAAAACAATCGTGCCCACCTGCAGTAGCCACAGCTCGGGTCCGTTCCCGGCTGCGTGCCCACGACCCGGCAGGAGGGGGATGAGAGCCCGGAGCGCCTGAATGCGGCCTGAGCTGCGGGCAGCCCCGGGGCGCGGGGGGTCTAAGTCGCTTCAGCTGCAGCCAGGACCCAGAGGCGCAGCCATACCCAGGGGCGTCTCAGCAGGGCTCTGGCAGAGGGCCAGCAAAACTCGACTGGGAGAGATTAAAGTGTACGTGTTACAAGTTTCAGGGTCGCTACTGAAGATTAGAAATAGGAAGATTTTTTTCTTTTGAGGAAAATAAAGGGGGTAAGTGTGATTTAATAAATCGTAAGGCACCTGGGTGGCTCAGTTAAGCATCTGACTTTGGCTCAGGTCATGATCTCATGGTGTGTGGGTTCGAGCCCTGCATCTGGCTGGCTGCTGTGAGCACAGAGCCCGCTTTGGATACTCTGTCCTCCCTCTTTCTGCCCCCCCCCCATTCTCTCTCTCTCTCAAAAATACATAAACATAAAAAAAAAAATCCTGCAGTGCCTGGGTGGCTCAGTTGGTTAAGCGTCCAACTTTGGCTCAGGTCATGATCTCGTGGTTTGTGAGTTCAAGCCCCGCATTGAGCTCTGTGCTGACGGCTCAGAGCCCGGAGCCTGCTTCGGATTCTGTGTATCCCCCTCTCTCTCTGCCCCTCCCCGGCTCACCCTCTGTCTCTGTCTCTCTCTCTCAAAAATAAATAAACATTAGAAATAAAACAAAATCCTCAAGAAGACAAAGAGGAATACAAGGGAAGCAGAGAATTTGTAATAAGAAAGTGTACAAAGCAGCGATAGAAATAAGACCCAATATGTCAGCAGTCCCAAGAATACGATTAGGCTGAACACATCGATGAAAGACAAAGCGCTCTGATTGGAATTCTAAAGTCTAGCTATGTCACTCGGAAGAGGTGTGGTGAAGGGCAAAATTGCACAGACAGGTTGAAAAAAAAAAAAGGATAGAGAATTTAAGATGCAAAACAGATGAACATAAGGGAAGGGAAGCAAAAATAATATAAAAACAGGGAGGGAGACGAAACACAAGAGACTCTTAAAAACAGAGAACAGGGGCGCCTGGGTGGCTCAGTCGGTTGAGCGTCCGACTTCCGCTCAGGTCATGATCTCGTGGTCCACGAGTTCGAGCCCCACGTCTGGCTCTGTGCTGATGGCTCAGAGCCTGGAGCCTGCTTCGGATTCTATGTCTCCCTCTCTTTCTGCTCTTCCCCTGCTCATGCTCTATCTCAGTCTCTCAAAAATAAATAAATATTAAAAATTAAAAAAAAATTTATTAAAAAACAGAGAACAAACGGGGTTGCTGGAGGGGTTCTGGGCAGGGGGATGGGCTAAATGGGCAAGGGGCTTTGAGGAGGACACTTGTTGGGACGAACACTGGGTGTTATACATAGGGGATGCATCACTGGAATCTACTCCTGAAGTCATTATAGCACTGTATGCTAACTAACTTGGAGGTAGATTTTTTAAAAATTAAAAAAAGAAAAAGAAAAGAAAAGGATAGAAAAATTATACTAAGTAAATACTGACCACAAGGAAGCAAGGTACCTTATAATAATATAAGCAATAATATAAGCAATATATAAATATAAGCAAATAATAAATGAATAACAATTATAATAAAGGATTTATTACTACTAATAAATGAATGAACTAATAAACATTCAAGCAAAAGAACACCGATGGGGGAAAGAAGAACATTTAGCGCTGATGAAAGTCCTAAGCTACCAACAAGATGTAAAAATAAACGAACGGGTATGCACCTAGCGAAGTGTCTGAGATATATGAAGCAGGAACTCACCAAAGTAGAGGAAAAATCAACAGGTCCGCAATGATCGCGTGAGATTTAAAAACACACCTCTTAGAAACGGAGAGATCAAGCAGATGAAAATTAATTTAAGCTAGAGGACGAAGTGGACCGATGCCCTCTGCACCTGTTCCCACCTGCCAGAGTGCCTTCTTACCCCGCAGAGGAAGGAAAGCTCACAGTTATTTCCCAGGGTCCCTTCCAGCTCGCGCTGCAAGTGTGGATTCGTTTCCAGCCCTGGCGGCCACCGTGCAAGACCCGGAAGGCAGGGGTCAGGCCAAGAGGCCACCGTCCTTTTCCTTGGGTCGTTAACTGCTTACAAGCTTAGCGGGGGAGCCGCTGGGTCTTTCCGTGTCCACGCCTGGCCTCTCTCGTTTTGCGAATGTTGGGACGCCGTGGGAAGCAGCTGGCACGCTCTGTCCCAGTCTTGGCTCGCTACCACCACGCTGTGTTCGTAGCCAGCTCTAGGGGTGGCGTCCCTGAGCCCAGCCTGGAGTGCGCTCCCGCGGCCCTTCCAGCCACCTGGTAAACACCCAACGCCTCTTATGGCTCAGAGCCCAGGAGTGGTTTCTCTTTTCTGCCCTGAACACGGACTTCCATAGTTTCAAGTTATTACAGATCACTGCGGGTTTAAAAACCATGAGGTAAAAGCCGAGGTAATAAAGAAAGAGGCGAGAAAAGCTTACACCATTAAATTGACGTATTACGTTGTTTCAAGCGCACGACAAATATCCTGACCCTGACCCTAACCCTCATCTATAAAATAGGAGTAATAGTGCTTACTCATAGACTTGGGGTTAGGATGAACATAGGTAAGCTGAAATGGATAAATAGAAGTAAAGCATTTAGACCTGTCTCTGGCTCCGAGTAGCACCGTGTGTGTGAGCCATCGCTGTCTTTTTATCCTCAATACCACGCACGGGGTGCTAATAACACCTCCACGCCCCCTTCCTTTGCCGATGGTGGGAGACTTCCATTATCGAAATGGACTAGAATAACAGTTCACTTGGTCCCGGGAGACCTGGTCAAGTCTCTACCATCAGGACCGGAACATTCCATAGTGGGAGGTCTTTTCACTTAAAAAATAATTTCTTTAGAGTGGTCGTTGGATGGAACTAGTGACATCCAGTCTCAACTCGGTCGTCTGTGACCCTGACAGCTAGGCCCGTGACAGCTTTCTGTATGGGTCACATGACACATTCTTTTGTTTCGTTTTGTTTTCTTTTTTCTGGTAGACCTTATTTTTGACATTTTAATTTTTTTTTAACGTTCATTCATTTTTGAGAGACAGAGACAGAGCACAAGCGAGGGGCTGGGGTGACAGAGAGAGGAGACACCGAATCTGAAGCAGGCTCCAGGCTCTGAGCTGTCAGCACAGAGCCCGACGCGGGGCTCGAACCCATGAACAGTGAGATCATGACCTGAGCCGAAGTCTGACGCCCAATCGAGCCTGAGCCACCCAGGCGCCCCTAGAGTAGCCCTTATTTTTTATGAGTTTTCGATGTACAGAAAAAAAAATTAAAGATTAGTACAGAGAGTTCCCATACACCTGGCACTCACTTTCCTTATTATTAACATTATCTTGAATTTTAAATGGAACATTACGTCTCTGAGATACAGCCATGTTGATATATAGACCCAATGCCTGCAATCTAACTGCACGGGAGTATTCCACTGACCCGAAAGCTTCTCTGGCCTCACGTGGTGCAGGTTTAGGGCTGGTACATTCCATTTCCCTCCCGGCAATGTCTATCAAATCCCTAGTTCCGCAGTGAAAATATTTACATAGCTGTAATGTCATAAATGTCATACGGTTTTAATGTTAAGAATCAATCTATGGGCAAAGTATGGCAAACTGAATTACCTTTACAGGTTAGGGTGGGCGTGCTACAAACCTTAAAGCAAAGATAAAAGGTGAGGCGCTGGAGCAAGGGCAGCAGCCGGGAGGGGCTGCTATTCATTTCAGGCAGAGGAGAGTCAAGAGATGCAAACTCAGGGAGAAACGGACATGTAAGACTATTATTCAAAGTGGTGATAGCATTCGGGCACCTGGGTGGCTCAGTTGGTTAAGCGGCTGCCTTCAGCTCAGGACATGATCTCACGGTCTGTGGGTTCGAGCCCCGCGTGGGGCTCTGTGCTGATGGCTCATCAGAGCCTGGAGCCTGCTTTGGATTCTGTACCTCCCTCTCTCTTTGCCCTTCTCCTGCTCACACTCTGTCTCTATGTCTCTCAAAAATAAATAAACTTTTTAAAAAAATTAAAAAAAAAACACAAAGTGGTGATAGCATCCGATAGAAACAATAACAGAATAAATATAAAAGAAAAACTGGGGGGCAGGGAGAAAGAACACAGGTGGTTAATGCAGGGAGTCAATAGATACCATTTAAATTTTTTTTAATGTTTGTAAATTTTACTTTTGAGAGAGAAAGGGACAGGGCGTGAGCAGGGGAGGGACAGAGAGAGAGAGGGAGACAATCAGAAGCAGGCTTCAGGCTCGGAGCTGTCAGCACAGAGCCGGGCCGGGGGCTTGAACTTGTGACCCACGCGAGATCATGACGTAGGCTGAGATTGGACGCTCAACCGACTGAGCCACCCAGGCGCCCCAGTCAATAGATTCTATTAACGTGAATAAGCCAAGTAACAGAGTAGGAGAATATTATTCACAGTTATGAAAGTCACATAAATAAAAACCGAAAACGGCAACAAACGTGGTAAAAGAAAGGGGGCTCCCGAGAGTCGAGACGCGAGAGGACGTTTAAGCTTTTTATTTCTAACCTTGCGGCTGGGCTTGGAGATGCATTTTCACCCGCAAGAATTATATTTTTACATTTGAGCTCATTACAATAAGAAAGAATTAGGCAGAAATGTGATTCTGATTTCCCTCGGGCTTCGGGCACTTTCAGTAACTCCCCCATGGCCCTAGGACCAAGTTTAAACTGTCAGATTCAAGGTCCTTCAATTCTGATCTCTGGTTCGGGCGCCCACCTGCCCAGCCACCCGCCCGCTCGCCCAGAAGCCCAAGGGATTGGCACCTCCGCCCGGAAGCCCTCGGGAGGGAGAGCGCGCCCCCTACCGGTGCCGGCACGCCAGCACGCGTGGGGTGGCGTCCTCGGCGCGTCTCCAGAGGCCCCGCCTCCGTCCCTCACCCGGGGGCTCCCCCCCGTCACGTGACCCTGGCTCCTGCCCAGCTCGGGGGTGAAAGCCTGGGAAGGGGCGCTCGGGGAGCCCAGGTGAGAGCTTCTGGACGCCTCGGGCGGTAGGAGACAATCTCGGTCAGGCCTGGGAACCTGGAGGGGGCGTCTCTTGGACCGGGATCGGGGCGAGGGGCGTGATTCCCACTCGCTGCTCACTAAACCGCTGGGCTCTCGGTGGGGGAGAGGAGCCCCGCTCTTCCTCTCCTATCTGCGTGGCCTGGCCTTTGGTGAGTCGCGGAACGGCCCTGTGCCTCAGTTTCCTCGCCTGTGGCCGCCAGCGTGAAATGAAGTCAGGCACGTGGTAGGGAATTAAGAAATGGCGCTTTTATTACCCCGCCCCGTTTAAGCAAAAGTGTGAACTCTCGGAGACGGAAGCCCCGAAGGGTCGCTGTAGCTCAGCCCTGGTTGGCGGCAGGCCTCCCCTCCCTCATGGGGGGGGCGGGGGAGGGACTCCAAGCCCTGCTGGGGTGCTTCCATCACTGGGTCCTGTCTCCCCGTGGCCTCCAGGCGTCAGGAGTGGGCAGGGAGCCTCGGGCCTCCGCCTGGAAGGGAGGCCGTCTCCCAGGTTACCCCCTGGCCTGGTGTCCTGAATGGGCTGGCACCAGACACTGCGCGACGGGGTCTCCTCTGTCTTTTCAGGGGGCCTGCGATCTGCTGCGGGCCCCTGTAGGTGGACAGACATGTCTCAGGAGAGGGCTGCAGCGGGCCCCAGCACACAGGGCCCAGCGCTCAGGCCCCGCAGCCGTGGGCTTTTCCAGGAGGATGTAGCAGAAGCCAGCCCCATGTCAGGCGTGATGCCACACATGCCGGCGGGCCAGCTCCGCGGCCTGAGTCTGGGCTGGCGGCAGGAAAAGGGTCCTCAAGGGAAAAGACCCGTGGAGGTGCCAGCTTCCAGGCTGGGGGTGCTCCTGGAGCCAGCCTGGAGGCGGAGGCCCACTCGATGGTCCTGGAGCTGCAAACCGCGGGACAAAGCCAGGATTTGGTGCCTGTCCCCGGGCTCCACTTCCAGCTGCCCATAGTGCCTGCTCAGGGGAGGACCCGGGCCTCCAAGAGGCTCCAGATTTCTCTGCCCGACGTCTTAGCTGCAAGTTGGCCCAGGAATCCTCGTCGCGTGTCTGTGGGAGCTTTGGAGAGAGAGCTTTGGTTGGCGGGGAGAGGCTGGCGGGGGTGGAGGAGACGAGCCGCCCCCCGGCCAGGAGAGGCCAGAGAGGTTGGAGTTCTCCAGGGTGTGATGAAAGACGCCCCACCCTCAGCAAAGAGGAGCCCCCCCCCCCAAAAGGAGCCTGCCATCCTCACCAGGCCCAGCCCCTGGGGTGTGGGGGGACAAGAAAAAAAATCAGGAAGCGTGAGGCCCGCTCCGAGGGTGGGGAGGGGGTTGATGGTTTGGTCAGAGCCCTGGTGGGGACGACCCCCGGTGTGTGGGAGGCCCCCCACCAGGGGCTGACCTCGAGTCCGCGGGAGGCCTTCGCCGTCCCCTCTCCCGCAAGGACACTGGGTGCGGGCCCGGAGATCCAGGCGGGCGGAAGTCGTGTGGGACATGTCTCAGGACCGAGGAGTTTGAATATTGGCCGGGTGCGGGGCCCGGGGCCGGGCCAGTGAGCCCCTACGACCCCGTCAGGGTCCCGCTGCTCCTGGGAGTGTCTGCAAAGGCTTTCACAGAGTGGCAGGAAGCTGAGCACATAGTCGGGGCTGGCTGTGACGATGGCCCTGCCGTCTCGCACAGCCAGGAGGAGCGAGACGCCCAGGCTCAGCCGGAGTCCAGAGGGAGGCCGGGGCAAGGACTCGCTGCTCCTGCCGACACCCCCGCCAGCTCCCTGGAGGCTGCGGCCAGCAGAGCTCACTCAGGCCCGTCCATGGGGCCCAGGAGATCCAAGTGCGCCAGAAGGTCGAGGAGGGGCCCGAGGCCCCGCGCCCGGCCCCAGGGCCCGGACAACTCCAGCCAGGCCCAGCCAGAGCAATCCAGCCCAGGGAGCTTCCCCAAACTGGTAAGTTGAGTCTGAGAAGTTGGGATAGGAAAGGCTTGGCCTGTCTTTTTTTTAAATTTTTTTAAACATTTATTTATTTTTGAGAGACAGACAGAGCATGAGCAGGGGAGGGGCAGAGAGGAGAGGCAGACACAGAATCATGAGCAGGGGAGGGGCAGAGAGGAGAGGCAGACACAGAATCCGAAGCAGGCTCCAGGCTCTGAGCCGTCAGCACAGAGCCCGACGCGGGGCTCGACCTCACAGACCGTGAGATCATGACCTGAGCCGAAGTCGGACACTTAACCGACTGAGCCACCCAGGCGCCCCTAGGAAAGGCTTGGCCAGTCTTAACACATCGCGCTTGGCGGTGGAGTTTAACAGAGGTAAGCTACAGGGGCTCTTAATGGACATTATCCTTCACGCCCATTTTATACGCGAGTCAGCCGAGACCCGCCATGTCAGGAAAGAGAAGATGAACTACTTGTGCCGACATCTGGCGAGGGTTCATGATCTTTGGAGTTGCTGAGTTCTGGGTTCAAATCTTGCCTCTGTCCACTTCCTAGCTGAGTGACCCTGGACTATTTTTTAACCGAAGTTTCTTCATCTGTAAAAGGGGGGGTACTAATGCCAATTTAATAGAGGTCGTTTTAAGAATTGCGTGAGACGATGGTGTAAAATTATGCACCTCGCCCAGCGTCAGGCACAAAGTAAATTACTTAATTTACCTTAAACTTGTGTTTCCTTTAGTGTTAACAATAACCCTAAAAGGTGGGCTTTAGCTACATGTTTCCAGATGGGGAAACTGAGGCTCGGGGGAGTTAACACACTCCTCCAAGCTCACACAACGAGAGAGTCCAGGCTGAGCCATTTTCCCTGTACTCACGACTTCTCTCTCCATTGTTCTTTAATTATAATGATTGTTATTTATTAATACTCATAGCTCCCATGTTTCTAGAACATGTCAGGTGACACTACTGCTTTTGGCGTATATTTCCTACAGAGTGGAAGTGTTCTCGCGTTCGTTGAATATGTATTATGTGCTATGGGTCCTTTTGATTTAATATTCCCATGAAGCCCAGAGAGGTAAGGCGACCGGCCCAAGGTCACCCATGTGGTAATTGACGAACGGAGCCGGTGAGTCACTGCGCGGCCTGTTCGTGTCGCTTCCCTGCTGGCCTCACAGTCGTGATGGCACCTGGCCTGCTTACCGTGCACGGGTAAGCACTTTGTCCTCCTCACAACCCTCTGAGGTGGGGGCTGTTGATACATACCCATTTTACTGATGTGGACACTGAGGCTCGGAGAGGTGAACTGACTGCTAGTTCAAGGCCAAACAGCAGGTTAGTAGACCTGGAATAGGAACACACGAGCGGCTGTGTGGGGTGTTACTCTTCGGTATTATAATTGCATTAGAATGCCGTCACATTGTTTTTGGAAACATCGCTCAAAACCAACTTAAAAAAAAGAAACTAATATGTGTTTCTCATAGAAAATAAGAAAAAAAACCCCACAATGCCAACGTTTTGGTAGTCCTTCTCCTCTTTTTCCTGTGCATACATATCTTTTCTTTACCTAGAAGTGGGATCACGTGTCAAGGGTATAACTCGGCTTTTTTGGTCTTTAAAAACATTTTCGCGGTTGGGCTGCCTGGTTGGCTCGGTTGGCGGAGCACGCGACTCTTGGGGTCCTGAGCCCAAGCCCCGCGTTGGGCGCAGAGCTTACTTAAAGAAAGCTTTTGTTCAGAATTAATTTGTTAACACGGAAAGAGGAAGTCCCTTTGAATATTTCCAGGCCCCGTTGCCCTTCATCTGGAGAGAATCCCTGTTAACGGTTGGGCCCCCCCCCACCCCCCCACCCCCCGCCCCGGTCTCCTTGTTCTGAACACCTACACCTGCGTATTGCACACATATAAATCAGCTCACACTATGCTTCGTCGTTCTGGGACTTGTACTTTGTTTATTTCTCAAGTGTTACAGTGTTTGGACGCCTTTCCAAGGTGGGCCGAGTCGTTGTGCCCGATCTGGGCTTTTCCTGAGCCCCGTCTCCCAGCAGGCCGCAGACGTACTCGTCCCAGCCGCGGGCGCTGCCAGGACCCGCTGCCGTGCAGTGACGAGTGCGGGGCCCGGGGGCTGGCCGACCGGGCGTCGGGCCTGGCTTCGCCGCTGTCCGACTGACCTGGGCGAGCGGCTTCGCTTTTCCGAGCCTTCTTTCCTCATCTGCAGAAGGGGGGTGTTGAAAGTACTTACCCGACAGGGTGGTGCCGGAGAGCCGATGAGGTGACACACGTTTGGCCTTTAGCACAGTGCCTCGTACAAGGTAAACACTCTAAGATGTTCCGTGTCACTGACGTACACGGGGCCGTGCTGTTCTAAGTGACAGCTGGGGCGAGCGTCCCCGTGCCTCCGCTTCCTCCCCATTTCAGATGATTTATTTGGGCCAGATGCCCGGAATTGGGATTCCGGGGCCTGAAGCGTCTCTCAGGGGCTCGCCTGAGCTCAGCGGGGGCGCCAGGTGCCCCCACCTGCCTCGACTGGAAGTGGCCCGCAGCTGCCTCCCCCTCCAGGCCCCATCCTTGACTCAGCCGGACAGCTTCCCAAACAACCGGCTGTTGCTATGGCAACTGGTTCCCAGCTGCAGGAGAAGAATCGAGAGGGGCCTGTGACAGGGACAGATGGGTGGCCAAGGTCAGGGCCCAGTGGGGTACGGGTGAGCGCAGGCATAGTGTCCAGCCGGTCCGGGCCCCTTTCAGAGACCTAGCACCCTGGCTCGTGCTGGGCACAGACAGGTGGGTTCCAGATTCGTCTCTGCCTCTTAACTACGGGGCAACCGTAGATGGGAGATGTCTGTTCTCTGAATCGTAGTTGCCTCCTCCATGAAATGGGAATCCGGGATGACAGGCTGGCAGCGGCCTTTCTTCTGGTTTGAAATACAGACTTGCAGGACTGTCGTGGGCTGGGGTGAAATGCCGTTTTCTTCTCTGTCCTGAGCCCCTGCCGAGGCCAGCGAGGTCTGGAGCCGCTTTGCAGATGGATTGGCAGGTGCTGCGGGGAGGGCAGCTCTGCCGCCTGCTCTGCCCACCACCGCCAGGGGAGGCACGGGGCTCCCCTGACCCCTCCCAGGCGTCCAGGCCCAGGTGCACTGTCTGCAGCTGCGAAGCGTCAGGAGACACGTGAGAGAGGAGCGTGTCTTTCTAGCAGATGGCAGCCGAAGAACAGCTCTTTTTATTGAGCACCTACTGAATACCAGGAACTTCACGTAGTGTTATCATCTCCTATGTAATCCTCACGGTAGCATTGAAAGTTAGTGTTAAGGGGCGCCTGGGGTGGCTCAGCCGGCTGAGCGTCTGGCTTTGGCTCAGGTCATGATCTTGCAGTTTGCGGGTTTGGGCCCCACATCAGGCACTGTGCTGACCGCTCGGAGCCTGGAGCCTGCTTTAGATTCTGTGTCTCCCTCTCTCTCTCTCTGCCCCTCCCCCGCTCACGGTCTATCTCTCTCTCTCACAAAATTAAATAAACATTAAAAAAAAAAACAAACCAAACCAGTTTTAAGGAAAAATAAATAAATAAATAAATAAATAAATAAATAAATAAATGAAAGTTAGTGTTAATACTCCCATTTGGGATTCAGAGAAGTTAAGTGACTCACTCAAGGTCACACAGCAAGTACGTGGTGGAGCCAGTGTTTGAATCCAGGCCTGGTGGGATTCCAGAGGCGGTGCTCTGAGCCAGGCTTTGGGGTTTGGATTTTTATGGGACTTTATTATAATTTAACAAGCAGAGGGGCTCCTCCGGGGATCTCATGGCCCAATGGGGGGTAGTAAACAAGTAACCAGAGGTATGGATGGAGGGCCCCCCCCCTGCAGACCTTAGATACCCAGATTGAGTCTACTCTGGGGAACGGTGCGTGGGAGGGCCTAAGGTAGGGGAGGGTGGAGGAGGGGACTGTCTGAGTTGGGGCTGGGCAAAGGAAGGAAGTATTCAGCAGGCAGAGACGGTAAGGAGAGGCCATGTCAGGAAGAGGGCCGAGCATGGGCCGAGGTACAGAGGAGGGAAGCGGCTCAGAGCGATGCGGGCGTGGAGCCAGAGACGAGCCGGGCCGGGGCCCGGAGGGGAGGAGTGAGGCGGGCGGTTCGGCAAGGACAACGTCGCTCACATGGAAGTGGAGAGACTTCAGTGTGGTCAGGTATCAGGAGGAGGGCATCTCCCAGGGCGTGAGCCCAGGGATCTTAACACCAGCATTTCCAGAGGGAGCCTGCTGTGTTCCAGGCACTGTTCCAGACCCTTGAAGAAGAACGGTTCTCGCATCCACCCTGTGAAGTAGATATCTGGTATCATCCCCATTTTACTGATAAGAAAACTGAGCCATAGAGAGATTAAGTCACTTCCCCAAGATTATACGGACCGTGGATGTTGGCAGTAAGCGTCCCCTTGCATGAGTGCGCTGTGATTTATCTATTGACTCCGTATGGACGTTTGGAGTTTGCTATTGTGTCTGGTGCTGCCGTGATGAACGGTCTGTATGTGTTTCTGGGTACGTACGAGCAAGAGTATCTCCACGGAATACTCCTGGCAGTGGAATTGCTAGGCTGTGGGGTGTCCGCGTCTTCAAGCTTCCTTCAACGATGCCAGATGATTTTAAAAGTGGTTACAACAGTCGATACTCCTGCCCGCAGTGTATAGATTCCAGTAGCCCCACATCTGACCAACACCTCAGTTTCACCCCAGTGGGACGTGCTCTGCCGTCTCCACGTTGCTTCCATTTTTCCTTTCATTTCCCGGTACCGAGGAGAGCTTCGTATACGTGTTGGCCATTCCTGTTAAGGCTTCTGCCAAAAAAAAATTTCGTTTTGGTTGTTTAACTTTTCCTTCTTAAAAAGAATCTTTTTTGAATGGTTTTAAATTTATTTTTGAGAGACGGAGAGAGACCGAGCACAGGTGGGGGAGGGGCAGAGAGAGAGGGAGACCCAGAATCCGAAGCAGGCTCCGGGCTCCGAGCTGTCAGCACAGAGCCTGACACGGGGCTCGAACCCACGAACTGTGAGATCATGACCTGAACCGAAGTCAGTGGCTCAACCGACTGAGCCACCCGGGCGCCCCAGGATTCCGTCCCTTCTTAAGCCTGAATAATATTCCGCTGAACTGCCTGGAGTACATTTTGTTTATCTGTTTATCTGTCAGTGGGCACTGGGCTGTTCGGCCCTTACGGCTGTTGTGAATGATGCTGCTGGGAACATTGGCGTACAAATATCTGTTCAAGTCTGTGCTTTCAATTCTTCTGTGTCTACTACGCTGAGAAATGGCGGCTGAAGCAAAGTGGAATTGAAAAGACATGGGATTGCTGGAGAAATTCTTAGTTTTCTAATTTATTATTTCACTTATGCGCTGTATTAAAAAAACATCTTTCAGGGGTGCCTGGCTGGCTCTGTCGGTGGCGTGTGTAGTAACTCTGGATCTCGGGGTGGTAAGTTCGAGCCCCACCTCGGGTGCAGAGCTTACTTACAAATAAAACGTGAAAAAAAATGAAAAGCTAAAAATCTTTTCGAGAAATTCCTTTCCTATCGCAAGGTCATAATGACGTTCTCGTACGTTGTGTCGTTTTGCCTTTCACACTAAATTCTATAAGGCGTCTGGAATTAATCTTTGTGAATGATATGGGCTCTCTGTTTTTTATCTGGATACCCAGTCGTTCCAACACCATTTACGGACATTTCTGTCCCTCCCCACTTTACTCAGTGCCGGAGCTGTCACGGACCGCGTCTCCGTCTGTGTGGGATTGCGTTTGGGTCCCCCTGTGCTCACTTTGTTCAAAAATGTTCCCTTTGCTAATATTATACAATATTAACTATAGTAGCTTATGAATAATGCTTGATATCTGGCAAGACGAGGCCCCCAGCTTTGTTGTTTCAGAAGGATCTTTACTCTTCGTCCCTTTGCTCTTTCATGGAAATATTACCATCAGCTTGTCAGTTTCCACACTCCTACAAAACCCTGTTGGGATGTGGGCCGGAAATACACTGAGCCCAGAAATAATGCTGAGAAGCACCGACATCTTTGCAAGATCCTTAGAATGTTGTCAAGAGGTCCAGTGTCGCACCAAGCGTTCCATCCACGTCCGTGGTCTATTCCTCCATTCATCTGGATCACTTTATTGTATTTCGATAAAGTTTTATATTTTCTCCGTAAAAAAAATCCTACATATCTTTCTCAGATTTATTCCTAAATACTCTAGATATGTGGAACTTTTTGTCATGGAAAACTTCAAACATATATAAAAGTAGACCGAATCATAAGAAGGGATCGGCAAATTAAGGCCCATGAGTTGGCCGCCTCACCCGGTCTTGTAAACAGACTGGAAGACAGGCTTGGCTATTTGTTTACATATTATCTGTGGCTAAGTTTTGACCCAAGGGCAGAGTGGAGGGGTTGCAATAGAGACCATATAACCAGAAGCCCTAAAATATGTTCTCTCTGGTTGTTTACAGAAGAAAATGGGCCAGCACCTGGTGTGGAATTTCTTGTACTCATCACCCAGCTCAACCCACCATCCGTTATTTTTCCCGAACGTTGATAGTAATTCCTTCATGTCACCTAATATTCACTGTCTAAGTTTCCAACAGTTTCATAGAAATGATTATTTTTATACTTTTTTTTTTAATTTATTTTTTTGGAATCTCTACTCCCAATATGGGACTTGAACTCATGGCCCCAAGATCAAGAGTCTCACGCTTTTCCAGCGGAACCAGCCAGACACCCCTGTACTTTGTCTTTTTAAAGACAAAGGGGCAGACAGAGAGGGGGACAGAGGGTCCGAAGCGGGCTCTGCACTGACAGTAGAGAGCCTGATGTGGGGCTCGAACCCGTGAACCAACCACGAGATCATGACCTGAGCTGAAGTGAGGTTGGATGCTTAACTGACTGAGCCCCCAGGTGTCCCCATTTTTGAAGAAATTAGGTTGTTTGTCCTGCGGCTTCCTGCAACCTGTGTCGTTTGGTGACGTCTGTCCCTCTGCCTTCTGTATTTCCTGCGAACGGGTGGTTGAATCTGGAGTTCTGATTAGGTTTGGATTCACAGTTTTTGGCCCAACTACTTGATGGGTGGTGGTGTGCTCTTTCAATGCCAAACCGCATCACGTCTGATTCTATTACTTAATATCTTTGGATGGCATCACCAAACAGTAACTTTTAAAAACCGCAGGTCGAACTGTTGCTGGTGTCTAAAAATGCGCTGGACTTTGCAGAAATCCTGCTGATCGCTTACTAATTCACATGACTTACCTAGTAAGGTTTTGTTTTCTCCGTAGACAATCATATCATGTGCAAATAATGACAGTTTTCTTCTTTCTTTGACAATTTTTATATATTCTCTGCCCTCTTCCCTTACTGCGCTGGCGACGACCTTGAGTGTAGTGTTGAAAAGTGAGGCTAATAGGGACCCCGGTGCAGTTCTGGACTTTACAGGGAGTGGCTCATCGTCTCACCGGAGAATGTTTGCCACGTTTTTATATACATGCCCTTTGTCGAGTTAAGGAAGCTCCCTTCTGTTGCTGGTGTGCTCATCCTTCTGAATGGACGGTACATCTGACCAAATAAGTTTTCTGCATTTTTTTGAGATAATACGATTTGTATTCTCTAATTTATTATTGGAGTAAGCTTAATGAGTTGGGTTTAAATTTTTTTTAATGTTTGTTTCAGAGAAAGAGAGACAGAGAAAGACAGCGTGAGCAGGGGAGGGGCAGAGAGAGAGGAAGACCCAGAATCTGAAGCAGGCTCTGAGCCGTCAGCATAGAGCCCAATGCAGGCTCGAACTCACGAACCGCGAGATCACGACGGGAGCTGACGTTGGATGCTCAACTGACTGAGCCACCCAGGCGCCCCTAAAATCTTTTTTTTTAAGTTGATTTATTTATTTTGAGAGAGAGACAGCTCGAGTGGGGGAAGGGCAGAGAGACAGGGAGAGAGAGACTTCCAAGCCGACTCCTCGGTGTCAGCGCAGAGCCTGATGCAGGGCTCCAGCCTGTGAAGCCGTGAGACCATGACCTGAGCTGAAACCAAGAGCTGCACACTTTACCGACTGGGTCACCCAGGTGCTCCATGAGTTGGGTTTTTAAAAAATGTTTATTTCGAGAGAGAGAGAGCGCACGCACACCAATGAGGCAGGGGCAGAGGGAGAGGGAGAGAGAGAACCCCAAGCAGGCTCCAGGCTGTCAGCACAACGCGCCGTTGGAGCGCAGACCCACAGGCCGTGAGCTCATGACCGGAGCCAAAATCAAGAGTCAGACGCTTAACCGACTGAGCCACCCGGGCGCCCCATCTAGACACTGAGTCTTAAATTGGGACGATTCTTTTATTTCCAGAAATCGTGTTCGGTTCCCAACCAGATCTACTTGGCTATTGTCTGGTGTGGTTTTGCCCTTCATTCATACGTTTGACTCCTTCTTTTATTTTGTTAAACGTCTTACACATATTTTATATTCTAGTCTGATAAAGCTGGTATCTAAAGTTCTTCGCTGGTCAGATTCAGCTGTCTTGTTCTGGGCCTCAAAATGCTGGTAGACAGACGCCTGAGTCAGGGGCCGGCCAAAAAGTTTTATGCCGGGGAAGGTTATTCTGAATATCTTTCCCGCTTTCCTTCCCAGATGTCCCGTGTTCTTTCCTCCTCCTTTTTTCTCAATTTACTTTTTGGAAAGGCTGATTCATTCCCCTAGTTAAAAAAAAAAAAAAAAAAAAAGCGAAAAGTCTCCTTTCCAGCTCCCCGTCCCTTTCCTACCGGCAGCCTCTGTTTTTAGGTTTGTGGATACTTCCAGACATATCTTATGCAGTTTCAAGGAAATGCGCATTTAAAAATTCTTTCTCTTTTAACGCAGATGGTAGCACGCTACACGCATTGTTCTAAAGTTGCTTTTTGTTTAAAAAAAATATGTCTCCGATTATAAAAGAAATACGTGCCCGTTTGGAATCACATAAATACCCAAGTGTCTACAAGCAGAAAGTGAAAGTCCCTCTGGAATTTAATTCCCCAGCGATAACCTCCATTACGCGTCTATAAATATGTATTTACATAAATGGGCTTATGCAACAGAGACTGCTCTGTAACCTATTTTTTCCCTCCAAATAACAGGCCTTGCCGTCTTTCCATGCACCTTTCCACACCCGTCGGTGCTGTCCACGCGGCGCAGCCGTTCCGTGCCTGGGCTCGAGTCAGACAGAAGTCGGCTCCGATCCTGGCTCCGCTGCTTAGTAGCCGTGGGGCTTTTCGCATCCTCTCTGACTCAGTTGGCCTCATCCGTAAAATGGGGATGCAGGTAGTACATCCCTCATGGTGTTGACCTGAGGCCTTCATCAGATCGGGTGTGATGTGCTTTCTTCAGGGGCGGCTACTTGATGAGCCTCTGACGAATGGTCTTTTTTTATTAAGACTCATTCTTTTTTTTTTTAATATTTATTTATTTATTTATTTATTTATTTATTTATTTAACATTTGTTTATTTTGAGAGACAGAGAGACAGAGCATGAGCAGAGGAAGGGCAGAGAGAGAGGCAGACACAGAATCTGAAACAGGCTACAGGCTCTGAGCCATCAGCACAGAGCCCGATGCAGGGCTCGAACTCACAGACCGTAAGATCATGACCTGGGCTGAAGTCGGCCGCTTAACCGACTAAGCCACCCAGGCGCCCCTTAATATTTATTTTTGAGAGAGAGAGAGAGAGAGAGCGCGCGCACAGGGAAGGGGCGGGGGGGGGGCGGGGGTCAGAGGATCCGAAGCAGGCTCTGTGCTGACAGCAGAGAGCATGATGCAGGGCTTGAACTCACGAACCACGAGATCAGGATTCGAGCTGAAGTCGGATGCTTAACCGACTGAGCCACCCAGGTGCCCACGACTCACTCATCTTAACGGTCACTTCGAGTCCATAGTGTGCCGTGTCACGGTTTATTAATTTCTTCGTTATTCCCCCTTTGGTGGACATGGGAGGGTACTCATTCGGGGTTTTCGTTTGTTTGCTTTTTGCTAACCCAGTGAACACAGTATCTTTCACACCTTTGTGCAAGTGTCTTCTTGTGAATTGTCACCAGTGGGGCCACTGGTCCTCTGAATCCTAATCTCTGCGTCCTTTCTCTCCAAGGAGGAAATGGAAGTGCCCCGTGGGGTGAAGCATGTGTGTTACGTAGGTTTTTGCTTTTTATTACTGCTCTTCTTCCTCCCTCTCCTCACGTTCGGCGGGGCGGGAGGGGTCCTCCCCAGTAGAGGCGGGAGGGGTCCTCCCCAGTAGAGGCGGGAGGGGTCCTCCCCAGTAGAGGCAATCCCAGCACGCCCCCCCCCGGCCCGCTCGCCTCCAGAGCATTGTAGCACCCCTCCTTCCCTGTGATGCTGACTTCCGTTTCCCCCACACTTCGGAACCTGACCATTCACGATAGTCCATTCGAAGATTAGATTTCAGACGCATCTACTTTTACAGTAGTCCTCCGTGGTTTGCAGTACATTAAAAGAATCCCACATACTTGTAATGGGATAAAAGCCTAAAGTAAGAAAGAAAAGGGGAAAGAGAAAGAGAAATCTTGGTATGACAACCTCTGACTCTCTACCAATCCTGGAAAGGTACAGCTGCTGGACCCAAAGTTAATGCTGAGCTTCCTGGCAGCCAGAGTGAAAAGGGGAACAGGATAGATTCTACAGCTCCTAAGCAGCCCAAAATCCAGTTTGCCCCCTGAGATACTCATAAAGAGCTGGGGCTGAGGGGGGCAGATGGGAGGATAAGAATGAAGACAGACTCCTCTCCTGGGACAGAGGCCATGCAGTCAGCAAAAACATTTCTTGAATGCTACTTTGTGCCAGGCCTTTTCTAGGCCTTGGGCCCAGGACGTGCATACTCTCTGTCCTCATACTGGCTCACAGTGCAGTGGGGGAGAGTGACTTGAATGGTTACAGGTGAAGTGGGCGCTCCAAGGGGCCTGCGCTGCTCAGCTCTGCCGTGCTTTTCTTCCCCTACAGCTGGGTTCTGGGGCAGTGATCCACCTCCTGGGGGCCCTCAGCTGTGGCCGGGCAGGGGAGCCACGGCGTCCCAAGCTGGAGGTTCTGGAGAACATGATGGAGGTCAGCTCTGTGTCACTCGCCCAGAGGTCCAGGAGGAAGGAAAGGCCCGTGGCCCAAGGCCCCCCTGGATGCCAGGTACAGACCTGGCAGATCTTTCTTTCTTTCTTCTTCTTTTTTTAATGTTTGTTTAGTTTTGAAAGAGACAGAGACAGAATGGGAGTGGGTTAGGGGCAGAGAGAGAGGGAGACACAAAATCCAAAGCAGGCTCCAGGCTCTGAGCCGTCAGCACAGAGCCCGAGGCGAGACTCGAACCCACGAACCGTGAGATCATGACCTGAGCTGAAGTCGGACGCTTAACCGACTGAGCCACCCAGGCGCCCCCAGAACAGGTTCTTTCCGTAGGCAATACTCCCTAACCCCTGCCGAGAGAGACGCTTTCATACCTGCTTCACAGAGATGTCACTGCCACCCACACAGGTGGTGTGACTTGCTCGGGGTCACACAGAACATACTAGCCAGAGACAGGGGAGAGCCCCACTTGGCTGGCAGGGGGAGGCCTGTGCGCTCTTCGTCCTGTGATACTGAATTCAGGAGCTTGACTGGCGCAGGGGAGGGGCTGAGCCCCCAGGGCATTTTGGAGAGGGGACAGTCGCTGCCCTTCGTTCCTGGCCGACCAGCGCGTCCTGCCATCGTAAGGTGTTCTAGCCCCCTCGGGAAGGACAGCATGGGCTTCTGGTGGCCTCTGGCCTCTTCTGCCATCTGAGGAGTCCCTCCTTCCCCCTCAGGGACACCCCCCCCATGTCCTCCTTCTCTTGCAGGACGGGGCTCACAGGAGGCCAGTGCGGAGTGGCCCGGGGCGAGTGCCGCTTCCCCTGCCCACTGGGAGCCGGGTCAGGGAGGAGGCGGGAGGTGGCTGGGGGGGCAGTGGCCCCCCAGTGCTGGTGCCGGGAGGCTGCTCCCTGCTCCCAGAGTGTAGCCTCAGTTCCTCTCCCCTCTCTACTCTCTCCTGCAGGGCGGCCCAGGGGAGCCCGACGGGGAGGAGCCAGGAGACGGAGACCGAGGAGAGGACTCAGGTGAGGGGCCGTGGAGGCCTCAGCAGCCGCTGCTCTTGCCGGGGCTGCTGGGTGGTGGCGGGGCCTCACGCCCGGCTTCTGGCCCCAGCCCCTGCTCGGACTCTTCCCCCTCACCCCTGCCCCTACTCCCATCAACCGAAGTCCTTCGCCAGAGGGGCGGTGGCTGCTGGCTGCCCGGGATTGGACCCGAGACGGCTCAGGTCCCTGAGGTCGAGCACTGAGGCGCCCCCTCCCCTTGCTTCCCAGCATCCCAGGGGCGTTTGTGACTCTCTTTCCCCACAGCTCAGCTTCAGCCCCAACAGGAGAAGCTCTCCCTGGATCTCGGGGTACGGGGCACTGTGGTCCATGCCATGCAGGAGGCGCTGCGGAGTCGGTGAGGCCCCGCTCCCCACTCCCCTGACTTCCGGGCCGTCCTCACAGCTGTCCTCGCCTCCCAGGGCCGTGCCGCGTTCTCGGGGCCCCTGAATGCATGCCTGGCCCCGTTTTGCAGCCGTGAGGTCACTTGCCCACACGGAGAGCTGGTGGAGAGCTGACATTTGAACCCGAGTCCCTCTGGCGTCAAGGTCACGCTCTCCCACGAAGCCACTGCTGCTGCTCACGTCCTTGTGGTTGTCACCCACAGCCCATGCTTCCAGACGCAATGAGCCTTTGTGGGGAGCGCCTCAGAGATCTGAGCCCAGAGCGCTCGTGTACGGCGACACCGAGGCTCAGAGAGGGTAGAACTTTGCAGAGGCCACGCAGCACGTCGGCGGCAGAGTCGGTGTTATATTCAGGGCCAGGGCTCTGTCCCCTGCCTTACTGATGCATTACCCTCCCCCGCCCCCCCCCCCCCGGGCCTCCTCCCAGGTCCCCTGGCCGACAGTGGGGCGTGGGTTGAGCAGTCCGATCTTGCTTTGCCACTGATCGTGTGGCCTCGGGCAAGCCGCTTATGTCGTCCGAGCCTCACTCGCCCCATCCGCAAATGGGGAATAATACTGCTTCCTCACAGAGCGGGGTGAGAATAAACGTGTATACGTAGGAGAGTGCCCAGAATAGAAAGCGGGGTTGGCCCAGAGCCCGGTCTATACTCTCCTCACCGGCTCCGAGCCGAGGCTCCACCCTTGCCCTCCGGCAGCCTCCGGGAGCTCCCAGACCTGGTGCTGAGCGAGGAGGCGGTGGAGGGACCTCGCCGCCGGCATTGAGACGGCCCTCTTCGACCTGACACAAGCCACCAACTGCCGCTACAAGACCAAGTACCGCAGCCTGCTGTTCAACCTGCGCGACCCCCGCAATCCGGTGAGCCGGGCCTTGGGCTCGGCCGCACCCTCCCTCGGAGGCTCGAAGCACTGGCGGGGTGTCGGGGTGGGGGCTGGGGGGGGGCTTCCGGAGCAGTGTGGTGCAGCCCTCACGCCCGCCCCTGCAGGACCTGTTTCTCAAAGTGGTTCAGGGAGACGTCACCCCCCACGGCCTGGTGCGGATGAGCTCCACCCAGCTGGCTCCCCAAGAGCTGGCCCGCTGGCGGGACCAGGAGGAAAAAAGGGTGAGCTGTCGGGTGACGTCAGGATAGGTGACGTGGGAGGGGCACGGGGAGGGGATGGCCCGAGGATGCAGCAGGACAGACAGGGACAGAGTGAGGGAGGTGGACGGTGAGATGCGGGGAGCACGAGACAGACAGACAGACAGAAAGGAGGAAGTGGAAAGAAAGAGCAGGCAGCAGGGAGAAAGTCAGAGAGCTGCTCTCCACCAAAAAAAAAAAAAAAAAAAAAAAAGAAAAAAGGAAAAGGAGAAACGGAAAGGCGTTGGGAATGGAAAGCTTTGAGAGAGGTGACTCCCAAGAGGTGTCGTCTCCCAGCTGCTTTTCTGTGGAGCTGAGGGCGGGGGCGGGGGCACTGGGGATGATGGTCTGAAGTCTGAAGTCCGGAACCGGAACCGTCATCTGCAACAGCTGGGGGTAGACCCCCTGGGGTTCCTCTGTTTCCATCTCAGCCTCAGAAGCCCCAGAAAAGGCTGGAAGTCTTCCTGGTGCCTCAGGCTGGGTGAGGGGCCCCCTAGCCCTCGTGCTGCTTCATAGTCATGCCCCCGTATACCCTGCATCCGTGTGTCTCTCCCTTCCTGGGGACTGCTCGGGGACAGGGAAGGGGTGGGCCCTGAGCCGGCTTTGGGGGACGCTCGTGCCATGCTTGCTGGCGGCCCACGAGAGAGAGGGGGCTCTTCTAGGGAGCAGGCCAGTGGGGTGGAGTGGGGTGCCGAGGCCCCCGTTCTGGAAGACACCGGACCGATTCGATTCACCTAGAATCCGCTAGGTGACTCTGTCCACTATAGGCTGGCCTTCTGTGCAGGAGCCTGTGGGGGGCCAGGAGCAGGAACAGCTACGTAACCGGTAGGGTGCAGTCCAAAGCAAAAGCGATTGGCCTTTTGCTCAACAACTCTTAAGAATTTCAAGACGGCGGCCGCACGGCGTGTGGGGCCCCAACCCAGTGCAGTGCCCCGTGCACCAGCACGGAGCCCTCGTCCGGGAAGCCAGCCCTGCCAGGGAGGGCGGGACTCCTCCAGGCTTCCAGGAAACCTTTCAATAGGACGACACCGATCAGCAGTAAGAAGGACAGGCAGCATTTAACCGTGAGCCCGGCTCCAGCCGAGCGTTCTTCATACGCTGTTTAACTGAATGCTCTTAACTTAATTCCTAGAAAACAGAGAAATCGAGGCTCAGAGCAGTGGCGTGCTTGCCCAAGCCCACACTGCCTTGCGGGTTTCTGGTAACGACCCGGCTGGTACTCCAGAGCCTGCCCGCTTTGGACTGCACCGTACTCTTCCCAGGACAGACGCTGGGGGCCGGTGGGAGGCAGACTTGACTTGTGGGAGGAGGTGGAGTTCAGGAAGGCTTGCTGGAGGAGGCAGGGCGTGAGTTTGGAGGGCGGACGGGCGCAATACGGGAGCGGTAGGGCTGAGGGTAGAGGGCTCGTTAGGGAAGGGGGGCGGTGGGAACAGGCGTGTGAAGGGAGAGGAAGGGGAACCGCAGAAGAGGGGCCGCGTGGGAGGAGTATGAACCCCTGGGCTCTCGGTGGCCCCCTGACCGGGCTTAGTGGGGGGCTTGGGCCCTGCCAGGGCCTGGAGATGATTGAACAGCAACAGAAGGAGCCGTGCAGCCTCCCGGCGTTCAAGCTGACCCACAAGGGTGAAGTCGAGATCCTGCGGGACGTGGACCAGACCCTGACCCTGGAGGACCTGGTGGTAAGCGACGGCCCGAGCGGCGCCGATGGGGCTCGCGCCTAGGGTCCCACCGCTCGCTTCGGCAGCTGGGCGGCCCCGAGCCAGTCACCCGACTCCTGTGAGGCCCGGGGTCTGCCTTGTGAGCGAGGCGATGGTCGTTCCCACAGTCCCCCGGGGCCGAACTCAACTGCTGGCCTGGCCTGGCCGTGCCTTCTCGGCGCCGGTCCCCTCCTTCTGGCCTAACGCCAGGGGACCACGCGCGCGAGTAGCGGTGAGTCTTATCACTGCAGTTTCCCCCAGCCTCGGCCATTCCCCCCAGGTCTCTGGGTGGGAAGCAGGAGGGCTACGCTGAGGCGGTGACTGTTTTGGGATGTGAGGAACAGAGCCCCGCTCCCTCTCTGGTGGCGTGGCAGGGCTTAGAGGTGCTCCGGGCAGGCAGAGACCCACCCGGAGCCCCTCTTGTCGCCGGGGATCCGCTCCTGCCTCCCCTTCGCCCCTCTGTCTTGCATGTGGCCTGACACGGCGGCTCAGCCCTCAAATCAGTGACCTCATCAGCTCAGCCACCCGCAGACACCCAGAACGCCCCCTCGCCTTAGTTCAGTCCCTCTCGGGAGGCCTCTGTGGCTCTGCTTGGGTGACCGGTGGGTCAGGTGTTCACCCGACTCTAATCAGCTATGCGTCGGGGATGGATGGCGCGGGCCTCTCGAGCCGTGTTCACTGGGGAAATGGCAGTGACCATGACAGACGAAAATTCCTGCTCCCCCACCCGCTGCAAACCAATAACCAGGCCAGCCTCCAGGGCCGCGGCCTGTGCAGGAAGCGGTCCCCAACCCAAACCAGTCTGCGCTCCCTGAGTTCATTGAACACAAGCCTAGAGGGAGGAAGACCCAGAGAGAAGTCCTCGCTGGGGAGAGAGAGGCAGAGTAGGGGAGGGGTGGATAACACGGAATCACATCTTCCTCCTCATGGAGCGCCCGCAAGGTGCCCAGTTTACAAACAGAGCCTCAGCCAGATCTCACAGGGACCCACGGCGTAGGTGGGGCCAGTTTCCTGGTTGAGGAACCTGAAGCCCTTTGCCCAAGGTCACTTCGTTGGTCATGGGGTCACTGAGTCGGTCATGAGGGAGCTGTGATTTGAAGCTGTCTGACTCCAAAGCCTGTGCCTTGGTGTTACTCAGTGGTGGTTTATAAGGCAAGAAGAGTTAAAAAAATCTTCCTAAAGCAATGTTTTTTTTTTAAATTTTTAACATTTATTCAGTTTTTTGAGAGAGTGAGTGGGGGAAGGGCAGAGAGAGAGAGAGAGAATCTGAAGTAGGCTCCAGGCTCTGAGCTGTCAGCACACAGCCTGACTCGGGGCTCGAACCCACGAACCGCGAGATCATGACCTGAGCTGAAGTCAGCCGCTTAACCGACGGAGCCACCCAGGCTCCCCAAAGCAATGGTTTTTTTTTTTTTTAAAAAAGCTATTTCTATTATGAAGGACCAAGGTGATTTGGCAGTGGGCATCGGAAGTCTTTAAAATGTGTATTCTCCCTGATTCTGTCCTCTGCTTCTAAGACCTCGTCCTGAGGACATAGTTGAAATTCGTTTAGGAAGACACTTTCTGCATAAGGATGTCCTCAGTACTGTTTGCAGTGGTGGAGATCTGGAGCGATCCCACCTCCGGCAATAGAGGAGATGTGTACACAAGCAGTCCGCGGTGTGCACGGTCCCTGTGTGCATGGCAGACGCCTCTGCTGTAATTCTCGGACACAGTGAGAATGCAGGTTGGATATCTGACCCCAGCCATTTTAGTCAAAGAGCCCCCCAAAGCCCTGCGTATAGAGAAACTGTTACAAAGGCTACCCAGAATACCAACCACTGTCTCTGACTAGTGGGACGAGAGGTGATTTTTTGGTAATTTTCTATATTTTCTTTAACAAGTTCCTGGTACGTTTATAATAAAAGAACATATGATTTTGAAAAATGAAACCACAGCCTCGAGGCTCCCGGGTCCTGGAGAGCTGCTGACTTCCCTAGCGCCTTCCCAGCCCACCCCTCTCTCCTCCTGTGCCTCCTAGGGACCCATGGTGTCCGTGGACGGTAGCCCGCTGGCCTTGCCTGCCACGGCAAAGGACACCACGCAGCAGTACGAGGACACCACGAAGCAACATGAGCACCATTTCCTGGACCCCAGCTGCCGCATCTGCAGGGGTTGGGGGCGGGGGGGCACAGGATGGGTGCACGGGTGGTGGGCAGGCTGGGGCTGAGTGTGGGGCTCAGCAGCAACAGGGACTCGTGGCCTGGGGAGAAGGTGGCGGCGGGGGGCGGGGGGTGGGGGACGCATATCTGTGTCCCAGGTCACCTCGAAAAGAAGCTGGTTCAAATCCTGGTTCTAAAGCCCTCGGCCGGCTTCATCTGGCTGCTTCAGCTTCTGCCTCTCTTCTTTGTAGATTGGAAGCCCTCGTGTGAGCTGCCGGGCTCCTCCAAAGCCACTAGGAGGACAGGGGACAGTGTCTTCCCGAGAGCCCCAAGCCCAGCCCTCGTGTCCTCTGCAGCGGTGCCCAAAACCAGGGAGAAGCCTCCCGCCCAGCTCCAGGACAGGTGCGGGCTGGGGGCCGGGAGAGGGTCAGTGAGGGAGGCCACCTGCTGGGGAGGCAGACACAGCCTTGCGTCCGGCCTTGGGCAAATCCCGCTCCCGCCGTGGGGCTCATCTGCACAGTTTCCTCATCCGCACAGTGGAACCGGTCGTGGCAGTCTGCTGGTTCCCCCTCACAAGGCCTTGCTCGGACTGGTGTTCCAGCACACGCACTGGGGACACGGGGCCTGCTCTGAAAAGGAGGGAGATGCCGAGGGATGTCCTGATGACGTGCTCTGCCCGGCCCCGTCTCTCCGCCCCTGTCTCTAGGCTCCAGATGCCTGCCGGACCCGCCAAGGCCCTGCCCCGCCAGCCGCCCTGGGAGGGAGCCCTGGACATGTTCTCCATCAAGCGGTTCAGGGCCAAGGCCCAGCTGGTCTCTGGAAACAGCTGTCGGCTCCTCATGGTACTCCAGCCCTGCTCGCCGGGGCCTCCCTCGCACCCTGGCCGGCCAGTCAGCTCCCCGCACGCCCATTCATTCATTCATTCTTCATTCATTCATCCTTTTACTCCCTCAATCGAAAACAAGGCATTGGGACCCTCTCTGTGCCTGGCTCTGTGCCAGGCAGGGGACAAATGAGACGCCAGCCCCACTCCTGCAGAGACACACCTATGGGTCGAGGACTCCCTGTAACCCAAGGCATAAAGCAAGAGGGCCCTGAGAGAGGAGCCAGTCCGGTGCCTCCCGGACCCAGGGGAGGGTTCTAGGAGTGATTGTTGAGTGACTGAATGATGAGTTGAACCACTGGATGTGGGTGGGAGGTTCCAGGAGGGAGGAAGGGGCTTCCAAGGCGCTGTAGGAGCCTGGCCAGGATAGGCTGTAGGCCTCCAGGGGCGGTCGGGGCTCCCCGGGCTGCCACTGCCCTTCCTGGCGTCCCAGTATACTGCCAGTCCATCCTCTTCGCTGAAGGTTATGGCTTCGCGGTGGCTGGCCTTGCGCGTGCCCTAAGTGGGTGGGAAGCTAGGGGGGCTGACTGGCCGTCCTCCCTGCCCCCCCCCAGGCCCTGCCCGAGGTGATCCATTCAGCAGGCTGCATCCCCACCAATACTGTCTGGGATCTTTTGGCCAGCGTCTGCCCAGCCGAGGCCAAGGTAACTGGCACCCTTGGGCACCCCCTCTCCCAGCCCGGAACCTCTGGCCCTGTGCCCCCATTCTCTCCTCCTCTGGAGCAGGGGCCCGGTTCCCACGCCAACTATAGATGCTCTGTGACCCTGGGCAAGTCCCTCTGGTTCTTCCTCTGGAAACTGGGGACACATATCCTCATGGGGTTCTCGGGGGCTTGGATGAGACCGGGGGTGTTCGCCGGGGGGCGGGGGGAGGGAGGGCTCCTCCAAAAGCCACCCTCCTTCCTGCAACTATAGGACATCTGCGTGGTGAGGCTGTGCCCGCACGGGCCTCGGGACACCCAGAACTGCCGCCTGCTCTACTCCTACCTCAACAATAAGCAGCGCCACGGGCTGGCAGCCGTGGAGCATGTGGGCATGGTCCTGCTGCCCCTGCCTGCCTTCCAGCCCCTGCCCAGCAGGCTGCGCCCTCTGGGAGGCCCCGGTGAGTGCCCCGATGCCCGTCCCGGACCCTGCCTCCCCTCACCTGGGACCAGAAGGGGCACTGTTGACAGTCACCCCTGCGGCCATGGAGGCAGGCCACATCTCAGAAGGGAACGTCCGAGACAGGCACGCGGGGCAACAAGAATCGATGTATGTTGCCTACCGTGTGCCAGCCGGTGTCCTAAGACCTTGACTCACACTAATGCGTTCAGTCCTCACAATAACCCCATCAGAATGGTGCTGTCAGTTTCTTGATTCCGCAGATGAGGAACTGGGGGAGGGAGGGAGAAAGCAGGTGACGTGTCCAGAGTCACTCAGCCCGTGAGGAGCAGAGCCAGGCTTCACACCCGGGCGGCCTGGGCTCCTGACCACCGCACGTCCTGCCCCTTCAACTGGGAGTCCCGAATAGACACTCACGGGACAACCACACTTAATGCAGACACAGCGGGACAGAGGCAGGCCCCACAAACAATTGACTGAAAGCATCACCTAAGACAGGACAGGAAGGAAGGATGTTGTCACAATCAGTATCCTAGGCCAAGGTTGGCCTTTGTGCCCAGGAGGGTATCTCCAGGGCGTGGCTCCAGGAACCTGGGGTGGGGGTGGGGGGTCACTGGGTACACGGTACCCATTCCCAGGCAGAGCACCGGGCCCTCTGGGCTGCCTGTCCTGGGGACGACGTGGTAGACTCTGAATTCATACAGGCTCGAGGTCAAACTACGCTGCCCCACCCTCAGGCAGGTGAGCTCTTTCCCGTGCTGAAAGTGACGCTCCTGAGACAACGCTCAGCCTCCTCCTTACTGTTCGCAGCGTCTCACAGACCCCCGTCTCACTGCTGGAAAGCTCTTCCCTGGGCCTGACCGTAGACCTCCTGCTGCAGCCACAGTGCAGCTTCTAGGGACGGCGTGTTCTCTCCTCCCAGGCCTTTGGTCTCTCTGCTTCCTCTTTCCCCAGGCCTGGAAGCCGCTCACTCAAGCCTGGTGCTGGCTGTGCTGCTCCCCAAGGCAGGGCTTCCAGACACGGCAGAGTCCAGACCTCTGTGGGGGAAGGTTCGAAAGATGGTCTCCTTCAACAGGAAGGTGGAGACGAGATGCTACCAGCCAGAGCACAGGAGTTCCGACATGGCCCCGAAGGGGACCCCTCCCCCAAGGGGTGCTCCGCAGCAGGGCCAGGGCAATGGCAGCCTGGCTCCAAGGGGACTTTGTGCTTGGCAGAGGCCACCCAGAGGCAGGGGGAGACAGTGGGGAGCACCTGAGACCTGGCAGGGTGCGGGGCGAGGGCAGTGGCCCCCCAAGCCAGGCCGGTGCCAATCCGGGCATCCCTGTTCAGCAGTACCTTCTGGCCGTGGCCAGCACCTGCACAGGGCCTCCTGTCCCCACCAGGCCCTGCTCCAGCATCTGGAATCCCTGGTGTCCATGAGCCACCAGCTCCAAGCCTCACTGAGGTCCCCAGGCCAGGAGATCCTGCCCCCAACTCCTTCCCTGCCCCCTGCAGCCCCAGGGAATTGTCGGCCTATTCTGCCAGCCCTCTGCAGCTCCAGAGCCCCCTAGCCCAGCCCCCGACTCCGTGGGTCCTACAGATGAAGCTAGCTCCGAGTGTTCCTTCCCCAGAGAGACCTGACCCTCAGTACCCACCAGAAGAGAGGCTTTGATTCCTTCCCCAGTGCCGAGTCCTGAGCTGTTCCAGGGAGAGAGGGGCAGAGGAGGGGGAGGGTCGGCTGTTTCGAGTTTTCTGTTCTGCAACCTGCTTGGTGTTGATTTTTGGTTCAATAAAGAGTTTGGCAAAGGTGAGATTGCATCTGCTGGCTGGTCGGGAGGGCCCCTGGGCCTGGCCAGGTGCGGGTCAGGGTAGGTGTGTCGGAGTTTCTGTGCCCGGACGTAGCAGAGCTAAAGGGCTGGGGAGGGAGAAGGCAGCCTTGCCAGCCGCTTGTCTTGAGCTCCTGAACCCTCACCGTGCCCCCGGACACAGCTGTTGCCATGGTGGGTTCTGGAAGTATTCTGCAAGTATTCTGAACAAGGAGAAAGCTGTGATGGGAGAGAGGGCAGGACTAGGGTGGGGGAGAGAGAAATGAGGCTTTCGAAGGGGCACAGGCATCTAGAGATAGGGAGAAAAAGGAGAGCAAGTTGCAAGGGTTTTTAAATTTTATAGTTACCAAAAAATTTTTTTTTCAGTTACCAGGATTTTTTTCACTTGGATAGTTGAGTACCACCGTATTCCCTATGTGTCTCTGTGTGTGCATCTGTGAGTGTCTCTGTGTGTGCGTGTGCCTGTGAGCATGTGTGTGCGTCTGTGTGTGTGTGTGTGTGTATGTATGTCTGATCGCATGTCTGTGTGTGTCTCTGTTGGATAAGTTGGGAGATCCACGAAGGATGACTCTTCTCTGTGCCTCTTGCCAGCCCCCAGAGCCTGGTACAGGTGAAAGCCAAGGGTCCTGGCTTGGGAGTGGAGGGGGTTGGGCATTCAGGGTGGGGCCGGAAGCTGGGGTTAGGGGTGCATGGTGCTGCTTTGCCTGGGGCCCGGAATGAGCTCCCAACAGCAGCTACAACTGTAAGGCATCTCTGGGAGACCTATCTTTAGGAAACTAGCTGCCCCCTGGCTGCTTAACCCAGTGCAAAGAGGCAGGGTCTGGCTTAGGGGAGAGAACTTCTGGCGGGACCCCTCCGTCCTCCTCGACCCCTTCCCCGGTCCTTAAGGGGGTGTGCCCCGTCTATCCCTCTGGAAGTCTACCCGTGCACCAGCCTCGCTCAGGGCCGGGCCGGAATGGGAATGATGGGGCGTTGGTGGTTTGGGGACGCCCCTCTACTCTGCCCCATGAGCTCTGCTGCTGCCCTACCCGCGGCCGACAGCAGAGGGGGCCCTCGGCCTAGGGATGGAGGTTGGGGCTAGCAGGACGGAAGGACGAGCTGGGGGCGGGGCGAGGTACGGAATTTTAGCCGGAGGGACTGGAAGAGCGGCCGGGGGTGCGGTGCGAGGGGAGGAGTGGGATGTGCGGGGGCGGGGAGGAGAGGGGACCGGACGTGTGATCCAGCGGAGGGGGCGGGGCTAACTTTACCGTCTCCGCAGGCCTTGTGAGGGCCTCAGCCTCCGTGCTGTATGTAAATGACACAAATTACTATGCAACCTGCAGCTCGATTCTGAGTCGGCAACCTGGGTCATTTTCCTAACGCAGTTGGGGCAGGCCAAGGGGAAGACGACTGTGAACTCCTTCCCCCCAGGCCCAGGGCTTCTTTCCAGGGAGACGGGAGAGCATTTGCTGCCTTCTCAGGTCACTCAGGGAAGAACAAGCTCCGGACTCTCGGCTGGGACTTCCATTCAGAGAGTCATTTTCGTCCCCTGCAAATGGAGGTGATGACGCGGAGCGAAGAGGGCTAGAGGTGGACCGCGAAATCCTGCAGGCTGCTTTGAGGCCGGACAACACGACCTCCACCCACGTTTTGGCCCTAGTCCACGAGCCCCTTCCCTCGCCTTTCTTTCGGCCCGCCGAAGGGGCCAGGAGCGAGGATTAGGCTAGCTGTTGCTAGGGGGCGTGGCCGGCGGTTGCTGGGTTCGAGGACGTTGCTGAGCAACGCTGGGCGGGGCTCACGTTGCTAGGCCTGAGCAGGAGTCCCCAGGGACCGGAAAGGCCACCCAGCTCCCCTGGGCTTCAGTGGAAGGCGCCCCAAGAAGCTGCTCTCTCGCGACTTTCTCCGGGCCTCAGCTTTCCTCGGGCTGGACGCAGTTTCTGAGGGTCCTTCCGGTTCACACCCTCCGAGACTCCGTGATCCTCTGGGCCGCCGAGCGAGGAACCCTGGGTCTTTGTGCACGTGTCTATACGCTCGCTTGTGCGGTAGGGGGGAGAAGGGGGTCGCATTCGGGTTTCCATAGCAACCCCTCCTGTGTCATCCCGTTTCTTCCAAAGGTTTGAGGGTAGCGTGTGCAAATTTACATATATCTGCATGTCATTAACATAGAGGCGGGGCCGGAACTTGTTTGGGCAACTATCCCCAGACAGTCCCCTTTGCTTCCTCTCTCATCCGGCCTGAGGGCAGCCCATGCGTGAGTGTTTTTCTTGTTAATGTTCCCAGAATCGGGGTGGGTGGGTGAACTGTAACAGTGACCCCTGGCTCTGGTCCCTGGTCACCTTGTTGAACCATTAGCATGAATTCGTCCAGTTACCCTTGGCCAAAGACCTTGACCAGCACCCCCCCCCCCCGCAGTGCCAGTCCTGGTTGGAATCTCAGTTCTGCCCAAGTGTAGTTCCCCTCTCTATACCTCAGTTTCCTTCTTTGTAAATAGGGATATTAATCCCTAATTTATCAGGTGAGGTCACTATTCAATGAGATGTCACTTTCACATACACTCATGCTGCTTCTGGCACACAGCAAGCCCTTAATGGTAGCTTCCACCCTCCTTCCATAGAGCTCAACTCCTCTCAGGACCCAACCAAACCAAATCGACGTCCTCTGCAGCTCAAGACTTGACAACTAAACACCAAGAAGAACTTCCAGATGGCAGGATTCGAGGCGAAGGATGAGGACTCTTGGTTTGCCTGTTTGTCCTTGGAGGCCGGAGGCCAGGTTGGTGAAGCGTGGACCCCCATTCCCCACCCATCACCGCCACTACACACTCATGCACGTCCTCAGGCCCCTTCCCCTCTCGGGGGGACCAAATGTTTCCAGAAACCTTGCATTTCTGTCTCAAAGGCGCTGGAGCCCAAGACCTCTGCAGCCGCGGCAGCTGAGTTTGAGAAGCTCAAAAACCAGGGCTAGGGAGGCGGTGACCAAGAAGGCCCCCTACAGGACTGAGGTGTCTAGGGCGGATCGGGGTCTGGCCAGAGGCTGAGGGCAGAAACTTTGCTTCGAGAGTCAAACATCTGAGCCTTTACCAGAGAGGACTGGGGGACCCTGGAGCCACTCCCTTGCCCTTTCTGGGCCTCAAGTGTCTCCACCGTGGACAATCGGGACGCCTCTGCTGAGACATGGGGCAAAAAAAACAAAAACAACAAAAGGCAGAGGTCAGGTCAGGGTGAAGAACCCTCACTGCTGTAGTTGCGTAGGAGTGCCATGGAGGTAGTGAGTTTCTTGTTGTTGGGGCTATGAAAGCAGAGGGTGAACAGGACTGAGAGCCTGGCTGGGAGGGAGCAGCAGTTCTCCTCTTGGAATTTTTGTTTGGACTCTAGTTGCTCCGAATAGCCTCTTCAAAAGCCGGAAAGTCCTCCCTGGGTTTAAATTCAGCCTTTCCTCCTCTCGCCTTCTTGCCTTCCTTTCTCCCGGAGTCTCTGTAACCTTAACAGCCTTGACTGCCAGGGTCGGAGGGGAGGCAGAGGAGGTATTACAGGAGGAGAACCAGTTCCACTCTGTGCTGGTCTTTTAGTTCTCAATTAAGTTCAGGTAATTAAGATGAATGAGGTTGGCTCCTCTCCTGGGTAGGTGAAGTTTGTTGGTATTGGAGAGGGAGAGTAGGAGCTGAATTCTGATTGGTTGGTTGGCTTCCTGGAGGAGGTAGGATTACATGGGGGCTATACCCTACAGTTGTCCCTCTGACCACTGTACGCGAGGCTGCTGTCTGCCTGCGGATGGCAGTGGGCCAACTCCTTCCCTTGTAGCCACCTGCGCTCCACAGGTAAGGGTTCCAGGGACAGGCGGAGAGCCTGGCAGTGCCCGGCTGGCCTGCTTGTGTCCCACTCTGGGGGCCAATTAAGTCTCCATCCCTAGCCGCGCCGATTAACAGTTAATAAGGCAGCAAACACCTGCAGCTACGGAGGCGAATTAAGAGCAACAGTCGGCATAATACACAACCCGATAAGTGAGCAATTAACAACCAGAGAAAGATTAATAGAAGCAATTACGTCCTACTCGGAGCTCTGTAAATACGACTGTCAATGGCTGAGGGATTCAGGCCAGTCCCGCCCAGCCCCACCCCAGGCCACCGCTTCTGCAGGGAGGGGAGCCAGCCCAGCCAGCCTGTGAACTCCGGACCCCAGGGCCATATCCACACGAGAAACGCACATGTATGCCAACGCGCCCATGGACGTATACAGACATACGTCTGTGGAGAGAGGGTCCACAAGACGTAGGCACACGATACACAAGCCCCCTACCGTCATCCACACTCACAAAAACTTGTACACAGAGATACACATAAGTTCTGCCAGAGATACACAGAGATCCAGAAGAATACCCGCAGAGAGACACTTGCGTGTTTTACACAGAGCTAGAGCCACCTAGACGACAAGACACAGTGACACGTGTACAAATTTGGACACGTAGATAGACCCGGCTATCTACTCATGGAGTCCCCTATTCGTGTGGCGCTCCTTTGACGTCCACCTTGCCAAGGGTCATCCACAGAGGGCTGCAGCAGGGAATCGGACTGAGCACTGGAGCAAGGGTGGGAGGGGACAGAATGTGTGCGCACACACACGTGCGGGCGCGCCCGCAAGCATGTAATGAGCGTGCGTGTCCCTGCAGCTCCCGGGCACGTTCTTGCGCGTACACAGGCATGCGCCTTACGTCTGAGTGCCCGTGCGAATGTTTGTGTGTCAAGATGGAAGCCTGGGTGTATGTCCTTGTGCTTGTGTCCGGTGGACCTGTGACTGTCATGCGGGCTTCTGGCTCACATGCGATCCCGTGCCGGTGTTCACGTCTGGGGAACTGTGTGTTACTACTTCAGAGCGGCTTTACGTGTGTCCTGTCTCTGTGCTGTGGCAGGTGTGTGGGGGGGTCCCCATGGGATGCTCCCCAGGGAGCCTGGGAGCTCTGATGGTACCTGAAACCGGGGCCCACCCCTAGGAAACAGGGCTCTAGGACTCCTAGGGCTGACTTGGTTTCCCGTCTAGCGGGACTCAGCACCATCGGGCCGCCCAGGTAGAGGAAGAGAGATGAGAATCGTTTCTGAAGAAATGGACCTGGAGGTTCATTTCTCTCTAGACTGAAAGCTAAGAATGGGAACCCTACTCTCCAGGCCATGGCTCCTGTCCCTCCAGACCCGACCCTCCCCTCTCTCACCTCTGCCTGGGAGCTTCCCGTGGAAAACTTACAGAGCCAAGACCCAAATACTTTGCCTCGTGTTCTGGGACCTACGTCGTCACGCACAGAAACCCCAGCCCGCAAGCATCCGGTCGTGTGGGTATACAAGCATAGACAGCCATGAGCGCAAACATAAACTTCTACCCACAGTCACACCCAGCCCTGGCCGCCCACGCACAGTGTCACCACACACGAAACCACACACATATGGGGGCACGTGCAGCAAGACTCACAGACACCCGCACTCCCGCTCGCCCCTATGCCCATTACTCTCAGAGATGAGCCCAGTGCCAAGCCGGAGGGCCCAGGGGGCCTCCTGTGACAGGTCCCCCCCCCCCATCTCCTCCAATCCCAGCCTGGCCAGATGGTGGAGGCTGCCAGGCCCCGGGAGAGCTCTCCGTCACCGCTAACCCGCCAGCTGACAGGCGGGTGCACTGAGGCCTGGCTCTGCCAGAGAGGGGCAGGGGTGGAAATAAGGAGGTAATACAGCTCCCAGCACCCTCCGAGGCCCGAACCCCAGACCTGGATGACACCCGCCCCCGGGGCCTCTCATCGCTGGGCAGGGAGGAGCTTCTGAGCGGGGACTCGCAGACACAGGGATGCTGGGATTCACACTGAGCCACCCCCACACGCTCAGGCTTCCACAGGACACGGAAGGACCCAGACGCAGGCAGACACCCTACCCACGGGTACACCTACCCCATCCCCAGGCAGGAGCCGCTCACCAAAGCCAGGGCTGACTTCGCGGAAAGCCTGGCCGGGCCCCCCAACCCCTCCTCGGCCTCCTACCATCTAATGAAAGCCAACAAGGAACAGATCTGTGGGCCCCCAAAGCCAAAACACCTGCTGTAGGTCTGTCCCTCTGTCGGCGAATCCAGCCTTCTTTTGACTTTTAGTCATTCGGTTTGTGTTTTTCATTCATTCACTCAGCGTGCACTCATTCATTCAACCAATGAGGACATTAAACGAACCATTATATTCCATCCAGTGCCCTGGCTGTCCTCCTGGGATCTGGCATCCTGGCATCCCGGCCTGGGGGTATGGTAGCTGGGGAGGGTAACAAAGGGGGAGTCTGGGCTCAGAGGGACGGGGGCGCGAATGGAAGGGATGTCCCCATCCCTCACCTCCTCAGTCTCTCAAATTGAAAGACAAGGTGCTTCTTTTGCAGCTGGAGGGAAAAAAGCCAAATCCCGGGATAATATAGATAACAATGGCGAACACTTAGCAGCCCTTGCTGTGTGCCAGGCGCTGCTCTAAGTGCTTTACGTGAATTAACTCAGTTCTTCCTCCTAACAACCGCGTGAGGCAGGTACTATTATTAACCCCGCTCGGGAGCACAGGGAGGTTAAGGAACTTGCCCAAGATCAAACAGCTTCTCGGAGTCACCCTGAATGTTTAAAAAGCATAGGGCAAGAATGCAGCGGGAGACCCCTAGATCTCCGCCCACCCCCCTCCAGGCAGCAGTGTGAGGGGCTTCGTCTGCAGGCCTGTGGAGGCCCCGACACTAGAGTTCCTGCCGGTAAACAGCACCCGTCGGCCTTGAGGGGAAAGGATGTGGCAAAGATGCCACCCAGGCCTTGGCGGCTGCTTAGGGCTATTGGGGTAGGGAATTCTAGGTCCTGAGTTGGGGTGTGGTCTAGAAGGGGGCTGGGGCTCCAGGTGGGCACAACCCTGCGGGCCTTTGGACCTTGAAATTCTTCCTCCCATGCAGAAGAGGGCCGTGTGAAGTAGAGGGGCCAGGGCGGGGGCCTCCATTGCCCAGGTCCGAGGGTACTGGGGCTGGGAAGTGGCAGGCCCAGGGTACCATCCCCGGCACTCTGGCTAGTCCAGCTCTTAACTAGACTGGTGGGGGCTGAGGGGCCAGGGCAGGGGGCTGACAGGAGGGGCAGAACGAGCCGAGTGTTACTTCCCCGCCACCCCCCACTCCCAGTTCTGCTCTTCCCAAATTCAAGGGGACCGCTCTGTGCCCAGCTGCAAGATTGACTCTCAATCTTATGGCTCCTGCAACCGCATTCCCACTGACGTCCCCACCCCTCCTGCACTGGCGTTTAAGGAAGAAATGGAGGCTCCCGGGATTCAATGTGGACCTGGCCCAGCCGCGTCAGTGCACCCAACTCCCTGCCTCTGTTTCCCCGGCCCCCGAATTACCGCTCCGTCTCCGGAGGCTTTTTCACATGATTACTCAGGCTAGGAATTTCGATCCCCAGTGCCAGCTAGACCCTTGTTATGCAAATATAGGCAAATGAGATGCAAACAGAGCAGTCCCAGATTAACAGAGAAATCCCCAGCAGCTGGAGGAGTCACTGTAAAGTCAGCTCGCTGGAGCAAGCTTTCCCCAAACCCCCTTATCCGGTCTCTGTCCACCTGGATCTGTCTCGTCGCTCCCTGTCTTTGCCACTGCTCTCCTGCCCTGCTCAGGAGCTATCTGCTCAGACATGGGGGGCGTCTGGGAAAGGGGGGACACCAAGGCACAGGCCCTCTACCGCCTTTCCGGCTTGAGATCTCTGCCCTCCTCCCGTTTTTAAGAGATCCAGGCATGAGTGGATTTTAGGGGTAGGGGTGGTGAGCGGGGCTGGGAGAGAGGGAGATCTCTGTATTCCCCTTTTGGAAAGGGGATTATTCTCTCTCTCTCTCTCTCTCTCACGCGCACACACACACACACACACACACATGGAGTTGATATGAGAGTTGCCCCTAAGATGCACGCACATATATACTTATTCAGACACAAGCCTCACATATACCACCTCACAAATCTGGCCAAGGTCCACCCCCTCCTTCCCTCCACACACACAGTAAATGAAGCCACAGACATCAACACACTGCAGTGCGAGGGTAAGCTGTGTCCCCCAGTTCCCGGGCCTGCAGGGTTGAGGGCACAGCAGGTGGGCCCCTGGGTCCCTGTGAAGACAGAAGGGGGAGTAGAAGATCCTATCCAGGCCGTGACCCTGGGGAAGGAGGCTGGGGGTGTGTGGAAGCAGCCCGGCCTGGGCAGTGGCCACCGGAACCCCCCAGGGGTGCTGAGGCTGGTGTCTATGTCTTCAGGCGCTGCCCAAGGGAGCCAGGCCCGCCGGCCGGCCCCACCAGCCCAGGCCCAACTTCTAAAAATAAGAGTCGAGAATCTAAGCTCCTGGTTGGTTGTACAGGAGCCTGTTGCCTTGGCAACCCCTTCTCAGAGGCCTCCCTCCCGGCTGCCCCGTTTGGCTGCTGGTCCCTGTGCCAGTCTCCTATGTTGGCCCCTCTGCCAGCCCTCTGTCTGTCCTCCTGGGGAGGGACGAGGGCTGTGGGGCGGGGGGTCGAGCAGCCGGAGGACCTGCGGGCTCCAGTTGAGCACAGTGGCCTGAGTGTGAGACCCGTCCGGGGCTGTGTCGGAGGCTTGTCTGATGGTGGGTGTGTGGCTGTGTGCGACAGGCCTGCGTCTAACAGCCTGCGTCAGGCTGTTTCTGTGTCCGTCTCTGCCTGTGACTTGACTCTCAGAGTCCCCGCGGGTGACTGTGCTGTCTCTCCCTGTGGACCCGGGTCTATGTGGTGACGGCGTGTATTATGTCCCAAGGGACGATCTAGCTGTCTGCTGCTGCCCGTACCCCCCCCCCCACCACTCCCTGTGGGCTTTCCCTTCACCCTGCCCGCCTCCACTTTCTGGGGGTGCAGGCTGGGAGTACAGGGGCACACGGGTGCCCAGGGTGAGCCAGAGGTCAGGTGTGGTGACTGGGCCAAGGGTCTGCAGCTCAATATCAAATAAGGCTCAAATCTGACCCTTCGCGGCGGGGGGGGGGGGAGTTGCGGGGGGCGGGGGGAGGGATTCACTCCTGAAACCGTGTGATCTAAATTTCGGAGTGTGCGCGTGTCTGTGCGTGTGCTGGAGTCCCTGTCGGAGGCAGCGCCTCCCCTCCCCCACCCGGCCTCCCCTCTCCAATTAATCACCGAGTCCTGTCAAATCTCCTCCTCATCACGGCTCTAGCTCGCTCCTCCTCTCTCCCTCTCTGCCACCCGCACCCGCCCCGGCCCAGCCCGGCCCCCCCACCCCCCACCCCGGCGATGCAGCGGCCTCCTACCAGCCCTCCCTACCGTCCAGACTCCAGGTGGAGGCTCACTCTCTCTCTCTCCTGTGCCCCTGTCTCCCCCTCCATTCAGCGGCCACAGCGATGATCCTTGAAAACACAACTCAGATTCTGCGACCCCCGCTGCCTGGGTCTTTGTTCTCAGGGCCCAGCGTGGTCATCTGGGCTCCCCCCCCCCCCCCCCCCCCGGCTGGTCTCTGCTCACCGCGCTGGTTTCCTTGTCGCCCCTTCACCCAGCCCCACGAGCACCTAAATGTTTCCGGAAGAGATCCAAATCTCTCTTGCTGCCCCCATGCCTGTGTGCACGGTTTCCTAGCCTAGAACCAGTCTTCTGACTCTCGGAAGGATAAATAAAGATTTACCAAAACTGCCGGCTTCGTTTCTGAGAGTTAGACAGGCGTCACCTCTACCAGGGAACCACCTCTTCCCTGACTGGGGTTAGGGACCTCTGTGTTCTCATGACATCCCGGGCTGCGCCTGACCCCCTCTGCATTGCCTGCATTTTTGGACTTTCCCCCACAGATTTGGAGGAGATTTAGAAAAGGAACCAAAAAGTACCAATTGAAACAAAAAAAGTCACCCCAGATTCTCTCAGATGAACTCGCGGCTTATTGCCTTCCAGACTTTCTTTAAATGAATTGATTAAATATTTTTATGACATTAAGAGCATCCTATATGTCTAATTTTGCTTAACTTATCATGATAGGGGGGAGCATTTTCCCAGGTTATTGAAAATTCTTCAAGAACATGACTTTCAATGGTTGCATAATATTCTCAAATCTGGATATATTGTAACTTATTTAACCAACCCTCTACTGGTAGACATTTATGTTGGTTGTGATTTTTCGGTTATAGATAATGGCAATAAACATCTTTTATGCATGGTTCTCTTTTAGTATCTGCTTATTTCTTGTATTGAATTCCTAAAAGTAGATTAACAAGACTGAGGGGTGTGTGTTTAAAACTCCTGACGGCATGGCCCAATGGCCTTTTAGAAAAACTGTTTTCGGGGAGGCTGGCTGTCTCATTTGGTGGAGCATGTGACTCTCGATCGCAGGGTTGTGAGTTCGAGCCCCACGTTGAGTTTAGAGCCTACTTAAAAAAAAAATGTAAGAAAAGTTGTTCTCATTTACTTTTCCATCAGCGGAGTCTGAGAGTGCCCCAGATTTCAGTTCACATCAACACTGGTGCTGTCTTTAGAAAAAAACAAACAAACCTGTATTAATTTCAATAGGTAAAACCACATCGTATTGTTGTTTTAATTTGCATGTCTTTGATTACTGGTGAGGATAAACCTTTTGTATTTTCTCTTTCGTGTCATGCACAGAACGCACTGAGCTATAATTATATTTTTACATCCTGCCTCTCCCTCGCCAACCTCAGCTCTTGAGGGCAGAGCCTATTTGGGTCTAATTCTCTCTATCAGGAGCGGGGGCCGACCGAGGACGGGTTCCCAGAGTACTAGATGGATCGAAGACCCTGTCTTCAGCCTGAGCTTTGACATTGGGGTCCAGCTTCCCTCTGAGATGTGAACTTGGGCACATCACTTTGCATGTGTGGGCCTCAGTTTCCTCATATGGTAAGTGGGTTTGAGTGAGGATTAAACACAATGAGTGCGGAGAGGTGTGTGAAGGGCTGTGAGCAGTGGCTGTCGTCTTTAGGATGTTGGCTTTGCTGAGGGAGGAAGGAATGTTCAGGAATCGTCGACTCCCTGCTCCCACAGATGAGATGGTACCCAGAGGCCCTGGTGGTCCAGAGGCGGGCAGGGAGCTCAGAGCAAAGGGTCTGGGCAAGATGGGGATGGGCCGTGATAGCACACAGGCCTAAGTTCAAGTTTGATGGAGACCAGGAGGTTTGGGCCCGTGTATAAAGGGAGTCGCTAGCTTCGTTTACACCCGGCAGGGTTCGCGTGCTGTGGGTTGTGGCCCACACCATTGCCCGGTATGTGTAATCACCACCGCTGGTGCCCACTGAACAGAGAGGGAGAGTACCTTTGTCGTGGTGGCACAGCATCTCCTGCGATTGGCCCTCTGCCGTAGGGAACGTGTTGCAGCTAAACCCTAGCTGGGGGCGCCCTCACCCACTCTGGCTCAGGACCTGTTCCCAGACAGACACGCACAATTTCTCTGCACATTACAAGCCTAATGACAACTGTCACTCAGAGTCTGGAAATGAGGAGAAATCGGCTTTTTCTTGGTAATTAACGTGAGCGATGGGCCTTGAGATGGAGTGGCAGCCCCCCCAAGTGAGAACCAAGCTCTCGGGAAAGTCAGCTGGGTCATCCCCCTGCCTCCAGGAAGGTCTGCCTTCCATCCTTGGTCTCTGCTCAGTCTCCTTTAGATAGGCCAAAGCCCCCCCGCCCCCCACCCATCGCCCATTCCTTTAGGGATCACTTTAGGGCTGAGTCCTGGTGGTCGGGAGGTTCCTCCTTGAGTCTGCCCATAGTCCTACATGTTGCAGTTCGATTTGCTGTGCCGTTGCCCTCGTGAGAGTTGCCTTTATTTGGCGGGGGGTGGCGGGAAGCATCCTTAGCTCAGTAAGGGTTCTCTTTATCTCGTTTGTTGAGAGCAGAGCTGAAAACAGCTGGGTAAGAATGGGTCGAAGGGCGGTCCTCCAAGCTTTGTGAAGGTGTTCAGGAAGAAAGCCTGGAGGGGTGGGGTCAGGGCTTGGCTCCAGTGAGCAGAGGGCCGAAATCGGACCCAGCTCTCCTTTCCTAAGTGAAGCATCCACCAGATTCAGAACTATTGCTCCGGGTCTCTGCCTCAGTTTCCCCACCATCCTCAGGGGGATTTTTTTTTTTTGTCTCCTCCTTTTGTCTTTATTCCTGTGCTTTCTATGCTGGATGAAGGAGACGCAGAGGAGATCAGCTCCGGGCCCTACCCGTGAGGAGCAGGCAGACCCGGAGACCACCAGCTCCAGTATGGGGTGAACAGAGGAGGAAGGTAGCAAAGGGAGCCCAGAGGAGAGAGAAGAATTGGTGCTTCCTGGAGGGATCTGGGAGGCCCAGGAGGGGGGCCCTGGAAGGATACATTTGGTAACAAGGAAGGGGCGTTGGGACAGCAGTCCAGGCAGAGAGAACAGCATTGTCCAAGGCTGGGAGGTGGGGAAGCGTCTGGCACAATCAGGAAACGGGGTCTAGTTCCCAGGACACTGGGCGGCCGCGCAGGCGGAAAGGAAAGGAAAGCTGGGAGGTCCGCGGGGGCCAGGTGGTAACAGGCAGTGGATGCGGAGGCAGCGTGCTTGACCTTATCCTGAGAGCACCGGGGAACCATCGAGGCTTTAAACAAACGAGGAATCTGGTTTGCTTTGTTCCTCAGGGTGATCACTTGGGGGAAATAAGGACAGGGGGTGAGGGGCAGGGCGGGCAGCTCTGTGGTCCCGGACAAGGGCAGCGGCCTCCAGCCATGTTCACAGGGGAGACCGGAGGGGACGTCGCGGGCGGCTGTAGGTGGGATGGGTGGTTGCTGGTGACCCAAGGTCAGGACCCAGCACAAGTCCTGGCACGTCTCCTCCTCCCACCCTGGGCCCCCAGGGGCTCCCTGGCCTCCGGGAGCATGCCTCAATTCGCTGTACTGCCTGGCCTTACCCACCTCTACAGCCTCGGCCCTCCTACCCCCCTGCGTGAGCCTGTGCTCTGGCCTAACGGATGTCTCCATTGGTCCTGAGATCACGTGACCCACTCAAGCATCCAAGCCTTCAGACTGTTAATTACGGTCCCCCAATCCTCCCACCCCTTCGGTGAAAGTGGCCCCATCCGCCTCAGCTCCCCTGTCCCCACTATCCACCTTTCCTCCCCTTCCTCTATACCCTTCTTTTAGCAAAGGCCTGGGCAGACCATGTCATCAGCATAAACAGCGCTTAAAGATCCTTAAAGGAGAACCGCAGACTTCACCGGTCAGGGCCGAGAGCTGGCGGCTCCCACCCTCCAGGGGCTGCGACAGGGCCAGGCCGGGCCAGGCCAGGTGAACAGTCTTGTCTGCAGGATCTCGCCTCGGCCAACGGAGCTGTCGTTACTGCTCCAAATTAGGCACCAATTTGCCCGTGTAATTGTTTGCTAATTGGCATGAAATCCTAATGTAATTAGTTGGGCCCCTGATCGGGGAGCCTGGGGAGCCAGAGGCGGTGGGGGGGCCGCTGGAGCCGGGAGGGTCTAGGAGGCTGGGGAAAATGTTCTGAGCGAGGAGGCCCTGAGTTGCCATCAGGGCTGAGATAAGGACTGAGAAATGGCAGAATCTCACAGTTCAAAGGGCCTTGGGAGAGGCCCGCAGGTGCTGCCTGTCTTACAGATGGGGAAACCGAGGACAGGTCGGGAGAGGAAACTCCTGGGAGCAGATGGCAGAGCTGGACCAGTATCCAGGTCACCTGTCTACACTGACCACAGCTGTAGCCTGGCCGTGGGTCGGGATGACATTGCCCTTGGCTGTCTGGCCTCTATTTCCAGAAAAAAAATAAAAGGTGCCCCTTTGAGAGGGAGGGAGCCTGGACAGTGAGTGAGGCTGTGGATGCCAGTCCACCTTTTGAATCGGGAACGGGAACGCAATGCGTAGAGGCCTAGGCAGGATGTCACATGGTTAAAGTCAGAGGAGCAATGGGAGCAGACAAGACGCTCTGGCCCCTCCCTGGAGAATGACCTGGGTATTGAGAGGAAAGATGCGGGTGGCTAGAAATCCTGACTTTTCTCCTCCTAGCAGATACCCCCAAAGCCCCACCCAGACCTGTGGCCTCTCTTCCATCTCTCCGGAAAGTGTCTGGCAAAGGCGCTGGAACCAGTTTATACCAGTTGATGAGAGCCGATGGTGAAATGTTCAGGGATCAGCCGGCCAGCTGACTTCACGTTGCTTGCCTAAATTGGCCATCGTGGGAGGATTTACACCATGGAAATTGGCCATTGCTGCAAAATCAAGGCCGTGCCTCCCCGCTGCCTCCCCAGAGCCAGCCATTAAACAGTTAACAACACAACAAAATCATCTGACAAGTGATGAAAGAGCCTTGGAAATTCTGATCCTATTAGGGCTGGAAAGGCGCTGCTAAGATGTTGTCCCTCCAAATCCCAACACAGGGGGAAACGGAAGCTCAGAGGCCACCTAGGAAGTCTGTGGTCCTCTAGACTCTCAGTCCAGCCTCCCCCGTCCCCAGGACTGATTCCTGCTGGTGGTGGGGGGGGGGGGAGCGCCACAGGGTTACTTGCGGATTCATCGTCAAGTGAGAGGAAGGAAGCACTAAAGGTTGGCTCTGATGGCCGGGCCGGGGGCAGAGGGAGCCCAGGGGACTTCCTTGCAGAAAGGGGCTCCTGTCTGCAACCTAGCCTGTTTCCCTGGCTCTCTCCCAGGTGGCGGGGTAGACTGGCAAGAGCGGAGAGGCTGTGGCCCCAGGGGGGGATGGGAAGGAGGGGAAGCTAGGACCAGGACCATTCCAGGGGTGCCATTTTGGTCACATGCTCCACAGCCCTGGTCCCCATGCTAGCAGCCATTCTCCCCGGAAGTGACTCTCACACCCCGGGCTGCGGCCCCGTTCTCCTCCCTGCCGTCTACCCTTAATCTCTCCTCCTGCAGCAGCGCCCGAGCTTCCATTCTCTCTAATCTCTATCTTTCCCCAAATCTCTCCTGTTTCCTGGTCACTGTCCCTGGATGTCCTGAAGGCACCTCAATGCAGCACGTCCAAAATAGAAATCTTCCACTTTCCCACAAGTCTTTCCCCATCTGAGTAAATGGCACACGCCCCCTCAGGACCTTTTGCACTTACGCGTTCCCCTATTTGGGCTGCTCTTCCTCCTCGCGTTCCTCCCCTCCTTCAGGTCTCCTCTCAGACGCGACCTTCTCAGAGAAGAGTTCACCTCAAATAGCCCCCTGGCCCCCTCCGCCACTCCCGCCTCCTTACCCGACGCTATTTTCCTTCTTTGTACTTCCCAACTCGAACATTCACCATATTTATGCTTTTGTGTCTGCCTCCCCTCCCCCACCGGAAGGTAAACTCCACACGAGCTCAGCTCAAGGTTACGGGGTCAGGTTCTAGAAATTCCTTGAGGTCCCAGATTGTATCTGTTTCATTCCCTCAGGGCCAGACACGTATTTATTGACTTTTAAGGAGGCTCCACCACCAACGTGGGGCTGGAAGCCACGGCCCTGAGGTCACGAGCCGCATGCCCTACCGAGCGAGCCCCCCGGGCAGCCCGGAGGATTGGCTTCCTCAAAACCACCTTCCAGTGGCCCAGCTATTTCTCCTTAAACCAACTTGACTATGATTCTTTCCTGTCCAAAACCCTTCTATAGGACTCTGTTACTTTGAGAATAAAATCTACCTCTGGTTTAGCTTACAAGGCTCACAGTGATGTTTTTCCAGCCTAACCTCCAGCTTCCCCTGTTCTTCCCCCAAATACACACACACACACACACACACACACACACCACCTTGCAGAGAGCCTGGATATACTATTTCTGCCTCCGTATGGTGCTCCCTCAGCCCCTAGGTGGTCTTCTACATTCTCTAATTCATTTATTTCTTTTCTTTATTCAGTCAATAGTGTTTTTGGAGCAGCCCCTTGGTGCCAGGCCCCTTGCTGAGCCTTACTGGGAGGCGTCAGTCCCTACCCCTTCTCAAAATGCTGCCATTCTTGCCAAGAAGGAGGACCTGAAACCATCGTCCCATCCCTAGTTCATAACTTGTCCTCTGCGTCTCCTGACAGCACCTGCCTGTCCCATCCAGGACCCTGGGCACCTCCCATGAGAAGGCAGCCCCTGGCTCTCACCTGCCTCAGGCTGTGGGATGGCACCTTGTGGGAATGACCAGGAATAACTGTATTTAGGGTCTTTGTGCCCGCTGCCTCCATCCCAGCTTCTGGAAGATAGGATCCAGGGTGAGTCATCCCTGTCAGGGCCCAACCCAGGGCCTGACAGAGTAAAGGTTTAGCCCTCCTCACCCCACAGGGTCCAAAACCCAGGGAGGGTTGAGTTTGTTCCAGTGATTGTGAGATGTGCACGCGAACTTACCTGTGTGTGTGTGTGTGCGCGCGCGCGTGCCCCAGTGGGCCTGACCCCTGAGCTGGGTGACAGCGGCCTGGCCCACACTCCCGTGTGTTAGGTGTGCCCGGGAATGTGCCTGGAGTGCCTGTGCCTTTTAGGAGACGGTACCTTCTTGGGGCCCCGCCGGTCCTTCCTGCTCTGTAGCTTGAGTCCCCAGTGCAGCCACAAGGCGGTGGCGATCCCTCAGCCGAGCAGGCCCGTTTCAGAGACGGATGAGCCGCCCCCACGCCCTGGCCCGCGGAAGAGCGAGCGTGAACCGGGTGCCGCTCCGCCCCGCCCCTCCGGCTAACGGCCCATCCTCTCCGGCCATTGCCTCCCGAGAGCCCATTGAGCACCCCGCGGGTCGGGCGAGCGGGGCCCTCGCGGTGGGGGCGCTGCGGGGGGCGGGCGCGCTGGCGGAGGCGGGGGCGGGGGGGGGGGGAGGCGCCCCGCTCTCCTGGCTTCCCACCCCGGCGCCGGCCCGCCGCCCGCTCGCGCGGACACCCACCCTCGCCGGCGCCAGCGCTTGCAGACGCACGGTGACACAGACCCCCCCCCGGCACACAGACGCACGGGCACACTCGCAGACTCAGCTCTGGGAAGTGGGGACTCAGACACACTCGGACACGCGTTCCTATAAACAGACGCCCACACGGGCTCACAGGTGCAAACGCGCACCCACACGTGGCCCAGACACACGGACACACCCTCACACCCGTGCGGACGTCCACTCGGCGGCACAGGCACCAGCGCCCCAAACTGCGGCCACCCTCGCAGGGGGTCGAAAAGGGGACCTGGAGCACGGACACACACACACACACACACACACACACACACACACACACGGCGGTGCCGACTCGTCCTAAAAATACACACTCCCAGAGGCAAGCGGCTGCGCACAAGCACGCACAGACGCGCGGACACGCTGCCGTGGACGTTCTCACGGTGACGGCGGCCGCCGGACCCTCGGACCCTTGCAGCCCACGCGGGGCCTCGAACACGCCTTTCAGAGGCACATGCACTAAACACGCTCACCCGGACACACGCCGCACACGCAGGCGCGCCTTGGCAAACACACCGGCGCCGCGCGCACAATCGCGCAACGCAGACGCACTTGGGCCCCGGCTGCCTTTGAAATTCAAATCCGCGCCTCCCTTCCTCAGCTGGCGACCCGAGGGTCCCCGCACCTCCGCCGCCGCCCTGCTGGCTCGAGCCTCATTACCGCCGCCTGCCTGGAGCGGAAATTAAAATTCATTTCAAGGGAGACCTGGCCAGGGCAGGAGTGGAAGCGGGGGGCGCCGGCCGGGGGGGGGGGGGCGAGTGCAGGTGGCCTTACCGGTAGGGCCCTTTGTAAGAGAGGAGGGGAAAGGAAGGGTGCCGGGGCGCTCTAGGAGAAAGAGCCGCTGCACTTCCTGACATTCGACCTTGACCCTTGGCTGGCAGTTGCAGGGTTCTCAGCACCCCCCCCCCCCCCCCCCCCCCCCCCCCCCCCCCCCCCCCCCGCTTCCCCTCCACAGAGTGGGCCAAGGTGCCTGGGAGTGGAGAGGACGGTCAAGATCTCAGCCTTTGGATGAGGAGGAGACTTCCTGGGAAGCATTAGCTTAAAAAGTCCCCAAAGACAAGAACAACAATGTCACACGTACAGATCCGCAGATCTACATCACACACGAATCCACACCCCACATCTAGACACGTATAGAGGACATCCAGGGTCACAACCACCCATAGTCACACACCAAATAGTATCACACACAAAGCGCCCCCCCCCGCCCCGCCCCAACTTGAAGGCCTGCCGACAACCCCCAAGTACACACAGGGAAACAGGACAGGCTGGCACAGACACCTAGCAAACACTGAGACACAGAGACACAGTCACGTACAGGCCTGCGAACGCCATATGCCCTGCCTCGTACCGCACCAAAAGGCACAGACACGGGCCTGAAAACATTTCCCTCTACACACACATACACAGAGGCACAAGCATGAACCACAAAGAAACACCACATACTGGTTGCACACAGACTCCGACACTAAACCCAGCCCTGTCAACACACCCCACATCCACCTAGACCCTGAGTGGATACACAAACCCCAGCGTCATACACCTGTATGCAATATATACCATACGTATACGCAAACAGAAAAATAAAGGCACGGAAAACCCCACATACCCTGCATACAGAGACACGCACGCATGCGCGTGCACACACACACACACACACACACACACACACACAGCAGAGATCCCAGAGCCGGGCCCAGGCTTCTGACGTACAAGGCCTAGGCAGACACATACAAAACCTGCGCACAGGCACCTCATATACACACACACAGACTCTCCCCCCCACGCATTGACGCACACAGCCACCCACACGTGTACCCGAGCTCAGCCCCACTCACTCCCACTCTGACATGCAGAACACTGGCTGGCGATGCACCCCAGGGCTCCTCCCCTCCAACCACGACACTCAGAGCCTTCTCCGCCCCCCCCTGCCTCCCCCCCTTCTGTCCCAGCCCCCCCGGCCCCATGCACATGCACGAGCCTTGCCCCCAAGCCCGGGACCCCTAGAGGTCAGAGCTGTGCCAGCTCTGAGCGAGATGGGAGACCCACCCTCTCACCCTTCCGGAAGCGACTGCTTTACTGCCAGCACGAGGCCATGTGAGTTCCGGCAAGAGGGTTGTCCTCCTGCGGTGTGTCAGCGAGGAGTGTGGCTGGGAGAGGTCCTTCCCAGCACCCTCGGCGACTCCGGTCGCCTCCCCCAAATCTGGGTGTCCCGCTCCGGCCTCTCCTTACGGGCCCTGGGGGTCAGGCCCCTTTGGATCTCTTACCCTGAGAGAGCTAGTTCTCTCTGGAAGATTGGTTCTAATCCTGAAATAAGCCGTTTTCCACAGTTGGCGCTTGGTCTGTCCTCTGGGGGGTGGCAAGGAGGACAAGGAGAGGCAGGACTAGGGCAGGGCCTTACCGAATGGAGGGAGGGCTCTGGTTCTCTCCCTGCCTCCCTCTAAGCCATGTTCCTCATCTGGGAAATGGGGGTGACCTTGCCGGCGTAAGGGTTTGCCGTGACAATCAGTTAAAAGCAGCCGGCACAGTGTTAGGCCCGCAGAGGGGCTCGACGGGGTGAGCTGGTCCCTCTAGACCTCTAGGTCACCCCCCCCACCCCCTGCCTGCTATGCTCAATGTGTCCTGCTTGGCACAAGCCCAGTCCAGCTGGATCCAGGTGGCAGAGAGCCCGGGGGAGAGAACATGGGGCATCCCAGATGGTGGGGACACACTGGCCCCCCACTGCTGGTGTGCCCCATGCCTGCCCAGTGTCCCAGACCCTCCTCGAGGGATTCCCCTTCCCCTTCCACCTGGGCAGGAAGCCGGGAGCCGCTCTTCTCAGGTACCTCCACCTTCGACATGTCCGCCAGCCTGTGGGTGTGGATACGGGGGATGGCGCTGTCATTTCTGGGCGTCCGGAGTGGTTGCCAGGGTTCCCACTCCTTACTGTCTGCAGCAGGGGAGTGTGGGATCAGACCTCAGGGGGAATTTCCCAAGGGGAGTACCCCGGCTGCCTCTTGTCAACCTTCAGCGGTTGTGTCTAACCCCAGCCTAGAGCAGGAGGCAACGGACTAAGAGATGAGCCAGACAGGTCCCCACTGGGCCAGAAAAATGGAGGGGGTCGGGTCCTGGGGTTGTGTGTGTGTGTGTGTGTGTGTGTGTGTGGTTCTTCATACACCTGTGTCTCCCGGTCAAGCGTATGTGTCTGCGGGCCACTGACCGTGTAAGCGTGTGGCTATAGATTTGTCTGTACGTGCATGTGTTTACACAGACGAGGAAGGCAGAAAACGAAGAGGGGCTTCGACGTAAGGAGAGGAGGTACCGCGGAGAAGTGGATCCAGACTCAGTTTCTCTGCAGTGATCACCCATCAGCGGTGTGACTGTCCCGGTCACACCGGCGGCCTCCTTCGCAGCAATGATCTCTGCAGATAAGAACTCCTCTCTCCCTAGGTGGGAGGGAAGGGGTGCTGGGAAGGCCTCAAGGTCGGGGCCCCATTCCGAGTCTTCTCCACGTCTTCAGAACCTGGAAGAGCCGCAGCCCTGAGCAAGCCTCAAAGGGGGCCATATGCACGCAGGCGACACCTCCCTGGGTCTGGCGCTGTGCGGGGCGCACCATCGTTATCACCTCACGTGACTCACGTCAGCTCTGCTAGGTTGGAATCATTGTTTCCATTTTACAGAGGAGAAAAACCAAGGCCTGGTGAGCCTGAATGACCAGTCCAAGGTCACACGGCCAGTGAGGGACGGAGGCAGAAGTCCTTTCTAGTCCATCACGTGGGAAAGTGTGAAACACTGTCTTACAGGACATGGATCAAGGACCACGAACTGGAAGCTCCGTGAGGGCGGGGTCTTAACTTACTCTTTGGCCATTCGCTCCCTTGACAAATGCCCAGCACGTGCCTGGCATAGTGCTCCGTGCCAGGGGTCCAAACGTGAGAGAGGGACAAGGTCTCTGCCTTTACAGAATTCCTAGTCCAGTGAGGGCAACAGACGACACATGTGTAAACAGATAACGTATTTTCAAGTGACGATGCCGTGAAGGAAATGCAAAGCCGTAGGATGGAACGATTGGGGTTGGGTGGGTAGACCTGCTTTAGAAGCGTAATCAGGGGAGGCCTCCTAGAGGAGGTGATGTTGGTACCGAGACCTTCCTGGTAAGTGGGGTCAGCCATGGCAAGAGCTAGTGGAAGAAGGGTTTGGACTTTTTCAAGAAGACCTGTGTTGTGGGGGGTGGGGGGAAGGCGGGGGTAGTGGAGATGGTTCTGGAGAGGCTGGTAAGGGCCAGATCATGCAGGGCTTGGAAGGTCGTGGTGCCAGGTGCGGTAGGAAGCCATCGGAGGCTTTAGGAAGAGGTGTTCTGATTTGCCTGTTAGAAAGACGACTCAGTGGGCTCCAGGGGAATGCAGTGGGGCGGGGAGGTAGAAGTGGGAGCATGCAGATGAAATAAGGGAGGTCCAGGCGCCACAGGACGGTGGCTTGGATTCTGGTGCTGGCAGTGGGGGTGTGAAGAGGGAATAGATCTGGGATATTTCAGGAGGTAGAAGCAACGGAACTTACCGATGGCCTGGATCCCAGCGCCGAGAACATAGTAAACACTCAATAAATATTTGTCGAATGGGGGAGCAAAGGCACCTTCTTGGGGCCAGGCTCTTGTGCGCACCCTCCAGCGTAAGACCTGTGTGAAGATCACCCAGGATCCTAACAGCCTTCTCCATCCTCTGCCCCGGGGGCCAGAGAATGCGGGCGCTGTCCAGAGGCTGCACGCAAACCCGGTGCCGACCTTCCGGGAGGATTTGGCTAGAGAGCAGCGAAGCCTCCCTCCTGTCCTTGATCTACAGCACCGAGAAAATGACAAACACCCGACCTGGGTCGCCCCAGGCTCCTAACCCATTTGGCCTCTGCAGCAGGAAGGGTGGAAGATAGACATGCGGGACTTCCCACGGACAGAGAGGGCCAGTCCACCGTTTCCAGGATACCCCCTCCAGCTCTGGGACAGGCCCCGATAGAAGACTGTCACATGGGTGTGGGTGTCTTTGGGGACATGTTATGAGCTCCTGATGAGTATCTGGGGTGGGGTTGGGGGACTTGAAGGGGACCTTGGCACTCAGAGCTTTGGGCTGCCGTGGGCGCCTGGCCGAGTGTCAGTGCAGGGGAGGGGCTGAGGGCGGGGCACTCCTAGGTCCCACCGGCTAGAAGGAAACCTGACCAGGCTCTGGGCCAAATAAATCATTGGGAAGAGAAGAAGAACATTTTCTCATCCGTTTAAAGGGCAATGAAGCATAGCAGTGGCTGGCCCAGGGGGAGGCAGGGCTGAGGCCAGGCGGGTGAGGCCAGGCCCGGGAGGCCGGGGTTACGCGGCCCTCATCACCCACTATCCTCTCCTAAGCTGCCCCACTGAGGGCTGTGCTGCCTCCGGAATGGACCGCTGGTGGTTGTTATTGTTAACCAAAATACGAATTAATTGGCAATAAAACAATTATTTTAAAAGGGCCCTTTCAGGAGCTTAGCTCTTGTGAATCTGCATATTTTATCTCATTGGAGCTGGGTGTGATCATTTATACCATTTCACAGGTAAGGAAACAGAGGCTCAGAAAGCCGGAGGGACTTTCTCAAGGTCACCTAGGGAGGCAGTATGAGAGCTCGGGAGAGAGCCTGACTTCTAGTCGCCCGTGTGGGATTGGTTCGCCCCATGCCATCAGAGGTTCCGAAGGGCTGGGGTCATTGTCCTTTGGCCAGTTTTGTTTCGGGGAGAGGGGTAGGCGGGAGGTATCCACCTCTTCCGCTTAAACCCTCTGTGCTCAAGCTGTGACTGGCGCCCCTTCCCTTGCCCAGTCTCTGCCCTAGGCTCCCCAGAGGCCCCTCCTGGGGCCTAGACTCGTTCTTCCCACCCCCGCCTGGGCTGTCAGAGAAGTAATTTCTCTTCAACCAGCTGGATTTGAATATGGAAACGATTTGTAATTACTCCAAGTCCTCCCGGGCGGCATTATCACCAGAGTGAGTCTGGAAGGGCAGGGGCTCCTGGGAAAGGAGGTGGGGAAGCCCTGATGCCGGGAGGCACCTCCGGGAGAGCCTTCCGGAGGTTGGCCCTAATCTAGCCTGCTTCCGCACCCCCCTGGGAGGTCTGTTCTCTGCACCCAGCTCCCGCAGCCCTTGCTGCCCGGCCGACCCCGCCACCCTGCGCCTGGAGCCCCTAGGTATGGGGTACCATCTCTGTCAATCTCTCTCGCAGTCTGACCTCCTGTCTTTCCGCCCTGGAAGAATGGGGTTGAGAAGTCAGAGGGCAGCCGAGGAACAGGGAGACGGACAAAACGCCGCTCTCTCTCCAGCACCAGCCCCTCCCATTACCCTGTACCCAGCTGGATCCTGGGGGGAAAGGGAGGGCCTCAGGGATCCAGCTGCGTTACATCTGCAAGAGACCTGCCTGGGTTTCTCTGGGCTCTGGGTCTCTCGTATGCTAATTCAGTGAATATTCATAAAGAAGGAGGCAGGCTCCCTGTGGGAGTGGAAGGGGCTGGAGCTTTGGAGTACAGGGTCCGGGAAGCCATTGCCCCTCGACATACCCGAGGAGGGAGGCCTGCGATCTCCCACTGCCCGTGGGGTGGCTCTCGACACACTCTCTAATGGCAAGTTCTGCCTGGCTTGGCTTTCACAGTAGCGGCTGAGTCTCCAAACCCAGAGACCTGGAGTGAGTTCGAGAGCGCCCAGCAAGAACCCAGGAGCCCTGCCTGCCAGTGCGAAGTGGAAGGCATAGGCCTCCTCGGGCTCCCGCTGGGAAAGGAAAGGTGCCAGCCTCCTCCCTGCCTCACACAGCCTCATAAATTCCCTTAAGGTGACGGGTGAGATTCCTTCATCGCCCCTTATTACCTCCTTCCATTAAAGTCGATAATCTCTCACAATCACTCACAACAAATGTCACCGAGACTGCTGGGGGGGGGGGGGGAGAGAGAGACAGAGGCAGCGAACAGGGGTTTTTCTCTCTGCCTCTTCCTGGTACTGCCCCTGGGGGGACGAGGAGTCTCCTTGTCCCAGTCCTCAGGGTGACGCAACTCAAAGGGCTTCAGTGGAGAGGTGGGGTTGGGATTGGGTGGACTGGGGACTTCCTTGCCTCCCAGGCTCGGCCCCCTCCTGGCCAGGGAAGCTTTAAAAAGTAGGGTTCCTGAAACCATCCCAACGCTCGCTGCAAAGCTGCCCCCTGCTGGTTCCTCCTCTGACCAGAGCCATTTGATTAACCTACTTGTCTCTGGCTGAAGCGGTGTGTCCCTGGTCTGCCCACCTTCCCGGTGGCAACATGCCCAGGCCACAAAACCACCGGGCCAGGGCCCTGAGCCATGGGCATCTCCCTGGGAACCACCTTCACCATGTGGGCTCTGGCCGCACCCAACCGCACAGTGCCAGGGTGGGGAGGGGGCAGGTCTGTACATTCCGGCTGCTTCTACACAAACAGATGCAACATGGGGGCGCCCCTGGCACAGGAAAAGGCACTTGTGGGAATAGACAGGCACTCAGGAAAACATGTAACACACTGCACACGTGTAGCATCCCCGTGCCTAGGGACATGCAACATTGCAGTTTACACTAGAGTATGCACCAAACATACCACGCTGCAGTGTCCGTATGTGGCTCCTACATACAGGTGACCCACAGCACTCAGCACATATGTGGCCACTTATAAGCTTGCACACATGCAGCATCTCTACACACAGGAACAACCAACATACGTTCGAGACTTGAACACATGTTAACACGCCGTGTGTGTGTGTAGCAATTGCATGCACAGAGCCAGGCAACATTGCAGTGCACACACGGGGCACCTGTGTGCATACGCATATGCAAAGTTCAGTGCACAGGAGTGGCACCTGCATGCACTGGGAGATGCAATTTGCAATGCACACAGGGGAGGGTGGGGCAAATGTTTCAGCCCCCAGGGCCCCTGAGACCCCGGCTGCGAGAGCTGCCTCCGGGCCCGGGGTATCTCTGGAGGGGCGTCGCGGATCGCCGCATCCTGCGGTCCAGGAGGCCGCGGGCGGGGCGGGGGCTTACCCGGGGCTTCTCCCGCGCCGGCGCCTGGGGCCCAGGGCGGGGAGGAGGAGGGTGCACTTGGCTCGGCTGGCGCTGCTCCCCCTTTAACAGGAGGCGGCGCGCGTCGCCCCCGCCCCCCGCCCCTTCTCCCGCGGCTCCTCGCGCCCGGCCTGGCGCGCGCCCCCTCCCGGGCCCAGCCCGCGCAGGCGCCGCGTCCCGCCTCGGCCGTCACTCGGCCCGGCGCGCGCTGCGGGCAGCGGCCGGAACGGCCGGAGGAACCGGGTTCGGCGGCGGCGGCGGCGGCGGCAGCGGCGGCGGCGGTGACGGCGGCGGCGCTCTGAGACCGAGGATGCGGCGCCGGCTTTTGGAGCCCGGGGCTGCGGCCGCCGCCCGCGAATAGGAGGCGGCGCGCGGCGCGGGCGGTGCTCGGGGCGGGGGAGCGGGGAGCGGGGAGGGGGGGCGGCGCGGCGAGGAGGCGGCGGCAGGAGCCCGCGCCCGGCCCGGCGCCCGCCCCGCGCTGCTCCGCGGCGCCTTTTCTGCACCCGCCGCTCCGCGGAGCGGGAGCCTCGGCCCTCCGCGCCGCTGCCGCGAGCTGCCCCGCGCTCGGCCAGGCCCCCGCCTTAGGGATGGCAAACTTGCGCCCTGTGGCTGCCTCCGCCAGCGCCGGCCCCCGCTCCTGCTGCTGACGGCGCCCAGGTGAGTGTTCGGTCCCAGACCCAGACCCGGCTCCGCACCGAGAACCTGCCGGCGCGGTCCCGAGTTTCCGCACCGGTCCGGACTCGGGGCGCTCCCCTAGCTCATCTCGGTTGAATCCTTCCCCCTCCCGAGCTGTGTCCGTTCAGCATCTACCCATTCCCATCTCTTTGGGAACTTCCAAGCCTGGGGCCGAGGCCCCCTTCACCTCTGGTGAGTCCCTTTTCCACCCCCTTCCCCATTTCTGCTAAAGCCCTCCCCCACAATCCTGACCCAGACCTTACCCCCACTGCTGTCTCGAGTCTCTCTGTATCTTAGCCTGGATCCTGGCAGTGCGCCCCCCACCTTGATCAGAGCCCCTTTCTCCAACCTGCAGCTCGACTGTGTCTTCCACCTTAATCCACCCTCCCTCCCTCGGCTGGATGCCGGACCCTGCTCCTCCCCTCACTTCATTTCTGCCCAGAGTCCTTCCCGTCCCTATCCACGTCTGCCCATAGTTACTGCCTTTCCCCGCGCCAGTACCCTGACCATGCTTCCCTTCTTATTTCTGTCCCGATTGCCTCCTCCCCCATATCTGCCCGGAGTCTCTCAATTCCTCGCCAATCTCTGCTGCAAGTCTCCTCCCCCTCAGCCTGGACTTGGGGCCGTGTCCCCTTATGTCTGCTCTGAGCCCCCTCCTCTCCGGCCGGGATCTCGGCTGGCCCTGCATCCCTGACTCCCGTGTCCATCTTTGGTCGGAGTCTGTCCATCCCCCATCCCTCTCTTCCCACCCCTGGAGCACAGAGCCGGGCACCAAACGCACCCTCCCGCAGCCCTGGGGGCTGGCATGATGGGGCGGCGGTGGGGGGGCGGGTTGTAGGTTGTGAAGTTGGCGGCCACTCCCGCAGTCAGCTCGGTCCGAGGGAAGTCCTCTGCGCCGCGGCGGGTGCAGAGCGGGCGAAGGGGCTGGTGCCCGCGGGGGGAGGGGCTCCCGGGCCAGAGATACTGCCCGCCTGCCCGCCTCGCCAGCTGCCGGCCAGGCCCCTGGGCGTCCTCTGGCGCCCCCTGCCCGCAGCCCTGGACCCGCCGCCCCTTTTCCTCCCGCGGGTAACCCCAGGTTTCCGCAGCCGGAGCAGCAGCGGTGGCTGCGGGACTGGCACTGGGAAGTCCCTGGGGAGGAGGAGGTTGGCGGGCGAGGCTGGGTGCCCCCTCGTGCTAGCTTTGCGGGAACAGTCCTGGTTGTCAGGCCATATGCTCTGGGGGTGGGGTGGGGTGGGGTGGAGGGCTCATCCTAGCAGGAATTCAGGAGCCCTTTGAGCTATCAGGGACAGACTAGGATTTGAGATGGTCTGGATGGTTCATTTGGGCTATGGCGGGTGTCCCCAGAGAGCCTCTGTGTACCCCATGGCAGTCCCCACTAGGTGGGGGTGGGGGCAAAGGTGGGCTTGGTCGGATTTGGGCATGGTGTAGGCGGTGGGGGAGAGTCTACCTGGCCCTGGGGCAGAAGAGGCACCTGGGGAGTGTCCCCCTGGCTGCCACAGGGGTCAGTATGGATTCTGTACTGGGTATGCCCTGATGGTGGTGGTGGTGAGGCTTCAGGGAGGGTCTTCCCTGGACCGAGATTGATGGATTTTCTCCCTCTTCTTCCCTTCTGTGCCTTCTCTTCTCTTCTGCTCCCTTCCCCCCATCCGTTTTCAGAAAGGGCTAGGTCTAGCCTGGGGTGGCTGTGCGTGGTAGGCATTTCTGTGGCCCAATATAAGGTTCCAGCTGGTCTCTGCCCTCTTCTCTCCCTCCCAACTCAGCTCCAGGTAATGGAGCTGAGTAAGTAGTTAGTAACTCAGCTTTTGGTGAGATGACCCAGGTTCAAAAGCTGTGTGACCTGGGCAGGCTACATAACCCTTGTGAGCCTCAGTTGGTCCTCTATAAAATGGGTCGGTGACAAATGCCTCATATACTTTCTGGAAGAATGAAATTAGATTGTATAGAGTGTCTGGCATCTAGTGGTGCTCAACAGTGATTGGCTCATTGGGCGTTTGTCTTCAAGGCCAAGGTCAGGCCCCTTGCCACTCTACTCGTATTTCCAGAGGAGAAGTGCAGAACAGGTTCTAGTGACTTCACTCTATCCCCCCCATAATAAGGCCAAGAAAACACCTTAAGCTCCGCAGAGGGGGTCCAGGGAGCCTGTGACTGTCAGTCTCTCCCTTCCCTCACCCATCCTTCACCATCCCATTGGACCGCTCTGGGATCAGCTGTGGCCAGAGGGGCATGAGTGCAAGCCAGGCCAAGGTCTCCGAGGTCCTGGTTCCAGTGTAGAGGCTGGGGAGGTAGGATAAATGCAGGAAAGAAACCCAAGTCCAGGTCCCCAAAGGTAGGCTTGCCTGGTAGGGGGGCCCACGTGGGAAATCAGCCACAGAGGAGCACATGGTGCACAGAGGAGCCTCTTAACCTCCCCCAGGAGTTCAGATGCCATCAGGAGCTTTCCAGGACAGTGAGTGCTCCAGGTTAGAGTTAGGGGGCCACCCGGGCCGAGCACCCCAAGAGTTCGAAGAAACCTGGCTTGGGCGTGAGTGGCTTGGTGAAGGGCAGGTAAGAGGGAGAGAAGAGAGAGGGCTTGAATCCATGGCGTTCTGCGGGGCTGGAAGTCCTCTGGGCAGTGTGGCTGGGCCTGGGTCCCACCGGGGAATGGCAGCCTCCCAGCCTCCAGTCTGCCCGGGTAGCCCTGACATTGGGGAACAAAAGCTTTCCGTTCCTGTAGCAACGGCGGCTCCAGCTGCTGCAAAGTTCCGGGGAGGCGGGCGGAGGGCGGCTGAGTCACCGCCCCCTCCCCCGCCGTCCTCGCGGCCCCGCCCCCCCGTCACCCCCCCCCCCCCCCGCCCCGTCCTCTCTCCTCTTGGTGTGCGGAGGGCCCTCTCCCCAGACCGAAAGACCCTTGAGAAAGAGGAGGAGCGGCCCGCTCCGCCAGGTGGAGAAGGCGGGGCCGCACTCCGGGGAGCCCCCTCCCCTCGGTCCTGCCCACCAGATCCCGAAGCTGGCTGGAGATGCGCTCCCTCCTGGGTACCAGAGCTCCGGGAGAGGGGTCCTTGAGGACCCTGCCAGCCGGCCAGTGCAGGGGCAGGGGACCCGAAGGCCCCGAGTGGGGGTCCCCGCCCGCGTGTCGGCCTGGGCTCGGCCCGGCAGCGAGCGCCCGGGAGGCGGAGGGTGAGTGACGGGCGGGCGAATTGGAGCTGCCAGGTGGATAAACGCGACCGACGTGCGCGCTGCTGCGCCCCCTCCCCCACCCGCCGCCCCTCCCCCCCGCCCGCGGCCCAGGCTCCGGGCGCCCGGTCGTCACCCAGCGCCGCCGCGCTGCTCCCAGCCGGCAGGGCGCAAGGGGGTGGATCCCCGGGATCCCCGAGACCCAGGCCTTGCCCGGAGGTGCCCCCCGCTCCCCTCCCCCCTCAGCCCCCAGTCTTTTCCCTTCCAGCTGCTGCGAAAGCCTCCTATTCCCTCCGTAGTGCAGCAGGGAAGCCCGGGGCCCAGCAGGCCTGCGGGGTCTGGGAGGAAGGGGGTCTCAGTGTGCAGGGTGGCATTCTGACTTTTGCTGGCGGGCGGCAGGCATGCGGTGGAGGTGGCCCGAGGAGGGGGTCCCTGAGGCTGAGATTATGCCAGCCCGCCACTCACCCGTCTCAGCCCAGTGAGGTCCTGAGGGAGGAGGCTTTTGGATTATCCTCTCCATTAACCTCCTGACCCAGGAAGTTCTTCCTCAGAGCTGAGCTCCATACCTGGCCTCTCTGGCTCTTGTGCCACGTAGGCGATCTGGCTGGGTGTGGAGGTGGCGAAGCCGTTCACAAGGCTCAACCCAAAGGGCCTTCCCAGAGATGGCGGTGGGGCCCAGCAGGAAAGCGGGGAGAGTTGGTGAGGTTCTGGGGGCGGGGGGAGGGAAGGCGTGCATACCCTGTCTGTGCCAGGCTCTGTGCTGGGAACTCACTGCGAGGCTGAACACGGAAGTGTGTGTAATCCTGGGGGCAGGGGTCATGGTCTCCCCTCCACAGGGCAGGGAACTGAGGCTCAGGGAGGTTGAACATGGCTAATACCCACTTCGGCCGCCCGGGAGGCAAGAATCCTTCCAAGTCCCCTCCCAGGAGAGGCTCTCTCTGACTTGGAATTGGGCTTTTTGCCTTATTTTATGGCTGTGGAATTAGATTTAAAAAGAGCCCCCAAAGGTTTCATGTCACAGCGGGAACCATGAGGGTCATACGTACTTAGGGTGAAATTCCAGAATCGGTGTGAAGGGAGTGTCTGAAGGGGACTGAGTGGAGGAGGGGGCTTGGTCAGGGTTTAGAGGTGGCTCAGTTCTGGAACAACCAGGCTGTGGCTCTGAGGTTGTGGACCTAGTGCTTCTTGATGGGTTGGGGCTATGGAGGAGGCAGCAGCTGAGGCCCAGGAGGTGGGGTTGGGGGGTCTGAGCCCCCAGCTTCAGGAACACACAAAGGAAGGAATGCTAAGTCAGACCCTGCCTGCCACTTAGCTGTCATATGCTAAGCCTCAGAGGGCGAATACCTGCATATATTCACACTAGGGAGTACATTTCCGTCTCCGTACGTGTGTGCAAGTGTCTGGCTCTTTTACACCTTGTACATATGAGTGCCTGCACCCCTGTGTGCGTGTGAATTTGCTCATCTGTGGCTTCACTGATCTGTGCATGTCTGTGTGCATGCTGAATGCCTGCGAACACCTGTCTGTACGGGCATCTGTGCATACATGCTTTTGTGTGCATATCTGCATGGCACAGCAATGTTCAAGCCTGTGTGTGTGTGTGCGCGCGTGTGCGTGTGTGGATTCTTCACCCTGCTCTAAGTGGGGGAGGCGAGGCCAGTTATAATGAGCCCCCCACCTCCCCTCTGCTGAGCTACAGCTATGGCCTGAATTTTGCAGCCTGCTTAAAAATAATTGGGGGCAGCGGGGGGATTGGATGTCACTCATCATCAGCCACCAGCTTCTCTGGTGCCGCGGCAGGCTGGACGGGCTGAACAGTTTGGGACAGGCATGATGCGGGGCGGGGAAGGCCAGGGGTCTTGTGTCTCTTTTTTCAGTTCTGGCAGGAGCAGTGGAGACACAGCCTGTTCTGACTTCTGCTGGGGAACTCCAGACGGGTCTTTGGAGGAGGGTGGGGCCGCTCCTCCCCAGTAAATGAGCCTGCCTTGAGCTCGAGCCCCCATCCGCCCTCCTTTCTCCCTATGGCTGGGGAAGGGCGAGTGCGAGATCTGGGGCAGTGAGGAGTTCCACGGTTGCTGCCCAGGGGCTGGAATTCCGGGGTTCTAATCCCTGCCCTCTCACCACCCCCACCTCCAGCCACTGTTGAGGCTCCTAAAAAGCCAAGGGGGAAATCTGTGCCCGGGGAGCAGCTGCATCTTGGGAAAACCTAGCCACCCTGTGAGTTATCCTGTGTGTGTGATTCAGTTCCCAGAGCTGATGGCTTGTCCGTCCGTCGGGCCTGAAGCCTGAGCAAGGAAGGGGGCACAGCAAGAGGCTATTGGTGGATGAGAGGGAACCCCAGGCTGGGGCCTCAGGTCCCGGGCTCCAGTCCCAGCTGGCCCACTCTGTGGGATCTTGAGCAGGTTGCCCTCCCTCTTGGAGCCTCATCCTTTCTCCTATAATGTGGAGCAGCCAGGCTCTAGGGGCCCATCCAGCGCTGTGAGCTGTGCTGCCGGCATGGGGGAGGGAGGCAGCGTGGATCACTCTCGGGGGCAGGGCTGGGAGCAGGGTTGAGTCAGCCCAGGTGCCAGGGTCTGTTTTCTGGACAGCGAGTGTGGAGGCTGGGCAGGCTGTGGGCAGTGGCTCTGTCCTGGCTTGGTGTGGTGGGGGCGGGGGAGGCGGGGGAGAAGGTACCTGCAGGTGCCCTGACCGCCTCGCGTGTCTGTCGGGGCATGGCCTGGGTGCTGGTTGCCTGCCCACACCTGGAGTACATTCACACCTGCTGAGTTTTGCAGCCCGCCGGGAGTTTGGTTTAGTGTAGCGCTTTGCCGGGAGGGAGAAATCAGTGAACTCTGGTCTCCGCTCCTAGGAGATCAAAGACTCCGAGATGAGCGAGTGAGCCCTGGGGAGACAACAGGGAATAGAGGTGGTGACTGGGGGGCAGGGGCTTTCAGGAAAGGGCCGTGGGAGCTGAGAGCTGGGCAATGGCTTGGTGGCGTCTGGTGGGCGAAGGGATGGTAGCAGACCCCGAACCAGGGTCTGGGAGGAAGGCAAGAGGGCACCCATTCTGCAGATGGCTCTCCCCTTGTTTCCACCAAGAAACCCACAGCAGCGAGACTCGTGACGCTCACACTTGCGGTGCCCTCCATGGGCGTGGCTCGGGTTGTGCGCAGCCCCTGGCACCCCGGTCGTAACTCCTCCCTTCTCTCCCACTCAGTAAAGCGAGTGAGAACGACACTGTTCTGGGAATAACCTTGAATTGCTCTGATTTATAAAAAAGCAAATCGTTGTCAAACATTGCTCCTTTGACAACCACCGCTGGATTACGCGTGACACGCCTCACAGCTGATCACGATACCCTCACAGCTGATCGCGACTGAGAGCGACGGTCCTGGAGAATTTAAGTTGGGTGGTGGTGATGGGGCGAGCCCCCAGTGTCAGGCCCAGAGGCCTGTGGCTGATGGGATTGACTGAGGAATCATAGGCTCGCGGAGACTGCAACTGCTGTTTCTTAAGGGCTTCCCGGCTTCCAGACACTCTCCCACGTGCCTTCATTTTACAGGTAAGGTGACTGAGGCTCCGAGAGGTCAAGTCCCTCGTCTGAGATCACCGCGAGGCCCTCTCCCTGCACCTCGCCACCGGAGACTCAGAGCCCACGCTGGCAGCGCCCGGGGCTGCTGACCGCTGTCTCTCTCCACAGGGCAAGGGACATAGGATGACCCCAGCCTGTCCCCTCTTACTATCTGTGATTCTGTCCCTGCGCCTGGCCGCCGCCTTCGACCCTGCCCCCAGCGCCTGCTCCGCCCTGGCCTCGGGCGTGCTCTACGGGGCCTTCTCGCTGCAGGACCTCTTCCCCACCATCGCCTCAGGCTGCTCCTGGACCCTGGAGAACCCCGACCCCACCAAGTACTCCCTCTACCTGCGCTTCAACCGCCAGGAGCAGGTGTGCGCCCACTTCGCCCCCCGCCTGCTGCCCCTCGACCACTACCTGGTCAACTTTACCTGCCTGCGGCCGAGCCCAGAGGAAGCCGGGGCCCGGGCGGCAGGCGGCGGCGGAGGCGGGGCGGCCCGAGGAGGAGGAGGAGGCGGCCGCGGGGCTGGAACTGTGTGGCGGCTCGGCCCCTTCACCTTCCTGCACTTCGACAAGAACTTCGTGCAGCTGTGCCTGTCGGCCGAGCCCTCGGAGGCCCCGCGCCTGCTGGCGCCCGCCGCCCTGGCCTTCCGCTTCGTCGAGGTCTTGCTCATCAACAACAACAACTCCAGCCAGTTCACCTGCGGCGTGCTCTGCCGCTGGAGTGAGGAGTGCGGCCGCGCCGCCGGCAGGGCCTGCGGCTTCGCCCAGCCAGGCTGCAGCTGCCCCGGGGAGGCGGCGGGGGCCGGCTCGGCCACCACCACCACCACCACCACGCCTCCAGGCCCGCCTGCCGCCCACACTCTGTCCAATGCCCTGGTGCCTGGGGGCCCGGCCCCACCTGCTGAGGCCGATTTGCATTCCGGGAGCAGCAATGACCTGTTCACAACCGAGATGAGATATGGTGAGTCTGAGCAGGGCCCCGGTGGGGTGGGTGTGTCCAGGGCTGAGGGTCCCTGTCCTGGCAGATCCCCAGGCCACTCGAGTAGTTCTTCACCCATGTCCCCTCTGTCCCCTCTGTGTCCAGCCTTCTCCGGGTGTTGGGGTCCCCGAAATGGATTGGGGTTAGAGCTCCCAAACCCCAGACTCTTGTTTGCAGTCTGGGTGGGTGAATGGGGGGCAGAGATCAGACAATGCAGTGTGGTGAACCCAGGGAGAGGAACCCCGCCCCCTGCTGCCGCCACCATCGGGCAATCAAGGAAGGCTTCCTGAAGGAAGTGAAAGAGGAGCAAACAGAGATCTGAAGGACACGTGGAAGCCAGCCAAGCCAAAGAAGTGGTGAGGGCATTCCAGGCAGAGGGAGCAGTGCGTACAAAGGCCCAGAGCTGGGAGTGGCCGTGGCAGGTCCTGGCACTGCAAGCTGACAAGTTTGCCTGGAGGCTGGAGAGTAGGCAGGGAGCAGGGACATGTTCCTGCCCACACGGGTCGGTGATTTTTGGCAGTGGCCCCAGGGTCAGGGCAGGGGGAGGTGCAGAAGAAGGTGCCTGGGTGAAGAGGACTGGGCTTCGAGGCCGCCTTGGAGGGCTGGGCTGGCTCAGCTCCCAGCATCCCCTGTCTCCCCCTCTGGGCCCATGTCTTCGGGGACCGAGGCTGCCAGCTGCTAGAGCTTCCTGCTGACTGGGCAAAAGCTCTGTGAGCCCTTGAGTCCTGCCTGCTCCCGCTCCCACCCCGGCTCCCTCACCACTTTCTGCCGACCCTCCTTCCTGCAGCTACCAAGCCCCCAGGCCCTCACCTGGATCCTGTGTGCCCACTGAACAGTGCTGGGCCAGGGACTGGCCGGGGGAGGGGGCGGTGCCTGGCAGGGAGTGGGGTGGTAAGGAGGCAGAGCTGGGATCTGGTCCCCAGCTCTGGGACTGAAAGGGAGCTCCCTTCCCTCTCCGGGCCTCAGTTTCCCCATTTGGGACAACAGGTGCTGGCCTACCATCGTGAGGATGTCACGCAGGGCTGGAAGTCAGAAGAGCCATCGAGATCTGCATGAGAGTATTTACAGGGACATGGGGTCTTGCGTGAGAGCCGCTAGGGGTACTGGAGGAGTATGATCTGTCCCCAGCCCTGCTGTGGAGGCCAGAGCCCTGGAGTGGGGCATGCCTTCGACTGTTACCTTGAGCGGATCCCTTCTTTTTGGCATCAGTTGCTTCATCTGTACAATGGGGAGATGTCTCTGAATGAACTAGAGGGCCAGTTATCATGACAGCGGCCTCTCCCGGTGCGGTGGGGAGGCGCTTCTCAGCCTCCCCCGTGAGACACCTGGCACCATGCCCGTCCGTGGCAAGTGCCCAGTGGCCTTGCTCTGGCCTCTCCCCCTGGCCAGCTTGGCCTCTAACATCGGTCGATGAAGCCGTCCGAGTGACAGCCAGGCCATGCGCAGGTTACGGGCCCTGGAGGCTGGCCTGGGATTTAGTGCCTGCGGGAAGAAATTGAATTTCGCTTCTTTGTCGAACATCGGCGGCGAGCGCCAGGCGTATATCAGGGGGTTTATGACTCTTCCTGCCTGGCGGCCACTGCCCGTCACTCCGTGGGGGCCTCGCCCATCGTGCTCAGCAGAGGGCGGGCTCCTTTGTCTGGCTTTCCCTGTGGTCCGTTGGCCCAGTGGTCTGCGGTGGACGGAGCAAGGCTCTGCCCTCACGGGCGGGCACCATCTGGGCAGGCTGCCATGTGGAGCACAGAGCCAGGAGCAGCCAGCTGGGCTCGGTTGAAGCCGGAAACAGGAGTTGGTTGGTAGTCGGGGTGTCTTTGGGGGTCAGAGAGGGCTGCTGATGGGAAGGCCACCATTGTCCCCATCATCATCACCGCCTCTGCGGCGGGGGAGGCCTCTGGGACTGAGGGTGGGTGGGGATTGGGGGCCGACTGTCCCTGGGCACGAGGCCTAGGATTATCTCTGAGCAGGGAGCCCCGGGCTCCCAGCCGTTCCACACCTGACCTCTGCTCGTGCCCCTTGTCCTGCTTGGCGTGTTTTCAGGCTGCTCCGTGGGGTCGCCTGCAGGGAGGGCCCTTGTGGGGAGTCACGGGGGTGACGTGGCATTGCTCATGCTGAGTGGGCTTGCACAGCGTGCTGGCGCCCGGAGCCCCTTCCTCTGCCCTGGCAGGCAGGAGGTTTTTACTTTTCCTCTCTGCCGTCTCCTTCCTTCTGGCCAGTCTCTTAGGGGCAAGAGACAAAGGGCAGATGTCTCAATTTGTTCCGTGTGGCAGTGGGCGTCCGAGGGACAGGGCATCGTCAGGACTCAGGGCACCTCGTGCCTGGTGGCAGTACCCTCTCCTCCCCACGGGGCCAGATGGACGCCCGTACCAGCTGTGGGAGAACTGGCTCCCACGTGGAACTGCCAGAGTGAGGACAAGATTGGTGGGGAAGGTGGGGAACGGGAAGAGTAAGACCCTCGTGCCAGCCCCTCCGCCTGGCACTGCGGCAGGAGAGCTGCGTTTCCCTTCTCTGGGACACTCCGCGTAGCCCCGAAGGCAAGGCCAGGTGGAGCGGGACTGGGTCCATCCCGGAAGAGCTGGTGGGCAGTGCCTGAGTGGAGTGCCTGGGCCCGCCTCAGAGCCCAGTGCGTTTGACAAGAGGGTACAGGCGCCTGTTAATTTCACGCAAACTGCCTTTGATAGATCTCTTGTTATTTTTGGTGAGTTGAGCCATAAATTTGTGCCATCTTGCTGCCGCAATCTGTTAAGTGGGGAGAGAGGAAGAAAGGGAAGGCAGGCAGGAAGGAGCTCGGCGGATGCTGGCAGAGCCCCGGGGGCAGGAATCGGGTCGAAGAGATGGTGGTGCCACCCCGGGGTTCCTGCCCGCTGACCCTCCAGGCCTGACGAGACACCGGCCGGTGGGGATGGCTGTGCAGACTGACCCCTGGGGGTACCTCCTCTCTCCTCTCGCACACTCCCCGCCTCCCGCAGAGGCGCCGCCGTCCCATCCTTGGCCGGCTGCTGCTAACCTACGTCCCCATCACTCAGGCCCCGTTCCTGAGGCAAGAGTTCAAATCCCCACTCTGCCACTGCTGCTGTGTGACTAGGATGATGGGCTGCCCAGCGGGGGCCTCGGGGCGTCCGGTAGTCTGCGCATCACCTCCCAGATCCTCTTCAGCCTGGCATTCCAGCCCCGCCCCAGACCGGGCCGCCACCTGCTATTCAGCCTTCCACCCTGCCCTTGACCGGGGCTCCTCACTGGCCCCTGAGCCCCTGCTTTCTGGACTCCCCGCCTTTGCTCAGGCTGTTTCCCTCACCTGGAATGCCCTTTGGCCTTGGTTTTCCAGAACTTCCCCATTTTCCCCAGCGCTGCTCGGTCCCAGTTTCCTCTAGGAAGCTCCTTCTACCTGCCCAACCTGGCCCTAGATTGGTCTTTCTCCTCGCGGTGCTCAGGCCCGCTGTCCTCTTTTGGCCAGCCTGGTCCGGTGGCGGGAAGTGCAGCCTCACCTGCCTGGCCGGGCCTCTCTCATGGCGGGGGGACGGGGGACCTAGCACATGCAGCGCATTTCCTGGAAGGTGCTTCCAGCCCAGATCTGTGCTGCCGGAGCTCTGTGTGCTCCGCCACAGGATGGGGAGTGGGGCCCAGATTCCCCCAGACGTCTCAGCGGGGGCTGAGTCCCAGCCCGCCCGTCACACACATCTCCACGTGTTTGTTGGAGCGGAGTTTGTGCCGGGCCTTGGGTTGGCTCTGAGTGAACGAGATCCGAGGTGCGCCAGATGCACCTTCTGCCCTCCGATGGGGGGGAGTGACCGCTAGGTGTACGGTGGCGGTCAGGGCCTGGGTTCAGTTCCCAGCCCCACCACCGACTAGCCGTGTGACCGGGGGCAGGTTTCTTCACCTCCCGTTTCATTCCCTGTAACATCGGGATAGTTGAGCTCCTCACAGAGTAATGGTGGAGACGAAGCGAGAGGATATGGGTCAGAGCTTCGCACAGTGCCCGGCACCTGGCAGATCCCTAACAAGTAGCTGCGCGTTGTCATAATTTAGTGCGGCAGGTACGATGAACCTGGGCCAGGTGTCGAGGGAGGAGGAAGAGAGAGGGATTCAACCACGGGGGGGGGGGGGGGAATGGCAGTCTACAGAAGGCGATTCCGAGTTGGGTTTTGAGGAGTGAATAGGAATTCACTAGCCCGTGAAATTTTTCTTTAAATCGAATCACTTCTAAAATTTCATACATTCAGAAGAGACTTCATATCCGAAACGGAAAGAGTGTATCACTTATCTGAAGCAGAAGATAACGGAAGAAACAGCCCCAGTGAAAACAAAGCGATGTTAGCAAATTCCAGCTAGACGTTCGTCCTTCCTCTCGATTTGTTAGAAAGAGAAACGAGCACGTGCCGGTGGTGTGTGAAAGTCTCGGGCTACACGGAGACTTTATCTTGCATGCATTTGCAAGGATTAAAAGTAAGGCAGCCGTATAATGTATCATCTAAACTGGGACATTTCTGAGGTTTGAAAGCAGGGGAAGGGGGCCTGTTAATTATGTCAGGGCGGCAGGCACACAAACCGGGCGACCCCGGGCAGATTGGCAGGAAGTCGCCCCAATTAAAAGAGACCCGGAAGGGGTAACTGCCTCAGTCCATGATGCCGGGTTTTTTAAGGGCACGTCGGGGAGCCACCCCAACTTGTTTCCTGCTGCACGCTTTGGGGAACCCCGCAGGAGGAAGCAGCCTGCGCAAGGACATGGAAGTGGGAGCCCCCAGTGGTGGGGGGAGATGGGCCCCAGGCTCTGCCTGCCATCCCCAGACGCTGGGACCCCGCCCCCATTGGCCAAAGGCCTCAAGGCAGCAAGAAGTTGGGCGTCCGTGGGGTAGGTGGGATGAGTCAGATGTGGTCCCTGCTCTCCAGGAGCTCCTGGCCCCGTGGGGGAGGTGGCTGAGTTGGCCTCGTGGGGGAGGTGGTGGGGACCCAGCCAGCTCCGTCGAGAGGCTGGGCAGGTAGGCCAGCAGCTTGGGGGAGGGAGTCATTGGAGGGGAGCTGGCATTCTGGCTGAATATCTGGTCTCACAGGGATACCCCCGTTGCAGAGGTAGAGCTTGGGATTTTCAAAAGGCATCTCGCTCTGCCCCACCCCTCCCCCCACTTACACCCTGCGCCCCCTCCCCCACTCCAGGATTCTGCTGCACCGTAGGGTTTAGGAGGCACTGCCGGGGGTGGGAAGCCATGGAGGGACATGACAGAACCATGCTTCAAGGGGGTCTGCTGGCGCCTGCTCAGGGCTCCAGGGCCAGCCTCGGGAAGGCTGGAGAGAGCCCTGGGAGGGCGGGCTGCTTTGTAAATCCGCACCGCTCTCCCGTGGAAGCGATGATTATCGTGGTTATTTTTAACATATTCATGACAAAGGAGGCTGAGGGGGCCGGACTGCGTGGAGTTTGGGGGGCAGGGTCTGCAGAGCATGGTGGAGCAGGTGTCTGCAGTCCTGTTCAGATGGCAGAGAGCCTCTGTGCCCACCCTGCCTGCGGGGAACAAGGGTCGCCTCTGGGCAGTCGGGCAGAGGAACCCTCAGGGGTATCTGGCCCGTGTCTGCAGAATGACTGTCTCGTGTCTGGCTGCTCAGAGCTAGGCCCTCTGTGCAAGAGGAGCGAGGGAGACTGAGACCCTCCCGTGGTACCCACAAGAGGGATGAGCCCAGGTTACTCACAGCTGCGGTGGAAGACAGCGTAGGGTCTCAGCCACAGAAGAAGGAGCCAGCATACCGAAACCCCTGTGTGCTCAGCCTAGGAAGGCTTCCTGGAGGAGGCAGCATTTGACGTGTAGAAGATTTTGGCAGATGGAGGTAGAGGAGGGCATTCCAATGGGAGGGAACACCAATCTCAGGGAGGAAAGCATATGGGTAACAAGAAGGGGCGGGGGAGTCCCTTTGCATGGAGAGCTGATCGTATTCCAGGCAGTCCATATCTCTCATTTCATTTAATTCTGAACCTGTGGTAGGACGTGTCATCTTTATTTTCAGTTGAAGGTTTTTTAAGCTCAGAGATGTGAGGCGACTTGCCCGAGGGCACACAGCAAGACCGGCAGAATTGAGAATCAAATCTGCTTCTGTCTCTGGCTCTCTAATCCATGTGCCCATGACCTTGCCGTGTGCTTGGCTGCCTGGTGGGGAGAGGAAAACAGGACTGGACAGGTCAGTGGGGGCCGGCACCTGCCAGGCTCGGAGGTTTACACTGGTAGCCGTGGGGAGCCCCTGGAGGTTCCCCAGCAGGGGAGGGTGTGCGGTTTGAGCTGCGCTCCCAGAGGATCACTTCGGAGGCTGCAGAAGAGAATCAGGCTCACCGGAGGGGGGGGGAGTGGATGTGCAAAGGGGCGATTAGAAGGTGGTGCGAAGACAAGGTAACAGTAGCAAGCGTGAGGGGCTTTGGCGGGGCGGGGGAGTGACTCGGGGTCCTATGGGGATTAAGAAAGGCGTCTCTGAGGAGGCTCCACCTGCATTTCGTCAGAGCCAGCGCAGCTCAGGTAGAAAGAGCACGGGCTCCAGAGGAGTCAGGCGGGCCTGGGTTCGAATGCCATTCAGCCTCTTTCCCAAGTGCGACCCTGGAGCCTCGTTCCTCCCCGGAAACACGGGAGAGCCCACCCTCACTCATCAGGATTAAATGAAGTGCACGGTGACTGGCAAGTAGGGGGCTGTGTCGTAACTGTTACCTCCTTCCAAACAAAAGGGAGCAGTTCAGGGGCCTCGGGGGTTGAGCAGGAAAGCGGGTCCGTCCACATCCACGCCCCGGGCAGGCTCCCAGCTGGGAAAGCCTGTAGACTGCAGAATTTGTGAGGACCCCCCCGTCCTACAAGCTGCCCCTTCCTGGACCCCTTCTTGTCCAGTTGGCTTGGCTGCCCCTTAGACCGCCCCAGCTGAGGGCCCAGAGCCGCTGGGGCCTGGGCTTGGCACAGGCTGAGCCGAAACTTTGGGTCAGTAGGTGACCCCTCCGGTGTCCCTCCCTGTCAGGTAGGGCCAGCTTTCACACGTGGGGGAAATTAAACGGCTGGCTTCCCTTCTGAGGGAAGTGGGGTGGGGGTGCAAGGGAGGGCGGTCCGTGTAGGCCCCCCTGGGTGGGGGTGTTCCCTCCCCTCTCCGGCCCAGCCCAAGGGGGGCCAGGAGAGGGACTCACGAGCTGGGCCTGGGACACGTTCTGATTCTCAAATTGGGTGGATGCTGGAAACCGCCTCCATCACCTCCGGTTATGTCGGGGGGCTGGCCAGCAAAGTGTTGGTGCACGGCTGGTAGAGGACGTGGAGACCACGGGGAGCGGCGAGCGGGTCCGACTGCTCCCCCACAGGTCCGTGTTTCCTGGCCTTGCCGGAGGCCGGGCCGGGGGAGGCCACAGGCACGATGACGGTCAAGACGCCAAAGCAGGAGCCGGATGACGGGATCCTCAGCTGGATTTGTGATAGGTCGAGCAGCATCTGCAGAATGTTTATTAAGAAATGGGTGTCAGGCCTGGGGCTGCTCTAGGTGGAGGGCTGCTGGGCAGAGCTGCTACTCAGGATGACAAGCGCTAATTCCCAGTGACCCCCGTGGGGCGGCGGGGGAAGCTGGGAGCAGTGTGTGCATGGCTGTTTGTTGGCGTTCCTCTGGGCCGGGGTTCACTGTGGTCGGGGAGATGGCGTGCACAGCCCGCCTTCAAGGGGCCAGCGGGCGCGGGGAGGTTCAGACGGTCGCAAGATGGCATCCCCTGTGACGACAGGGCACACAGAGGAGGGGACAGCCAATCCTGCCTGGGGAGTCGGGGGTGAGGAAGACTTCACAAATGAGAAGCCTTGGGAGGTGGATTCTGGAAATCAGGCAGGGGGGTTACTAGGTGAAGGAGATGGCGAGTGAGCAGCAGGAGATTTGAGAAGAAGGGGGCGATCCCGTTTTAGACGTGCTGAATTTGAGGGCCCTCGTCAGTCCGGAAGGCAGGAAGCCACGCAGGAGTGAAGCCCAGAGTGGGGTGCTGGGGGTTCAGAAGGGCTAATTAAACCCTGGGGAGGGGAGCGCAGAGCCTGGAAGTCAGACGAGTCAGGAGACGGGGACAGAGGAGCCGAACAGGTAGGAGGAAACCCGGAGAGCCAGGGAGGGGAGTGTTCCAAGGCAGGAACAGGCAGCAGGGCCCCGTGCTACCGAGGGGTCAAGTGGGACGGAGCTGCGGCGCGTCCACAGGCCTTAGCGATAAGGAGGGCGTTGATGACTTTGTCAAGAACGGTTTCGGCAGAAAGATGTGGTCAGAAGCCAGACTGCAGTGGATTACCAGGCGAGGTGACATTTGAGCCAGGATGTGAGTGGCAGGTGAGAAACTAGAGTGCCAGCTGTGGACCACTTATTGCTGGGGGGGTGGAGGGGGAGGCCGAGGGCAGTGACTGGAGGAGGAAGGAGAGTCAAAGGAGGGCTCCCCCCAGAATGGAGGTCCATTCTTGGGCTGCCGGGACAAGACCACGCTGACCAAATGCGGAGGCAGGGGGTAGTGGATGGAGCCCTCCCGGAGGGGCAGATGCAGTACCGGGCCAGGGCGGGCCAGGGCGGGCCAGGGCGGGCGCGTGGGGGAGCGGGGGAGCGCTGGCCTTGCTGAGAAGGGCTGCAGGGAATTTGGGAGTTGGAGGGGTGGGGCGAGAAGTGGAGGGGGGGCTCCCATGTCAGAGCATCTGCTTTTTCTATAAAGGAACTCATTGCAGAGGGGGGGGCAGAGATGAGCTCAAGGAGAGAGGTCAGGGTCTGGCACAGCCAGCCACGGTGGGGAGTGGGGAAGGCGGGGAGCCGGGGCGTGCTGCCGAGCAGCCCCAGGCGCCCAGCGGATATGCAGCCCTGAATCTGTGGTGGTGCCAGTTGGCACAGCTGTGGATTTCTTCAGCAGCCTGGGGGTGGGCGTGGAGAAGGCGGCTTGTCACAAGGCTCCAGGGCTGGGGACTGGCTGAGCGGGTGTGGTGGAAGGGCTGGGTGAGGGGATCCGGGAGTTGGCAGGCATGCCACCAACACCTTCTCTGCGGTCCTGATAGGAGCAGGGACCGAAGTGAGGCCGGAAGCGATGCCAGATGCTATTTGAAGGGAGGCCCAGGGGCCTGAAGGGTGGCAGGGGAGGGTGCGGAAGAGGTGCAGGCTGTGAGGGGAGGGGAGATGGTAAAAATAAACCCACAGTCCCTGCCTCCTGAGCATTCACCACAGGCCAAGCAGGGTGCTGAGGGCCTTGTGGCCTCCTGTCAGGGAGTCCTAGAGTCAGCCCTCAGGGTAGGGGGTATTCCGAGTATTGTTCTACAGAGGTGAAAACAGGGGCAGAGAGGCAAAGACACTTGCCCAAGGTCACACAGCCAGTCAGTGTCCGTGCCCCAGTTGGGATCCAGGATTGTTGGACTCCAACGGTCTCCTGGGGAGCCAGGTTTCCAAGACGGTGGAGAAGTTTCGGGAAGAACGTAGATTGAGTTCCGGGACAGGTGGCTGCAGTGGAGGGAAGGGGCCCGGAGTCGACGAGACCACAAGCTGGGCTGAGTGGCACTTCAGGGCCCCCTGCATGGCGGGTTTGCTCCAGGTGGCCCCCCTGCATGCCTGGTCAGAAAGAACTTTCTCTCCGACGGACGGACGCAGAGCCTGGACTGGGCAGCAGGGGGCAGGAAGAGCACAGTCCTCTCCGGTTCCTTCAAACCCAGAGTGCCTGCTAGGTGCTGACCTGGCCTTGGGAAATGAGAGGGCCTGGGGCGGGGGAGAGCAGTCCCTTCTAGTCCGGGGACAGCATGTGGGCTGAGCCCTGTCCCAGAGGCCGTTCCCAGCTGCCCAGCAGCCTCTCTGTGGGCTGGGTCTTTCCCTTCCGCATTGGTGTCAGCCCCCATCTGTGCTACCCCGCCTGCGGGAGAGGGCCTGGCTGAGCTCATGTCTGAGCGGCTTTGGAGAATGGGCGCTCCCAACCCCTCCTCCGGCACTGGTGGTGCTTCCAAGGCCTAGACCAGACACATAAATCAGGGTGATGAGCCGAGAGCCCGGTGAGGCTGGGGCCGCGGCAGCAGCAGGGGCCTCTGGGCGCATCTGTTGCTCTCCCCGCTGCAGGGGCGGTGGAGACGAGGCTCTGCAGGTTGTAGGCACCTGGGTCTCAGAGGAATGTCATTCTGACCTCCAGGTCCCAGTCCAGTGCTGCATAGGGAGCAGAATCCGGGCCTGAGACTCAGCCCCTGGCTTGGTATGAGTCGTGTCCCAGAGGCAGGCCTGGGGGGTGGTCTGTTTATCAGCCTTAGGAGTCGACCCTGTGAGGGCAAAGAGCCTGGGGCTTCAGGCTCACCAAGCTGTGTGGCCCTGGGCAAGTCACCTTCCCTCTCTGGTTCTCAGTGCCCTCATGGTTAAACAGAGACGATGGTCCCTGCGTCCCAGAGGAGGAGTAAAGGAGATAGATATGGAGGGCACGTGGGCGCGGAAGCCTCTAGAAGCTCGTTGATGTGAGCGGCCACGCCTCTCCAGTCTCCCCCAGGCCGGCTGAGGCGGGAGGAGGCAAAGGAAAAGACGGTTGTGAGGCCTTGTGAGGCCGTGGACGAGTCCCGTGTGACCTTCTGAGCCTCAGTTTCCTTATCTGTGGAATGGTGGTGGTGGGGCAGGGACAAGGACTTGATCCTCCCTCAGCGTTGCCTGCAGTTGGTTCCAGGCCCTCAGGCTGAGGGCGAGCAAGGCTGCCCTCTCCGCGCCACTCTGGCAGGACAGAGCTGGCCTTTGCTGAGTCCCTGCCACCACCTCCGTGTTCCAGGTGAGGAGCCGGAAGAGGAACCGAAGGTGAAAACCCAGTGGCCAAGGTCTGCAGATGAGCCTGGGCTATACATGGCGCAGACAGGTAACTCGGGCCCGCCTCCCTTCCTCTGCGGCGGGGGCCCGACTGTGTGGCGTCTGTTGGCATGTGTGCTTGGCGTGTGCCCGTCTGTGTCTGTGTCCTAGAGCTCAGTCGCATCTCTGCCACGTGAGGCCCGTGGGCAGGGCTGGGTGGCCTCCTTAAGGGCCTGCCACTTGGGGTCAGCGTAGGAGGATCCCTATGAGGCTGAGTGCTTGGGAGGTGCCCCCTGCCGCCGACGCTGTCCCTCTCTTGTAGGCGACCCGGCGGCTGAGGAGTGGTCCCCGTGGAGCGTGTGTTCCCTGACGTGTGGGCAGGGTCAGCAGGTGCGGACCCGCTCCTGCGTGTCCTCCCCCTATGGGACCCTGTGCAGCGGGCCCCTGCGGGAGACCCGGCCCTGCAACAATTCAGCCACCTGCCCAGGTACGCCCATCCTCCCGCCTGGTCTGCCTGCAGGGTTAGGTCCTGCCTGGGACTCGGGCAGGCTTAGCTTCCAAAGATGGTGGGTCGCCTCCTTTTTTCATTCAGCAAACTTGACTGTCCCCCGCTCCGTGCCCAGCCCCACACAGGGCACTGGAGACACAGATCAGTCAGACTCGGTTCTGGGCCCACCACTCCCCATTTGCCTACGTCCTGGTAATCAAGGCTCATCTTTTTACCCTCGTCGCCCTCCGTGTCCCCTTTGCTCTGGCCGTACCGGCGCCCCTTGCACTTTCCCACCTCCCCGCATTGCTTATTCTCATCCTATCCACGCCCCCTCCACCTTCGCTGTCACAGTTCAGTCTGACCTTCAAGGTCTAAGATCAGTGCCAATGCCGCTTTTTTTTTTTTAAATGAAACCTTGCCTGACCATCCCCTCCCTCCTCTGACTCCCCATCCCTGTCCCCAAGGAGCCTCCTCAGTCCAGCATGGAGCGTTGAGAATGTGCATGTGCCTGCGTGGGACAGGTGGTCCGCCATGGTGGGGGGGCAGCTCCAGCCAGTCCTGCTCCTCGTGCCCTGAGGGAGCGAAGTGGTGCCTAGGCCATGACTAGCTCCTGGCTGTGGATTTAGAGCAGGGCTACATGGGAAGGGGTCTTGGTACCTGCGGGAGTGGGGGGCGGTGGGGGGCGGTGGGGGGAGGGTGGTGTGTGTGGCAAGAGCTTGCAGAGGGCTGGGGCAAAGCTGTGTTCCGGAGTGTGAGCTCTCTGTGTCAGTGTCCATGTAGAGGTTCGTGTCTCTTTGTGTGTCCATGCGCTTGGGGTCGGGAGGGGCACTTCTGCCCCAGGCCTGCCATGTCGGATTCTTGCTTTGGGGCTGGGGCTGGGGCTGGGACTGGGAGGCCTGGAGGGGGCGGGAGGATGGGCTGGGGCGAAACTTGAGCCCTTTCCTGGGCTTTCCCGTGCTCCCAGGAGAGGAGGAGCCCTGGCTCCCCTCCTGGGTGGGTCCTAGTCTCCCTATCCCCGTGTCCACAGGAGGCATCCTGTGTGAGTTGGGACTACACGCGTGTGTCTCCCAAAGGGCGGAGTCCTGGGGCCCAGTGCAGAGCCAATGAGGAGCGGTAGCAGAGCTGCCGGAGCTCCTGATTGGTGGGCGGATGGGCAGTGGGCGGGGCCACGGTGCCGCCCAGCCACCGGCCACGTGCTTCCTTGCAGTGCACGGCGTGTGGGAGGAGTGGGGGTCCTGGAGCCTGTGCTCCCGCAGCTGCGGGCGGGGGTCCCGGAGCCGGATGCGGACCTGCGTGCCCCCCCAGCACGGCGGCAAAGCCTGCGAGGGTCCCGAGCTGCAGACTAAGCTCTGCAGTATGGCCGCCTGCCCGGGTCAGTAGCGCCCGTGGGCTTCCAGGCGGGCGCTGCCCAGCCGGGTGGGGGTTGGGAGACCCGGGGGAGGTAGTCAGGTCCAGTGCCTTGCCCCTGGGGGCCCATGAACTTTAACCAAGTGGGGGGGGGGACTGGCGAAGTGTATCTGCCAGTGTGGGAGGTGATGCGGCCCCACCCAGACTTGGAGTTGGCACACTGCAAGTCCATCAAAAGAAGACTGCTCCTTCCCCTAAGCCCTGGGGTACCCTTGCTGTTCATTGCCCTTTGGTGCTCATGGCCAGCCAGGCTGTGAGGGGACATAGATCTGGGCTTAAGGGTGGACAAAGACCCAAAGGTGCCCCTGGGGCCCATTTCCCTAACCCAAAGAGGGGACGTGCCACCTTGGGGCTGAGTATGGAGAGGTACCCTGTGTTTCTGGAGCTGGCGACAGGCAGGCAGGACCAGGCCCAGGCACCACCTGCTCACTGCAGCCCCCCTTCATCCACCCCTCTCCAGTGGGTCTGGCCTGATTCAAGTCCAAATGCCTAGCAGGCTCTGCCATCTCCCCATGGTGCTCTGCCCCCACGAGACCTCACACCCCTTGCTCAACGGCCACCCCCTGCTTTTGTCTCCCATGCAGTGGAAGGCCAGTGGCTAGAATGGGGTCCCTGGGGCCCGTGCTCCACCTCCTGTGCCAATGGGACCCAGCAGCGCAGCCGGAAGTGCAGTGTGGCGGGTCCAGCCTGGGCCACGTGTACAGGGGCCCTCACGGACACCCGCGAATGTAGCAACCTTGAGTGCCCGGGTGAGTGCGTGGCACACGGGTGGCAGGTGGCAGCCCTGTCCCTGGGGGCGCCTGGGACCACTCACGCCCCCCCCCCATTCTCCCGCAGCCACAGATGGCAAGTGGGGGCCGTGGAATGCATGGAGCCTCTGCTCCAAGACGTGTGACACAGGCTGGCAGCGCCGCTTCCGCATGTGCCAGGCCACGGGTGCGCAGGGCTACCCCTGCGAGGGCACCGGGGAGGAGGTGAAGCCTTGCAGCGAGAAGAGGTGTCCAGGTATTGGCCGCAGGACCCTGGGGGCTGAGGGACAAGCCCGCGGGCCTGGCTGAGCCCCTCCCTTGTCCCCCACAGCCTTCCACGAGATGTGCAGGGATGAGTATGTGATGCTGATGACGTGGAAGAAGGCGGCTGCCGGCGAGATCATCTACAACAAGTGTCCCCCCAACGCCTCAGGTGAGTGGCGAGGCGGCTCTTCCCTCGGGCCCCGCCCCCGCCGTTCTTGCCGTCTCCCTTCTGGGCCCCCACGAGCCTCCATCCTGAGGTGTGCAGTGAAGTGGATGAGAGCCGGGCCCCACACCCAACCCCGTGTCCTGTCTGCCTGCAGGGTCTGCCAGCCGCCGCTGTCTCCTCAGTGCCCAGGGCGTGGCGTACTGGGGCCTGCCCAGCTTTGCCCGCTGCATCTCCCACGAGTACCGCTACCTGTACCTGTCAGTGAGTGTGCCCTGCCGGGCTGGGGCGACCCAGAATCTGTCCCGGACTCTGGGAGGGAGTCGGGGGAGGGAGTGGGGGGAGCTCGTTTCTTGCTCTTGCCCTTGTGCCTTGGCATACGTCTGCTGTGCCTACTTCCGCCTGGCCGTGCCTCTCTTCATCTGGCAAGCCCTACTCATGCCTCAAGACCCGACTCCCAAGTGTCTCTCCTTATTCCTGGTGCCCGTTTCTGTGCTCCTGTGGTCCCCAGAGCTTCTCGGTCATTAGGTGTTGTGAATGCTCATCGAAATGTCTGTGTCCCCTTGGACTATGAGCTCGTTGAAGGCAGGGATGAAGTCAAATTTGGTTCCGTGTCCCCAGTGCCCCCCCCCCCAGGGCCTGTCATGGGGTAAGAATGTTGGCAGCGAATGTGGCCTGTGTTCGTCTGACTGTAATTGGTCCTTGCGTGTTTGCACTTGGAGCTTGTATTTGGAAGGGAGAGTGAGAGAGTGTGTTACGCTCCAGAGTGGGCATGACCCTCTGGGATGGGGAGGTGCCTTGTCCCTGTGCCGTGCTTGTCATCTTTTAGATGCACAACCGAGCACCTTCCTCCTCTAGCTGTTTCTATTTCAGTCTTTTTAAAGTATCTTTAGGTCTTTTTCTTGGACTCTGTCTCCTATGAGCCCCTTTGAGCATCTCTCTCTGACCTTTCCACCCTCTCTCTCCCTCTGGATGCAAGCAGTGGGTGGACTGGAGTGGGATGGGCCAGCGGCCGGTCCCAGCTCCTGACACTGCGGTGACAGCAGCCCGCCTGTCCCCTGCAGCTTCGGGAGCACCTGGCCAAGGGGCAGCGCATGCTGGCGGGTGAGGGCATGTCACAGGTGGTGCGCAGCCTGCAGGAGCTGCTGGCCCGGCGCACTTACTACAGCGGAGACCTGCTCTTCTCCGTGGACATTCTAAGGAACGTCACCGACACCTTCAAGAGGGCCACCTACGTACCCTCGGCTGACGATGTGCAGGTACTGCCCTGCCCCGCCAGAAGGAAGGCGGGTACCCTAAACTGAAGCAGGAGGTTGGGCCCCTGTGGCAGAGTCTGCTGGGGGTGGCACCTGCGGCTCCGTCCCTGGGGCCGGAGCCTCCTGACACCCACTGCTCTTGCCCCAGCGCTTCTTCCAGGTGGTGAGCTTCATGGTGGACGCGGAGAACAAGGACAAGTGGGATGACGCTCAGCAGGTGAGAGGCCGGGCTTCCAGGCTCCCCCCCACCCCGCCGCCGTGACCCACCCCTGCCTCGGACCCTTATTCACTCTCTGTCTCCAGGTATCCCCTGGCTCTGTGCACCTGCTTCGTGTCGTGGAGGACTTCATTCACCTGGTGGGCGATGCCCTCAAGGCCTTCCAGAGCTCTCTGATTGTCACAGACAACCTGGGTACCAGGAGGCAGGCTGGGGGTGGGGGTCGGAGACAGCAGACCCAGGCTGCTGTGGGGGAGGGGTGGTTTCTGCGGGTTCCTCCTATTTTTCTCTCTCTCTGGGCCCTGCGTTTCCTTGTTTAACCCCTTCTTTGCATCTCTCTCCATGTTTCTTCCCCTCCTCCGCCTCTGTGTTGTCTCTGTGTACGTGTGCCCCACCTGTGTGTTTGTACCAACCTCGGCATCTGCGTCCCGGTGTCTGCCTCTCCCATATCCGTTTCTTGCCCTGTGACTCTCCCCTCTGCCTCTGTCCCTCCGTCGCGGGCACGGGCCGCAGTGATCAGCATTCAGCGGGAACCGGTCTCCGCCGTGTCCAGCGACATCACGTTCCCCATGCGCGGCCGGAGGGGCATGAAGGACTGGGTGCGGCATTCCGAGGACCGCCTCTTCCTACCCAAGGAGGTGCTCAGCCTCTCCTCCCCCGGGAAGCCGGGGGCGTCCGGCACCACCTCGGGCAGCCCTGGCAAGGGGAGGGGCCCGGGAACCGTGCCCCCTGGCCCAGGCCACTCCCACCAGCGCCTCCTGCCGGCAGACCCCGAGGAGTCCTCCTCCTACTTTGTGATCGGTGCTGTGCTCTACCGCACGCTGGGCCTCATCCTGCCGCCCCCCAGGTGAGCCCCCAGCAGGGCCGGGTGGGGCTGCCCGGGTGAGACCAGGAGGACCGAGGCTGTGCTGGCCACAGACGGCTCCCTCTGCAGCCTCCTGCGGCCTTGGCCACCCTTGCCTGGCCCTGGACACAGGTGCTCCTCCAAGATGTCCGTGCGGCTCCAGAGGCTGAGCTGTGGGCTTCACCTGAAGTCCTGGGCCCCATGGCACTCTTGGTCTTCTCCTGACTTTGGCTCCCTGGTAGCCCCCTACCTCTGATCCAGAGCAGCTCTGAGGTCCCAGACTGGGTCTGGGCAGCGGTGGTAGGAGTTGACCTCGGTACCTGTCCCCAGGCCCCCGCTGGCCGTCACATCCAGGGTGATGACAGTGACCGTGCGGCCCCCCACCCAGCCACCAGCTGAGCCCCTCATCACAGTGGAGCTCTCCTACATCATCAACGTGAGTGGGGGCCCAGACGGGAGCCCCGGGGCTACGCCATCGTGGTCTGTCCCGATAAGCGGGGCCCGCGTGGGGCCTGCCGTGGCAGGATGGGTGATAGTCCGGGTGGTGAGCTCCCCACCCCACCCCACACTCATGACTTCTGTCCCCCAGGGCACCACGGACCCCCACTGCGCCAGCTGGGACTACTCCAGAGCGTGAGTGGGGCAGGGGCGCTGTGTGGGTGGTGGGGGTACAGCCATAGCACTTCTCTGTCAGTGCAGAGACAGTCTTAACCTGGAAGGCCGAGAGGTTCCTCGGTGCCATCCGCAGGCTGAGGAGTCCAGGGCACATCCTGGGAGTGGGGCCACGGAGTTGGGCTGGGTATCACTCCACCTCTTCCCTCACCCAAGAGATGCCAGCTCAGGGGACTGGGACACTGAGAGCTGCCAGACCCTGGAGACCCAGGCAGCCCACACCCGCTGCCAGTGCCAGCGCCTGTCCACGTTTGCCGTGCTGGCCCAACCGCCCAAGGACCTGGTGAGCGGGAGGGAAGCGCCTGGGGCGGGGCGGCGCGCTCCAGGTTGCCCGTGGCCATCTGTGACGGTGTTGGCAGAGACCTGGGTGATCCCGCATGTGCGTCTGAGCAGGTGCACTTGTGGGATCGCACACGGAAGTCTGTGCCGCTGGGATGGTGCTCGCCGGGATGACGTGCCTGGGGGTGTGTGGCGGTGGCAGTCGCGTGTGTATACACTCACGTGCGTGTGTGGTTGTGTGTAGAGAAGCGTGGGTGACTGAGTATAAATACACTCCCACGTGTGTGACTGGGTCTGCCCTGTGCACACGTGGATACAACGGTGAGTTCCCGCCTGCGCGTGAGTGTGAGGACGGTGCAGGTGCCATCTGGGCTACACAGGGAGTGGCGGGGGGAGGGTACCCTGCAGCTGCCTCTCCCGGTGACCCGGCGCACCACCGGCTCATCTTCCCTAGACCCTGGAGCTGGCGGGCTCCCCGTCGGTCCCCCTCGTGATTGGCTGTGCTGTGTCCTGCATGGCGCTGCTCACCCTCCTCGCCATCTACGCCGCCTTCTGGAGGTAGGTGGGACACTGGGCAGGCTGAGGCGGGAGGTGGCCGGCCACACAGGTTGGGCGGAGCCGGCTAGCTCCTCTGTCCCTGCCCCCCGTGCCCTCTCAGGTTCATAAAATCCGAGCGCTCCATCATCTTGTTGAACTTCTGCCTGTCCATCCTGGCGTCCAATGTCCTGATCCTCGTGGGCCAGTCGCGGGTGCTGAGCAAGGCAGGTGCAGGTGGTGGGCTCCAGGGCGAGAGTGGAGGGAGCGAGCGTTCCCAGGTGACGGCTCGCACGTTTGCTCGTCCGTGCCCGAGTGACGGGTGTTTGTACGCCTCAGAGCCGTGTGTTGGGGGTGTGCGAGTGGACGTGACAGCATTGGAGCGGGGCGTGTGTGTGCGTACTCCAGTGGTGAATGTGTATGTATCTGCGAACACGTACGTAAGCTGGGCTTGTGTGCACACGTGTCAGGCTGGGTGGCGTCTGTGGAGCCTGGGCCTCCCCGTGTCTGTGAGAGCCCAGGCGAGGCCTCTTGTGCCACCTGCCTGTGAACTGCCCGTGCTGGCTGCCCCTTGTGCCCCCTTGGCCTTTTCTGCGGTGTGCCAGGCGTGGGGCCCACCTGGGCGTGACGTGGCAGGCGCTCCTGTCTGTCTGCCCTCCGCCACCCCCCCCCACCTCCCGCCAGCCCCGTCTGCACGTGGGCGGCCTGCCTGCCCGCCTCCCGGATGTCGAGTACCGTGTGCGTGTCACTGGGCCTGTGTCGTGCCGTGCGTGGGTGCGGAAAGGCGGGGGTGCCTGACAGGGCTCTGTGGGGGGCGGAGCTCGGGTGGGCGGCCATGGCAGCACCCAGCGGCGGCTGTGGGAAGCCTGGCGCCCCCCGCCCTGGTGGCTGCCCGGGGCCACCCCCTCCCTCTCCTCTGCCCGCAGGGCGTGTGCACCATGACCGCCGCCTTCCTGCACTTCTTCTTCCTCTCCTCCTTCTGCTGGGTGCTCACCGAGGCCTGGCAGTCCTACCTGGCTGTCATCGGGCGGATGCGGACCCGCCTCGTTCGCAAGCGCTTCCTCTGCCTGGGCTGGGGTGAGCCGGGCCCGTGCCGGACTCTGTCACTGGGCCTTGGGGGCAGGGGAAGCGGGGACGGGGTCAGCTTTGGCCCTGGCCCCACCGTCTGGGCCAGGGGCCAGCCGCGCTGGGTCGGGGAGGACAGGGGACATCGAGGACTGACAGCCGTCTCACTGTGGCGCCCCTGCTCCTCCAGGTCTGCCAGCCCTGGTGGTGGCTGTGTCTGTCGGCTTTACCCGCACCAAAGGATACGGTACATCCAGCTAGTACGTGGGCCTCCCGTGGTGGGCAGCGGGGTTAGTGGGCCTGTTAGGGCATCGGACTGGCCGTTGGGCCTTCTCGGGCCCATGCCTGTAGTGCTTTGGGCCAGTTCTTCCCCGTGTCCGAGCCTCTGTTTCCCCGACTGTTAGAGCATGTGCTGGGGTTGGGCGTAGTCTCTAAAAACTGTTTAGCTCGGGGATCAGCCTTGTTTGATCCCCGTGGCGGGCCGGGGCTGGGTCTTCGTTAGAGGGGAAAGCGAAGTTCAGCAGGGGCCCCGGGGCTCACCGTAACCCAACCGGAGGCTCTGCCCCATCGGCAGTCCAGGGGACACTGAGTGGAGGTGTTCAAGGGGCAGGCCTCCTGGGTGTCTGATGTCCCCTCTTTTCCCTCCACCCCAGCTGCTGGCTCTCCCTGGAGGGCGGCCTGCTCTATGCCTTTGTGGGCCCCGCAGCCGTTATTGTCCTGGTATGTGCCCCTTTAGCATCCTGGGAGGGATGTGGCCACAGGGGCTCTACCATCGCCCTGTACCCTAGCTCCCAGCCGGGGGGTTTCCCCGCCGGGAGCGCACTGCTGATCCTGTCTCTCCCCCCCCCCACACCTGCCGGGCCCCCAGGTGAACATGCTCATTGGGATCATCGTCTTCAACAAGCTCATGGCACGCGACGGCATCTCGGACAAGTCCAAGAAGCAGAGGGCCGGGTAAGGGGGCTGCGACTCGGCCTTGTAGGAAATGGTCCGGGGAGGGAGGGCCGGGCCTCGCGGCGGAGACTCAGGGCTCGACGATGCCAGCCGGGGCTCCCTGACCTTGGTGCATCAAGGGTGCAGGCAAGGTGGGCACCCGGAGTGCTCTGCTGCAGCCCCTCGCCCACCCTAACCCACCTCTTTCTCTCTCGTCTGCCCTCCCCCTCCCACCCCACTTGGGGCTCATTCTGCCCCGTCTCCTCCCGCTTCCCACGTGTCTCCCCCCCCCTTCTCCCGTGTCTGTGCCGCCCCCGAGGTCGGAGCGGTGCCCCTGGGCCAGCCTGCTCCTCCCCTGCTCAGCGTGTGGAGCGGTCCCCAGCCCCCTGCTCAGCTCAGCCTCGGCCAGGAACGCCATGTTAGTTGTGCCCCCCGGGGGGCGGGGTGGGGGCGGGTGGGGGCAAAAGAAGGGGGGGCAGTGCCCATGGTTGGGGGGAGGAGGGAATCAGCCCAGCGCCCTGGAAAGCTTGCCCTGCCCTGCCGGCTTTCACACGCTCTCAAGGGCTTGGCATTGACGTGGCAAAGGGCGACGGGGAGTGAATGTCTGTGCCTCTCGGAAAAACGCCGGTCCCTGTGCCCACCCCTGCTCCCACCCCTGCCCCCGCTCCCAGCTTACGTTTTATCCAGGCACAGCTGCGGAGCCCTCCTCACGTTCCCAACCTTCAGAGGCTCTTAGAATGTGAGGCCCTTAGAATTCGTGAGCCCGTAGAACCTTGGAAGGGTAGAATCTTAGAATGAGACCATCAGAAGCTAAGAACGTTAGAATGAGTGAGTCGTAGTCTTATCTATTGTCGTAGATTCGGAGATTTAGAATTTCAGAGGCATTGAAGCTCACAACCAATTGGGGGATGGAGAATCTTAGAGAATTATTTCGAGGCGATCCTCCCTGGAAGCTGAGAATCTTAAAATCGCAGCCATGCAAGAGCAGAATCAATGAATGAATCCATAGGAGCCTCGGGCCCAGGCTCCCACCCGGGGCCAGAAATCCAGCCGAGCCTCCCTGACCAGTGGGGGGTCCAGCTCTGTCTGACACACCTCTAGGGTCAGGAAGCTCACTGCCTCTGGAGGCGGCTGGCACCATCTCTGGGAAGCTGTGCATCGTAGAAAGCTCCCTCGCTCACGCTGCCGTCTGCCGCTCTGACCCAGTCTCTCAGAACTAGCCATTAAAAGCTTGGGCTTTGGAGGCAGCCAAGCTGGGTTTGCATCCCGGCTCTGTCTCTCTCTCCCAGTTGGGCACGCTCCAGTTTCCTCATCTGTAAATTGGGATAATAATCCCCATGCCTGTTTATCGGAGTTGTTTTGATCACAGTGTGAACTAATGTATGTAAATTGTTCAGTGTAGGGCCTGGCAGAGGATTGGTGGCTAATCAATGGTAGCTCTTATGACTGTGATTAGGCCCTTTTGGAGTCTTGGCTCTGCCCCCCGGGGGCTGTGGAGACCACTGGGCCCGCCCCCTGCCAGGCTGAATAGCCCTGAACTTCTCTTCCTAGGACGGGCCTTGGCCCCCTGCCCATCTCTCTGCCTGGCGCAGAGCTGTTCCCACCCCTGCCTGACTCCAGCCCAGGTTGGAGAAGCAGAGTAGGCTGGGCGTGGCAGGCCTGCTCCACTGTGCCCACGTGGGCTGTAGCCAGGAAGGGCGGGCTGGCTCCTGTGTCTGGATGCCAGGGCCCGTCTGCCTTTTCCCTCGGCTCTCCCCGACCCTGGACAAGGAGGTGTGGGTTTGGTCATGACCCCAGCTCTGATCTTTCCGCCCAGGGCTCTCAGCAGCCCCTGGGAGCCTGGAACCTGCCTCCTTGGGGACCCGAGAGGGAAGAGCCTCTGCTTCGCTGGGCCGGACCCCATCCCCCCCCGAGATCTGTGCTCTGACGTCCTCCATGCGCTCGGACTGTTGAACCTTTCCGTGTGTCTGCTTGTTTCATGCTCTCTCTCCCTGGCCGCTGTCTCTCCTCGTCCAGCCTCCTCCTCTCCTGGAATCTCTGGAGGCTGCAGCCCAGGCCCGGGATTCCGTGCAGATTGGAGCTGAACCTCACAGCATCTGGATCTGCCTCCCTCTTCCTTTTCTCTCCCACTGGCTCTTTCCACCTTGCCCGTCTCTGTCCCCTGATGCTGCCTGACTGTGGCTCAGCTCCACTGCGTCCACCCCTCTCACCTCTTCTGGTCCCTGCTCTGGCCCCACCGTTCTCTGCTCTCTGTCTCTGTTCTCTGTCTCTCTGCCTCGGGCTCCTCAGCCTCTGTCTGCTTGGGGACATCGCTGAGGTCTTAGAGTTTGGGGCCCTGCCAGTTCTGGGCAGCTTAAGGACCCTAGGCCGAGTAGAGGACTCAGCCCCCCTCCCCCCACCCTGGAGCGTCACCCTGATGGACCCTCTGCTCCTGTCTGCTCCTGTCCTCAGGGCCTCACTCTGGAGCTCCTGCGTGGTGTTGCCCCTGCTGGCGCTCACCTGGATGTCAGCCGTCCTGGCCATGACAGACCGCCGCTCAGTCCTCTTCCAGGCCCTCTTCGCCGTCTTCAACTCCGCGCAGGGCTTTGTCATCACTGCGGTGCACTGCTTCCTGCGCCGAGAGGTGGGGCTGGGCTTCTCCCGCCCCCTCCCATCCACCTCACCTGTGCCGCCCCCAGCTGGGCAGCCTTCCGCGTTAGAAGCTGGTAGCCTGGGGCAGCCTTGTCCTTGGACTTCTGGCCTCCTAGGGCTCCTTCTCCCCTCTGACCTTCCCCTACACTGGATGTGCCTCTTTCCTGCCACACCCACCTGGGTGCCTGGGGTGGGAGGCACAGCCAGCCGTGGCCAGGGGCCCTGTGGTGGCCTCAGGCCCAGCAGGCACCCGCTGCCCCCAGGTCCAGGATGTGGTGAAGTGCCAGATGGGCGTGTGCCGGGCCGATGAGAGTGAAGACTCCCCCGACTCGTGTAAGAACGGACAGCTGCAGATCCTGGTGAGTGAGGTGGCCTCGGCAGGGTGTGGGCGGGTTCTGAGTGTGCTCCCCGCCCCGCCCCCATCCCCCTGCCCTGGGTTCATCTTCCCCACCCGTGGAGGGGAAGAGAGACAGGGAGGGGACTGAGATTGGGCTTGATTCAGCCCCGGCCACCGACTGCTTGGTGGCGTCGGGCAAGTCTTTTCCCCCTGTCGGTTTTCCCATCTATCTGGCAAGGCTGGAGAAGACCATGTGTCCGGTGCCTCTGGGCTCTGCTGGGCAGTGTGACAAGGGCGGCCCTTCTGGGTGGCTAGGAAGGGGCCTGAGCCCCCTCCCCCCGCCCTGATACATGGATCCTTTCTCTGTCCGTCTGCTCTGTCCCTCTCTGCCTATAGTCAGACTTTGAAAAGGACGTGGATCTGGCTTGTCAGACAGGTGAGTCTGCCGGCGCGGAGCCGAGACTGGCCCCCGGGGGCGAACAAGAAACCGGAAAGCCCCATCGAGGAAGGCCCTGCTAGCAGTCTGGTTGTGCGGTTTAGCCTTCGTGTCAGACAGCCCCAAGTTGGAGTCAAGGTTGTGAACCTTGGGCAGACCGCTTAGTTCTCCGAGCCTTAAATTAACGAAGGGGACGTCAAATGCCTAGCAGGGTGCGTGGCATCTAGTGGCCGTTACGTTATTAAATCATTTCCACGCAGCTTTCCAGAATATCCGGTTCTGGCTCCTGGGGAGGAGCTGCCAGGGAACGGGGAGGAGCAAGGCCGTTTTGACAGCCTTGTAGCTGTGGGGGTCAGAGGTCAGGACCTGCACCGGGAGCTGACCTAGGGGAGCGCCTGCCTTGCCCTGCCTCACTGTGGGCCTCTGGGCCAGTCCGAGCCCTCGTCTTCTTAACCTGCCTGGTGCGCGAGAGGGTACCTGCCGCGTAGCCATCTCTCCAAGACTCCGTTTCCTCCTCCGTCCAGGCCCAGGGGCTCGGTCTACCTCCCCAGCCTGGGCAAGGGCTTCAGGGCCTCCTCCTCCCCAGGACTTACCTCTCTCCCACTCCTGCCCCCAGTTCTGTTCAAGGAAGTCAACACCTGCAACCCGTCCACCATCACGGGCACGCTGTCCCGCCTGTCCCTGGATGAGGACGAGGAGCCCAAGTCCTGCCTCGTGGGTCCCGAGGGCGGCCTCAGCTTCTCGCCGCTGCCCGGAAATATCCTGGTGCCCATGGCAGCCTCGCCAGGCCTGGGGGAGCCACCACCCCCGCAGGAGGCCAACCCCGTGTACATGTGTGGGGAAGGCGGCCTGCGGCAGCTGGACCTCACATGGCTGCGGCCTGAGCCGGGCTCCGAGGGGGACTACATGGTGCTGCCCCGGCGGACTCTGAGCCTGCAGCCTGGCAGTGGGGGCGGAGGTGGTGAAGAACCCCCGAGGGCCCGGCCCGAGGGCACCCCAAGGCGGGCCGCTAAGACAGTAGCCCACCCTGCCGCCGAAGGCTACCCCAGCTTCCTGTCTGTGGACCACTCGGGCCTGGGGCTGGGCCCTGCCTATGGGTCTCTACAGAACCCCTACGGGGTGACCTTCCAGCCACCACCGCCGACGCCCAGCGCCCGCCAGGTGTCCGAGCCAGGGGAGCGCAGCCGGACCATGCCCCGCACTGTGCCAGGCTCTACCATGAAGCTGGGCTCTCTGGAGGTGAGGGGCCTGTAGGGCATGGGGCGGGGTCAGGAGGCCTGCCCCTGTGTGCTCGAGACCGTGTCTGAGTTGCAGGCAGCAGCCGGGAAGGGACGGCCAGTGGTGTACCCCTCCCCCCAGGCCCAGCGGCGGCGCCTTTGTATGGAGGGGCTGGAAGTGTGTACGCTGTGCGTTTCTCCCTCCGTCTGTGCTTACGGACACAAGGGCGTCCTAGCTTCTCTGAACTTCTCAAATGGGCTTAGATTTTGTGTGCTGAGGGCACACTTCTCTGTGCATTCCCACTGCTTTCAGTGTCTCGTTGGGGTGACTGGTTAGGATGAGTCTTCCTTTGAGGGACCCGTGGCTCAGGCCAAGTGCTGTGTTGTTTGGGAAGCCACACCAGGCCCTGGGAGCCTGGGTCTCTGAGTCTGGCAGGTCTGAGTTTGGATCTGGGCGCTCCTGATCGGCAGTGAGATCTTGAGCGACTCTCTCTCTGAGCCTCAGTTTCCTCATTTGTAACGCGAGGAGCCTCTTGGTAGAGTTGCTCCGAGGACCAGTCGAGTGGCGTAAAACGCTGGTGTCTGTGTGGAGCAGGGAGCGAGTGCTGGGTAACTGGGCGGCGCTGCTGCTAGCATCCCTGAAATCGCCTCAGACCCTGCCCGTCCGTCTGTGGTCATTGGCCCCCTCTCTCTTCCTGAGAAAACACGAACCCCTTTCTCTCCTGACCTGCGTGTTTTCTGTGGACGCTCCCCCTTCCCTCTGGCCACGTCAGGGAATTGCTGGGAACCAGCGAGCGACAGTGGTCCGCTACATCTGGGACTCTGGGAGGGATGGAGGAAAGGTGGGTAAGGACAGGGCCAGGAGTCACGGCTGAGACGCTGTTGGCTGCTCCTGTTTGGCCTCAGAAACCTCTCCCCAGCCTCCGCACAAAGGAAATTAAGTTAGCAGCTAGAGGTTTGCAAGTTTAGTTTCTCTCCCAAAACGTTTCTTGAACATTTGGTGCCCGCTCCTGCTGCAGATGGCAAAAACCGGAAGGCATAACAAAGACAAAACGACGCCGGCACTGGGGAGGAGTGCGTTCAGCATCGTGGCAGGTTTTGTTCTGTGGACACCTGCCCAGGGTTGGGCCACTGAGGAGGGGCCAGTTTGGGGCTCGTCGTGTGGGAGGTAGCAATAAATGTGGCAGGATCTTGAGGGGTCAAGGATGACGTCCGGAATTCTGGTGCAGGCGCCCGCAGTGGAGTGGAGGCGGAGGCGCGGGTTCGGGGCGGGGAATTCTGAGTTTTTTTAGTTGGGCACAGCTGTGTGTGTGGCGCCCGTGGGCATCGGGGGACAGGAAGAGATGTCCCACTGCTTCCAGAAAGAGAGATGTGGCCAGAGCAGGGAGGACACCCATGTGCCTGGTGAAGGGCAGGAGAAGGTCCAGGCAGAGCGCCGAGGGCCTAGTGTCGGGGAAGCCAGGGTGGACGGTGGGGAAGGGGCGGGCAGGGAGGTAGGAGGACCAGGAGAGAGCGGGCAGAGAGGCCCATGGTGATGACCACGGCTGCTGGGCCTGGGGCTTGGGAACTCTTCGACGGTGGGCTCAGCATCATCCCTGAGGGCCTTGCGGTGAGGCCCTTCCCCTCTCTGGACGTCAGTTTCCTCAGTGTAACCCGGGACAGTCGAGTTTGGTCTCTTGAGTGCTTCTGGTGCCAACATCCTAAGACTCTAAGGACTCCTCCTTGAATAGCAATGGACGCTGCATAGGTCACCGGGGCCTTGAATGTGCTCTTGGGCAAGGGAGGGCCTGGAGAGGGCCTGGAGGGGTGCAGAGGCCGGGGAAAGGGGCAAGGCAAGGTCAAAGCAAGGACTGAAAACCTGAGTCCTTGTGTTTGCAGGACAAGGGGGGGGCGGTTCCAAGGAGAGGGGAGCCTGTGGCCGGCAGAGAGAGTGGGGTGAGATGGGGCAGAGGTGTAGAGTGCGGACCATGAGGAAAGAGGTCTGCTCTGTGATCCCACGTGGGAACCCGTGTCTCTGTGACATTTGGCCTGTGCGTGGTCTCACGTCTGTGGCATGTCTGTGTGTGTGTGTGTGCTTCCCGTGAGTGTCTGCCTGCAGGTTCGGGCATGTGTGGGAGCAGCAGGGGCGTGGGCCTGGGGCCTGAGCTGCAGCCCCGTGGCGGGGTCATGCCTCAGCTCCTCATCCCCCAGGCCTCCGTCCTGTTCCCACAACCCCAAGGGCTGCCCTTAAGTATTCCTAGCTCCTGGGCCCGGGCTGGTAGGGAGGTTACAGGGGTGGAGGCAGATGTTGGGTACCAGGTCTCTTGTCTCGAAAGCCCCTGCATGTGGTAAAAAGCTTTCTTCTCCTTCACTATTTCCCTGGTGCTCCCTACCAGCGAAAGAAGTTACGATATTCAGATCTGGACTTTGAGGTAAGTGGTGTGTGTGTGTGTGTGTGTGTGTGTGTGTGTGTGTGTGTGTGTGTACGTGCATGCGTGCATATGTGTGTTGGGTATGTGTGGCTGGTGTCTGTCCCTGGAGGGCCCAGTCCTAGAATTAGCCAAAGCCCCATTGCAGACCCTGACCCAAGAACCCCGAGTCTCTGGTTTCCATGGGGTCTTCTCACCATACTCCCAATCCAAGCCCAAGCCTATGCATTGCTCCGGGGTAGAGGGAGAGCCAGGCCTTGTCCCAGAGGGCCAACAGTAGGCAAGGATGTGGGGAGCCGGGGGGCAGGGGTGGGGGGTGGCTCACAGTGCCACCCCCGTGCGGAGCACCTCCTCTCACACCCTGTGGCTCCCAGAAGGTGATGCACACCCGGAAACGGCACTCGGAACTCTACCACGAGCTCAACCAGAAATTCCACACTTTCGACCGCTACCGCAGCCAGTCTGCAGCCAAGGTGAGGGCTCCTCCCGCAGTTTTCCCTGCCCAGAGCTCGGGGCCCAACCTGACACAGGGCCCCCTGGGGTCGGACCCTGACCCATGGCCCCCGTTGCAGAGGGAGAAGCGGTGGAGTGTGTCCTCGGGTGGGACAGCTGAACGGAGCGGGACCAGTGTAAGTGCCCCTGAGCTGGGTCGGGGTCAGGTGAGCTCCGAGGGGCTCGTTCTCTCCCAGCCCTCCTCCCCTTCCTGGGCAACCTCAGTGTAGCTCACTGAGGGTCCACCCGTGGCATAAGTGACAGTCGTGAGGCTGCTCTGGGGATGGGGGGCACTCCCAGGGGCTCCAGCAGGATCTTGAGAAGGGCGGGCACGCAGAAGACATGGTTTCAGAGCACAGGGCTCAGGAACCCAGCTACGGAGCCAGGCGGATCTGGGTTTCAAATCTACTTGCGCACCCGGTTGCTGGGTGACTTTGGGCTTCACCAGTCCTCTCTGGGCCTCCTCGCTTTGTCCTGTACAACAAGTGAGAGGGTATTGGCCCATCTCCACGAGTTCCTTCCCACTGCCCCCACAGGAGAAGCCCAGCCCTGGGGAGCACCCCGGCTTGTCCCAACAGCGGAGACATCAGAGCTGGAGCACCTTCAAGTCTATGACCTTGGGCTCGCTGCCCCCCAAGCCCCGAGAACGGCTGGCCCTGCACCGAGCAGCAGCCTGGGAGCCCACAGAACCACCTGATGGCGACTTCCAGACAGAGGTGTGAGTGCCACACCGGACTGCCCACTGCGTATAAATATATATATCTCTCTATTTTCACACTCCACTTTGGAACCACCCAGGAGCCGGCGCCCCCCTCCCCTTTCCCGAGGGCTGGGCAGGGAGGCGCAGTGGACTCGGCCGGGCTGGGGAAACCAGACACGGCATGGCCTGGGGGGCCGGGGCCCTTCCCTGTTTCTCAGAGGCCCCCCCCCATCTTCACCCCAGGCTGTCTGTCCCTGTCCTGGGCTGGGGAGGGGGGAGGGGAACTTTGTGGGGAATAAACTTCACTCTGTGGATTTTGCTGCTGAGCTGTTTGCTTCCCTCAGGTGAAGGCCCAGCCCTGGGACCCCAACGTTGTTCCCCCCGTCTCCTTGGTTCACCTCACCTGGTCCCAGCAAATTGCATAATGGGGTCAGGCCAGCCCTGCCTGAGAGGGGACCCCTGGGCTCTGACTCCTTCTTTGCCCCGGATTCCCTGGGTGACCTCAGACACATCCTGTCCCCCGTCAGGGCCTGGGTGGGGTAAGCAGACTGGGAATGTGGAACGGGACCCCTTGGAGGTAGCCTTCCCCCATGTGTGATGGTCATGGCTGCGATTCACTGGGACTCAGAGGCCAGGCTGCCTAGGCTGGAGCCAAAGCAGAGCTTAGCGACCTCAGTTTCCGTGAAATAGGGGTGGTAATAGTACCTATCTCATAGGGCGGCTAAGAGGATGAGACACATTAATATATGCAAAGAGCTTAGCGAGTGCCTGGCACAGAAGCCGCTTCTTAAGTCTTAGCTATTATCACTTGGCACCTGGTCTCCTGCTGCGCTCTGTGCTAGGAGCGTCGCGCACACAACCGCTCATTCCTCAGAATAACCTTGATGGAAGGTTTTAGGTTTGTGGATAGGAACACAAGGCCAGAAATGGGAAGTGACTTGGTCAAGGCCACTGTCAGAGTCAGAGCTGGGACTTCAAACCCAGGCTTGGTGGACAGTGGAGCCCACCCTCCTACACCTTTATCGGCCTCCCTGCTGATAGGACAGGAAGCTTGAACTCAGCTCCCCAGGACCTGACCTTCATGGCTGCAGGGGAGCCTCAGGGTTCAGGGCGTAGTGTGGGTGTGGAGTGGAGGGACCAGTCTGCCTTGGTGCCAGAGGGCCAGGATGGAAGGCTCATTGCTGGGGTGTATGCTTCACAGGCCTGAGTGGATGGACCCTTGCTCAGTTCCCAGGCACCTGGGAAAAGGGGGCACAGACTCAGCATGTGGAAATACTGTGTAGCCTGTGCAGTAGCGCTTCTGTGGTCTGGCAGCATTGGGAGCGGGGGCCGCAGGTGCAGCTGCTGGCCTGGTCATTCAGCAGCATGGGCACCCCTGGGCCACTCTCCAGGGACTCAGTCCCTGGGGGCGGCTGACCCATCAGAGGGAGGGATTAGGTGCTGTGGGAGCCTGGATGGGGGAGTGGGGGAAGGGATTCGCTGCTGCCGCAGGGGTGACAGCAACAGCCTCCTGGAGGGGCTGGAAGAGGGGTGGCTATGGAGGTACAGGCTCTCTCAGTCTTCTCTGAATCCTGCCTGCTGTGGGCCTGGCTGGAGGAGCCGAGTCCTCAGGCCTGTGCCCCCAGGCCCTGGGCTTTTCCAGGCCCCCTGAGTTCCTATGAACATTCCAGGCCTCCCTCCCCTTGGGCACCCCGGGCACTTACTACATACTGTGCTCTCTCAGGCATGGCCTCATTTGAGTCTTCAAGGCAGGTATTGTGACTCCCCCACTTTACAGAGAGGAAGTCAGGGCTCAGAGAGGGGACATGACTTTCCCAAACTCACACACCTTGTAAGTGACTTTCCTGGGACTTGAGGCTGTGAATGGCAGAATCCTGATACCAGCCAGCCTAGGTAAAAGGGAACTGTGTTCACTCAGGAGTTGCAAGCCGCAGCAAGGACGGTGGTGGGCATGTGCAGCTGCCTTGGGTGATGGGACCCAGGGTCAGAGTGCCACCAGGTGTCGCTCCTTACAGCTGCTCTGTGTTGCTTCATTCTCTCGGGCAAGCTTCTTCACCCCCCCACCCCCATTGGGCTTCCTTCCCCCAGTGCCTATCACTTGCTTTTGCCCCCAGAGAGGAAGAAACTTTCTCTTGAATTCCAATCAGAAACGCCCCAAGGTGGGGTGTGGTTGGCCCCAGGCAGAGGTTGGGCTGCTGTGTTGGGCATGACTGGCACAAAAAATGCCCCTGGCCCTGACTTTGGGCCAGCAGAACCCCCCCGCCCACCATCATGCTGCAGGCCAGGCTTTCTTCTGAGCTACCACCTAAAGCCTTCTCCGTGCCTTTCCTGTATTCCTGTCTCCTCTCTTCCTGGCCCTGGGCTCCACTGGCCACCGCTGGGATCTCTGGGACTGAGCTCCCATGTGCTTCCCCCCCACCCCTTGTGGTTTCTTGCTGCGCATCTGGTTTGGGGCAGTTTAACATTCACCTTTGTTGATTCTGCTCAAACAGGCTGGAGGCTTGCCACTTCTGTGGCAGAGCTTTCCTGGGCCCAGGGTTCCTTTCTGCCCCTTAGTCCTCACTCCCCCAGGCACTGATTTGTGGTGTGACCTTTGACAGGCCGCTGGACCCGTGGCTTGGGTTTCCTTACCTGTAGGCCTGATAGCCCTTCCATTAGGGTTAACAGCTAACTTGTCAGTTCTTTCCTGGACTTGAATTTCTCACCTCGGCCTCTTTATTCTCTCTGCCTCCTATCTCCAGTCCTTTGTCCACCTGGCCCAAGGGTGATCTTTTCAGAATGCAGACGTGGCCTGGTCACTGCCCTGCTCAGAAGTCTCCTAAGGGTCCTAGAATTAGCCTAGAATGCAAGGCCCTTGGTGATGCGACCCTTGCCTACCTCTCCTGGCCTGTCTCTCTCACCTCTGTGTCTAGGCACACACCATTTCTTCTGCTTGGGACTCCCTCATGGCAAACCCCTTCATCCTTCTAGATCTAGCTCAAGTGGCCCCTCTATGAAGGCATCCTTGAACTCCCCGTCTCAGCAGTTGGCACCACTGGGCTCCCACAGTCCTGGCACACACTTTCACTGTCAAACTGCTCACAGATCAGGTTTGTATGTTCAGTCGGCTCCACACAGAGGAGGCATCAGTGGATCTTTATTGAGTGGAAAGATGGAATGCACAAACCAACATTGGTTTCCTCATCTGCAGAATGGGGATATAGATAATTCTTACCCAGCCTTCCTCACGGATATTATTTATGGGGAGCATTTTGCGGGTGACATCTACTCCCATCCCAGTTTTTCCTTCCTGGTCCTTGGCGTTCTCCAAGGCCCTAAGGTGAAGACTGGATGCTGTCCACGGTGCTGAAAGGGACCCGCCTCCCTCCCAAGAGGTGAGACAGCCTTAGGGGCTCACCCAAGCTCAGTTGCAGCTTCCCTTGCCTTCCAGGCCATGGCAGGGTCATGGGTGAGCAGACCAGCTGTATGTGTGTAAGACCAGACCCTGGGAAAATGCCCCCCCAAAAATGAAAACTATGTATGTAATTTTAAATTTCAAATTCTCTAGTAGCCATTTTTAAAAAGAAAAACAGGGGCACGTAGGTGGCTCAGTCAGTTAAGCATCCAACTCTTGATTTTGGCTCAGGTCATGATCTCAACAGTTGGTGGGTTTGAGCCCTGTGTCAGGCTCTGTGCTGATGGCGTGGAGCCTGCTTGGGATTCCCTCTCTCCCTCTGCCTCTCCCCTGCTCACATACTCGCTCTCTCTCTCTCTCTCTCAAAATAAATAAACCTTAAAAAAAGTAAAAAGAGGGACGCCTGGGTGCTCAGTTGGTTAAGCATCCGAGTTCAGCTCGGGTCATGATCTCACAATTTGCGAGTTCGAGCCCAGCATCAGGCTCTGCACTGGCAGCTCAGACCCTGGAGCCTGCTTTGGATTCTGTGTTTCCCCTCTCTCTCTGCCCCACCCCTGCTCACACTCTGTCTCTGTCTCTCTCAAAAATAAATAAACATTTAAAAAATTAAATAAAAATAGGTGAGATTTATTTTAATAATATATTTAGCCCAATAAATAAAAAAATTTCATCTCAACACATAATCGGTAAAGGAAATTACCAACGAGGTACTTCATAGTCTCTGTTCTTACTGTCTTTGAAATCTAGTGTTTGTTGTACACATACAGCATATCTCAATTCAGCCTGGTGACATCCTAAGTGCTCAGCAGCCAAGTGTGGCTAGGGGCCACCGTATCTAGAGCACAGCTCTAGATAGAATAAAGGCAGTGGCCTTGGGCAAGACAATTCAGTGTCATCTGTGGAAAGGGGGTACGAGTCCTACTTGCCTCACTGGGTCATGATGAGGGTTCAAGAAAGTGACGTCGGGAAGATTCCCAGCACAGTGCCAGCACAAAGTAGGTCCTAAGTCAGTGTTGCTGGAACCTAGGTATTCAGGGCGTACAGGTGGACAGGGTAGTAGAGAAGGTCCCAGGGAGACCTGTGGACGATCAGGCCCGCCTCAGCAGGGCTGGGGAAAGGGCGCATACTCCTCCCCACCCTCTGCAGCTTGTCTTCCTTCCTTCCACCTGCAGCCACGGACCCCTGGGAGATGGGAGGCAGGTTAGGACTGGCACTTGAACAGACGCATTAAAACTCAATAGGGTTTAATTCACTTCCATTAGGCACCAATTAAAAGGAAATTAGGTGACCAAGGAGGCCTGAGGGAGACCCTGGGTTCAGGATACTGCCAACTTCTGCCTCTCTGGATTTATTTCCCCTCAAGGCTTCTTGCCCACCCTGGCAGCTTATGGGGTCCCACAGTTGGGGCTTTTTACGGGCAGTCCCCAGCACTCTCCATTATACCTCCCTCCACTTCTCCAAGGCCACCAACCCCAGGAAGACCCCGACCCTCTTAGGCTCTCAACATACATGTTAAGTGACCAGGATGGAGGAGCCTCCAATAAGGGCCTTGGCATTTCAGGCTAGTGGAAAGTCAAGAAGGGTCTCAAATGGAGGACTGGTATGATCCGGTTTATGTATTAACAGAATTGCTCTGGGTGGATGGGAAATGGACAGGGGTGGATAATTAGTGAAGGGTCATGGTGGATGCAGAGAGACCAGTGAGGAGACCATCCGTGAAGGGAACTTTAAGTGGAAGGGGGCATGGAATTTATATGTGTGTAGTGGGTGGAGTTTGTCAGCCCCTGATATGGACAGTATGGGAAGAGCCAAAGATGGTTCATGGCTTTCTGTCTTATTCACCTCAGCGGATGACTGTGCCATTAGATTTGGGGCACTGGAAGAGAACCAGCTTTGGGGGAGATGATTATGACCTTGGCTTTGAGTGTGTTAACCGGGAAATACCTTGGAGATGGTCGAAGGGGAATTTCATATAGGAAGTAGGTGGTTAGATGCATAGGACTAGAACACAAAGCTGGGCTAGAGCCATTGGCATGGCAGGAGGTCATATTGGAGCAGGCCTGCTCGTAGAGTGAGCAGGAGGTGACGAAATGAAGACAGTAGAGACAGTTCTTGAAGGGGGGCTCTCAAAAGGGAGAGAAAGCTCAGGGCCTACTGTAGGCTCTAAAGGTGAATTAGCTGACAAGAATGATGGAATGTTTCCAGCAATGAAGAGGCCATCCTTTCCCCCTCCTCAAAATCCTACATAATGACAGACCAAAAATAACCACCTCAGCCATTCTGGGAGGCAGGGTCCTGGGACCTGATAAAACGGATATCATGGTGGAGACTGATTCTGCTCACCTGCTGGGCTGCAGGCCAGCCACAGTTCCTGAAGAGGGGATGGAAGGTAGAAGTGGGCGCTCAACGAGACCTCAGCTCCAGGACCTCTGGGAGGAGGAAATTTTGGACTCCCTGGGGAGTTCCCAGGGTACGAGATAAAGGCAGGTGCCCTGGGCTCTCAGCAGGCCTGGCGCCTGCTTCTCCTGACCAGGCAGAAGCAGGGGCAAGCCCTCCCCGCAATCCTCCCCACTGGGCCTGCTCCCGGCTGGAACGTCCCCATCCCCTGTGGTCCACGGCGCAGCCCCAACCATCAATCCAGGCCTCCCTAGAGTCCACCAAGAAAGTCAATATTTAATTTGGGCATCATGTTAATGCTATCGATCGCTGCCTCCCCTTCTCCGCTTCCTCAGCCTCATTTGTCACTTCCCACCTACTGGGGGCTGCGGGGGTGGAGTGTGCTGGAGCCCCGAGGAGGCAGAGCTCACTCCGAGGTTGGCTTGGGAAAACTGGCCCGCACATGAGGGTGCTGCCGTGAGCCACTTAGCTTCCCGTTCTGCCCGAGAATCTCTGATCTGCTTTGTTTGAGTTTCCTGAGCTCTGTCCCCAGGGAGTGCACTGAGGTGGGGAAGAGAGAAGAGAGGTCACCCTTCCTCCCAGGCGGGGACTGAGTCTAATTCCCTGTCGGGTCCATAAGCAGAGCGGCTGTGGTTGGGATTGAGTGGTGGATAGAACCTGTGAAATACACCACTGTGGGAGAGAAGGGAGAAGTGAATCCTGGGACCCAGAGCCCAAGAGCTATTCCATTCAAGCTTCTGCAACCCCTCTGGGTGCCTAGCACTGTGCCTGTATAATGCTGTGGGACTCACATGGAGACCTTGAGACAAGGATCCAGCTCTAGGCCCAAGGCGGGGCTTGGAAGTGCTTTGAGCTTCGAGCTCGGCTGGGCAGCAAAAGAGGCCGAGGGGAGGGCAAGGCCCACCTCAAGGCTGTGCTGGGTTTTGCTCCACAGTTTGTTCTTGTCTCTGGGGAGCCAGATCCAGGCAGGAGTCAGATCCAGGCAGGTGGGCTGGGCTGGGCCCCTCGGCCTTCTTGCCTGGCCTGACCTACCCACCATCAGGAGGGGATTGGAGTCGGCTTGGGGGCCAGGCTCATGCTTAAATCGCAGCTTGAGACTCACTTGCTGAGTGGCCTTGGGCAAGATAAATAACCTTCCTGAGCTCTAGATTCTTCCTCTGAGTAGTCTCTTAGGGCCTTGGTCACTGTACAGTTTTCAGAGGGTCAGAAATGGGCAGGGGCCAGCCTCAGTGGCCCCGGGGGGCATTACCAGAACTGAACACCTGCCGAGTCTGGTGCAGCCTCGAGAAGCTGCGAGCTATGCTACAGACCACTTGCTATCAGTTAGGCCTGGGCCGCCGTGGTACCTGGCACTCCTCATTATCCAGAGCCCACAAGCCAAGACCACACCACTGAGAGGCTAGTTGGGCCAGGCCTGCCTTCTAGCACTGGTTGACCGAATGGTCCAGCTTGGGGCACCCGCCAGGTGACAGCAATACACACACACACACATATACAAACACGAGCAGAAGGAAATTCTGCTTCAATAAACTTACCCAGAGTTTTGCAATTGAAAAATCCCCAAAGCAGTCGTTTCTATTTCAGCATACGTGTAAGTACTATGGTTCGTAGAAGGGTATTATTTCTGTTATGCATGATGTACGAAGGACACCAGACTCTTTTCAATGGACAGGGCACTTGAATATCTTAATCTGGCGCAGGCGGCTCCCGTCCTGAGCGGCCCAAGGACGTCTCGGTGGCCCGGCTCATCCACTCTGAGCCACTCAGTCAAGCCTTGAGTCAGGAGAGCCCAAAGTGGTCATTCATCTATTCAGTAAACATTGTCTACTGCCAGCCCATGCCAGGCCCTGAGCCGGGCCCTGACAGTGCGACGAGGAAGGCAGTCTCTAAGAAGGACACCAAGGAGGAGGGAAGCGGGGGGAAGGGGTGGATTTTGTTTCCTCTGCCCCAAACCTCCTAGGGGTCTTCTCTTGCTCTCAGAAGAAAGTTAAGCCTCCCCACCGTGGCCCGGGGAGGTGGGGCCCGACCTGGTCCCTGCCCACAGCTGTGACATGTCCCCGGCTGCTCTCTCCTCGCTGAGGGAGCTGCAGCTATGTGGCCTCCTTTCTGCTCCTCAAACACATTTCATGCTTGCTCCTAGCCCAGGGCCTTTGCATGTGCTGCGCCCTCGACTTGAAAGGCTCTTTCCTAGTCGTTGGTTTTTCGGGCTCCTCATTTTTTGATGGAAGCCATCTCCTCAGAAAGGCCTTCCTTCCATACCCCTTGCCCCTCTCTGAGTCACTCTGTGTCACTTCACATTTTGTGTCACGTTGTATATGACAGCCTAATCCTTCCATAGTACTGCTTCCCCGCCATGTGAAATTACAGCACCTGTTTCCTGTTTATTGTCTGTCTGCCCCTCACTAGACTGTGCACCTCTGAGCACAGAACAGAGTGATATTCCTTGCCATGCATACCATTGCCTGGCCCATGATGTGAACTTAATAGATATTGTTGAATGAATGTGGAATTGAAGGTTCCTCTGCAGCTACAGAAATCTCTCCAATAGGACATCAAGGGGCGGGTACCTGGAGCTAAAGCTCTGGCCCTTTGTGCTCTGACACGTGTCTGTGTCTAGACCTGGGGGTGGAAGGAGGGTGTTGTATGTGCTGGCTGGGAAAGGAGAAAGCCCCACAGGACACTGGCCTCGGAGCATGCGTATTGCAGGAGGCTCGTTCCTTGCATATTAACTTGCTGCTGGACTGGCAGGCTCTGGCTCCTGCTGAATTTTTCACGGTCAGGGCCAGTGTTTGATGGGGGGTGGGGGGTGGGTGGACGGAGCATCGATGTCGTCTCGTACACTTTGGCGCGAGGGTGTCACGTGCAGCGATATAGGCAGGGGCTTGTTCCCAGGTGGCCATGCATGGGTCCTACATGTGCAGCTGTGTGTCCGAGCGTGCCCTGCCCTTGGCTGGCCCGCAGGGCACCCAGGTGAATGGCGTTTTACACGCCATCCCTTTGGAGCTCAACTGAGATAAGATCATTGTGTTTCACTCCCTCCCCTCCTCCCCCTGCACGACGCAGAGAGGAAAAGTAAGGCCGTAGAGGCGAGCGAGGTTGCTTGAGGTCACATCATGAGTCCACAGAGGGTCAGGGCTCATGTTCTGTGAACAGTGAGCATTTATGGAAAACCTCTGGTATACCTGGCGTTGTGCGGGACACTGGGGACTCCCCAACGCCAGGGAAGCCGCAATCTGGGAGCTGGGGCTAGGGGAAGAGGGAGTCAGACATGGCCGTGAGCAGTAGGCTCCAGAGTGGGAGGAGTCTCCTGTGCCTTTGTGGGGAGGGTACCCAGGAAGGCTTCTTAGAGAAAGGAAACACTTGTGCTGAGCTTTGAAGACTAATTGAAAGCTCAGCAGGCAGAGAAAGGGGAAGGGGCGCTCCAGGAGGCGGGTGCCATGTAGGGCAAAGGAAGCAAGGAGGCATGAAACACCCTGGCAAGTCTGGGAAACTGTGTGAATCGTGGGGTTTGGCTGGAGAGGGGAGGAGGGGAGGGGGTTGGGCTGCAGAGACGAGGCCACGAGGGAGGCAGATTCTGATCATAGTGGGCCTGGGGGGGTTGCTGTGTGAGGGGTTTGGATTTTATTCTGAGGGTTGCTGGGGAATCACTGAAGCAGACCTGGGTTTTGGAGAGATTTCTGTAGCTGCAGAGGAAAAGTGAATTCGCTGTATACGTTTTGAGCACTTACTATGTGCCAGGCACCCCGCTAGGTCCTGATGATTCAATTCTTTTTTTTTTTCCTGATGATTCAATTCTGAATGAGGCACACAGCCCCAGCCCCGCGGTGCGGCTACAACAGACAGGTGTGGCAGGTAGAAATCTTGGCGCACCAACTCAAGAAATACTCCATTTCTGTATTCTTGTTAAGTCAGCTCCAGTCTGACTCACGCTAAGCCCTTTCCTGAGAGTTGGCAGAAAATGCATTCTCAGCCATCACCGGGGTCTCCTGCCACCTCCTCCGGAGTCTGGAGCAAGGACCTGCTGTCCTACTTGGGCCTAAGCGCGGATGAGGTGTCACCTGTGTTTGATCACACCGAGATGCCTTAGTTGTCTTAGTTTTCGTGGTCGCTGAAGGATGGGCCGCTTAGCCGTTCCTCCGTTACGGAGGCTAGACCCTTCCCGCGCCCCCACCTGGACTCCGGCCTCCCCAGGTCACCGCCGCCCATCTTCCACAGCTCCCCCCACCAGTCAGGGGTGGGGCTGCTGGACACATGTCCCCTCCACTCCCAGGACCCCCCCTTCTGCCCGCTCTGCAGCTAGCTGCTCTGCCTCCATTCTCTGCCCCCGGCGGCTGCTACCCTCTTCTCCCCACCCCTGGGGAACACTGAGCACAGTCACTTTCAGAAGGTTAGCTTTTTTCCAAGTCAGGATGAGCCGTCAGACTTCAAACAGCTTTTGTGTTCAGCCCCGCACGGTTCCCTGGGGCTAGGAAAACCAAAGGGCTGGGCTACCAGCTTGGAACAGGGAGGGGAGCAAAACAATGAACATATCGATACATTCTCCTGTCCCAGGAGTGGGTAAGCGACCCTAGCAGTGACGCTCTGAGGCAGCTCCAAGACCGCAGGGACACACCCGGGACAGGCAGGCGCTCAGACAAGGGGCCCCAGACTGATTCCTAGGGGGTCAGGAAAGGTCTCCCGAGGAGCAGAGTTTCCGCCAGACTGAGCCCTGAAGATAGCGAGGAAAAGCGTTCCAGGAGAAAGCAACAGCGGGTGGGAAGGCCTCTTGGTGAGAGCCCTCAGGGGTGTGTGAAGAACTGACAGGTGGGGCTAGGTGGTGAAAAGCCAAGGTTTGGAGTTCTTGACCATAAGACGCCTTTGAAAGATATTAATCAAGGGAGAGACATGACTGGATTTCTGATATAAAACAGCACGTGGCTGGCAGTAGAGAATGGGTGGGGGATAGAGTAAAATTGGAGGCAGGGGCAGCGGTTGGCAGGAGCTGCAGAGGTTCAAGGACAGTGGCTGCCTGAACCTGGGGCAGTGGCCTCGAGGGACGGAAGAGGACATCGTTCATAGATCATTACCAGAAAAAAGGACGGGGACCTGGAGCTGGGGGCTGGGCAGGGCGGGGGAGGGGAGGGGAGGGGGAGGGGGGCAGGAGATGAGGGGAGGACAGGCCTTCTAATGACTATCTGGGGCCAATGCCTGAGATAGAGCAGATCGGGTTGGGGAGGATGGTGGTGTGTAGGCGCCAGCAGGACACCGAGGGAGAGGAAGGAGTTGGGGTGCGATGGACCCCTCCCCCCACCCCACCTCGGCATCCTCTCTGCGATTCCCAAACTCCCCGCTAGATGGAGGACTGGTGCTAAGAGACCGGCTCCCCTCCCATCCTCTGTGCCTCACCCTGGGAGGGATGGGCCTTCACTCGGGCCTCCCCAAACTCCCGCGTCCCTGAACTCGCCACGAGAGCTCAAGTATTTGGGACCCTCCACTCTCCAGGACTGTGGCCTCAACCTCTAGGGTCTAGTAGTGGGGGTATCAGCCCAGAGACCTCTGCCCCAGCCGCTTCGGCATACCGCCGTGTGCCCGCGAAGACAGCAGTGTTTCCGTGTTCCGAGGGGCCTCAGCCACTTGGGCCTCAAAAACCGGCGGGCTCCCACTGATACGCCCCCAGCTAGGGACCTCCCTGGCAACGGCGCCGGCGCCGTGGTGGACCCTCACCCCGCGACGCTCCCCTTCTCCCCGACCCCTCGCTGAGGGAGGAGGCACTGTTCCTCTCACTTACGTCCCGGCCCCCCAGGGGCAGGCCTACGTCCAGTCCCAGGCCGTCAGATGCCCGGCATCTGGGTCTCTCTGGACCTTGCAGACAGGACGCAAGGTTGGCCAGGGCCAGGCCGAGCCAAATAGGAGGCGGGGCCAGGGTGGAGTCCACCGTGGGCGTGGCCTGGGGGCGGGGCCAGAGTCTTCCGGAGGCCCTGCAGGCGGGGCCAGGGGGTGTGTTCGGGATCCCCCGAACTTGGAAGCTTCCTCCTCTCTTTCCCTAGCCACTTGGCTCGCCAGGGAGCCCCGCCCGCTCTGGTCCCCAGTCCAATAGCCAGACAGACCCGCCGTCGGGAGGCTCCTGGCCCTACTTAGCAGAGGTCATTTTTCGGGAGGCCGCGCCCAGCTCCCTGGAACTGCCAAGCCTTGCAGGGAGGGGGGTGGCTGGGGGATGCACTCTCAGGCCTGCGCCGAACCCCCTGCGAGTCTCCCCATCCCGTGTTTCCATTCTTTTCTAGATAGACAACTGGAAGGCCTGGGGCTTGAGCCGGGAGAGGGAGGAGCTGGTCAGGCCCTCGAGCCCCTCCGAGGCCCCCCTTTCCTGCCCCTCTGAGCTCAGGCCTGGAGCCGGCTCTAAAAATAGACCTAGGCGCCTAACGTGCCCACCCAGGAGGGGGTCTGGGATGCCTGAGTCACCCTGCCTGCAGGGCCTCCCCTCATCTCTGGGAGCCGAGGCCAACCTGATGGCCGGCATCACTCCGACTCTGTTGGCTGGACTCTGCGCTCTTGGCTGTGCTTCGTCCCCCTCCCAGGCCCCGGGAACTGGCCAGGCGATGGCAGGCCAGGCTGGGCGTAGCGGTAGCAGCCACAGCCGGGAAGGATTAGAAGTTCTCGGCCCTGATTTATTTAGTTGTTTTTGTGCGTCTGGCGGCGGTACACCCCCACCTCCCTGGCGGGACTGTCAGGTCTACACCTGCCCTTCTCTCCCGCCCAGGTCCTCCGGGCTGTTCTAGGCTTCTGGGTGGGGACCTGAGCTCAGAGCAGCAAAAATGTCCCCACTTGGATCTTACGGATTCTGGAGCTACCGCCCCATTCTACAGATGAGGAAACTGAGTCCCAAAGAGAGGAAGGTGTGTATCACAGAGCAGACTGTACTGTAATAGCCCTGGGTTCAAATCCAGTTCTGTCTCTTAGCAAGCCACTGTGTCCTCACAATAAAGTGCTCAAGTTGAGGATGAATAGACAGATACTTAGGATTGTGCTGATGATTAAAATTATGTTTTAGAAAGCAGCAGAGGTATGTTGGGGTTCACTTGGGTTCAACCCCACCCAGCCCAGCAAGTTCACTTCCATCCCTGGCACCTATTCTCCCCTCTGGATGTGCGAGGAGGATGAACGGGTGATCTCCCCTCCTTGGAGCCGCTCAGCTAAGGTGGCGTGGGCATGGCCACAGGGACGCTGGGATGGACGTGCAAACCTTGGCTCTGAGCAGGGAGAGGGAGGGGAGGCGGCATTGCATCTCGGGCTTTGCGCAGGTGTGGTTCACCTGACCCTGTTTCCGGATCTGAGGAGGGGACATGTGTGGGTCAATGCAGGTTTAAGACCCACGGACTTCGGGGTGGGGTGGGGCCCAAGTTCAGCTTTACTTCATCGCCAAAGGGCAAGGATACCTCCCGGCTCCTTCCCCTCCTCCACCAAGCCAAACAGTGCTTTGAGGCAGACCCTGGCCTTGAACCCAGGTCCACAATCTTAGGCTCTTTCCGCCTACTTCCAAACACCCGTCCTCTTCGTCATGCCCTCTCTAAATGGCCAAGGCTGACAGCACTCCAGCTGGTTTTATTTCTTTATATATTACGTGTCATTTAGGCCGCTTCGTGGGGGGAATAAAAAAGCCCGACTTACATCTGTCAGAAATGTCATTGACCTCTCAAGAGGACATGAAATCAGCTATGTAAATAGTGAAGGGCCGGCGTGGGGTCAGATAGAAACACGGATGTGAGGTACAGGGCAGGAGTGAGTTATTAGCACCCCCAATAATAATAGTGTTAACAATGAGCATTTTCGAGTGTTTACTATGGGCTTGGCTCAGTTTCCTGTGCTTATTTAATCCGCCCCCAAATTCCATGTGGTTAGGGTTATCGTTAAAACCCCATTTCATAAACATGGAAACCAAGGGCTCAGAGAGGCGAAGGAATTTGCCTAATAGAACAAAGCCAGGAAGTAGCAGCGCCAGGATCAAACCCTCTCCAACCTTTGATTTTCTCTTCCGCCTCGATGAACCAGTTGAATTTTCACCTTGAACTTCCCCTTCCCCTGCCCACTCCCTCAGGTTCCCTTGCTGGCCTGGTTACAGCCGGGGTCGCCAGGCACCCCCCAGCCCAGCCCCGGGGAACCACTGGAAGGAGGTGGGGCTGGAAAACAGCGAAGCTTCTCTCCACCCAGAGATTCCAGGATTCAGGGAATTTACGAGTCCAAATGTCTGAGGTTTTTGCATGGAAAGGAAGAATCTGGAAGTCCCAGGATGCTCTCTTCCTCACCACACCTCCCCCAGGAGACTCCTCAGCCTGCCCTCCAGCGCGGGGAGTTTGTCCTTTATAGGGGCTGGGCCCCTCCTTTCATTCATGCGACAAATATTTATAAGGCGGCTTCGTCTCTGTCATAGGCTCTGGGGACAAAATGGGAGCAAAAGCGGCTCTTTATATGGCTTACAGTCGCGCAGGGCACAAAGACACTCAGATGCGTCAGTGGCTGATAACTGATCACACCCCTCCCTCTTCCCAGCTTCTGTTGAAATTTACCTCTTCTGAAAGACCGTTCCCCACCCCGGAGTGGGAAAGAAGGCGAAGCCGGTCTCAAAGCGAAGCATGTAGAGGGCAGGTGGGCCGGGGACCCTGCCAAGGGATGGTGTGTGCTGTGGCGGTGAGGGTTACCCTTTCTCATCGCCTGGACCGAACAGCTGGCAACTACCGAGTTCCAGGAACCCTGCTCACCGCTTTCAATGTATCATCTCACGCAACCTTCACAGCACCCTTGTGAGCTGCGAACAGTTCTGTTTCACCGACAAGGAAACAGAAGCTCCCCGCACGGGGTGAGGTGATTTGCCACATGTCACACAGCTAGGAAGTAAGTGGTAAGGTGGGGTTTAGACCCAATTATTCTGGAGCCGGAGACCCCATCCTTACCTACTACGCTGAGTTCTTGTTTGAGTTTTAGGTGAAGAAACTAAGACCCAGGGGGGACTAGGGATTGGCCAAGAGTCACACAGCACAGCGGGACTCACCTGCCTTGGTTGGTAGCCAAAGGGATGCTTGGGTACTGGTACCAACTCTCCCACCAGGGTCTTGGGAGGCCAACGCTCCCCGCCAAAAGGGATTACTGGGGGTAGGGCAGAGCTTGGAGGAAGGTTGGGGGCCAGGTCAGCCTGGGGGTCTTAAATGCTGCCTGTGTTCCATCCTCACCCTGTTCCAGAAGACCCTGTGGCTGTGGGGCAGAGGCCCTTTGGGGTGCCTTAAAAAATTTTTTTTTCTTTAATTGTTTGTTTATTTTTGAGAGAAAGAGAGAGATAGAGAGTGATCGGGGGAGATGCAGAGAGAAAGGGAAACACAGAATCCGAAGTAGGCTCCAGGCTCTGAGCTGTCAGCACAGAGCCTGACACGGGGCTCGAACTCAACAAACCTCAAGATCACGATGTGAGCTGAAGTCGAACGCTGCTTAACCGACTGAGCCACCCAGGCGTCCCTGGGGTGCTTTGATCAATGAAAGCGACGTCCCACTGCTCCTTCTGTGCTTCTTCTGAGCTGTCACTTCTCTGCAGGCCTAGGGAGGTGGCCGGTAGTCAGGAGAAGAAGAAGTGTCAGTCCTTTACCTTCTGGGAGCTTCCAGTCTGTCTGGGGAGGCGGGGAGTTGCCTGGCTTGGGGGTCCTTTTACCAGCGAGCATCTACTAGCATTTCCTAGGTAGCTAGCGCCATAAAAGTGCCTTTCCCTTTGTCATTATCTCCCTTAATCCTTTCAGCAAACGCGAAGTGATAGATACTGCCACTCTCTCTGCTTTTCAGAGGAAGAGGGTAAGCGACATCCCCTGGTTACAAAGCGAGCAGCAGCCGGAGTCAGGATTTGAACCCAGGGACAGGAGATCTAACCCCAGGCTCTACTGCAGGACTTCTCCATGTGGTCTCTGGGCCAGCGGCATCGGCAAGGCCTGGGAACTCACTCAAAAAGCCAACTCTACTGAATCCGAAACGTGGGGGCTGCTGTCCTTGGCAAGTCCTCCAAGCTTGAGGACCTCAGTCCTCCTGCTTTGTAGCACTTGGGCGACGGCAGGTGACCGATTAGAATCAGGAGCCCTGGGGTCAGGCAGAGCTGAGTTCAAATCTCTGCTCCACCGTTTCCCAGCCCTACGACCTTGACACTTAAATCTCGAATCCTTGCCTTTCTAGCCCATGAAGAGGTAAGAACAGCGCCTTAACCTCCTACGATTGCTGCCGGCTGGGTTAAATGAGAGAGTAGATCCCATTCGACAGATGAAAAAAAGGGGGGGGGGAGGCTCAGAGAGGGAAAAGGGTGTGTCCGAGACTGTTTCCAGAGATGGCTCTGCCCTGCGGGTCTGTCCCCAAGATGCCCAGTTCAAACCCAGCTCCATCCTTGCCAGCCGTGTGACCTTGAGCTGGTGACTCGCTTCTCTCTGCCTGTGTCCCCGCGCTCGGAACAGGCCTCGCAATAGTGCCTGGGCCTCCTGTGGATGACCGGGAGACTGAGCTGCGTGTCTCCATGTTTGGTGCCAGCCAGCGCTTTAGAAGGGCTCGATAAATCTTAGCTGCCGCTGTTAAAGGCAGAGCCAGGATCCACGCTGGGGTCTTCTAACGGCCCCCGCCCCGGGACAGAGGATGAAGAGTTTACGGGCGGTCAGAGAGCGTGGGAATTCTGCGAAGCAGAATTTTCCCCTTGGGGTAGAACAGTTTCTCCACCTCGGCACTGCTGACATTTTGGCCTGATAATTCTTTTGTTACGAAGGCACTGCCCCGCGTGCTGTAGGATGTTTAGCGGCGCCCCCTGGCCTCTCTCCAGACGTTGCCGCGTGTCCCCTGGGGAGCAAAATTGCCCCGTAGAGAACTCCCGAGGTGCTCTGAGCTGCTTCGGCACGCCGGGTTAGGCGGGTTAATGTGGGACCCTGCAGTGCTACGCTGGGCAGGCAGGAGCCCAGGGGCGCCCAGTGGGTCAAGGTAGGACCGGAATCCACGGCTCTTGTGCCTGTCGCCTCCCAAAAGGTCCCTCAGAACAAGCGGCTGAGCCCGGGGGACAACCAAGTTGGGGGCCAGGATGGCTAGCGCGTTCTCGCTTCCTCCCCCAGTGTCCACCCGCCTGGCCGTCTCCGCATCTGTGGCGGCACCCGTCAGGGTCTGTGTTACCTCTCCAGAAACTCCAGCGTGGTCAGCCCGAGCAGGCGCCTGGTGCCACGCGCTACTGAAATAAGGCCCCCTGGCTGGGGGTCTGTCCGTGCTGCCAGGGCCGGGGCTGTCTGTGCGGCGCTTGCCACGGCCCCTCCGGGGAGGTGGGCATTGGCAGAGTGGAGCCCCGGCCCAGCCGCTGGGACCAGAAAGCTGCCACAGAGGTGAAAGATGGGTCTCTGCCACAGGGATGCGGACAGCCGTGGGGATGTGGAGGCAGGGCTGATTTAGGGCTAAGAGGTGGAGGGAGGGAGCACGAACGACCCAGTCAGAGAGTCAGAGATACAGAGCCGGAAACAGAGACACAGGCAGGTAGAGACAGGGAGAGACAGAGACAGAGACCGGGTGAAGTGAAGGGGAAGATAGGGCAACTCTGAGAGAGAGACAGGAGATACAGAAAGTGTAAGGAAAAGGACAGAGATCAGAGAGACAGAGAGACAGAGGTTCAGAGTCAGCGAGGCAGATCCCCAAACTGAGGGACACGGGACAGTTAGAAGCAGAGAGGCAAAGGCAAGAAGAGAGAGCCGCAGAGGGGCCAGAGTCACAGGAGAGAAAGCAGGCCAGAGAACCAGAGGTTGACAGAGACACAGAGAAAGAAGGCCAGAGACAGTGGGAGACAGCCAGAGTCACAAGGAGATGGGACAGAGACACCAAGGGAGGCAGAGAGTGACCTTGGGCCCTCCGGTCCCCGTTTCTCCTCTACACCCAGAAGCTGCGTGCGTGTGGGTATTTCTGCACACGTCTACCTGCACCCCTGCGCTTCTGGGGGATACCTCCGGTGGGCACGCATCTGTGTCTGAGGGCTCGGATAGTGTCTGTGTCCATTTATCCCCTGCTTCCCCGGTGGACGTCTCCGGGGTGCCAGGCTCAGCTGTCGGCGGTGAGTACCAGTGGCTATGGCCCCTCATGGAGCCTCTTGCTTGTTAGTAGAGAAAGACAGTACACACGCGTGCACGCATGCACACACACATACACACATACTGCAGCTATGCAGAGATTTAAAACAGACTCGTGATTAGGAGCGACTTGGAATTCCCCTGGACCTGGTGGTCACGGAAGGCCATTCTAGGAGGTAACTCTGAGGTGAGGCCCGTCAAAAACGAGCCGGCAAAGATCAAGGGCAAATCCCTCCAGGCGGAGGGAGGGGTTGGTACAAGGGAAAATCAACCCGGCGAATTCAGGACTGAGCACGGAGGCCAGTGGGGGCCACGGCTTCTGGGGTGAGGCCGCTGGCCGGGAAGGCAGAGGCCAGACCGTGACGGACGTGGTGAGGCTGAGGAAAAGATTTGGGTGCGGGTGGGGAGAAGCATGCGGCTGCGCTCTGGGGGTCGAGTCCCCAGGACCGGATGGGGAATGGGGAGGAACCAAGGATAACTGCGGGTTTCTTGGCCTCAGCATCTGAATGAATTATGGTTCCGTTTACCGAATGAGGAAGACAGGAAGAGGCAGATCTGTCGGGAGGTCTGTGGTGGCCATGTGTGATGCGTGTGTGTGTGTGTGTGTGCACCTGTGTGCGCGTATGCCAGGGCCCAGGCGTATGCACCTGTGCCTGTGGGGTTCAGACCCCCCTCTGCGTGGCCGTGGGAGCTCCCGGGCCCGTGCTGGGCCTGGGCTCCACCTTGCCTCTTCACTTTCCTCCGGCTCCACGTGCTGCCCCCTGCCAGACGGGGATTCCCCAGCGGCCAGCTGGGACAGCGGGATGGGTGGCCCTCGGGCACGAGCTGACATCTGGGCACGCTACCCTGGGCCCGGGGGGCCTCGGCGGCCCCACCCGGCAGCGGCAGGCAGGCTCCAGGGCAGCTGGTGGCGATTAGCAGCGTTGATTACCTCGTGGCGATGCCATCTGGGGTGAGGGCACGGAGCCCAGCCCCACGGGACGCCCCGCTTGCCGGCGCGCAGAGCTCGCTGGGGCTGAAGCCTGTGACTGTGTCAGCAACACTTGTGGGCGTGGGTGTGTGTCCGTGTATCCGCATGCGAGTGGGGGTTTCCGCCCGTGTGCACGCGCGTGTATGCACTGGAGAGGAGAGTGCAGGCTTCTCTGCTTCGTCTTGTGAGTAATGACGCTTGTGGGCACAGGCGTGTGTTTCTATGTGTGTGTGTGTGTGTGTGTGCACACGTGTGCACCTGTATATCCAAGTCCATGCAGTGCTGCACGCACGCACCTGTGCCCATGTCCAGGGATCTATTTCTGTGTGTTCATACGTGCTCACATATGTGTCTCTGTGTGTCCATTTGGGTGGAGGACTTATGCGTGTGTACGTGTGTCTGTGTGTGCATAAGTGCCTACCCATGCACGCGAAGTCTACAGGTGTGCCATGAGAGGGCTTGTCTGTGTTCTCCTGGATGCGTGCACATACGTGTCAGAGTGAGGAAGGGGCATGGGTACACTTCGAGACTGTGTCTCCAGCATCTCCAGGCAGAGGGTGCACCCAGGCTTGGCTGTTCTTGCGAGTGCCCTTGGGGCGCTGCGTTCCCCCTTCTCCAGTCCCTCTGGCTCTGGCGGCTCTGGGGCCAGCCGTCCCCTCCCACCTGGGAGAGTCGGATATGAAGGGGGGAAGGGTGGGGGCTGCCCGGGATGGCGTCATATTTAAGAACATGGGCTGGGAGTCCAGGCTGGCTGGGTGTGGGTCTCCGTTCCACTACCTACTAGCCCTGTGGTCCTGGGCTGTTCCTATGCTCCAGTTTCCCCATCTGTAAAATGGGGATAGGAATAGAATTCTCCCTGGGGAACCCGAGTGGCTCAGTTAGCTAAGCATCCGACTCTTCATTGAGGCTCAGGTCATGATCTCACGGTTTCTTGAGTTCGAGCCCCATGGCAGGCTCAGCACTGGCAGCCTGGAGCCTGCTTGGGATTCCCTCTCTCTCTCTCTCTCTCTCTCTCTCTTTGCCTCTCCCCTCCCCACCCCTTGTAATAAATAAACTTTAAAAAACTAAAAAAAAAAGAACACGAAAGAATTCTCTCTCTCCCGGGATGGTTGTGAGGAGTAAAGGAGTTAGCACAGACCCTGACGTGTATGTGTGGCCTGTTAGTTCCCAAGGGCCCCCCCTCTGGGACGGCACCCTCCAGGGCCGGCAGAGCCAGAGCCTACCCACTCCTCAGGCCGTAGTGCCCAGAAAGCCCCACCCCCCTCCACTTCCCGCCTGCTGAGCTCAGCGTTTCCCAGGCCTCACCGCTGTCGTAGCCACATCTGGGACGGGACCACAGTGGGGCTTCTCTTGTGGCCCGTGGTTGGGGTTTCCGCTGACTCAGCGCTCTGGCTCTGAAGGCGGGAAATCCCGGGCCTGCTCCCCCCTCTCCCGGGTTAGATGGGGCTGCAGGGCTACCATTCACCATGTTGCGTCTACAGGAAGTCTCCCCGGATCAGGGCACGCCGGCTGCTCCCTCCTTTCCTCACATCCATTCCTAAGACTCGAGAGCCTACTTACTTATTTATTCATTTATTTTGAGAGAGCGAGAGAGCGCACGTGCAAGTGGAGGAGGGGCAGAGAGCGAGGGAGACAGAATCCCAAGCAGGCTTTGCACTGTCAGCAGAGCCCTAGAGCCTGATGTGGGGCTCGAACCCACAAACCCTGGGATCATGCCCTGAGCCAAAATCAAGAGTTGGCCGCAGAACCAACTGAGCCATCCAGGTGCCCCACCGTGAGCCTCTTGAACCAAATTCTTGGTAGTTCCTCAGCTTTGGTGCCCAGAAATTGTGTTTGCTGCCTCGGGCAAGGGACCCTTGTGAGGGTCACTTTGATCATCCCTGCCTCGGGATAGAACCGGACGCTGTACCTGCTCCCTTCTGCTCAAAGTCCCATCGCTGGTGTATATGCTGGAATCCCAGCCTCCTTCCCTCCCCCTTCCCCCCCCACTTCCCCCTACCTCCCCCCTACTAGTGTTCACGGTAATAATAACTGAATATTTATTGAGTTCCTCTTTTTTTTTGTATAATACCATTTTTATTACCTGACAAACCTAGTTTCTTAGCAGCTCTTCTTTTTTGGGGTTTTTATAGCTATTCTTGCATGTCGATTTATTTTTTATTATTTTTAAGTAAACTCTACCCCGGAGGTGGGGCTCGAACTCACGACCCCAAGATCAAGAGTCCGGTGCTCCACCGACCGAGCCAGCCAGGCGCCCCACATTGAGCTCCTCTTTTTGTGCCTGACCCTGTATAAGCACTTTTACAGACTTTTGCTTGTTTCCTGCTCACAGCAACCCTGCGAGGTATACAGATCATTATCTCATCATACAGATGAAAAAAGGGGAGTCAGATAGTAAGTTCCCAGCCACAAGGCTAGAGCCGAGGACGGAGACCAGAGCCCTTCTAACCTCATGGAGTCAGGAAGAATAAGGGAACCGTCTGGGTCCCACTCCACCCCCCCCCCCCCCGGAACTAGGCTAGAGCCGAAGGGGTTAATGAAGCGCTCACCCCCACCCCAGAAGGGTCCCTCCCCCCCACCCCCAAGTTCCAGCTGAGGAACAGACTAACTAGGAATGTGAGGCCGGGAAGCTGGAAAAAGCTGACCGAGGAGGCATGGGCACCAGCCACGTCACCGCTGCCACGAACTGGGGAGGAGGGTCTCCAACCACCCCCCCACCCCCGCACTCCTCCTCCCCTCCCACCCCCCGCCCCAGCCTTCTGAAGGACCGGCCAGGAGAAGGGAAGGGGGTAGCATGGGGAGGACCTTCACGTCCAGCCGGGCCCTTAAAGGGCCGGACTCCCCGCCCAGCCGCCAGCCGCCGCCAGCTGCGGAGCCCCCTGGCCGGGCGGCTCCGGGCACGCAGGGTCCCGCCCTGCTCGCTCGCTTGCTCGCTCGCTCACCTGGCGGGGAGGCGGGCGGGGCGGGCCTGGGCGCGGGGCCAGGCCGGGAGTGGGGCTCTGCTGTCCCGCCGGCCGCCTCCGCCACCGCCACCGCCGGAGCCCCCTCCCGGCCCTCCCTCCCGCCTCCCACTCGGCGGGCGGGTCCAGCTGTGTTCCATTAGCGGCCCTGGCAAGTCCCCAGTCCCCCTGGAACCGCCCCTCTTCCCCCACCCGGAGTGGCCGGCAGTCCCCGGCAGACAGGCGCGCGCTGGCTCGCGGGGCAGCCTTCAGCCCCAGGAGCCTGCGAGCTGGGAGGCTGGGACCCTCCCGCCAGCCAGAAGTGACCGAGGACCCTCGCAGCGGGCCTGAGGACCCCAGGCCCTGCTTCCCCTGGCCGGCTGCCCTGGGCTGCCTGCATTGCTCGGTGAGGTGGGGGATCCCCTCAGGCCACGGTAAGTGGGGGCGGAGTGGACTGCCTGGGGTTGAGGGGTGGGCTCTGGGTTGAAGGGCCTGGGAGGCCCCGACTTGCTGTGTGACCTGGGCCAAATGGCATCCCCTCTCTGGACCTCAGTTGCCTTCTCTGTAGGGGAGCTCTAAACTCCATCTCAGTTCCGCCCCGGCTCCCTGTCCCCAAATCTGTGCCTTTATATTGGGGCAGGATCCCATCCCCGGAAGCTTCTCTCCTGTCCCCGCAGCCCCTGCTGTGGCTGGGGCCCCGGGGAGTGGAGGCTGGAGAGGAGGAGTGGGAAGGGGACACAAGCTCACGGGTATTCCCGCCTCCACATGCGTTCACATGCCTCCCGCAGCTGGCAGCCCTTCCACCGACTGGCAGGACTGGGAGGCTGGGATAGGGTTTAGCGATGGGGCGCGCACCCCCGCTAGGAAGAAGGATGAATAGAGTGCAGGAACAAGGGGTCTGGGGTCCTAGCTCCAGATATACTGAGGTGAGGGGTCCTTCCTGTGCTCGCTTCCTATTCAGGACCCAGGGAAGGGAAATAGAATTCCATTAACGGCTGGGGGGAATGAGGTCAGACTTGCACAAGCACTTCCCGACAGGAGGGCCTCCTGGAGGGGTAGCCACGGGCCGGCTATGTGCACGTGTGTCTGTCAGGGTGTAACAGTGAACACGTGTCTCCGGGAGCATGCCCGTGCGCAGGTAGGTTTGCATGCATGCACGCGTGCAGTGGCACAGGTGTGTCTGCATGGGTGGGTGCGTGTACGTGCCTGTGTACCCGCGTGTGCCGTGCTGACATATGAATGACTCCGTGTGTGCACGCGCGAGCCGCCCGTCTCGGGGGAGGCCGGATGATGTATTACTCCCCTGGCCGCTCGCTGAGCTTGCATTGATTTATCTGGGCCCATCCATCAGGGTTTAATAAAACTAAAAGACGAGCATCCATCAGCAGGGGAGGTTGGCAACAAGGTCCTGAGCCTGGCGACCTGCTCTCCCGCCCGCCGGACCCATGGGGGAAGCTTCCTTGGCCCACACACCACTCTGTGATACCTGCCGGGAGACTTGGCCTCTGACCTCGTGGGCGCCTTGGCAGAGCTGCCTGGCTGAGCTGGGTGCTAGCCGGGTACCCGGCTACGACATACCAATACACGGCACAGGTTGATAAAATATTGAAATACTTCCAAATGTCTTGGCAAATAATCTCCGTCTCAAGCCCCCTCACAGTCCCAGTTCGCCCGGCCTTCTAGGACCTTCCAGATCTCTCCCGACTCCGGCAGCTACCCACTGGCTCCATCGGGTGCCGCCTGGACCCGGTTTCAGTGCTCCAGCCAGCTTTCTGCTCTGGCTGGTCGGTGTCCGTGCCATACCGGTGGTTAAATATTTTGAATATCACCGTGGGCTAAAATCCTAGCCCAGGGCCTGTGGTTGGGCCTCTGTGAGGGACTGATGCCTGGCCAGACCTCCTGTCACCCCAGCACTAGGGCCTGGGCCCCACGGGCCGGCCGCTACTTGTCTGTGTATTAGGCCGTGTGCGCTCGGGAATCCAGCTTCACGGTCTCTGTGGTTTTCAGGTGCTGCAGCTGTGGCCGGCCTCTCCGGATCAGGATGTGGGCGCCTTGGGTTTCTGGCTTGTGGCTGCTCGGTCTCTGGGCCGCCTGCAGCCGCGGGGCGGATGCAGGTGAGATGACACAGAGGCCTCTCGCTGGCTCCTTGAGACACAGGGGTCCTATGTATGTATAAATGCCCCGTTCGCGTGGGCATTTATAAGAGTCCCGAGCTGGGCTCGGGTGGCCTGAGGTGTTCGGACAGGTGAGCCTGGGCAGTGTGAGCCAGAAGGGACGCATGTGTGTTTCTGTCTGCGTGTCTGTATGTCTCTGGGCCTTTCTGCGTCGCAGGGTCACTCTGTGCATCTGTAACATATTCCTGTATCTCCATGTCTGAGAGGACGACCCTCCTGCCCGGTACAGAAACCCATCCCGTGCGCAGAGCGCTGGCAGGGCCAGCGAGGTCCCTGTAGAAGGAACCTGCCTCTTGAAAGGGGCGCAGGCCCGTCCAATCCCTTTCATGGTGGAGGGGCGGTCCTCCGGCCCACGGGTTCCTCCTCCGCCACGGCTGGCCCCGGGTCCTGGATAAAGAGACCGCCTCGAGGCCCAGACGCTGGATGGGACAGAGGGTGCAGCTTTCCAGGGCCCGAAGCCAGAGGAAGTTGACCGGGCAACTTGCCCTGCCCCGCTGGGTGCCCTCTGGGCTTCGTAGCTTTGCCGCCTCGAGGGGCAGAAATAGAGCTCCTAGAATCCAAATCCGGCTGAAGGAGGCAGAAACACCAAGGCGCGGAAGTGAGGGTGTGCGCCCAGGGTGCACGTGACCGCCTGCAGGTCCTGTGTGTACATATGTGTTCCTGCATGTGTGCGCGTGTGCCTTGCTCTCTCCCTTACCGGGTCTCCTGGGGGATGGGGGCAGAGAATTTCCACATCTGTAAGGAATCTGGGCCCACGGCCAAGGGGTGAGTCACCCATCGCCGCTGCCGATGCTGAAGACAGTGATAGTCTTTCTGGCCAGACCTGGGGGAGGGAGACTCCGGCGGGGTCACTGGGCCGAGAGAGCCGGGGTTCCTTCGTCCAGTTAGGCGTCCGGGGAGTCCGATGCCCAGCTTCTAGGCGCCGTCCTCGTTATCTTGTCCCAGCTACCCCGTCTACCCTGATGGGAAGGCCTTTTGGAATCTAGCCCCTATCTCCTGGTTCAGCACCTTTCTTAACATTTTGCTCAGTCAGCCTTGAGAGGAGGCAGCCCCGTGGCTGCCTCTCTGTCCCTTCAGTGTTTTGGAGACTCTCATTAAGCTCTCTCCTTCTCTAGGAGGCCTTTACCCGCTTATTATATACCCTGTCTGGAGCCTCAAGGTCCTGATGGTTCCCTTGAGCTTGTGGTCCCCTCAGGCCCTCAGTCTCTTCTCATTGTTTCATAAATAGTTATCCAGGTGAAAAGTCGCTCTGTTGGCTCAGCCTTCTGTCTGGCCTGCTTTTCTGCTTTAGACGTGGGAAGCAAACCCCGTCCATTGCTGAGAACACGTGTACCAGCCCCACGTGGCATCCCTGGTGGCCTGTGTATCCACGAGCCACACGTGTGCAGACATGCACATGTTTCGTATATAACGCAGGCATGCATAACGTGACATTTCTTTACCCCCCAAGTGTTTCTCTGAACCCCCTCCCCCATTAGGGTATATCAAGGAGGGAGCACACGCGTATATCCAGCCGCCCACTCCATCTGAGTTCTAGGGCTGCCCGCAGTTTCTTCTGCTCTTTCTCTCGCTGACCTGCTTCCTGAAATCTTAGGGGTGTGAGTTCCAGGAGTTCCCGTCCTGCTCTGCTGTGAACTCAGCGGCCTTGAGCCCAGCCGCAGTCTCTGGGCCTCAGTCTTCCCATCTGTATGCGGGGCGTCCTCCCGGCTCCCGGGAAAGCCAGGGTCAGAAGGCAAGAGGCAAAAAAACAGCCCCCGGTCCAGAATGGGGAATAGAAACTTGCCCTTCTCCAGCTTTCCCAAGGGCCTGGCTGTCCGGCCGCCTCAGCCGGAGCCCGCTGAGCGCCCCGCTGCCGATTCTCTTCCAGGCGAGCAGTGCCCACCTTCACAACAGGAAGGACTCAAGTTGGAACACAGAAGCCATTTGTCGACCAACGTGACTGGTGAGTGCCCATCTCGTTCGGCCGTCCCTCCTCTCCGTCTTCCCGGAGTGGCTGTCACCCCCTCCTCACCTGCCCAGCTGAGCTCTTCATCTGGTGTCTCCCCCAAAGGCTTTAATCTCATCCGCCGACTCAACCTCATGAAAACATCTGCCATCAAGAAGATCCGCAACCCCAAGGGGCCCCTCATCCTGCGCCTGGGGGCAGCCCCGCCCACCCAGCCCATGCGGTAAAGGCCCCAGTGTGACCACTGGGAATGAACACTCCCCAGCAGCTCTGGACATGGGGCCTAAACTCAGGGGCACCCGTGGGGCATTTTATCCCACCCTTTGCCAGGGGTCAACTTGGTCTCCACCCTTGGAGATTACGGCGTGGGCCCAGAGGACACGCCTGGCTGACCTCCGTCCCTCCCCTCTTTCTGGCTAGCAGTTGGGGGATAGGTCTATATCCTAAGGGCACCGTGAGGACCCCAGGATGGGGGTGGGATAGAGCTGGCAAGAGCCGTGTGTGCATGTGTGTGTGTGCACGCGCGCCCAGATGTGAAGTTCACATTCCTACAAGTCTCGGGGAGGTCTGGCCCCTCCTTCCCTCTCCAGCCTTATCTTCCCTTCTTGCTGCTCTCGATGCGCTGAATGCTTTTTATCTTCTTCCAAAACCTCTTCTCCTGGCCCGGTCCCGGTTATTCTGGGCTCCAGGGCATCCCGGATCCCTTGGGAGAACTTAAGCACAACTGTAATGAAATGGTGGCTCCGCCATCCCGGGGAGTCTTTGTTTTGGGTCCTACCTCTCCCCACCCCCTCATCAGACCCGAGGGCTCCGCGAGGGCAGGCACCTTCTCTGTGTTTTCACCACCGTTATCCCCAGCAGCCAGACCCGCCTGGCACAGAGTAGGCACCCCATAAATGTCGGGAGAGGGAATGGACGTGCCTACGGACGTGTCGGTTTGGAGGTGGGGGCCGGCGCGCGTCTCAACGCAGGTTCGGCAGTCCTGCGGGTCCGGGGGTGGGGGCAGCTGGGCTCCCGCCTGAGCCTCAGGGTCCCCTCCCTGCTCTACCCCCAGACGAGTATTCCCTCGGGGCCTCCCTGATGAGTTTGCCCTGGTGCTGACCCTATTGCTGAAGAAACACACTCACCAGAACACGTGGTATTTATTTCAAGTGACCGATGGAGATGGGTACCCACAGGTGAGCCGGAACCCCCACGCGCCCCCATTGATCTTGGGGCATCGCGCACGCCAGTCCAGCCCAGCCTCTGTCCCAGCTTGTGAATTCGGGTCCCTGGGGCCCACCCTCGAGGCTAGCCCCACCCCAGCAACACCTAGGCCCTTCTTACAGGGCCCACTGCTCTGCGACCCCTCCAGCTTTCTCCTCTCTCTGGGCTTCAGTTTCCCTTCCCATGAAATGACCTCTCGAGGGCCCGGGGGCTCTGATGCCCTGTCCCGTTGCTTTTCCAATTTCCACCCAGATTTCCCTGGAAGTCAACAGCCAGGAGCGGAGCCTGGAGTTCCGGGCCCGGGGCCAAGATGGCGACTTCGTTTCCTGCATCTTCCCGGCGCCCCAGCTCTTTGACCTGCGCTGGCACAAGCTGGTGCTGAGTGTGGCTGAACGCGTGGCCTCCGTGCACGTGGACTGCACCTCAGCCTCCTCTCGGCCTCTGGGGCCCCGGCGACCCGTGCGGCCCGTGGGCCATGTCTTCCTGGGCTTGGACGCTGAGCAGGGGAAACCCGTTTCGGTGAGTCCTGGGTCGGGCTCTGGCCTCCGCTCCCACCTTCTGGGAGCCCCAGTGAGCTCCCTGGAATCTGCATCTGGCCAGGTCCTTCCCTTGCTCAGAATCCTCTCGCGGCTCCCCACTGCCCTCCAGATGCAGCCTAAACCGGGCATTCAAGGCCCTTGACCATCGGCCCCTAGAACTGTCTCCGGTATTATCTTGCTATACATCTCTCCGTCCTGTTTGCTCTCTGCTCAGTTCCCTCCTAGCCGTCCATCTCGCCTGTTACTTTCCCACCCCCACATCTTCGCCTTCGCTGTCACCTCCACCTGCAACGGTTTTCCTGGCGGAGCTGTCTGCGGAGTATCTACTGGTCCTTCGCGGCCCAGCTGCAGTGGAACCTCCTCCGCCCCTGTTCCTCCGGACCAGCGTGAACTTTTCTCCTTCCGCTCCCTCTTTCCTGCATCTGCAGTTCCGTTTTGCTTTGGGTGACAGCCATAGTCTCAGTGGTCTCCCCAGGTGAGACCGGAAACCCTCTGAGGGCAAGGGGCGGAGCCATCTCTGTGCCCCGCCCCCCCGGCAGCCAGGCCCCGGAGCTCTTCGGTAAAATGAGGCGACACTGACTCGACTTGCGTGTCCCCTGCAGTTTGACCTCCAGCAGGCCCACATCTACTGCGACCCGGAGCTCGTGCTGGAGGAGGGGTGCTGCGAGATTTTACCGGGAGGGGTGAGTGGCCCGGCTCCAGCTGGCGGGGAGGGTTTGGGGCACTTCCCAGGGGCCTGGTGTGCTAGACGCGGGGAACCAGGAAGGGGAGGTATTGAAATCTTAGGAGAGGGTAAGGAGCAATCTGTCTTCTGTACTGACCCCGGCCCTTCCCCTCTGCTGGACAGTGTCCCCCAGAGACCTCCAAGGCCCGCCGGGATACCCAGAGCAATGAGCTCATTGAGATCAATCCACAGACCGAAGGCAAGGTCTACACCCGCTGCTTCTGCCTGGAGGAGCCTCAAAACAGCAAGGTGGGTGGGCGGGTACCTGTGGCACCTGCCACAGGGAGGTACAAGTGGAACTCTCCTAACCTTGCCTGACTGAGGTCCAGCACTGGGTTCAGTGGTTCCCAGGGTGGGGAGGGCACCAGAAGTCCCGCCCATCTGTGAATTACCCCTATAGGATTCCAAGAGGCAGGGAGCCCCCTGGGTGAACCTGTGCCTACCTGCCCTTTGGCATTGAGGGATGGGCCCATCTAGCTCAGACACTACCCAGCCCCTCACTGATGCCACCCCAGACCCTTCTGGTGGGGTCAGGACCAGGCTTGCACCCAAAGGCAGTTTCTCCAGGACAGGGGTAGCTGGGATCGGAGGCCAGGCCATACTGCTTCCCTCGGGGCTTGCTCGCTGTCCTGGGCCCAGCCCCAGCCAACGCCAGGCTGGTTCTATACCCCAGCACCATGGCCAGCTGCCCTCCCCACTCTCAGGTTCTTTAGGGTGGCAGGGAAGCCCAGGTCCTCCCTTAGCCCCGCCCCCAGGCTGGGCAGCCTCCCTGCCCACCGGGCACCGTGCCCAGCCTTTGGCTGCAGGAACACAGGATCCTATTGATTCATGGTCTTGTTTTCTCCGACATCACGTGGGTGGGTGGGGGGGAACGAGGGGGGCCTGTGGGAGTGCCAAGGGCCCGAGCGGGCTCTCTATGCCTTGGGGGGTGCCAGCTGAGGGGGTACCTGGGGCCCGTGCCCCTACCTGGGTGCCCCTTTCCAGCACGGGCGCCTGCGCTGCCCCCTCCCCAACAGTTCCTTTTTGCCCACTCTGCCCAGGTGGATGCCCAGCTGACAGGAAGCACCAGCCAGAAGGCAGAAAGGGGAACAAAGGTAGACACAGCGGGCAGGGGGAGGAGTTCACGGTGTCCTCGGCCTGCTCTCCGTGCCCTCTGTAAACCCCTTGACTAAACCACTCTACTCCCACGTTCCTTCCACCTGCCCCCACTCCTGGACAGAGCTTAGGATGTATAGGAGCCAGCTCTGAGAAGGAAGGATGGCTGGGGGCGAGACAGACAGTAACTGGCACTGTGTAGGGCAGCCGCTCCTCGCGGTTCTTGGGTAGGAGTGTTGGAAGCGGTGCTTCGTACCCTCTGCTTCCTGCCCGTTATCATGCCCTCCCTCTTCCCAGGCCCGTCAGGAGACAGCAGCCGATGAGGTAAGCCTCCCCATCTAGACTGGCAAAGAGGAGGTGCCAGCATGAACCCTTTGGACGAGGCTCCGGGTCACTGGAGGCTGGGCGTAGGGGTTTGGGATGACCGCGCAGCTCCCAGCATTCCTTCGGGGCTCAGCTCTGGGCCCTGTCTGCCCGCTGCCTCTCCTTGGGCGGGCGGGGGGTGGGCTTAGTCCTGGACACTCCTACTGAGTTGGCGGCCAGTGGCCAGAGGCAACATGGGAAGTGTCCGGGCCTTGGCTACGGGACCCAGATCCTGGACCTCCCCCTGCCCCCACCCCCCACACGCGGTGTGCCCCAGAGCCCACGGCTGTTCCTCTCTGGGCTGCAGCGAGAAATGGCTTGGCTCTGGGCTGCTGGGAGTTGGGAGATGAGGCTTGTTTGGTAGGAGTGCTATCTTCCTGCTCCCTTGGGCTTCACGCAGGACACACGTGATGTTCTGTGTGCTCGCTGTGTGTACGTGGGGGAAGGGGGTGGAGAGGGCTGGTCCCAGGCTCTCAGAACTGACCCCCTGGCCCATTCTTCCCTTGCAGTGCCCACCCTGTGCCCAGGGGGCCCGGGAGAGCAATGTGAGTGAATAGAGGGTGTGCAGGGTGGGGCGGGCGGGGGCTGGGGGTGGGTTAGAGGCTGGCCTGGTAGCTTCCTGGTTAAACACAAGGGGGTCTTTGTGCTTTTATCACACTCCCTCCCTGCACGCCCCCCAGCCCTGGCCCTGATTCCCGCCCCGTCCCCACTAAGGCTGCATGGAAGGAAGCCTCACGCCTTGTGACCTAGGCAATGCACTGGGGACAGGGTGGTGGCTGGTGGGATCAGGACCTCGGTGGCTGATCCCGCCTTTCCGCTTCCCACAAGGACTCAGGGCCCTTCTGCTTGAAGGCTTCCCACGTCACCTTGGAGGCCTCGAGAGCGGAAGGCTGACTCAGGGTGACACAGCCCGGCACTGGCCCCCACACACATGTTGGCTCAGGACCTCCCCTCCGATCCCTCTCTAGCTGGCTCTGGGCCAGCCTCCCTCTGGGGGTCTAGAAAGACAAGGGAGAGGGGCTCAGGGCGGGCACAGCTGGCACCCAACTGTGCCTCCTCTGTGGGCAGCGTGAGTCACTGCTTTCCCACGGCCCGACATTCCGAATCGAGGTACCACCTTGGTCCAGGAAGGGCACCACCCTGGCTGCCCTCAGCTCTGAGCCCCCTGACCTTGGGGACATCAGGAAGTACCCCCTCTGCTGCCTGACCCGCTTTCCATCTAGCGCCCCACCAAATCTGGTGAGGCTGATGGTCCCCAGAGATGCAGGAGTTACCATGGCAACCGAGCAGCCATGTAATCCTGACAAGTGGCGGGCGGGGCTAGCCGAAGCCAGGCAGTTTAGAGAAGGTAGGTTAGCCCCCTCCGCAAGTCTGATGGCCTTGGGATATAAAGTCAGCATGGTGCTTGGCCTGGGAGGCCGGCAGAGCAGCGGCTGGAATTCCGGGCTCCAGCCGCAATGCTGTGTGGCGTTGGTTTAATTGCTCGCCTTCTCTGTGCCCCTGGTTTTCTCTCCATCCCTGAGGTATAAACGTTCTCTTTGCCTCCCCACCCTTCCCCATCCAGGTCACAATTGGTCCTTCTGGACCCAAGGTGAGTCCAAGATGGAGAACAGGACACTCTCGCCCTCTTTGGCAGTCCCAGCCTGTCCCGTGGCATGTGACCCTGTGGCTGTGTGTTTATATCAGGGCTACCCAACCCCGTACGTGCCGGAGGTGATTGTGTGTGTGTGTGTTGGAGACAGCAGGGGCTTTGGGCCTCACACGCGGACATCCATTACCTTCCTGCCTCCTCAAGCATCCTGTGGGGAAGGGGACTGTCACCTTACTCCAGAAACCCCTGAGCCCCAGCTGTGCCCCGCTGTGGGACTGAGGGTGTTGGAGTGATCGTGTGGGGGTCTGGCGATGTGCGTCCCGGGACACGCCTCACATTCGCTGAGGGGGAGGGGGAGTGCGCCCGTGTGCCCAGGGGCCGCTTGTGAGCGATGGGGCAGGCAGCGCCCGTGTGCGACAGTGTCCTTGTGCGTGCTGGAGAGTACGTACGGCGAGGTCCGGGGCTGCCTTCGTGTGATGGTGGGTGAGCGCCAGGCTCTGCGCCGAGCCCAGGCCTGCAGCGTTGTGTTCCGTACTCACCACAGCCACCCCCCTCCCCCCACCCCCCCCACCCATCCCCCCACCCCCCGCCCTGGAGGTAGGGGCTGACATGAGTCCCTTTTTATCGATAAAGCATGACTTGCCTCCGCTGGTAAGTGGCGGGGGGCGGTATTTGAACTAGGGGGTCCTGACCCACACCACCATGGGCTCCGTCATTCTACGTGTGTGTGTGTCCGCACACACGTGTCCGTGTGCCCCCCGGGCGAGCTGCGTGCGAGCTCGCGTGCTTGAGCAGGGGCGTGGGGGAAGTAGCCTCCGTGTGAGACTATAGATTTGCCAAATATAGCCTCTCGGGGTGGGAGGGCCATATGGACTAATGCGTATGGAATCCATATGCCGCGTGGTGGGGGGCTGGGGGTTGGGGCAGGCTGTGCTCGCTTCCACACCCTTGTGTGGTGGCCGTGTGGGGACCACAGGCCGGGAGAGCTCCCTCTGGCCCCAGCCCCCATTTCGATCTCGCCTGCAGGGAGGGAAAGGTGAGCGAGGCCTGCCTGGCCCATCGGGCCCCAAGGGAGAGAAGGGAGCCCGGGTAAGTGCCCCAGCCAGGCCCACTGCTGGCCCTCCCCCCCCCCCCCCGGCTGTGCCCTGAGGGTGGGATGCCAAGTGAACCAGCCCAACAGCTCAGCCGACACCCTGCAGGCCCGCCCACGTGGGGACTGCCGGGTAGGGTCTTTCTAGGAGTCAGAATGTGGAAACCTCTAGTTTTTAGGGGTGCCTAGAAAATGACCTCCGGGGCTGTGGGACTCTCGACCCCATCCTTCTCAAAACGGGGCCCCACCCCTGATCCCTTGTTCCCCGGCCACACAGGGCAGCGACTGTGTCCGAATCTCCCCGGATGCCCCGCTTCAGGTAAGAGCCGGAGGCAAGGCCTCCTTTAAGACCGGTATGGGGTTGGCTCTCCGGGGAAGGCCACGGGGTGACCCTCTCAACACCTCATCTCCCCGCCCAGTGTGCCGAAGGCCTGAAGGGAGAGAAGGGAGAGTCAGGAGGCTTGGTGAGTCTGGGACCAGGGGGAGGGCAGGGCAGCGGGGTTCCGGTCCAGCCTCGCCCGCCTTCCCTCACCTCTTCTTTTGCGTCCCCTCCTAATCTCAGGGACCTTCAGGACTTCCGGGCTCTACAGGCCAGAAGGTACTGGGGCTGGGTTTGGAGGGGTGGGTGGCAGGGAGGTCTGTGGCCCTCTAGACTTGAGGGAGATGGCCAGAATCTTCCCAGCGGAGGGAGGGCACCATCCCCACGGAAGGCACAGAGCGGGCGGTACTCACTGTCCCTCCAGTCACCCTGCCCTGTCCCAGTTCCCACCAGACCCGGAGGGAAGTGCCACAGACTCCCTGAGAGTGGCCCGGCTGGTTAGAAAGTTCTTTCTGTCGTCCCTTCCTGTAGTGACTAAAGCCATTTTGTCTCAGGGGAGGCAGAGACTAGGGGTCTAGAAGACAATTGTCCTTCCCCCAGGCAGAGCTGCTCTGGTTCTTCTGGCCCCTTCTTTCAACCCCAGTCACCGGGCCTTTTCCTTCCCCAGGGCCAGAAAGGCGAGAAGGGAGACGGAGGCGTCAAGGGCTCGCCGGGAAAGCCCGGCCGAGATGTACGGTGCTTGGGACCCTTCCTCACCCCGACCCCGTGTCCCTCCGCGAAGCGCTGGAGTTTCCCCATCAGAACCCCAGCCTGCCAGCCTTGCTCCCCAGAAAGGGGGAGGCTGTGCCCCTGGAAGCAGAGCAGGGAGGGGACGGGAAAGGGCCTGGACCCAGGAGCCCTGGCTCCTGGCCTAAGAGCCCTTGGCCTCTAATGGCCAGAGGTGGACCTCTGGTGACCTTGGGACACGGGGATGGGGTCTGGCTCCGGAGAGGGGCACTGAGGGTGGGCAGGCGGGTGTGTCCCCCTCTCGGAGGGGCTGCCGCCCCAGGGCCTCAGGCTTTTCTCCCACTTTCCCTGACCCCACAGGGCCGGCCAGGGGAGATCTGCGTCATGGGGCCCAAAGGGCAGAAGGTGAGCTGTGGGTGCCTGCGGGGCGGGGAGTGGGCGGTGGGGCTGAGGCGGCTGCCCTCTCATCCCCGCCTTGTGTCTGTGCCAGGGAGACCCTGGCTTTGTCGGGCCCGAGGGACTGGCAGGAGAGCCCGGGCCCCCCGGCCTCCCTGGGGCCCCCGGGATAGGCCTTCCTGGGACCCCGGTGAGTACTCGTTGTCCCTTCTGCTCTTCTTTCCTCGGAGACCCTTGTGCTGCCTGGCCAGGGCTGGGGAGCTGAGGCTGGGTCTGGGGTGGTCCTGGTTGGGGGGAGAGGGGGACAGAGTAGGTCTCCCTGTGATATGGGTGGGGCCCCCTAAGAAGCCTCTGCCGGTTGCTCTTTCTGCCCTCAGGGGGACCCGGGTGGCCCGCCAGGCCCTAAGGGAGACAAGGTAAGCACGGGTGGGAGCTCCCTGCGCGGTGGAAGGAGAGAGGAGAGCGGCCCAGGGGCGGCAGGCACGCCTGGAGGGAGGGAGCCAGGCGTTCAGCTGAGGCTGGCTCCGCTTGGGGAGTGTCCCCATCCCAGCGCTTGCTGACGTGGGAGTCATGGCCTGGGTTCCAGACATGGGGACAGGCAGGCCTTAGGTCTAGTAATGACCCAGAGAGGCCTCGACTAGAGAGCCCGAGCTCATTTTGGGATCTCGTGCCCTGGAGACGTCGGACTGTCTCGTCTGCTGTGTGCTGTCCTTTGGCGTCACCTAGATTCCCCTTGACCTGCCGTAGCAGGGAGGTGGTAGACGGGGGCCTCCTGTTCTTCTTTCCTTTGCAAGCAAAGGCCTTGGGCTAGGCATGGAGAAGGACAGGCAACGGGCAGGGGTGCTCGCTGACCAAGGGGACCGTGAAGAGATGGGAGCTTTGGCTGAGGTGGTACTGCCAATCCAGAGAAAGGACTAAATGGGGGAGGGGTGACGGGCCGAGGTCGCGGCCAGGAGCCACCCCCTTAATACTTCTTCTGACCACAGGGCAGCGCGGGGGTGCCAGGAAAGGAAGGTCCCGGTGGGAAACCTGTAAGTAAGCCCAGTCCCGTGGGAAGGGGGTGCTGCTGCCCACCATGCCCAGCCAGGGCTGCTCTACCAAGGGCTCCAGGGACAGGAGGGCTAGGTCCTTGGCCCCCTCTTGGCCTTCCAGTCCCTCTGCCCACCACTGATGTTCACTCCTTCTCCAACAGGGCAAGCCGGGGGTGCCGGGGCTGAAGGGAGAGAAGGTGAGTCCCAGGCCGGGTCGCACCAGGGTGGGGCGGGAGTGGGATCCCCTCTCTGAAGGTGACACTCTGAGCATCAGGGGTGCTGGATCTTCCCTAGGAGACCCCGTCTTTGTTCCTACGGTGTGTGTGTAATCACTAAAGCAAGAGCCTGGCTTGGGAGTTAGATGGTAGGGTTCGAATCCTGCCTTGGCCATTCACATGGTTTATGAATGAGACAAGTCAATTAGCTTCTCTGCGCCTGAGTTTCCACATCTGTAAATGGGACGCAGTGGCTTCTCGTGGCTTGTTGTGAGGATATAGTTTTGCAATATATGGTTTTGTAATGTCCAGGAATCAGAAGTGGAATGAATGAGTCCGTTGAACAGAAAGACCCTCCGGTGATCCTACTGTCCACCTCGATGTTGGGGGGAGGATGCCGGCACATCCGATGTCTAGACACATCCTCCGGGTCTCAGATCCTACTTGTCCGCTCATGGTCTCTCCCTTCTGTTAGGGTGACCCCTGTGAGGTGTGCCCAACGCTGCCTGAAGGCTTCCAGAATTTCGTGGGGCTCCCTGGAAAGCCAGGACCCAAAGGGGAACCAGGTGATCCTGCACCAGCCAAGGTGAGTGCCCAGGGTGGCCATTGAGGGGTCCTGCAAAGCCCTGTGGGCATGGTTGTGAAGAGGAGATGGGTACTTGGCAGAGGGACTGGGTACTTCTCTTGGTCATAGAGAGATTGTGGGCAGAGGGTCCCAACTCTTAGCTTGATGGGAGGGGGGTTGAACCATAGAGTTTAGGGCTGGGCTAGAAGGTCACCCACATCTCCATAGCTACCTCCTAGGGTTCGTGAGGAGGCTCCAAGATGCCCTTTGGGCAAGCTGGGGTGGAGCCAGCCCTTATAGTGAGTGAGGCTGGTCCTCCTCCTGGGGATTGGGGTGTGGTCGGGGGTGGAGGAAGGGAGTGGGGAGGGCTGGGTTAGGGTCCTGGCCTTGACTCCCCACCCCACTCCCTCACTGACACTGTCTTTCAGGAGGGCCTGGGAGCTGCTGGCTGGAAAGGTGACAGGGTAGGTACAGGAACTTTTCCCGTAGAGTAACTTAGCCTGGCCTGATTTCCTCCAGCTATTACATGGGTTGTTGCCCTGGCTCTGGGTGCTAACCTTGAACCCCAAAGGACCCGTGGGTATTTGAAGGGTTTGTCGTATATAACACTGCCGTCCTCACATATGGCTAGGAAGTTCGGGGTGCCCCAACATGCCCAGTCTCAGCCCATAAACCTTTTCTCCCTGCAGGGAGACCCTGGCATCCAAGGCCCCAAAGGAGAGAAGGTAAGGGAACACTGGTCCCCTGGCTGCCCCCCCCCACCTCCCACCCCCCGACTCCTGGGAGCCTTTCCAATTCTTTCACTTCCTTCCCCAGGGGGACTCCTGCTCGTCCTGCAGCCTAGCTGTAGGGGCTCAGCATCTCGGGGCCAAAGGAGACGTGGGCCTCCCTGGCTTCGGTTTGCCTGGCCTTCCGGTGAGCGACCAGCCCGGCTCAGTCCAGCCCATCTTTGCCACACTGGTGGCTTCCCTGGCTCCCCAGGCTCCGGGTGTTGAGGCAGAGAGCAGGAGGGAGGCAGGAGGGAGGCCTGGAGTGCAGAGAGCAGGAGGGAGGCCCGGAGTCAGGTGTCCCCAGGCCTGTCGCCTGGTCTCTCCCTCCACCCCTGCGCTGCCCCAGGCCGCTTGCCCCGGAGTGCCCAGCTGCATAACAGAAGTAACTGCCCGGCTACCTGCGGAGTTGCGGCGTTCGGAATTCCAAGCTGGCCTTTCTCGTGGGGGTTTTGCAGGGTGGGGGGCGTGGGAAGGCGCTCTAACTGTGGCTCGATTGCTTTTCAGGGGCAAGTCGGGGCTCCAGGGCCAACAGGGCTGAAAGGCGAGAAGGTGAGCCTGGGTTAGGTGTCAGGGACACCACGGTTTCTTGGCAGGAAGGCAGGGAGTAGTAGGGACGATACAGGCAAGGGGTGACACTGAAATTCATCAGTGCTTTGCCGATTGGAGTCGACAAACTTATTCGTAAAGAGCTGTATTCTTGTTTTGTTGGTGATCTAAAACCATTAAGCGCATCTGAGAGCACCTTTTAATAAAATAACAATCTTTGACTCTCCTCTACTACTTGCAACGGGCCGGGCACCGTTCCAGGCGCTTACGCGAGTCTTAACTTGCTTCATCCCCCTAAAACCTTGTGGGGGAGCCACTCCATTATTGTCATTTTACGGATGAAGAATCAGAGGCTTGGGAGGCCAAGTCACTTACCCAAGGTCACCCGGGTGTTCGGGGGTAGAACTGGGAGCTGAGCCTGGGAATCTGGCTCCGGAGCCTGTAATCTTCACCACTTGGCTGGGTTGCTCGATTTCGGTGCCCGTGTGCACGTTTGTATTGATGATTGTGTTGGGGACACATGACAGCATTGAACTTACGATGCGGTGTTACTCAGACGAGGGCTTCCGTGGGTGGACGAGTGTCCAAGCGTGAGAAACACCGAAATATATGTTGGGACTCTGCGCTCCCAGGCAAGCCACACCTGTCACTTCTCAGGACGGGGCTCCTGTACCCCCACCTCACAGCTGCCTCTGCTTCCGGGCTTCTCTGTCTGGGTAAATGGGACGCCCCCAGCTCCCCAACCGGCAGCCTTCCTCACGTCATCTCCTCCACTCGACAGTTCTCTGTCAGCCCCCCCCCGCCCCCCTGTCCCCTCTCCACCTCTCTGAGCGCCATGGCCGGCCGTCTGTCTCAGCTGGACTCTGGTGGCAGCCCCCCCCCCCCCCCCCCCCCGCCCTGTCTGGCCTGCCGTGGCCACCGTGGCTCATCCACAGCCTGCCCGGCAGCTAACATAAAGTGCCCTTGTAAAAAGAACTCGGGTTTCGGGTTTCGTTATTTCCCTGCTTAAAATCCTTCACTGACTGACTCTGTAGCCAAGTCCTGCTGTGCCTGACAAGACCCAGGCCGGCGGCCCATACTGCCTTTCAGGTTCTTCCGGCTCTCTTCTCCCCTGCTTCCGGGCTGTGGATGTGCTGGCCTCCTTCCGCTCTGGGACACGTCAGGACTGTCGCCACCTCTTAGATTCTGTGCTTGTGGCTCCCACCATCTCGAACATTCTTCCTCTCTACCCTGTGTTTTCACTGGATGGCCTTATTCTCGTCTTTTTTCTGATAATAACTGTGGTCAGCGCTTCTCTGGCCACCCTGTCCAAAATGGCCTCCCTCGGCTCATCTGCCTGTCTGTTCCCTTCATAGCCCTCCTGCCGGTTTACAGTTACTGTGACTTAGAAACTTGTTCTTGTCCCCCGCAAGTGTGTAGATCGCACAGGGTGTTTGCGCGTGCAGTTCACTGCGACCCAGCAGCGCCTTCCCCGGTGCACAGCCGTGTAGGCGTCCAGTGAATAAATGGTGCCCAGTGATATACGAATGAATGACCTTTGTGTGCTGGGCGAGGGATGCGTGCGGGGCTAGGATTCTGCGAAGTGAGCCTGGGGACAGGAACCTGCCACGGACTCTCCTGGGGACCTTGGGGAAATCCCTTTCCCTCTCTAGGCCTTAGTTTCCCTAGCCAGGAGACGACAGGGGTAGCCTAGAGGTCCTAAGAGGCTACTTTTGTGGTTTGTGGTTGGGGATTGACCCAGCACCTGTGTGCCTCCTCTCTCTGACCCTTTGTTCTCTGCTTTGCTCAGGGTAATTTTGGGGAGGCGGGGCCAGCCGGCCGGCCGGTAAGTGCGCTGTGGGTACAACTGCTCTTGGGAAAAGGGAAGGATGGGAGGGGCCGCCTGCTGCTGGGGGGGATGACAGACCTCGACTGTGCCCCAGCATAGCCCAGGCAGGTGCCAGGGCCTCATGCATGGCTTTTTTTTTTTTTTTTTTTTTTAAATCACACAGGGACCGCCAGGGCCAGTGGGACCCACAGGCGTCAAAGGGGAGAAGGTGAGTCTGGCGACATTCTCCCGGCCGCAGCCAGGGTGACCTTCCCAAACACGCCCTTACCTTGCTCTCCTTGAAGCCCTACAGGGCTCCCCACTGCCTGAGGGTGACATCTCACGCCTCAGCGTGGCGGTCAGGACCCTCGATGACTTGGCCCCCACCTTCGTTTCTTACCTGTCCTCCCGCCGTCTCTCCTGAGATATCCCTCGCCCAGCAGAGATGCTGTGTCGGGCCCGGCGCCCCTCTCCGGCCCCCGATTCCAGGCCCGGCCTGGTCTCCCCCAACCCTGTGTCCTCACTTGGCAGGGGGAGCCTTGTGAGCCATGCCCAGCCCTGTCCAAGCCTCGGGATGGGGACAGCTACGCGGTGGCCTTGCCTGGCCCTCCTGGAGAGAAGGGAGAGCCTGGGGCCCCGGGCTTTGGCTTGCCCGGAAAACAGGTGAGCTCCCAGGTCGCAGCAGGCGGGGGCGCAAAGGCCTGGTCATGTGGCTCCCTGGACGGTGGGGAGTAGGTGGGGGGAGGGGGAGGGTCAGTGCTTCTGTCCCCCGTGGAAGCCTCGGCCCGTCATTGGGACCCAGCCTGGCAGGTGCACGGAAGAGCGCCAGCTTGGGACCGGGCGGGCCTGGGTTCAGATTCTAGCTCTGCTTTTCACGCACTCTTTGACTTGAACAAGTTGCTTTTCTCCTCTCTGGCCCCCTGGTTCCTCTGCGTGGTCTTGTTGTAAATGCGTGCGAGGGAATGGCATGCATGCAGCCCGTCGCGGCACTGGGGAAGCGACGGCTGCCACGGGGGCGATGGTTGTTGTTCCCGCTCTGCCGACCACGGTGGGCACCGACCTAGTGTCCGCTGGGTGCCCCGCACTGCTTCACGCGTATTTAGCCCTTGTAACCTCCCAAGGACCCTACAGGGTAGAAGCCAATGCCCGTCTTATCCCCACTGACGGGTGAGGAAACCAAGGCACAGAGAGGTTAGGGAGCTTGCCGGGGGTCACCCAGACAGGACTCTGGCTCGGCTCCCCTCTTAACCCACACGGTTTTGCTGCACCAGGACGGGAGAAGAGGTTTGGGTCTGTTTTGCGTACTGTTGAATTCCCTGGGTCTGACGCAGTACCAGACGCTTCGGAGTGTCCGGTATGAGCGCACGGGTGCTAGACGTGCTCTCTCCCCAGGGCAAGGCTGGAGAGCGCGGACCGAAGGGGCACAAGGTGAGAGGGCCCCGTGGGCCTGGGCGGGCACCACCTCCTTTTCCCGATTGCCCCATGCCCGCTCTCCACTCCCTGCGCGGCACCCCCCCCCCCCGGCCCCAGCAAAGGGCTCTGAGTGCCTTTCGTTCCCAGGAGGCAACCTGCCCCAGCTGGGGCACCCCCGCCCTCCTTGAACCCTACTCCTTACAGGGCGATGCTGGGAACCCTGGCGACCCTGGAGTGCCAGGCACCGCGGGGCAGCCGGGGCTGTCGGGAGAACCTGGCGTGCGGGGCCCCGCGGGCCCGAAAGGAGAAAAGGTCAGTCGGGCAGGGGGCGCTTTGTCGCCTGGACAGAAAGAAGTGAGGCCGAGAGCTACTGAGGAGTCAGGCGGCGAGCCTCGCCGGGTACCAGAATCGCTGGGCGATGCCTCAGCTCTGCGGCAAGGCAGGGAGCGGAAGAGCAAGGAGCGTAGGGGGTGTTTTGATTTCCCAGACTCGGGTGGGGGCAGTGGAGGGACAGAGCTCCTGATGGGGCACAAGGACATGCCCCCCCCCCCCCTTTCCGATGCCTCTTCCTGGCCTGCCTGTCAGCCCTGGCTCAGGACTGCTGGCTGTCCTATCTCTGACCAGGGTGATGGCTGCACCGCCTGCCCCAGCTTGCAGGGGGCGGCGACGGGCATGACGGCACTGCCTGGGAAGCCGGGCCCCAGAGGAGAGCCGGGCCCAGAAGGTGTGGGCCGGCCTGGTAAACCGGTGAGTTCCGGCTGCCTGCCCTCTGCTCTTGCCCTGCCCGAGCCTTGCCTTGTCTCCCACCTGCACCCTTTTTCCTGTGGGACCCAAGGGCCCCCCGTATCTTTTAGGGCCAGCCCGGTCTGCCTGGAGTTCAAGGGCCCCCAGGACTGAAGGGCACCCAGGTAGGTGGGTACAGGGAGCCTGGGCTGCAGGTATGTGTGGTGAGGGTCGGGGTGGGCAGATTCAGGGGGGCGTGGGCCTGGAGTGGGGGAGACCAGCCTCAGAGAAGGGGGAAGGTGGAGGTGAGGGGGTTAAGGAGAAAGGGCTTGGGGAAGAGGCTATGGTGAGTGGGGAGCCTCAAGCCAAGGACTGTCCTTCTGTCTCTTCAGGGAGAGCCTGGGCCTCCGGGAAAGGGAACCCAGGGGCCCCAGGTGAGTCTCTAGCCTGCCCCTGGCCTGCCCCTGGCCCCCAGCCTCCCAACACTTCTGTTACCCGTCTGCCCGCTCCTGTCCGTCCCCAAAACTGCAGGGCTCTGCCGGCCCTCCGATGCTCAGGGCGCAACTCTGGGATGAAGAACTGGGCTGTAGCCCCGGCCCGTCATTACTTCTGCGTGGACCTTGGCTTTGACCCCTGCCTCTCTGGCCCTCACAGTCTTGCTGGGGAGCTCGCTTGAATTCGGGCCGGCAGATACCCCACCCCAGACCAGGTCTGCCAGTGGGGCAGGGCCGGTGGCCCAGTCTGTCTTTTCTAAATTGCAGGGGGAACCTGGAGTTCAGGGGTTTGCCCGGCATTCAGGTACGTCGGCTTTTGGCCTAGAGGAGGCTGGCGGGGGAAGGGGTCACCTTAGGATAGGGGCTGACGAACCGTGCTTCCGTCTGCAGGGGCTTCCGGGACCGCGGGGACCACCCGGCCCCACCGGAGAGAAGGGTGCGAAGGTGAGCCTCTGCTTCATAGGGCGCTAGCCCTGCAGTGCTTCGGAGTGCCCTGGCAGAGGGGACAGGGGACATGGGGGTACGCGACGCCCATCGGCGGGCCACCCGACACCTGCAGCGCCCGGTCTGATGCGTCTCACCCGCCCGATCCCCCCTGCTAGCCTCTGTGCTCTCTCTTCTACAGGGGTCTCCGGGGCTGAAGGGAGCTGCTGGGCCCCTGGGGCCCCCCGGTGCCAGTGTCTCTGGGCCTCCGGTAAGCGTCCTGTCTGTGCTCTGTGCTGGAGGCCTTGTGGGGGCCTGGGCTGGTGCTGCTGGGCAGAGGACACGGGGCTGCCCTGACTGGGCCACACGGCAGGGGGAATGGGAGGAGAGACCTCTGGGAAGGAAAACCACACTGTCCGGAAGGGAGAGCGCACGAATGACATTCCTGACCACCACCATTTCTGGAGCGGCGACTGCGCCAAGGCCTTGCGCCGAGCTCTTAAGCCAACAGAGAGTCCCTTAAACCTCACGACAGGCCTAAAGGGGACTGGCTGTTGTCGCCCTTTTTTAGATGAGGAGACCGGAAGGCCACATGAAGAGTGGGCAGAGCCCGTCAGTTAACTCACCCACCCCCACTTCAAAGCCTGGCCCCCAGGGGCTCCTCTGAGTGGGTGCTGCCCCCCAGAACCGTCCGCGGCGATAGAAATGTCCTATTCGGCAGCGCCCGAGAGGGTAGGCAGCGGCCACGTGGTTACCAAACGCTTGAAACGTGGCTGGTGTGACTGAGGAGTGACATTTTCAATTTCACTGAATTTTTAATTCATTTAAATTTACACAAGCACACGTGTCCGTTGGCTACCGTGCTGGCCAGCACGGATCTCTCTAGACCCGGGATACTTCCCACCTCATTATCCTCAAAGACCTCTCTTGATTCCTGTCCCACCATGAGTCCCGTGTTTTAAAAAATGTGCCTATCAAAGAAATTGCATGGATTAAGTAATAATAAATGCATTTCCTTGTTTTCCTTCATCAAATACCTGTGTGAGAGTCGGCGTCGACGCCACATGAACCCACTAGAATTTTACGAGAGGGTATAATTCTAGCCTAAGTCAAAGAAATGCTACCTTTCAGCCAGCCCGTGCCATGCCGGGTCGTGGGCAAATGTGTCATTTTTCTCGGGTTTTCGGGAATGTCGAGAACGGCCCAGGGAAGGATACCTCTGCTACGTTTATGGATTCCCTGGAGAAATTCCAGCTTCGGTTTGATACTCACTGACGGAGTCCTCCTGAGGGTGCCCTGAAGCCCAGAGGGCCCGGGACGTGCCCGTGGCCACGCGGCCAGTCCGTGTCGCCCAGCAGGGCTGGCCAGTCCGGGTCCCTGCGTGTGCCCGGGAGCCCCTGGGTAAAGGCAGAGGTGAGAGCAAAGGCAGTCCGGATTCTCGTGGGGTTTCGAGTCCCGCGTGTGGAGGCGGCATGTCCGGCAGGACGGCGGTCATCGGAATGCCCCCGAGCGGTCAGGCGGACTTCTCCAGATCGTCTGCCCTCAGGCTGAACCCCAGCTGGGAGGCCCTGGAGTCCTGGTCCCACACACCGCGCTAGCGGTGTGACCTTAGGCCCGTGACAGCCTTTCAGAGTCACCAAATCCTTGGCGATGAAATAAGGACAGAAGTTCCTGTCTCCTGCTAAGTCATCTGGGATAACCTTTGTGATGGAACGTGTGCCAAGCACTAGAGAGAGAGAGAGAGAGAGAGCCCGCAGGGACTTCGGGCGGTGTAAAGCTGGGTGTAGTTGTGCTGGTGGTCTATTACAAAATTTCTTTAAGCCTCAGTTTCCTCACCTGTATAATGGAACAGTAGCGTCCCGCAGGGCTGGGGGCAGGGATCCCACTCTGTTCTCCGACAGGTGCTCGGCCCCGTGTCTGACTCCCAGAAGGCGCTCAGGGAATGCCGGTCTTTCTCCTTCTTCCTCTCCTTGTCTTCTGTGCCGGAGTCGCCTCCTCCAGGACACGGGCACGGGGGCGCAGGCTTCTGCTTGTCCTATTGCCCTCCCCTGCGGGCTGGGCCACATGGCTGGCTGCTGTCCGGGCTCGCCACTGACCTCGGGCTCTCTCTCCTCAGGGCCCCGATGGGCAGCAAGGACTTCCAGGAGCCAGAGGGTTGCCGGTGAGTACAGTGCCTCGGGGCGGCAGGAAGCCCCAGCGGGTCTTGCCTCCACACCCCTATCTACTCACCGGGCTGTGTTTCTTCCCCGCAGGGTGAAAAGGGACCTCAGGGAGAGAAGGTAAGTCCCAAGGCCCTGTGGCCAATAGTGTGGAGAAATTAACAGCCCCTATAGCCACCCTGCCCCCCACCAGGGGAACATATGCACATGGTGGCGGACGGGAGGACAGGAGCCGCGGAGTCATTCTGGTCTCCCCGCTACCACCAGCTCCCTGGTTCTAGGCCGCAGGGGCCCCCCAAACACTTCTCATCGCACCTGGTTGCTAGCCCAGGGCTCAACCAGGATCCCAGGGGACCCAGAGAGTTCCAAGTCCCCCAGGGGGAGCAACTGCATTCTCAGATGGGGCCCGAGTCGGAGGCCGGGGCAGGAGCTAGGTCGGGCAGGACCGGAGGTGAGATAGGGGCACTGGGAGAGAAGGACACAGAAGTTGGGCCGGGCCAAGCCGGGAGCGTCCGGGAGGCGGAGCACCTGTTGCACCGGCCGCTGCACCCCGACCGACGGGAAGAGCAGTAGCACTTAGCGCTTGGGGGCCGGGTGCTTCCCGTGTGGCAGGAACTCTGTATACGCTCATCCATTCCACCCTCCTGACGGCCTATGCGTTTGGTGCTATGATGCCCATTTTACAGATGAGGAGACTGAGGCTTGAGAGGTTGAACAGGGTGCCCAAGGGCACGGTCGTAAGAGGCAGATCCTGGATTTGAACCCTGGCCTCTCCATCTTGGGGCCTGTGCTGCCTCCCGGATGTTGGTTTCCAGAAGGCCCTCCATCCTTGCCCCCCTCTGACACAGGCTCTTGTCTTTTCAGGGCGAGCCAGGGGAGTGCTCCTGCCCTTCCCGAGGGGACCCCATCTTCTCTGGCATGCCGGTGAGTGGTGCTGAGAGCTCTCCCCCCGAGCCGGGGGAGAGGCCTGGTTTCCTGCGTTGGCTCAACGCGCAAGGGCCCCGCAGGGCTTTGCGCCCCGGCCAGCTGCCCCCCCCCACGCAGCCCCCGCGCTTGGTGTGGACGTCGCCTATAACCTCTCCCTTCTTTTGCGACCCCCACTCCCACCCAGGGTGCTCCGGGACTTTGGATGGGCAGCTCCTGGCAGCCGGGCCCGCAGGTGTGTGTCGCTTGTCCCCTCTGTGTCTCTACTCGTCCGCCAGCGCCCTGTGGCTTGCCCACCCTGATGCCGCCGCCCCCGGCGGTGGGGCGGAGCTTCCTTTGGGGTCTGATAACTTCTCTTCTCCCTCAGGGCCCCCCGGGTGTTCCTGGACCACCTGGACCCCCTGGAATGCCGGGGCTGCAGGTAACGGGGGAGAAGAGAATGGGAATTTGGGGAGGCAGGGTGGCGGGGTGGCAGGGCTCGGGCTCCGCGTGGGCCCCTGAGTGCGCTTCGCCCCCACCCAACACCTACGGGTGCCCTCCTCACTCCTCTGCCTTCCCGCTCCCCAGGGCGGCGTGGGGGACGAGGCTTTGGTCCCTTAGGGGAGGCTGTGGGCGGCCCCAGCCCTTTCTTGGGCAGGGAATGCCCTGCCGTGTGCTGGCCCAGACACCCTACGGACACCCGGGCCAGCCTCAGGCCTTGGTCAGCTGTCAGCATCCCAGGATCCGGTCAAGTTTCCCGTGCGCCGCTTAGGAGCTCCCCTGTTTCGGAACGGTGTCCAACGTCATTCACGCGGCAAATATTTTTGCGCCTCTGCTGTTTTCCAGACCCTATTTTAGGTGCTGGTGCTGTAGCAGTGGGCAAAAATAAAAACCCCTCCCCTCTTGGCGTGTGCCTTCTAGTAAGAGAGGCAGACAGTAAGCAAGATAAAAATTAAATAAAATATAGCATGTTAAAAAGCGATATGTGCTAAGGAGAAAGAGAACGCAGGGAGCGGGGTCAGAGAGGGGAGGAGGGCGGGGAAGACGGCGGAGAAGCGCGTTGGAAGGAAGCCAGACTGCGAGGAAATGAGCGAGGGAGAAGTCTCCCCGCCGGGCCGGCGGGAAGCAGCAGGTGCAGAGGCTCGGAGGCGGGGCCGTGCCTGGCGACTGCACGGAGGCCGGAGACCGTGAGGGGAGGGCAGCGGCGGTGGCGATCCGTGTGGCACTGTGATGGGAGCGTGCCTTCCAGAGCCCTTGAACCCGACCTTGAAAGTCAGCCCTGCCCTGTGCCAGTCGTGCGATGCTGGGCAAGTTTCTTACCCTCTCTGTGTCTCAGTTCCTTCATCTGCTAAGTGGAGATCATCCCAGCGAGAGCCTCATGGGGCTTTTGTGCATTTTAAACAAGTGAACGCATGCGGAACGTGTAGAACCTCGCCTCGCACGTAGTAAAGGCTCGAAGGCCTTAGCCGTCATCAGGACCATGGCTTCTAGTATTATCTTACATCTGTACTCTCGTTCCCCGGGATCTTCCAGCAACTCCAACAGGCAGGTGGTGTCATCCCCAAGTCACAGCTCGGCCAACGGGCCCCGAGGCATGGGGAATCTTGTCTGAGGTCATCCGGCTGGGAATTGGCAGCGCCGGCCGGGGCTTCCCAGTACAGAGACTTTTCTTCCTCCCGCCGCCGCCCTGCAGGGCGGTTCCCCCAGGGTTTGCACGCCAGGTCACATTTTAAGAAGGTCCCGGGCTTCTGCACGTCTGGCTCCCGGCTCCTGGAGAAGCAGAGCAGAAGCGCGTGAAAGCTTTTCACACACTACTCCCCCTGCCCTGAAGATTTTATACCCCCCCCGCCCCACCCCCGCTGCCACCCCGGGGAGAGAATCTGTTCTCGGGAGTCCCCGTGGCTGAGGGGAGTCTCTGCCGGCTTCCAATTCTCTCTGTCTCATCAAGAGCTCAGCACCAGAGCCAACTCTCAGTCCCCCCGTGGGCCAGCCACACATCTACCGAGTGTCCCCGCATCCTGCCGCACCACCAGGAACCAGGAATCTGTCTGCAGGGGTCTTGCCAGTTTGCTTGGGGAAGCATGAGAGTCGTTTCAAAGTGACCCATTAACACGCTGATGGAGTGCGGACCCTGCCAAGACGCGCTGGGGGAACAAGGCCGAAAGAGTGACTGCGGAGTCTGGTCCCAGGCCCTGGAGTCCTCGTCTGGGGCCAGTGCCGGAGACCCAGCCAAGGCTGCCACTAATAGGCACCTGCCCCGTGCCAGGCAAGGTGCAAGGCCTCCCCGCCAGGCTGGCCCTGCAGCCCTTTCGGGGAAGGGAGGCCCGGCAGCTCCTGTCTTCAGGCTCAGAAACAGGCCCAGAGATAGACAGCATGTATTTGCCCGAGGACTGTGATCCCAACGTAATCCTCATCCGTTTCCCAGAAGGGGAAACCGAGGCAGGGAGGTCAAGCAATGTGCCAAGGCTGTAGAGTTAGTAGCTAGTGAGTGGGCAGCTCTTGGCTTCTACTGTAGGACAACAGGTGGGACATTTGGTTCCGGAGGGCAGGGTAAGAAACTCGCCAAGTATCGGGCTTGAAGTAACACACGGGCCGTGGCGAGGGGAGCAGGGGTGGATGATTTAGGTGCACGATGACCATGAACGGGTTCAAGGTGCTTTCCCCTGCGCCGGGCACCGTCCTGAGCACATGGCCTTGGTAACTCGCTCAGGATGCAGAACGAGCCAGAGGGCGGCTGCCGGAGGGAGGCGGACTCCAGCCTGTGTTGGGCCTCGGTAGAGCCCAGCCTGAAACAGGGCGGGCTCGCGGGGGGAGGTGGCGCCTTCTGTCCCCGGGAGCCGGGAGTCGAAGGCAGGCCAGCTCTCAGGACGGGCCAAGGAAATCCCGGTGTGGGGAGAGCAGGGCGCGCGGCAGTGCGTTCAGTCGAAGCGTATTTAACGCCTCCTCTGTGTCGGGCACCACCGGGGATTGGAAAGGGAACATTCTCCTGGCCTCCGTGGAGGATTTAATATGCAAATGCGCCTCGTGAGCCTGTAGGGGCGACAGGGAGTCTGGGCGGCCGACTTCTCATGGGAGCTCCTTTATGCCTCACCATAAACTGTCCCTGTTTCACAGATAAGGAAACGGAGGCACAGAGATTTCTTTTTTTCCATGTAACCCGCCAGAAGTTACCCAGGTAGTTGGGGCTCACACCTGCCTAGGTCTGGCTCCCAAGCCTCCCCCTTGCTTGTGTTCTTTTGAGGACGGTGCTAGAATCATGGTTAAGGGAGGGGTTGGGGCCAGTGGTCCTGACTCTGAAACCTCACTCTGCATTTTGCTTGCCTTGTGGCCTCTGGCAAGTTACTTACCCTCTCTGAATTTCTCGTTCTGGTTTTAAGTTGGAGGTGATGCCGCCTAGCTGGCCAGGGAGACCGCGATTAAGGAGAACACGCAGAAAACGGGCAGGAGAAAGAAACATGGCTACTTACTGTGTAGAAGCCCCTTCTGATCAGGGGCTGATTTCTGACGCTCCTGTAACACGTAGGAAAAACTCCCGTCAGACTGGTTTTGGGGGTCACCCTTCAGGGCGTCCCCAACTATCCCTGCATATAGTCTGGAGACTCTGAGCTAAGAATGGGTGCCAGTCTTAACGCCAGCCAGGCCCCCGGTTCTGCAGGAAGAGAAGAGGCGGTGGGGATGGTGGGCACGAAGCAGGTGGCCTTCGGGCTCGAGAGAAGGGTCCGCTCACTCGTGTCTCTTCTCGGCCGCAGGGAGTGCCTGGAAACACCGGTTTGCCCGGACAGCCCGGACTAACTGCCGAGCTGGTAGGTACCCTCCGGGCGTCGCCCGGCAGCCCCCTCCCTGCCCCTCCCGGGGCTGACTTGTCATGCCAGCTCCCTTAGATGCAGGGGGACCCTCTTCCCTCCCTCGTGCGAGGCAGGGAGAAGCCGGGGTGGCGTGCGGCTCCCCGGGGCTCCACCACCCGATCCCACGACGAGTCTCCATCCCCCTTCCCCTCACCTGCCTGCGCCCTGGAGCCCTCCTGTCTGTCTCTTGCAGGGATCCTTACCGATTGAACACCACCTCCTTAAGGTAAGAGGGTAAGAGGGAAGGGGCAGGAATGGGCAGGGAAGTCTCCTCAGGGGGCTCTTGTAGGAAGTGCTCGGCACCGCTCAGCGGAGCCGCAGACGGAGCCGTTTGTGGGGAACGTGCATCCCGAGCACCTGTCTCCGGGGGCCTAGCACGGTGCCTGGCTCCTGCCAGACGTCCCATCTTACTTGCCGGAGGCGCGCGTGCTTGAGGGAAGCCTGCGAAGCACCCGCACGACGGATGTCGTGGGTAGTTCCTGCCCCGAAGCCTGTCCGCAGGAGCCACCAGTGAGGCCCCGTGCCACCCTGGTCATACCGGGGCAGGGTCCAGCAGCTTCTAGAGCAGAGCAGGAGGGTGAAAGCGCGGTTTTAAGGGTCATCAGGCAGCGGCACTGGGTTGGGGGCCCGGAAGACGGCTTCAGCTGTCCGCTGGTCAAGGCGGAAAGAATCCAGGGAGGAGACAGGGATTTCAGGAACAATTCCAGTGGCACAAGAGAGGGGACTCAGGGTCCTGGCAGGGGCAGCCAATAGCGCCAAGACCACACTGAGGGCTCCGGCCTGGCCCGGCCTCCCAAAAGCCTGGACACCGGGGGTGACGCAGGTCTCCCTTGCTCCGTCGCCTCTGGAGACGAGGCCTGGACTCTTCTCCAGCTCAGCATCCTCGGGGGCCCCTCCAGACCCCGCTGCTAGTACTGGCGAGCCAGCGCCCTGGGCCGCCCACTTCCCCCGTGGGTCCTGGGCGGGCCACCGCATGGGGACTGCCTGCCCGGCCCCTGCTCGGGACAGCGGCTGTCTCCGGAAGCAGCTTGCAGTCGGGTTAGCCTCCTGACAGCACCTACAGGTTGATCACGATGCGGGGGGGAGGGCGTGTGGCAGTGAAACCCCAGTTCTTCTCCCTTAGGCTTCTGGCGAGCTCGGGGTCCCCCCAAGTCCTGCCTCTCGGGGCACCTGATTGCATGACTGCAAACGAAGGCTTTGGCACGTTTCTGTGTAACATGTCATATGACGGCTTCTTAGTCACGTGCTCCGTGGAGGATCCCCCCCACACACACACAACCGGAACCGAGTGTGGTCTGGAGAAGGGGTCAGAGGCCACCCCGGAGGAAACCCGGGCCCATGGACAGAGCGCCAGCTCCAGCCTCAGCGAGGCCGGGTCCAGTTCAGGCTCCCACTTACCCGAGACGGGTCGCGCTGTCTCTGCGCGTCGGCCTTCCTGTCCCCGGAATGCTTATGAGATTACCTGCCTCATTGCACTGTCAGGGTTGAGTGTGATAATGCCCACAGGCTTATTACCATGGCTGGCATCACGGGCGCTGAGTCAGTGACAACCGTTATCCCCGGGCTTTGCAGTGAACGGTGAAGGGGGAGCAGGGGCTCCTACCTACGGGTCCAGGGATGCCCCTCCTGGAGCGGGCGAGCTGGGGAGCCCGGGACACCCGGGATCTGCCGGGGCGGGAGGGGGGACCCCATCCCTCGGGGGCCCGCCAAGGGCCCGGCTCCTCCTGCAGCCGCCCCTTTGCTCCCTCGGGCAGAGAAGCTGGCGTTGGGAGCCGGCCTTTTCAGCCCGAGTCCTCGTGGCGTGTCTTCGCAGTGGGCGCAGGCTGCAGGAACCGCCGGGACAGATGGTCCCGCTGCGGGCCCCTCCGCCTCCTCCCACACGCCTGTCTGGAAAGTGGCTTTGGCTTGGCCCCACAGAGCTGCTTCCTGGAGGAAACTCAAAGCCAGTGTTGGGATTGGGTCCCCTGAGGATGGAGCAGAGCCGCCACAGGGATGCGGCTGGGGACAGAGAGCGCGGGCGTGGGCGGGGGACTGCCGGGCAGGGCGCCCTGGCCGAGTTCGGGGTGGGGTTCCCCCATTCGGCCCCGCCCTCGCCTTCTGGGACCCACGCCCCGCTGCCCTTTCCTCTCTCTTGTCAGAGCCTCTGCGGGGACTGTGTCCAGGGGCAGACGGCCCACCCAGTGGCGCTTCTGGAAAAAGGGGAGAAGGGAGACCAGGGCATTCCCGGCGTGCCAGGCCTGGACAGCTGCGCCCGGGTAGGAGGCCGGGTTCGGGGGCAGGCTGGCGTGGGGAGAGCGCCCGGCTGCCTCACCTGACTCGGGGCGGGGGGGCTTCTTTTTGTCCGCCTCAGTGCTTCACAGAGCGGGAGCGCCCCAGAGCTGAGGAGGCCCGGGTGAGTGGACCCGTGCCTGCTTCTCGCCCGTGCCCTGGGCCCCACAGGGAGGGCCCTGGCTGCTCAGCTCAACCATCCCCGTCCCACTCCAGGGAGACAACGGCGAGGGGGATCCTGGCTGTGCTGGAAGCCCTGGCCTACCCGGCCCTCCAGGACTGCCCGGCCAGAGAGGAGAAGAGGTAGGACTAGGCCCAGGCCCTCGTCTGGGCAGGGCCCCAAGGGGACTGGTGTCCCCACGTTAAGTGGCCCTCAGTTCCTGGGGGCAGTTGCATTCCTGCCGAATGTCCTCCTGGGCCCTCCGGTGGCTCCTTCAGGGGCCTCCGAGTCTCGGGTCCCGCGGTGCCTCTCCCGGCTCTGAGACCCTTCCTCTGGTGGGACACTGGCCGCTCTCGGCCCATGGGACACCTGTCCGCCCCTGCCAGCCGCTTCCTCTGCCCGCGGCTCTTCTCCAGGGCCCGTTCCTCCTCCCCCTCCCCCCTTTGCTCACATATCCCCTCAGGGAGACCTTCCCTGATCGCCCTCTCAAAAATGACCACCCCCCACACCATCCCGAGAGCCCCTAGTCCCCTCCATGCAGGGCACACATCACCCTGGCAATACCGTGCACTTCACTCATTCAGGAACCGTCCACGCGCATCTACCCAGCACGTGCCAGCCCCCGTCCTGTCTGTCGCTGCCTCCCTCTCCCCTACAGTGTCAGCGCCCCAAGGCAGGGGATTTTTGTGTTGGGTTCATTGCCGTGTCCCCAGCACCGGGACTAGTGCCTAGGACATAAGAGCTGCTCGGTAAATGTTTGGCGGATGGTGGAATGAACCGAATGAAAGGTTTAATGTCAGCTGAACGGCCCCTGCTTTGAAGTCCGCCCCCCTCCCCGCCCCCCGCACCGTTGACTCTGGCTGTGGCGAGCTGGGAGGAAGGCTCCAGAGACCCTGGGGGGCTCCGTGGGGCCCAAGCCTCTTCATCCATTTCCCTCGGCTTCCTTTGCAGGGTCCGCCTGGCGTGAGAGGCTCCCCGGGTCCTCCAGGCCCTATTGTAAGTATCCGTGGTTTCCCGGCCCGCTTGCGAAGCTCTCAAAGGGGTCGCGACGCCCAGACACCGTTCTGCTGCCCACTCCTCCCCCTCATCAGAGCCTCCGCGGGGACTGCGGACCCCCACCATGGAATCCCCTGGAAATGGCTGGCTCCGTCCCACTTTGCCTGGGGTCCTGCTTTGGGGAGGCCCTCAAGGGCACACCCGTGTCTCCCTGTCCCCCTCCCCGCAGTGTCCTGCACCACGGACCCAGGTGGCCCTGGCAGGAAGGCCTAGGCTTCTGGCTCCCAGGCTCGGCTGCCAGGAGAGTGCGTGGCCACCTGGCCAGCTCTCTTCGTGCCTCCGTGACACCAGTCCCTACAGGGGCCAGCGTGGCTGCGTGGCTCTGCGGGGCCTTCTCTAGGACAGGTCTACAAAGGCCAGACCAGGGCCGTCTACCCTGGAGTCCGCCATGCTGTCGCTAGGGCAGGAAAATAGAAGTGACCAGGAAAAGTCTGGGAGAAGCGAAAACGCGTTCTTTGGAGAACAAGCGGCTGGTGGGAGCCACCTTAGAACCAGGGAGCCACCAGCTGGGGGCCTCTGGAGGTCAGGCGGCAGGCATGGTGGGCTTGCTCTCCAGCAAGGGTGTCCGCTAGACTCGGGGGGGCGGGGGGGACTCTGGGGGCTGTTTCTCATCTCTGCTGAGGGCGGAGCCATTCTTCCTGGGGCCAAGGGGGGGAGCGGCGGCCTTCCATGAGTCTCTTTTCCAGCTGCCTTGGAGATCTTCCTGTGACCTCCTCTCCCCACAAGCCCCCGCCCCCGACTAGGTCCAGGGTTACAGTGCTTGTGAGTTGTGACCTGCCTGTTTCTCCCACCAGGGCCCCCCAGGTTTTCCTGGTGCTGTTGGCTCCCCCGGATTGCCTGTAAGAACCTAGCACTGCTCGACCTGCCCCTCCCCCGCCAGCCAGGTCGCTGTGGCTTTTGCTTGTGTCCCTTCCCATGTCGAGCCCTTGCCCCCTCCTCCATGTTTGTCTTCGTCCCTGCAGGCACATAACGACACAGGCCTTCCCCCCCCCCCCCCCCCCCCCGGTCCCAGCGGCTTGGACATCCTCCCAAGTCTCTGACTCCCTTCCCTCTGCCCTTCTCCCCCTACTCCTGCTTTCTTTCATCTTCTCTCTTCCACAACCCCCCCCCCCCCGCCACCACGCAGTCTCCTCTCTCTCTCCCCCCCGAGTCCCACGTCACTGCCCTCCACACCCAGGCTGCTTCGCCTTACTTGAAGCCGGCGCTGCCTCTAGGGGCCTCTTCATCCCTCCCTGCCCACTCACTTCTGCCTCCCGCCTCTCCCACCTTTGCTGTTGACTGAAGATTTGCTGGAAGTAGTTCTTGGGGCCCTGCCAGGCGCCTGGCACAGAGCCCGGCAGAGATGCCAGAGCTTTAGGGCCTCACATCGCAGGCTGGCACAGGCTGCCGCCCCGCCGCTTGGCAGGGCCGTCCAGAGGCGCCCCGGGGATCCGAAGGGAGCCATGCTCGCACCTCGCCCAGCGTCCTAGAGGAAACTCTCAGCTTCCTCCTCTTCCTTTCCTCTTCCTTGGCTCCCGGCCCAGTCCGCTCCACGGCTGGGCACGTGACGCCAGCCGGTGGGGTTTCCGGGTGTCGCGGGGCCCTGCCCCTCCGTGCCCGGTGCGTTGGCCTGCTCCTCCTACCCAGGTGTCGTTAATTGCCCTGCCTCCGTCATCATCGTCACCGGTGTGTTTAAATCATCCCCGTCCTCACTGTCGCTCCCTCCTGGGTCACGGAAACTAACCTCCTGTTTGTCAGATTTGGTGTTCCTGGGGCTCCTCTCCTCCCAGGCCTGGTGACGGAGGCTCGGGGAGCGGGGCCCCTCCTGTCACAGCTCCATCTGTCCCCACGTCCCCGTCCTGGCCGGACCTTGTCTGTTTCTGCTTGCTTGGGTGAAGGGGCCATCTGTCCGTCTAGCCATCTGTCTTGTGTTGCGGAAAGGTTTGGGCACCGTCTCTCGGGGGGCGTGAGGGTGAAGGGGCAGGCACAGCCCCTCGATGCTCTGGCGAATCCACAAGGGTCGGGGTGAGGACCGAGGGGCGGGGGCTCTGGCCTTGACTGAAAGTGACATCCCTTTGAGCCCTGAAAAGTGACGGGGACGGCTCTGGAGGGAGCAGTCCGCTCCAGGGGGCCTTCCCATGCCTCTCCTCTGTCTCCCTCCAAGAAGGTGATTTGGGGCTGGGGCTGGGGGGTGTACAGGTAAGTGTTGGGTATCCGGTGATACGTCTGGGTAGAGGAGCATCATTGTAGGGACGCCTCGCCTGACAGCCACCCCTCACGGGGAGCACACACGTACACACGTGTCAGCCTCCTAAAGGTGTACCCCAGCCAGTTACCGAAATAGGGCACGCCCATGACAGGCACCTGCCTGACAGGTACCCTCTGAGGGCCGCCTACCTGGGGGGGGGAGCATATCTCTGTAGTTACCTGTGGGAGTTTCCACCTCTCACAGTTACCCTGCTGGGGTCCACTCCATGGCCACCCTGCTGGGGACCCTAGGAAGGGCATCAGCAGCGCCCAGCTCTGCCTGGACCGGGCACAGAAGGCCACGGGGCAAGGAGGAGGAGTCGGGGGCTGGGTGGGGACTGCCCTCCCCTGCAGGTTCTCATGAGTTTTCTCTCCAAGGGTCTTCAAGGAGAGCGAGGCCTCAGGGGCCTGACGGGAGAGAAGGGGGAACCGGTAAGAGGGGGGCCGGCAGGGGAAGGAGGTGGAGCAGGAGCCCTGGGGGGTCGGAGGGTGGGCCCCCAGGGATGGCTGCCGAGTGGAAGATGGGAGAAGAGCCCCTCAGATTGGGGGTCTTCACACCCTGCCCCCCCCAGGATCAAAGGAGACTGATCTCCAGGTGACTCCTGACTCCCCCGGAAGGGGCAAAGGGCCCTGCCCCCTGGCTTCCAGCACCAGCCTGGGGGCTCCTCTCCCTCCCTCCTCCTGCAGCATTCAGCTGCCCCTTCCACACCCTACCTCCCCCACCCCTGTCCTCGTCCTCCCCGCTCTGGGCCTTTTCTTGTGGCTCAGCTCCCAGGGTCCCGCCGGGCTGGCACCTATCACCCAGCCCCAGCCTTGCGATAGTGGTCTCAGCCAAAGAGACCCGGGCCTTTGGGAATCGGTCCCAGGTGGGGGCCGGCCCGGGGTGGGTGCGTGTGCCTGCCGAATTGGCAGCTCAGGCGTCCTGGCTACGGCTGCGCTTTTCGCCCAGGGAGGCGTCCGTGATGTCTACCTTTCTTCGTAGGGTCCTCCAGGGCAACCCGGTTACCCAGGTGCCATGGGCCCCCCAGGACTGCCCGTGAGTAAGGGGATGCTGGCTCTGGAGGTAGCAGAGCCTTGGGGTGGTGGGCAGGACAGGACCGGGCTGGGGCATCCCCCAGCAGGCTCCCTGCCTTCCTGGCCTTTCAGCCTCTCCCCTCTGTGGGGCTGTCCCCACAGAGCTCCCCAGAGCCCCTTCCAGGAGCAGTGCGGCTTAGCCCTGCCCCTGCGCTCTGGGAGTCTGTTGCAGCCCCTGCACACGGAAGGCCAGACTCTCAGAGCACAGGGACCCCAGCACTGAGATCTGCCCCCTGGGGGGGTGGGGTGGGAGAGCTGGGGAGACCGCAGGAGGCCAAACCCATGCAGGGGGCTGCTGGGTGGGCGTGTCCCTGCTTTCCACTGGGGGCCGCAGCGGGCGGGTGGGAAGCGGCCCCCCTCCTCTCAACCCCAGCCGTCATCATTGGTGCCACCTGCCTGTAAGTGCCAGCCTGTGCCAGCTGCAGTCTCCACCCCTCGCATTAGCGCCATGACGGTGGGCCACAGGGCTAATTCGGCTCTCTCTCTGCTCGCTTGTCAGGGCATCAAAGGCGAGCGGGGCTACGTGGGGCCCGCGGGAGAGAAAGGAGAATCGGTGAGTCTCCGCTCAGAGCAGGAGGAAGGGCTCCAAAGGGAGCAGTCCCTGCCCCGCCTCCACCGCCACCCGAGAGAGACGTTCCCAGCAGCCTGAAGGGGGAGACCCCTGCTTCCCTGCCCCCTGAGTCCCTCCAGCTGCAGCTCAAGTGGGCGGTGCGGGCTGGTGACTGCAGAGGCAGAGGGGAGGCTGGAAGCGGGATCCCAGCAGGTTTCGTGGAGACGGGCTGAGCTTGTGTCAGGCCGGGACAGCTGAGGGTCAGGGTCCTGGAGTCAGTGGGCGGGAGAGTCTCCTCCTCCCCTGCGAAGGCGGGCGGGCGGGCCGGGCAGCCTGGGGAGAGCCGGGCCTGGGACCCTAGATCCCGCGTGGAACCCGGCCTGACCCCGCGAGCCCTGAGCCACCCTTCCCAGCCTGGGCGGGGGAGCGCAGGAGCTGGGGCTCTTATCAGGCCACGACATCACACCCTGAGGTTATCCCTGAGGCTCAGGAAGTGACATGGCTCGCCCAGCGCAGCTAGTTAGCGAGGTAGTCAGGGCAGAGCCTGGACTTGAACCCAAGTCCGTTTGTGACCCACCTGCCAAACCCCAGTCTTATCTTCTGTTCACACATCCGGCCCGGTGGATTACAGCAAACCCCGTGTGCATTTATGCAGTAACCAGCCATTCCTCATGGGCCTTCTGGGTGCTAGGCTCTGTTTTGCGGGTGCTGCGGGGAATAAAACACTGCCCCTTCACCATATGGAGCTCGCTTTCCAGTGAGGGAGGCAGCGTGCGGATGAATAAGGCAATACACATCCATTATGAGAAAGCCATGGGGGAGATAGAGCAGGGTTAGGGGCTGGACTGGTGTGCAGGGTGCCATCAGACAGAGGGTCGGGAGGTCTCTCTGAGGAGGTGGCGTTTGAGCGGAGCCCTGAATAGAGTGGAGGGTGAGGAAGACACAGGGTTATCTGTCCCGGAGGATCCCACGCTGGGGAGCCGTGGGTGGGGGCACCTCAGATTGGAGCCATGTAATCCCTTGGGAAGGGTTGAAGAGCCGTAGAAAGGACGGGGGAATGATAGGCATTCTGGGCAGAGGAGACAGCTGTGCAAAGGCCCAGGGGTATGAATGTTCAGAGCGCGTTCGGAGAACAGCAGTCCGACCAGGCGAGGCGGAAAATAAGATCGAGAGAGGGAGGCGAAGCAGGAAAGGGCGGTTGGTACCAGATCACAGGATGCCTCAAAACCCAGCACTGGTGGAAACTGGGCACTTCGCTCAGTTGGACAGAAGGGAGCCATGGACGGCTTTGGAGCAAGAAGAGTGTTAAAATCAGAGCTGTTGTTGGAGAAGGAAAGATGGCAGCCACTTGCTGGCTGGATCCACAGGAACCAGGAGGCGGCAGGACTAGTGAGGAGGCTGGTCGATAGCTCAGGCAAGAGAAAGGAAGCCAGAGCGAAGCAGGGGGAGGGATCCTGCCGGCTTAGAGGGGCGCCCCACCACATCCCCTGCATCTACTCTCTGCCCTGTCCCCTGCCCTGTCCCCTGATACCCCCCCCCCCGGCAGTCAGAGTGACCGATTCTGCTCCTTTGTGTCCCCAGGGCCCACCAGGATCCGAAGGCCTCCCAGGTCCCCCAGGCCCAGCGGTGAGTAAAGGAGGAGACGGGGGAATGGACATGGGGCCCCCTGGTCCTGGTCCAGCCCTGGGGTCCCAGGGAAGAAAGGTTGGGTTGCAGCCGCATTGTTCTCTGTGGTGACAGGGTCCCCGAGGAGAGCGAGGACCCCAGGGGAACTCGGGAGAGAAGGGCGACCAGGTGAGTGACCCCAGGACCCGGCCGGCTGTCCTGACCGTGGGGGATGGCTTGGGGGGTGGGGGCGGGCCCGGGGAAGGGGCCGGGTCCTCTCCCTGGTGGCCCCCCCATACGTGGAGGGGTGACCAGCCCTAGCCTCCAGCCCTCACCCGTTCTTGCGTTGTAACCTCCCACCTCATGGCTAGAGCTTAACGGGCTGCTTATCCTGGGCAGGGTGGAGGCAAGGCCCCCTGGCTTGAGGCAGCCTCACCCTGTCACTCTTTCCATCTGGGCAGCCAGGCGGGAGAGAGTGGGCGGCTCGGCAAACTGTCCCTCGCTTCTTCCCCTAGGGATTTCAAGGCCAGCCGGGCTTTCCCGGCCCACCGGTGAGTGAAGACACAAAGCCAGTTCTGTCCCATGTGACCAGGCCCGGCGGGATGAGGATGGGCCTGAGGAGGGGGAGGGAAAAGGCACGGGAGGAACGGCCTGGGTGGCCAGGCCTGATTCCAGGAGCCAGGACCTGGAGGGCAGAGCCTCCTGGGTGGGCCCCGGCCCAGCCGGCCAGCCAGCAGTAATGTTCCCGGGTGGTGTTTCTAGGAAGTCAGAAGGCATCGCATTAACCACAGCGAGGCAGACCCAGGTGGAGGGAGGAAGGGGAGCTCCCGCTCCAGCCCCGCTCTCACCCTCGCCTGCTCCTTTGTTGATAACAGGGTCCTCCCGGATTCCCGGGCAAAGCCGGAGCACCTGGCCCCCCCGGCCCCCAAGCGGAGAAGGTGAGCGGGGACCCCAAGGTGGGCGCAGGCGCGGATCTGAGCCAAGCAGCTCCCACCTTCCCCGTCCCGCTCCCACGACCAGGCCTTTGGAAATTCAAGGACTGACTCGGTTACGTCAAGGGTGGGGAAAGAGACCTCCAGCCTAGACAGGCTCATCAGCTGCCGCTGGGCAACAGACCAGTGGCCCCAGGGATGGTAGCCAGGCCTGGGATGCCTGCCACCTCCGTGCTGCCAGAGTCCCCGAGTGGCAGCGTGGCAGAGTGGCGGGGATGAGACAGGGTCGTAGGGGGAGGTGGTGACTCAAGGGGGAGGGGGAGGAGCTGAGCAAAGGAGGGAAGCACATCCAGACTGGGAACCCCACAGCCCAGAAGGAAGCCAGAGCAGCTCTGGTCATTGCCTTCTGGGTCAGACAACAGCAGGAAGGGAGCGTGCTCAGACAGTCCCCAAGGGCCCAGGGAGGGGAAAGGGCAGGGGCGGGCATGGCCTATGAGCTGGTGACAAGGGTCAGAAGGAGCAGCAGCCTGGGGAGCCCCCACGCTGGCTGTCGTGGGTCTGACCTGACAGTTTGGAGATTAGCTCTGCCCTGGTCTGGGGGCTGGCGGCCCTGTCTCAGCCCAACCCCCAATCTGTGTGCCCAGATGCGATGGCTGGGTAGTGTAATGAGGCCCCAAATTGACGTCTAAGCATGGGGTGGGGAGCTTATGACCCAAAGGGGAGAGGCAGGAGGCCTACGACCTCGGACGGAGCCTCTTTCCTCGGAAAACACACACGGCACAGCTCTCAGATCTAGAAGGGACTCATGAAAGTCCCAAGCACCTTGGTCTAACTTCTCACTGTCCTGGTGAGGACATGAGGCTCAGAGAGGCTGGGGACGTCCCAGGGACACACAGCAAAACAGTAACAGAGCGGAGACTTCCCTCCCAGCCCAGGAGAGCCCCCGGGGGCCCCATTGCCTCCCCAGAGCCGGCGCGTATCAGCCACGTTTGAGGCAGTGGTGGGTGCCACCTCCCTTCCTTCTATGTGGAGGACCCAGTAGGAGCCCCTGCCAGAGCCCTCTGTGCTGGCTCTGTCCCCCAGAACTGCCTGCTCTCCTTAGGCTGGTCACTGCAGAGAATCCCAAACCTCTGGCCAGGGGTTCTCAGTCCCGACTCCCTGTGGACTGACAGTTTCTGGGGCTGTGCTGACCCCTCCTGGTAGCTGGTGGCATTGCAATGCCCCTGGGGGCTTTCCTCCCCAGCCCCCACAGTGGGTGGATGAGGTGGTCTCTAGCTACATCCTTTCCCGTCGGCCAGCTCCACGGCCACTGCTCCAGGATGGCTACCCTCTTGCCACTGGGGTACCCAGCAGCCCTCCAAGCTGCTTGTCTCCTCCCTTCTCCGGTGAACATTCTGGTTCACCTCTTGGTTCTCATCACTCCCCTGCTTTGAACCATCGGTGGCTCCCCAGTGCCTGTAGCAGCGGTTCCCAGACTTTATTCTGAAGTCCCTGAGCTCTTTCATCACACAGAGGCTCACGTGAACTCTCAGTGTATGAAATAGATATGAGTGGGGGGGCCACCTGGGTGGCTCAGTCGGTTAAGCGACTTCCGCTCAGGTCATGATCTTGAGGTTTGTGAGTTTGAGCCCCGCGTCGGGCTCTGTGCTGACAGCTCAGAGCCTGGAGCCTGCTTCGGATTCTGTGTCTCCCTCTCTCTCAGCCCCTCCCCTGCTCATGCTCTGTCTCTCTTTCTTAATAAATGTTAAAAAAAAAAAAAAAACGAAAACGGATACGAGTGGAGTTGCTCTGGCCGAGGCAGGAGCAGGGGTCTCGGGTCCCACCCTCTGGACTCCCACTCTATGCCCCCATCCGTACAGTGTGAAAAGCACCTGTCTGTCGGATAGACTTTAGCACAGTGCTCCAGGCACACCCCAAGTCAGGCTCTACCTTTCTCCAGCCTCGCCTCCCACCCCTCCTGTCACACGGGCTCCCCAGACATCCTGGCCGGGCCGGGCAGGTGGCCACTTCCGAATCTTTACCGTTCTCTGACTTCCCTCTGGCGCACCCTTTTCTACTTGTCCACTTGCCCGAATCCCGGCGATCCCAGAGTCTAGCATCTGGTGACGCTCCTGTGACACTTTCCCTGACGCCTGGCCAGAGCGGGCTGCTCCCTCTTCCGAGCTGGCCTGTGAGCTCCCTGAGGACAGGGGCCACCCTTTCTTCATCTGGAAGAATCGGAGGCTACACAGAGTTTGGCACGTTGTTGGGACCGATGTGAACTGAATGGGTGCCTTCGGTCGGCACACGGGGCCAGTCCCTGGGCCGCCCCTGAAGAAGGTTCTGGGCTGAATAGGCTCTGTCCCTTCCTCACATAACAGTGCAGAAAGAGGGACGCTTTGCAGACAAAGACAGATCCTTTTGGGGGAGTGGGGTACATCCAGTCAGGCCAGAGCAGAACTGGGGCTGGACGCCAGCTGTCCCGACTTCCAGTAATCGTCAGAACCCAGCGCCTAGGGCCTCATTCCCCGGGGACGGGGGCGGGGGTGCGGGGAGGGGAGGGGTGGGCAAGGCCCCGCTGACTTTGTTGCGGGGGTCGGCCCCTTTCCAGGGCAGTGAAGGTATCCGAGGCCCGCCAGGCATGCCTGGTCCCCCGGGGCCACCAGGATCACCTGGGATCCAGGTGAGTGTGTGTCGGGATGTGTGGTGCGCGCGTGTGCACAAGCCTGCGCGCGTGCGCGTTTAGGCGGGGCGGGAGTCGGGCGGGCGGTGGGAGGGGTGGAGGGGCTGGGGCAGGTGTCTCCCCTCCTCCGGCTCCAGCACGGGCGTGCGGGTATTCCTTTTTCCTGCTTCTAGGGCCCTGCCGGCCTGGACGGTCTGGACGGCAAGGACGGCAAGCCTGGCTTGAGGGTGAGATGATGAGCACCCTTTCCCTCTCTTTCCTCCTCCAAAGTCAGCGGAGGCCCGATGAAGGAAACCGAATCCTCCCCTCTGCACCCCTGCCTTCCCCCCACCTGCTCCTCACCACACCCCACTTCTCCGATGGCACCAGAAACCCTCGGCTCCTCAGCTCTTCTGGTAGCCTTAACCAGGTTGGGTGAGCTGGGTCTCACCAGTGAAGGGCCGTGAAGGGGGTGGATTTGGAGCCGGAAATTCAGGATCCTGAAGATACTAGGCCGGGCGCCCGAAAAACAGGCCGCAGGCCTAGCAGGACCTGAGCAGGCCCTGGATCCCTGGGCCTGGTTTCGTGCTGGGGAGTCTGAAAGGGATGCGGCGAAGGGCAGAGCATCAAAGCCAACCCCCTTCTGTACCCCAAAGAAGGGAGATCGGGGCTCAGAGAGGGCTGGGAGTCACACAGCCAGTCAGAGGCCAAGCCCGGCTCGGATTCTCCCCTCTGCCTCCCACGCCATTCGCTCCGTCCCGGGAGAGCCGGGGGAGGGGCCGCAGAGCGGGAAGGCAGCAGGGGAATGAGTGCGCATCCTGTGTCAGCGCCCCTGGTCTCTTCCGCAGGGGGACCCCGGCCCCGCTGGCCCTCCGGGACTCATGGGACCCCCGGTAAGTTGAGCTGCGGCACGGAGTCGGGAGCTGGGAGGCCCCAAAGCTGACAGGTGTAGGCTCTGCCTGGGCGGGCGGGGCAGCCCGAATCCAGATCCTCTGAGACCGGGTCATGACTCTGGATGGGTGTGATTTCTTCAACCTGAGGAAGGGGGCAAGGGAAGCGGCCTCTGCTTGAGGCGAGGGCCGTGGCCACTTCCCACTTTTCCTTCCAGGGCTTCAAGGGAAAAACGGGGCATCCTGGCCTCCCGGGACCAAAGGTAAGGAAGGGCCTGGTGACTCCTGCCAAGCAGGTTCTCTCGGCTGTCCCCGTGGCAGCCTGGCACCCGAGGCTTGGCTGGGACGCCATCCCAGCATCCGAGCCTCCTGAGACCCCCGGGGCCTAGCAGACTCGGGCCAGGCTCAGCCATCCACCAGCCTGAGGCATCGGAGGGCTGCTGGGCAGGGTCTGGGCAGGGGGCGGGACTCCTCGGATGTGGGAGGAGCCAAGTAGAGGTCTGTCGAGTTCCAGGCGACCGTGTCTCTTGCAGGGTGACTGTGGGAAACCAGGTCCCCCAGGCAGCAGTGGCCGGCCCGGAGCAGAGGTAAGGGCCGACCGAGGGTCTGCACCTGCTACCTTCAGACCGCCTTGGGGCTCTGCTGAGTCCAAGACATAGCCACTCCCTCCCGCTCACTGGCCAAGTGGCTGTCTTCTCTCCTGAGCCTTCTGGGGGAGGTTTCACCCCAAACCACACACCTTCACCTTCTCCTTCCTCACCTCCTCCCTCCTCCTGCAACTTGCCCCGCCTCCCTCGCCCCTGCAGCCTACTGGATCTCTCAGCTGAAAAGCAGCGCCTGGCCTTCTCGGGCTGGGGGCTCTCATTTCTCTCTCTCTCCAGCAACACTCGTGGGCAGGGCTGGTTCCTCGGGTCCCAGAAAGCATGGGCCTGGCGAGCAGGACTCAGCTCAGCGCCTCTGACTATTGGTGTCCCACCTGCTCTGCTCAGCCTTTTCCCTGCTAACAACCCCACATGTGTAAGCCTGTTTCTGTATTGCTTTTTTTTTTTTTTTCTGGCTCCTATAGGGTGAGCCTGGTGCCATGGGACCTCAGGGAAGACCGGGCCCCCCTGGCCATATTGTGAGTGAAACCGTTTTTGCCTCTGCCTCTATGAGAGTTAAGATTCTGTGGGGGCTGGGTGGGCAAGCCTGTGCAAGGCCTGGCCGCAGGGACAGCCCTACAGAGCGATAAGGGGCTTTGGGCCCACCAAACCCGGTGGGCCCCAGGCTTTCTGGCGTTTCCTTATTTTCTGGGCACATCTGAGTTTACTTATCAAACAAAGATCATTCAGTTATTCAACAAACAATAATTGAGCACCTGCTCTATGCCAGGCACCGCTCCAAGCGCTGGGCTGAGGCAGTGAGCGAGACAGACAAGGTCCCTTGATCCCAGAGCTTCCACGCAGGCACAACAAACAAACAAATTAATGTGAAAGCTTTAGGCGGCCGTGTGATGTCACCAGGAGGGCCTGGGAGGCGCCTTTGGACGAACCTTTACTGCAGAAGTGGCATTTGAGCCGAGGCCTGAATGACAAGAAGGAGCCATCTGTCGAGCAGTCCAGGGGGAGAGTGTCCAGGCGGGAAGCGGGAGGGGGAGGGCAGCCGACGCCAGGAACCCGAGGCAGGGAGGGACTCGGTGTGTGTCCGGGGAGAGCCCCAAGGTCAGCGGGGCCAGAATGGAGTTTGAGAAAGGCGCCAGTGGGAGCCGGGAAGCTATGCTCTATGCTTCCGGAGGACCTGGGGCCGACCTCGGACCTTGGAGGTGTGGTCAGGAGCCGTCCCTGGGTGGTGGATGGGTGGAGCTGCGGTGGCAGGCAGATGGGCTGTGTTCGGAGGACTTGCTAGCCACCGCGATGGGGGAGGGGTGGGGAGCGGTGGAGGGAGAGGAGCCAGGGATGACTCCCCAGCGCGGGGTGGGCGGCTGGGCGCGTGGGTGGCGCACTTACAAAGGTAAGACGACTTGGAGAGGACAGTTATTAAGCAATAATGAGTTTCCCATCCGAATTTACTCCTCGGTAACAGAGATGGCTGCCGACGGGCGCCTTTGATCAGTGTGACGGCCGGAGCTGCCGGGGTTCCTGAGCAAAGGAAACACTCTGGCGTTTGATTGCAGCCCTGTTGTGGCAGGTGTACGGTTTCCAGGAGGCTTCTGGAAATATTAAAAATAGTTCATGATCAAAAAGAGGAACTCTCGGGTCCTCATCAGTGCGTCTGTGGATCTCCAGGGGCCTGGTGGCCCCGGGTGGGGGACCCCAGGTCTAGCCCAGTCCCCGCTCACACTACAGATGAAAGGAGCGGCATGCTCTGATTTGTGATTCCATCACAGACTCGTGGGGGGGGGCTGCGGAGAGGGGGCACGAGGTTCCTCCTCTCACCCCTGTCTGCCCAGCTTCAGCCCCTGCTCCGGGCCAGTCCCAGTGCCGGGCATTCCCGCCCCAGAAGACTTGTGATGAGTAGAACAGAGTCCGTGCCTCCAGAACTTTCCATCTGGGGGCATGGAGGGACACGCCGGGAGAGAGACCTGTGTGCCCTGGGCTTCAGAGCTGTAGCTCTGGCCAGGGAGCTGGCACTTGGGCTGTGACTCAGAGATGGGGGTGGCGTTCCAGCCCCGCCCTGGATCAGCAGGGTGACAGCATCCTGCGTGTCCCACTGCTCTCCAGGGACAGCAAAACGGGAGACCCAAGGCCTGAGGCTGGGCTTATCTGTCCCGCCTCTGGGGTTGGAGTTGAGCCCCTGCTTCTCCCGCAGAATGGGGGAACTAGGAGGGCCTCAGAAGACCCCAGGCCCACGGGGGTAGCCTTCAGGCCTTTGCCCTCTGCCCTCGGCTCCGGCCGTGGTTCCCAGATCAGTCCTTTGGCACGGCCCCTGATGAACCTCTCAGTGCACAGTAGGCGTGAAGGTCCCGTGAGCTCAGGGACTCCCTCCCACCCCCCGCCCTGCCAGGTGTCAGCTCTGACACAGATCTTTCGGGAGAAGCCCAAGTGCAAGACCAGAAGGGAAGGAGGGTTTAGGGAAGAGAATGGAGCCGCCGAAGTTTCGGGCCCGTTCCCGCTATTAGTCCCTCGCTGCCTCCTGGGGGACCTTATTACCGGAGACTCTTTCCGTCCCACTGACTTCATATTTCTTTAGGGGCCACCGGGGCCTCCAGGCCAGCCGGGCCCAGCTGGGATCTCTGCAGTGGTGAGTGACATGCTCCCCTCGTCCCTGCCTCCCAGGGGTCTGGCCGGGGCTTCTTCCACGGGGGGGGGGGGGGGGGGGGAGGTGGCGAGAACAATTTGAGCCCATTCCCCTCCTTCCCTGGCTTCAGCCTCTCCTGCCTCCTGGGTCTCCCCAAAGTGGCATGTACCAAGGGCCTGTGGAGAGGGCTGGAGGCCATCATGGGCCCCTGCCTCAGGTTCAGACAGTGCCACCCTGCCCCGCAGGGCCAGGGGGGTGGGGGCGTGGTCCCCGGCACACAGTCGCGGCCGCCTCTCTGCTCCGTGGGGTTCGCTGCTGTCTCTCCCGTCCCCTCTCACCGTCCGCCTCCCTTCTCTCCAGGGCCTAAAAGGAGACCGGGGAGCCCCTGGAGAAAGGGGCCTTCTAGGCCTTCCAGGCCAGCCTGGGACCCCCGGACACCCTGGCCCCCCGGTAAGACCCCACATCTTACTGCAGAGCCCGGAGGGAAAGCGCCAGTTGGTTTTGTCGGCGGAGCCCAGCCCGGCACATCTGGGGCCTCCAGGGGAGGAGAGGCGGTTAGCAGGGAAGATGACAGCTTGGAGCTTGTGCCTGAAGAGATCACATCCCATCTGGAAGAAAGGATGGGTTCTGTGAGCCAGCGGGAGCCAAGCGCACCCCAGGCCGCTGCCTCTGACCACGCACCACGCTGGGTGTCAGGGAGGGGAGACTTGGCGCCCCTGCTGCCCCCGCCCCGCCCCCTCCCCGGGGGAGCTTGCCGGCCGCCGCAGAAGACCTGCAAGTGTCAGGAGCCAGAAATGCAGCGCCGTCACCACAGCCCTCTCGGCAACTGGGAAACCGGCCCTTGGTCTCAGCTAGTGTTTGCTACTAAGAACTATGACATATTGGTCACTGACAATGTGCGGAAGGGTGACCTTGGCATTTTGTCATTTAATCTGTACCGCCATCCTGTTGAGGAGGTCTGATCGTCCCTGTTCTACAGACGGGGAAACCAAAGCTCAGCGAGGTTAAGTAGGTTGCCCACAGTCACGTGGCTAGCGAATGGAAGAGCCTGGAGGATTCCAGGACTTGCGTCACCCTCAGCCACTAGACAATACTCCCTCTTTCAAAGGTTCCAGACAAGGGACCCACATCAGGTGGATGGATTGCCAGTTTTAGGGATGACATCCCCTGGGGAAACTGAGGCAGGAGTCCGGGTCTCCTAGCCCCCAGGTCAGGGTATTTTCTTCTGGGAGCAACAGCCATGATCCTGGGGCTGGTGACCTCAACGTGGTAGATGACTCCCGCCCATGCAGGGGTGATGGTTGGCATGCCCAACAAGAAGGCCGACTCACCTACTCGCTCTAACTCTTGCCAGGGCCCCGGGGCAGGCAGGCCCCTCCAAGCCTCTGTCCCTCCCTGCCTGTAGGCTCAGGAGCCTCCAGGGTCCCTGGCTGAATCTGCCAGTTTTCTTGCAATCACAGATTCCTCTTCCCCACCATCTCACCAGAAGCAGGCTGGGCCCAGGGTACGGCCTGTCCTGTCCCGTCCTGGGGAGGGAGCAGGCTCAGGCCACCCTGGCCTGTCTCCGGGACCTCACTGAGGACAGAGGGTCACAATTACTGCCTTCGTTTGGCAAACGTGTGACATAAACTCAGAGCTAGGGATCCGGCGAGACGCCGGGACCTCAAGCCAGGAGCGAGGCAGGCGTGGTCTGCTTTTCCCTTGCACGGCGCCTGTCAGGGAGGCGGCCCGGGCTGTCGGCGTGGGGCTCTGGGACAGGCCGGAGCGTGGGGTGGGGCTCTAAGTTTCCAGAGCCTGTGCCCAGAGCGTCTGAGGGTGAGGGCTAGAGGACCGTGGTTCCTTGGTGGCACAGTGGCCGGGCATGTGTGGAGGGCAAGGGGAGGCAGGTGACGCCATCCCGGGTGGGTGCTGATGGCATTCCTGCCGCTCTCTACTCCACAGGGTGAGCCTGGTGCAGATGGTGCAGCTGGCAAAGAGGTACGGTTGTGTTGGGGTTCTCCTTCCCTCGGGGGTGCTGCTGCTCGCTCCTCGCCTGCCCCCACCCCACTTCCCTCACTCAGCAAGCACTCCCTGAATGCGCAGACCCTCTCCAGACAGAGCTGCAGGAGACTCGGGGCCCTGGCTGCACTGGGGAGAGGGATCGGGAGCCGGGGAAGAGGATGAGTGACATTTTATCGTTCACGATGTTTCCGCCGCGTACCTGGTCAAAGAGAGCCGGTGATGGTGGGGGCGGCGGCGGTGGTGGTAGACTCCAGACGAACATTTCCTGGGCACCGGCTCTTGCCAGGCCTTCCAATATGCCACGCGCTGGCCCCTTCCTTCTGACCTCTCCCCTCTTTTTGTCTGTGACAAGGGACCCAACCAACACCATCACACAGGGCCATGCCCTAGGGGACATCATTCTCCCTTCTAGCTGTCAGCCAACAGAAGGGTGGCTGTCGCCCTTCCTCACCCAGAGCCCAGTTGGACGCAGCCCCGGGCCCTTCGGTGTCCTTTCGCAACACCTGCCTCCCCGGGACGGCTCGGAGATGCCGCCCAGGCTTGACTCCCGACTTTTGCTTTTCTCCAGGGACCCCCTGGAAAACAGGGACTCTATGGACCCCCTGGTCCAAAGGTGAGTGGGCACTGGCTGGTTTTGAGAAGAAAAACTCAAGAGTGATTAAGGCCAGCTCCGAGCTACGACTTTAGCCATGGAGAGGAGACACAGGGAGGCCAGTGGGCAGGAAGAAAAAAGCAGGCAGAACTCAGAGCCTCACCTCTGAAAATTTCTCCCAGGGGCCTATTTCTTAGCTATGATCGGGAGGGTGAAAATCTCAAGTTCATTCACCCGTTGACCAGTTGATTGATTCGCTCAGGCTGCCGGCATCTGCTCGGTCTCACATTCCAGGTCCTCGGTCCCAGCCGTGGCTACACAGAAGCCTCGGCACAATAGCCACTCGCTTAGTCCGGCCACACTTACACTAGGGCCTGGCGAGCTTTACTGAAGATTAGGCATAGCACCCAACTCTGCCTGGGGAGTCAGGGACGCTGTGCCCAGGACAGACGCATTTCAGCCGAGCAGGAGGAGTGTACCAGGTGGCAGGAGGGAGAGGGCATTCCACGCAGGGAGGGCTAAGACGGCGTGGCCGGAGCAGAGACCTATAAGCAGCGAGGCACGGCCGAAGGTTCAAGGGCAGGGACTTGAACCTGGAAAAGAGGTGACGGGGACCACCTCACGAATGATCTTGAGTGCCTGGCCAAGGAATCAGGTCTTTGTCCTGAGGGCGGCTGGGAGCCATCAGAATTTCTAAACAGCAAGTAACAGCACGAAGAACTGTCTTTTCGAAGGACCAGGATGGCTCTGGGGGCAGTGAGGCCAGGCAGCCTGGTAGAATGCTGTGACCACCGTCAAAAGAAGATGCCAGGGGCCGGGTAGGGGGATGGGGGGAGAGGGAGAGAGAGAGAGGGGCCGATTGCCGAGACGTAATAAGGTGGACTTGATAGTCCTTGGCAATGCTGGTTTTGACTTTCTGTCCTTGTAGGGTGACCCGGGGCCTTCCGGACAGAAGGGCCAGGCAGGAGAGAAGGGAAGAGCTGGCATGCCTGGCGGGCCCGGCAAGAGTGGCTCCATGGGGCCCGTTGGGCCACCAGGTCCTGCAGGAGAGAGAGGCCACCCTGGATCTCCGGGGCCTGCAGGGAGCCCTGGGTTGCCCGGGGTGCCCGGCTCCATGGTAAGGGGGGGAAGGCCAGCAGCCATGGGCACCGTCCCCCAGAGCAGGCGTCCAGGGGGGAGCAGAAACCATTGAAGAAGCCCCCGAGGGAAGGAGCACGACTCCCACAGAGGGGGTTCTCAACCTTGCTTGGGAGAGCGGGGAGGCGTGGGAACCCTCTCCCCAGGAAAACGCGCTGACCCGCAAAACATTGGGCACCATCTCAGGCGGGGTCAGGACCTTGGATTAAGCATCTGTGGGACGCTCCTAGAGGCTCTGTTCCCCTCCTCATCCTTTATTTCCACAAAGTCTATTCCTGGGGGAGCCAGGCTTAGAAGTATAATCGAGGCAGGTTTTCTTTTTTGTTTCTTTTTTTTTTTTCCTCAGGGAGACATGGTGAATTATGATGAAATCAAGAGGTTCATCAGACAAGAGATCATTAAAATGTTTGATGGTAATTGGCAGCCGGCTGGGCGGCAGTGGGGGCAGCCGGCTCTTCCCCACCGTTTCTCTGCCCTGCCTCGGCCTCCTTTCCCTTCAGAGCCCAATCCTCCTCCCCGGGCCCCTCCTCGCCCACTTACAGACATATGTTCAATCAGACTTCAGACCTGCCTTATCACCTGCTCTGCTCAGAGACACAATGAATCCCCCTGCCCTCCCCGAGCCCCCACTGCAGCAAAGGAGACAGACGAGAAAGTCGAAATCAAAAGAATCCGCGTGAAGCGAGCTCTAAAGAGAGGGGCGAGCGGCGGCCGTAAGATGGCCGGTGTGGCTTCACTTCCAAGCTTTTTTTCCCCGTTCACTTGTTCATCCGGCATTGCCGCGCTAGGGCCTGGGGAGAACCCGGCCCCCGTCCTGATGGCGCTAGCCACCTTGCCGGGGAAGCAGACCCTGAATGCCGAGCAAGGAGTCTGGACTTCCTCGTGAAGCCAGTGGTAGACTAACGAGGGCGTTGGAGAAGACGGAGGCCCTACCCGGGTCCGTGCCGCCGCAAGACCACCGTGCAAAGGAGGGTGGAGGCGAGGGCACGGGAGGCGTGTTCCTTGCGCTGACTCCCCTTTGAAGAGAGGCTGGGTCGGACTCCGTGCTGGCGGCCTGTCGGCAGCAGGCGGAGTCCCTGGGACGCCCCGTGACCAGTCCCTGTCCTTTCTTGCAGAGAGGATGGCCTATTACACCTCCAGGATGCAGTTCCCCATGGAGATGGCCGCAGCCCCGGGACGACCGGGGCCCCCAGGGAAGGACGGGGCTCCGGGCCGGCCGGGCGCTCCGGGATCACCGGGACTTCCTGGTCAGATTGGCAGAGAAGGACGCCAGGGCGTGCCGGGAATGAGAGGTAGCCCTGCCCTCCGGTTCCCGAGGCGCACACGTGGCTCTTTGGGGGCAGGCATGAGCGTCGCATGAGGTCTCTTGTGACTCTATTTGTGCGTATGGGTGTGTTTCAAATGATCTGCCTGGGTGTGTCATTTCTCGGCTCAGGAATAGGACTTATTTTATTTCTTTTGTCCCAGGATTGCCCGGTACCAAAGGTGAAAAGGGAGACATTGGTATTGGCATGGCAGGAGAAATCGGTCTCCCCGGGCCCCCAGGTACGAAGAGCCAGACTCTGAGAGCGTGAACCTCCGGCAGCTGATATCTGCTTCCCTCGTGTCCCTTCTACAACACAATCTAGTTGTGTGGAACCTCAAATAACTACAGGCCCATCACTCGACATTCCCAGTGATGCCAGTGTGTGCCAAGGCGGGGGGGGGGGCGGCGCGAGGGGGGGGTGGAAGGCCCAGGGCCTGTCCTCAAGTCCTAAACTGGGCTGGCAGGACGCAGGGGAAGACAGCCAGATACGGCGGGGCCAGCGAATGAGAGTTCGCGTCCTGCTCAGCGCCCCGCTGGCTGTCTAACCTTGCCAAGGTCGCTCAGTCAGGCTGCGTGGCCGAGAGGAGAAGTGGCCGAAGGCTGACGGCCTGGCTCTGAGACCCAGCCTCACTGAGCACTTGAACTCGGAGCGTGCAACCTCTCTGAGCCTGCGTCCTCATCTACAAAATCCGACAATAGTTTATTCCTCACAGAGTTGTTGCAAAGATTCACTGAATCACGCACCAGAAGCGCTCGCCTGGTCCCTGGCACTAGGGAGCTTCCAATAAAACCAACCAGTACTGTCGTCATTGTTAAATTAACGGAAGGCTCAGATCAGGTCTCCACAAAACCTGTTAGGGCCCGGCGAATATGTATCCAACGTGAGATGCTATTTACCGTGACCGTGATTTCTTCTTCTCTTGTCCCCTGGGTCTCCTGACCTCCCTTCTCTGACTCTTCCCTCCCCAGGTCCTCAAGGCCCTCCGGGGTATGGCAAGATGGGCGCCACGGGGCCCATGGGCCAGCAAGGCATTCCGGGCATCCCTGGCCCTCCGGGTCCCATGGGCCAGCCAGGCAAGGCAGGCCACTGTAACCCCTCTGACTGCTTTGGGGCCATGCCGATGGAGCAGCAGTACCCGCCCATGAAAAACATGAAGGGGCCTTTCGGCTGAAATCTCGGCCTCTGTCAGATGAAGGACTCCACTGGGAATACGAGGCCGAAACGGACAGGACTCTGTGAGGGGTTGTGAATGTTTTGTTTTTCTTAATTGCTATGAATATTTTTTTATCAATAAATAAATAAAACTACGTGCAACCCCACTTCCGGTGGGGTTTCTCTGGTGCTGCCACTGCCTCTCTGTCATCCCCCTTCTGTCGTGCGGTCCGGGGGTCAAAAAAAGGGCATTTCCCGCCTGTCTGTGGCCACCCGGTGGAGTTGCGGGGTGCTGCTCCCGCGTAGGGTGCCACCGTACAGGGTGCCCCCAGCTCAGCTCTCCTCTCCAGATGCTCCCGAGTCCCGGGTTGGTCCTCTGTGGACTTTGGGTCCTGCCCTTCATGGCACGCCTCTCAAAGTCAGGGAGGGGGCCTCACTCGGCCCGTCCTCGCGAAGGAGCCAAAAGCAGGTTTGGAGGCCCCACGCACGGCTCATAAGGGCCCCTCCCTGTTTGCTTCCCGAGAGAAACCGGTGTTCAGGACCCCGCCCACCCTCTGTCCACCCTCCTTACTTCCTGAGCGTGGCCCGGAGCCAATGCAGGCTGCACCTGGGGAGATGCCACCCGGTGCAGAGGTGTGTTCCCCTGCCTAGCAGCTTCTCCGAGCGCACAGTCTCTCCTTGCTGCTCCAGGAATTCTGTGATTAGAAAGTCTGTGCAGATAGGAAAGCTAGGCTTCAGCTCCCGGCCTAGGCGACCGGGGACTGCTTCTCCGGGAAATGAAATGGAGCCTTCCGCCTGTGCCAACGCACGGCCCCGTCACCAGCAATCCTGGACTACAAACGGCATCTTTTGTTAAACCTCGTTCATCTCACGCGCGTGGTGCTTTGCCCGCACGTCTTCGCTGAGGCCTTCAGAAACGGGTTACATCCGCGGAAAGGGCAGAGGGGTCACGGGCAAGCCAGGATCAGATCTAAGCTCAGGGTCTTCAAAGTCCACGGGGAATTTGGTGATCTCTCTGCCGTCTCCTTCTCCACATATAAAAAGGCCAGGAAGAAAAGAAGAAAAAAAAAAAAAAAAAAGAGAGAGCGAGAGAGCAAGTTGAGTATTATGGAAACATTCCATCTCAAGCCTCTTCCTTCTGTCCTTTTCACATCTCTCGTCCTGATGAGCTGGCCGCCCTGTGAGAAAGCAACAGGGCGCGTCCAGAGGGACTTCTAAAGAAAGCCTTTTTACTGGTCCCGGCCTTCTGGAGGGTTTATTCGAGTTGGAGAAACTTCAAAGCGTTCACAAAGCAGGCTCAGAAATGTACCCGGAGTCTAGATGCTTATCCAAACCGCCTGAAGCCTTCACACTGGCTGTCATCTCTCCGGAGCTGGCATGTCCCTCCCGCCTCCAGTAGGGCCCCAAATACCAGGAGACCAGCCTACTGATGGCTTTTTCTGAACTTCTGCCCTATTTTCTACCCGCCAGGAGCAGGGGCGCACCAGTGGCCAGCGGAATGGTAGTAGCAGACTCCGGAGCAGGCCCCGGGGTCTCCCATGATGCATTCGGATAAACGAGGTGTCGATTCTTACTTTCTCTCTCATCAGCAATTCTCGGCCAGTCCTGGTTCTAACATAAAACATGAAAAAGCAAACACATCATCTTTGCATTGAAGTCGCAGCCAGCGCTGGACAGCGGATGAGGACAGATGTTACAGCGCTCCCATTGGAAGGCCAGCTTCCACTTTCGGCCCAGTCTGCGAAGCGCTGACTGATGAGTGGCCTCGCGATAAAGAGGACGTTGGCGTGAGTAGAGAGAGAAAAGCAGGACCAGCTGTTGGCTTGAGCGTGTTGGCTTTGAAGGCCAGAGGGGAATATCGCTATGGCCAAACGTCAGGCTCCCCTCCTTCGAGGGCCCCCAGGGAAGCCAGCCGTACGTAGTAAGTGATGCTTGCTTTCGTTTTCTTCCAGAGTCGCGTTCCTGCTGCTCTTTAGGGGAGTCTAGAACAGGCTGGTTTAAGCTTTCGTGACTCGAGTGCTTGTCTCCCTGGAGTTTGGAATCGCTGTATTTTCTTGGATCATGAAGAACCAGATGGAAAGCTGACTTTTATAGTCTCTTCTGTTACTGTGGTCAGCAAAAACAAGGCCATGGATTTTGCTCATAAGTTCAGGAGCTGAAGAGAAAGGAAGGAGGGGGCGTAAGAGTTCCACCCCTTATAGGCGGCCCTCTCACATTCCTGCCCTGTTATTCTCTGGTCTTCATTTCTCAGTATATTCCAGGTGTAAAAAAAATTTTTTTAATGTTTATTTATTTTTGAGAGAGAGACAAAGTGCGAGTGGAGGAGGGGCAGAGAGAAAGGGAGATGCACAATCTAAAGCAGGCTCCAGGCTCCGAGCTGTCAACACAGAGTCTGATGCAGGGCTTGAACTCATGAGCCATGAGATCACGACCTGAGCTGAAGTTGGCCACTTAACCGACTGAGCCACCCAGGCGCCCCAATTCCAGGTTTTAAAAAGGCAGCGTACAGGGACGCCCGGGTGGCTCAGTCGGTTAAGTGTCTGACTTTTGATTTTGGCTCAGGTCCATGATCTCACGGGTTCGTAGATCAAGCCCCGTGTCAGACTCTGCGCTGAAAGCAGGAAGCCTGCTTGGGATTCTCTCCCTCCCCCCTCTCTGCCACTCCCCTACTCGCGTGCACTCTCTCTCTCTCTCTCTCAAAATAAATACACTTAAAAATAAAGGCAGCACACAGATCATTCAGATTGGTCAAATCCGACTTGAGGACTCTGTTTTCTCTCACTACTTTGTGCCAGGAACTGTCATACGGAGTCAGAGGCAAACAAGATAGATGTGGCCCCCGCGCCCATGGTGTCTACAGAGAGAGCAGAGTTAAACAAGCAATTACGACGAAGTGGGGTGTAGGGAGCAGTACCAGGCGCCAAGGGGAGCGCAGAGCCGAGGGACCTCACCTTGTCTAGACGCAGATGGAGGCGGAGGGACCACCACGTGCCGCGGCTGAGGCTAAGCGCAGCCTGCCGAGCGACAGGCGGACAGTGTCTCGTGGTTGGAATGCGGAGTGTGAGCAGCGCGAGGCGGTGGGCGGCAAGGGTTTTACGCAAGGGCTGCTGGGTCAGGTTTGCCTGCTGGGGAGTTCACTGGCAGCAAATTGAAAAGTGGATTGGAGGATCCTTGATTTGAGAAGCGCTCCGCTCTGTGAGAGGCAGAAAAGGCTGCGGCACACTTATGCTGCAGAGAAAAAAATCCCCCGTCTGATGCCTTCTGGAATTTCAACCTTGCTTTTTGTCATAATAGGTTCCCCCGTCGCCAGAATTCGACAGAACCTAGGAGCTTTCTTCACACGTGGTCTGTGAGCCCCGGTATAAGGCTAGCTCTTCTTTTGTTGTTGTCCTGAATAATTTATGGGATTAGAATATATCAAGGTACTCTCTATAGGATCCCATGATGGAAAAGAAGTGTGGCCAAAATGCCACGTCTGCTGTTCTCGATTTTCTGTCGGTTCTGCAGAGAGCTGCAAAGCAACCTCTCCTCCACGGCATCCAACGCCAATTTACATTTCAGGACGGGCTCTAGTTGGAATCTAAGAGAATTAATTCCACAATAATTAGGTGACCGTTGGTATTCCTTCTCGGTAAGCAATACTGGAGCTTGGAGCTGAGCCAGGAGGCCTGGGGGCGCGGGGAGAGGGGGAATGAAGTGTCTCTAGGGGAGGTGATGTTTTCCAGCGGATGGGCCTTCATTACCAAGCTCGGCCTCGCCTCTAGCGGGTCAACCCAGTCCTTCTCAAAAGGACTGGAATTCCAAGCGGTCCCCTTTGGCTAAGGCTGAAACAGTAACAGGAACTTCCCCAGCCACCTCTGTCTGCCTCAGGTAGTTAAGGTTTTCGAAATGAGTTGTTTGTTTTTCAGCCTTTTGCAAGATCCTGATCTCGCTTTTTTCCAGCCTGCTCCAAAATAAACACACCTGGGCCCGCCCCAGGTCCTCGGAGGCGCAGCCCTGGGTGTTGGCAGTTGGCCGGTCTCAGTGCCTGAGAGAGGACTTGGAGACTCTTGCCCCTAAAAAGCACAGACATCCAACAGAAGGTTCTCCGAGGAACCCTTTGCTGGGCAGAGGGGGGCAGGGGTTTGAGATTTTCATAGAAATTTAATCCTCAGCGCCTAGAACAGAGCCTGGCAGGGGGTGGGAATGCAAGAGGCTGAATATTTTTGTGGAATGGAAGGAGTGCGCATCACAGGACCCCAACATGCCGTCCCGGGTATCACCTGTTTTTTCTCTCAGCAAATACCCCTTGACCTTCAGCCCACACTGCAGGACTGCTTTCTTTCTGAGATTTTGCAATTCGATGCTACCCATTTTGGGGGGACCAGGTGAAAGGCGGGCAAGTTTACAAAGGTAAAGACAAGACGACTAAGTACTGAGCAGTTAAAAGTGCACCTCGGTTTAAATCCCGGCCTCTCCATTTATCTTTTTCATGGTAAGGAAGTCACTTAGCCGCTTTTCGGCCTCAGTTCCTCATTATAAACGAGCAGAAATATCCATCTCACAGCGCTGTAGTGGAAATAAAACAACACATTGTACTTAGCGCAGCCTGGGGCACGTAGTTGGCATTCAGTACGGGATGACAACGATGTGATGATGTCTCATAATATTTATTAGATTCTTGCCAGACATTATTCTAGGCACTGGGGCTTCAGGAGTGAATCGGAAAAGGACAATCCTGCCATACACGTGTAAACTTTCAAGAGGACACTCACACGGTGACAAGTAGTATGAAAAAAATGAAACGCTGTAAGACGATCGGTGGCTAGCATGTGCGGGGGGCAGCGCTACTTTAGATGCGGTGTCGAGGGATGTCCCTCCCCCCACAAGGTGATACTTGAACCCCAACCTGGATGGCAAGGAGGAGCCAGCCAGCGAAGAGCCAAGGGAAGAGCATTCCAGACAGAGGGAAGAGCCAATCCAAAAATCCGGAGGTGGGGACGAGCTCCGTTCCGTGGGTACAGACCAGGCCAGCATGGCCAGAGCGCACGGAGGGGCCGGCAGGAGGGGGGAGTGAGGCTGGAGATGTAGGCAAGGTGTTGCTCACGTGGGGCCATGAAGTTCATAAGGCTGTGTTTAGATTTTATTTTAAGAGTTATGGGAAGCCCCTGGAGGATGTAAGCCCAAGAATGACATGATCTCATTTACACAGAAGGCAAGCACTGTGGCTACTCCGTGAAGAACAGGGCGTGGGAGAAAGGGCAGCCCAGGGACGCGGATCAGGAGGCAGACCACAGATGATGGAGTCTTGAAGGTGCTGGCGCCAACAGGGGGAAACGAGCAGACGAGGGTCTAGTTTCGAAGCGGAGCAAATGGGAGTGGGAGAACACGTGGAGAAACGGAGGCCACACTAGAACGAGCCTAGGTTTCTGGCCCGGGAGGCTGGGTGAATTTTCTGCGATGAAGGAGAGGAATGAGCTTTGGGGAAAATACCAAAGAGAACTCTTACATGAGGCAGGCCGGACTACAGCACAGTAACAGTACCAAGTGACCCAATGAGATCGGGTCACGTTGTGAAGGGCCTGGAGTGCCAGAATGAAAAGGCTGGGCCTTTTTTGTAGGAGCAAATGAAGAGGAGCCACAGTCGGCTGCCCAGTGGGCAAGGAGCATGATCAGCAGTGATTTTGGAAAGTGCCGGCGTGGATGGTTAGATAGATGGGCTGGAATGGATAGCACTCCATCCACTGATTTTTTTAAAAACTACGGTGCCAGGCACTGTACTAGGTACAGGGGTTACGACAAGCAAAACCATGTACAATCTATGGCCACAGGGAAGAACTTAACAGATTAGTCAAATAAGCATGCAAAGAAGTGTAGAGCCTGACCCACTAAGACCAAGTAAGTACGATTATATGCGGTCACTTAGTAACTAGGATTTGACTTTGCGGACCAGCCAAGACTTCCCTGCTGAGAACTGGGCTTCCATTGACACCAGCTCGAGGCCACCTCTGCCCCAACCTACTGTGAACTAGGGCAAGTCACGGTCTCTCTGGGCCTCAGTATCCCCATTTTATGAAAGAAGAGACCCTATGTGATCTAATTTTCCTCCTCTGACGGCGTGGGATTTTCCTCTCCAAAGACCACAGGCCCCACTCCAAAGCCACTAACTGGCACGTGGTGTCCTGACATCAGAGCGAAGTACTTGGCCGTTGGCCTCCGTCCTTTCCAGGAGGCCTGGGTCTGTTTCCGGTTGTCACGGCAACCGCCCGGGCCCTCCCCCGGCGGGCGGAAACTTAAGAGTGACTGACGACTGCAGCTCCACCACTTATCACGCGTCCCATTTGCCAGGTTAAAACATGGCCACTACCGCCAACAACCGACCCAAACTTCTCACCAAATACCCGGGCTGAGCAGTCCTGGGTTCTACGCTAGGTCAGGAAAGGGCGTAACAGCACCGCAAATACAGCGAACAAGATTTCCGGGAACCTCCGCCCAATCTTTAGTTTCTCGGGCCTCTCCCTGGGGTACCCGACCACCGCCCTACGCGTCACTTCCGTCGACCCGTGTGCCCAAGATTGACAGCGTTGGACAGCCAATCAGAAGCGGGCACGCCCCCCGGCCTAGGCGGCCGGTTTAGAACCGGGAAGCTCCGCCCACCGCCGGCGTGTGACGTCGAGGCGCCATGGCCAGCTACCCGTACGGGCAGGTGAGTGTGGGGAGGGGGGACGGGCCATTCCAGGAGGGGCCTCGCGGAATCCAGGCCCGGGCCCTGCTTGGCTTTCTCCCGGCCTTCTCCGCGCCCTACCCACGCTTCAGCGAGGCCTCGCGCGGGAGAGGAGGCAAAAGGGCCCGTCGGTCGCGCCCGTCTCACGTCACGCAGGACTACAGGCCTGGGAGGTCGCGTCGCGCCCCCTCTGACGTCGCGCCGGCGAGGATTTGGGGACCTTGGACCCCGCGTAATCAGGCTGGGCTCTGCCTGGAGCCCCCACACCTCCCCGGGACTCCCGCGGGGGCTCCCTGCGGCCTCACCAACCCCAGCAGAACTTTTAGAGCACCGGTTTCGTGGGCTTCGTTTGGGGCGTCGGATAAAAACACACCCTGACATACCGCGTGCGAATAATCAGGAGAATCTGATTTCGCAGGTTTTCGCAGGTTCCACCAAGTGACCTTGTTTACCTAGGCTAACACTTCCATTTCACGCATAGGAAAAGTGAATCCCAGAGAAGACGCAGAACTTCTCTGAAGTCTCTAGGCAGGCGGCAGAACCCGGAAGCCGCGGCGACACGCCCTTTCCCACCTCCCAGCCCGTTTTGATCCAGCCAGGAACGTCACAGCAAGGCGATTCTGTGGCCAGAGTCCTTTGTTGGAAGACAGATTGGTAGAGTGGTTAAGTTCAGCTTGGAGTCCGAGGAAGGCTCACACCTCGGCTCCATCACAAGTAGGCAAGGGTGTTTTGCCTTTGTGAGCCTGTTTCCCCCCTTTGTAAATGAGGGCCCCGTTATGGGGTCTGCTTCACAGAGCTGTTATAAAGAGTGATAAAGTCCCGCTTGTCAAGCATTTGGTACTTCTAAAAGTGTAACAGGATTTAGATATTTTTCCTAGACTCCGAGAAGGCCAGTGCCATAGGGCTTCCTCCAAATACCTTCCTTTTAAGAAACTGAGGCCCAGGGAGGGCTCCTGAATTGCCCAAGGTCATACTAATCTAGGAGGAAAAAAACCCATGCAGGGAAAATTGGAAAACCAATATATGGGCTATTGCAAAGGACCCACCTGAGTATAGTCGCGTGCCAAAAGGGGGGCGAGGAAGTACAGCACCGTGTGGCTTCTGTAACACAGTATTTGGACCTTTATCATCAGTGATGAAGGCCGCATAGGCATGCTAGCAGAGATTATTATCCCCAGTTTATAGCCGAGGAAAGAAAGAAGCGGCTTGCTCAAGGTCACATGTGGCAGGTGAGGGCTAGGTCCCCTTTCATTGCATATTCAGCAGAGGTTGGAAAAAAAAAGAGGCTGGTGTGGGCCGAGGTCAGGAGGAAGTATAACCCAGCAGGGTTTCCGAAGCTCCATTCCATTTGTTGGATCTTATGAAATGTTAATAGGTGTTACTAATCGAGGAAGAGTCTGGAAAGGTCGGTGTGGGAGGTATTCTGTCAAATACAGCTGAATAAGTTTGTTCAACACGGGACATCTCTGAATTCTTAATTTGCTAAGATGCTTTGTAAACCTGCCGGAGAGGGATGGGATACGCAGTATTTCGGAAACTTCTTTAACCATGGAGCTCCCTGCCACCCCCAACCGCCCCCTTGTTTAATTTCTGGTCATTTTTTGGTGACACTAGCATCCTGGAGGAACACAGTTTGAGAAAACATTGCCACGGGCACCTGTTCTGTGCCCAGGGGGGACCCAGGAATATACATCTTAATAAGCGGTCGAGAGTTAATTCGAATGCAGCCTAGAGACAATGACAAAGAAATTAAGAGCCTGAACTTCCAGGTTAGATACAATTGGGCTAGAATCCTAATTCTGGCTCTTAATAGTTAGATGCCTTTGGACAAACCATCTAAGGGCTCTGAGCCTCCGTTTCCTCACTTTTAGAAGGGGAGGGATAATAAAAGGGACGAATCTGCCTTCCTAGGGCTGAAATCAAGACAAAATACGATAAAGCCTGCAGGGAGCTTGGCACATTGCTGATACCAAGTGTGCGCCAGTGCCCGGTGATGGCTCTTGCTGCCGCGGTTGCTGTTACCGTGCCGCCTGGGCTTATGCTCAGAGTGAAATACTGAAAAGGATCACGAAGAGAAATGCGTCTAGAATAGAAGAAATGCTTTTGTCTCTCCGTCATCCCTTCTCTGCCTGCCCGAGCTCCTGGTCCAAGTATTCCAAGAAAATACCCGGTCGTTTTAGGGCGTCCAAAGGCTTAGTCAGCACCACCCCCGCTTCACCCAGTAAGTACGTAGCCCTGGAGGAATCCGTCCTATTGTTGGGAGTCCAAACTCCTCTGTTTTTCCACTGCCTCCGGCCGCGGGGTCCTCAAGCATGGACTGGGTGTTGGAGTCCCAAAACTCAAGTACCCTTTGGTCCTGGCGGGGAGGGGGCAGCTTGATGGGTTTCAGGGATTAAGAGCTTGGTCTCTGAGGCTGAGAGATTCGGCTGCACACCCCTGCTCTGCCATTTCCTTGCAGAAATTTCCTGCAAAAGTCCAAGGCTCAGTTTCCGGGGTCATAAGAGGACCTACCTCAAGAGTCACTATGAAGATTGAAGGAGATAATCCATGTAAAGGGCTTGGCGTGGTGTTTGGCAAATAGTAAATACTCCAAGGAAAGACTGATACAGAGAGATGAATTGTAGAATCAACGCGATAAGTATTAAATGGGAGGAAGTGTAAGGTATTAGGACAGCTCAGGAGGGATATCTAACTTAAGTTTGGGGGTGAAGAAATCTTAGAGGAGGTGACATTTAAGCCCCAAGCTGGATCACCAACAGGCGTTAGCCAAGTGAAGAAAGCGGAGGGACTAGTGTGCCCAAAGGTTGCGAAACGAGAGAGCCCAATATTTGGGAGGAGCTTCAGGAGATGAGTATGTAGAGAAGCGGGGGGAAGGGCTAAGGAATGAGAGCAGAAAGGTAAGCAAGGACCAGATCCTAAAGGACTTCGGACGCCTCTCGAGGGAGTGCAGACTTCCTCCTGACTAACGAGAGGGGCTGTCGAAGGGTCTTCTCTCCTTTGTGCTTTGGAGCGGGCCCATGGGCACTGTGAGAATGGGCCGGAGCAGGAGAGGCCGGAGGCAGGGAGACCGGTTTCCAAGCCGTTGCAGTGGCCTTGATCAGAGAGAACAGCGACCTGATGACAATGGATTCGAGAAGCATTTGGGAGGGAGAATTGAGAAAACTTGGTGCCTACTTGGGGTGATGGAGGGGAGGAAAGAGGAGGTGCCCAGGGGGGCACGAGGGGTTCAGGTTTAAGTGACTGAGTGGGAGGTATCGTTCGCTGAGGTGGGGACACTGAGGGAAGAATAGATTTGGAGAGACGGTCCAGGGGGTTGTTGGATACATGGGTCTGTGGCTCAGGAGAGACGAAGCTGGACAGCGATACTGGAGTGGCAGCGCCGAGGCAGTAATTGAAGTCTTGGGACAGTTCTTGGCCCACTGTTTATTGGCTGCCGGTTTCTGGCCTTTAAATATTTTAGGAGGCTCTGCTGGTGAATGCCCAAGCCACTCCTGTCTTCTTGATTGTTTAACCCCTCAGAATGGGCTTTAGCCTCCTCCAGCCGACACTTGAGGGGGGCAGCTCGAGGGCCCAGGCCGCCTTTTGCAAGTCAGCCTACTCCCTTCCCCATCAGGACTCGGCTGGGCCAACCTTTGGTGTCTCTGAACGCCACGAGGGTCTTGGGGGTAGAAGAACGAATGCTCAGAGCTGAAAGAAGACATAGAGCTTCTTGAGTAGGTCATGTAGGGGGAGGGGAGCTCCCCACCAGGATGCCAACAGAGACTCAAGGTGGCGCTTCCGAGATTCCATCGCCTACTGAGAGGCTGGGCTGTCTTACGGTCCTGTGCTGCTCACAGCAGGTCTGGGCGCTGGGCTGGAGAAACAGCAAGCTTCTGCCGAGTCCCCCCTGATTTCCGGGCTGGAAGCGTCTGAAAGAGCACCCCATCCGCCTTCCCCCTTCAGCCCCGTCCCCTGTAGAAATCCTTCAGATTGGACGGTGACATCGAGGACAATCCCTGTTCAGTCACAGTTGAGTGAACACAGCAGAAGGGGTAGAGCAAGGGCCCTGTTTCGAATCCCAGCTCATCCGTTCTAGTCGTTCGTCACATGCACGTTAGTAAACTCTGTACCCTAGTTTTCTCATCTGTAAAATGGGGGCAGTAGCACTTCCTTCACAGGACTGAGGGTCGGTGAGGGTCAGTTGAACTGGAAGCCCCTAGCAGAGCCTTCGGTACAATGTGAACTGCCCCCTCCCCCGCCCCGGTGTATCAAATATGGTTTATTTGCATTCAGTAGAGACCTAGGGATAGTTTTCTCTGGTGCTTCGGGAACCGTGCTTGCAGAACTCTTTCTTTCTTTTTCTTTCTTTCACAGTCTTGTGTTGATCAGCATGAAATGCTCTCGGAAAAAGCCTCAAAAGGGTTGGCAGCACGGAGTAGCAGAAAAGAACAGGGAGTCAGGGACCCCGGTTTTCATGTCTGGTTCAGACCTTCCCTCACGACTCCGTGACCCCGGGAACCATCTTCCCCAAACTTCCTCCGCAGCCTGGGTTCTGCCTCACTCGGTGGCTCCGCTTCTTTCGCGGGTACACACTGGAAACCTGAGTCATTCTAAACGCTTCCCTTTCCTTCCCCCTCCATCTACTCCCTAATCGAATTAGTCGTCAAGTCATGTCTAGCCTATCTCTGAAATAGCTGCAGAATCCATCCCGCTCGCCCCATGTCTAAGTCCGCTGTCTGGTTCAAGCCCTGCCTGCCGAGCACCTGGGCTGCTGCCTCCCCCGCTAGCTTCTCTGCCACCCCGCCGCTGGGTAATTCTCTAAACAACGCTCTGATCACGTTCCTCCTCCGTTGGAAACCCTTCTATGGCGCTCTGTTTCCTCAGGCATAAAGCCCAAACTCTTCAGAGCGGTATTCATCTGTTCAAATATTTATGGAGGCTCGCAGGTGCCAGGCACTGTGCTGGACCCTGGGTACCGTGATGAATGAGGCCCAGTGTCTGGCCTTGGGGAGCCCACTGTTGCGTGGAGGAGACAGAGACAGACAGAAAATACTTTACGACACCAGTAACTCAGCAGCTAACTGCACTGCAGCAGGAGGGGGGCTCGGTCAAGGAGCGAGTAAAGAGCCGGCCTTTCTGAGTTCACCTTGCATCCTTGTCCCCGCCCCTGTTTTTCAGGTCCTTCCCCCACCTCTCTGTGCTCGCTCGCAGGTCTGTGCCTTCCTCTGTCTTGTCACACCTGTCTGGAATGTCTTTCCTGCTTTCCTTTTGGGGAAGGCATATGCATCCTTCAAGGCTGCTTCCAGTGTCACTCCTGCCTCCTCCAGGAAGCCTACCTTGACCCACTTCATGCATTTCTTCATTGGAGGAGTGCTCACCCACCGTTCAACGAACAGAACAGATTACTCTGTTTACGTCTCCTTGATAGCAGTTAAGTAGACTTTTCCGATGGCACGGATCAAACTGTGTCGTAATCAACGTGGCCCACAGTGAAAAACGGGGACAGGCCCTATTTAGTTTTGCCCCCCATCCCTACTACGGCGTGGTCACTATATAAATACTTGCTGAATGAAGTTGCGAAAAATGTTACAGTTGTGAAAAATCTTCCTTTTTCTGTTGGCAGGATTCTGCCGGGAGCACGTGTGTGTGTGTGTGTGTGTGTGTGTGTGTGTGTGTGTGCGCGCCCGCGCAAGTGCTCTGTAGACTGTGCAGGCGAGGGCTTTAATGCAGGGCAGAGCCGAAAGGGTTTAGTTGCTGCCAGACCGCTCCAGACCCAGCAGGGCCCTGAAACCTGACAGCCTGGCGGCACCTGCTTCATCGGTCTGGGGGCGTTTCCCAGGGGGGAGGCCTGTGTGGCTCAGGTGCCCGGGGCCAGGTCCCGTTTATGGCTTTGCTCACCGGGCTTGTTGTGGAGCAGCTTCCTGCCTTGGTGTCTGGCCTGTCCTTTGGGTGGGCCCAGACTCTGCGGGCTCCCCACTCCTCCCATCCCACGCTGGAATCCCCTGTGCTATTGTTGAAGGCAAGAGCAGAGCTTCTGCTATGGGAGTCGCGGGACGGGGGTGTGGTGGGGAGTGGTCTGGCTCCACCTCTTCACTGTGGTTTGAGCGTTCCCTTCCCCGCCCTTCCCCTCTCCTTAGTTCCCCCATCCGTAGCCTGAAGGGGGTAGGTTAGACGACCACCTGGGGGGGGGCCCTTCCATCGCACTGCTCCAGCCCCCTCCGCTTCGCCCCAGCTCAGATGCTGCTCTCTCCCGGAAACTCCCTTGATCTCACCCTCTTGCCTTCCTGGTCCCGTGACGCATGGCGTATGCATCCATTCCCAGCACCCGTTTCCTTCTGCTGTTTTGATAGACGTTCCGGAGAATGTTTCCATGCCTCTTCAGTTAACTGTTCGGTTAACTGCTCCTTCACACTGTTTCGCTCCTTCGTACACCCCCTCCCCAAGAGTCTGTCTGGCCCAGGGCTTTGCTGATGGTCATTAATATAATAGTAACAACAGCCAAGATTTATAGATCATTTGCTTTTGCCAGGCCCTGTTGTGAGAACTTTTTTTCCTCCAGTGGTGGTTTTCTCTTTCTTTCTTTTTTTCATGTTTATTTTTGAGAGAAAGAGAGAGTACGAGCAGGGGAGGGACACAGAGAGAGACACATACACACACACATACAATCCGAAGCAGGCTCCAGGCTCTGAGCTGTCAGCACGGCTCGCGGGGCTCGAAGGCACGAACCACAAGATCATGGCCTGAACTGAAGTTGGACGCTCAACCGACTGAACCATCCAGGTGCCCCACATTAGTGGTTTTCAAGTCACTCTAAGGCTTCTACAGAGCTCCCTCAGGATCTGACAAGGGAGGGGGCCCAGCATGGTCGGGGCTCTGGAAACCCTACCTCACTTCTACCAAAGCAACTTTCTTTTATCAGTTTTTAAAATTGTATTGTACCAGAAGAGTCTGTAGCTAAAAGTTAAACTGACAAAATTTGCTGCCTTTATTTCTTGTAATCAGCAGAACCTTCCAGTGAGGGAGAGGTGATTATATTCCACTTGTGAGGAGACAGGCACAGGGAGACTGAGCCAGTGGCCCACGGCAAGAGCTCAGCTGCCAGGGCAGAGTCTGGAATTGAGGCGGGCCTGTGACTTCACCGTCATGGAGGCTTGCTGCTAGCTCTGGCAGCTTCCAGGGCGGACGAGCCCCCACCGCGCCCTCCCTCAAGAAGCCTCCCTTCCTTGAGCAAGCTGACCCCCTTTAGACGAAGTGTGGATTTGGCCTTAGCCTTGAGGGAAGGTGTCCCAGAAGCTACCGAACACAACAAAAAGAGAAAGTTCAGGCTCTCAGCAGCGAGGCCACTGGTGTGTGTTCTAGGTTTTTCTAGATCACGTCCCGATGGCACCCTCCCCGGCTGCTCCCTCTGCCTTTGAGCCCAGCCTGTCTGCGGATGTGACGGGGCTGCCCTCTGTCATTTAGGGAGTTGCAGCTGAACTCTCGGAGTTTGCGGGTCCCTGGCTAGTGGTGTGGGGACGTGGACAAGAGAGGGAACGCCCTCTGTGTGCGCTAACGTCCAGATGGCCTGGGCTCAACAGCCAGGACACCCGGGTCCTGGTCCCAGCCCCTCCGCACGGTCTGTGTGTGATGTTTCTGGACGTGAGTTTCCTCGTGCCTAGTGGCGTGCGGTTAATAGTGTGTATTGAGTGCCAAGGCCTGTGTCAGGCACTTCACGTGACTGGTGCCATTTCATTCAAACACCAACCTGGGAAGTAATATGGTAAAAAAAATCCATATTTTTATTCCCGTTTGGAGCAAAGGATATTGAGGCTTAGAGAGGGTGAGTCATTAGTCCAGTTCACAAATGGCAGAGCCTGAAACCAAACTGGCCTTTTTTTGCCTCTTACCGAGTGTACTGTAGCGCGTGCGGAGTAGGGGCTCCCCTGCCTGGCTCCAGAGTCGTGAGTGAGATGGGGAGGTGCTTTTGGATCTCAGGCTATTCTAGGGCGAGGAAGACATGCTGCAGGTGAGCCCGTGCCGCCCGTACATTCTCTGTGATCCAAGAGGGTCGGGGTGTGTGGCGGAGGTCACATCCGCACCGTGAGTTCTCCACACACAGATGGAGGCAGCACGGGGTGAGGGTTTGGGGTTTTGATTCATTTGCCTCCTCATTTGTTCAGTAAATACTTACTTACCGAGCATCCATTCAGCACTGGCGACTGGGGATGGAGTGGCAAACCAGACATGGTCCCAGCCCTCACGGAGCCCCTCGGCGTGATGGGAAGGGGAGCTGGGGAGGCAAGCCCTGACTCCACAGGTCGTGGGCAGTATGATCGTGGGCAAGTGTTATCTTCTCTGGAAGCCTCAGCTGGCCCATCTGAGCCATGAGATCAGAATTCCAGCCCTGCCTGTGGGGTCAGCTGGAAGAGGGCAGTGGCAGTGCTTTGTAACAGCGCCGTGCCGCGGCCGGTTTCTGGCCCTGTCATTCTGACTGACGTTTTGCTCTTGTTGCAGGGCTGCCCAGGAGCTGGAGGACAAGCGCCCGGAGCCCCTCCGGGTAGCTACTACCCTGGACCCCCCCATGGTGGAGGGCAGTATGGCAGTGGGGTACCCCCTGGTGGCAGTTATGGAGGGGGTCCTGCCCCCTGGGGGGCCTTACGGACCACCAGCTGGTGGAGGACCCTATGGACACCCCAGTCCTGGGGGGCTCCCCTCTGGAACTCCAGGAGGAATGTATGGCGGCACGGCCCCAGGGGGTCCCTATGGTCAGCCACCTCCCAATTCCTACGGCGCCCAGCACCCTGGGCCTTATGGACAGGGACCTCCTCCAGGTGAGTTAGGGGTCTGGGACTCCAGGTGCCTCTGACCTTGTTCTGGCCCAGGGCCCGTCCTCGCCCTTCCTGTGGGTGTGCAGGCAGCCCGGTCTCCGGCACCCTAGCGTCTTGCTTCTGGCTCCCGCTCGCATCGGCGGAGCGAGGGGTGTGTCAGTTAGCTGGCTGCGGTAGCAACGACTCCAGAATCGCTTTGGCTCGCGACGACAGGCATTTACTTCTCTTGCTCGCTCGCACTCCCTTCCTCTTGCTTACGTGTCCGCCGAGGTTCTGAGCTGCGTGTCTGTGCTTTCCAGGCCCAGGCTGAAGGAGCAGCGCGGGAGATGGGGTGGTGCGTGGCGGGGAGGATCGGGGGGCTCACACAAGGGCGCGATGCCTCTTAAACTTTCCGCGTTGAAGTACTTCACATCTCTTCCGCTCGCGTTCTGTTGGCCAGACCACACGCCCCGGTCAAGCCTTGACATCAGCAGGACGGGAATGGGTCTTCCTCTGGGGGGGGGGGGTGGCCACAGGCCCCCAGGCAGTGGAGACGGGCGTAGGGCGCTCGTACGGGGGCGCGAGGGGGCGGTTTGGAAGCGGCGTACCACGGGGAGAACCCATGTCTCTGGGAGGGAGACGCGCCGTTACGCTTAGGAAGGCGAGATAGCCTGGTAATATGTACCACGCCAGTAATATGTCGAGAGCCTGGGCCTTCGACACCAGACCACGTACCGACCCGACCAGGTTGTTAGTGCGGATCCAACGAGAAGGCGCAGGTAAGCGCTGCGTACGGTGGGAAGGGCTGACTAGCCAGTGTTCTGTGAGAGGACTCGTTCGGGGACGCTCCCAGCCAGCAGGTCCGTTCCGCACGAGCTGGGATAGCCCGTGTGACAGCACCTGTGACGGGGGCCTTGCCGCTGCGAGGCGCCGAGACCGCAGGAGAGCGATGCGGGGAGGGCGAAGGGGAGGTGCTGGGGGGACGGGGAGACCCCGGGGAGGGGAGAATCCCGGCGGGCGGCCTGAGGCTCAGTGCAAATTCCCGGGTGGCCGCAGACGGGGCGGGGGTGGGGGGGCAGGGAAGGCGAGTGTCTGGATCCCTGTTCCCTCACAGACTCAGCCAGCCAGCCTCTTCCCAGAGCGCTCCCCCCGCCGGGAGGCCGAGCCGGCGGCAGCTGCGCCATCCTGGCGCCTCCCCGGGCGGGCGGCCCTGAGGGGGCTGCTCGGACCTCGGGGGTTCTCAGCCCAGCAGCTTCACGGTGGGGCCCCTCGTCCTTTTGAGCCCCCGTGAGGCCACTGCAGCTGCAGGAGCCCCTCTCTGGCAGGCTTAGCCGTCTAGGGCCTGAGGCCAGAGGGCAGCTCTCGGGCTGCCGAGAGCGGAGAAATGTGCCTCAGACTGTCAGCTGCTCACCGTCCGCAGCTTCCTCTCACGTGGTCGCCCTTGCCTCCTTTCCGGTGCAGCGAGTGACTCCCTGGAACAGTGCTTCGTAAAGCCTGATCCCGGGGCTCGGTTAAGCGTCTGACTCTTGGTTTTGGTCCAGGTCATGATCTCCCGGTTCATGAGTTCGAGCTCCGCATCGGGCTCTGCGCTGATGGTGCGGAGCCTGCTTGGGATTCTGTCTCCCTCTCTCTGCCCCTCTCCCGTTCGTGCGCACTCTCTCTCGCTCTCTCAGAGTAAATAAATAAAATTGTAAAAAACTAATAAAAAAAAAAAGAGAGAAGGAGTACAAAGAGGGGAAGGAAGCCCGACCAGAGATGGAAGATTAGGGACGGCTTTCTGGAAGGAACGGCATTTCATTTGGGTCTCGCAGGGAGACGGGAGATAGATGCAGAGAGATGAGGGAGAAGGTTACACAGCAGGGAAGGGTAAGGCCTCTGTGGCGGGAATGAGCAGGGGTGGCTAAGAGCGAGTATGATGCTTCATCTGGGCTGGACCAGAGCCGTGAGGGGGACAGAGTGCGAGAGGTGGGCGAGAGGGGACCACATCGCGGGAGGGCCTGGCACGCTGTGTTCAGGATGCTGGACTTTATTTTGTAGGCGGTAGGGAGCCTCAAGAGAGAGTTTCGAGCTGGGGCGAGGGGTGCTGGGTTAGAACTGAGTGGATTTTAGAGATTACGCTAAAGGGGAAGGGTGGCGGAGGGTAGCCGTCAGGATGATTTGGTCAGGCATGTCGGTGTGTCACAACGATCCACGTGAGAGGTGTCTGAACCAGGGCAGGCGTGCGGGAACGGGGAGGAGGCACCCGTGTGTGGGCCTCACAGAACTGGCAGCCCTCTGGGTGTGTGGGGGTGAGGAGGTGTCAGAGATGTCTCCAGGGAGGTTGGCAGATGGGTCCTCGCGTTGGAAGTGGTGGGGAACAAGAAGAGGTGGAGTTCTGTGGCCATGGACCCCCTGGTGACTCCTGATAGATCATGTCAACTGTCACTGTGCCGGGGGAATCAGACCCGGGTCAGACCTGGTTGCCACACCAGAGAGCCCCCTGCTGCTGTGACTCTCAAAATATTCGTCTCTGGGCTGTGCCTGGTAGCTGCTCAGCAAATGTTTTTGGGTTGCCAGTCTGTGGGGAAAAGATAATCCTTCTTTGCAGAGAATTCTTAGTCAGCCGGAAAGTTCTCGTTCCTTAGAAACTTAAGATCAAAGAGAGAAATGACTGCAACACTGTAGGAAGAGCCCGGCAGATTCACAGAGTAGAAGCCAGCTGCAAATACTCGTTGAGTCTACGCCGAAGGTCCTCTTCCCTCAGAGTAAGGCTGTTGGCTTGAGGGGAGATGGGGTCGGTGGACCTGTGAGGCTCTGTGGGTAAGGAAAACCCATCACCAGGGAGGCGCCGAGGCCGGCCCTCCCCAGTACGTCTTCGCGCTGGCCTTGAGGCCTGCGACTGACTGCTCGGGTTTGCACCGCTTCCCGCAGCCGGGGCTCCTCCCGGCGTAGATCCCGAGGCGTACTCCTGGTTCCAGTCAGTGGACTCCGATCACAGCGGCTACATCTCCATCAAGGAACTGAAGCAGGCTCTGGTCAACTCCAACTGGTCCTCCTTCAACGACGAGACGTGCCTCATGATGATAAGTGAGTCCCAGCCCTTCCCCGTGGGCTCGAGCTGGGGCAGCGCCACCTGAGACCTGACGGTGGCTGGGCGGCCATCCTGAGGAGAAATCTTCCGGCCAGGGAGGGTTTCAGGCAGGAAGTTGGGTTCAAGGTGAGATCCTCTAGACTGAGAGCTCCTTCCTTAGATCTTTCCTCAAGTCCCAGACCCCTGCTGAGTCACTTGCTGTTTTCCGTTCTGCAGAGTAGGACGCCCTGCCCTGGCAGCAGGTGGCACGGAGGGTCAGCTGCCAAGTGCACAGAGAATACGCGGTTCTGGAAGGGCTAGAGCTGAGGGTGGCCAAGCGTAGGGGCCGGTCAGCACTGGATGAGAGTCTCAGGTGCAAGCGTCTGGGCCTCAGGCCTGTGGTTCTGTGGAGTCTCCTCCTCCAGGACCTTTGGCCCTCAGTCTTGAAGCTTCTCTTCCCTCCATCAAGACATGTTTGACAAGACGAAGTCAGGCCGCATCGACGTCTATGGGTTCTCGGCCCTGTGGAAGTTCATCCAGCAGTGGAAGAACCTCTTCCAGCAGTACGACCGGGACCACTCGGGCTCCATCAGCTACACCGAGCTGCAGCAAGGTGAGGGCCCCAGGAGGACTCTGCACGGCAGAGCTAGACTTCTCCGTTTACTCCCTGGCCGGGGAAAGGGGTTTTCTCTAGCCTCTGACTCCCAGACGTGCACCTGCACTCTAAAACCGGCACGGGTCCTCTCCCCATCCCTCCTGTGATCGGGCTGGGCCACCGAGCCAAGATCCAGGGCAGGGGGGCACCTGGTTCCGGGATCAGGGCCGGACTCCCTGGTGATGGGCCTCCTGGCAGCTCTAGGAGCCTCGGGGGCGGGAACTCAGCCGCCCAGGGCTCTGAGGCCAGTTGTGCGGCCTGTGTGGCTGGCTCTTTCCTGTCTAGTTTCTAGCACGCAGAATGGAGAGAGCCCTGCGTAGGGACTCAGAAAGGCGGTTTCCGACGCCAGCTCTGCCAGGAGGCAGTTTCCTTCCCAACCCTGGGATCCAGACCAGGCGAAAGGTTGCATTCGGGTTAGATGACCTGAGGCCGTAGCTCCCGGTCTCCCGTCTCCGTTTCTGACTCTACAGGATGGGTGGTTAGTGGGGTGATCAGAATCTGACAGGGAGCTTTGCCCCCTGGACGGGGAAGGGCTTCCTGGGAACCTGGCCCCTTCCTTGCTTGGCCATGAGTTTCAGTCAGAGTGAGGAGCTCTGGGTGGGGGCGAGCTCCCCACGTCGCTCCAAGGTTGAAGGAAAGAGAGATGACCTGTGGCGATCCTGCCAGGTCCTGTCGTGGATATCAGTACGCCCGATGTTATCAAAAGAAAACTGGTGTTTATTGAATGCTTGCTGTGCGCAGGGTGCTTGCATAAGAAGCACTTCTAAAATGTTACATCCTTTCTTCTGCCCCTGCGGTAGCTGCTGTTTGTCGTTCCCCCTGTTTGTCGTTCCCCCTCGTAAGTGAGGGATCTCTTCTTATTGCCCTTTGACAGGCGACGAAACTGAGGCTTCGTCCAGGCAACTCCCCTAAGGGCCACATAGCAAAAGGGGAGTTTTTAGCCTGGGCTGGTGGATATGCAGAGAGGAATAAAGGAAGCCTCCCAGGTGGAGGGACAGAGAGCAGCACCTAGGCAGTGACCTTGGAACTGCCCAGCAACCTCGCATGGGGAGATGAAGACGATTTTACTATTTTTAATAAATAACAAAGGGTTGTTATGTGTCAGGCACTATGCCCAGTGCTTTGCGGGATCACCTCCTTTAATCCTTACTAGAACCTACCAGGGAAGTATTGTCCCCATTTTAGAGATGGTAAGACAGGGGATTGGCAAGGTTAAGCGTCTTGCTGAAGGGCTGTTTCGACTCCAGAGCAGACCTTTGTCGTGTCTACTCTGTCACACTGCCTCTGATACCCACCCTAGGAAGGGGGGTCCAGGGGGTGCTGGCTTCCCTCTGTGATGCACGTGAGTCACAGAAGAGCACAGCTAGCCCCGTGTGGTTCCGGGACCCCCCGGGCCCGATTGAACAGACGGCACTGGAGATTTGGAGAAAGGGATGGGAGCTTTCCAGCTAAGGTCAGCGCCCAGCCAGAGCCCCTTCTGTGCTCCCGTCATCTCGGTCAGGCCCTAGGGACTTCTGTCCTCTCTCCGCTTTGGTGCTCCTCTCCTCCAGGTCCCCTGCACTGCCGTGCTCCCCGGAGCTGGTCGATGGCGGCGCTCACGGTAACTTTGGCATCTGCTCTGTGTGCCCCTCCCTCCTCTGCAGCGCTGTCCCAGATGGGCTACAACCTGAGCCCCCAGTTCACCCAGCTCCTGGTCTCCCGCTACTGCCCGCGCTCCGCCAACCCCAGCATGCAGCTAGACCGCTTCATCCAGGTGTGCACGCAGCTGCAGGTGCTGACCGAGGCTTTCCGGGAGAAGGACACAGCCGTGCAGGGCAACATTCGGCTCAGCTTCGAGGACTTCGTCACCATGACAGCCTCTCGGATGCTATGACCCAGCCCATCTGTAGGGAGCGGAGCGTCCCAGGGACCTTTCCTGGCTCCTTAGAGTGGGAGAGGCGCACGGGCCTCTCCTCCTGTCCCGTCCCTCCTAGAAAAGATTCTCCCTCGCCTGATGCAGTGCTGTTCCCGAAGAGGGCTGGGAGTTTTGCGTCAGTCACCAGAGATGGGGACCCGGGCTGAGGCCACACAGGTGGTGGCCTAAGAGAGGACTGGAAGTGGAATGTCCTCGGAGCCCTGAGCCTGTCAGCGGCCCAGCCTTGTGCCAGGAGCAGGAGACACCAGTCATTGCAGTGGAGTTAGCGTCCAGTCCGCTGGGCTCTAGCCTCTCGCTCTCGCGCTCGCTTCTCCGCCCCGACGCCGAGGGTAAGTGTTCTTCAGCCTCACGCCATTAGCACCTGAGTGCCCTCACCCGTACCGTCTTGTCACATGAACCCAGCTTCTCCAGGGTGGAAGATGACCAAGAAAGAGGTTTGTCTGCGGGACCAAGTGGCTTGGATTCTGCCACCCCCATGCCCAGTGGACTTGGAGCCGCCTGGCTGCTGGCCCTGCTCGGGGGCCTGCACAGTCCGCTCCCTGGGCCTCCTTGGCCAGGCTACCCCCCCTGCAGCTTGGACCCCTCACTTGCCTGCCATTCCCTGCTTGGCTTCAGTCCCCAGGGGGCAGTTGCCACCTCCCACTGCCAATGCTATTTTTTGTTAGCTGTGTTTTTTTCTTTTGGGGCCAAAAGTTCAGTGAAATTGTGCGCTTCAATAAAAGGACAGAATTCTGGGGTTCCGTGCTTTTCATCACACTTCCGGGCTGCGGGTTCACAGCCGCGTGTGTGCACCCATTCAGCCACTCGTTTCTTCTCCATCCAGCGAACGTGTAAGAACGTACTGTAGGCCACACCGTGCGGAAAGAAGTGTCTCAGGGGACGTGGCCCACCTGGGGCTGGCCCGTGTGCCAGGGCGACGTTGAAGTGTAGGGACTGGCCAGCTTCACTTCAGGAAGCCAGCTGTGTTCTGTAACAGTCTTGGGGCTGGCGCCGTAGGCCACACGCAGCCGCCCTCAACTTTCCACAGCGTGGCCTTTTCATTATCTCAGGCCTTAGTTTTATCTTCCAGACAAACTGCATTTATTAAGTCATAACTTTTCCCCCATTTTTATTAAGCACAGACATCTGTACTTGCCAGCTGGATCCTCAGATCAGCACGATAACCAGTCCACGCCAAATGTCTGTAGTGATCTGACAGAATTTCAATCAAAAGCGAAGACACCAGACCTTCTGGTTTGCTGGGCGACTTTATCATGGGCCCCGCTGTGATAATCCTCTTGCTTTGGGGGATGAAGATAGGGAAGTTCTGGTCCCCGCACTGGGTGGTTGGGGGGAGCAGCTCAGCGAGACCAGGAGGTGTGCTGGGCTCGGCCAGTTGAGCCCTGTTGTCCTCTGGGCTGCCGTGCGCTAGAATCCTGGCACGAGCTTACGTGGACTCCGGCTCCCGAGACCAGCCTCCACCCGGGGCCAGATCCCCCCGGTGCCCCACATGGTGAGTCCAGCCTCTGCCTGCCATCCTCCAGTGACAGCTCGGTGCCCTTCCAGGAAACAAGCTTCCCCTGCGACTAGCAGAAACTTCTTCCTGATGGGATTCCAAATCCTTGAAAACACCACCGCTGACCATGGTTTTCTCTCTTGGGCCACCCACAACCTGTATCACCCCTTTCTGCATGCCAAGCCTCTAGATACCTGGAGCCTGCCACCACGCGTCCCCCTGGCCTCCCTTCCCTGGGCCGCGTGGTTCCGGGTTCTTCAGCTCTTCCCTGAGCATCGCTCACCATGGTATTCCAGTTTCTCTGAATTTTCTCCCGTTCACCCGAGTCCCCCAAAATGGAGGCCTTGAGCCCACTGTCGAACTGAGTTCAGCCAGCAGGGCAGAGTAGAAATGAGGCAGGCCATTAGAAGCTTCTGTTGTTTCTTTGCTCCCACTGAGCCAAGTGGCCACTGAAACCTGCCTCTAGAATGGTGCCAATCATAGTGTCCGCTTTGTGCCAGGCCGAGGAGCCCCAGGCTCAGGTTGGTCCCTGTGGGTAAGGTTGGTTCTGCGCTCGGCGACCAGCCCTCACACATCAGTCTGTCCCCTGTACCTCCGAGCCCGGCTACACAAAACTTCACACACAGCTTTGGATCCTAAGGCCAGCGGGAGCGCAGAAGGAGAGGGCAGCCCGTCCCGCCCCGCAACAACCGCACATCTGTGGAAATGACCACAAGCGCCGAGTGGGCGAGTCGTCCAGGGAGTGGGCGACATGCTCGGGCCATACCTTCCACCTGCTCTGGGAAAGCGCGGTGTCTGAGCAGGGGGAGGGTGCGGGGGGCGCTGAAGCATTCCCGGGCTGGGCCCCTGGCGGGACTGTGGCTTCGCCCTGTTTTTTGATGGGTGAGGTCAGAGGGAGCCCGAAGCCTCATTAATCGAGTTAAGCAGATCCCGGCGGTGCGCACGGACACACCGGCCCCCGCCAGATGCCTCCCGCCCTCTCGGCAGAGCGGTGCTTCCGACCGCACTCCGCCTCCTGCTCTGGCAACGGGGATCGGGGCCTCTGGCAGCCCTCTAATCACCCCGGCGGCAGACGGAGCTCGTCTGCGGCTTTCCCTTTTTATCCTGTGCGTTCAGAGAAAGTAAATGCGAGCCCGATTTCCAAGAAGGCGAGGGTAACAGTAAGTCAGTCCATTAACCCTGCTGTCTGTCCCCCCACCCCAGTCTCCCTCACCTCCCAGAGACCGCCAGGCCCAGAGGCAGACAGACGTGTCAAGGATCCGGGTCCTGGGCACTGGCGGGTTGGCACCGCCTGAGGAGGCGGCACCGCACGCGCTCTGAATCCTGCCTAGGAGCCCCTCTGGGACCCAGTGTGCTGAGGGCAGGGGGTGGGGGCAGTCAGCAGGTACTGGCATTCCAGTGCTGCCTGTCTGCTCCCCTCCCCCAAGCTTCCCCACCTCCTCTCTCGTCACCTAAGCAGCACAGATTTTGTGCAATGACAAGGAAAGGGAACATTCAGTGCCAGGCTTTTAATTACAATTGCTTCAGGCTGCTGGCCTCCATGCCAAATGGCCGCATGGAGAGTGTTCTGTCACACCAGAAAGCCAACGGAGTCCAGTCTACGGTGCGTGCGCCCGGCGCCTGGTCCGGATGGGGCTGCGTTCCCGCTGGGGAAAGGCTGGACCAAGATGAGTTCACACGGGGCTCAGAACAACTGGGCTTTAGCCGGAGCCACTGGGCCAGATGGAAATGCCTGCCAGGACCCTTACGGCAGACTCCAGGGAAGGCCTGTAATTGGGTGGGAGGGGGATCTTTGGGAGGACGGCCAAGCTGCGGGGATGATGGGGATGGATGATGCCGCGGGGCACAGCCACTCGAGAGGAATATGATAATCCCGTCCACAACACTTCACCATCTACAAAAAGCTTTCCGCTTTCTCGAGCATGCTTAATCCTCCCATCAATCCTGCTTAGGAGACAGGGCTCAGAGAAGGGAAGTCACTTGCCCAGAGTTAAACAGGCAGAAAACCAGGTCTGGAGCCCCGGCCTCCCCGCTGCACCCAGCAGCCTCCGCAAGGAGGCGGGTCCCCCAGGAGCCAGAGGAGCAGCCCCGGCAGGGCACAGCTCGCACCCCCTTGCCGCCACCGGGGCAGCCCTCGCTCAGGGCAGCACCGTGGTCACGCTGGTGAGCACCACGTGCTCGGGGACTTTGGAGACAGAGCACCGGCTGTGCAGGGAAAAGGACTTGTGGCTGGCAGAGGAGCGGGGGCTGGGGGCCTTCGGAGAGCCGCAGGGACCCAGGCCAGGCAGGCAGCAGGAGAAGGCGGCCTTAAACTGCTCCCGGAATTTGCCTTGGTTGGAGACAGAAGACACAGCCGTAAGGAGACGGATGAAGCAGGAGGGGCCTTGGGCCCAGGGACACCCACGCAGCTCCAGCCAAGCTGCCTGTGAGGGGGTGGGAGGGCAGAGCAGAGCTGGGACGGAGAAAGCCCGAAGGCGACCTCGTCACTGCCAGGGAGAGTGAGGACAGAGGCCCTGGAGCGGTTCCCAAGGAGAAATGCAATTTTCATCTGATTCCTTGACTGCGCGCTCTGGCTCTGAGCCGGGCTCAAAACGTGGTGTCTGGCTCAGGGGCCTGGGGCCACCTCTGCCCTCCTCAGCGAGTAGGTGGAGGGGCTCAGGCTCCCCGGCCATGGCTAGGCTTTCCCCACCTGTGCCCCGCGGTGATGGAAAGGACAGCAGCAGCCCGCACAAAGCATGGCGCCGGGTCCCCCGGACCCCTCGCTCGTCCCAGCACCCTGAGAGGCTGGCGGCCTTTATCCTCACCTCACAGGGGAACCGCATAGAGGTGCAGCGACTTGCCCAAGGTCACCCAGCCAGAGCTCAGACCCGGTTCTCATTCCAAAGCCCTTCGCTTCATGGCGAGGACAGAGTAGGGAAGGAGGGACTACTACCACAGCCGCCTCGGCCAGCCAAGGGACATCAGGGAAAGAGATTGTGTCTGGAGTAGAAACCTTCTTGGCCATGCTTCTGTGGGGCCCCAGCGGAGGGCCGGGCACACAGTAGGTGCTCAGTTAATGCAGACCAGACGGGAATGCCCAACGAGAAATCTGCTGCCGCCTCTGTTGCAGCCCTTATCTCTTCTGTTCTCCCCTCTGAGCTCGGGGAAGACTTCTTCGGTCTCAGTGAGGGTTGTGATACGAACCCCCGGCCCCTCCTTCTTCAGCCTTCCAACCCTTTTTCAAAGATCACTTGTGCCCAGGCTCGAACACGTGGACCAGGTCGTTAGGCCTAGTTCTGGAGCCGGAGATCTCGTGAGCCACTCTTCTCTGAACCCAGGTGGGTCCGAGGGTGGGGGTGTTACCGTCTGAGGCTGGGAGGTGGAGGGAGGAAGTGCGGACGGTGGGACAGCGGAGGGGAGTGACCTGGGGTGGGGCTGGGGGACTGGGGACGCCTGGACTTCTAGAGAGGGGGCAAGACAGCTGGTCTTGGGGGCAGGCGGATCCAGGGACAGCCCCCCCCCCTTCTGGCCACTCTGCCTCTACCTGTCTAGCCGGGCACAGGGCAGCCCTTTCCCGGCCCTGGGCTGCCTCTGCTGGTGACCCTCCCTTACCCAGGTGACTCGGTTATGCAGTGAGCCTCCCAGGCCCTCTTCCCACAGTCCTGGCTCCTTGTGGAGCCGGTGTTGGCCAGACAGGCCAACCAGAGGGCCCGCTGTGCAGGCCCCGGGCGGGGGAGGAGGTGAGCTGGCTTAGCCTCTGCCTTTCCCACCCCCTCCCTGGTCTGCATACTCTGTACCACTGGGTCCTGGCCGCCGCCGCCGCTGCGAGTGAGGCCCGTCTCCCACTCAGACCAGGGCTCCTGGGCAGGGCCGAGTCTTCCCCGAATGCGAGTGCCCAGAGCAAGCTCGCGACCATCCCCAGGAGGGAGCAGGGGGCCATTGTCCCCTGCCATCCCTTCATGCAGCCTGGATCGGGGGTGGGCAGCCTGTCGTCCTGGGCACCGCCGCCACCCTGGGTGGCCCCGCCTCCCCAGCCCCCGCTCACCACTGAGGAAGTTGTAGATGATGGGGTTGGCGGCGCTGTTGGCATAGACCAGCCAGTGGGAGAAGGTGAAGCAGGCGTACACGGCCTCTCGGTCACTGGCTTGGCGGAACATCCCGAAGACCCTAGGACCGAGCAGAGGACAGTCAGAAACAGGGTAGACGTGTGTGCGTGTTCATTGTATGCGGGGCAGGAGCCGCTGCCCTCAGCTAAACGACAGGAAGGCCAAGGTTCAGAAAGGGAAAGTGAGTTGACCGAGGTCACATAGCTCATGAGTGGCTGCAAAATGCAAGAGTTCCCGGGGCGCCTGGGTGGCTCAGTCGGTTGGGCCGCCGACTTCGGCTCAGGTCATGATCTCACTGTCTCTGAGTTCGAGCCCCGTATCGGGCTCTGCGCTGACAGTTCAGAGCCTGGAGCCTGCTTCGGATTCTGTGTCTCCCTCTCTCTCTGCCCTTCTCCTGCTCACGCTCTGTCTCTATGTCTCAAAAATAAATAAACGTTAAAAAAATTTAAAACAAAATGCAAGAGTTCCTGCTGCCTCCTTCTGTCCACCAGGTGGCCCTTTCCCGGCCCCTTCGCTTTGGGGTCTCGAGCACCAGGGTAGGTGTAGGGACAGGGACCAGGGTACATCTGCTCAGTCACCGGCTATCGAATCCCCTGGGACTCCCCATCCACTTCCTCATCCATCCTCACGGCAACACCATCCAGACACCGTCCCTTTTTCAACAAGGGAGGCGCCGAGGAGAGAAGTGACTTGCCCAAGGTCACACAGCCAGGTCACACAGCCAGGAAGCGGCCAAGCACAGACTCACACCCGGCTCTCATGACGAGCAGCCCATGCTCTTTCCCTGCACCCTGTGCCCCCCTCACTTGCCAAGCCCCCCTGTCCCTCCAGACACCTGTGGGGCCTCGTCCCTTGGTCTCTCCCTTCCTTCAAGTCTCTGGCAACTGGCATTTCTTCAGATGAGCTTATCTTAAAAAAGATGAAACACACAGACGCCAAACCCCACCGACCCCTGTCACCATCGCTATCCTCTTTCCCCATTTTACTTGTCTTCATGGTGTATCACTGCCGCCAGTACGATAGAGACTTTTTTCTCTCTCCCACTCGGTGTAGCCTCCATGGAGGCAGGGGCTTTGTCCTGTGCATGTGGTCACTGCGTTCCCAGCCCCTGTGACCTATGAGTGACTAGACGGAAGGATCTTCACAACGGCCTTAGCCGACCAGGGCTGTTATTACTCATGTTTTACCGACGAGAACTGGAGGCTCGGAGAAGAGAGAGGACCTACCCCAAGGCTGTGCCGTGGGTGAGTCCCTGAGCCCGTCTTCCTGCAAAGCGGAGAGAGCCCCTCCCTCTGGGCCCGCGGCCACGCCCCTCCCGCTCTGACCTCTTGAGGACGTTGAGGACGCTGATGGGCAGGTAGCAGAGGGCGAAGACCAGCAGCACCACCATCAGCATCTTAGCCGTCTTCCTGCGAGCTCGCATCTGCTTCACCTCGGCCAGGAAGGCCCGGGCCCGAGGCGGGGGCTCTGTGCTTGAACCCCGCCCCTGGTCCTTCTGACTGGTCCTGGTCCGAGGGCCGCTTCCAGTTCCTCACCAGGGCCGACGTGGTGCCGGGGATCTGTCCAGCACACACAGAGATGGCAGCGGTGGGCGGGGCTCCCGGGGAGGGTCCTTCCCCTTCGCTGGGGCCTGCCGTTACCCCCCCCCACCCCGGTGGACCCTGGAGGCAGGGTGCAGGTGGGTGAAGGGAACAGACCCTTGCGGTAGGAAGAAACCTAATGTTCATGATGGAGACCAACACTCTGGACTGGAGGGTGAGCAATGACTTTCACTTTCCATTAGCTCAGTGTGAGCCCACCCACAACGTGCCTTTTGGGAAGGTGTCCCTGGCCCTTAGTTACAGATGATGCCACCGAAACTCAGAGAGGCAGAAGACTCTAGATCATCAGCTCCCATCGTGGGGGTAGGGGTGTGTGGTGAGTTGTGCCTGCCCCTGGCCTGTGCCTGACTGTGGGGGGGCCTGGGCAAGGCGTGAACAGGTGGACAGCTCGGAATGGCCTGCACCTCAGAGCGCAGTCCCTGCCTAGGTCAGTGCCCAGAAGCCTGGGATGGTTGCAGGCTTCTGGAGCAGCCGTAGATACCCTTGAAGTCTCACACCACTGGACACCTGGGTCACCCCCCAACACGGGGGCGTGGGGCTAGAGCTCAGGAAACTTGGCCAGCTCAGCCACTCATGAGCTATGGGACCTTCCTTGTTCAACTGACTTTCCTTCTCTGAGCCTCGGTTTTCTCGTTCAGTAGATGAGCACGGTGACTCTTGCCATCCTGACTGGGGAGCTGCTAGGGGCGGGCGGGAAGAGCTGGCGGACTGCGGGCTGGTCACGTTCCGGTCTGTATCCTCTCATCGCCCGAGCACGGGACCCAGAACTTAGTCCTGCTGGTGCCAGGAACCTCCGAGCGATTCCCTCCCCCACACCCCATCCCAGAACCTGCTGTTGGTCAGTTTCGATAGCTGCGAAGACGTTGCGAGCAAATGCCCAATCTGGCAAAACCACAGCGGTGGCGGAGCGCTGGAAGGCCACTCGCTGGCTGAGGGCTTTGGGAGGAGCTGCTTTGCCTTTCTGGGTCTCTGTTCTCTCGCATATTAAGTTGGGGATAATATACGATGATTAGGAAGGTACAAGAAACAAATGGCAGCCGCCGATACTAGAACGATTAGATGTTAGACACTGAAACCGAGATTACTCACTATTCGGTTCCAGGGCAGGCACTAGCACTTTGGCCTTGACCTTGACATGTCCCTAGGCCTTGCTTCTCTCTGGTCGCGGCCAGGATGGCATGTTCTGAAGGCAGAGAGGACTGCCTATTCCCTTAGAGCAGCATCCCTCCACCCCTCCCAGCCCAGACAGCGACACCAGAGCGGGCCTCACCTGGCGGCCCCAGAGCTTGCGGAAGATCTGGAAATAGGCCATGGCCATGAGGCCCAGCGGGGCCAGGTAGGTGACAATGAAGAAGCAGCTGTGGTAGATCTTGGGATAGAGGTCATCTGTAGGGGTCAAGAGGTAAAAGGGCCGGAGCCATTGTTGGGAGCGTCCGGCCCGTCCCTGCTTAGCAATGCCGCCCTCCCCTAGCTGGAGCCATAGAGCCCGAGCAAGCTCCTGGGCCTCGTACAGACACCACGGCAGAGAGACCCTGCAGCTGCCCAGCCTGGGGGTGTCCATTCCGGAGACCCAACGTCTAGACTCGAGGGGGTACCCTGGAGGTATCCCTGGTAGGGGGCCGTTCTATGGCATCCATCAAGGGGTTACCCGCCCTGGGAGGGGAGCCGATAGAAGGCTGTTCTAGGGTGTCCTTTCGGGAGCCCCCCACCCTGGGAGTGCCCGCCCCAGCAGTACACGGACAGACACCTGCCCCAGGCGTATGTGCCCCAGAGGTGGCCCACTGGGCTCCCACCGTTACCTGCCCAGCGTTCGTCACAGACAGAGAAGAGCCGGGTGCGGTTGGCGAGCTCAGGCAGTACGCTGCTGCATTCCATGACGGCGGCCTGGGGCACCATGACAGCCAATGACACAGCCCAGATACCCAGGATGGAGCCTCGGGCACGCCGGGCGGTGCTCTTGAATGACAGCGGGTGGCAGATGGCATACCAGCGGTCCAGGGCGATGAAGCTGAGAGTCAGCACTGCCACCGACACGGACACGGCCTGGCCCCGTGGGGACAGGACGTCAGTCCCCTTGGGGGACCACCCACAGGCACGGGGTGAGGGGCAGGGCTCAGAGCCCCCGAAACACCAGGCGGCCAGGTGCGGTGCGCATCCTGACTGCCCCGCTCACTGGTTGGTTGTGTGGATTCGGGCAGATCGCTCGCCCTCCCTAAGCCTCATCTGCGGGACGGGAGCATGTCGGCCACCTGGTGGGAGTCTCGTGAGAATCCACGAAATCACGGACAGAAAAGGTCCAGGTGGCGACCTGGCACTTAGCGGGTGCTCCCCTACTATGAATAATAACTTACACTTAGGGAAACTCCTCTGTGCCGGACACGGTTCTCTTTATCCTCACGACAGCCCCATGGTGTATACTCTCACCTCCGAGTTACAGACAACGACACGGGGGCACGGAAAGGTTAAATAATTTGCCCGAGGTGAATAGCCTCACCATCCCCCCGCCCTGTCTTTATTCTCGGGGTTGCCGGGGTTAATCAGTTGAGTGGAAAACCTCAAAACAGTGGAAATGCAAGTGACTTTCTCTCTGCCCGGGGATGCCACCCTTGCCCCAGGCTGTTAGGAAAGAGCCTCATCTTGGGAGGCAGACCTGAAGCCCAGGCCAGAGGTGGAGGTGGGCACTGCTTCCGGGAGAGCACACCGCCCCCGCCCCCCCCGCCCTCCAGGGTCTAGGGAGAAGGTCGAGGGACGCAGCCGAAGGGCCATACTGGCCTCTGGCCAGCCCTCTTTCCACACCACTGACATCCTGACTCCCACCGCTGGGGGAGGGAAGGCCCTGGTCAGGGATGGTAGGGGAGGGGGGATACTTTCCAACGACCCCTTCAGATCTGCCCCCTGGAAATCAACAAACAGGCTCAGTGTGCATTTGTGTCTGTCACCATGGGCTTGTGCCTCTCTCCCCCGCTGTGTGCCCAGGTACCTGGAGGTGACTGTACATGAGTCCACACGTGGCTGTGTGCGTGGGGGTCTGCGGGTGTGACCGGGAGGGGACCTCTGCAGGGGGAGCGTGCGGGGCTGTGTCTGTGGCCTCAAGCGTCAGGCCTCATGGCCTGCCCTTGCTGAGAGCAGACGATGACACCGCGGAGGAACTGAGCCACCGTGTCCTGTCCGAAAGGCAAGTCTGAGGGTCACTGAGGTCTAGGCGAGGCTATGGTCTCCGGGCTCGGGGTGGCAGAGGGGTGATGAGTGGCACCTGGGCAGAGCTCACCTGTAGGTAGGGGATGACCTTGCAGAGGGCGTGGCCGAAGAGCCAGGACTCGGTGATGTCCACCAGCAGGCTGGCCGGCAGGCAGATGGCCGTTACCAGCACGTCAGCCAGGGACAGGTTGACGATGAAGTAGTTGGTGACTGTCCTCATGTGGTGGTTCCTCCACACGGCCAGGCAGACTGCAGGGCAGGGGGGGAGGTGGGAAGAAGAGGCGAGAGGTGAAGCCAGGGACAGAGCCACGCCCTTCCTAGCCAGTGTCTTCCCCTGCCCCCCACTCCCCCGCTACCCATCCCCCACACTACCCAGCCAGGAGGAGGCAGGGGAGGGGGAGAGAGAGAAGTGAAGCCCAGGACCCCTTCCGGTCTCCAGGGGAAGTCCACAGCACCCCCGGGGACCTAAACACCTACCCAGCGCATTGCCCACCAGGGCCACAAGGAACACAGCCACGTAGGCAACAATGAGGACCCACTCGTACTGCTTCGGGTACAGGTAATCGCGCCACAGATAGCGCAGGAACTCGTCTTCGTAGTCAGGAGGCACCGGTGACGGTGACAGTGCCGGTTCCCCACCACCGGTGGGAGTCCCAGTCTGGGCCCCTGGGGTGGCCGAGGCCTCCATGAGCTCAGGAGCGGCTGCAGCCGCCGAGCATCCTGAGCTCTGCAGAGGGAGGGGAGCCCCGGCCCGGGCCTCAGCCCACTTCCCTTGCACCCCGGTCTCTGGGGTCCCAGCCCCGAACCCCCTGAAGGAAGGAGGGGAGGAAAGAAGAAAGAGCATTAGGAGCGTGCCAGGCAATTTGCATATAAGCTCCCTCTTAATTCTCACAGTGTCGTCAGGTTACAGTGAGCCCGAAATAGATGGCGAAAGACAGATGCGGCTCGCATCTCAATTCCGTGCAAGTTGCTCTTGGGTAACTCAGGTCGCCTCTTTCAGCCTCGGTTTCCCCATCTATCCAAAGGACTAACAACTACCTACCTCACAGAGCCTCGGCGAGGCATAGTGAGGTCTACTGCATGGGCCTTACCCAACTGGCCCGGGGAGCCGGTCTCAGGGTCTCCTCTGGCTACCATTAGAGAACCCTGCTTTGCAGAAGCTCAGAAAGGTTGAGCCCCTTGCTTAAGGTCCCCAAGCTGCTATGCCAGGTCTGTCTGAAGCCACCAAACACCATAGATTTGTGAGGGGAAGCCATCCCGATTGCAAATGTTCTCTCCTGAGTCAGTTCACAGGCCTGAATGTTTAGTTGAAAAAAATGGTCAAGGGAGGCGTTAGAGACCCAGAGCCCGCCCGCCAGACGTGGACCCTCCCGGGTAGGATACACACACGGGAGAGGTGTAGGGAGGAACCGACGACCTCCGTGGAAGCCGGAGAAGACCCCCGGCTCAGCGGCCAGGGCCCCTCAGACCCCCGGGGCCGCGATGCGCCCCGACGGCCGCCAGGGGTCGCTGGGCCGGCGCGCAGGCCGCTCTCTCCATTCATAAATCGGGCCTCGCTCCCCGCCCCTCCTCTTTCGCTCAGACCCCTCCTTCCCAAGGCTGGGCAGGGACGACCCCGGACGTGTGTAGGAAGGTTGCGGGTCCCTGGAGACCGCTGGGGGAGGGCGAGGGGGCTCCTTCGTACCCCCTCCCAGCGCCGGCGGACCCACTCCCCCAGCGGGACCTCCCTGCACCTCGGGGGCTGTGGGAGGCTGCGGGGAATAGGTGGGGGAGCGAGGGCGCTAGGGGTTCTGCAGAAGCCTGCCGGGAGGAGGGCAGTGCCTCCTGGGGACCCTGCCTCCCAGCACCCAGGTTTTGCCCCGAGAGTCCTGGCTCCCGCCGAGGGTCCTCTGGAACCCCCTCCCCGGGCCTGGGGATCCCCCAAGCCCCGCACCTGTTGGCTCCGGGACCCTGGCGTCCTCGGCTGCTGGTCCCCGGACTTTGCGCCGGGGACTCCGCCTCCCTGCCCCGAAGGCCGGGCTCCAGGGGCCCGGGGCCGGGCGAGGGGTCCGGGGAAGCCCCCTTCCCAAGGCTGCGCTGCCTGGGCTCGCTCTGCCGGGCGCGAGCCGCGGCTCCAACGCGGGCTCTGGCTGGGCGCGGGCTCCGCCGGGCTGCGCGCCGCGGGGGGGAGGGGGGGGGCCGGGCGGGCGGGAGGGGCCGGCGGGGAGGGGAGCCCCCAGCCGGTCTCGGCTTCACGTCGCTCAGCCCGAGTCCGGGAGGGCGGGGGGCAGACGCTCGTTCCTCCTCGTCTGCCACTTCTCGCTTGCATCCCACCCCCATTCATGCGTCCATCAGTTCATTCATAGGTTCGCGTTCAGCCGGCATTTGCGCCTCCGGTCCCTGGGCGCTCGGAGCGCACCTACTGTGTGCTGGCGGGCCCTGCGCAGCTTCCGGCGGGGGGGGAGCACCGCCTCGGGCCAGGCGCCCCCCCCGCACCCCCCCCCCCGCAGCTGCTGCTGGCCCAACTCCCTGCGCTCCCCGCCCCCTCTTCTATCTGCCCTGATCCTTTTCCTTCGTACCTACTTTCCCCCTCCCAAGATGGATGGTAGGTGGGGGCAGGAGGAGGGAAGCCAGAGGGCCTGACTAATTCAACAAACATTTACTAAGCCGTGTGCTAGGCAGTGAGCTAGAAAAATACGGCTGCCCCTGGCATAGGCCCCACCATGCGTGGTCTCACCTATTCTTCAGACCAAGGGGGGGAGATAGTTGCTATTGTCCCTGTTTTCCTGATGAGGACCCTGGACTCGCTGGGTTCAGTGACTCGCTGGAGGCCGCACAGCAGAGGCAGAGAAGGGGTTCAGGCCTGCTATCCTCTCTCCTTGCAGGACAAGGAGGTGCCCAGGCCGGCTGTGGGGGGGGTGGGGGGGGAGGCCCACAGGCCGGCAAGGATGCTATAGCACAAGGATTCAGCCAGGGCTTCAGGACAGACTTCCTAGAGCGAGAACGCGGGGAAGGTAGCCTCGAGGGGGGACTGTGATGGCCGCAGAGAGGATTCCAGGGAGAGGAAACCGCAGGTGCAAAGGTGTGGGGGTTGGGCCTTTCAGGAACCACAGGTGGGTGATGGGGGACCCCCCAGGCATCAGGCGGCCACCTTGGCCGTGCCCCGCCTCAGGACAGGGCCTTCCTAACACATCGGATCCCACCGTTCTCTCTCGCCCTCGGAGACTCACGCTCCTTCCCTCCTTGGAGGAGGTTCCTGAGACGCAAACTCCATCTGCCCCGCGGCAGCCAAAGCCCTTTCTCAGAGGAGCTGGAGACGGACCATCAGGGCCCCGAGTGCATGAGAGGGGCGCTGGAGCAACCCAGGGGACGGGTCTGTGCGCTTGGCCTCTCCAGAACAGGAGGAGACGGAAGCTGACCCTACGCGAGGCTGACCCATGTGGCGCAACACCGTTCCTGGGCACGAGGGGGGCCGGGTCGCAGCGTCCCTACGGTCCCGGCACTCTGTCCTGGGTGCTGGCACAGGCAGGGGAACGGATGAGGGGACTCGAGACAGAAGTGCCTGGTGCGAGTGCACGCGTGTGGGGACGTGTGTGTGACTGCGTGGGCACCTGTGCGTGTGTGTGTGTGTGTGTTTTTCCGAATTTAGAAGTTAGGGCTGTGAGTGTGTGGCTGAAGAAACTAACATGAGACGGTGTGTGCGTTTGTGTCTCTGAGTGCGCGTGTCAGCGGAAGACAGGCTCTGGGGTGATGACGGGGGGGGGGTCACCTGGATGGGATGTGTCTTTGTGTGTATTGGTAGTTGTGTCCATGAGGTGTGTGTGTGTGTGTGTGTGTGTGTGTGTGTGTGTGTGTGGAGCGGGCGTCTGTCTCTCTGTGTGTCTGTATGTGCAGGTGAGGCTCGGACGAGCGCTGGCCTCCTGGCGTGTGGCCCCCGCGAGCGCGAGAATTTTGTGAGCGTGGGCCTGCCTTTGTGTCTGCAGCGCTGCAACCGTGCGTATGTCGGACTTGGTATGTCTGCCCCCACAGCGATGATTCATCTCATCTCCCACGCTACCCTCCCTCCCCCCATCTAGAGCTGTGATTGTTTGCTGGGCAAGGGCTGGGGAGGGGCTACCACGCGGGGCGGGGTGGGAGGCAGACCGCGCGGGGACACTCAAACGCCAGCTGCAACGAACGACAAGGTGCAGCTGGTAATGCGACAGGTGGAGGGCCACGCGGGTCTGCAGGGGGCAGGAGGGCACCGGCGGAGCCCAGCACGGCCCCGGGCTCAGAGCCCCGCCCAAAGCTTGGGCGCCGTAACCCAGGGCCTCCAGACACCCCGGGCTGGAGTGAGCGAGAGCTTCCCCGTGTCCCCCAAACCATTATACGTGGGGTGCGTGTGTCGGTGTGCGGAAGGAGTCACGGCTGAGAATTCAGTTTCACAGAGCCAGTCCCATCCCCGCTTAAAAAGGGACCCCAAAGGCCAACCCCCTGTTCATCCTTGGGTGCCCCAGAGAGGGCTGCTCTCCAGGAGGAAGGATTCTGAGCGGTTCCTTCTACCCCCGAGGCAACAATACTTCTTCCTATCAGACCCTGGTCGGGGAGGAGGCTCTGGGCCCCCAGGTCCCTCTGGTCCTGAGTCTGGCTCCCTCGGCCATGGCCTGAGAAGAGGCCGGTTGCTTGACCGAGGTGGGCACGAGGGAGAGACCCCCGGGTGGATGCTCGGAGAAAACCCTGGGACACCATGAGGGGCCAGTTGCGCTCCGGCAGACCCACGAGGGGCTGTGGCGGTTTGGTCCTCGCACCCAATAGCACTGGCTTCTGGGAGCTCCCGGCCCAGCACCAGGTGCCCAGGGGAGGCATCTGGGGACCTCGTGTCCTGCACCTCCAGGCTGGAAACTCAGCCCTGGCACCTCCTCTGACCGCGGGGGGCCGGCCCGAAGCCTTTGCTTTGCCTGAGCTGTCTGTCAACTGGTGGCCTCACGACCCCTTTCCTGGAACCAGCTGTCCTCGGCCTTGCTGATCTAATCCTGAGCCTCCGAGCCACAGGTCCCTGTCACATCTATCTTGAAGTGCTGTCCCCGGGCACCGGCCCCAGGTCCGCCCCCCACCCCCACCCCCATCCCTCTCAATTCCAGTGTGACTTACAGTAACCTCTGTCGGGCTCGGACTAGAATAATTGAAATGTAATTGGGTTTCCAACTTGCCAATGCTGCCACAGGCCTGGGTTGTGCGTGGGAACACTCCGGGCAGGGCAGAGGTGCCTCTTAGAAGAATGGAAATTGGAAAACAAGCAGAGGTGTGTGCAGGGTTGGGGGGGGGAGGGCAGCAGGGGCGGGGCTGTGGGCCCCGAATGGGGGATTCCGAGGGCTGAGTCTGGCTGGTCACTGAGGAAGCTGTGGGGTTTGGTCCATGGGCCCGACAGCACTGGCTTCTGGGAGCTCCTGGCAAAGTGCCATGTCCACGGGAAGGACCCACAGACCTCGTGTCCTTCATCTCCAGGCCAGATGCTCAGTTGTGCCTCTTCTTCACAGGAAGGCCTGGCCCTCCTTCCGGGTTTGGTGGCTTGAAGGGGGCAGACATCCCCTGAGGTAGTAGGGGCCCCAGGGCCCAGAGCCAGGCATCCTTGGTGACTTCACAGGCTACGGAGCGTCTTCATGCTGGGGCGGGGGCAAGAGGGGAGGGGCTGGAGATAGCAGTCTGGGGTCACTCACTCGTCATATATTCACCCAACCAACGCTGGTGGCAAGTATGCCTTGCTAGGTAGGCTGGGGAGACCCTTGTGTGGACAAATGGGGGGGTGGTATCAAATGCATTAGAATGGGAGCCCGTGGAGTCAGGGGGTGGGGGGATGGGATAGGACCGGGACCAACAGATAGTGCACGTGAACCCAGAGATAACTGCCCCTCTCCCCACTGTCTGTTGAGGTCTCGGGTTGCCATGTGGTTAGAAGCACAGGCTTCAGGGCCAGAAAGACTTGGGTCAGACTCCGAGCTCTGTTGCTTGCTGCCGTGTGATCCAGGGACTGGTCACTTCGCTTCTGCGACAGGCTGGGTAGTGGCCCCCGAAGATGTCCACATCCTAGTCCCAGGCTCCTGTGACACCTTACAAGGCCAAAGGGACTTTCCAGCTGGGACTAAATTCGGGATCTTGAGATGGGGAAATTAGCCCGGGTTGTCCGGGGGGGCTGCCTAGAATCACAGGTGTCCTCGTAATAAGGAGGCTGGAGGGTCGGAAAGGGGAGATGCGCGGACGGAGCAGAGGTCGGGGTGATCCCGGGAGGGGCCGCGAGCCGAGGATGCGGGCGGCCTCTGGAAACTGGCACAGGCGAGGAACGCGTTCTCCCCGGGAGCCTCCAGAAGGAATTCAGCCCTCCCAGTTCCTTGCTTGTAGCCCCCTTGGACTCATTCTGGACTTCTCGCCTCCGAAAGAAAAGCTGCATTGTTTTAAGCTGCCTGGTTGGCAGTAGCCTGTTATAGCAGCCGCGGGAAACTGATACAGCCTCGCAGGGCCTCGTTTCACAGGGTTCAGAGGGCAACAGGAAGCTTTGACGTATAGAGTCGCGTAAGGATTCTCTGCAGACAGGCAGGGGGGCAGAGCAGCTGTCGCTGGGCACCAGCCAGACAGAGACTCACTCATTCATACACAGAGTATCTAAAAATAATTTAATATTGGGGCACCTGGGTGGCTTAGTCGGTTAAGCGTCCCACTTCGACTCAGGTCACGATCTTGAGGTTCGTGGGTTCGAGTCCCGCGTCGGGCTCTGTGCTGACAGCTCGGAGCCTGGAGCCTGCTTCGGATCCTGTGTCTCCCTCTCTCTCTGCCCCTCCTCTGCTCATGCTCTGTCCCTCTTTCTCAAAAATAAATAAACATTAAAAAAAAAAAAAAGGAGGGGGAGAGGAAGAACGGGTGAGCTTCCAGGGAGAGGGGGATAACATGAGGAAAAGAGAGGGGTGCCCGCGGCCAAAGGTCTGTTCAGGGTCCACAGTCGGGGCTGGTGGGGTCGAGGGTTCTCCCGCGAAGAACAGCGGGAAACGGAAAGATGACCGAATGCAAGGCTGACCTGAATCCGGGCGGGGGAGCTCGGACTCCATCCCAAAGGCAGCGGGGTCCCCGAAGGGTTTCAGCAAGGTCACACTGTGGGCTGCTGGACATCCGTGCCCTCCAACTTAAACCCACTTGAAACGAATAAAAAGTACGTTTTTCTCATAATGGGCTCAAATCACTTGCAACGAGATAAAGTAATATCATTAATTTAAATTACGCCATCGAGTCCAGTACGAGAATACAGCCACCGTCACAAAGACTCCCGAATGACGGTGCTTCAGAAAATGGAAGTTCGTTTTTCTCCGCGGGCCACCCAGCACTGGCCAGACGGCCCCGCAGGGTCGGGAAGCCAGAGTTCTGCCAGGGCAGCGGAGGCTCATGGTCCTGGGCTTGAGGGTCTAGTGCTAGCCTGCCCGGGTTTAAATGACCGGCCCCGCCACTTTGGAGCTGCCGCGCGACCCTGAGCGTGCCACTTAAATTCTTTGAGCTCGGGTTTCACTGTCTATAAAATGGGGATAATATCTATGAATCTGAGGGAGGGAGCATCACATTCTGCCCAATATGTCTATGCCCTCATCCCGAGAAAGCGTGACCATTACCTTATATGGCAAAAAAGACTTGGCAGAAGCGATGAGGACTCCGAGATGGGAATACGATCCTGGGCTCCTGTGTCATCCCAAGGGTCCTTAAAGGAAGGAGGCAGCGAATCAAAGTAGGCCTAGGAGATGTGATGACGGAAAAGAGAGACTGTGGTGACGCGAGAAAAGGGTCGGAAGCCAAGGAATGTGGGCGACCCCGCTAGAAGCCGAAAAGACCAGGGAACCAATTCTCCCCTGCGTCTCCAGAAAGAAGCAGTCCAGGCGACCCTTCGATGGTAAACTGCTGAGCTCCAGAACCGTAAGAGAAGAAATCTGTGTTGTTCCAAACCACAGAGTGTGTGGTAGTTTGTCACAGCAACCCTAGGGTAACTAAGACACATCCTCTTCGGGTTAAATGAGTGAAGATAGCCAACGCGCTTAGAAAACCACCCGACGCAGGGGCACCTGGGGGGCTCAGTTGGTTAAGCGCCCGACTTTGGCTCAGACCACGATCTCGCAGTTCCTGAGTTCGAGCCCCGCGTCGGGCTCTGTGCTGACAGCTCAGAGCCTGGAGCCTGCTTCGGAGTCTGGGCCTCCCTCCGTCTGCTCCTCCCCTGCTCACGCTCTGTCTCTCAAAAATAAATAAACATTAAAAAAATTAAAAAAAAAAAAAAAAAGAAAAGAAACCCAGCGGACACATAGTTAGGATGTGTCTAAGTGTTAGCCATTGTTATCTGGGTCAGGGATGGTCGGTCGTATCCGTATTCCAGCCAGCAGAGAGCCACCTCAGTTCTGTTTGGATTGGGGCACCTGAGCCCAGGTAGCTGCAAGGGAGCCTGGGAAATACCCTGTTTCTCTGGGTAGCCACGTTTCCGGGGAAACGCAGGGGTCCTAGGAAGAAGGGAAGGAGGGGAGGTGGTTACGGAACTCCCAGCGTCTGGCGCCATGCCCAACTGTGACAGATGAGAAGTTCAGCAAAGGTAACTTCCCTCCAGAGTTTGGTTAGAGACGCATCTTCCAGCTCTTCTTTCTCACGCCGTTAATTTCATGAAATGTCTCTTGCCTTCCCGCTGTGTGCGATGAGCCACCCTTTATCCCACCTGCCCTCCCTCCCCCTGAATCTTCTTGCGGAACCGCTGCATTTGCCTCTAGTGCTGTAGCCACGATGAACATGTTCCGGTTTTGGGTGTTGTCTGTCTCTGAATTTCAAAAATTGAAAATCAATAAAGCGTTTTTGAAAAATACTGTGCTTAGGTAAACATTATTCTCTGCAGAGCTAACTAGCATCCGGGGACCCACAGGGAAGGACCGATAATCTTCTGATTTAAATGCTGCTTGAAGGGAAATGCCTCAGGCTTCAAGTTCAAATGTGTTTTCCTGCACTCCCTCCGATACTCAAAGCCTTGCTATAGTTTAATTCGCTTCATATTTGGACCATGACTTTCTTGTACGAGTTTTTGTTCTCTCGGAATTGCTAATTGCTTTTCTCTTTCCTTCTCGAGAAAAGAAACATATGCCTTTTTAAGCAGGTCACTAAAATCTTCCAGCTTCTTAATGACATTATTTGGTGAATGAAGCCCATTTTCTTCTTAAAGACGTTTTTCTCCAAACCCTGACTTCCTGTTCTCATTTTGACTGATGCCTTTACGGAGCCCTGGTATTTCTATTCATTGCACTTGTGGGTTAATTCTACCGGCTGGTGAATCTGTTATGTCTTCCTTGGTGCTTGTCTCTGTTTTGCTGGAGTGCATCTTCGAATAACATTTTTAAAGGGGTGTGTGGAAGGAAAGTCTTCTGAAGCTTTAGTTATCTGAAGAAGGTTTTATTTATTTTTTCATGTTTTTTTCTTTTTATTTATTATTGAGAGACAGAGCATGAGCAGGGGAGGTGCAGAGAGAGGGAGAGACACAGAATCTGAAGCAGGCTCCAGGCTCTGAGCCGTCAGCACAGAGCCCGATGCGGGGCTTGAACTCATAAACCGCGAGATCATGACCTGAGCCGAAGTCAGATGCTTAACCGACTGAGCCACCCAGGCGCCCCTGAAAAAGGTTTTAAACTTGTCCTTACTCTTACTGAGTGGGGAGATGAACCCACAGGCTTCAGGTTAGGGCACATGGAAAGGAGAGAGACAGGCAAGCAGGCCAACACGAGGAGGGATTTACTTGAGATCGCCAACACTCTGAGTAGGAATTTCTGGTCCTTTTGAAAAAGATCGCTCAATTTCTTTAGAAAGTAGTTCTCTCTCACTATTTAATCTACTCCCTCTCAGTATGTTCCTGTTGTGTATGTGTTTGCAGGGGCTTGTTGGTGGCTGATGCTGGCTTGTTACTCATTAAACAGGCCTTTCCTTGAATTATTTCCTAATTTTGTTATTCTCAAAACAGCATCTTTATTTTTGCCATATCTTCTTACTACCTGTATTAATATTTACTCTTTTTTTTTTTTTTTTTGGTATTTTTAATGACTGAGACGAAACAAATCTGAAATAGCAGCTTCTGGAAGAACCATTTGTTCTTGCGGGTCTTGTCCGTCTCCTCTCCTTGTACCTCTTGGGTCTCTCCTCCTTGACCTTGGCCTCTTGTTGGGCCTTGCGTTAAGAGCCCATGAGGGGCTCAAACTCACGAACCGGGAGATCATGACCTGAGCTGAAGTCTGTTGCTTAACCGAGCCAGGTAGGTGCCCCCTATATGCCCAGTTTTTAAGATAACAGAAGTTTAGGGGCACCTGGGAGGCTTAGTCAGTTAAGTGTCTGACTTCGGCTCAGGTCATGATCTCATGGCTTGTGAGTTCAATTCCTGCGCTGGGCTCTGTGCTGACAGCTCAGAGCCTGGAGCCTTCCTTGGATTTTGTGTCTTCCTTTCTCTCTGCCCCTCCCTTGCTCATACTCCCTTTCTCACTCTCTCTCTCTCTCTCTCTCTCTCTCTCTCTCAAAAATAAATAAACATTAAAAAAATAACAAGTTTATTCACATACATAGCATTCACAGCAATGGTGCATGTACCATACTTTGGGGAATATTTCTTTAATTACCACGTCAGTTACCTGCTAATCAATTGCCTGGGCTTTCTTTGCATTCCTGCCAAGGGCCTCCAGAGAGGTCTCCTTTCAATAGTCCCTCTCCTCCTTGACCTGTTTCTGACATACCGGGAAATAAAGTAAAAGAGTAATTAGGGAAGGCAAGGTACCGCTTTTGTTACTGATGATGTAAAGTGATGGCTGTCAAGGCTTTAGCTTAGGGTGAGGGCTGCTCATTGAACCTCCATCACTGCCTGGGGAAGCAGGTTTGGGCCCTCCTTTCACAAGGAGTGGCTCACAGGCTCAGCCATGCCAACCCAGCCACTCTTGGCGGCGTGCGGCTAGAACAATCAAGTATCTTGGGCTCAGGTACATATTCAGAGAGCAGACAGTCCGTATCTCATCCAAATTGCTCTAAAAAGTAGAAGAAGAACAAAAATTACCCATTGTGTTCTGTGCAGCTAGTAGAACCTTAATATTCAACCTATACCAGGAAGTCTGAGACGAGATCTTAGATCAATTTCAATTCTGGACATAGATTCAAACATCCTCAAAAGAAGGTTATCAAACTAAATACAGCAATAGATTCAGAAATGCATACCGACCAAGTTGGGCTAATTCCAGGAATGCAAGAAGAATGTCAACATTAGCAAATCATTATTTTAAGGCTCAACATGAACAGATTAAAAGACACAAAAATCCTACGATCACATGAAACAGATGGAGAAAGTGCTTTTGATAAAATTAAGCTGTTGATAAAAATTCTTGGCAAACTAAGAATAGGAGGGAACTTCCTTAATGCGATACACTGATAAGGGGTATCTCTCTAAACCCTGCAGCAGATGTCCCACTTGACGGTAAAAACGTAAAAGCATCTCCTTTAAAGTCGAAAGCCTAAAAAGGATGTTCACTACCTCTGTTTCTGTTCGAAACAGAGGGCTAGATTCCCAAGCCCGCGCTAGGAAGAAACAAAATGGTCATCATATATTTGTAGACCATGTGACTGTCCACCTAGAAAATGGAAGCGATTCTACAGACAAGCTATTAAAACTATTGAGAAGATTCATTTTGAGAGAGAGTTTTCCATGGGTCGGTTGCATCTCTGGATGTTTTGCAAACAGAGGCACTCACTGACCTTTTATTTGGGACTACTCTTTTTTTTTTTTTTGGACACTCTCTTCAAGGATGTTGGTTTGTCAGCCATCTTTGGAATATAGAGGAAATACCTTCCTCCGGAACAGAAGGCAGATTTGCTGATTATCCAGTGTAGTGAAGATAACGTCTCCCCCTGCAGCCAAGATCGGACGGTTGGGTCCCCTGAGCTCGAGGTTCTTCAGTGAATATGCAAACCCGCTGACTGCATGGGCAGCCTCCCTGAGGGACCCGGGAAACCAGGGGAGCCGTTGGCTCCCATGAGGCTCATGCTTCTCGCTGAGCCATGAGTAATGAAGTCCTTTGTCTCTGACCCATAAGTCTCGTGTCCTCTGCAGCATCCTTGATGCTGTCGTAGCTAAGAGTCTGATGGGGTAAAATCCCAGACCCTTTATGTTCTTGATGGTTCAGCCACCTCACTTCTGAATACCAACAGCAGACAAAAAGTGTTATTTAGAAACGGTACCATTTAGAAAGGCACACAAAACTCTTTAGTGCCTACATATAAATCTGTGCAAGATTTTCATGGAGAAAGTTAGAGAACTTGATTGATGGTCATTCAAAAGATACAGAAAGATGGAGAGGTATAATTCGCTTGTAGAAGGGGGGACTCGACTGTAAAGATGTCAATTCTCCCCAAATTAACCTATACATTTATTTTGAGGTCAAAGGATTAAATAAATGTTTTCTAAATTCATGTTTTTGGAAACAGTTTCCGAAAGTCGTATGAAAGGAGAGCCGAGGGTAGCCAAGCAACTTTGAAGAAAATGAACACGGTGAGGAGAATCACTCTCCAGATGTCAGGACTCATACATCTAATTAAAGTAACTGAGACAGGGAGATAGTGGCAGAAGGATGTACAGATAAATAAACAGGGCAGAATTGAGGGTTCAGAGACAGAAGTGTGCAGACTGGAAGGTTCGACATATGTCAGGGGTGGCATTTAAACCGTTTCCTTTCCTGAGGTGCCTGGCTGACTCAGTTGGTAGAACATACAACTCTTGATCTCAGGGTCGTGAGTTCAAGCCCCTCATTGGGGTCCACGCTGGGCCAAGCCTACTTAAAAAAAATAATAATTAAACCAGTTCCTTCCAATAAATTGTGGTATGAAATTTGGTTTTCCGTGTGGAAAAAAGAGAATTGCACTCCTATATCGCTGTGATCACCAAAGTCAATGCCAAGGGATATTAAATGTGAAAAATAAAACTTAACATTTCTAAATAAAAACCTCTTCTAGGGGCGCCTGGGGTGGCTGAGTGAGGTAGGCGTCTGACTCTTGATTTCCAATCAGGTTATAGTCTCACGGCTTGTACGATCAAGCCCCCAGTCGGGCTCCTCGCCAACAGCGTAGAGCTTGCTTGGGATTCTGTCTCAGTCTCTCTCTCTGACCCTCCCCCATTCGCGATCTCTCTCTCTCTCTCTCTCTCTGAAGAGAAATGAATAAACATTTAAAAAATATTTAAAAAAAAGCTTTTCTAGACGATTTCTTAGACAAGTTTAAGAAACATAAACAATAAAAAAAACACAGATAGATTTGACTACACTAAAATTTGAAAGTATAGTATAGCAAAATCATGATAAAAAAATTAAAATCTAAGCCACAAGGCTGCGAGAAGATACGCATATAAGGCACACAGCAAAGCATTCCAGGTGGCATAAAGAAGTTCGACAGGTCAATGAAAAGATTACAAACCACTGCACAGAAAAACCAGGATAAGACACAAATGGGCAAACAATACAAATATATGTGAAATGATGTTTAATCCTACTTGTGGTTTTTAGAGTGCCAGTTAAAACAATCACGAGTTGGAATTTTCCTCCCCAGGCGGGTAATGCAAACACCACTTCCAGCCTGAAACTCTTGTTAATGCGAAAAAGGGTGTAAGTTCTAACCGCTTGGAAAAGCGATCTGGCAAAATCGAGTGAAGTCTCGCATGTGAAGCCTAGCCCTTCAGTTCTGGAAATAAATCCCAGCTCTTGACAAGGACAAGAATGTTCATTACGACACCGCGTCGAGCGAAAAATTGGAAACAACAGAGTAACGTACAAGTCCGTCTTGTGGGAGCTACGAAGTAGACCTTTAAGATGAATGCACTAGAGAGATATGTGCTCATTGACAGGCTATCCCCTAACATTTATGAGGCCCAGAGCCAGGCTCGGCCCGCCCCCGTTCTCTTCCTGCTCTGGCTCCATCCCACACGGTGAAAACCTCATACACTTCCCGACTCTTTAGCCTATTTGTCCAAACTCTCTCCAAACCAGTACTATCAACGGTTCGTGGATATGTACGGTAGGAGCAAAATTACAAAGGCTCACCTGGAAAGGACACGCGCGTCTGGCAGCCCGGTGGCCTCGGTCCTCTGGAAGGCCTCCTAATCCCAAAGAATCAGATGCTGGAGGGGAAAAAAAAAAGGTGTAATTTTTAATTTTATTGGTAGTTTTCTAGGAAGTGAAATCTCTGAAGAGACAAAACAAAATTGACAGCTGAGCTCAGGGCTCGGAGGGGTACACAGAGGAGGTGTTAGCTAAGGCAGATGCCTACTCAGCACCACGGTCAGGTGGGCTGAGGGGGCCGGGAGCAAGATGGGGAAACTGAGGCTGACATTCTTGCCCTGCACGGGGCCCCTGCAGGTGTGTTCACACGGTTTCAGCTTCACAGCCCTCCCCAGCTCCCAGATACAATTATATCAAAATTAAAAATATATGTCAATAAAAATTTTTAATGTTTATTTATTTTGAGAGAGAGAGAGAGAGAGAGAGACAGGAGGGGGGGCAGAGTGAGACGGAGACACAGAATCCGAAGCAGGCTCCAGGCTCCGAGCCGTCAGCCCAGAGCCGGACGTGGGGCTCGAACTCATGAACCGCAAGATCATGACCTGAGCCAAAGTTGAGTGCTTAACCGACTGAGCCGCCCAGCCGCCCCCCTCCCCAATTTTTAAAATCACCAATAGACCTCCATGAAAAGAACTTCCAAATATGTAGCTTGGAAAGCAGAAAAATGATCGAAGAAGACAAGCCTGAGATGAAGAAGGAGTGTTGAGAAAAAAACAGGAATAAACACGCAGGTAAGTCTAAACACACATCATATGATATATTAAGCATGAAGGCAAATTTACGGGCTGAGACAAGGACAGGCCGAAAGGCAAGCTGGGTGTAGGTGGAAGGGACAGACATTGGGGTTGGTGTTCCGAGGAGACTGTACTGCTTGGCAGGAAGGATGAGATGTTAAATACATTCCGTGTTAAGGATGCAAGGTAAACATTTTAAGAGAATCACTCTAAGAATAAGAACAGGGTCGATGAGTTCCAAACCAGCAGACAGAAAAAGTGGAGTAAGAAAACAAAACCCTAATCTACTTTTAAAAGACAAGAAAGAGGGCACACTCAATCAGTTAAGTGTTTGACTCTTGATTTCGGCTCAGGTCATGATCTCACGGTTCATGGGTTCAAGTCCCCAGTTGGGGCTGATAGCACGGAGCCTGCTTGGGATTCTCCCTCTCTCTCTGCCCCCTCCCTTGCTCTCTCTCTCTCTCTCTCTCTCAAAAATAAATAAACATTTAAAAAAAGAAAATTAAAATTAAAAATAAGTAAGAAGGCAAAGAAGGAGAATGAAAAGCAAAGCAAAGGTGAGACAAACAGAAAGCAAAAGCTAACATGGGAAAGACAAGCTAAAAATATCAGTAACAAAAATAAATTGCCAATACAGGGTTCTAAGTGGGATAGATTGATGGCCGTACCTAATCAGAAAAAAATTACTAAAGGCACGGAAGATTTACCGAAATAGAGTCCAACACCAAGACTTATTCTTCCCAAGCACACGTGGAACATTTCGCAAACGTTGAGCACAGCCCCGGCCGCACAGCAAGTCTCACACGCCAGTCATACACCCCGTATCCTCTGACCAAAATGCATTGAAGAATCGATAACAATAAATACTTCCCACATCTTTGGAAATTTAAAAACACACTTCTGGAGACAGCCCAAATGCTCGACAAAGCTTAATGGATAAATAAGTTGTATTAGATTCAGACAGTGAGATGCTACACCCCAAAACGCACCAGACACCAGCACGTACACGCAACAATTGTGACGGGGGACACGGGAGGAACCTCGCAGAATGAATGTTGAGCGAAAGAAGCCAGAAAGAGTAAATACTCCATAATCCTATTTGCGTGAAACTTAAAAGCAGACAAAATTAATCTATAGTGACAGAAAGAGAAGAGTGGTTTCCTCTAGGGCGACGGCAGGGATGCTGAAAAGTTGTGTCTTTCTCTCACTTTTAGAAAATAAAAAAGAACCAGAGAATGAACCCCATGAAAGCGAGGCGAAGAAATCACGAAGACGAGAGCAAAAATTAATAAAACAGAAAACAAAGATACAGCAGACGGGATGAATGAAGCCAAAGGGGCGTTCTTTGAAAAGATTGAGAAAATACCCAAACCTCCGAGGCTGATTTGTATGTGAAAAGGAAAGGCACTAATAAGTAAATATTAGGAATGGGAAGGATGTGGTCACTACAGAGCCAGGAAGATATAGGAGAACAGTCTGAAGAACTGTTTCTTTAACATTGTGTTTTATTTCTCGTTTCCATTCCTCACGTCGGTCTTGATAAGTTATCTTCAGAAGACACTTACCCGCTGCGTCTTCATTTTCCGATTTGTTGGCACAAAGCTGTTTTACAGTTGGCAAAACTCTCTCTCTAGTTAACTCCTTCTTTTCATTATTCCTTTGGGATTTCTCTCTTTTTTCTTAATCCCTCTTGCTACAAACGTATCTATTTTATTAGTCATTTGCTTCATTGATCGTCTGTGCTCGTTCTTGGCTTTCTGTTTCATTGATTTTTTTTAATCTTTATTATTTCTTGCTCTTGGGGGAGACATTATTATGCTGTTTCTTTCTGGTGTCCCAAGTCGAATGCTCAGGTCACCAATGGGAAATCTTTATTAAGCGGCCATCTTTTTTTTTTTTTTTTTGAGAGAGAGAGAGAAAGAGAAAAAACATGAGCAGAGGAGGGGCAGAGGGAAAGAGAGAAAGAGAGAATCTCAAGCAGGGTTCACACTCAACATGAAGCCGGATACAGAGCTCGATCCTACGGTTCTGGAATCATGACTTGAGCCGAAATGAAGAGTCAGACGCTTAACCAATCGCACCACCCAGGTGCCTCCAAGTGCAATCTTTACTATAGGCCTTTAAGAAGATACATCTCCCCTCAAGGATTGTTTTAGCTGCACTTAAATTTCAAAGCGTGATCGCTTTCATCACCAGCCAGTGCTTATTGCTTGTATTTTTTTCTTTGTCCCTTTAAGTCTTTGGAGGTTTGATTTTAATTTTCAAACCTAAGTTTACCTTTTTGTTACAGGCTTCTCATTTTACTGGATGGTGGTCCTAGAAAATGGCCTACGGGACATCAGTTCACTTTGGGGACAGACTTGCTTCATGACCTAGCATGGGAAATATTTTTAGAAACATTCTCATACTGCATGAAAAGAATGCCAGTTTTTTCGGCCCAAGCTTCTTAATTGTGTAATTCAAATAGTCTACATACTTACTAATCTTATGGCCGCTTGAGTTAGTGACTGTGGAGAAAGGAAAGATAAGATCCTCAGGAGAATTAGGGATTCATCCGTCTTTCTTTGAAATTGTCTCAAGTTTCACTTTCTATCAGCGGTCATCAGACTGTGGTCTGTGGCCCAAATTTGGCCCACTCCTTATTTTTTTAAATAAAGTTTTATTGGAACACGGCCATGTTCCTTTGCTATGTATTATCTACAGCTTTTTTCTTACTACAAATGGCCAAGTTGAGTAGTTGAGACAGGAGGTATGGTCTACAATGTCTAAAATATTTATTATCTGTCCTTTTATAAGAAAAGTTTGTCGACTCTACGTAATCTGAGGGCTAGGCTGTTAGGTTCAAAGAAATTCAGAATTATATCTCCCTGGTGAATTTTCTTTCTTTTTTTTTTTTAAAGTTTATTCATTTTTGAGAGAGAGAGAGAGAGAGAGGGCACATGAGTAGGGGAGGGGAAGAGAGAGAGGGGGACACAGAATCTGAAGCAGGCTCTTTTCTTTTCTTTTCTTTTCCTTTCTTCTCTTCTCTTCTAAAAATTTTTCTTGTTAATCATTATGCAACGACCCTCTTATCCATAATGATGCCTTTAGTCCATTATTTTAGTCCATCTGAGATTTATAAAGCTAACCAGCTTTTTTTTTTTTTTGGCTTAGTATTTGCCTTCTGTGCCTATTAGAAATGCTTTTAGGGGCGCCTGGGTGGCTCAGTCGGTTGAGCGTCTGACTTCAGCGCAGGTCATGTTCTCACAGTTCGTGGGTTCGAGCCCCGCGTCGGGCTCTGTGCTGACAGCTCAGAGCCTGGAGCCTGCTTCGGATTCTGTGTCTCCCTCTCTCTCTCTGCCCCTCCGCATTCATGCTCTGTCTCTCTCTCTCTCTCTCTTTCAAAAATAAACATTAAAAAAAATAATTTTAGCAGGAAGTAACAAAACCCAACGACAGTGGCTGAAGCAAACTGAGGTATGTTTTCTTTAAGTAACAAAAATTCCCAAGTCAGGCCATTGTCAGCATTGTCGTACCCAGGCTTCCACTGTGTTTCCTTTCGTTACCATTAGCCTGGAGGCCTTTGTGCTTCCATTTGTCATCAAGATTGCAAAAAGGCTGCAGCACGTGGAGGCATTGTGTCCATGGGCCAGGCAGGAGGAGGGAAAAGGAAAGGGTTGTTTTAGCTGCACTTAAATTTCCGGGAAAACACTTCCGGAATTCCCTTTACATCCCAGTTTGCAGAACGGGTCACGTGAGCATCTTTTCCTTAATCACTGACCAAGAGAAATGAGGGTCCATGACGGGCGGAGACCAAATCGTGATTCCCCCTTTGTGGCTGGTGCGTTCACATCACAAGAAATAAATGGAGGCTGGTGGACAGACACTCCTCCTGGACCGACAGACCTCTGCCTCCTCCCTGAAAAAATAAATCAGGATTCAGTAGCAAAATGCAAAAGGTTTGTGGTACACTGTTGCTCAGACCCACAGGCAAGTGTCTGTGATACCCTGGGTGTCTTTTTTCATATTTTTGCTTCCAATATTTCCGTAGCTTTCTTTTAGATGTCTCTCGGGAGCGGCCTATAGCTAGATGATGTGTTTCTTTCTTTCACTATGATAACCTAGCGACTGGTGAAACCGGTCAGCCCATTTACATTTTTTGCGCTTACCAGCGTTTAGAATGTTATTTCTAAATTCTCTTTTGTGTTTTCCATTTACCACATGTATTATCAATAGTTATCTATTGCTATGTAACAAACGACCCCCCCCCAAACAGAATCTGGGATTCCCCGGAATCTGGGAGCCACGTAGCTATGTGATCCTGGCTCAGGCTCTCTGTGAGGCTGCAGTCAAGCTGGCGGCCAGGGCTACAGCCGTCTGAAGGATCCGTTGAGGATCTGCTTCCAAGTTCATTCCCACGGCCAAGGGCAGGAAGCTTCCGTTCCTTGCCACATGAACTTCTCCATGCTTGTGACGCGGCTTCCCCAGAGTGAGTGATCCGAGAAAGACAGGGGGCGCACAGAGAGAGCCACAGAATGAAAGCGATGGGTCCTTTCTAATTGAGTTGCCAGATTTAGCCGATAAAAACACAGGATGCCCAGTTAAATTTAAATTTCAGGTAATATTTCAATATTCACACAGGCCATATTTATATGATTAAATACGTATTGCTTATTCAAAATTTAAATTTGACTGGATTTCCTGAACGTTGTCTGGCAACGCTACTGATAACAGTTTAGCAGAGTGCTAAACCAAGCACGGAGCCCTGCTGAGGACAGTGGCCTTCGTGAGAGCATGGGTTAAACTCCCAGACAGCCAGCCCTGCTTGCGAGTGACATATCATCACTTCTATCATATCCTACTGCACGAGAACAAGACACTAATACTTTATAGGAGGGGACTTCACATGGGCGTGGGTCCCAGGAGGCGTGGATCACGGGGGCCATCTTGGAAACTGGCACACCAAGCTTTTCCTTTGCTTCTTTTATTTGTCATTTCCTGCCCAGAGGTGGACGGATTGGACTATCTTCATTCCCTTTGTTTCCTCTCGGCGGGTTTAGAATACATTCTATTTCTGTTCTTTCATTAGTCATCCTTAAATTTTTAGCATGCACGCTTCAACTTAACAAAGTATAAAGTTAATCAATATCCTTTTCTAGAACAATCAGGGAGCTTAGTTAGAATACTTTTGAACTCTGATCATAGCTTCCTGCCGATAATTTGATTGTTCTCAGGGTTTGTTGGTTTGTTTTTGTCTTACATTCTTTATTTTATTCCCCAAATGTCTGTACAATTTTAAATTCTTAAAAAATTTTATCTTAGAGAGAGAAAGAGAGAGTGCGTGTGTGGGAGTAGGAGAGAGGGGCAGAGGGAGAGAGAGAATCTTAAGCTGGCTCCATGCTCAGTGCAGAGCCCGACTTGGAGCTCAATCCCATGCCCCTGGAATCATGACCTGAGCCGAAATCAAGAGGTGGATGCTCACCGGACTGAGCCACCCAGGCGCCCCTGTAAAATTTTTCTTATAAAGTCCGTGCTTATTTGAATTTCCCACGCTTAATCATTTTTTTTTCTTTTTTTTTCTTTTCTTTTCTTTTCTTTTCTTTTCTTTTCTTTTCTTTCTTTCCTTTCCTTTCCTTTCCTTTCCCTTTCTTTCTTTCTTTCTTTCTTTCTTTCTTTCTTTCTTTCTTCCTTCCTTCCTTCCTTCCTTCCTTCCTTCTTTCTTTCTTTCTTTCTTTCTTTCTTTCTTTCTTTCTTTCTTTCTTTCTTTCTTTCTTCTTCCACTTCTTGCAAGCTACTGCTTCTTCCTGGGCTTATTTCCTGGGTTTTTCCCATTATCTTAATTTGACATCTTGTCAGAACTCTCCATGGTGTTTTTAAGTGATTTTTTTTAAAGCTCGATCGTATCTCTAGTCCTATCCTTTTTGTCCCTAATATGGTCAATTTTGTGCCAACAATTTGTTTATTTTATTGAAGCGTTTAAAAGAATTGACTTAAGTCTGTTTAAAAGAATTCAACTTTTGGTTGGTTTCCATAGTGTTCCTTCTTGCTTCATTATTTCCTTTCTTCTGCTCCCTTTGCGTTTTCTGATGGCCTTTTCCTAAAGTCTCAAGTCAGACACTTAATTCATCGTTGCCAGTCCTTCCTGTTTTTAATTTTTTTTTAATTTTTAAGCATTTTTATTTTATTTTTGAGAGACATAGAGATGGAGAGTGAGCAAGGGAAGGGCAGAGAGAGGGGGAGATACAGAATCCGAAGCAGGCTCCAGGTTCTGAGCCATCAGCACAGAGCCCAACGCGGGGCTCGAACTCACAGACCGTGAGATCATGAACCTGAGCTGAAGTCGGCCGCTTAACCGACTGAGCCACCCAGGTGCCCCTCCTGTTTTTAATAAATGCATCTCAGGCTAGAAGTTTTCCTTCAAGTTCCACTTTGGCTTTATTGTTATTTCGTTTTAAATATCTTGTTATTTCCAAAATAATGTTCTCCTTATCCGGTGACTTATTTAGAAATGAGTTTTTAAGTTACAAAACATATTGGATCTCCTTGGCCAACCCTTTATTGTTGGAGTCTGATTTTATTATACTGCGATGAGAGAACTTGGCAGTGATATCGATTCTTTGAAAAAACTGGAGTCTTTCTGATGCCACGTAGGTGATATTTTTTTAAACGTTCCACTTGAACTTGAAAACAATGGGTATTCTGTGAGGGGGAGGGACTGTAAAAGAAGTTTATGTTTACTGAGTAGATGAAGTTCCTTAATTATATTCTTCAAACTTCTGTATCCTCACTACTGCTTTGCTACTTGAGCCATCAGTTTTGCGGAAGTTTAATTAACAGTTCCCACTTTGTTTATGGACACATGACTTTCTCCTTACAGTCCTGCCAGATTTGCTTTATATGTCTCGCCAAAATAAATATAAGTTCACGATACATATAAATTCACGATTATTCTAACTTCCTGGCAGGTGTTTTCTTTTACGATTGTATTGGTTAGGATTGGACCAATGTTCCAAAGACTCTAAAAACAGTGCTTTCAATAAGAGAGAAGTGTATTTTTTGTTCATTTCAGTGCCCACAGCTGGGGGGTCCTGTGGGGTTTGGTAAATGGGGACCCCAGCAGGAGATGAGACGGAGAGGAGAGAGGGGGGGTCGAGGTGTGGATTCCCTAGCTCCTTCTCCCTGAGGTCTCTTCTGCTCTAGAAGCCCTTTCCATCCGAGGACTGGTCACCTCCCCCCTCTTTGACCCTGCAGGCTTCAGGGGGAAAGAAAGCTATGCCGCCTCCGCCCCAGGGTCTTGCACTCTCTCTTGTGACTCCCCCACGTCCTGCTTTGTCATTAGTCCTTTAAAAAATAAATGCTGCCCCAATTCCTCTAATCAAAGTATGCCGTTGGCTTCCTGTTGGGACCCTGGGTGATGCAAGCTGGCATCGTGTGTTTAAGCTATTGATTCTGAATGCCTTTAGGCAAGCGCGCACTCTCTAACATGCGCTGGACGCAGCTCCCGCCACCCCCTGTTCTCACACTCCTGGCTCGCTCTTGGGTCTGCCTAGTCTCAAAGACAATTGAGACCGAGACTCAGGCTAAGACAGCCACAGCCTCCGGGTCTCCAGAGCGCCAGAGCGCCATGGGGAAAGGGAGCACTCAAAGCCCATCAGTAACACCCGCCTTGTCCATTTCAACACATGCTCGGCTTGGCCACTGGTTCAATAGCCAGCTGTCTCTCCTCGGCTAAACTCAGTATCTTGGGGTCACGGGGACTCGCCTTTGTGTGAGGATGCTTTATTCTTTTAGGCGGGTCAATACTTCCACCTGATGCCTGTCAGCTTCGGCAGGATCGCACTAGCCTGGTCCTTTAAGACGACTTTGGACCTCTCTGCTCTGATTCATTGCATAGCGATTTCTTCCGTCCAACTCTCAGTGGACCCGGCTTGTTTCCCTCATTTCCTCATTCTTAGGAACATCCTCAAATTAGGTCTCACAGCGGTCACTGTTCCCACTGTACAGACTGGGAAACCGAGGTCCAGAGTGGAAAGTGAGCTTCAGGGAGTCCGGGGGGGAGGAGGGGCTCTAGAACGTAAGCCTGGGTCTGTCTGGCTCTGAGTTAGAGGCTTTCCAAGGGAGGGGTGTGTGAGCTGGGGGGAGACAGGGCAGTCTGAGTGGGGGCAGGAGGGGTGGATGGTGCCACAGGTGTGGGAAACCTCAAAGTCAAAGCCTCTCGCTGCCAGGCTGGGGCACAACATCTGGCTGAGAGGAGCAGCGTGGGGGCCGGAGCAAGCACAAGCCTCTGAAGGCCAACAGACTGCGATCCATTCCCAGTTCTGCCCCTTCCTTCCTCACCCCCTTGGGCCGGTCTCCAGCCTCACAGAGCAGTGATGAGGGAACGGACAGCTACTCACCTCCGCGAGTCAGCTTGGGTCTCTTCCTATCTCTCTGGGATGCGGCAGGGCGAGGTACCGATTTAGCCACCAGGGGGCCCTGTTGCCGAGGGTGACCAGGCGTCCGGGCCCTGGCAGCATCCCCCCACCCATTCAGTCATTCCTCCACTCTCCCAATCAACAGCTCCTGTGTCTCTTCTGTGTCCAGTAGAGGTTGGGGCGACGCCAAGAGCACAGAGGGCAAGGCACAGCCCTGTTCTTGAGAAGCCTACAGTCAGGAAGGTGTACTGTGCTGGAGAAAGCAGGGTGGGGGTAGGAGCTCAGAGAACTGCGATGACTATACAGAGTCAGGAAGGCTTCTCAGAGGAAGAGGCTTTCAATGTAAAAAAAAAAAATGTTTATTTTTTAGGGAGGGCAAGCGGGGAGGGGCAGAGAGAGAGGGGGACAGAGGATCTGAAGCACACTCTGCAGTGACAAAAGAGACCCTGATGTGGGGCTCAGACTCACAACCATGAGATCGTGACCTGAGCTGACTCCGACTGAGCCACCCAGGTGCCCCTGAGGAGGAGGCTTTTGACCTTGACTTTCCACAATGAGGAGTGACCTGCTCCTACTCTGCAGACTCTGACACCTGCTTGCAGCCCCACGCCAAGCCGCCTGGAGCGTTCACACCCCACATGACGCCCCCTTCCTCCAGGTGCTCCGCGACCACCAGCATCTGTGAGCCCCAGACTTCGGGTCCCAGTCACCCGTGCAGAGTTGGAGGCCACAGAGCCTTCTTGGGTACGAGATGAAGGGCGGTTGCGTGTGCACAAGGCCAGAGGCTAGGGAAGACCCAGGCTTCAGACCCTGACAGTAGCTCAATCACTTCCTCGCAACGTGTCCTTGGGCAAGATGCTTCACTTTCCCTCCCCTTCCCCCAGCCTCCGTTTCCTCCCCGTAAAATGGGGTAATAACTGTCCTTTCCTCTAGCACACGTGTCCGCTAAGGCTCACTTGGCACCCGTCTCTCTGACCTGTGAAGTGGCGAACTCTGTCAACCATCTCATCGCATTGGGGTGCGGACCCTGCCGCCCCCCTTGGAACAGGGAGCAGGATGCTGCCCTCCCGGGGCTGCTCGGACTCAGCCTTGCTTCACCTTGGGAAGAGGGTGCCTCTAGGGTTGCTGTCAGAACCACAGACTTTTCATCAAGTGGGTGGAGTCCCCCAGGACTTGGGCAGGGGGTCCTGGGGGAAAAGCTGGGGAGAGGAATCCCTCGCTCTTTGACCTGCAAAGGGATCTCTCTAGCTGGATCTCCAAATTCAACAGAAGACGGCGTGGTCTGTATCCAGCTCCACCTCCCTGAGCCTCGACTTCCTTGTCTGTCAAACAGGAGTAGCAGGGGTCCCCAGCTGCCGGGGGCGCTGTTCTGCCATCTGCTCAGCTTCCCTCCCTTTGCCCTGGAACAGCAGCCCTGTCCTTTTTTGGGGATCTCCTCCGCTCCAAACACTGTTTCCGCCGAGGCTGTCTCCACTCCAATGATTCTGTCCCTTGGCCATAGGTGATTGGCCCTCAGGTGACACCTGACTCCAGCCGGGCCAATCAGAAGCCTTCCCTGTTCCATCAGTCTTGTTTTGACTCCGAACTGAGAAAATGGCCGTGGGTTGAAAGGCTCCGAAGCCGTCACTGGCCACGTGTCCTTCCTCACAGCGGCAAGTCTGTAGAGAGGAAGGTGGAGGAGAGAGAGGGACAGTCAGTAGTTCCAGCAATATTTGGGCCCCTGGCTTCGGCCGTGCTTGGGCCCAGCAGCTCTGCTCAGGATCTAGAAATTCGCCCCTCCCTTGGGTTCCTAGAGTCACCTCTCTGGTTGGCACTGATCTGTAAAGATACACTTTCTCGCAGGGATGTGCGTAGTATCAAATGAGTTAAAGCATGTGGAGTGCCCAACCCAAGGCCCGGCCTGCTGCAGGCTCAGGAAGCCTGGATTCCTTTCCCTTAATGGGCACCAGGCAAGGACGAGGGTTTGGCAAGATACCAGGAAGATGTGAGGCATCAGTACTCGTGAAGCAGTATAGCTCGGCAGCTCCCGAGAGACGAGAGTCAGGTGCCTTGGGACCCCGCAGAGCCCCATGGGAGACCAGGATGAGCGTCTAAGCAGAACATTTGGGGGATAGGAAAGGAGAGGACTAAGAAAAAAAAAAAAAAGAAAGAAAGAAAAGAAAAAAGAAACATTCCTGCCTCATCCCCCGTAGGAGCGAAGGTTGTCAACAGGGACTCCGTCTGTCCCCAGGATATATGCTGGAGTCCCTGGTGGACTAGAACATGGAGGCCAGGAAAGGAACATTCGCTGGAGACATAGAGGCACAGTGTGAACAGGGGAAGGGCAGAGAGAGAGGGAGACACAGAATCGGCAGCAGGCTCTAGGCTCTGAGCCGTCAGCACAGAGCCCGATGCGGGGCTCGAACTCACAGACTGTGAGATCATGACCTGAGCTGAAGTCGGATGCTTAACCGACTGAGCCACCCAGGCACCCCTTGAGCTGGGTTTTTAAGGATGAATAAGAGTTTTCCAAGCAGGGAAAAGACGCTGGGCTATCGCCACCAATCACCCACTGCTACTCATACGAAGCTGATCAGGATGAGGATTCAGACCTCCTGGGTTTGAATCCTGCATCCACCAACTTTCAGACTCTTCTCTGTTTCTGTTTCTGATCCGCAAAATAAGGAAATAGGAGTTTGCTTCTAGTATTAAATGAGATCGTATATGTAAAGCACTCGGAACTCGGTGCTGGCAGAAAGCTGTGGCTAAGCTCTCAATAAATGCTTAGCTCATTATGAAAAGCCTCTGCACTATCAAGTCCAATGCCCTTAAAATGATTATAGCGGTTATCATTCGTTGAGCCCTTAGTAAGTCCCAAGCATTACGCTAAACGCTGGGCATGCTTCGTCTCCTGTAATCCTCCCAACACCACCAGGAGAGGAGTGCCATCATCCCCATTAAAGAGAAAAACTGAGGCTCGGAGACTGGCAAGATTATGCATGGCCAGTGTAACCAACAGAGCAGGGGTTCAAACCCAGGTCTGCCTAAACGCCCAAGCCCTTGGCCCCGAGAGGGAAAAGGACTAGCCTCAGGACACACAGCCAGGGAGTGGGTGCCAGGATCTATACCCTGGCCGATGGAGCTTACTGAGGCACTGGCTCAGCCCCCTTCCCAGCCCCCGCCCTCCCCAGCACTCTCCCTCCCCCGCACCCTCTCCCGCTCCAGGGCGGCAGGGAGGGTCTGGGGCTCCCTGGCCGAGGACCCAACTAGGGAAAGGCTGGGCCGACCCCCACGGGTCCGCAGATCGCGCCCCCACCCCGCAGGGCTGGCACAGCCGGAGCCTCGAGACGCGGCCGCGCCCCAGTTCCCCTCCCTTCCCCACCCCGCTCTGCTTCCGCCAAAGGTCCTTGCAGAAAATTCCAGCCTCGCCCGGCCGCGCGGGGATTTTTCCAGCGGGGTGGGAGCAGCCGGGCGCGTCCCGGCCCCGCGGAGGCGCTGGTGGGCGGGCGCCCCCTCGGGCCCCGCTCGGGACTCCCCTCCCGCCCTCTTCCCCGGCGGGCCCCCCCCCTTCCGGCGGCGTAGGCTCCTTGCGGACGGGCGGGGCGCCCAGGGGAGCCGGCTCGGGACGTCCTGGCAAACAGGAAATGAGACAAAGGCGGCCGCTTATCGGGAGCCCCGCATTCCTTTCAGGTGATGCCGGGACGGGGCCCCGAGGGGCTGCCTGGCCCAGAGAAGGACCTCCCGCTGTCCCCTTTCGGGCTCCCCCTGCCTTCCGGTTGGCTGGGGCTGGGGGGGGGGTCGAGGACCACTGCTGCCTCGGGGAGCCCCCTCCCCAAGCGCAGCCTTCCAGGGCACCTGGAGAGGAAGGGAGACCAGCCAGTGCCCAGAGGGACCGGCTGCGCGGGGGTCTTGGGAGCCAAGTGGAGGAGGAAGAACAGGGTGCATTCGCTCAACCATTCCACAGACTGTCATGCCACCTTATACCAGGGTACAGGGTGTGGGTGCCAGGACCCCTCACGGAGCCCGCCCACTCCCTGCTCTCAAGGAACTTCCAGCATAACGGAGCAGGTAGGCAGACACCCAGAAAATACTGGGCGAAAGGGCAGGGTGTAGGTGAGGCCAGGGAGGGGTGTCTAGCCATGCTGGGTGCGGCTGGGTGCTTTGGGAAAGCACGGGTCCCTTGCACAATACTTGGCACGTCAGCAGCCCCCTCAGGTACTATCTGAATGGAATGAAGGAACCCCGGAGTTGGCTTTGAAACAGCAGAGGGACAAGAGGTGGGTGGCATGGAAGGGCATCTCGGCTGGGGAACAGCACGAGCAAATGCCTGACGGTTCTGCATGCGCACGGGACATCCGAGGGGCAGTGAGGACTCTGGAATGGCCCGGGCACTGGGCGAAGAAGCTTCGGTGAGGAGGCTGGTGGAGTGGGTCCTGACGGCCTAGAAATACGGGCTGAGGACCTGGATTATTGTGCTGGCACTGGGATCCTGGGGCGGTGGGGCAGGGAGAGGGCTCAGAGAGACAGGTCCAGCACGGCCCAGGGGCAGGGGGAGGAGGCAGTGGGGGTGGGGGGGCTTCGCCTGGGTGGCTTGGAGAGGCTGATCTGCAGAGACAGAGGCTCCAGCCTCTGTGGGGCTGTGCCCCCCCTTGCCTGCTGGGCACTGGCGCCAGTTCTGCTGATTGGTGGGTCAGGCTCCCTCCACCAGGCAGCGCTGACTCAGCGTCTGAAAGGTGGTTCCCACGGGCCCCTGTCTCTCTGAGGGTCAGAGGCCATGCCATCGGTGCCCCACCTCCAAGTGGGTCAGTGCCCAGGACCCCTGACAATTAGGGCCGAACCGAGGCTAAGATTCATAGTCCACCCACCCCTGCCAACCAACAAGGCCCCAGATGGTCCTTCCTGCTGTCTAACCGTATGCCGCACCATCTCCGGCCTGCCTTTCCACTCCCCAAAGTCCCAAGGTATTACAGTTATCGGTACTCTTTTTATTTTTAAAACAGTGAAAAGAAAAATAAATATCTTTGGAGAATAAGAGTTACAGGGGTGGGATGGGGTAGTGGGGCTGGAGACTTGGGGGTGTCCTGGCTTCGGTGGTCTTGATGTGGGGGGAGGGGGTGTCCGGGGCCTGGGATCCGCAGGCCCGCACCTCCCGGGCCAGGCCCTGCCCAGTCCCCGCTGGGAGGTCTGGGGGCTCCGCCAGCCTCGCCTGCCCGCGGCTCCCAGGCGGGGCGCTGCGTCAGCGGAACCTGCGCGGGGGGGATTAGACCCCAGGCGCCCGCCTGCGCCCCGGAGCTCCGTCGGGCAGGGCGGGGTGGGCAGTGCTGCCCGCCGGGGGCTCTTCCGCCGGCCAGCCCGGCGCGGTGCCAGGGCCTCAGCGGTGCACCATGTCCTCCATGCCCACGCGGCCCCAGACGCCCAGCACGAAGCTCTCGATGTCACACTCGTTGGCGCCACGCACGATGCGGAAGTGGCCCCTCTCGCCCCAGGCCGGGCCCCACGAGTTGGCCGCCGTCTGGGAATGAGGAGGGGCGGTGGTGAGGGGCGCGGTGGGAGTTGGGGGGCGGTAAGGCGGGCCGGGGTGGGGGGGAAGGGTGGGGAGGGAGTGGCGGCCGCGGGCACCGGGCGCAGGGACTCACCCAGTACTTGAGCGTTCTCCCGTCTGGCAGCGTCTCTTCTCCCCACCTGCGGAGGGCGGGCAGAGCCAGGGAGGGAGAAGGGCTCTGATTCCACCTGCTCTGCGGGGCTCGAACCCCAGAGGCCTCACCCTTCCAGACTCGGGCAGGGCTCTAACCTCTCTCTACTTCCCTCAGTCTCCCCCTTTCAAAGTCTGTGTACCCATGCCCATGTGGCATCGGGCACCAAAGGAATAATCCAAAGGGAGAACTCGGGCCTCCCTCCTCCGAGGCCTCCCCCCCCAAGGTCCTGGAGATCGGGTCTCTGGGACCTCACAACCTCACACATCTGTGCGCCCTCTCTCCTCGCTTCGGGAGCCAGGGAGGGTTGGGTACCAGGGACCACAAGGTTGGGGTACCTTGGAGGCCCCAAACTCCCCCTGGCAAAGTACATTTCATTGGTTGGACAATTGAAATCAGTGACTCGAACATCTTTGGGTAGCTCGGGTGGGGAACTGAAGTCTGGGGGGCGGGGGGAGGGAGTCCGTGAGTCAGGCGGAGTTGCTGTGGGTGCTGAGACGGGGAGAGGCCGAGCAGCCCTTGAATCCTCGTCTATCACACGGGAGTTATTTTATCACTGTGTGTAAGGGAGGAACGGTTCCTAGAAAACCTTAAAAGGCCCCAGCTCTCGGTGCGACCTGAGGCAAATCTCTCCCTTTTTCTGTCATGGTTTCCTCCTCTTGGAAACGGGGCTTCGCAGAGACGTGGGACGGCTTCCAGGCAGGCTCGGAGCCCCCAGTGCAAGCCCTGCTGCCCCCTACCCCCTCTGCCCCCCCCCAAGCCCCTCACCCTGTGATCTTGACCGAGTGGGTCCCGTGGCGGCGGTATCGCTCTGGCCTCCCAAGGCTCACCGGGGTGTGGCTATAGATGCCGCCCTGGTACAGGAAGAAGTCTTCGTGCACCTCCATGAGAGCTGTGGGCAGAGGTTCGAGCGGGTCCGGCTCAGCCCATCAGCACAGGTCTGGAGAGGCAGGCCCAGACCCGTACCAGGACTCTCAGGGTTCCCCGGCCCCCCAGGGTGCTGCCCATGGGGAGGGGACAAGGTCCCCCTGACTCCCAGCCCCAGCGGACTTGCTGCTCAATGCCGTACAGACCATTCGTGCTGCCGTGCTGTGCCCGGTCTCAAGCAGGCACAAGCTTCCGGAACCAGGGGGCGGGATGAGGGGCACTGACCTTGGACGGGGCCATTCTCCATCAATTCCTTCATGATCTCCTTCTCCTGGAGGGGTGGGAGCGGAGAGGAGAGCGCCGATCAGCGGAGAGAGGCTCCAGCCTCTGGCCAGCCCTCCCTCTGGCCTCTGCCCCTTCAGCCAAGCGTGGACTTACGTTGGAGCCGAGGCGGTAGGCAGGAGTGACCTGGTAGATGTCATTGGCATGGACATGGCTGCTGGGGCACCGGGCGGTGGCCTGGCGCTTGCCCCGACCCATGGCCCGGCTGTGCATCATACAGCGGGGAGCAGGGCCAGCCTCGTCCCGCTCCCTGCCCGCGAACGGGTAGCAGTGGTCAGACACCACCCTGGAGGAGGAGCAGGAAGGAACAAGGACAGGTGAGCGTGATGCAAATGGCCCGGACCCCTCCTGCGGGCTGCCTTCCTGAGGCCCCGGCTTCCCATCCTCCTCCCTGCCGACGCCCTCTGCCGCTCACCCTCGACGTCGCAGGAACCACCAGGCACCGTCGAGACGCCCGCCGCGGCAGCCCTGCTGGTTGTGGGTGTTACAAGACAGCAGGTTCTGGGGCGACAGGACGGGCGTCATATGCCCCAGGGAATGGATTGAGACTCGATCGGATGCCACGGCTGGTGGGGGGGGAGGCAGAAGGGCTGTCAGGGGGCTCAGGCCTTGGCCCTCCCTTCCTGCTGCCCCGGCCTCCACCCTCGGACATACCTGCGGTGGAGAAGGCCCAGGAGCCCGCACAGTTGCCCTGGTCAAGAGGCTCGTGGACCAGGTTGGGCCACTTCTCAGAGGCCTCGAACGCTGTGGGCAGCACCTCCCCTGGGCCCAGCACTGTCTGTAAAGCAAAGGTCACTCCGTCTGCCTCTGCCCGGGTCTACCCTTCAGGGGCCCGTCAGCATTGGAGGGCCACCAAGAGTCCAGGGCCTTCTGCGGTTCCATCTAGAACATTCCTGCTGCGGAGGGATTCCAGCAATCTCTACATCGGCACAAGGGGAAGACCCAGACACCATCCGGGGCCTTCTCAGTATCATGTGGGGACGCTCAGTTCTATTCTACAGATGAGGGGACTGAGGCCAGGCCAAGGTCACCCACTTTTCCTTCTCGACCTCCCGCACCCCCATTGTTCCTCTGCACCCTCTGATCTGACACTTCCTTCTTCCCACCAGGACCTTGGGCCACGGGCCCTAAAGGGCAAGGGAGGGAAGAAGTAGTAAGATCCTGTGACCAGGCAGGCTGCCAAAGCAAACAGCAGAAAATAGCCGAGGCCCAGGGGAGTAAGGACAGGGGCAGGGGCTGGTCACCCCAGCCTTGAGCTGCCGCCCCTCTGCAGGGAGGGGTGCCTCTGGCCGACAGCCGTCTCCTCCCTGTCCTCGCTGGTGGACAGATCCTGCGGCACGGGCCCCAGCCCTGTCCGGCTGCTGTTCTCCCTTCCTCCCCCTTTGACTGCTCCAGGTCCGGTTCCCATTTCGGCCCACAGGGAGGGGGTCCCACTGGTAGGAGGGGAGAAGCCCCCTCCTCCCTCGGGGTTCCGCGGAGTCAGCATTTGTTTCCGAGAATTCCTGCTCTCCAGCCAGAGCCAGAGGACAAGCCGTCCCTCCCTTCCGAAAATACCAAGGTGACCTCCTGGCCCCTTGGGCCCTGACCCAGCTGTACTGGGAGGAATAGCATTTTTCCCAGGCTGGGCAGGCCACGAAGGGCCTGGTGCTAGGACCACAAAGCTCAGAGGCTGAGCCTCAGTTCTCTCCGCACAGCACGTCTCGTTATGGGCAGGAACCTAAGACCAAGAGAAGGGGAGTGACATGTGTCCAGGGACACGCAGCCTATCGGAGGGGTCTAGACCCAGGGCCTTGGGGGAACAGGACACAGGGTGCCAGGGTTCCTGGGGTCCCAGGCCATGGGGAGACGGCAGGGTGGTGGGCAAGGATGGACTTACGTGAATCTCGTTCATATTGCTGACAGAGGAAGAAGGGCGGATGGTGCCCAGGCGGTAGCGAATGCCTTCATCCAGAGTCATGCCCCAGAAGGCACTGTGGTTCCCAGCCCGCCATCTGAAAGAGAGGGGCTGGGAGTCACAGACCCGCCCGGGCTGAGGGTCCTAGAGGAGGGACGTGCACATGGGTGGGGGAGACGCATACTGGCCGAGCGTGTGCATGAAGGAAATCTGGGTGCGCCCGGCAGCTCGTGCATCTCGGGGGGACGTACGTGCGTCTGTGCCCACCGGGGGCATTTCCAGGGCCTCTCACCCGTAGTTGCCCCGGTTGATGGCGTTGATCATGTCCTGGTCCACCAGGCATGGCTCCTGGTCACACTCCCACTGCCCGTGCTCCTGGCAGGTGCTAGAAGAGCAGAAACGAAGAGGTGAGGCGGGGAGGGGCGGGCTGGGCATCCTCTGAAGGGGGTGGGGCCTCAGAAATCAACATGGGCCTGGGGTTCCGTGCCAGCGGTTTTGGGAAGACCCCTAGATGATCCCATGCGGCCTGGTGGCTTCGGAGGTCAACTTCAGGTCCACGGTTCTCCGGTCTGTATCTCCTGCCTGGATCTCTCTCTAAACTCCAGATCCGAGGATCTTGCTGCTACGCAGTCGCCCCACTGGGGTGTCCCGCAGCAGCTCAAACCGAACACACCCCCAACCGGATTTCTGATCCCCTGCTCCCGGGCCCGCTCTCCCCACAGTCTGTGGAAAATGTCCACTCCATGCTTCCTGAACCTCAGGCCAAGCGCCTGGGAGTCACCCTTGACTCCTTCCCCCATGTGCTAATTTGATTCATTGGCCAACCCTGCCGGCTTTCCCTTAAAAGCGCACTCAGGATCCAAACCGCGTCCCGTTCTCCCCTGCGGCCATCGTGGGCCGGTCACCTTTCCCCTGGATTCTGCTGCAGCTCCCCCACTGCTCTCCCCGTGTCTGCCTTGCACCCCCAACTCGGTGTATTTTTAACACCTGCTGCCATATGACCCCGTGCAACCCAAGTCATATGGTGCCATCCCCCTGCCCCCAAACCCTCCCTTGGCTTGGTATCACAGAACAAGAGCCAGAGTCCTTGCCGTGTCAACAAGGCCCTGCGTGATCTGTCCTCCAGTCCCCTCTGGGACCCCCTCCTCTGAGTCCCGGCTCCCGAGGTTCCAGCCCGGCTGGTCCACTGACCGTTCACAACAGCCGTGCTCCTGCCCCAGGGCCTTTGAGCTGCCCTTCTTCCCGCATCCTCAACGCTCACTCTCACTTCCTTCGCGTCTCCATTGACACGCCACCTGCCCTGGCCGCCTTCCTACCCCACTTCCAGGTTTTATTTTCTCCCGAGCAGGTCGTGGCTCTCTAACCCGCTATATATCGAGTTACCTGCCCAGCTTACCCCTGCTTCCTCTTGGACACTCGCGTCCTGGACAGGAGGGATTGTTTGCTATCTTCAGAGCCTAGAAACCAAAACCTAGCACACAGTAGGCCCCCAGTAAGTATTTGCTGGATGAATGCGCAAATGAGGCGCTGTCGTGAAGTGGCTAAGAGTCCTGAGATTCAGGTCCTGGGTTCCAGCCTAGCCGACTCGTCACGTGACCTCAGGTGAACGCCCTCCCTCCATGTTCTTGTCCATAAAACGAGGAAATGAATAGTCCCACCTTCCAGAGATTGAATGGCCGGGCTTTGTAAGGCCTATAAACCAAGTTAGCACAGGGCCCGGCCCGTCTCCGGTGCTCGAGAATCATTCGCTACTACTCCAGCTCTCAGGCCAGGAGCCCCAGACGCCCCGTCTCTGGAGTTTCCAACCCCCATCCACCTGGCCCCCTCACAGCTCCTCTGGGTGGATCTCAAGCTTGAAACAGCCCGCCCTGCCTTCCCCCAACATCCTCAGCTCGGGAAATGGCACCTTATTCACCCAGGTGTTCAAACCAGAACTCGCTGCGGTCTGTGGCTTAACCCCCCCGGTTTCCTGTGCCCACCACCAGCGGGTCCTGGGATGGCGCATCGCGGAGGCTCTGAATTCGCCCGCCTCTCACCCCTCCCTCCTCTGCCGCCGCCCTCCTCCAGTCCCTTATGAGCTGTCACCTGGGCTGCGGCCATGCCTTCCTACCCAGGCTCCCTGCCTCTCGACCACCGCCCCCCCTTACAGCCCGCAGCGCACTCCCTACCCGCTCTGAAGCCAGAGAGATCTCTGAATGACACAAGTCAGACTGTGTGCCTCTAAGGGGCTTCCCCTGGCACTTAGGACAAAATATAAAACACTCGGCCCGGTTTATGAGACCTATGGATGCGGCCTGCACCTCCTCAGGGACCCCCCTTCACAACCCCGGTGAGGTCCGTCCCACCTCCCAGCCTCCATGCTCCCTCCTCGACTAGCCCCTACTCCACTCTACACCGGGACCCTCCCCCCCTCCCCGCCCCTCGCAGTTACGCCCTCTCCCCGCCACCCCTGTCGCAGGCTGTGATATGTTTATCTGTGTGGGGGCTCCTTCATCATCAGCCCAGAGGCTCCCGTGCAAGCACGTGGACGGCCTACCACATCTGGCTGCACCTCCCCCCGCCCAGCGCAGTGCCGGGCACATAGTAGGTCTTTAACAAATAGGGTGTCGACGGATCAGGGCATTCTATGAATTCGACGATGCGTTTACAAGCTCATAACTCTGCTATTACAAGATGCTAAACGGTCTCCTTCCCCTGTTGCCTTTTAAGGAGCCTCAGGGGAAACAAACCCAGTATGGCTGGGCTCCTGGGCCACAGGAGTGGGCGGGGGCGCTTTCGGGGAGGGAGGGAGGAGGCTGCCGTCTGGAGGCAGGTCTCTCCGGCCTCCCTTCCTTCTCTGACTCTCCAAGCATTCCTCGAGGGCTCACGCAGCCTAGAAGGCCGGCCGACACCACCCCACACCCTTGCTCAGGTGTCAGGCACAGGGAATGGGGCCACCCAGCAGCAGCAGCGAGGGGGCAGTGGGCTGGTCAGTCCTTTGCTGCCACCTCCCCCTTTGCCCCCAGGGCTGCCTGAGCATGTCTAGACTGGGCTGGTGGCAGCAGGGCCAGGCATTCCAGAGGGGCCCAGGGTGGCCAGGCCCCAGAGATGAGGGCGGGAAGGAGGTTAACCCATCAATGCCCAGAGACAAGCTATCGGGAGCAGCGGGGTCACGCAGGCGCGCTCAGTCTCTCTGAGCACACGCGCCCAGTTCCCACACTCACACCCCGCACACGCGTTCTCTCACGCAGACGCACGCTGAACCCTATTTGTCCCCGCTCCCTGGTGACCCAGCACCCCTCACACCAGTGAGGCAATGGAAACAGCTTATGCGTAATGCATTCCAAAAAGTTTCCTCCTCCCTGGGGCCTCTCAGTCCCAGGCAAAGAGGGCACGGGGTGGAGTGGGTGCAGGGCGGCCTCCTCAAAGCCACGGGGTCCCCATTCTTTCCATTAGACAGTCAAGGCTTCCTACCCAACCCCCTCTCCATTTCCCACCTCAGGCCTCAGATGAGTGCAGGGGAGCACCCCTGACCCTTCGGCCTCCTGCTGGGAACGGTGGGGCGGGGGAGGGGCCGCATTCCCGGGAAGGCCCCGCTGCAGGTTGGCTGGCCTCCAGCTCAGCTCGAGTCCCTGACTCTCGGCGGCAGGGGCAGGCAGGGGCAGCGGATGCGGCACTCCGAGGTTTCCTTCCTGGCGCCCCCTTCTCCAGATTCTCCCCTACATGGAGAAAGTTGGGAGGGGCGGTAGCCCAGCCCGAGTCACAAGGAACAGGGCAGCACTCCCAGCTCAGGGGCCCCACCTGGGGCCACGCATCCGCGGCTGGCCGCTCCTGGGGAATGCTGTTAGAATGTTGTTTTATAGGGGCCCCTGGGTGGCTCAGTTGGTTAAGCATCTGACTTCGGCTCAGGTCACGATCTCGTGGTTCGTGAGTTCGAGCCCTGCGTGGGGCTCTGTGCTGACAGCTCGGAGCCTGGAGCCTGCTTCAGATTCTGCATCCCCCTCTCTCTGCCCCTCCCATGCTCACGCTTTCTCTCTATCTCTCAATAATAAATAAACATTTAAAAAAATTTAAAAAAAAGAATGTTTTATAAATTGACAGGATTGGTGTAAAAAATCCCCATGTTACAGACGGAGAAACTGAGGCTCAGAGAAGGGAAAGGACTTGTCCGCAACAAGTGAGTGACAGGGATCGGGTCTGAACCAAGTCTGTAGGCCGCAGAGTCCACAAGGCAAGCCCCTCTCCGAGCCCCCAAATACTCACCAACGGTTACAGTTGTCCCAGTAGGTCCCCAAGACGGGATAGATGCGACTCCCGTGGGTACAGCCTGGTGGGAGGGAAGAGGAGAGAAGTAGCATCAAGACCAGAGACCACGGGCTCAGATGGCCAGGTCCTCACCCACACACCCCTCCCAGCCCTCGCTGGAACTAAAGTCACACTATAACTTCCTAAGACATCTCCTGCAGGGGGACGCAGCCGCTGCTACCTGGGAGGCTCTTCATTCCCGACTCGGATCCCTCTTGCTTCACTTGGATGCCAGCCACAACATTCCTCAAATCCTTTACCATTTACATGAGGTGAAACTCGGAGATGGGGAATGGGAGGGGCGTGGGGCAACCGAGGCCCAGAGAAGGCAAGCGACCCCCCTAAGATAACACAGCACTCCGGGATGTGACAGCCTAGGTATTCGGTCTCACCCCCACACAGCCCCACAGAACTGTGGGAAGGGCTTCAAGCGATTCTCCTACGGGACAGGGGCGAGGAAGGGCGTGGGAAAGGATGGTGACGGGGCTGAAGGAAGGAAGAGATTCGCCCCACCTCCCAGGTGTGACCAGCCACCAGAGGCCTGAGCAAAGGCAGAGGAATGGCGGAGATGAGCCCGACCAACCCCCCAGAGGGCTTTATCAGCCGTGGGTGAGTCAGCAGGCGGGGCCGGCACCTTCCACGTCTGGCAGGGAGACAGGACTGGGAGAAAGGGCAGGAGGCTGCCTTCCTCCTGGGCCAGGCTTAGCCTCCCACCGGCCAAAGATCTTCTCGCTTTCAGTCTTGCTGGAGAGATTCGAGTTAGACCAGAGCGGGACTTCCCAGAGGCGCAGACAGTGGGCCGGGCACTCTCAGATGCTACAAAGCCTCCCCCTGGGAATGTCAGTGCCTCCGCCTTGCTCCCGAGCCTCGCTGCGTCTGGGGTTGACAAAGCGACCCACCCTCCTGGCCGCCTGGTGCCCACCTTGGATGGGGGGAAAGGGGGGTGGCACGCCGAGGCAGAAGTCCCAGAAGTCAGGGCAGCAGTCGGAGACGGTGCGGTTGCAGAAGAGGTCACAGTAGCAGGTAGCGCCCAGGTAGGGCAGGGCGCAGTCGTCGGCTCGGCCCCGGCAGCACAGGTCCTGCCCCTGGCAGTACCGGCCGCCCGCGTCCCGGATGCCCCGCAGATGCAGGCCCGGGGCCAGCTCCCGGCGCCCACGCCCCCGCCGGGCACCCAGGGTCCACTCGCCGGCCAGCAGCAGCAGCAGCAGCAGCCCCAGTGGACATCGCCACATGGTGCCTCCTGGGCCCAGGGAGGGCAGATGGCAGGGGTCAGAGGTGGCGGGCAGCAGAGACTCACTGGCACCCCAGGGACTGATCTCCCAGCTTGTGAGTCCAAGGCGGGGGTGGGGGGGGGAGGGTCGGCAGGGTCAGAGACCCCGATTCCCGCGGCCCCCGGCAGGACGGGGGAGGAAGGGCACTGGGCAAGAAATGGAGCCCCTTCCTGACCTGCCCCGGGGACCTTCAAGGACGGGAGGTGGGGATCCTGGGGTTCTTGGTGCGCACCCCCCCCCAACACCCATAGCTCGGACTGAGGTCTCCTCTCCTATCAGGGTCTCTCTGCCCCTCTTTCGACCTCCATTCCTGACGCCGGTACCCCGGGCTTGTGTTCCTCGGCGTCCCCGTGCCCCCCTCCACTCACCCTCTCTGCCGTCCCGTCCCTCGCGGTCCCTCCGCCTGCCCCCTCCTCTCTGTTTTTTCCTTCTGAATACACCCCACACCCCCTGCCCCCTGCGCAGGGGAGCGTCCCTACCTGGTGACGGGCTGTGCCCTGGCCGCCCCACGCGCCGCCGCCTCCCGGCTCCTGCCACCACGGGACACTCAAAAGTCAAGCGAGGAGTGAGGGGGCGGGACCGCTTTGGGCCCCGCCCCGCCCGCAGCACCGCCCCCACCCACCCTGGTCCGGGGCGGCAGGAGGGAGGGGCCTAGGCTGGCCCGCACCTGGAGTTGGCCCGGTGGTAACTCCGAGCTAGCAGAGCGGGGACCGGTGAGAGCGACAGCGAGCACGTGATCGTGATCGGCCTCGCCGGGTCTCCGACGGCAGCCCTTCGTCCCCTTAGGGGGCGGAACTCCAACCGAAGCAGAAGGGATGGGGGTCTGACACCCGTGAGGACTTCCCAGTGGGCCTCACCGCGGGGCTGAGGGGCTCCGGGCGAAGAAGGGGAGAGAGGGGGCAGCAGAGCTTCCTGTTTTGGACCTAAGTCTGGGAAACGAGGGGGAGGGCGCGGACAGCAAGTAGCTCTCAGACCCCTCCGACCCTTCAGTGTTAAAAACAGTCCTGCACGCCCGTGCCCCCCCAGGCCTGGGACCTCCCCGGGACGAGCCGCCTCGGTTTCCAGGAATGATTGGAATCCGAGGAGGATGGTTGAGGACCCTGCCCAGAGACCTTGGAGGCTCATCCTTCCGAGGGGGTGGGGTGGGTGTGGTGTGGGGGCGGACCCCCGCCCCCAACTCTGCTTTGGGTCTGCAGGCCCCAGGCTGCCCCGGGCGCCCTGCCAACCACTGCCCCCTCTATCAACCCCGGGGGCATCCTGCTTGGCACCTGTCCCCCTCCAGGGCCCAAGGGCAAGAGCCCTGGCAGCTGGTGCCCCCCGCGGAGCCCCCCTTCCTGCCCGGGGCCTAAACCCTTCCTTTGCCCGGGCTGGCCTGGGCCCCGAACAATGGGGCTTCTGTCCCGCCATGCCCGCCGTCACCTTTTACCTCTCCTTTGCGCAATCCCCTCTGCCAACCAGTTGGATCCAGGCCAGGGGCCTCTAACAGCAGAAAAGATGAAAGACTACACCTGGACAGATTCTCCAGCCCCAGACCTGCCCCTCACATCAGCCCCCGGAAGGGGAAGCGTCGGGCACGGGGATTCCCTTTGCCCTCTCTCTGACCACTCCCCACCCCTCCCCCAGCCTGGGGATGTCCTCAGCTGGCCAGCTCCTGGGGGTGGAGGGGGGGGACCAGGACAACGGCCGTCTGTGACTGGGTTACCCCCTGCCACGGGGCACTGGGCAGGGAGTCGCCCTGGTGCAGGGCAGTGTGGGGGGGTAAGTAATGTCCTGGGGCTCCAGCACTAGCATGGACAGACGCACCAGGAGCTGGCCCGTCTGTTCCCTGAAGGGACCTGGGTGGACAGGGCCTAGTGAGAAAGGGAGGCTCAGAAGAAGACCTGCCCGAGGTCACACGGCCAGAATGCAGGCTGCCTACCTGTCACCGCCTCACCCCTTTCCCTCCAGTCACCCTTAGTCACCCTCCACAGGTCTCGACACACTCCTGGTTGGGAAGTCCCTTGTCACGTCTAACCTCCATTCACCCGACTGCGAGGCGGGCCCCTGGGCATTGGTGAAGTTCACATCCTCGGGCGGGGGATGGAGGCTGCCTTCAGAAGAACTTCTACTTTCGTGGATCTGGGGCTGGCGGCTGGGGTGCGGTCCTGGGGAGCCTGGCTTGTCCTGAGCCCCAATTCACTCCCCAGTAGTCCCCCGATCCCCGCGTAAGTCTTTGCTGTGTGTGTGTGTGTGTGTGTGTTTGTCAGGTGTTCCGCCGGCGTGTCTCTGCGTCCGCTCGTCTCTCTGCTACCTGTGTGCCGTGTGCCTGCGCGTCTGCCTGGGTGTGGCCTCTGTGCCGGTCACGTGTGCGGCTCTCTGTCAGTGTATGCTTGGCCAGCGCCTGTGTGCTCGTTGGCTTGTGCGTCTGTATGTATAACTGTGTGACTGTCATCGTCTGGGCCCGCCTAGCTCCTAGGTGTCTGTCTCGCTAAGTGCCTGTGTATCTGTACGTGTCTGTCTGTGTCCGTTGGGCAGTTTTGGCTGTCGGCCTGTCCTTGCTCGCCTGTCTGTGCATAGGAAGCGGGAGCACAGAGCGAGGGAAAAATGGCAGCGCCAAGAGCAGGGCTTGGGGAGGGAGTGTCCCTTGTCATCATGATGTTGGCACTAAGCCCGGCCCACATGGAATCTCGTGACTCCTTGGGTTCCTCGGCCAAAGAGAAGAGGAAGAGGGCAGGGCTAGGGTGGGGGCTGTAGCCCCCCTTTCCTCTTCCATGACCCCCCGCCTTTCTGGGGACTCATTGTCTGTCTTATTCGGGTCCAAGGGCCCAAGGCAGAGCAACAGGTGAGGAGTCACGGCAGGACTTACCCTGGGAGCCCTTCTGCCTTCTGGGAGGCAGGCCGCCTGGGCTTGGTGGCAACTCCGTCCTCCCTCTGTTGTGACCCTGGGCAGACGCCGCCCTTTTCCCGGCCTTGGTTTCCCATCTGGACCCAAACGCTCCTTAGAGGCCCTTGCATGCCTCTCTCTTTCTACAAAGGGAGGGGGAAGTATAAAGGGACAGTGACATGCCTAACTCACACAGCAGGGGCCGAGGCCCCGGCCTCCTCTCCTCTCCCCAGTCCAGCGCTAACCTCCCCCCCGCCGCAGCCGCCACCCCACAGCTGCCCTGGGTGCTCAGAAGGGGTCATTCTCCTCTGGAGGCTGAGCAGAACCTCCCAGAAGACAGAGGTCCGTTGCGCTCCACTGAGCCCAGGTCTGGGGCCAGGGGCCCACTCCTTGAGGCCTGGGGACTCAGATGTTTGGGTCCCAAATGACACTCTAGCTGGGGCTGGGGCTCCCTTGTGGCCCGCCGTGGTCAGCCGCACGTGTTCAGAGCTTGGAGCAGTGACACTTGGGACCTCCAAGCAAGGCCTCATGCCGTGCGTGTCGGGTCACGTCGTGACACGTCGGGCGTCCTGGGGCCTGCTGGGTTATGAACAAAAAGCACTGCTTTGGGGGCTGTGACAGGCGGGATGGCGCCCCGCGGCGGCGCGCCGGAGCTGGCGGCAGGTAGGACTGACAGTGAGGGAGGTCTTCAGTCTAACAGGAAGACGGACAACTAAACGAGCAAACAAACATGCCTGGGAGTCAGTCTGCAGAGGGAGGTGCTCTGTAGATGGGCACACAGTGTGGGAACCTGGAGTGCCAGTGGGGGGTGGGGGTGGGAGGGTGGGGGGGAAAGGGGCGGGTCTCGGGGAGGAGACGACATTCCAGCCGAGACCCCAAGGACCAGAAGAAGCGGCGTTTCTGGAGCCTGGGAGGGTGTTCCAGGGAGCGGAGGAGTGCGAGCAATAGCCCCGAGGTCTGGCACGAGTTGGTTTGTTTGGGAAACAGAAGCCCAGAGAGGCCGCGGGGGGGGGGGGGGGGGGTAGGGGCGGAGGCGGGGACAAGACGAGGCTGGGAGGGACTGTCAGGATGGAGCGAGACGCCCGAACTGTCTTCAGACTGCTGAAGAGACATAAATGTGGGAGTGACTTCATGTGAGGCCCCCCCTGGGCGCTCTGGTGAGAACCCGCAAGGCACGAGTGGATTCCAAGGGGCCAGGTCGGAGGCAACGAGGGGACCCCAGGCTAGCTGCGCTGGGGCTTGAACGAGGCTGGTGGCCGTGGAGACAAGAAAAGGGACCTATTCAAGACCTACTTTGGAGGTGGGGTTGACAGGACTTACTTAAAGAGCAGATGGGAGGAATGGGAGACAGGAGAAGTCGAGCGGGACTCCTGGGTTCTAGAAGGTGACCACAGATGCTCTCTTACGCCCAGTGACAGAGACTTCCCCTTGCCTGAGTCTGGCCGTCCTCGGGGACATTTGGACCTGTAGACTACCACATGACCTATGCTGGTTTCTAGCTCAGACTGGAAAAGAGGGAGGGGACTGAGCCTGGGGACCTTCCCATATTAGAAGTTGGAGAGGAGGCAACGGTACAGTAGGCTGAGCAGGTGTGGCCAGGGAGGAAGGAGGAAAGCCAGGTCTGAGAGGTTGGGCGGCCAACAAGAGAGAGTGTTTCAAGATGGCGGGAGAGTTGACCTGTGTGGAATGTTTGCCCGCAGGTCGAGTGAGCCGAGCACAGGGAAACACCCGCTGGCTTTGGCAACAGGAACGCTGGGGCAACGTGGCTGACAGCAGTCTTAGCGGAAGAGAGAGGCTGGAAACTGGATTGGAATGGGAGCCAGTGAATTGGAGGGAACCACCACAGGCAACCCTTCAGAAAGTTGTAGTGCAAAGGGGAGCAGACAACTGGAGGGTTGGCTGGCAGGGAATAAGGAGGGTCGAGGGAGGGTTTTGTCCAACTACGGGGGCTCCAAAACCATGTCTCTGCGTTGACAGCAATGACCGCTAGGAGGGGAGGACCTGTTGATACCCAGAGAGAGGGGATTCCCTGGGAGCAAAGTCCTTGATAAGGTAAGAGGGGAGGGGACCCAGAGCACAAGAAGACAGCTGGCTTTGAGAGCAACGGGGACGATGATACTCGAGGCGGAAGAGAAGAGGAGGTGGGTTTGTAGAATTAGCTACACGAAGACCAGCGTGCCTCCTCTGACGGTTTCCATTTTTTCCAATGGGAGCGAATCACCGCCAAAGTGACTCAGGCACAGAGGAGGAGGGGAGGGTCAAGGGTTAGGTGTGAAATCATGATCACAACCAAGGCCGCTGGAGAAACAGAGCGGGATCTCCAGCATGGCGGTGGAGGGACCGTTTGGAGCTGCTGACCGTGAACTCGTGATGGTCCTGGCCCACCAGTCTGTCCTCTGTCATGCTTGGCACGGGCCGAGCGGAGGGCTTTCCCCGGTGATCGAATTCTCTCAATTTACAGATGGGGAAACTCAAGACTCGAGAAGACTTTCCGGCTGGCCCAAGGTCACGCCAGCTGTTAGGAGTGGAACAGAGCCTTGAGCCCAAGCCCCGACAGCCTGCACACACGCCTCAACCGAGGCCAGCTTTGTTCAAGGCTAAGTTGGCCCTCCTGCCTGCCAGTGTTTGTGGTTCTCAGCTGTCAGTGCTGAGAAGTGGGAAAATGCCGAACAGAGAAACACAGCTTTCTCTTTTGTGTAATATTTCTGCATCACTGGTGTTGGGGCCAGTCGAATACAAAAGGCTCCCGGGTGCTGTTTCCTTGCAAAGTCTATTCGCTGAGTAATGAAACCATCGCTCCGTCTTCATCTGTCTCTAAACCGCTAGCTTCTTGCAAAACCCCGGTCGGGAGTACTGGGATGTTTGGGGTTCACAGCTCCCCCTCTTGGCTTAATTATCTGCCCTCCTTCAGTCGGGGATCACTTTCACTACAGAAGGCTCCCCCAGGCACAGTGAGCTTGGCGAGGTCACCAGCAAACACCCTGGAAGGCTAGTGCTGTCTCTGAACGCCTGTTTATAGAGACATTTCCACACTTTACTTGATGTTTCTGGAAAGTCCTGATCTTCCCGCCTGGGAATATCGGTAAGTGGGTCTTGAAAAGTACGAGAGGCTCTTGGGTGGCTGCCAGCACCGTTTACACTCTGCCCTCTCGTCCCTAAGCAGAAAGCCCAACAGCTGGGCGAATACGACGAGTCACTTTTAAGAGCTGGGTCCTCAAGGGGAAATACTTGATATGACCTTAGTGGTCATAACGGGGTGAACGGAGGCCCTGGAAAAGATACGTCGTAATCCCTGGAACCTACGACCGTTACTTTATTTGGAAAAAGAGTCTTTGCAGAGGTAATTATCTCGAGATGAGACCAGCCCTGATATCCGTGTGGGCCCTAGATTCACTGGCAAGTGTCCCCTAGGCAAGAGACACACAGGGGACACAGACGGACGGGGCGGGAGGCAGCGTGGCCATGGACGCAGAGACCGGCGTGAAGCAGGAACACCTGAAGCCGCCAGAAGCTGGAGAGGCCAGAAGCAGGTTCTCCCCTACGGCCTCCAGAGGGAGAATGGCCCTTGGTTTGGAACTTCTGGCTTCCAGAACTGTGAGAAAATAAGTTTCTGTTGCTTTAAGCAGGCACACTTGTGGCAGTTCGGTACAGCAGCCCTAGAGAATGCATACAGCGGGCTTCCATCGCCAGGACCTCGGGGGCTGAGATCTATGTGTCCGTTGCCATGCGCCACGTTCTGGACGTTTGCCAAACTAGCCAGAACAAAGCCGCTCATGTTGGCCAACCCAGAACCAACTGGCTGAGATCAAATTGACTCCTCGTGAAGTGGTTCGAACGCTCACCTGGAGTGCTCGAGCCCGGCCCCGGGGTGCAGAGCCCAGCTCAGGAGCCAGAAGGAATAGGTTCAGATCCCGGCTCTGCCTCTCAATAACCATGAAACCCGGGGCCGGTGTCTTAAACTCTCCGTGCCTCAGTTTCTCCATGTGCTCTATGAGGACCTAGTCTCTACCTGTGGTGTAGGGGTGAGGATGATGTGTAAGGCACTTGGAATCGGCAGGGCCGACATACCACCAGGGCTAGACGAGTGCCTGCCGTCCTTACGCTGACCCAGATCGAAACAGCCGCGAGTGAGCTCGGAATAGCCACGGAGACACACACGTGCTGAAGCCGACACGAAGTGAGTCAAACCGGTGAAAACGAATGTAAACCCGCTCGCACCTCTCGGGTGGACCCGTACTGGAGCCAGATTAAAGCAGTCACGCGGGGTTGGGACGGGTCTGGAATTGGCATCCACGCGCCATGTACGTCAGCTTGGACGGTAGCAGCCCCGCTGGTCTCCCAGGGGCGAGCCACGACGTATGGGCAGAGGGCCATGGAAGGTTAAGTCCACACCTAAGACGGGCCAGGTCGGCATGCTTCTCCAGTCAGAACCACAGTCGACATCTCCCGAAAGGAACAACCTACTGAGGTCAAGGTTCAAGTATCAGGCACCTACCTCACGCTACTTGGACCAGAGACCGATATCTTGCCCCAGGGTCTTGAGGATGAAATGCAGGGACACGAAGGGCAGTTGAAGCCCACGGGGTCGCCGGAACCTGAGACGCCTCTCTCTCTGGTGCTGGGAGGGGCAGACACTCCCTCAAGGTCAGAAGCTCAGGGAGCAGCAGGATTAGATGAGGGAGCTCCTTGGGAGTTTGAGAGTCTCAGGGGACGACACCTGAAGTTAGTGGTCATTCCGGAGCTCACGCCAGCGCCCAGGAGTGCCCCAGCTCACAGGAAGTCCCTAGTCCCCCCCACCCCTCGCTGGCTCCACCCCACCCCCAGCGATGCTCTCTCCAGGGGGCCTCAGTAACCCGTGCCTGTCCCCCTGGGCCTCCCGCTGGTGGGGGAAGGTGTTGGGGTTGTGGGGGCGCCACCTGGCTGGGGCTCGGGGCCAGCAGGGGAGTTGGATTCTCTAAACTCGAGGCCAGATAGGCGTCAGCCCTTCCGCAGAATGAACCAGAAGCAGCGGAGACAAGGAGAGGCCCAGGGAGAGTGTCCCCCGTGTCACCGCATGGCGGCTCGGACACGCGTGTGCTTGGGCAGAGGCAGGCGTGCAGGGTAAGGGCCTGGGTGGGAGTCAGGGGCCTTCAGTGCCAGCCCTGGCTCTGCCTCTGACGTGCACCAATCCATCTGGGCCTCGCCAACCCACTTCCGAAATGAGAGGGAGCCCACGGTGACCACTCACACAAAAGAGAGAGCGGATTCGGTCCATTCCTCTTGCCTGCAACCGCGGAAGCGAGAAACCTTGCTCCCTTATCCCGGGGAATCTCCTAGCCAAGGGGAGGAGTCTGGCCACAGTCACACAGCACGTGGGCGGGAAGCGAAGGGCACTATCATTTCTTGTTCATCTAGTGTGTGCTCGATAAGCTACCTCTGCAGGGAGGGGTCCTACCTGCATTCCAGCCGGCACGGATGCCGCGAGTCCCTGCTGTGGGCTGGCGCTCCCAAGGCTGTGGTCACTGGACTCCAATGATCTCATCGCACCGCCGCCGGCCACGCTCCGAGCTATTATCCGCATTGTATACAGGTGGGAAAACTGAGTCCCAGAGAGATAGCTTGCTCAGACACAGCTCTTTGAATTCTTGTCTCCAGTTCTCCGGAGGCACCAGGGAGAACGAGGAAGAGATAAATGGCAGAGGTCACGGGTCTCATAGACGGCATTCCCCAGAATCAGCTTGTGGCGGAGTGGGCTCAGGCCCAGAAAGAAGCGGGGGCGGGGGTGGGGGGAAGTGCCCCTTTGATTCATTTAGAAACGAGTAGTTTGGGGGCGCCCGGGGTGGCTCAGTCTGTTAAGCGTCTGACTTCGGCTCAGGTCATGATCTCATGGTTCACTAGTTTGAGCCCGCGTTGGGCTCTGTGCTGACAGCTCAGAGCCTGGAGCCTGCTTCGGCTTCTGTGTCTCCCTCTCTCTCTGCTCTTCCCCCGCTCGTGCTCTGTCTCTGTCTCTCAAAAATAAATAAATGTTAAAAAATTTAAAAAAACACACAATTAGTTTTATTTGATTTTTTCATTCATTAATACATTTTCTAGGTTCAAAAATATATTTAAAAAGCATGGAGTAGGGGCACGTGGGTGGCTAAGTTGGTCAAGCGGCCGACTTGGGCTTGGGTCATGATCTTACGTTGTGAGTTCAAGCCCCATATCTGGCTCTCTGCTGTCAGCGCTAGCCTGCTTCAGACCCTCCGTCGCCCTCTCTCTGCTCCTCCCGCCACCTCAAAAATAAATAAACATTAAAAAAAATGCTATCCAACTTTTGGGTTTCCGACAATTTGATAGGTGAAAAATGGAACCTAAGTGTGTTTTAAATTTGTGGTTATCTTCTTATGAATAAGGCTGAGCATTTCTCAAAAGCCTAAAAGCCATTTATACTTCTTTTTCAGTATAGTTTCTGGTTTTGAGTCAGAAAGGTCCTTCTAACTATAAAGTCAATCAGAAACCCTCCTATATTTTCTTCTGGTGTTTTTATGGTTTCATTTTTTAATCCACTGCTTCTTGGAACTGGAAGTTTCTCTCGTCATTTCTGCAGCAGGGAGTACAAAGCTGGACCCCAAAGGGCTTGGGGATTAGGGTAGGGAGAGAAAGGAGCTGCGGAAGCCCTCTAGGTGCTGGGCTCTATCCGAGTCCTTCAGCTCTGCTGGGAATCCCAGCCGGAAGAGCTTCTCACTTCCCTCCCTCCAGCGTTCATTGTGTCCTAAGGTTGGCCCAGGGCACCCAGAGTTACAGGGGACCCCGCCTTGCCTGAAGTGCTTCCAGTCTGGAGAGTGAGACAGACATATTGCCAGAACAGGATTCAGATATAGAACAAGGCTAAGGACACGGAGGAGGAGGAGGGGGATTCTGATGGGGTAGCAGGAGGCTCCAGGGAGGAACCGGTCTCTGACCTGAGCCTTAAATGTAGGGAAAATGTAATGGCAGCGATGGGGGTGGGGGCGGGCACCGCAGGAGCAAAGACAGGGAGACAGGAGAATCAGCCCAAAGCATAGCCTGGAGAGAAAGATTTAGTGAACCATGAGGTCCTCACGGGTAAGGACGGGTCATGACTTATCGCCATGCATCGGCCAGAGTTTGATGAATGAAATGAAACAGAAGGGACCTGGGCCTTTGAGTCCCAGGCAAAATCATTTTCCCTTTACCCCGAGAGTGAGAGGCGAAGACCTCCAAGAAGAAATGAGCCCTTTGCGCGGCCCTGGTCTCAGAGCCTTGAGCAATCTCTGCACACCACTGCCCCCTAGCGGCAGATCTGGGAATTCTCATCGACGAGCTTCTGGTGTCCGGTGGAGGCAGAGGGAATCTGGGAACCCAAGATGGGAAGGAAGCAGAGGGGGCATCTCAGAGGTTTGAAAAGCCATGAAGTTCTGGTCTGAGAATGTCCGAGTCCAATAGGCCCTCAGAGGCCATGTGGCCGGACCTCTTCATTACCTATGGAGAAACCAAGTCTCAGTAAGAGTGCTGCCAGGGAGCAGAGAGCACTACACTTGGTGTCAGGTTCAAAAAGTCCAACAAATCCCAAGCAGGATACATTTTTAAAAATTTACACGGGGTAGGGCGCCTGGGTGGCTCAGTCGGTTAAGAGTCTGACTTCAGCTCAGGTCATGACCTCATGGTTCATAGGGCTCTGTGCTGACACCTCAGAGCCTGGAGCCTGCTTTGGATTCCAGTTCCCCCTCTCTCTCTGCCTCTCCCCGCTCACACTCTGTCTCTCTCTTTCTCAAAAATAAATTTAAAAAAAGTTTACACCTGGAAAGGCTATAGACTGTGTTATTCCAGCGACATGACATTCCTCAAACGCAAAACCATAAAGAGAATAAAATTATCCGCGGCCGCCAGGGGGCTGGGGAAGGGAGAATGAATAGGCAGAACACAGGGAATTTTTAGGGCAGTGAAATTATTTTGTATGATCCTATAATGTTGGATGCATGTCATTATACATTTGTCAAAACCAATAGAATGGAGAATACAGAGTGAACCCGAATGGAAACTATGGTCTTTGGTTGATACTGGTGTGTCTGTGTCGATTCATGGTGACAAATGCAGTACGCCCAAGGGGGATGTTGATGGCGGCCAAGGCTGTGTGTGGCGGCAGAAGGAAGGGAAAAAGTGGGAAAACTCTCTGCACCTTTCATTTAATTTTGCTATGAAACTGCTCTAAAAAAAATCGATTAGTTCAAAAGCATTTTTACACCTAACGTATTGTGGTAAAACAGCAGAATCCCAAAGATAAAGATAAAATCGAAAAAGCTGTGAGGGAAAAAAAAAAGATTATCTTTAAAGGACCAAGATAGTCTGAGAGTTGACTTCTTAGAAAGCAACAGTGGAAGAGAGAAGACAGCAGAAGGCGTAACTTCAATATGTTAAAAGAAAACAACAGCCAGCCTAGAATTCCATACCCAGGGAAAAATCCTTTAAGAACGAAGATGAAACCGAGACATTTTCAGACAAAGAGAAAATGAAAAATTATGCCTCCGGCAGATATCAGGTAGAAAGAAAAAGAACACAAATACGAGATTAAAAAATGCTAGAAAGAATGAAGAGTCATTAATGAAATGGCAAGTATGAGGGCAATGGACATGAACCATGACCGTATAAAACAATGATAACGTCTCGTGACATTTGTTTTTTTATTTTTAAATTTTTAACATTTTTTAACGTGTATTTATTTGCTTTGAGAGAGAGAGAAGGCAGAGAAAGCCCGGGAGGAGGGGTAGAGAGAGAGGGAGAGAGAGAATCCCAAGCAGGCTTCACGCTGACAGCGTCGGGCTCGAACTCACGAATCATGAGAACATGACGTGAGCAGAAATCAAGAGTCGGATGCTTCACCGACCGAGCCGCCCAGGCGCCCCTTGTGACATTTAAAACAGAAAACATTATAGAATTAAAATACATGCCAAAATGATAAAAAGGTCAGGAGGTGAGTAAATGTAGTTACATTATTGTGAGAGTTTCGTATGGTCTTGGAGTAATTGTGCTGTTTAACTCTAGACTTGAACATGCGGAGTGTGCAGCTTATAACCTGTGAGATAACCAGGAAAGCAACAAATACAGTATGATTTCCAAGTTAGATGAAGGAAACAGAAGTCTCCTCTGGGTGAGACATATTTATGAAAAGCATATATTTGTTGATATCAGACAAAGTGAACTTTAAAAAAATTTTTTTTAATGTTTATTTATTTCTGAGAGACACAGAGGCACAGCATGAACAGGGGAAGGGCAGAGAGAGAAGGAGACACAGAATCGGAAGCAGGCTCCAGGCTCTGAGCCGTCAGCACAGAGCCCGACGCGGGGCTCGAACTCACAGACCGTGAGATCATGACCTGAGTCGAAGTCGGCCGCCCAACCGACTGAGCCACCCAGACGCCCCAGACAAAGTGAACTTTAAGACAAGAATTCTCAGAAGTAAAGAAGACAACTGTATAATGATAAATGAATCGAGTCATCAGAAACATCTGTTAACTTACATACATCTACAAATCAATAAGAAAAATGCAACCTAATCAAATGATGATTACAACACCTAAACAGGCACTTTCCAAAAGAGGAAAACCAAACGACCAATAAACATGAAAAAGTACTCAGCCTCCCTAGTAACCAGAGAAATGCGAATAAAGACCACCATAAGATGTCACCGCACACGCATCGTTTTGGGATAATTCACAATTTGAACAGTGTCATATGTTGGAGATTACTAGACATACAAAGAAGCAGGAAAACGTGACAAGCGATCAAGAGAAAAAATAGACAGATAGCGTCAGACAAATAGCGTCAGAACCACAACGATGCACCTATTGGAGTCAGTAGCCAAGAACTTTAGAAGATCTTTGATAATATGTCAAAGAGCATAAAAGAAAAGACTGGCCAAGTGGTTAAAAAATAGAGATTGTCCATAAAGGAGTGGAAGAAACTTTTAAAAATAATCAAATATTCTAACACTGAGAAAGACAACCCTGAAATTAAGAACTTATTAGATGTGCTTTCACAGAAGACAGAGAACAGCAAGACCAAAGATGGGATTGGCAAACTTGAAGACAGTGGAATAGAAAATAGCCAAGCTGAGACACAGAGACAAACAGACAAACAAAAAGGCGGGGAGCGCCTGGGTGGCTGTGTAGGTTAAGCGTCCAACTCCAGATTTCTGCTCAGGTCATGATCTCAGGGTCATGAGATGGAGCGCTGGGCTCTTAAGAGCTGCTTAAGATTCTCTCTCTCCCTCTCTCTCTCTCCCCCTTCCCCGCTCGTGCTTTCTCTCTCTCTTTCTTCCTCAAAATAAATAGAGACATTTTAAAACAAAACAAAAACTAAAAAAACCACAAATGTGTGGGTAAATCTAAAATAATTGGCTATAGGGGTGCCTAACTGGCTCAGGCAGTTAAGCATCCGACTCTTGATCTCAGCTCAGGTCATGATCTCACAGTCTGTGAGTTCGAGCCCCCATCGGGCTCTGCACTGATGGTTCAGAGGCTGCTGGGGATTCTGTCTCTCCCTCACTCTCTGCCTCTACCTGCTTATGCTCTGTTTCTCTCTCTCAAAATAATAAAATAAAATAAAATAAAATAAAATAAAATAAAATAATTGGCTCTAAAACAATACTATAAATGTCTTACAGGGTTAATAGCATATGCAGAAGCGAAATATACAATAATAGCACAAAGGGTAGAAGGCCATAAAAGAGTTGAACCATTCTAAGTTTCTTTACCAATTTAAAACAGTGGTTAATGTATTAATTTAATACTATAAGAAGTCTGTAATTCTGTGCTATGTACTGAATGTTTGTGTTCCCCCTCCATTCATATGTTGAAACTCTAATCCCCCGTGGGATGGTGTTTGAAGATGGGGCCTTTGGGAAGTAACTAGGTTGCCAGGGTAGAGTCCTCAAGATGTAATTAGCGTCCTTATAAGAAGAGCTTCCGGGGCGCCTGGGTGGCTCAGTCGGTTGAGCGGCCGACTTCAGCTCAGGTCATGATCTCACGGTCTGTGAGTTCGAGCCCCGCATCGGGCTCTGTGCTGATGGCTCATCAGAGCCTGGAGCCTGCTTCGGATTCTGTGTCTCCATCTCTCTCTGTCCTTCCCCTGCTCATACTCTGTCTCTATGTCTCTCAAAAATAAATAAACGTTAAAAAAAAAAAAAAAAAAGAAGAGCTTCCTCTCCCCACCAGACGGGAACTCAAAGACAGCCATCTGCAAACCAGGGCTCTCCCCGGAACCCGAACATACCGGTGTCCCGATCTCCAGTCCCAGCCCCCAGCACTGTGAGAAACGAGTTTCTGTTACTTAACCTACTAGTTTATGGTATTTTGTTACGGCAGCCTGCGCTGAATAAAACATATTGCAATAGGTCAAAGACGCATTTTTAAATCTCTAGAGTAAACACCGAAAGCATTTTGCAAAAAAATCTATAACTGGAACCTAATAAAGGGAAAGAATGGAATCATAAAAATGAATTAATTACCCCCAAAAAGAAAGTAATAGAGAAACAGATGAACAAAGAGCAGAGAGACAGAAGACAAATAGTAGACCTAAATCCAACTATATCAGTAATCATATTAAATGGGCACAGTTGAAACAAAGTGACTAGAAGACAGATATCATTAGAATTGATTTTTTGGGAGCGCGCGGGTGGCTCAGTCAGTTAAGAGACCGACTTCAGGTCATGATTTTGTGGTCTGTGAGTTTGAGCCCCGCATCGGGCTCTGCATAGAGCTTCCTGTAGACCCTCTGTCTCCCTCTGCCTCTGCCCCTCCCCCGCTCATGCACGCGCGCACGCCCGCGCTCTCTCAAAAATAAACATTAAAGAAAATAAAGATTATCTTTAAAAAAAAAAAGAATCGATTTTTCAAAAGCTGAATTGTATTTCATTTGTAAGACACATACTTAAATATATACACATAGAAAGGTGAAACAAGAGGATGAAAAAAGATATGCCATTTTAATTTTTCTTTGAGTTTATTTTGAGACAGACAGAGAGTTCGAGCAGGGGAAGGGCAGAGAGAGAGGGAGAGAGAGAATCTCAAGCAAGCTTCATGCTGTCAGCGCAGAGCCTGACACAGGGTTCAAACCCACAAACTGTGAGATCGCGACCTGAGCCAAAACCAAGAGTCAAACACCTAACCGACTGAGTCACCTAGGCACCCCTTAATTTTAATTTTAAAAGGTTAGTGTCACTATATTATGTTAGATAAAATAGGCTTTAAGACAAGAAGTATTACTAGCAATAAAGAGGGATGTTTTATGATGATGAAAGACCAATTTAACAGGAAAATGTAACTCCTAAATTTGTATGCACAAAATGACACGGCTTAAAGATACATAAATCAAAGTTAAAAACACATAAATCAACTAACACAGAAAAAACAAAAGGAGAAGTAGACAAATGCACCAGCACAGGTGAAAATTTTAAAATACTTTTCTCAGAAAGCCAAACAAAATTTAGCAAGGATCTAGAAGATTTAAACAAAGTTGTTAACCAATTAAATTCAATCGACATATAAAGAATATACGTGAAGAGTACACATGACCTTCAAGTTCATATGAGTGATTTGCCAAAAATGGGCCTCCTCTGGTTCGTACAAAACAGGTCTCGACAAATTTCAAAGGACGGAAATCATCCAGATTATGTTTCTGATCAAAGTTCAATCAAACTAGAAAACCATAAAGGAGAGATACTGTCAAAAATCACCAAACGTTTGGAGATTAAACAACAGACAGCTAAATAACCCATAAATGAAAGAAGAAACAGGAAGAGACATTAGAAAAAATGTTGAGTCGAATGATAAGGACAAAAAGACAAAATGCATAAAAATTTATAGGATACAGCTAAAGCAGTGTTTACAAGGAAATTTATAGGCTTAAATGCTTATATTAGAAAAGAAGAAAGGTGAAAATCAATGAAAAGACTAAAAAAAGGAGAGAAATTAAACCCAGAGTAAGTAGAAAAATATAATAAAAAAAAGAAAACAGATAATATACAACAATAAAAAGTCAAAGTTGGTTCTTCAGGGTGCCTGGCTGGCTCAATCCATAAAGCATGCAACTCTTGATATTGGGGACATGATTTCAGCCCCATGTTGTGTGAAGAGATTACATAAATACATAAATATTTTTTAAAAGTTGGTTCTTGGGGCGCCTGGGTGGCTCAGTCGGTTGAGTGTCCGACTTCGGCTCAGGTCAAGATCTCGCGGTCTGTGAGTTCGAGCCCCATGTCAGGCTCTGTGCTGACAGCTCAGAGCCTGGAGCCTGCTTCGGATTCTGTGTCTCCCTCTCTCTCTGCCCTTCCCCTGTTCACGCTGTGTCTCTATGTCTCTCAAAAATAAATAAACGTTAAAAAATAATTAAAAAAAAAAGTTGGTTCTTCATTCTGCTAGCAAGAATGAAAAGAGAAAATCACAAATATTACCAATATCAGGATGCAAAAGGGAACACCACTCCAGATCCTATTCATAAAAAGATAATAAAGAAGTATTATGAACTACGTAAATGTCAATAGATTCAACAACTGAGATAAAATGGAAAATTCTTCCAAATACACAATTTAGCAAAACCAACACAGAAAGAAGGAGAAAACCGAAATAGTCCTGTATCAATGAGAGATATTCAATTTGAAATTTAAAAACATTCTAACAAAGATTACTCCTGGTCAGCTCAAATTGCTGTCCTGGTAAATTCTGTGTAGCATTTAAGGAAAAATAATACCAGTCTTATTCAAACTCTTTCCGAAAATAGAGGAAGAGGGACCACTTCCCAACGTATTTTATAAAACCAGCATAAACCTAATACCTAAATCAGATCAAGACATTACAAGAAACACCACACGCCCGCTCTCCTTCATGAAACAGGCTCAGAAATCCTTCGCAAATATTTTTTTTTAATTTTTTTAATGTTTATTTATTTTTGAGACAGAGAGAGACAGAGCATGAGTGGGGGAGGGGCAGAGAGAGAGGGAGACATAGAATCTGAAGCAGGCTCCAGGCTCTGAGCTGTCAGCACAGAGCCCGACACGGGGCTCGAACTCACAGACCGCGAGATCATGACCTGAGCCGAAGTCGGACGCTCAACCGACTGAGCCACCCAGGCGCCCCTCCTTCGCAAATATTAGCAAATTGACTTAGCAATATATAAAAAGAAAACCTATCACAATCAAGTAGGTTTTATCCCAGGAATTGGAGATTGGTTTAACATTCAAAAATCAACCGTTGTAATTCACTATAGCAATCCAGTTAACAATCAGGGCATGGGACTTGGGGTAGACTCACTGGTGGTCCCAGCTGAACTTGGCTCCCTGTATTCATGCCCTTGTATAGTCTCTCTACATGGCCTCTGGGCTTGGAGAGGTGATTTCTCTTGCCCTGTGGAGCATTAGCTAGTGTGATGCAAAAAGATAAGCTCTTGCTCTTTGGGTTTTGTCCTCTGACTGCTCCAACTTGGAGCTCCGACGTAAAGCGATCTGGCTACCTAGAAGGGGAACCCATAGAGAGAGAGCCTTGGCCAGCCTCCTGCTGGTCCGGCCATCCCAGCTGAGGCACCTGAGATGGGTATTAAGCCATCTCTGATTTTTCAGCCTCGGTCGAGGCTTCAGATGCCTGCAGCCCAAATCAAAACAACTGCTCGGACGAGCCTAGTTCAGAATACAGAATACTAAACACGTAAATGGGTTTGTCGCAAGCCGCGGATTTTTGTGGTGGTTTGTTACCCAGTAACAAATAATCGAAACAAGGCTTAGACTGAAATTTCACAAAGGAAGACCTACCAATGGCCACTAAGCCCATGAAAAGGTATTCGATATCGCTGGTCGTTAGGAAACTCCAGATTAAAACCACAGTGAAATAGCATTTCTACCACCAGAATGGCTAAGATAAGATTTATGACTCATCACCTATAAAGTAAGCTTATAAAAAAGATCAAATATGAATCTAATCAAGCCACTAGCTCCAACTACCAATTCATAGGAAATTCAGAGGAGGGAGGAACGTGTTGCCTGCAACCGTGGGGATGAAATTAGCAATGACTGGGGAACTCTATCAGACAAAAGGATCTGGTTTCATTAACAAATGAATTCAAAAAGAAGGGGAAAATGCATAGAAAGGGAACCAAAGACTAAACAAAATTCAACAACACTTTAAAATGAACGAAAAGCAGACAGAGTGAGTCAGGGTGGTGGTTGCTCTTGGCAGGCAGAGGATGGCGGGGGGGGGGGGGGGGGGGCGGGAATCATGACTGGGAAGGGGCACGTGGAGAGTTTCTGGGGTGAGTGACAAGGTTTTGCCTTCCAGCAGGTGTTTGCTTAATTATGGTTCATTAATTCGCACATTCGTTTTATGTGGCTTCCTATATTTGTGTTGTACTTAACTATTAAAAAAAAAAAAGCTTATTAAGAAGCCATCCAGAAGAGGTGATAAATGTGCAAAGATTCCCTAGGCTTCCAGAAATTCTGATTCGGTGTGCCTGCATGAGGCTCCCCAAACCACCACATTTAAGAAACTCCCGGATGTTTTTAGGCAGTCATCTACGGATGCATTTTGAGAAACAATGGTGAAGGTGCTGGGGATGCAGGGAAGGATGTCACAGGGGAACGAAGGTCCATTTTCACTTAAGAAAGATCCTTCTGAGGACTGTGGAGGGTGAGTGAGAGCAGCCTGGGGGCTGACTCCTAAGGGCAGGGAAGTGACAAAGGTCTGGCAGTTAGAGCAGTGGCTTTGGGAGGGGGTGGCATGCAGGGTCAAGACAGGTTAGAGCTTCAAAAAACATTTCCAAGTTCCCAACAGGTACGATTCTTTGGGATTCGGGGAGGAGATATCTGAATCCCAGGAAATCTTCTGAAATTCCTTCAATCATTCCTTCATACAGTCTGTCATATTTTTCCTAACACTTTATGTGTTTTGAAAAAATAACGATTGACCATAATAAGGAACAGTGGACATTTTTCTGTAAGAAGGTTATAACAAACATTTCAGAGGTTTTCTGTTTTAAAAATTATAATAATAAATGCATAGCTTATTATTATAATGAGACTTTATAATATAACAAGATGATATATTTCAATAAAATATAAAAATGATCTCTACCTTATATAGACATTTGACAATAAAACACATTAAAAAGGGAAACATTGGGGCACCTGGGTGGCTCAGTTGGGTAGGCATCCGACTCCTGATTTTGGCTCAGGTCATGATCTCATGGTTCATGGGATAGAGCTCTGAGCTGACAGGGCAGAGCCTGCTTGGGATCCTCTCTCTTGGTCTCTCTCTGTGTCTCCTCCACTAGTTCTCTCTCTCTCTCTCTCTCTCTCTCTCTCTCTCTCAAAATAAATAAATAAATAAACGTTAAAAAAAAAAAAAAGAATGTAGCTCTTATTTTTAAAAAAGAGCCCAGGGCACCTGGGTGGATCAGCCAACCAAGCATCCAACTCTTGATTTTGGCTCAGGTCATGATCTCATGGTTCGTGAGATCAAGCCCTTCATCAGGCTCTATGCTGACAACATGGAGCCTGCTTGGGATTCTCTCTCTCTCGCTCTCTCTGCCTCTCCCCCAACTCACGTGCTCTCTCTCTCTCTCTCTCAAAATAAATAAACACTAAAAAATATCTAAAACAATAAACTAAAATATAAAGCAGAACATCAACTCAAAGCAAATGCCAATTAGAAATTTTTTTTAAGGTGGAAAGATATTATCATGAATGTTTACTATTTAAAAGTCCTCCTTAAAATGAAAATGTAGACCACATAAAGTATTCGTGGTCTTTGAGCTTTGTTTTTATGATAAACACGTCAGAAGTGGACATGCTTATTCCATTTTTGCATTGAGGCTGGTTGGATTCAGAGTGGGTCCAAACCCATCTTCGAGTTGGGTATTAGGGGACACACTGCTTCGTACATCTTTCCTTTTTTTTTAATGATGAATATTTTGCTTTACGAAGAACGATAGCCTATCGCAAATATTCTAACACTGGGGAATGTCAGCTCACGTGGTTGGGTAGTGTTCAAGTGACAGGTTGAAATTGCCACTTTAGGGACTTCTTTTGCTCTCAAAAGTTATTATTTCTTGGAACACCACTCATAGAATTTGAAGAAGTCATCTCATCCTATGTATGCAAACTTATTCATTCTAAACACCATTTCACACATTTGCAAGAGCGGCTCACCACTGGCCGCAGACGGGGCCACAAACACACACTTGGAACTTGTCAACAGCCACGAACAAGACTGAATACATCTCTTCCAGTTCTCTCCTGCGCGCTCCCGTCCCGGGTCCCAGAAATGTCAACTTTGACCTTCGATTCCACACTCCAGCATTTCCTGCTCTAGCTTTTGACAGATCAGTGAGTTCCTTCAAACCAGAAATAACTCAAGTTTGAATGTTAAGCCTGAATCACAACAGGAGAATAATCTTAGCTTTTGCTGCCGCTGGAGGTTGGTGTCACACAAGCCAAGAGAGGAGAGGCTTGGAGGACAGAATGGCTAGCTGTGTGAGTAAGGTGAGGGCCGAGAGAGGCTGTGGACTCACTGAGAGCAGGTCAATGGCAGGACCCTCCTGACAACCTTCTGCGCTGGGGGCTGCCCTTCTCCACGGGTAGCCACAGTCTGGTGCGTCACTGGGCTCCACGGGGCCTAGAAGCTGCCCGAACCTTGCAGAGCCTCGGGGTCTTTTCCCTCTTCCTGGAGTGTCTTTCCCAACCCTCTCACCCATCAGATCTCTCCTCGAATGTCATCTCCCGACCACCCTCCCCAACCACTCTCTCTTTTAATTCCTCCACGGTACCCATTTACTTGTTTAGTATCAGCCCCCCTCCCCACCCTCCAAATGGCAGCTTCACTAGAGCAATGCTGTCTCCAGCCCTATTTCGTGCTGAATCCCAGTGCCTAAAACTGTATCTGGTACAGAGCAGGTGTTCCATGAATGCTTACTGAATGAATGAACACTCGAGCCCAGGGAGTCCAGATGTACAGATGGAAATTTGAAGACCCCTCTCTTGGCTTCCACTTTCTCAGTTGTCAAAGCGGGGAGTGAGAACTCCCATCAAACCCTTTCAACGAGGCGTTGTTGGGTCCAGGCAGTGAATCCTTAGTGGGCTAAGCAAATCCTGGGCACGGTCCGTCTGGATGCAATACCCAAAATAGCCAGTGGGTGGCAGCAAGTCACTACAGTTGAAAGAGACAAAGCCCTGGTCCCTCCAGAGGCACCGAACCCCGGAGGTTTAATCCCCCAGCTGCCCAGCTTGGTTTTTTTGGTTTTGGTTTTGGGTTTGTTTTTTTTTTTCACCATCTGGGACGCATGACTTTCTTAACCACAGCGTGCACACCCCTGCAGCCCTGAAGAGAGAACATCGACCCTGCGTGTGAACTCTAATCCCAGCTCTGCCGCCTGACGCTAGGTGCCCAGGTCCGTTTGCTTCTTGGAAGGAGGGTGTTGGGAGCCATCGTGGGCTCACGAGTTGCGACGTCTCCCTGTGTGGGAAAGGCAGACGTGGCGAGGCCTCCTGCCGACCAACTGGCACCCAATACTACCTCCTCCCAAATAACCTTTCAGGCCTGGATTTCCTGAACTGTTCTCGTTGGCCTCAAGGGATGTAATGCTTTTTTGGTTTTATGGCATTTCAATACAAAAGAGAGCCTGGCGTGCAAGGCTCTGATGGATTACTTCTGAAGGGAGGTGCCCGGAGAAGAGGAAGAGGAGGAGGGCTCGGGGTTGATTGGTGGGGCCTCATGGGCCAGAGCTGCTGGTAGGCGAACAGGGACCCTGGGGAGGAGCTGCAGGCTAGGAGGGGTTAAACTCGAGAGCTCAGCTTTGACAGGCCAAGTCGGAGAGGTCTGTTCGACCTGCGGTCACACACCAGTACCTGGTTTCAGGGCCAGGGCTCAGGACAGGGGGTGCCAACGTGGGTGGTGCCGGCACCTTTACATCCCTGGGGCCTCCCAGGCCAACCAGGAAGCCAGCGTAGGTGGAGACACAAGGCACGTTTCGAAGAGGGAACGCTCAACTGTCAAATACTGCCCAGGGGCGGGTGAGGGGGACTGGGAAGGGGGGGGGTCACTGGTGGTCTTTACCAGAGACTTTCAGTGCAAGAGAATAGTTAGGTGGAGGAAGTGAGGTCCAAAGAGGAAGGGTAGAGAGGGCGCATCCCCGTCCTGAGCACATGCCAGCAGCTCTGGCCCAAAGCCCTGGCGTCATCCCGGCCCCGGGTACCCCAGCTGGCCCCTCGGCAAATCCTCTTGATGTGTGTGACCTTTCCACCCTGCCCTGAACTGGCCACTTCTCACTACCATCACCGTGACCACCCACCATGTCCCCAAGCTGGCGAGAGCCTCCTCCCTGCCTCTCTGCATTCCCACTGCGTGCACCTGCTCAAACCCTCCAGGGCCTGCCCTCCAGCTGGAACAAAGTCAGAGCCCCGCCTGGCCAGTCAACCCCGAGCCCTCCTCCTCTTCCTCCTCTCCCGGTGCCTCCCCTCACTCGCTCCGCCCACCTACGTGCATCCTCTTGCCTTTTTTTTTTTTTTAAACAGTCTCCATCCCTGGCCTGGAACTTGCAGTTTGCAATGCCTGGGACTCTCTGACCCAGCTACCCCACGGCCCCTTGCTCGCCGCCCTTGGGTCTCCCTTCCCACGCCGCCCCTCAGACTCCCCTCCGCTAGTCCTTCCGTCTAAAACAGCACATCCTCCTTCATGCACCATCTTCCGTCTCTACTTTATTTTTCCTGACAGCGTTTATCGCTGCCACTGTATTTCGTGATGTGTTGATACGTGTGTGTGTGCCGTCTCTTTCCCCAACGGGAAGGTAAGCTCCGTGGGTGTGGGGTCTCGCCCATCTTTTCGCTGTGTGTTACCTGTGCCTAGAACAGGGCCAGGCTCCCGCGAGGCCCTCAGATTTCTGCCAAGTGGATGGATAGACGGGTGGATGGGTGGGTAGATGGATGGATGGATAACCATAATCACGGCACCAGAGGGCAAAACGCAAAACACACCATTTCTTGCATCTGAACACAACTTTATGTTTTCCCTAAAGCCCACTCTTGTCTGTGCTTCCAGAAACCTCTGAGGGGGTTGGGGGGGATGTTTCCAGGCACCGGGAGGAGATGAATTGGGAACAGGCTGTCAGAAGGCCGTCTGAGCCCTCTGGCTTCCTAGGGCGGTGGCCGGAGCCCGCCCCTTCTCGAATCTCTGGGGGATGACTCTCTTTAGTCCAGGGATGCCGGGAGACTCCTCTGGTGTTGGCTGAGCTGGGGAGGCAGCAGCAGAGGCTCGAGGGGCGGACTCTTGCGGACGGGGAGACCATTGCAGAGGCTGGAGATGGGAGAACGTCTCATCAGCAGAAGCTTGCAAGGCACACAGGACATAGGACACAGGAGGTGGGAGGGTGGCTTTGGCCTCCGGGCCTTCACTCGCTGAAGGCATGGGGCCGGGCCATCTGACACGTCCCCACCCTCACCTCACCTCTGCCATCCTCCTTCCCTGTAAGACTCATGTCCTTTTTGAGCTCAGAACTCCCCCTAAGACTGTGTTTAGAGTTTTAGCGTGCCTGGTGGACACACCGTAGTGTCCGCCCTATTTTGGATTTGGTTGTATTCCTACCCTGTCCATCCAGCCTCCCAACCTGGGGGCTTTTGAGGCCGAGGCCAGGTCTGAGGCACTCACGTGGCCGGCCCATTAGCCTCGTGGCCAGATGCTAGGCATTGTCCCCGAGGACGCCCAGACCATGCGGCCGGCTGGGCACCAGGGGCCGCCAGAGGCAGGGCCCTTGGCATGAACTGACCTTGCTTGAGGGTTGGCATTATTTGGCTTGGGGGTTACGAATATGATCCTCTCTGCATGGATGGGGAAACCGAGGCACTGCCGATACGCCCCACCGGAGCGTGGCTTCACGTCAGGCCGGGCTGAGCCCTCCAAAGCCAGGGCTCCCACCGCTGTGTGGGTGCCTGTGGCTGATGGGGACCTTTCTGGAACAGCACAGGGCTCGCTAACTGAATGAAAGGAAGGACAAAGATCTCAAGGTGCTGGTGAGTGCAGGCTGCTTCCCATCCCAGAACATAGCCTCTGGGGCCACTTGTGGTAAAGGCACAAGGTTCTCAGCCCCCTCCCCAGGGTCTGGGGGAGTTACGTAAGGGGCAGGGAGGGCGGGGGCAGCTGCCAGAGGAGCCAGCCTAGACATCAGGTCCACTTTGGGAGATAGACAGTTTTGAACCTTGAAAGTTGCCTTGTCACTTCAGAAGCACCCAAACCTCTGGTCCCCTGTGGCTGCCCCCCACCCCTACCCCATGTGTCCCCGCGTGGGCGTACCACGGTGTCTGGAGCACCTTCACACGACCTCCCAGCCTAAGGCGCCATCCCCAGCAGGCTCCTGTGGAAAGATTGTGGCAGTAAAGGAAGGTTCTAGAGCCCCCTCTGTACCTCGGGGGGTGAGCTCTAGGGTGGGCAGAGAGGGACCTGGGGCAGAGGCTGCGAGGGATCCGGAAGCCGCTAGGGAAGGAAACCAGGGAGCAGTCACAAACAAGCAGAGGGGTCCCTGACCATGGGACTGAGGGTCAGCTGAGGCCATAGGGCTGTCCCATCCTGCCCTCAAAGGCGTGTACCCGTCAGAGCTGTCGGAGCCTCCCGGGTGGACTACCTTCGACTTACCCCAGGGAGGGGCTGTGACGGGGTCAATGCCAGAGGCAGAGGCCAGTGTCAAAGATCAATCAGACCATCTGAGCTTTGCTGGGGCCAGTGGGGGGAGGGGGAAGCAGAGTATTTCTTGGGCCTGGGGCCCCAGAGCTCAGCCGCAAGCTCCCCTTGCCAAGCTCGGACCCTGCTGAGATCTCCCCAGTGGCCCGTCCCTTCCTTCTCCCTCCAGACACCTGAGCTCGGGTTCCAAGGCGTAGCAGGTGGAGGCAGGCGGGAAGCCATTGAAGGTGGAGCTCATGGTGGACGCGTAAGCGCCCATGGAGGGGAAGACGAGCCAGTCGCCCACGTCCAGCTCCGGCAGCTGCACCTCCTCTCGGAAGAGCTTGTCGAAGGCGTCACATGTGGGACCGAACAGGGTGCAGGGGAAGAGGGGCGGCTCCGAGCCGAGCTCCTGCAGGGAGCCAAGGGCAGGACTCAGAGAAGGAAGAGACCCACCTGCCTCCCCCAGCCCGCTCCCCGCGCCCCCCAGGGCCCAAGCAGGAAGGCCCTGGCAAGGCCACGCTTCAGCCCCCCCTAGTGGCCAGCCCCGCCTTCGTGGAGTTTGTATTCTAGCCGCACATTCCAGCTCTGCCGAGTCACAAATGCAGGCCCAGATGGGATCTGGTTTGGCCCTTATCAGATGGGGAGATTTTATTCACAAATCGCTCGTTGGGATCACCTGGGGAGTTTCAACAAAGGACCGGGGCCAGGGTCCCAGCCCGTGTGGAATCCTGATCTCGCGGGCCTAGGGCTCCGCCTGGGCATTGGGGTCTTTCCCAGGTGACATCATGGGGAGCACTGCCCAGAAGCTCCCCTGCCCAAGTCTCCTGCCGCGCCGACATTCAAGGCTTCTGGAAATGCAAGCGCGTGCGTGCAGAGAAGCACAGGGAAACCCGCAGAGCCAGACACGCGCACGCACCTCCCCAGACTCACGCACCCGCAGCCGCTCCCTGCACACGCGCGAAGCAGCAGGCCCACGCAAAGAGGCGCACGCGTTCAGAATCACGCACGCAGACACACACAGGCGCCCCTGCGTGTCCTTGTACGTGCACGGGGAGCGACAGTCTGCGCACCACGGACAGTCGGAGCTCCTTTGCCTCCCTGCCTGGCTGCCAGGACCCCTGCCTCTCGGGACCCGGGGCCTGGACTTAGGGGCCTTAGGGTCCAGGGGTGCCAAAGCCACATGAGGGTCCCTTACTTTCACCACAATGGGCATCCTGGGGACAGGCTCCCTGAGGAAGATGCGGAAGATGCCATAGTGGCCGTCGTTGAGATAGTACAGCAGTTTCCGGCGGCCTCCTGGGAGCGGGGAAGGGCAGGACGGGTTCAGGGTGCAGGGGAAGAGGGGCAGCTCCGAGCCGACCCTTGGCCCGGCTCCCCACCGACCCACAACGCCCGAGCGCGGCACCCTCAGGAGGGGCCCGGATCCGCTGCCCAGCGCTGGATCACTCCTGTCCTCTGGTGCAGGGGTCTTTTGGGCCCATGCAGGGTGGGGGCTGACTTCTGGGCTCCCACCGCCCCCACTGTGGAGCCAGCTCATCCGCCTTGCCCTTTCCTTCCCTGGAAAACCGCATCGGAGGCTCTGACCCCGACTTGCGCTTGGTCCTTTGCTCCTGCCCCACCTTGGTCCCTCCCCCGGGGCCCCGTGAGGCATCCCTGCTCTCCTCTCAACACCTCCCTCCTTCGGGACTGTTGTTTCCACGTCTGTGTGTCTTATGTGACCCGATTGAAACAAACCTCAGGTACATTTAAAAACAGGGCTCGAGTCTGACAATCAGAGGGCGGAGCACGATTCTCACCTCCCCGCACCTAAATACTCCCTGCACCCCCCGGGGCCGGCTGCACCACTAGCCGGCTGTGCTGGGTGGAGAAATCCCTTCCTCTCCCTGAGCCTCGGTATTTCCACCTGTGACATGGGAATGACCCCAAACTACCCCACAGGATCGTTGAGCAGAAATGAGACAAAATGTGTATTTCGTCTATAATAGCTACTTAACAAGGAACGGCTCTTATTATTATCACTTGGACCTTTTGTGAAATGATGGCTGAGATCACGCGCTGCCTGTCACAATATTCTCTGATGAGACGCTTGGGGAGGAAGTGAAATCCGTTGCCCCGAGCGCCGTGGGATTAGGAAGCTGTGGGCCAGTCCTGAGTCACGAGGATGAGGGATGAGATTATAGGGGTTTATAAGTCTTTAGATGTCAGTTATTACAAAGCCACAGAACAGAGAGCTGGTGAGATGGATTCATTTTCTCTATCTTGCCATGAAGTCGAGTTTCTGGTTAGCTCCCTTCGCGGGAACGGTCACCCCGCCCCACCCGCTCCTGCTCCAAAAGTGACAAACAAGCAAATAACTCTCCCGCGGTGGCCCACCTCGACTGTCACAAGGTTTCCTTTACCCTGATAGATGCTACCCTTGACCTTCAGGCCACGACAACGACAGCGTTGCCTTCCTAGATTCGTTGGAAGAATTTGTCTTTACTCAGTAGGGGTGCCTGGGCGACTCGGTCGATTCAGCCTCTGACTCTTGATTTTGGCTTAGGTCATGAACTCCCGGTTTGTGGGTTCGAGCCCTGCGTTGGAGTCTGCTTGGGACTCTCTCTCTCCCCCTCTCTTTCTGCCCCTCCCGCACTTGCCCCCTCTCTCCCTCTCTCTGTCAGAAATACTTAAATAAACAAGAATCTGTCTTCACTCGGTATAGTTTTCGCTCTGAGAACCTGCACCTGTTAGAAAGCACTTGCTCCACGAATCTTGGAGGCACGGCAGCGGCCCAGTGGTGTCTGTGACCTCACGAGCTGTCGCCTGTGACTTTGCCTCCGCAGACACAATATACATTCACTGACTGCTCCGAAAGAGTCAAGACTTTGTCTTGGTTCCCTGCCCCCCAGTCTGTTTGAAAAGGACACAACAGTGATATTGACGGGTTATTCCTATACCCGTTCGGCACCGGGGGTGGAGCCCAGACCCTCCGTCTGTCCTCTTCCCCGGGGCTTGGGAACATCTGGACCGTGCCCTCCCCACCCAGCGCCGGCCCACGCACCAGGCTCCAGCACGGCCTTCTTGGCAATGATGTTGACTGCGGCCGTGCAGACAGACGCCGCGTAGAAGCGTCCGGGCTCCGCGATGATCTCAACGCCACTCCCCTCGGGGAAGTCCCGGGCCAGGGCGGCATTGATCACTCCCGCCATCTGCAGGGACAGGGAGACCCTCATTTGACCAGTCCCTATGTGGGGGCCTTACCTGCATCACCGCCCCCCCTTCATTCCCATAACGGCACTGTGGAAGGTGTTATCATCCCCACTTCACCAGTGAGAAGTCAGAAACGGTGGCCCAGAGAGGGGAAGTGACTCGTCCAAGGACACACAGCAAGTGTGTAGGCTCGGCACTCTGAGATGTCTGAATTTGGAGCCACTGCCATCAATGCATAGTCAGCAAAGTTGGACTGTTTCCTGGATCTGGAGGACAGTGAACTTCTACTTGACTGCAGCTTAATTGGGGATAGGAACCGACACGTCCAGAAAGATCTGGAGCCTCGCATGCTCGTGTGTGCATACAGACCAGGCACGTATGGTCACGTCTTCGTCAACAAAGACAAATCCCAGCTACGTGTGTGCACGTGACTCAGTTCTAAGAAAACTCCCCTGACACACAAACCCCCACACACTGTCCCCCGGACCCAGTCCAGGTTCCCGCTCGCCCTCCTCTCCGACCTCCTCAAACTGAGGCTCACAGCCTTCCGCTCCGGGGAAGCCCCCTCCGATGTCCAGGAGGCTCATGTCATGCCCGAGCGCCCGGCCCGTCTCAAACACACGCCGGCAGTCCGCGATGGCCCGCATGAAGTGGTGCGGTGTCTGGCAGCTCGAGCCCACGTGGAAGCTGGACACGTGTCCAACGGCACGTGGAGAAAAGCACATGGGAACGCAAGGGTCAGTAAGAAGAGGGACATTCAGGGGCGCCCGGGCGGCCCAGTCGGTTGAGGGTCCAACTTCGGCTCAGGTCATGACCTCGCGGTTTGTGAGTTCGAGACCTGTGTCGGGCTCTGTGCTGACAGCTCGGAGCCTGGAGCCTGCTTCCGATTCTGTGTCTCCCTCTCTCTGCCCCTCCCCCTGCTCATGCTCTGTCTCTCTCTGTCTCCAAAATAAACATTAAAAAAAAAAAGAGCGAGAGAGAAGGGACATTGAGAAACAGCAACACGGGTAGGATGTGGAGATTGGCGTGGATACACGCCAAGACACGTGTGACTACACGGACCCACAGAAACACGCAACCTCGGACACGCATGTGCGTGTCCCCCGAGACGCACGCATTGCATGTGACAGCCCCGGAGTCGGGATGCTCGAGGTCGTGCGGCAGTCACTTCTTTTAGCTGCCACCTCCCAGTGCTCCCATTGCTGGGCTCCCCTTCTGCGGACAGAACCCCAAATCACAGGGCACCCACAAGCAGGGCAGGGTTGGGGAACCAACCAGGGTCAGATAGAGTGAGGCGAGCCAGGCCCTCTCCTCAAGTGCGAAATTTAAGGCAGTGCCAAAACACTAAGCCATCAAGATAAATGACATTTAATGCGATATTTTTTTCGACTTCTTTTCAATTTTTTAAAATATTTATTCATTTTTGAGACAGAGAGAGAGAGAGAGAGAGAGAGAGGGAGAAAGAGAGACAAAGCGCGAGCAGGGGAGAGGCAGAGAGAGGGGGAGACACAGAATCTGAGGCAGGCTCCAGGCTCTGAGCCGACAGCACAGAGCCCGACGCGGGGCTCGAACTCACGCGCTGGGAGATCAGGACCCGAGCTGACGCCAGACGCTCAGCTGACCACCCAGCCCCTTGGCTGGGGACAAGTGGAGCACGACCTGCGGGCCAAGGCTGGAGGCCGACAGGGTGCTCCCCGGGCAGGGGGGAGGCCAGTGCTCTCACCTGGTTCCGACCACAGCCAACCCCAGGCCCCTGGCGGACTTGAGCAGGTGCTCACACACCTCCAGGCTCGCCCCGAACTTGGTGCTCAGGGGGAAGACGCTGTCACTGTCCTGGGTCAGCAGCCGGAGGACCAGCCTGGGACAGGGGTGTGAAAGATGCAAAGCGTTCTTAGACACACGAGCCCCGAGGTCTGGATGCTTTATCATCCCCCGCCCCCTCCACTTTCGCACCTGCCCCTGCCTAGTTACTCTGACCATCCAGTCACGGAGTCCCAAGGGAGTAAAACACTCACCACTTACAGACTTGTGCCCGGGCAGGAAAAAGCAGGAAAGCGATAAAATTACACGTACACCTTCTGTAGCTCTCCGTGTTGCAGGATCAGAGATGTTAGATCACTTTCCTGAGACCACACAGCATGTGCAAAGGAATCTGAAACTTGAGCCCGGGTCTCCCTGACTCTGAGGTGAGGGCTTTTTCCATAAGGTCCCCCGACCCCAGACCTAATGCCGGGCTCTGCCCAGCGTCTGCGCAGACATAAGTAATGTTTCTTTGGCACCAGCGTGAACCAGGCCAGCCATGGGGCCCACTGACTCGGATTCTCGTACTTTGCTGCTTGAGCCTCTCTCCCAGGTCCCCCCATGGGACCGCCTTCATCTGGTTGCAGAGGCCCGGCTCCCCTGGCAGGCACCTCAGGGCCGGCTGGCCCTTGCCCCCCCGTCTCCTCTCCCCGCACCACCCCGCCGCTCTCACCTGGCCCCAGGGTAGTGCTGGGCCACCTTGGTCAGCTCCTCCTCACTGTCGAAGGTCAGAAGTCGCACCCCGTGGCGGGCGGCGTACTGGATGTGGGAGACGGGCTTGCAGGGGTTGGCGAAGATGATTCGAGAGGGGGCTACGCCCAGGCCCAGCACCTGTTCCAGCTCCACCTGGCGTGGGCGACAGAGTCAGGAGCCGTCTCGCTGCCCCGTCCGCACTCTCTGGGGACGGGAACCCTGGGCATGAGCGCTAGGGGCTGCCCTTGATGGAATCCCCGCTCTGCAGCCGCCACCGCGCTGGGCACACGTGTGCTATTTAGGCTTCTAGACGACTCTAAGGAAAGCATCGCTGGTCCCAGTTTCAAGAGGAAGAGCCTGAGCCGCGGGTGAAACGGCCGTGCCCGTGAACTTGAAGCCTGTGGTCCCTCTGCTCACTGGTTACCTGCTGGGTCACGCGGCCCAGCGGAAGGCCGACTGCCCAGAGTCCATTCCTTGTTGCCTTCAAAGACAAGTGTCACCCACTGTTCTCGGTGCGGCAGTCCCCAGCCCCCAACCCCTAGCAGTTGGCCGTTTCCCCCAGGAAGTGTCAGGCCTGTGACAACAGCAGTGGACACAGGCTCACCTGGCTGGCGCAGTCGAAGCCGGTACCCAGGGTGGCCAGGACACGCAGCACCCACACACTGCTGTTGCACTTCACCGCGTAGAAGGGTGACACCCGTGGCAGGGCCTGGCAGAAGGCCCGATGACGGCTGGCCAGCACACCCAGATTGGCCACCATGAAGGGGTCTCGATGGTCCTGGCAGGGCAGGGAAAGAGGGAAGGGAGGCTGGGTAGTGGGCACCTCACTTCACTTTCTGTGTGATAACTGTTACTGTTATCACTATTTTAGGGACGGGGAAAAGGGCTCAGAGACACGAAGTCACAGGTTCAAGGTCATACCCAAGTACAAGACAGGATTTGGCCCCAGATCTTTTTCTTTTTTAGTTTATTTATTTATTTATTTATTTATTTATTTATTTATTTAGAGAGAGAATGAGTGGGGGAGGAACAGAGAGAGAGGGAGAGAGAATCCCAATCAGGCTCTGCACTGTCAGCGCAGAGCCCGACACAGGGCTCGATCTCATGAACCGAGAGATCATGACTTGAGCCAAAACCAAGAGGTGGACACTTCACTGACTGAGCCACCCAAGCGCCCCCTGACCCCAGATCTTCTAATACTTTAAGCTGGGACACATGGGGGCTCCTGGGTGGGTCAGTCAGTTAAGTCAGTTTGACTTGGGCTCAGGCGATGATCTCGCAGTCCATGAGTTCGAGCCCCACGTCGGGCTCTGTGCTGACGGCTCAGAGCCTGGAGCCTGCTTCGGATTCTGTGTCTCCCTCTCTCTCTCTGCCCCTCCCCCACTCACACTCTGTCTCTCTGTCTCTGTCTCTCTCTCTCAAAAATAAATAAACATTAAAAAAAGTTTAAACGGGGAGACATGAGGGCACTAATCTTTGTAGATCAAAGCGGGGACAGAACAGCTCCACCCCTCAGCCAGGGAGCCTGGCACCGGGTAAAATTCCATGTGGCGGGAGGTGCGAGAAGGGCACAGAGAAAACTGTCCCCTGAACCCCAGTAGGCCTGAGGCTTGGAGTAAATGCTAGTAAAGGGACCCATAAAACTGCGAAACCGAAAGTCTTATTTCTTGTCCGCCAAAGTCTGGACCGAGACTCCCCCTCTCTGCTCCCCACTCCCTTCCACCCCTACCCCTCCCTCCCTCTCCCTCCTTACTGAGTCAGAGAGCTCCTGGATCTTCTTCAGGACCACCTGCCAGGCCGACTCCCCAGGCCCCAGCGCGATGAGCTCCTTTGGCCACGTGCTTCCGGGGGGTCCATGACTCTCCTTCGGGTTCCCAAGGGGGGTGCTCGCGCCCGGCCCTCCAACAGATCCCTGCCCCAGGCACGGTCCCGGCGTCCTGGAAAGGTTTTGCTCTAAGGGCCTGGCTCCCTCCAAGTCCCAGGGGCCAGAGTTCCCAAGCCGGCCAGTCCTCGGCTCTCCCATTCAGCCACGGAGAGCCCCATGGCACCCTGGGGAATTTTCCCATCTGTAGGACGGGCCACTGGCCTGGTCTCTTCAGAGACATGGTGGAAGCCCAAGCGAGATGCACGCGCTGTGCGTATGGAATAGAAGGCTGGCACCACCCCCCCCCCTTCCCCAGGCTCCTTCACACACATGTCCCCATTCACAGGCAAGAAAACACAGGCACAGGAAGGATAAGTGAGGCGTTCAAGATCTTCAGATTACGGGAATCAGAGCTGGGGCCCAAGAGACGATCTCGTCCAACAACCCCATTGTATGCACAGGCTCAAGAGGCTCAGAGAAGGGAGGAGGCTTGCCCAAGGTCAGCAAGGAGTCGTCGGCCAAACTAGGACTGGCACCTGAGCTCCCTAGAGCAGCCCCTGAACCCGCGGTTGGCCACACGTCCCTGAGACCAAAGCGAGGGCAGCCCGCAGCCAGCGTTCTTCTGACTCAGCAGTCAGGACTGCACCCCCGGTCCCCACTCCGCACCCGGGGACGCTGGCATCACCCGGCGTCCATCAGGGACTCACCCGGCGTCCATCGCGAACTGCTTCCTCAGGCACGGCCAAGGGCACTGGGACCTACGGTGTCCTGAGCTTCCGGCAAATCCCTGCGGGAACGTCAGAGCTCAGCCCGGAGCTCAGGGGCCGTCCCTCCGAACCTCAGCCGCCCTGCCCGCTCAGCCCGAGCCTCCCAGGCGCTGAGAACGAGCCCTCCGGGGTCACCCACATAGCAGACACACGGGGAGAAGTCAGATTCCTGTTAGAAGCGAGCATCACAACGATCGGGGGGCGAGGCCGACACCGGAAACCCCGTCACCCACCGGCCCTATTTCACGGTTGGAGAATTGTAGGGCCCAAAGTCTCCAGGTGACTTAGCAACCCCGGAGGTGAAGCAGGAGCCAAATCAGGACCTTGGGCTTCAGGTGTGAGCCGGTTCCACAGCCTCAGTGCGCAAGCTCATTCGTGTCTCCTCAGGCACTGTCTCTGCTCTCCACCAGAGATTTATGTGTCTCGCTGGAAGTTTCGCTGTCTACGTCACTCTCGCTCGGTGTCCGGCACTTCCCGTCTCCACCCTTACCCTCCCCATGTGGTCTTCCGAGGTCTCACCAGCTCACCTGCTGACCATCCCAGGCGAAGGCCATGACTTTGGAGCTGCCCCACCTCTGGGATGTCTGCTCTTGCCTCCTTCGGGGTTACACCCAGCTCTGTGCTGGGACCCAGAGCCCCCACTTCCCATTTCAAGAAGGAAGACCAAGAGGGAGCCTATCACTGCTCTTTGGCCAGCCCTGCCCCACATTCTTGCCTGAGGTCTCCCCCTGTTTCCCCTTCCCATCAGGAGCCAATGCCCCCCCCATCCCATCTCCCCCAGGCTCTGGGGGCTTAAAAATCTAGGAAGGGTCATGGGGTGCCGGGGTGGCTCAGTCGGTTAAGCATCTGATTTCGGCTCAGGTCACGATCTCATGGTTTGTGAGTTTGAGCCTCACGTCCGACTCTGTGCTGACCGCTCAGAGCCTGGAGCCTGCTTTGGATTCTGTGTCTCCCTCTCTCTGCCCTTCCCCTGCTCATGCTCTGTCTCTATGTCTCTCAAAAATAAATAAACGTTAAAAAAATTAAAAAAAATAAAAACTTTAAACATTAAAAAGATACATTTAAAAACAGTGCCTGAGTCTGACAATCACGGGGCAGAGCACAACTCTCACCTCCCTGCACTTAAATACTCTATCTCTATTGATGTTGTCGAAGCGAGCACATGCAGCGGCTTTCTCAGAGCCCCATCACACTCCTGGTGCCTACTGAGCTGAGGGCACCCCTGACCCCGAGATCTGTCGGACACGACCTACTACCAGGCAGGTTTCTTCACGGCCGCTTAGTCCGTCCGCAGAATATCGCTTTCTCGAATCTAAACTCAGGATTATACACTGATCTCTGTGTTCTTTTTAACTTATAATTTATTTCTTTATTTATTTTGAGATAGCAAGAGGGGGAGGGGCAGAGAGATGGAGAGAGAGAATCTCAAGTGGGCGCTGCACTGTCAGTGCAGAGTCCGATGCGGGGCTCGAACTCACTCACCAACCATGAGATTATGACGTGAGCCGAATTCAAGATGTCGCTTGACTGAGTCGCTTAACTGACTGAGCCCCCCGGGGAACCCTGTCTGCACCGATCCTTGTTAACATTTGGGCCATTCCAGCTACCACTTAGATGCCCACATCCTTCTGAAGGTGGATTTTCCCCCTCCGGGTCTGCTCCCCACCATCTTCTCCTTGGGTGTCCGTCACCCCATCTCCTCCCCTCTCTTCCCTGCCGTCGCTAATCCTGTCTCCTGGGACCACTGCCCCAGTTGTCCCTAAGCCACTTAGCCGTGACACCCGTTAGGCCGAGAGCTCAGCTCTGCTTGGCACGTAGCACGGGCACAAATGCCCTAGGCAGGCCTGGGCCCGGCTGCACCATTAGCCGGCTGTGCAGGGTGGAGAAATCCCTTCCTCTCCCTGAGCCTCGGTATTTCCACCTGTGACATGGGAATGACCCCAAACTACCCCACAGGATCGTTGAGTAGAAATGAGACAAAATATATGTATTTGGTATATAATAGCTACTTAACAATGAATAGCTCTTATTATTGTGGAAATAAAAGTAATAAGCCCCAAATATTATCACTTGGACTTTTGTGAAATGATGGCTGAGATCACGCGCTGCGTGTCACAATATTCTTTGATGAGACACTTGGGGAGGAAGTGAAATCCATCAGCCCGAGTGCCGTGGGATTAGAAAGTTCTGGGCCAGTCCTGAGTCACGAGGATGAGGGACGAGATTACAGGGGTTTATAAGTCTTTATATTACAAAGCCACAGAACAAAGAGGGAGTAAGATGGTTTCATTTTCTCTATCTTACCACGGAAGTAAGTTTCTGGTTAGCTCACTTTGTGGGAGCGGCCACCCCACCCCACCCCGCTCCTCCTCCAAAAATGACAAACAAATAACTCTCCCGTGATGGTCCACCTCGACTGTCAGAAGGTTTCCTTTACCCTGATAGATGCCACCCTTGACCTTCAGGCCACGACAACGACAGCGTTGCCTTCCTAGATTCGTTGGAAGAATTTGTCTTTTCCATAGGGGCACCTGGCTGAGCCAGCATAAGTCCACGCAGACCTTCTAAGACAGGCAGCAGAATGGGGGTCCCCAGGGTCAGCATGGGTCTCCCCTGGGGCTCCAAGTTCCCTATCTTGCTTCCCGGCCTAGGGATGCGGATAGCATTTATCAAGCATCTTGATAAACACAGCATCGGCTCCAAGGCCAGCTAGCCAGGCTGAACCTCCACCTTCCTCAGCTCACCCAGTAAGGCTTGCACCTTGTGTCCCTCTGAGGCATGGTTGGAATGACTCACCAATACCCAACAATTATGAGGATCCCTGGAAAAGCAGACGGAGGGGGAAAACAGGCTCTCTTTCCTCCAGTAACCCCTAGAGTTGTGAGAGCAATAGATACATAGACAACCAGAGAGCAGGGAGAAGCCTTAGTACTCCCGTTGTATTCAACGAGACTCGAGGAGACTCACCCAAGGTCATGCAATGACCAACACACAGCAAGCAGCAATTTGAACCGAGCTCTTTTTTTTTTAATTAAAAACTTGCTTTTTAATGTTTACTTTTTTGAGAGTGTGTGTGTGTGTGTGTGTGTGTGTGTGCACGAGAGCAGGGGAAGGGCAGAGAGAGGAGGAGACACAGAATCCGAAGCAGGCTCCAGGCTCCAAGCTGTCAGCACAGAGCCCAATGTGGGGCTCGAACTCACAAACCGGGAGATCATGACCTGAGCTGAAGTCAGACGCTTAACCGACTGGGCCACCCAGGCGCCCGTGGAGCCAGCTCTTTTGACCTCATAGCCTCTGTTCCTAGGAGTTAAAAGGCAGCATAACTCAGTGACTGCCGCATAGAGTTTAACGTGCCACATGGAGACGAGGGTGGCCGTGACGGTGGAGATCGTGTCCGTACTTATCAAGTGCTTACTCGCCACCGCGCACCGCGCCAGGCAGCAAGCCATCGAACACTCACAAACCCCTCCGGACGTCGTTACAGTTGTCATCCCCATTTTATCGGCCGTGAAACCAAGGCACAAAGAGGCAGCATAACAACAGAAGCTACTTGATTAGATCATGGAAAGTAATGAGATAACGCATGGAAAGCCCACAGCCCGGTGCCTCCAAGACACTCGTTAAGAACTCCTTACACTAGTCAACGATAATGATAATGTTGGCATTATCGGGGTCTTAGAGGTCATCTAAACCAGGGATTTTAATTTTTTTTTGGTCTTCAAAACCAAAATACGGACCCGATGACGGACGTCTGTCATGTCTGGTGGATGCTCAGTATCTTTGAACCCCTGTCTCACATGAAAGTGAGAAATGGACTTTCCCAGACTCCCCTGCAGCCGGGATGTGTGAGAGTAGGACCCGGGCTCTCTCAGGCTGATCTGAAGGTCATGAGGACCAGCTGGATTTATAAAAGGGACTCTAGTCGCTGTGGCTGCAGCGGTGAGACAGCTGTTAATTAAATTATTACCTGTCGTCAACTGTGAAGTTCCCGTTGAAAGCCAGGCTCTCGGGACTGAGTGTTCGCTGCTGGGGAACGGCGCAAAAGGCATGAGGAATACAAGTATGAGCGTGGAGTAAGTTCTTCTTTTGTTTAATGTTTATTTATTTTTGAGAGAGAGAGGCAGAGAGAAGGGGAGACACAGAATCCAAAGCAGGCTCCAGGCTCCAAGCCGCCAGAGCCCGACGCGGGGCTGGAACCCACAAACTGCGAGATGGTGACTTGAGCCGAAGTCAGACGCTTAACCGACCGAGCCACCCAGGTGCCCCAGAGGTGGAGTAACTTCTAACGGTCCTGGAGCACTTCGAGAAAGAAGATGGTAAGCTCAGGGGTCATCATTTGTTGGCGCGAGACACGGCCAGAGAGTCAGAGCCTCCTGTGACTGAGCTCTAAGGAATCTCCCATCTCTGGAGCCAAAGAGGTGAAGGAGCCAATAATCAAAATAAAAGTCTGAGAATGCAAATGGCCGTATACAACGCTGGTTAAACGTACGGCCTTCACACATGCGCACGCACACACACGTGAACACACACGCACACACACACAAAAGACATGCAAACGACCAACAAGCATGTGAAAAGTGCTCAACACCGTTAGTCATCAAAGAAATGAAAATCAGGGGCGCCTGGGTGGCTCAGTCGGTTAAGCGTCCGACTTCGGCTCAGGTCGTGATCTCGCGGTTTGTGAGTTCGAGCCCCGAGTCATGCTCTGTGCCGACAGCTCAGAGCCTGGAGCCTGCTTCGGATTCTGCGTCTCCCTCTCTCTCTGTGCTCCTCCCCCGCTCGCACTCTGTCTCTCTCTCTCTCAAAAATAAATAAACATTTAAAAACTTAAGAAAAAGAAATGAAAATCAAAACCACAGGAGATACTACCAATCCTCGCTAGTGCGGCTAAAATTAAAGACGCTGATGTCAAGTGCTTTTGAGGATGGTCGAGCTGCTGGAATTCCCCCTCCTTCTGGTGGCGGGGTAGCTGGTAAGCTCACTTGGAAAAAGTCCTCGGCGGTATCTGCTAACGCTAAACACACACCTACCCTGTGACTCAGCAGTTCCCCTTCTGAGTACATATCCAACAGAAATAAGAAATACCCACCAGATATCTGTCCACCGAAAGACGTGTAGGGGGCGCCTGGCTGGCTCAGTCGGTGGAGCATGTGGCTCTTGATCTTGGGGTCGTGAGTTCGAGCCTCACACTGAGCACAGAGCTTACTTTTAAAAAAATGTCCAGTTCATACCAAGTGTTTTCACACTATGTCCAAGCTGGGAACATTCCAAAAGTCCATCAACCACAGCCCTGATAAATAAATTCGTGTATATTCCACGGAACACTACAAAGCAATGACAAAGAGCAAACTAATGCTAAATGCAAAAAAAAAAATGTGAATACATCTCACAGATGTAATGTTGAGCAAAAGAAGCGAGACCCCGAATAATGATACTCCATTTATGTGAAGTTCAAAAACGAGCAAAATGAATCTATGCTGATAGTGGCCAGGAGAATCGTTACCTCCGGTAGGGGACTATTGCCTGAGAGGGGGTGTGAGGGAGCCTTCTGGGGTGCTGGAAATGTTCTATCTTAGATCTCGTTCTGGGCCACCGTAGTGCAGAACACACACGTACAGATACCCCCTGCTTTTCAGGAGTTTGCCTTACACCACTTTGCTTTCGCGAAAGACCTACGTTAGTATCTGTTTTCGCTAACCAGAAGAAATCCAAAGAGGACATTTACTTTTACAGAAAAAAAAAAAAAAGATGTTCGTTGTTTGTTTCGCAGGGGCTGGGGGTTACAGAGGCAGAACTCGCCTGGCGCAGCCCCGCCAGGCTCCTTCCCTGGGAACCACGCTCAGCATCTCAGCATCGAGACGCCGCAGCTCTGAACGGTACCTGGGAGCATCTGTGTTTTATCTCATTTCGCTCTGTGCATCTGTTTCCAGGATGTGTCCCCAGGTATCAGAAAAGTCGAAGAAAGATTATTTTGGGGATCTGGGAATACTCGAAAAATTTCCCGTATAAATGAATGGGAATTACTTCTTTGCCTTACTCCGTTTTGGCTTACAAAGTTTTCACAGGCACGCGCCGCTTTCTACTTTCGGATCGGGAACACACCTGTATGTTAATCTTTTTGTATGTACGTGTCTTCATACATGCTTACAAATGTATATATTTTGTATATATTCTGTGTCTATGTACGCATAGTATATATATTCATTTATTCAGCTCTACGCTTAAGATAACAAATTTTATATCCATGGTCTCTCATTTGAAAGTTAAAGAGTTGTTTTGGAAACAGTGCATCCTAAGAATTGTAATAAGGAGCTATGAGAAGATATAGATAGGGTACCTCACGCCGACAGAACATGTCAAGCCTCCCTCGTCAGCATAATGAACACTTTTTTCCCAGACGGAGAAGGCTGTTTCTGTCTAAATATCCCTGTTACAGGGGCACCTGGGTGGCTCGGTCAGTGAAGCGTCTGTCTCTTGATTTCAGCTCAGGTTGTGATTTCGTGGTCCCGAGATTGAGCCCCATGACTGTCACCATGCTGAGCATGGAACTTGCTTGGGTCTCTCTCTCTCTCTCTCTCTCTCTCTTTCTCTCTCTCTCCCTTTACCCCCTCCCTGACTCGTGTTCCCTCTCTCTCCCTAAAATTCACCTTAAAATTGAAGATCCCTGTTATAAACTTGTACAAGGTGTTGAAGCGAGAGCCCATGTCTACACCCGCCACCCCACTACTATTCAACAGCCCGCCCCAAGGGGTCCCCAATCACCAAGTCAAACCCTAAGGGGAAACGGACATGCCAACATGACCTAAAGGCTTTAGCTCATTTACATTAACAAAAACCTCTAGAATCTGCGTGGAAGTGGACTCTGAGCGTGTTCCACTCGGAAGGGAGAGACCTGACTGTCGATCGGACGAATCTATATTTGGGTTTGCTTATTCCTATTCTGCCCGCGAGGCGCTGGTTCAGACATCTGGGAGTGGTTCTCAGTGTTGACCCAGTCGATTCGCTGAACCTGAACGCAGGGGCCCTACAGGGTAAATGAGGCCGAACGCCGAGAACTTTCTGGTTTCATCTAGAGGAAGAAATCCAGAGATCTAGGGGGAATATTCAAACAGCTCATTCACCACCCAAGCATGAGAGAGGTTCAGAAGAACACCCCATCTCCAAGGACTGGGAAATGCATCGGGAATCACGTCAGTAAAGGCAGCAGCATCTTTGAAAAGCACTCTGCTGGGGCACCTGGGCGGCTCAGTCGGTTAAGCGTCCGACTTCGGCTCAGGTCATGATCTCACGGTCCGTGGGTTCGAGTCCCGCGTCGGGCTCTGTGCTTACAGCTCAGAGCCTGGAGCCTGCTTCGGATTCTGTGTCTCCCTCTCTCTCTCTGCTCCTCCCCCGCTCATGCTCTGTCTCTCAAAATTAAATAATAAATAAACATTAAAAAAAAAAAAAGAAAGAAAGAATAGCACTCTGCAAGCCAGAGACACAGGAGGAAAATTCTACGACTGAAATGGACTTCCTGATTCCAGAAGGAAAGATGAGAAGGAGTCCGAGAGGATAGCAGAGGCCAAACAGTAACGCGTGGCCCCAGAGGCAATACCGTCGCCGTGATGGACAGCGAGGCCAAGTGGGATCCGAATGGTCAGGTCTGCAGGGACCTTGGGTGTGGCTGACTGACCGCAGGCTCTCGAAGACAAAAGTGCGTGTTCAGCCTACTAAGATCCCCTTTGACCTGTTTAACCCAAAAAGAAAACTCTAGGTATATCCAATCATTAAAAAATAAAAGGCCCTAAACAACACACAGTATTTTGTATAGCCATAGTAAAGTTGAGACTGATTACGGATTGAACTAGGATCGCGATGAAATAGACTGGGGGACAGAAGAGAATTAGGGAGGCCCATCCCTCAGACAGAAAGTCACTATGTTGATATTTAAGGCAGTAAGTCAGGACTGACTTCACAAGCCGGGCATCCGGAAATATCGAGATGAATACCGGAAGAAATGGTTGACAGAGGTCAAAGTAATGGCCTCTTCGGGGGGGGGGGCAGAAACCAGGAGGAGGTGAGGCACAGTGGGAGCCTGGGGCTGATAAACCTCGACTGTGCCAGGCATCATTTAATTTTGAAATTCTTGAAAATTTAAAGGTTAAAAAAAAATCGTAAGTATCTATGTTCTCCTCCCAAATCTCCTTCCCCACGCTGTCATTCAGCAGTCGGCAGACACGGCTTGTGTCTCCCCAGTTAGCTCTTCCCTAGGTCAAACAGCCCAGTTCCCATCGGCCCTGCCTCCTCTTCCTCCTCCTCCCCCTCCTCCTTCCCCCCTTCCTCTTCCTCCTCCTCCTCTTCCTCCTCCTCCTCCTCCTGAAAGAAGAGGTTATGTAACATGCACAAAGTCACAAAGATAATAGGTGTCACAGTCCGGGGTCATGCCTGGGACTCCTTTGCCAGGCAGCACATTAAAGACCCCCCTCAGGGCCAGGCCTATGGGCTGTGACTCAGTTCCTCGGGGGTGACCCTGCTGGGAGGCTGGAGACAGAGTCAGCCCATGGGCACCATCCCACACTCTCTCCTGCCTGAGGACAGCCCCCGGGAGCAGGGCCTGCCCACCCAGCCCTACCCGAGCAGCACATACATCTGGGTTTCTGGAGCACATGCCCACATATTTCAATATAAGCAAAGAGGTACTTTCATGAACACGGGCAGTGGGGAAGAAGGGCGTCTCCGCTTTGTGGATGAGGAAATCGAAGTTAAAAGGGAATAAAAGGCTTGCTCAAGACGCATTGCTGGTAAGGGCGCCCGGGTGGCTCAGTCGGTTAAGCATCTGACTCTTAGTTTCAGCTCAGGTCATGATCTCAGGGTTTGTGAGATCAAGCCCCGCCTAGGGCTTTGCACTGACAGCACAGAGCCTGTTTGGGTTTCTCTCTCTCTCCCTCTCTCTCTCTCTCTGTCTCTCTCCTGTTTGCACACTCTTTCTCTCTCTCTCTCAAAATAAATAAATGAACTTAAAAACCCGGGTTTGAACGACACACGCCGAGCAGCCGCTGCTTCGTGGGTTATTGTGAAGGTGAAATAAGGTCTCACGCAGAACCCTTGGGCCGGTTGTGGGCACGTCATCAATGCCTCCTGCATCTCCACTCATGACGGTGATGCTGGCGACCGAGCTGGGTTTGACCTGGTGAAGCTCCTTTGAATTCAAAATTCTTGGGACCTTAAAGGTTAAAAAAATCACAAATGTCTTATCAGAGATAAGTTCGCTGATAAGCCTAGCTCATGAGGCTGACGACCCTTCTGAATTGTCTCAAGATAATGGTTTGCACACGAAGAACCCCCAACGTGCCCCAGCACCTTCGATTTTCACAGATGGGGCAGTGAGGCCCCCTGCTGGTAGTTCTAAGGTGTCTTTTCCGGTTTGAGACGGTCTCCTACAGATTCGGAAGCAGGTGTCTGGCGCTCACAAATGAAGGGCCGACTCCCCTGGGAAGCGAAAAGACCTCTGGTCACCTTCTGGCAAAAAAAAGAGAGCAGCTGTCTCCTCCGTGGCCTGGTGGACACACCTCTGGAAGCCACAGGGAAACCATGGAATAAGTTGGAGCTCCATCTGGCCTGGGGCGGGGCGGTCTTGGCCGTATTTGCAACCCCCGTCGTCCACTGCCCTCCGCATCTGTCATCGCATCAGTAGTTTCTCCTTGGGGGCTGCCGTCCAACCCACCCTGCACGGCAGTCAGAGGCACCTCTTGGAAGGGTCCATGTGATCCTGGTCCATTCCCTTTGAAAATCGGCCCAGTGACTTGGGATCCTCCGCGTGCTGACGAGGTCCTGCTTCATCTTGGCCGGTCGCCTTACTCCCCTGCCCCGGCTTTGTGTCACGGCTCCTCGCCATCATTGTCTCCTGGCCGGCAGCACTGGTCTTCCAACCAGACGTGTCCCCCGGGCTCCCTCTCATCCCACGATCTCTGGTCAGGTTCTTCCTGCTCTCTGTCCAAGTCAGTCTTCTTCCCTTCTTCTGGATAATGCTTCTTTTTTGTTTGTTTGTTTATTTATTTATTTCGAGAGACAGAGTGTGTGTGCGCGTGCGCGCACATGAGTAGGGGAGGGGCAGAGAGAGAGAGGGAGATGTGGGGCTCATACCCGTGAGCCATGAGACCATGGCCTGAGTCAAAATGAAGAGTCGGATGCTCAACCCACGGAGCCACCCAGGCGCCCTGGGATGATGATGCTTCTCATCGTTCATCTTTCGGCGGTCGAGGTACCAGTTCATAAGAGGGCCTAACATCTGGGACAATAAAGATCATGTTGGAGTCACTATTGGATCAACGGCTCCTGGTGGGAGTTCTCCAAGAGGCGTGCCTCGATGCGGATGGCTGGTGCTAGGCTGCCTTCCTGGGAGACTGGGTCTGGGTAACGCGCCGGCTTCTGCTTGGTTAATTAAAGAGCATGAATGTGGGTCAGATCGAAGGTGTTCAGGACAGGACAGGAGCAGCCGAGGGCCATTGACAGGAGCCCTTCTTCTAAAGTCCTCCACGCAATGGCCGGGGTCTCCTCCAAATAAATACTCAATTCAATTAGAGTTTTAGCTGAAATTGAGGGCAAACCCAACAAATGACAAGAAAGGGACTCGGAAGACATTTTTTTAAAACGCGAAGAATGGGGCCATAAAAATTAATGTCATGAGACAAGAGATATTGGATGCCTAAAGCAAGAACGGTGAGCTATGGAAAAGAAACAGAGGACAAGAAAGAGCTGTCCGACGTGAAATACGACAATTCCATACGAAAACAGGAAATTATCATAACACTGTATTCATCATGATAGGTTTGGTGCTACAACAAACCACATGATCCCAGTGGCTCGTCGCAACGAAAGCTTCCTTATTGTTCCTGTGACGCCCCATTTTTCTTACAGTCATAGGGAGACATCTACCCCATGCGGTCACTCGGGGCCCAGACAACTTCCTTCCTGAAGCCTCGCTATCTGCTAGGGCACCAAAGCCCTCCCCTGGCCCTTCTGGAGCCGGCCAACGCGTGAAAGAGAGGATGACAGAAGATCTAGAAAGTAAAGGAAATTTCTGCCACTGAGGAAGGGAGGGTGTCGACTCATTTCTCCGAAAATGGATAATTAAAATGACAACGGTGAATCGTGTGTCGTGTCTACCTCTGTCCTGTGGTCATTAAGGAACCAAAAGGAATGAAGAAAAGTTCTCCCCTACAGAAGAGTTCCAGCGACTAAAGGCAGAAGGACAGAGAACTGGAAAGTCGTCACTTTTTTCAACTCCCAGCGACATAACGGACTCAGGCGAGACTTCTCGATGCTTGGTGAAACCTCCAAGTGGAAAGGTTGGCAGAGGACTTTTCAGTGGAGGGGCGAGGTTTGCCACCACCTGAACCTGAGACACAGGTCATTTCTGGCAAGAGGGGCAGACATCAGGTGCCTCCCAATGTGATGCGGCAGGGACCCCCGAGGCCCCACCTGCGAAGTATTCGTTCACTCGGGCTTCCAGTTTCCAGGAAAATGAGAAGTAAAACAGCAAGCCGTCCTCCACCCTAAGACCACACGAGGAAGCTGTCAGCCCCGATCGGAACGTGAAGCCTCTTGGGGATAAGTGGCCCAGCTGCTTCAGCGAGTCAGTGACCTTGAGGAAAAAAATACAGGAAGGGGGGCGGACACCCGAGGGCAGTCCCAGAGAGGGAGAGCTCGCAAAACCGAACAGCACGAATAAACTGTATTTGGATTCCGATCTCAATAACCCACTGTCGAAAGACATTTTTTTTTAAAGTTTATTTATTTATGTCCTTAGTTTCGCGACAGAGAGGGAGAGAGAGATTCCCACGCAGGCGCCATGCTCATCACAGAGCCCAATGCAGGGCTCAGTCTCATGAACTGTGAGATCATGACTTGAGCTGAAACCAGGAATCGGACGTTTAACAAACTGAGCCACCCAGGTGCCCCAAAAAAGACATTAAAAATTATTTATTTCATCTCTACGCCCAACGTGGGGCTTGAACCCGCCACCCCAAGACCAAGCGTCGTGTGCTCTCCAGACTGAGCCAGCCAGGTGCCCCCCAAAATACATTTTCTTGGACAAGGATATTTTAATATAAGTTGGTATTACATTATATCAAGCAACTTTAACTCATGCTGGGTGTGATGATAGTATGGTGGTTATGTAAGAAAAGACCCTGTGTTGAAATCCACTTGAAAGTATTTAGAGTAAAATAACATTCTTTAATTTACTTTCAAACGCTCCAGCCAAAACAAAAGCAAAGTGTGTGTGGGGAGAGTGGACGGGCGGGTCAAGTCTGGCAAACTCTTACCGTTGTCGAAACAAACGATTGGGTCTGTGAAGGTTTAATACGTCCTCTACTTTTCTGTATGTTTGGAAATCTTTATAATAAAGAGTTTAAAAATCACTGGGACCATAACCATACACACTCTGTATTATCATGAACACCTTTTAAGATAAACCTCTTTTAGGGGCGCCTGGGTGGCTCAGTCGGTTAAGCGGCTGACTTCGGCTCAGGTCACGATCTCTTGGTCTGTGAGTTCGAGCCCTGCGTCGGGCTCTGTGCTGATGTCTCAGAGCCTGGAGCCTGCTTCGGATTCTGTGTCTCCTTCTCTTTCTGCCCCTCCCCTCCTCATGCTCTGTCTCTATGTCTCTCAAAAATAAATAAATGTTAAAAAAAAGAAAAGATAGACCTCTTTTGTTGTCATTCCCCCCAGGCTTTCCTCTCTCCTCCTCCCAGCCGCCTGCCCCCTCACCCGCCCGTACAACTTACTTTAACCCACTTCCATAAGAAAAATCCTCCCATAAGAAAAAGTGTATAAATTTTGGCCTTTTGTTTAATAAAAAAAAAAAAAAGATCATATTAAAAATACCCATTTCTGGGGCATCTGGGTGGTTCAGTCAGTGAAGCATCAAGTTTTGGCTCAGGTTATGATCTCACAGCGCGTGAGTTCGAGCCCCACATCAGAACGGTCATTGCGGGGGCACCTGGGTGGCTCAGTCGGTTAAGCGTCTGACTTCGGCTCAGGTCATGATCTCACGGTCTGTGAGTTCGAGCCCCGCATGGGGCTCTGTGCTGACGGCTCAGAGCCTGGAGCCTGCTTCAGAGTCTGTGTCCCCCTGTCTCTCTGCCCCTTGCCTGCTCATGCTTTGTCTGTCCTGCTCTTAAAAATAAATAAAACATTAAAAAAAAAAAAAGAACGGTCATTGCGGAGACTGCTTGGGACTCTCTCCCCGCCGTCCCTCCCCCACTCACTCTCTCCATCTCTCTCTCAAAATAAAGAAAAACTTTTAAAAAATGTTTTCAAAACATGCACATTCCTGTGTCATGCAGTTCTTACAGGATGGCGTGAAAATCCCTCCAAGCCGACAATCTATCTCTGATTTATTATTTGTAATGCCTGCGTGATAGTCCGCGGTGAGAAAGCGTGACAACTTATTTAGCCATTAACTCTTTCTCTCTCTCGATGGGCCTGCATTTTGTTTCTAGTCTTGTTATTATGAACAGCGCTGCTCACAAAAGATCCTCACGCTTGAACCCTTCCACGCCTGCGCTCTTATTTCTGTGATACGGATTCCAGGGGTGGGGTGACGAGGTCAAAAAGTGTGTGGTTTTACTTCTAATAAATATTGCCAGACTGTATCGACCCCCCCCCCCCCCCCGTTCCACCAGATGCCACCAGCAATGTGCGTAGTCTCCCTTGTACTTCTCGCCTTGAATGTCCCTCCCCAAGGGTTCTTAACTCGAACATTTTGGGCTGCTGTGATGGTTGAGCCGGCTGCTCAACCCAGCCTAAGTCAGTTCAGAAAGTGAGAATTGGTCCCAACCGTCCTACATCCGCCTCTGCCTGCAGAGGGTACAGTCATTGGGTCCAAGCAGGTAAGTCCAGCTTAAGCTGCTTTCCAAACCAAATCAGAGTGGAGTAAGTCAGTCGAAACTCGCAAAGCCTTTCAAGCTTTTGACTTTCTTCAGAGCCCCCTCCTGGTTTCCGAAGGGCCGCTGCTCGAACGGTCGGCGCCCAGCCCAATGCCGGAGCACCGCGCAGCCTCACTCACCGGGTCCGCTCCACACCCTCCGTGACATCGGCCATCCGCCAGAAGATATTGCGTCTCTTTCATTTGTCCTTCGTTCTTCTGGTTACGGGAAAGCCACCTTCGCAGTGACTGAAAGGGGAATTCTTGGGAAGTTGTTGAGAGCCCAGGAAAGACAGAACCGGGAGTGGACAGCAGTGGGGGGCCGAGGTGGCCCCCTTTCTCATCCACACCTTCATTCCGGCTCCAAGGCCCAGGTGAGGAAGTGGCTTGTCCGGGGCCGAGAGACCGTTAGGAGCAGCGCCGTATCGCTGGGGGGCCCTCGGTGGGGGGGCCCTAGGGGTCAGAGGCTGAGGTTGGCTGGTGTGCTCTGGCTGTGGCGGGTCCCCTGACCCACCAGGAAGTCCCCAGGCCCTCACTGGCTCACTGCAGGCCCACAGTGGCCTTCCTTTCCTCCTGAATCCCCCGGAGCCCTGAGAGGTTTTGTGGGATCCGAAGCTGTAGTGACCGGGGGCCCTCTTTACGATTCGAGTGGAGGGAGGGGATGCTAGTGCCGGGAAAGTGCCAGGTGAGCCCGGATAAGCTGGTCCCCTTGTGTCCCCGGGCTCCCCTCCTCCTGTTCCTCGTCTCTAGTCCTGACCATCACTCCTTCTCCGAGCAGATGCCCTCATGCCCCCCGCCCTCTCCCAAGCTGTTCGTACACCATGAACCGTCCTTCTGCCTGCTGTTCTCTCCCCGATTCTGCTCTGTTTTCAAGGTCCGTTGCTCTCCTCTAAGAAGCCCTCCCATCCTCCCAGCGGCCGTGGCTCCTCCCCCGACCTGTCCTTGAGGAATATCTCACACTCCGCCCTGCACCGCAGCCAGCCAGGCCTGGCCTTACCTTTCCAGGATCTTGACAGTCCTCCAGGACCGGGGCCACACCTGCCTCGCCTGTTCCCCCAGCGCCCAGAACGCATCCTGGCACAGAAGAGGCGGGCTGGCCTGAAGGGACACCCTGCCACCCTCTCCGAAAGGGCTCAGGATGTGGGGTGGGGTCTCAGAGACACCTAGACCCCGGGACGAGAGCTAGCAAGAACACGGGGGCCTAAGACAGAGCCGATCCTGGGCGCCTGGGTGGCTCAGTCAGTTAAGCACCTGACTTTGGCTCAGGTCATGATCTCATGGTTTGAGAGTTCGAGCCCCACGTCGGGGTCTGCGCTGATGGTGGGGAGGCTGTTTGGGATTCTCCCTCTCTCCTTCTCTCTCTCTCTCTGTCCCTCCTCTGCTCACTCTCTCTCAAAATAAATAAACTTAAAAAAAAGAAAAAGACAAAAAGCTAATCTTAAGTGAGACATTCATCATAATTCTAACAGCCTTATGGGGGAAGTTATTGTCTACCTGCATTGTATAAAAGAGAAACTAGGATTCAAGTAAGTTAGTTCGACTGTCCCAGGTTCAGAGCTAGTAAGCAGTGGGGTATCTCTGAAGCCTCTAGAAAACCGAAGTTTGCCACGAAAGTGATCCATTGCAAAGGAATGAATAGTGTCATTATTAAGAGGGACATTTTAAAAGTGGTTTCAAATAGTGGGAATGAGCTAAAGAACGCTAGGTTCATGTTTTTAGCCCATGAAAACAAATTTTTTTAATAATTTATTGTCAAATTGGTTTCCATACAACACCCAGTCCATGAAAAAGTTTTAAATGAGAGACAGTTTTAGACAAAACTTCTGAAGCAGGCTTTGGTCCATGTATACCCTTTTGTTACTATTCTCTGCGTATTTAGGGCGTGGAGACCCTTTGCGATGCCAGAGTCCCTTGCCCCCCACTTTCTCCCGGGGTTCCCCATGAGGCTCTCCCCTGAGCTCAACGGTTCAGCTCCTCCCCACTCGTGCTTCCGGCAGAGCAGAAGCCCTGCCCTCACCTGGGCTCCAGCGTGCCTTTGGGGGCGCCCCCCTCCCGCAGGTGACTTCGCCAGCCGCTGGCACGTGAGATCCACTTCGGAGGAGACTTTGATGTGTTCACTGCTGGACCCTCAGTGCCAACAGCTGTTCTGGGCCCAAATATTTGTCGAATAAGTGAACCAGACCCAAGGTGCCCTGGGACTCCCCCGCGGGGAAGGAGCAGGCGTGCTGGACCCCGGAGGCCGGGCCCTCCCTGCTGGTTAGTGTGCGTGGACACGGGCCTCTGCACGTACCCAGGTTCCACCCTTTGCAGCACCCGGCTGCGTGGGCCCGGTCAGGCCAGGCGGACGGTCACCAGGAGGCGGCTGTTTCCCAGAATATGAAAACCCTTCTCTGCTGGTTGCTAACTAGCTCTTCCCCGGAGGTCCCCAGGAGACTCAGTCTGTCCCATGGTCGGGCTCCTCGAGGGGGTTCAGCGTGCCCGTCTCCTTACTCCCCGTCCAGGTGCCCGTGACAATGGTCTCCTGGCCCCAGCCGGCTTTACGGCACTTGCGGGGAAAGCACCTGCTTGTAGTTTTAACACCCGGTCTGCGCAGTGAGGCCCCCCTTCGCACCCAATAGGTCGGCTACCATCCAAGAAAGAGAGAGTAGCAAGTGTTGGCAAGGATGTGGGGAAACTGGAATTCTGTGTGCGGTCGGTGGGGATTTTCCAGCATGGGAAGCATTATGCCGGCTACTAAAATAAGTAAGTAAGTAAGTAAAGTAAATAAATAAATAAATGAGATCCAGCAATTCTTACGTGTATGTCCCCCCGAAATTGAAAACAGGGACTTAGACATTTGTGCACCCACGTTTATAGCGACAATATTCACAAGAGCTAAAAGTAGGAATAAACCAGGGGCGCCTGGGTGGCTCAGTCGGTTGAGCGTCCGACTGCGGCTCAGGTCATGATCTCTCGGTCTGTGAGTTCAAGCCCCGCGTCGGGCTCTGTGCTGACAGCTCAGAGCCTGGAGCCTGCTTCGGATTCTGTGGCTCCCTCTCTCTCTGCCCCTCCCCCACTCATGCTCTGTCTCTCCCTGTCTCAAAAATAAAGAAACATTAATAAAAAAAAAAAAAGTGGAATAAACCAAATGTCCAGCATCAGCTTATCCATTCGGGATGAACCAAACGTGGCCTGTCCGTACCCCGGGATATTATTCCGCCATAAAATGGAACGAAGCACCGACGATTCCTACGACAGGGATGAGCCTTGAAGACCTCGTGTTCAGTCAAATCAGCCAGACACAAGCGCACGGATATGGTATGATTGCACTCGACTGACCACAGTCGCCGAATTCGCAGAGACCGAGAGGAGGGTAGCGGTTGCCTAGGAGGGGCAGGGGTGTGGTGGGGGAGGGGTTGGAGACTGGGGAGTTGTTGATTCATGGGTACAGAGTCTCAATTTGGGATGACAGAAAAATTTCAGAGATGGAGATTGGCGATGGTTACACAACAACGTGAAAGTACTTAATACCACTGAATTCTATCCTCCAAAAGGGCGAAAATAGTGAATTCTGTCTTATACATATTTTACCACATAAAAAAAAAAAGAAGAACAGAGTGAGTCGCGCACAAACTGGAGACTCACTGCTTCCAACCTCCGGCCTCGAACTGACCCCCTGGGCTCTTATCCCCCCACTCCGGCCTCAGCTGCTGGCGGTGGAAAGCGACAGAAGGAGCCCCAGTCCCCACCGATCAAGCCCAGAACGCCATCAGGAATCTGAGCTCGGTGGCTTCCCACGCCCTGATTCAAGACCTGTTGGGGTCCCGGGTCCAGCAAGTGAAATTCCTAACGTTCTAGAGTCAACCAATCAGGGACTGACTCTCGTTGAGGCCAGACGGTACTTGGATTTTGATTCTCGTGAACCAGAAATCGTGAGCTCCGAGGACCCCTTGAGCCCTGTTAATTACAACGCAAACTCAGATGCGTTTTCTCGTTCCTTGTCTGGAGGAGGCGGTCTCTAGTCCCCCGCAGGCGACCAATCGCGAGAGCCCGTGTCGCCCACGCAGAGACCGAAGCCCGCAGCTGTTCCCACCCACCACCCACAGTCAAACCCCTGCAGAAGCAACCGGGAGGCTGGGGACCCTGGGGACAGGAACGCCGCCTTTCATTCTTTCACCCCAGGATAGAAGTTCAAGGCCTTTTACCTGCACCGGAATGCTAACGTACAAGCCTTTGAAAGGCAATGTGGATGTTGCCAGAACACTTAGCAGGCAGATGGTTTAACCAAGAAGAGTGGAGGAAGGTCCTTTACACACCGTGTAATCACCCAGCAGGAAGATGGTGTCAGCAAAGGGCCTTAAGACGACATAATTCCCTTTGTCATCGCGAATCCTCAAACGGCCTCGCCTCGCAGAAGGGGCGCAGCAGCCCTTGCGGGAGGTGGCTGACAATAGTCGCTCGCGGTCTTTTAACTCCACCTGTGTTCTCTCACGGAAGGAAAACTGCGACTTGACAGTGGCAGAGGTGGGGCGTCTCAGAGCACATGGAAGGCCTTTCCTGTGACAGTTCTCAGGTTCCTTGTCTTCAGAACAGGAATAAAGAGAAGGGACCCAACCGGAAGGCAGGCGCTCAAAATCGAAGACCCCGAGAATCACGGAAGCTTACGGCCAGACTTTCAGAGTCAGTGAGGACTGTGGAGGGTCCCCGGGACGCTGGCTACTCCTCCCAGGACAGGCACTCCCTCTCCAACGTCCTTTCCACGTGCCCATCAAGCTGCCTCTGTTTGCACACTCCCAAAGACAGAGAACTCACTCCCTTTCAGTCCTCGAATGATCATTCCCACCGACGGTGGTTTATTTCAAATCCCTACTTCCTGCTTCCAGCTCTGTTCTTCGGAGTCACACAGTACAAATCATTCTAACCGCCCCCCGCCCGTGGCAAGCTTCTGACCACAGGAAGGTCAAGATGGAGTCCGCCCGAGTTTCCGTTCTCCAGGGCACTCGCCGTTAGTCGATTTCACAGATGGGAAAACCAAGGTCCAGGGAGGTCCTAGGACTCGGGCCAGACGGTTGGGCAAGAACTAGTCCCCAGTTCGCGGCCGACAGCAGAGCTAGGGTCCTCGTGAAGTCTGACTCATACCCAACGGAAATGAGGAGGGGCCCCCTCCCCAGGCTCAGCACCCAGTCCTGGTTAAGGTGCAGTGTGGTGCGGCCAGGGTCCCTTCTTCCCCACAGGGAAATCTTCCCCTTGGTGAGTGTCATTAGAGGCGTGCTTTCGTGCTTCTACGTAAGCATGGGTCCACAGACAATTCAGAGTGTTACTTTATGCCTTAAAAAAATGAACATGGGGCGCCTGGGTGGCTCAGTCGGATAAGCATCCAACTTTGGCTCAGGTCATGATCTCACGGTCTGTGGGTTCGAGCCCCGCGTCGGGCTCCATGCTGACGGCTCAGAGCTTGGAGCCTGCTTCGGATTCTGTGTCTCCCTCTCTCTCTCCCCTGCTCATGCTCTGTCTCTCTGTCTCTCAAAAATAAATAAGTGCTAAAATATTTTTAATAAAAAAAATTAACATAAGTGGTGTCATACCAGGGGCGCCTGGGTGGCTGAGTCGGTCGAGCATCCAGCTCTGGATTCCTGCTCGGGTCGTGTTCTCTCCGGTTCATCGGATCGAGCCCGACATTGGACTCCACGCTGACTGGCTTGGGATTCTCTCTCTCTCTCTCTCTCTCTCTCTGCCCCTCCCTTGCGCGCTCTCTCCTCTCTCCCTCAAAATAAATAAATAAACTTTAAATTAAAAAGATAAACGGCAACACGCCTTATCATTTTGCTACTTGGTGTTTTTCAATCTTTAGCGTGTTTCTAGGTTATCTTTATTGGTTCATGTAGCTCTCCTTCAATTATTTCTAATACTACCGAGTAGTCCATTATCTGAGTAAACCTCAGGTTACTCGCCCATCCTTCGCTGAGTGCTAAGTAGGTTTTTCACACTTTTTGCCGTTATGAACAGAACTGCATCCTTGGGCACGTAGCCTTGTGCCTAGGGGGGAGGCTTCTGTAGCGTGAACCTCCGTCAACGGATTGCTGAATCATAGATGTGGTCATTGTCAAGTTAACACAGCATCGTCTCATTTCTCTCCAAAGCAATGGCCCCAGTATGCGCTTTTGCCATTGAGAGGTGGCTTCCGGTTCTCCACGTCTTGCCAACAGAAAAAGCCAGTTGCCTTTACGACTAATTCTTTTTTTTTTTTAATCTATTTGCTTACCTCTCTCTCTCCATCAGTTGTTGTATCAGAGAGACAGAGAGAGACAGAGCACGAGCAGGAAAGGGGCAGAGAGGGAGGGAGAGAAAGAATCCCAAGCAGGCTCCATGCTGTCAGCACAGAGCCCGACGCAGGGCTCGAACTCACCAACCGTGAGACCATGACCTGAGCCAAAATCGAGAGTCGGACGCTTACCCGACCGAGCCACCCAGACGGCCCAATATATCTTTCATTTTAATCCTATTTGAGGAACCGGCAAATGTTGTCCATTTGCATCTACTGTGTTTACTGACAAACATGCATTTATTTCTTCGATCGTATTTTTTGTTTCACATGTTAACTTTATTGACCTGTCATTTCCGCACAATAAAAACATACCATATTTTTTGGCGTTTTGTGGTCCATCCTTTTTCTTTAACCTTTTTTGTTTACATATAATGTAATAAATGAAACCCAAAATGACTTGGTACATGTTAAGTCCTTAGGAAAAGCCTACCACAAAGTAAATGCTCAGAAAAAAAAAGCACTTAAAATAGCTTCTGGGGCACCTGGGTGGCTCAGTTGGTTAACCATCCACCTCTCAATTTCAGCTGAAGTCTTGATCTCAAGATCGTGAGTCCAAACCCAAACCCCATGTGGGGCTCCATACCCGGTGTGGAACCTACTTTAAAAAAAAAAAAAAAAAAGCTTCTACTTGAACCTTAAACAACACGGTTAGGGGAGCTGACCCCACACACAGCTGAAAGTCCACCTACAGCTTTGACTCCCTTCACTAGTAGCCTACTGTTGACCATAAGCATAATCAGTATCCAATATAAACAATCAGTTAACACGTATTCTGTATCTTATGTGTATTATACACTCTATTCTTACAATAAAGGAAACTAGAGAAAAGAATATGTTATTATCGAATAACAGTAGGACAATACCTCTATAGACTGTACTGCATTTATCGAAAAAAATCCACAAATAAGTGAACCCACACAGGTCAAAACTATGTGGTTCAAGGGTCAACGGTATTGTTGTTTACAGATACGTCTACTATACGTATGAAGTATTGAGTGAGGTGGAGGGACAGAGGAAGATAAAACAGATGTTTTCTCTGAGGCGTCCTGAAATCCAGGGCTAGAGACAGAGACGTCTAATGGGCAGCCTGGGGCAGGTTTTAGGAATGAAAACAAAGCGAGGCCTCAAAAGGGTAAATGACCTCCCAAACGGTAAGGGACAGAAGTGGGATTTGAAGCCAGGACGAACACATTCCTAAGCCAGAGTCCTTGAGAAGGAGTCCTTGCAGTAGAATGAAGTGGGAGATAATGCACGTAAGGCATTCAGCAGACAGCAGGAGTCCGACAGATCATAGATGACAGTGATGATGGTGGCGGCGAGGACAGTGGTGGTGGTGATGACGATGACGATGGCGGAGGAGGGTACGGATGATGACGGCAATGACTGCGGTAGCGATGGTGATGGCGCTTGCGTTGACCAACCATCCCCCACTTTGCCCGGGAATAGCCCGGTTTCAGCACTGAAAGTCCTGAATTCTAGGAAATCCCTCAGTGCCAGGCAAGTCAGGACAGCGGGTCACCTTAGTGGCGATGGTGATGACAGAATGTCCAGGAGGGTTTTTTGAAATCGTGAAATCCAGGGAATCTGAGCCTTTCCTGATCATAGACCATTTTCAGAATCAAGGGGAAGTTGTTATTTTTTTCCCTTCTCTCATCAAAAATTCTTCCGTAACTTGAGAATATTGGATCTCCTCTAATCGTCCCATTTCTCAGATATGGAAACTGAGGCCTTTGATTCGGAAAACTGCCCCAGCATGGACAGGTCCTCTGCTAACGCTGATGTGTGTGCGGAAGCATCTGTACCTGCTCTCTGACAGCTCAGGGCTGCTCCTGGGTTTAAGGAAAAGGAAGAAAGGACCTTACTCTTTGATGACCTGCTTGGAAGTCCAACCTGGTAAAATAAAATGATCTTGCATGTTCCCGAGAAAGAAGAGGATAAAGCCCGGATGGACTGAACCTGAACATGCCGACAGTTCTCAGGACGCTAACCCTCTCACTGCTGGATGAAGTGGAAGTTCAGACAGATGAGGCGAAATGTAGGAATTTACAGAAGCTCAGGGACTGCAGAGAGGGCTGGCTGACCGGAAGAGACTGGCCGAACTGGCTTGCCCAGGTCTGAGGGGATTGTGGGGATTATGAGACTAAAACCAGGAAAGTATTGATGGCTGGTTGTGACACGTTTGCGAAAGATCCCCAGAAGGTGGATGTCGCGGACGCTCCTCTGTGGCCTCCCCAGCACCCACCCCCAACCTGCCCTGGCATGAAGGGTTTCCAGTCATTGGAATTTGGGTGACATCGATCTTACCTCTGTGTGCGGTGGCAATAAATGACTTACATCCTTGACTCGGAGGCCACGGATAGAATTCAAGCAGTCTGCGAACTCATACGGGGAAGCAACTACGTCTGTATTTTCACCAGCCTCCCACGAAAACGTTTTCCAACTAGGCATATCGACAGCAGACGGGCAGTAACCCGGGCAGTGCCCGTGCCACGTGAGCGAAGGAAATCGAACCTTCCTATCACATTCCAGCTGTTACGAACATCTCAAAATATCATCTACGCTCATCACTGCTTCTTGTTTAAAACAAATCTTTCATGTTTATTTATTTTTGAGAGAGAGAGAGAGAGAGCATGAGAAGGGAGAGGCAGAGAGAGAGGGAGGTAGAATCTGAAGCAGGCTCCAGGCTCTGAGCCGTCAGCACAGAGCCCGACGCGGGGCTGAACTCACGAGCCGTGAGATCATGACCTGAGCCGAAGTCAGACACATAACCGACTGAGCCGCCCAGGGCCCCCTGACTTAAGGTAACTATTAAACTTGCTGTTGAGTGCGTGGGATTGAAATCTTCTCATCTGATCTCCTGCAACACTGCTGGCCGATATCAGACAACTCTGGGTCCTGGAGATGCTTCGTCACCAAACAATAGTGTCCCGTGTTCTCGCATAATAATCACTTTTCCACGGCCCCCTGCCGACGTAATTGGTTGCTAACTAAGCAAAAGGAGGTGGATCCAACACCGCTTCACGTTTCTATGTGAAGAATTAAAACTATGTTTAATTAAAGAATTAATTTAATTAATTAAATTTAATTTAAGAATTAATTCTATGTTCTCATTAAAACTAAGCAACATCTGCCCTCGCTTCGATGTATCAGTTTAAAATAAAATTAAATGGGCGCCTGGGTGGCTCAGTCCGTTAAGTGTCCGACTTCAGCTCAGGTCATGACCTCACGGTCTGTGAGTTCGTCACGGTCTGTGAGTTTGAGCCCCGCGAGAGCCTGACAGCCCAGAGCCTGGAGCCTCCTTCAGATTCTGTGTCTCCCTCTCTCTGCCCCTCCCCCACTCATGCTCTGTCTCTCGCTGTCTCTCAATAATAAATAAAAATGTTTTAAAAATTTTTTTAAATTTAAATTAAATTAAAACTTTGACTTGCCCTTATTAAAAAATATGTTATGTATTCATTTAAAATGTATATATTATTCAGCCATTCGTTTATTATTTTTGATCCCTGTATTTTAATACAATTGGTTACCTTCGTAATCTTATATATTTTATTTTTGTGCATTTAGAAACGATCTGAGAAGCGGTTCTTAGGTTTCGCTGGACCGTCAGAGGCCCATGGCACCAAAGAGGTTAAGAACCACTGGCTTACCCTGCCCTCCCAAGACTTTTATTTATTTATTTCATTTTATTTTATTATTTGATTCCTCTTTTATTTATTTTTCAGAGCATGCCTCACCTTTTCATACCCTATATGGTTAAAATCATGGGTTCATCTTCACTAGAAAACAAAACCCATGAGGACAGGAATTTTGGTCTGTTTTATTCCCCGCTACCCTCCTTTGGATCTAGAAAAGTGCCTGATACACGCACTCATCAGTTGAAAGAATGAATAAATTAACGAATGTACCTGCTGTTAGCTCTCCTGTCTAGTTCCCTTAGTGAGGAGGAGCTAGAGACTGATAAAACACTTGTGAAGTTTTAGAATTCTAAATATTCTGGGAGTTCTCTGTTCCCTGCTGTGTAAAAGAGAAAGTTACATCATATCTGCTTCACATAGAGTTGTGTGAGGGTTTCACCAGGTAAGTTACATAAAGAGCTTATGGTAGTGCCTGACTTAGAAGTTGCTCAATAAATGGAAGTGATTATTATGTAGAACCATATTTGGTATATGGTGTGGTCTATAGGTTTAATCATACTGAACTGGACTTAAAATTAAGAAGTCAAAACACGAAGCCAACATCAGAGAAGTCAGACCAGAGAGATGACCAGAAATCAAACTCTAGGTGACAGTGTACAAGCCTCACCTGCTGCCAGACCTGCCTCTCACCTTTTTAGTCACATGAGCCAATAGAGTCTCTTTATTTTGTAAACAATTTGAATTAGGCTTTCTGTTGGCTATAATTAAAAGTATCCTAAAAGCGCGGAGGGGGGGGCACCTGGCTGGTTCAGTTAGTAGAGCATGCAACTCTTGATCTCAGGGGTCATGAGTTCGAGCCCCATGTTGGCTGTAGAGATTACTAAAAATCAATCAATCAATCAACTTTTTAAAAAAGGCCTCCTAAATGATACACGGGCCATAAGCAAACCATGTTTAATCAATTCACACAGCACACATTTAACCTGCACCTACACGGGGACATACACCAAGGTTGATAGAATCCTGTCCTCCTGGAAGTCACCCCGTCTGGTAAGACAGGCAAAAAAAAAAAAAAGAAAGAAAAAAGAGCACATACATCACGACACACAGTGATGGATACAGCGGGTGAGCACCCTCCTTCCCACGTGCGAGCCCAGGGCCCTGGCAGCCGGGACTCCAGGGATTGGCGTCTGGCCCGTCGGATTCACTCGCACGAGATTTAGGAAGACAGAAGAGAGGTAGGGGCCCTCTTCCTGTTGCTTTTGCCAATTCCGCCGGCAGCCCAGTTGGGGGTACATTTGGTTTTTCCACAGCAAGGGCTGGTAGCGACGAGGTCGCCCTCGCCGAGTGGACACTAAGTCTCAGACATTCACGTATTCTGCTTCCGAGGACGGTGGCCGGCGTTGGCGGGGTTCATCAGGAGCAGCCTCCTGACGACCGCGGCCTCGGGCTGGGGCGGCGACGGAGTGATGGGGGAGCCTGCGGTTTTTCAGATTAGAGCAGTTCTCTGGATGGTGTCGTTCGGGGGTTGTTCCTAAAAACGCGCCCTTTCTCTTCAGCTGCTCCCTGAGCTCAGCCAGCGACTCTGCGAGTCACCCAAGCAGCCTGAGAAATCACTTCCTGCTTAAACTGAGCCAGCGTGCCCCTGAGCCCTGATGGGAACACTGGTGCGTTCTGCGATTTAGCTGCATTTTCTAGCAAGTCCAGAGAGGCCACAGAGAGTTCCAAAGAAAAGCCAGTAATAGAGCTGGACGTTGAATGAAGAGGAGGGGGCCGATAAGACAGAGAGTAGCCGTTACCGCCTCGCTCACTGCCTGGGGGGAGGCAGCCTCAGTGTTTCGGGCACTTTACACATGTCATGTTAATACATCGAAAAACCAACTCTTGATCTTCCCGTACAAGCCTGGACCTCACTAGTCAATGAATGACGCCACTATCTAACCCTTCCACAGACCACAAGTCTTTGAGAAATTCTTGACACCCCCTCTGGCCAGTCCCTGTCTCACCCATTTCCAACCCGCCACCAAGCCCCGTTGACTTCATCTCCTAAATATCTCCATACATCCTCTTCTCTTCGCCTCTACTGGCTTATCCTGGTGGCTGTTGTCTCTACCTGGGCTGCTGCGTTGTCTCCTACACTTATCCCTGAATCCACTCTGCCACCAACCCACCACTCACAGTGCAGCCGGGGTGAGCATCTCTGAATACAGACCTGAGCATGTCATCGCCTTGCCCAGTCGGTTAAGTGTCCAACTTTGGACCTTGTCTTGATCTCAGGGTTGTGAGACTGAGCCTGGGTGGCTCAGTCAGTTGAGCATCCGACTCTCGATTTCGGCTCAGGTCATGATCCTAGGGTCATGGGATTGAGTCCTGTGTCGGGCTCTGTGCTGAGCGTGGAGCCTGCTTAAGATTCTCTTTCCTCTGCTCCTCTTCCACTTGCTTGCACTCTGTCTCCCTCCCTCTGCCCATCTCCCCCTCTTGCACATAACAAAACAAAACTAAAACCTTCAAACCGGGACAGAGATCCAGAAGCAGAATGACATATATACGACCACCTGATTTATGGCAATTCTATGGAGGGAGAGTGAGGTTATTAGGAAGTACGGCTGGGTCACTTGGATTTCCATATGAAAAAAAATAAACGATGAACTCTGACTTCTATTCACACCACACACAAACAGCGATACATGGGCTCAATCATCTATCTAAATGTGACAAGTAAAACAAGGAAGCTTCCGGAAGAAAGAAATTAAAGAACGCATTTAGGGACCCGAGGGAGGCAAAGATGTCTTAAGAAGGGCAAAATGAACACCATAAAAGAAACAGTTCATAAAGCAGCCTCCATTAACATGAAGAACTACTGTTCATCAGAAGACACTAGTAAGAGTGTGAAAATATGAGGTAAAGACCACATGGTAATGTCTGCAAAACATATACCTAAAAAAAAAACACTTAATCCTGAATAACTTTTACAAGTCGATAAGAAAAAAGACGGATCACTCAATTTAAAAACAGGCTATAGAGTTAAACAGATACACGGTGGGATATTGTCCAGCCTTTAAAAAGAAGGAAGTCGTGCCATTTGTGGCAACGAGGATGAAACTGGAGAGTGTCATGCTAAGTGAAAGAGAAAGTCATGAGAATGTCTTGCTAAGAGAGAGAACGCCAAAGAAAGGCAAACAGTGTGTGGCATGGTGTTACTTATACATGGAATCTTAAAAAAAAAAAAAAGTCAAACTCCCCAAAAATGAATAGAAAGATGGCTGCCAAGGACCGGGGGCTGAGGAAATGGGGGGGAGGGAAGGTTGGTCAAGGAGTACAAACTTCCAGTTATAGGATGGGTGAGTTCTGAGCATCCGATGTACACTGTTGTACTTCATGGCAACTGTGGTTGATAATACTGTACTGTATTCTGGAGATTTGCTAAGTGAGTAGATTTTATATGTTCTCACCAAAAAAGAGAAGAAGGAGGAAGGAAGGAAGGAAGGAAGGAAGGAAGGAAGGAAGGAAGGAAGGAAGGAAGGAAGGAAGGAAGGAAGGAAGGAAGGAAGGAAGGAAGGAAGGAAGGAAGGAAGGAAGGAAGGAAGGAAGGAAGGAAGAAGGAAGGAAGGAAGAAGAGAAGGAAGGAAGGAAGGAAGGAAGGAAGAAGGAAGAAGGCAGGCAAGCAACTATGCGAGGTGATGCATCTGTGTATTAACCTGATGTGGGAATCATTTTCCATGCATATGTGTATCAAATCATGACCTTAACTAATGTAATCCATTATCATCTGCATATCAACCAACACTTTACCAAATGTATACTTATAATATATCACAATTTTGTCAATTATACCTCAATAAAGCTGGAGAAAAATAGAGCTAAACAAGCACTTCACACACACACACACACACACACACGAGTGAGTATTCAATTGTCCGATGAGCGTATAAAGCAGAGCCCAACATCACTGGTCGTCAGGGAAACGTGAATTAAGGTCATGGTGTACCTCTACACTCCTGCTTTAGACCTCAGCTCAAGGATCACTTCCTCAGAGGAGACTTCCATTCCCTTCCAGGTTGTATCTTCTTGTCACAGAAGCTCATAACACTGGCTACCTTTCTATCATCGCCGTTGACACATTTACAACTCCACACGTCGTTGGCTACTGGGCGTATGTGTGTCTCCTCCATCGGACAATCAGCCCCACGGTGGCAGGCACGATGTCTGCTTCTGCCCATTGTGTTCTCAGTGCCTAGAATAGCCCTGACATAGGACAGGCGCGCAACACATGGATGGAATTGAATGAAGAAGGTGTTATCGGTGCCATTTTACAGGGGAGGAAACTGAGCCTCCATTTGCTCAAGAAATGTGTTCAAAGTCACCTTACTCACCTGTTGCCATTGTATTGATATCGCGAACAATTGGATGACTCTCCAGAGAATTATACTACGTGGAAAAAAGCCAGTCTCGGAAGGTTAGATTTCTGTAACATTGTTCAAATGACAACATTATAGAAATGAAGAACAGATTAGTTGCTGGGGAGTTGAGGTGTGGATGATGGTGGGAGGAAGTGGTGTGGCTATAAAAGTCAGCATGAAACATAAATGATGAAAGTGTTCATTCAGTAACTTGACCGTATCGATGTTAATATCCTGATTATGACATTGGATTTTAGTTTTGTAAGTGGTTACTTTTGGGGGGAGCTGGATAAAGGATACACTGGACCAAAAAATAGATAGATAGATATGAATATATATTTTACATATGTATATATGAAGATACATATGAATATATGTATATAAATATATATGTGTATATATGAATATATACATATATATACTAGGGGCACCAGGGTGGTAGTAGTGGTAATACTTTTTGGCAGGCAAAGAGTGTCACGCCTGGTAGGGAGCCCCAAGGGAGCTGGCGAGTTCCGGCAATATTCTAACTCTGGATCTGGTTATCGGTGACACAGGTGTTTGCTCTCTAACAATATATGAGGGGTGCGTTTATGTTTTGCGCCCCTTTCTGTGTTTCTGTGATATTTACATAAATGGTTAATCACAAAATCTTTATGCCATTCTCATATCCCTCTCACATTCCCCAAAATATTATTAAAATTAAATCTTCTTTCCAAGAAAAAGAGTTAAATATTGACACCTGCTACGACATGGATGAGCTCCCCAGCATGGCGCTAAGTGAAAGAAGCCAGACACAAAAGGTACATGATATGTGACTCCATTTACATAAAATGTCTGGAACAGGTAAATCTGTAGAGGCAGGGAGCGCATCAGCGGTGGCCACGGACTGAGGGGAGAGGGCAGTAGGAAGTGATTGTGTAATGGGTCTGGGGCTTCGTTTGGTGGTAATGAGAACCTTCTAGAACTAGGGAGAGGTGATGGCTGTGCAACACTGAGAATGGACTACATCCACTGAATCGTACGCCTTAAAATTGTTAATTTCACATTACGTGAATTTTACCTCAGTTTTAAGAATTTGTTTTAAATAGCTAAAATCTGGGGCACCTGGGTGGCTCAGTCAGTTAAGTGTCTGACTTTGGCTCAGGTCATGATCTTGTGGTTCGTGGGTTTGAGCCTTGCATGGGGCTCTCTGCTGTCAGTGCAGAGGCTGCTTGGGATCCTCTATTCCCCTCTCTCTCTGCACCTCCCCCGCTTGTGCACACCCACTCTCCCTCTCTCCCTCAAAAATAAATAAACATTTTTAAAAATCAATAAAAGGGGCACCTGGGTGTCTCAGTCAGTTGAGCGTCCGACTTTGGCTCTAAGGTCACGATCTCACGGGTCAGTTCGTCAGTTTGAGCCTTAGGCCGGGCTATATGCTGACAGCGTGGAGCCTGCTTGGGATTCTATGTCTCCCTCTCTCTCTCTGCCCTTCCCTTGCTCGCACTCTGTCTCTCTCTCTCTCTCTCTCTCTCTCTCTCTCAAAAGTAAATAAACATTAAAATAATTACTTAATTAAAATAATTAATTAACTAATTAACATCTAAAATCTGACTATGCCGTTTCTGCAACACGACCCTGTCACTGTCTGAAGGTTGCTCTATCAGCCAGCATTCCATCAAGACAACAACAGCCACTCCAGGAATTTCGAGCGGGAAGGAATTGAACACAGGGAATTAGGTATTTGCAAAGAGGGAATCAGAAGTAAATCGGAAGAGGCCACCAGCTTCTAGGGTCAAGGGTCATCATGTAGTGGGTGTGAAGGGTCCGAATATTGTTGCCACCACCCGAATCAAGAAACTCCGTAGGGTCAGCAAAAACTCCCATGTGCAGAAGCCTACACAGCGACCTTTGCTGCCAAAGGAGGAAGAATGGCTTCTACTCCTCTTCCACCTTCCGAATGTCACGTGAACGTACTTCTTCAGGACACTGTGAACTCTCTCCGTAACTTTGCCATGAAGTCTGGAAAGAGTGGTTCCTGAACTTCCAGCCCACACGCCCGGTGAGAACCCCGAAGGGGGCAGTATGGCTGCCAACGGTCAAGTTCATGCACAGGTTCCAAGGCCAGTCCTATCTGGTTAGGCACCCAGGTAGGTATTCTTCCATTCTTTCCACCAACATTCATATTTCCGAGGGCCTACTATGTGCCAGGCGCCGTGCTGAGCCCTGGGAACACAGCAGTATCTACATGCTGTGTCTGAGGAAGACGGAAGTTCCATCTTGGAGACCGACACCGTCAGACGTGGTCAGTCTGGCCACTAGAGGGGAGCCTTCTGCCGAGGGAAATTCATCAACCCACATTCACTGAGCACCTACTGTATGGAGACTGTGTGAGGCACTGGGCACAGCGGTGAACCCGACCACATGCCTTTCGATATTCTCTCCCAGGAAGAGAATAACCAATCCGGGTAACTGCACGTGTGTCTTTCTAGGTCTGTGCCTCCAGCCCTGGCCTCTGTCCTCAGCGCTAGACTCTTGTAGCCAACGGCCTGCCTGCCATCGTCATCATCACCATCACCATCATGAACACATACACCACATACTTGGACCAAGCACTGTTCTAAGCACTGGACATAAATTAACTCATTTCATCCTCATTCGTCCTAAGGAATGAGTACATTATTATTTTTATCTGCCAGCTGGTAAAAGTAAGACCTTAGCTGAAAGGAGATTGAAGTCACTTGCCCAGTTATTATTAGGTGGCCAAAAACCCGACCCAAGTCTGGCTGCAGACAGCTTGCTCGGTCGCTGCCATCAGACACTGTAACGGCAATCCCAAGAGAAATTCCAGCCCCCTCCGGAAACCAACCCCAGCTTTCTGCACTTCGATAATGACATTTGCCCCGTTGCTCAGGTTAAAAGTCAGGAGTCATTCTTTTTTTTTTTTTTTTAATATTTTTTAATGTTTATTTATTTTTGAGAGAGGCAGAGACAGAGCATGAGCAGGAGAGGGGCAGAGAGAGAGGGAGACACAGAATCGGAAGCAGGCTCCAGGCTCTGAGCTGTCAGCACAGAGCCCGACGCGGGGCTCTAACCCACGAACCGTGAGACCATGACCTGAGCCGAAGTCGGACGCTTAACCGACTGAGCCACCCAGGCGCCCCCAGGAGTCATTCTTGATTCTTCTCTTTTATTCCCACCCTCGTGTCTAACCCTCCAGCCATTTCTGTCGGTTTAGCCTCCAAAATACTCCCCAGCTCTGCTCCCCAGCTCCCATCCCCACTGCTACCACACCGGACTCCTTCCTGGTCTCCTGGTCACCTTCCCAAATGGTCGCCCCGCCCCCGCTCTGATCCCCCTGTAGCAGGACTCTCTCCCACAGAGAGGCTTTTCTTTCCAGGAAGCGACTTTATTCATGCCCGCACGGCTCACTTGGGTTCACACCGGCAGAACTGAGCCCCGAATGCCACGTGGCATAGTTTCTTTACTTGTCTCCCATATGCGGCAACACACAAATGTGTCGTCTGATTAAGCGGTCTCATGTTACAAGGTCGTGAGGGATGTCGTCACGTACGCGTATAGCCAGGTGGCCTTGAGGTTTTTTTTTAATTTTCATTCCTTAGGGAGGGGACCCTGCTACGTCCCCACCCCCGACATCATACTGGTCTCTTAAAATATAAATCAGTCTCGTCCTATCCCTGCATAAGGGCCTCTGGTGGCCTCTTGTTGTGTGGCAGTGTCCCCTCCCTAAGGAAAACAAAAAAAACACCTCAAGGCAACCTGGGTATACGCGGACATGACAACATCCCTCACAACCTGTAACACGAGACCGCTTAATCAGACGACAGGTTTGTGTGTTACCACATCTGGGGGACAAAGAAGTAGAAATATATATAAGGAAAAATATATATATAAAGAACTGCACCACGTGGCCTTCCAGGCTCAGTTCTTCAGGTACAAACCCAACCGAGCGGTGCCGGCACGGACACGGTAGCTACCTGGAAAGAAAAACCTCGGTGTCACAGCTCTCTGCGTGACAGTCCTGCTACTGTTGTACTTAGAATAAAATCCAGCTCCTTGGCGTGGCCTCCGAGGCCCTACAGGACGTGGCCCAGCCCATGTCTGCACCTCTCTCCCTTTCTCCGCTCCAGCCCTCCTGTCCCATCCACTGTTCAAACACTCCAAGTGCCTTCCGGCCTCAGCACCTCTGTACTTGCCTGGAATTCTCCTCCCCAGACTCTCCCCTGGCAGGGTCCTTCTTGGTCTCGGCTCAAAGGTCCCCCCCTCCATGAGGTTCCCTAACTACCCTTATTTAGGGAGAAATTATTTCAACTCTCCGTTTCTTTTTTTTTCTTTTTTAAAATTTAATTTTTTTTTTTTTGAGAGAGAGAAAGAGAGAGAGAAAGAGTGCAAGCGAGCAGGGGAGATGAGAATCTTAAGCAGGCTCCACGCTGACCAAGAGTCGAGCGCTTAACCGACTGAGCCCCCCAGGGGCCCCCCTACTCTCCATTCCTTTACTCGGTTCTATTTTCATAACGTTTCTCATGATCTGAAATCACCTTCTTTAGTGAGCTGTTGACCTGCTTAGCGTGAGTGTGTGTGTGTGTGTTTCTGGGTAGTTGTTGTTGTTTTCATGTGTATTTCCTTAACACTTACTAAGCCCCTGCTTTGTGCCGTCTTGCGAATGGCCGTCCTCTCCAGCACCAAGAACAGAGCCCACGTGTGCCCACTAAGTATTTGCCGCGAGGACAGGAATATAGTGCAGGCTCTGAGAGAATGGACCTTCGTGTAGCTACCCCTCCCCCCCGGCAGACTCTAAACCGAGGGTAGGTGGGGCCTCAGCAAGACTGAAGAAACAGCTGGAGGCAGGGCTTGACACATCCATTTATTGGGGGAACTCACCTAGAGGGAGTCCGGGAGTGGCTGGCGGGATCGGCGCACAGCAAGCTTTGCTAGTGTAGCTACCAGCTTAGCAACTATCTGTGACCCTGCCTTTCCCTGCACAGCCAGCGTTCCAAGGAGACCAAGGCCTGCCACGCAGACATTCTCCGTCACCGAGGAGACACCCCGGGTTAGCAGCCCCCCGGAGCCCCTGATCTTGAACGCTGAGCAACCCGTTTTTCTACATATTCTGTTTGATGAGAATGCAGAGGGGAGGTGAGATCTGTACATTCCTGAGATGGTGATATCACCAGGGGCATTCCGGGTGTGCTGGTACAAAGCAGCCTTCCAGCAGGCACCATACAAGAATGGCCAAAGGTCAAACGTCAGGTATCATTGGAGAATGGGAAGGACTCAGTCAAGCCTGGGCAGTCTTGAGCCAAGACCCAAAGGGTTTAGGAGCAGAGAACAGAAAGTATTCTGGCAAGTTTAAACAGGAAGACATCTGGGCGCCTGGGTGGCTCAGTCGGTTGAGTGGCCGACTTCGGCTCAGGTCATGATCTCAGGGTCTGTGAGTCCGAGCCCCACGTCGGGCTCTGTGCTGACGGCTCAGAGCCTGGAGCCTATTTCAGATTCTGTGTCTCCCTCTCTCTGTCCTCCCCCTGCTCATGCTCTGTCTCTCTCTCTCAAAAATAAATAAACATTAAAAAAATAATAATAAAATAAAATAAACAGGAAGACATCTATTACAGAGAGTTACATGTTGTAAATAGTCCGCAGACCTGAAATATACAAATTTCACTTTGAGCTTTGAGGAGTGACTCCCATAACCAGCACTGCGAGAGCGGCTACCAAGGGAGGTGCCCCCGTCTCTAGACCCTCACACCTGCTAAAGCCACCAGGATCCGGAGCCCCTGCTGCCCCCCTGCTCCCGCCACAATCAACGAATTGATCAGCAAGACTAGCAGACGCACCCACCGCTCGGCCTCGCCACTCACCTGCCTGCACCTGGTGCCCACGGACTGGAAATGACCACAGAAAATAACAAACGCCTCCAGACACGGCTCGTTTGCAGAAACTCACTGGCACCTTCCCAGGGCCGTGTGTCTCCAACCGGCTGAACTGAAGTCACGCAGAACTGGAGCGCTAACTGAAAGGCAGTCTGGGAAATGTGTTTTCGACTTTCTGGCTCCTGCCGCAGGGTGGGCCCCGAGAGGCTGGGTGAGTGGATACTGAGGGGCATTCCACTGTGTGCGTGCATGCGTGCGCCTTGTGTACACGTATGCACACGTGTGTCGGAGCCACCCGGTGCACGTACATGTACTATGCATTGGTCTGCATGTTTGGGCTTGTGGGTCATGTTTGCACACGTGTGTGTAAGCATCCGTGTGATGGGGGGCTGTCTGGGGAGTAACAGAGCGTGGAGACCAGCGAGACGGAAGCAGTGCTCAAAAAGGCCGTCAGAAGCATTCCATCTGTGAGAACCTGGACCAGAACTCCCGGGGGCCATTCAGCCAAGGTAGGAAAACAGGCTTTAACTATCCAACGGTCTAGTGTTCCCTGCATATTTTCCTGATGGGAAAAGCAAGGCCAATGGAGTTACGTCCTTTGCCCAAGGTCGCACTGCAAGTCCTGGCATCGGACTCAACCCAGCCAGGTCCCTCGGGGCATAAGGTCTGTGTTTCCCACTTGAGCTATGAGCAGGTTCCCAGGGAAGGCTTACCCGCGGGCTTCTTCCACACTGGGCACCCAGCCCGGAGGATGCTTGGCAGCGCCCCTCTCCGCCCGCTCAGCGGGACTTGCAGAACTCGACGCGGCGGCTGGCCTTTGGGGGGCACGCTCGAATGTATTTCAGTAACGGCAAACGGACAGTGTGGCAGGTGGGGGCGCGAGGGGGACAAATACGGAGTTGAGATTCCTCCCCTCCTGCAATTCCTGGTCTCATGGGGAAATACCTCACAGAGTCAGGAGGCCAGCAGGCAGGAGACCACACCGGAGGGACGTCCACTAGCTATGTTGCCAATAAGGGAATTGAGACTCAGAATCCCTGACCCGACCAAGATCACACAGCCTGCAAGTGTCTGGGCCCAGAATTTGAACCCACTGTATCTGACTCCGAATGGGTGGTTTTAGAACACAGGAGGCATGACAGCAGAGAACTTGGACCTGGGTGTCACCCAGACACGTGTCCAAATCCCCTAGGCTCTCCCCTCACTAGCTGTGTGCCTTGAGTGAGTTCTAAACCCCTCTTGCCTTGGTTTTCTCATACCCAACATGAGGCCGTATTTCCTGCTCGTGGAGAAGGTGAGAGGGTTAGATGATGGAGGGCACGGAAAAGGCCGAGCCAGTGGGAAATCCCCATGAAGCGTTAGCTGTGTTTCCTCATAAGTCCTCAACCCGCCAGCCCCAGATTGCTCAGGCCGGAAGTATGGGCAGAGGCACCGTGTTTCCTCTGAGATCCTCCGAGGTCCCAAAGTCACGTCACTTTCCAGGCTGATCTTGTAAGCAATAAGGAACGTAATGGTTACCGGGGATCGAGAGTGAGAGAAATGGACAAATGACCAAAGGGACAAACTTCCAGGGCCAGATGCACAGGTTTGGGGATGTGAGGCACAGCATGGTGACGATAGCTAATTATACTGTAGCTTATGCTTGAATGTTAAGAGAGTAGATCTTAAAAGAGTTCTCGCCACCAAAAGGAAATGGTACCTACGTGACAGGAGGGATGTGGTAGCTAGAACCATGGTGGTAATCCCCCTGCCATTTATAAATGTATCAAATCAACACATTGTATGCCTTGGACTGATACAATGTTATGTGTCAATTATGTCTCAATAAAGCTGGAAGAAATAGATTTTAATCTTGCCAAAAGGGGGTCTGCCCTTTGTCTTCAGCTCCTGGCCAGCAATCTTTGCTTCCCTGGGGGGTCTTGGACTAACCAGGGAGTAACAATGCAATTTAGGGTGGGGGCTGGCCACGCCAGAAAGACCAACCAGATGATTAAGGGTCAGGGTTTGGGTCCCACGTTTTAGCAGTTGAGTCAGAGACTGGGATCAACCGATCCTCACTCGATCAATCCTGCCCGCATAATGGAGGCCAGTCAAAACTCTGAACACCAGAGGCGTCCGGGTGACTCAGTCGGTTAAGTATCCGACTTCGGCTCAGGTCGCGATCTCGTGGTTCGTGGGTTCGAGTCCTGCGTCGGGCTCTGTGCGGACAACTCAGAGCCTGGAATCTGCTTCGGATCCTGTGTCTCTCTCACTCTCTCTCTCAAAAATAAATAAACATTAAAAAAATTAAAAACAAAACGAAACCCCGAGCACCAAAGTTCAGGAGAGCTGCCCTGTTGGCAGCGTTCCGTGCAAACTGTCGCTTGTGGGTGCAGTGAAATGGACGCGTCGTGACCTCGTGGGGGAGAGGACAGTGGAAGTTCGGCATCCCATGCTTATTCAGATTCCACCCTGCGTGTTGTTGACCTTAAAAAGAAAATAGTTCTTTTCCTAGCAAAACACAGGTTTAACACGGGCTTATTCAGGGGTTATCAGAGAATTGCAATTCGGGACAAGCAAGCTCTGGCACCAACCGTAGGCTCAGCGGAAGAACAAACACGAGGGATTCTGTTTTATGGAAAAGAAGGAAGTTGGGAGGATGGTTTTGAACACAAGTCCACTGGAGAAAAGCAGGAACTCAGGGTGATGATGGTTTCTCACTGGCCGAGGGGCCGGGGTAGTCGATTTCTTCGAGGAAATGAAATGTACAGCTGTCCCCGCTGGGGCCGTCCCCGGTGATTCTTTCCTGTTGCTTCTTCCATTGGGAGGCCGCAACTGACAATTCTTCCCGGGAGCCACGCTGAGAGTGGTACCCCGGAAGACTCCCCCTTCTGGCCTCTCGACTGCACTTCAATTTCAGTTTTCACAGCACCTTCCTTTGGTCGGTTTTCAGCTTCGCCCTTTTCCCATCATAAACTGTAACCGTGAGTAGAGTAGCTTTCCGTGAATTCTGGGAGTCCTTCTAGTGAATAGCCAAACTTTGGAAACCCTTGACCTTGCGACTGGTGTCGGAACTGAGACGGTCGTGTGGGCTCCGTTCCCTCTACACCGTCCATTTGGCTGAGTTCTTGGACGCCGGCACGATGGACGAATGATGAGTACGTGAGCAGGAGGCCCAGAGCTGCTCAGTGTGGAAGTTAAACAGGACCCCCGCAGGGCAGGGACTCTTGGTTCCTGGCCAGGAAGCCGAGGCTCCGAGAGGGGAGGCCGGGATGGGAGCCAGGCCTGCCAGAATCCAGACCCGGGATCTGGCCACCACAGCGTGCTGCCCGTCCCAAGGGCCCTTCCGCCCTCGCCAGCCTGGGACCCCCCGAGAAACAGAACAGGGAAAAGCTGAGGCCAACCAAGCCCATTGCCCCTGAGGCATTTCAGGGGAGGGAGGGCAGGTCTCAGGCCTCGCGGTGCCCCAGTCACAGGCCGCTGGCCCTGCATCGGGGCTGCAAACAGAGGTCTTCCTGAGCCAGGCGGGGCCCATACAGGATGAAATCCGTTCAGCCACAAGGAACTTTATGCCCAGTTAACAGGGGCTCCAGTACAGGGACGTCGGTCTCCCTCACTAACAGAAGCGTGGGAGACAGGCAGCAGCTCAAGAGTGCATCGGGACCCTGACTCCTTCCGTCTCTCGCACCACAGTCCTCACCCCACAAGGTCCTTGCCTCCTGGTCCCAAGATAAGCTGCTGTAGCCCCAGGCATCGCATTCGTGTTAAGGTAGGAAGAGGGGAGAGCGATGCCTCCAAAGGGAAGCAGCCCCTCTCCTGGAATGGCTGCTTACAGTCCCCACTTGGACGTCACCAGCCACACTGTCGTCGGATGCCCCCTGCCCTCGGGGAAGCTGCGGAGTGAGCAGGAGTGAGCAGGAGTGAGCCGCTGACTTCGCGGGCCCTCCCCACGGTGGCAGGAAAGGGAGGAGGGGACCCGGAACGCCTGCTGGGCTCCCGCCCCGCGCGGCTGCCCAGGGCGCCAGGCTTTATGGTTTACAAAACCCCTGTTGCTGCCGTTTTGCCGAAGCTGCAGTTGAGGCTCGGAGACGGCGACAGAGCGGCCTGAGGTCACGTGGTGCGGTGGCAGCTCAGAGACGACCGGAGAGGAGCCCAGAGAGCCCTCCGGTATACCACCCTCCCTGTCCCCCCACGTGATCCGTGGGCTTCCCGCTCCCTCCGCCCAGACAGTCATGCTACGGCCGGGTCCTCAGTCGTTCCAAGCCAGGCTGGGCTGTGGTGGCCGGGGGCAGACCCTTGTCCCCATCACGAGTCCAGCCTGTCAGGGGCTGGCGGGCAAAAAGGGCTGGGGTCCTGTGGGCCTGTCCCACAGACCCACAAAGGACAGGAGGTGACAAAAGAGAGTGAGGGGGGGAAAGGCGACAGAGAAGAGGGCATGAAGGAAAAGAGACGGAAGCTGAAAAGAAGGCAGGCAGGGGTGGAGGAGGGAGGGAGAAGGGTAGGGAGGAGGGCTGGAGAGAAAGGGAGGCGGGGGGGGAGGGGGAGGACATGTGGAGGCCAGGGGCACGCAGCAGACAGGCCCCAGGGCCCTGATGTCCACCCACCAGGGGAGCGAGCGTGACCCTCGCCTTACTGGAGGGCAGAACGGGGACTGGGGAAACACCGTTGGGGGCTGTCTGAGAGAAACCCGGGTGGCTTCTCAGAGGCGGTGGCCTCCAAGTTGGGACCTGAAACTCCTTAGCCAGGGATTCATTCAGACTCTTCAGCCTGGCCTCTGCCTCCTTCCCTGCCAGGCCCACCCCCGGCCCGGACCCTGGCCCAGAACTCACGCTCAGTGCATGTTTGTTGAATAATTTGAAGACTGTGGAGCAAATAGGACACAAAAGCAGGACAAAACGAATTCACAAGAAAAGCCGGCAGGAGCACTGCGTGGGCTTCTTCTCCCAGAGGGGAAATAAGGAAACTAATGGCGTGTTGGGGGGCGTGGGGTGGGGGGAGGAACAGGCTCCACCCTCATGGAGAGGGTCTCCTGGGGCTGAAAGGCACCCAGGGCCAATAGCAGCCCCAAGACCTGTCCCGGGGTTGAGAGAAGCCTTCCTGGGCCCCGCCCCAGTCCCCACCTCCAGCCCCTCCCTTCTTTCCCGGGCCCTGCCACCCGACCCCCCTACCGCACCCTCCATCTCATCCAGGGGAATCCTTCTAAGATAACAACCTGTCCACCTCACTGCTCTGCTCGAAGCCTCCCGGGGCCTCCGGGACCTCACACCTTCGCCACTCCTACCCTGCTCCAAAACCCTCCATGGCTCCCCTCCACACGGAAGAGAACGTCTGATCCCTTCAACAGTGGCCATCGAGGGCTGCGCGATTCGGGCCCAGCCCGCCTCTCCCGGCTCACACCGACCCCTGACCCCCCACGCTCTGCACGCCAGCCACCCCGCCCGCCACAGTATCCTGGAACGCCTCTCTCTCTTTAAAAATGTGTTACTTATTTATTTTTTATTTTATAGAGAGATAGAGCACGTGCCAATCGGGGGAGAGGCGGAGGAAGCGAGTGAGAGGCAGAGAGAGCCCCAACCCCTCTATCTCATGACCCCCCGGATCATGACCTGAGCCAAAAGCAAGAACCGAACGCTCAAGCGACTGAACCACCCCGGGGCCCCTCCCCCACTCTCTCTCTCATTCATGAGTTCCCCTCTGCCTTGAGGGCTTCCATTCCTCTTGACCTGGCTGGCTCCCACGCATTCTCCAGGGTGTCCTGGCCTGTGTCAGGTGTCCCCTCGGTGCACCCCCGTGCACCTGTGCTGCCTCCACCCCCGCACCCCCCACGATCCAGGAGCTCCCTGGAAGCCAGCGGTGTCCCTGGCCACCGCACCCCCAGCACCCGGCAAGCCCAGTCACGTCCATGCCTTCTTGTCATACCCACACGCGGAAGTGGTGCGTGGCCTTCCGTCAGCCCTCAGCTCAAACCAGGCTCTGGGAGCCTGTCTGTACCCCCTCCCCCACCCCGCATCACCGTGCACTGTGTCAGGCTCTTCACGTAGGCGGCTTCGTCGTGCCTGCCGACCGCTTGGGAGTGGGTGGTGTCTTCCCGGCTGGCAATGAGGAGCCAGGGCCCAGAGGGGAAAGACTTGCCTGGAATCCCACGGAAGCCCCCCTGCGGCTTCCAAGACTCACGGGATCCAAGCCAGCCGGGCGGACTCCAGGGCCTGCTCTTCCCCACAGCACCCTGAGTCTGGGGGTGGGTCAGATTCTTCTCCGCAGTCCCCAAGGCACCTGACCTGAGCCCAGCAGGTGGCAAGGACTACGGCTACAGCAGGAAGGGGTAGGACCCCGGAGGCAGGCCAGAGGTGGGCGGGGCCCAGGGCGGGCATTGGTAGGACACTGAAGAAGGCCCCCTCAGCCACCCCGCACCAACTCCCCTCTCCACCCTGACTCCGGCCTCCCCACCCCTCGCACAGACACTGCTCCAGGCCCTTTCCTGGCCCCCGGACTTCTTTTTCCAAAGCCTCTCCTGCTTCAGAAGCCTGCCCCACCTCCACCCCAAGCCTCCCTGCGACCTCCGCCACAGAGCCCAGGTCCCTCACCTGGCCTCCTCAGCTCTGATGCTTCTGTTCCCACCCCGACACCGGCCCCAGATGGCAGGGGGGCCGCACCCGGGGTGAGGGGCACAGAACACGGGGAGACACGTGCACTGGCTTGTTTATTGCAGAAAGTCTTGGAGACTCGGTAAGGCACGGAGTCCGGGGAAGGGGGCGGGGTGCCCTGGGGGACGCGGTCGGGAATACCCGGGCACCCCATCCGGGGCAGTGCTCCCACCCTCCGAGTGGCTCTGAGCGCTTCTCTCCTTCAGGACCCTCTCCTGGGGAGCCTGAGGATAAGGGGTCCTTTTTTCCCAAGAGGGTGAGTACAGGTGACAGGAGACGAGGGGAAGGAAGAGGCAGCTCTGTGGTCCAGAGGTGGCGGGAAGGGGGGCTCAGGCTTGAGCTTGTCGCTCCCGTCCCTGAAGGCACTAAGTACAGGGGGCCCAGCTCAGGAGTGAGTCCCGGAGGGGGGTAAGGGTAGGGGCTCGGCGTGGCCGACTCGCTGAGCCCCCCGAGGCTCCGGGTGGGCAGGCCGCAGGGGGGCCGCCTCAGCTGAAGTCTCGGTTCGGCAGGAGGAGGGGGGCCACCAGGGTCCACAGGTAGAGGAGCAGCCCCGCCCAGGCGGCACAGATCTTCACCCACACGGCCGTCCACGTGCTGACCAGCTTCCGGGCCTCGCCGGGTCTGCGACACACCGTGATCCCAGTGAGCCTGGCTCCCCGCGTTGTGACCTCGGCTCTGGCCCTGCCCTTACGACCCGGGTGTGACCTCCAACTTCGACTCTGGCTCTGAACTCTGCAACCCTAGCCCCCATCTCTGAGAGTTTTGACACTTGGCCTTGGCTCTGTCTTTGACCTTAGATGTAGCTTTTGACTAACACCACAGACCTGACCCCTGACTTCAGCTGCGCCACTCACCCAGTCCTGGACTATCTTATAACCTCACTTGGGGACCCTGGAGCTCCTGGCCTCGGTCCTGACCCTCCAACCTGGCCTCTGACCCGCAATCCTGCAACTCCATCCCTGGCCCCTGATCTTATGACCAAGTTCTGATATCTCTGACCTTTAAATCTGACCCTTGACCCTGTAACACCCGTTCTGGCCCCTGGCCTTGTTACTCTGATCTTACTTCCTTGACCTGGAAACTTCAACCCTGGCTTTATGGCCTACTAACCCCCACTTTAACCCAACGACCAAACCTGTGACTTTGTAAGTTCCCGATCCCAACCCTTGACCTCACGACTCCTCTTCCTGACCCTGTGCCTTTGATTCTAACCCCACACCCTAAACCCTAACCCTCCAGCCACGAATCCCAACTCCGGCCTCAGAATGCAAATCACCACCCATGACCCGTGAACTCCGTCTGCCCTGCCCAAGCCCATGGCCGCCTCCTATGATCCCCGCTTCTCAGGCACTTAGTGAAGGTGGGGCAGGGACGGGCAGGCTCTGTGGGGGGGGTCCTGGGCCTCGCCTCCTTGCCCAAGCCGCGAGCATCGGGGAACACGCCGGGAGGGGCCAGAGGAGAGGACAGAGGTGTGGCCCACGCGCCCCAGCGCGGTGGATTCCGCCCGCGCCCGCCCAGGCTGCACGCACCTGTACCAGTTGGTAAGTGTCATCATTATGTGGAGGGACGCGAGCACCAGGCAGAGGTGGAAGAAAGAGTAGCTGTAGGTGACACGGTCCTGCTCATTGTCGAAGGCCCGGCCCTCGCAGGCCACCACCTGCTGCTGCTGCGTGGCCTCCAGCATGGACGGGCACTCCTGCGTCTGCATCAGGTTGTTAACCTGCCGGTGGTCCGAGGAGCGCAGGCTGTGGGGGAGGGAGGAAGCAGGCGGGTGGGCGGCTCCGGGGGGCCTCGCTGGTCGCAGCAGCGGGCACAATGGCTCTAGAACCTCAGGGCCCGGTGACCCCAGTGATTAGGCTCTGGGCCCAGGGATTAACTAACTGCTTTGACTCTGAACTCCATTCCCGCTCCCCCTGTGGCTTGAGGCAAGACACTTAACCTCTCTGAGCCTCTGTGAAATTGGGGCTAACAGTACCTTCCTTGTAGAGTTACCAGGAGGATTAATAACATAAAACCCTTAGCACTGCGGCCAGCACAGAACAGACGCTAAAGAAACAGGCGCTATGACTCACGTTTGCCATGTCCGTAAACAGGTACTGAGTACCCAGTACCGCCAAGGACCTAGCCAGGTACGACATTCACCACTAGTGTTAATCATTAAGAATACCCGTTTGCTATTAAGTTTGTTTTCCTTCTATTAGGTGAGTAGTTTTACCAATGATGTCCCCTTTCTTCATGTTTATAATTTAAAAATACTAAGAGTAATGATTTTTTTGTCATTTCTTTTCTGTAACAGGGTCTTGATGTTTTTAACAGTAATTAATGGTTTGGGACACACACAGGCAATTTTGAGACTCCCATTTGCATTTGGAAAAAAAGTGACACAGAAGGAGCGCTGGGCCCCAGCCCTACCCCATCAGGTGGAGAAGTCACCCACTGAGCGTCCGCTGACCCCAATCACCAAAATATCGTACTGACGTCTAATTCATAGGAGCCCAGGTTCCGGGGACATTGCTGCACGTGGCTGTGCCTGCTCCTTTGCCTTCTGGGTTTTAGGAACCGTGCTAAGAGCAGACGGGCCTCTGGGGTGTCCACTCGGTCGATTAAGCGTCTGACTCCTGGTTTTGGCTCAGCTCATGATCTCATGGTTCGTGGGTTTGAGCCCCACAACAGGCTCTATGTCGACAGCATGGAGCCTGCTTGGCATTTCTATCTTCCTCCCTCTCTCTCTGTTCCTCCCAGCTGGCTCTCCCTCTCGAAAAAATAAATATATCAACATAATAAAAAAGTTAAAAAAAAAAAAAAAAAGGACAGGCCCCTGGGCTCTCAAAGCCACTGCCCAGCCACCGCAGGCCGGGGAGGCGTGCTTTCTGGAAGCAGCCGGAAACAGCTCCGTGCCTGGATCGGGGCAGGCAGGGAACATGTCCTCACGGTCTGCGGCCACTGCGTGCTCGCAGCGTCAGACAGGTGGCCGCTCCCCCAGAGCCTCCGGGCTCCTTTTCTGTAACTCGGAGGCGATGCGGGCTTTCCCAGAGGTGACGAAGACAGATGTCTGCAAACTGCCCAGGCTTGGCGTGGAGAAAGGGTTTTGAAAAAAAGTCAGGACAAAACAAAATGTGAAACAAGTTCAAAATGTTCCGAGACGGGCAGGCTGCTCTCAGGAAATCGGGGAGAGAAGAGGAGGAGAGAGGCGCCCTCCTGGCAGTCAAGGAGAGGCATGGAGGAGGTGGCGCCCGGAGCCGCGCTGGGCCTCCAGGGGGCAGTAGCGGGTCTGCCAGGTAGAGCGTAAACCGCACTTTCTACTCAATATTAGATCTGGTGACTCTCACGAAACAGCCGCTCGCTGCCACCCAGCTGTGCAAATATTCACAGCTGTTTGCAATAAAAGCAAACACTTACTTGGCGCCCACTCGCTGCCCAGTTCTTTTCTGCGTGCCTTACACATACGGACTCATCTACCACCCTTCAACAACCGGGGGAAGGAGGGACTATTTTCAGCCTTATTTCCAGATCAGCAAACTAAGGCACAGAAGGAAAGGTGAAGTGACCGGCCCGAGATCGCGCTGCTTGTAAGTGGCAGTGCCAGGTTCAAACACAGGCTGTTTGGCTCCGGAGTCCACACCGATAAACCCTTGCTAAGATGCCCCTTTAAAAAAAAGGTGTAATGTGGGCGCCTGGGTGGCTCAGTCAATTGGGCATCTGACTTCGGCTCAGGTCACGATCTCACAGTTTGTGGGTTCGAGCCCCACATAGGGCTCTGTGCTGACAGCCCGGAGCCTGGAGCCTGCTTCGGATTCTGTGACTCCCTCTCTCTCTCTGCCCCTCCCCCACCCCTCAAAAATAAAAATAAGCATGAAAAAAAAATAATAAAAAAAAAGTTGTTATGTGATCTTAAGTAGGAGCTGCCCCCTCTCAGGTGACACTGTGGGGTCGCAACCACTCTGGGCCTTGGAGGTTACCCTCCTCCTTTTATGAGGAGGACACCAAAGCTCAGAAAGGGGAAGCCACTTACCCCAAGACCACACAGCAGAGCGACAGCCCGTACCTGCTGGCCCCAGTCCAGGCTTCTCCCCTGCACCCTACAGAGCTGGGCACGTGCCAGCCGGATGTGCAAGGAGAGACCCTGGGCCCGGGGGCAGCGTCCAGCCATGCCTCTGCTGCCCAGTCACGCGGTGCCCCCCGAGGGACGCGGTTTCTCCACCAGCGCAATGCTGGGCGTGCACTGGCCGAGGGCGCCTTCCGCCGTGGTGTCTCGGCTCCCACATCTTCTCCTCGCTCATGCCATCAGGCTCCCCCCATCACGACACTTCCCCAGAAGCCAGACCCCCGCCCTACCTGATGAAGACGGTGCACAGAATAAAGAGGATGAGCCCCACGATGCTCGGCGCGTCCCACCAGTGGGTCTCGTAGCCCTCGGGGCCCGCCAGGATCGTCCCGTTGCTGAAGTGCGTCAGCAGGTGAGGGTTGCATTTCTGGTCTAGGGAGGGGGGCACGGTCACCCTCGGCCCACGCGGGCCAGGTCCGAGGGAGGGCAGACAGCCAACCCGAATGGACAGACAGACAGCTGGCCATCCAAATCCCAGCAACAGACGGAACCTAGCAGACAGATGACTTAGCGGCCCAACTCCTGGGACGGACACGGTCCTCCCACTCCCTGAAGGACCAGCATGGGGAACAGGCTGGGCTGAGGTGTCCCTGACACCTGGGAGGGTCCCCGGCCCCCCGGAGGGCCGCTACGAGCCTGGGCTTCCTCGAATCCAGGCCTGTACTCACCAGGGACGCTGGACAGGGCCAGCCAGGTGACGAACACGGTGTAGAGTGTGGTGACCGAGGCCTGCAGCAGACCCGAGTTGGGCTGGGCGTCCTGGCAGAGGCAGCCATGGGGAAGACCCCCATCAGTCCTGAGGGACACCCCACACCCGCGCCTAGCCCACTCGCCCCCAACCAGGGGGCCTCAGAAACCCCCAGCACCCTAGGGCCATCCCACCCCGCACCCTTTGGGAAAACGCAGCACCCGGCCACCCGCCACCCACCCCATCCACTCAAACGTGGAGTCTTCATTCTTTCTCTTAACAGATTTTCTCAGCCGCTCCCCTGCTGAGAACACCTCCCTGGGAAAAGTCTCTCCACGCTCTGAATTAAAGCCCTCCCTGGTTCACCCCTGCCATGGTCTCCCCTCGAGCTCCTCCCCGCCCACTGCACTGCAGCCAGGGGCCTCCTCTCTGGCCACAGAACCCACCAAACCCTCTCCCACCTCAGGGCCTTTGCACTCGCCGTGCCTGCTCCCTGACATAGCCCCTCCCCAACATCTCCGCATGGCCAGCCTCTCCTTAGCATTTAGGCCTCAGCTCAGAGTTCCTAGGGAGGCCCCCAAACCCAGACCCCAGCAGCAGCCCCGCGCCCACCTTTTGTCGGCTCTCTTTTATTGCCCACACAGCACGCAACATCCCAAAGTATCTTACGTGGCCTCGTCTCCTATCGGTGGCTCGTCCCCACCCCTCGCTTCACACACACTTGACAATAAGAATCTAAACTCTGTGATTAAGAGCGCAGGCTGTGGGCGGGGGCGGGGGGGGGGCGCACAGGTGGCTCAGTCGGTTGAGCATCCGACTCCTGATTTTGGCTCAGGTCATGATCTTGTAGTTCGTGAGATCGAGCCCCCACATCGGGCTCCACGCTCACAGCTTGGAGCCTGCTTGGGATTCTCTCTCCTCCCTCTCTCTCTGCCCCTCCCCCTGCTCGAGCTCTCTCGATCTCATAAATAAATAACTTAGGAAAAAAAAAAAAAAGGCACAAGCTCTGGAGCCAGCCTGTCAATTCCGCCCCCAGCTAGCTGGGTGACCTCAGGCGAGGGTCTTTCCTCCTCCAAGAAAGTATGAAAGTGGAAAGAGGGGGCGATGACGGTGCATGACTAAATGACAGGACAAACGCCATCAACTGGTAGCTGTCATCATTCTCCCCCCTCTCCCCCCACAGCTGTACCCCCCTACATCGACAACAGGGCCTGGTACACAGAGGTGTCCCAGAAGTATTTTTTGAATGGATACTGATTGCTGTGTGAGCTGGGACAGAGGCAACACCCTCTCTGGGCTTCGATTTTCTCCCCTGGAAATAGAGGGTCTGAGCAGAAGGGAGGTTCCCCACCTTTCTGCTAAAGACCCTCAGAGGCTACCCAGGCTAGCTGTGAAGCCCCGGGGGGCGGAGATCCCCAACCGTGAAGCACCCCCGGGCTCACAGGGCTTTCTGAAGCACACCCGATGACCTGGGAGCCCCACCCGTGACCCCAGGTGGCCTGGGACTAGAAACTGGGGAACGTCACCTCCCAGCACCCCTTGTTGAGGGGTCCAGGAATCGTCGCTCAGCGGTCCTCCCTGACGGTCTCCTGATTCCCATAAAGACAACAACGATAATGACAGTTAATGTCTGATGGATGCCTCTACTCCCAGCCCTGTTCTGTGTCTTCGCAAACTCTATCTCTAGCCTGCAAATAACTCCAAACAGTAGGTATTATCCTCATTTGTACGTTTGAGAAGAGAAAAGCACAGAGAGGTAAAGGCACTCTCCCAAAGACACCCAGCAGGCAGACGTGCAAACTAGGACTCCAACCCAGGCAGGCCGACTTGGGAGTCCACACTCTCAGCCCAAGCCTCTGTGACTAACAGCCCTGTCCCAGGACCCCCAAGGTTCCCACCGGAAGTCCCTCACACCAAGAGGCCTGGCATCAATCAGGATGGGCTGAGCCAGGCGGGCTCACCTGGACCTTGGGCAGGACGGCGACGATGGAGACACAGACGCAGAGAGTGAGGTTGAGGCCGATGAAGATCTTGCCCTCGTAGCAGGTGCCGGGGTGGGTGTAGTAGATGAACAAGAGTGTCACGGCCGCAATGGACAGCGTGTAGAAGAAGAGGGTGAAGAAGAAGAGGCCTGGGCAGGAGGGGTGGCACGCAGCAGGGTCAGGAGGCACAGGGACCCCCGCGCCCTCAACGGGGCTTCTCGGGCAGTCCCCCGTGTGGGCCCTTGGCTTCCTCATGGGAGGAATGACATCAGAGTCTCCTGAATGTCCGTCATTCACCAACGCCTGAACTGAAATGACTCCCTTGCCACAAGGGTTAAGAAGTTAACCATTGGGGCGCCTGGGGGGCTCAGTCGGTTGAGCATCCCACTTCGGCTCAGGTCATGATCTCACGGTCTGTGAGTTCGAGCCCCGCGTCGGGCTCTGTGCTGATGGCTCAGAGCCTGGAGCCTGCTTCGGATTCTGTGTCTCCATCTCTCTCTGCTCCCCCCCCATTTGTGCTCTGTCCCTCAAAAATAAATAAATATAAAAAAAATTAAAAAAAAGAAGTTGACCATGAAAAGAAATAAGAGGAATACAAAACAGTCTTTTAAAAAAAAGTCAACTTGAGGGGCACCTGGGTGGCTCAGTCGGTTAAGCGTCCAACTTTGGCTCAGGTCACAATCTCACGGTTCCTGAGTTCGAGCCCCCACATCGGGCTCTGTACGGACAGCTCGGAGATGGGAGCCTGCTTCAGATTCTGTTTCTCCCTCTGTCTGCCCCTCCCCTGGCTTGCACTCTGTCTCTCACTGTCTCAAAAATAAACATTAAAAAAAAATTTTTTTTAACAACTGGATGCATAGTGACCTGCTACAGCCTTGCCCTCTCTGTCAGAGAGACCAGCCACGTATGAGAGGCGTGAAACCAAACCAGCTCCTGAGTGCGCCTTTCTCCTTGGTCGGCTCAGAAAGACAGCTGAAGGGCCACCCGTCCTGCCATGGGGGCTTCTGTGACCGAGAGTCATTTGGTTTGGTCTGGGACGGCTGCGCATGGCCCGTCCCGTAGGAACCGCTGAACTTAGACCCCGCTGAAGCCCCTCAGGTTCGGCTCTCCTCCGTCCACCCCCCCTAAAGCGACCCCGGAACCAGCTGCCCCTTCCCTCCATCTGCCCTGGACAGTGCAGCTGCTGCCCTGGGGCAGGGGGCTGCTCCGGATGCCCTCCTGTAGCTTCGGGGACACGCTGCCGCTCGGGAAGCCGCAGTCCCCGCGTCTGGATGCCGGCCGGACGGCGCTCACCTGCGTACCAGGCCCGGGAGTCACACTCCTCCGCCTTGGCCAGCCACCGCTGGTTCCAGCAGCGCGCGAAGTCGATGAGCAGCACCAGCTGGATGAGGAGGAAGAGGAAGGAGCCCGCGACGCCGCAGTAGAACCAGGCTGGGGGCGGAGAGGGGGCAGGGGTGAGGGGAGGGGAGGCGAGGCCTTCCCGGGATGGACGCAGCAGGCCCACTCCCTCCTGTCATCTCCCTCTCGCATACATTTATTCACTCGAGGGTGGTTTCTGCCACGCCCTGCAATGGTGACCCTGAGAAGCGGCAGAGTCCCTGCCCTCAGGGAGCTCCTAGCCATGCACAGAGAGGCAGTGCAGGTGCCAGGGTCTGGGTCAGGCTGAGGCAGGTTCCGCCTGTCCCCATGTTGGCCAAAGGCCATGTGGCCAAGCACCAGGGTGCTGTCTCTCTGGGCGGGGGGAGTGGGGCGGGCAGCGACCCAGGCAGCAGCCTGAGATCCGTGTGCCAGGGCAAAGAGCAACCCCCACCAGTGCTCACCCCTCTGGAGACCGCACCCCCTCCCGGGAGCCCCCCCATCCCTCCCGCCAAGGCCACCTACCGTCGGAGAAGGAGCCCTCGGGGATGTAGAACGCGCCCACGGTAATGCCCACGAAGATCAGGAACTTAAAGAACCAAAAGCTGTTGGGGGTGGGGAGGAGAGCCAAGGGGGCTGAGTGGGGGGAGGGGACCAGGACCCCCACCCCCAAAGAGCAGGGACCGGGACAGGTGAAGAGAGACTTTCTCGTGGTCTGATGGGCGCAGAAAGTCTGTCCTGGCCCTAGAAAAAACCCTGAGGGGCAGGGGGAAGGACCAAGCTGGAGTGACAGTGGCCACCGCGTTCTTGCCCCAACTGTGTCACCTAAGTGCTGTGTGGCCTCAGGCACCTTCTTGCCCTTTCTGACTTATTCATCTGAGAAGCGGGAGTAACTGAACTGAACGAGCTGCTCTCGGTGCTTCGGCGGCTCCGGAGCGGGGACAGGGCTGGAGCGGGGGTCGGGCGGGGGCGGGGGGGGGGTCCCGGCTGCGGGCAGGGGCGCCCTCACCCGTTCTGGACGGCCGCCCGGGGGTCCCGGCTGCTGCGCACGCAGAGCATGAGCAGGGCGAAGAGGAAGAAGAAGGCGGCCATCGCAAAGCACAGGCGGTAGACGGCGCGGTGGCCGAGCAGGGAGCCGCAGTCGATGTGGCCCTGCAGGACGACGGGGGTCCCGGCCCCCTCCTCACACACCCACGGCAGCTGTGGGGAGACAGAGCAGCGTGAAGGCCCCCCCGGGACCCCCGCCAGGAGAGAAGCCCCCTCCTTCCCCTCCATCTGCACCCCCGCCCCACCCCCCACCCCAGGACAGACGGGGGACCCAGCGTCCAGGCACAGGGCGTCACTCTCCACTTGTCTCCCTGCTGTCGCCCCTGCAGCCTCAGGACCGCGTGGCTCCGTGGGAAGCCTAAATGTCACCCTGGGTCTGTGCCACGCTGTGAAACGCGGAGAGGGAGGGAAGAAGAGTGACCCCAAACGGGGCCTGAGCGCTAAGGAGGGGACAGCATGCCCCGGGCCAGTGTCCGGGGGACAAGGATAATTAGGAAGATTCTCCGAGGGGGGCTCATGAGAAACCGGAATTCCCACGGGAGGTTCGAACTCTCCTCCCCACGTGAAGAAACGGCCCCATGGGCACGCGGGGACACTCCCGCCACTCCCGCCCAGCGGCCTCAGTGAGCTGGGCCCCCGGGGCCTGGGCTCCCCACCCCTCCCCGGAGGCCGGTCCTCAGGCCGCCCACTCCCCTGCCTGTCCCCCGGGGCCGCTCACCTTGTGGAGCTGACTCTCCACGCCAGGGCTCAGCATGACCACGGACACCAGCACCCCCAGGAAGAGGAAGGCCGTGAAGACGAGGCGGCTCACGGTGGAGTTGGGGCTGGAGGGGCAGCAGCTGCACAGGATGCAGGGGGCGGAGCCGCAGAGGCAGGACGCCTGTGGGGGGGGGGGGACGGAGCAGCACCCTTACTCCCGGCTTCCTCTCCCTCCCCCACCAGGAGCGCCCAGGATGCGGTCCATGTCCGGAATCTTGGCCGAGCCTGCACTCCCTCTCCGATGTTATCCCATTTAACTTTCAAGCCCCAGAGGGCGCTGAGGAAACCACGCCTCCAAAAGGTTGGATCACACTGTTTCTGATGTAGGGGGAAGCAGAGTGGTGACAAATAGACAGACAGATAGATAAATAGATAGATGGATACATAGATAGATAGATAGATCAATCTAGAAGACCAGCTCTGGCACTGATAAGCTGTGTGACCTTATATAACTCACTCAACCTCTCTGAACCTCAGTTTCTCCTTCTATGAGAATCATAATGGTACCTCCTTGTCACAAGAATTTTATTTTATTTTATTTTATTGTTTTATTCATTTTTGAGAGGGAGTGAGTGGAGAGGGGCAGAGAGAGGGAGGGGCAGAGGATGCGAAGTGGGCTCTGAGCGGACAGCAGTGAGTCCGAGGTGGGGCTTGAACTCACGAACTGTGAGATCATGGCCTGAGCCGAAGGCGGACGCTCAACTGAGCCACCCACACGCCCCAGGAATTTTAAATCGGAACCCGCTCAGGCTTCCTTTCCCCGCTCCCTGCTTAGCTTTTCTCCATAGGACTTACTATCATCGGATTGGCTTTGCATTTTACTCATGTGCGCCCCCTCCCGTTTCTAGCACGTAAGGTCCACCAGGGCGGGGGTTTTGTTCACCGCGGTAGACCCAGAAATCGGGGGATGGCGCCTGGCTCCCAGCAGGGGCTCAGCGACTACCTATCGGACAAACGCAAAGTGTTTGGCGTAGCCCCTGACGTACGCTAAGACCTCAAGAAACAGCTGATAAAACACCTGCTGAATGGACGGAATGTAGAATCGTGAGTGGCCGCGATTTCCTGCTCAGGGGCCGGACCTGTCTCGGACTGCAGTGGCGGTCTAACCCTCTCCCTCTCCTCAGCCCAAGCTGGCGTCAGTCGGCCCCCGGCCCCCCTGGGGCTGGCTGAAATCACTTCGAGGGCTGCTGAGGCCACGGGATTCACAGCTGGCACCCCAAAAGAAGACTGACCCTTCCGGGAACCGGGCCTGCCACCGGCTTTACCTGGTCACCCGTCTATCTTCCCCCAAACGGTCCCAGCTCCTCACCCGGGCACTTAAAAGTCAAGAGCAAGAAAACACCGGCTCCGCCCTCCTACATGAAAGACCCTCAAGGATCATTACAACCTGTCCTGGTAGGTGCTGCCCTGAGGGTCACTGAGGGGGGCTTACTTTAGACCGGGGGTGGCGGGTCCCTTCCCTGAACAGTGACGTTTAAGCTGAGCCGAAGACTGAGGAGGCCCTCTCTTGCCCAAGGGGGAGAAAGAGTGTTCCAGACAGAGGGAACAGAGGCGGAGGCGGCTCTGGGGCAGTCAGGAGCCGGTCGATGGAGGAGGAGAAAGAGGCCCCTGTGGCCGAGCCTTTGGCGAGCGGGAGGTGGTGAGGTTGGCCAGGCTGGCGGGGCCCGGCAGCCGTGTCCAGAATCGTGGCGTTGATCCTAAGAGCGCAGGGCACCCGTCAAGGGTGGGAGGGACAGGGACAGCCTTACACCGAAAGACTGGCTCTACGGAGAGCAGGCTGAGAGACGCCGCCCCCTACTTTCTGGACTGGTCACAAGGCATACGGCACACTCTGCTTGCAATGTAACTGCCTCCCGTCTCCCCTTCCCCTCCTGCCAAGAGTAGAAATGCCCCCTTGTCACCCATCTCTCTCACCCACAAAGCCAAGTTCGACATGGATGCTAAATGAAGTCCTTGCAGAATGAATTTCTTCTTCTTGGTCCAAATCATAACTTGTCCAGCAACTTCTGGTTGCACCTGGCGGCACCCACCCAAGCCCTGCCTCTTACCCCCGGCTGCCTTTTGGAGGTGAAGGGGTAAGCGAATGCCAGAAAAGTGTTTTATAGACACAAAGAACATTTCGGCTATTAGTCCCATTTTATGGATGAGGAAACTGAGATCGGAGAAGTTAAGAACATTCCAGAATCACCCGGCAAGTGGACAGCGGTGCTGGGAATCAAGGAGCGACAGTGACAGCTATCCTTCATGAGTTGTCCAGCCCCAGGCACCGTGGAACGCAAGCGTCTTATCCACGTTAAGTGTCACTGACACTGTGGAGTGTGTTGTAACCTCCCGCTTACGAACGGGGAAACTGACTCAGACGGGTGACATGACCAAGGTCATATGGCAAGTAAGCTTGAGGAGCTGGGGTTTGAGCTCATGTCCGTCTGCACCAGGGGCCCATCAGCTTATCAATGAAAGTCTCATTTAATTTCAAAACACCAAGTGCCAAGTCAGGGCCTGGCTCTGGCTCGTAACCGTTACCGTTTCCATTTGAGACATAAGAAACGCTTCCCCACTGCAATCGGGGGGCCTGGGCTTTCAATTCGCTCGAATTCTCGGAGATCAAAATCCAGGTGTTGCCGACACCTGAAACCGCAGGATTTCCCACGGCCGGGAGCCAGAGAGACCAGGTCTCGGAGAGAAAAACACACAGCAGCCCCCGCCGCCAGCGGCTTCCAGGCTTCCAGTGCGTCCTTGGGCACCTTGGAATCGTTCGTACGTTCTGAGCCGGTCACTGCACCTCCAGCATCGCTCCTACAAGCAGCTCTTCCTCCGGAAGCACCAGCTCAGGGGAGCAAGGGCAGACACGCACACACGCACACGCACGCACGCACGCAAGACCACTGTGGCACTGTTCACACAAGGGAAGGAAGAGGGGAAAACTGAAAAGAACTAAATGCCCATCAAGACATCATGGTCCCCCCTCCCCCCTCCAAGAGGGAATCTCTGCCGAACGCAGCAGATGTGTAGCTAACACTTCAATGGGAACATGTAGCTAAACAGAATTCGACATAAATTATGTCTCGATAAAGGTGATTTTATTCCTAAAGAAGAAAACTTTTAAATTAAGACAAGGGGGGCCTGGTTAAGCGTCCAACTTCGGCTCAGGTCATGATCTCACTGTCCGTGAGTTCGAGCCCCGCGTCGGGCTCTGTGCTGACAGCTCAGAGCCTGGAGCCTGCTTCAGATTCTGTGTCTCCCTCTCTCTCTCTCTGCCCCTCCCCACCCTCAAAAGTAAATAAACATTAAAAAAAATTTTTTTAAAGAAGATGAAAATTAAACAGGCACAAAGCTTTAGGTTTATGGGCTTACGAGAATCTCAAGAGACTGCAAATAAACTAAATGCCCAGCACCAGGGGCCGGGGGAGGGGGGGTGGTCCATTTGCTCCATGGGCCGTTACAGGGGCAGGAAAGAAAAAAGTCACCGGCTGCAGAGCGACATGGACTAACATTTATGATGCAACGTGAGAAGCCAAGGCAGGCACGGAGCTAAAATTACAAACCCCCTCCCCCAAACGCACTCAGGGGAACTGCAGCAACCGAGAGGCACCAAAACACTGGCTGTGTGCTGGCAGCAGCCGGGTTCTAGAAACGGGGAATCTGAACTTAGGAAGCTCTGTGTCTTAGCGTTTTCAGGCCGCAAGGCTCCTTGGCATTCAACTGGTCCAACCTCTTTCTAATGAAGAATCACCAGGAAGGAGGCCTCTGCCGCTCACACGCTGCCAACGACGGGGAGCTCACCACCTCCTGAGGCTGAGGCACGCTGGACCGCTCGGGAGCCGGGTGTGGTTTGGCATAGTGGAGACAGGTTTTCATGAATCATTCAACTCTCTCCTGGTTGTGCCTAAAGGCAGGGACACGGGTTCTTAGAACCATTCCTGGGGCCCTGGGTAGGTGAGGGAGGCAGCTGAGGGGTGGGGCCACACTTTAAAGTTGTTTTGTTTAGGGGCGCCTGGGTGGCTCGGTTGGTTAGGCATCCGACTTCAGCTCGAGTCGTGATCTCGTGGTTTGTGGGTTTGAGCCCCGCATCAGGCTCGGCACTGACAGCTCGGAGCCTGGAATCGGCTTCGGATTCTGTGTGTGCGTGTGTGTGTCTCTCTCTGCCCCTCCTCCACTCATGCTCTATCCCTCTCTCAAAAACAAACATTAAAAATAAAGATGTTTTGTTTAAAACAAACTGGCCCTCCACTTCCGGGTATTAGTCAAAAGCAAGAACTCAAAAAGGCCTCTGCACACCCATGTTTATACCAGCATTACTCACAGCGGTCAAAAGGCGGAAGGCACCCAAGTCTCCATGGACCACAAAACGTGGTCTATCCATAAGGTGGACTATTACTGAGCCTTAAAAAAGGCAGGAAATTCTGACACCTGCTACAACACAGATACGCCTTGGGGACATTACAGTGAGTGACATAAACCAGAGAGACAGAGAGCAGACTGGGGGTTCCCAGGGGCTGGGGGAGAGGGGAGCGGGGATTGGTACTGAACGGGTAGGGACTTTCAATTTGGGAAGGCGAAAAAGTTCTGGAGATGGAGGGTGGGGCCGGCCGCACGACAGTGAATATAGTTCACGCCACTGAACCTACACGTAAAAATGGTTACACTGGTCAGTTTCATGTGATATGTCTTTCACACAATAAGGAAAAAGGAGGGGGCAGCTTTCAAAGAAGAGTAAGCAGTTAGCTAGGGGAGGAAGGGAGAGGTGATCCTACAAGGCGATTAGCGCCTGCTAAGCTGTGAGAAACACTGTAGCTTTGGGGCAGCTGGCAAGAGAGACTACAGGGATGGCGGAAGTGACGGCCGAGGTCCCTGCCAGCAGTGCCAGGGAGTCTGCACTGTCTCCTGAAAGCCATGAGCAAGGCTGCCGCGGAAGGAGCATCAGGGCTGCATGACAGAAATGTCACTTTGGCCACAGACGGAAGACAGACCAAGGGGGGGATGGGTGGTATCTCTGAGACCAGAGGGAGAGGGCTGGCGGAACCGATTCCAAGGGAAGGAAGACAGATCTAGAGTTTTCGCGGTGTGCTTTAACCCACACTACCTTCCCCTCTCATTCACTTGGGATGATATCATTTTGATATCATAAAAATGGATCTCCATTTTAAATATATATATCCTGTTTCCTAAAATAGTTTACAAGCTCCTTGAAAATTAAAAAAAAAAAAAAAGGTTAACATGCAAATTTTTTTCAGATCTGATTTGGAAGTCACCTCTATACCCAACCTGAGGCTCAAACTCACAACCCCGAGATCAAGAGTCACACGCGCTACCGACTCCGCCAGCCGGGTGCCCCTAATACGGTAAATTTTATGTTCTGCATATCTCGCCACAATTAAACAAAAAAAGTGGTCCCAGCAAGGATAGCATGCACCTTGTAGCCTCCGTGAACAGCCCCCGGTACTGGCCGAGCCACCCCGGGACTAGACAAAATACAAGACAGAAGAGCGCAGCCCCCAAACCGCTCAGGGTACACTTAGTTCCCCACGCAGCGCTAAGAATAGTCTTTTCCCCGCCGTGGGACTCAGTTTCCTCAGCCATAAAATGGGCTCCTGGGCAGGACAGTGAAGCAGCTCAGAGCCCAGGCTCTACAATCAGACAGCCGGGGTGTCACGGGCTTCGCCGCTTTCTCGAATGCGGTCTTGAGCGTTTTAAAATGGTCTTAATTCAACAGGACAGACGTACATACACAGACAGAACACTACACAAAAGTTAACGATCGTCCTCTTCCGACAAGCCTCCAGGGCGACAAGCCTCCAGCCCTGGGGCGCTGATAGTAGCCGCTCCATGCCAGTTTCGTGCTAAATAGACCAGCGTGTCCGTCTCGGTCCCGCTGAATCCTCACGACGTGCTGAGAGGGGCCCCGGCGTTCTCTCCACTTCCTACTCTCGCGGCCCCAGAGAGAGAGAGGCCACGTACAGGGCCGAGAATTAGATCCGATGGCACGCAGATTTTTAAGAGGGCCCTCCCGAAAAATTTGGAAGCTGTCCGGCCCGCCAAGGGCCGGCTTGCCCTGCGACCACCACCCCACTGAGGGCCCATCTTTTTAATTTTATTTATTTTAGAGAAAGAGTGAGAGAGAGAGAGAGCACGAGTGGGGGAGAGGGGCAAGGGGAGAAAGAGAGAGAATCGCATCGTGGGCCCATCTTACTCACGCTCCGCCCAATACAAATGCTGACCGAAAGGCATGATGGGCAGATGCCCATGCATCAAGGCTAGAAGACTTCTCCACGGCCCCGCAGACTCCAGAATGTTCCCCCAAAGAAGGCTTGGGGGGTAGAGCTCAGAGGCAGAGCATTTGATGGCAGAATGTTCCCTCGAAGATGCCCAGGAACCTGCTACTAGAACTTTACTCCTGGGGCGCCTGGGGGGCTCAGTCAGTTGAGCGTCTGACTTCGGCTCAGGTCGTGCTCTTGCGGTTCAGGAGATCGAGCCCCGCGTCGGACTCTGTGCTGACGGCTCGGAGCCTGGAGCCTGCTTCCGATTCTGTGTCTCCCTCTCGCTCTGTGCCCCTCCCTGACTCGTGCTCTGTCTCTCTCTCTCTCTCTCAGGAATAAATAAAACATTGAAAAAAATGTTAAAAAAAAAACAAAAAACTTTACTCCTATGGGGCAGATCTCCACTGAACCAAGTTGTCACCAATGTCAAGTAACACCCAACTGCACCACTGAACGCTGTGTGGCTATGGACAAATCGCCTTCCCTCTCTGATCTAGTTTCGTCATTTGCGAGGTGGGAAAAATATTAACTGCCTCACTGGGGTCGCCGTGAGGACCGAATGGGACAGGAAACACAGAGAGCGCTCACTGCAGTGCCGGCCTGTGCTACCACCGCACGGCGCTGGGCCAGGAGTGAGTGTCCAGCACTGGTGGCTGTGGGGGGTCCGACGCTCTGAAACAGGATAACTGGGTCACGGGGGTGGCAGGAGAACCACCGAGACACCATGGCGAGGGGCTCTGCACGGCGCCTGGCATGTGGTAGGAACTCAGTAAGTGTCAGAGGTCAAAACCCCAAGGGGAGGCCACCGAGAGGAGAGCCACGTCCCTCATAGATATTAGATCTTCAGTAGGTGAGCCTCCCAGTTCTATCCTGGGCCAGCCCCTCGGGCACCTGGGAAGTGAAGGAAGGGAGGGTACAGGCAGGAGCCTGGACCAGGGATCGGATTTTAATCTTGACTGTGCGGTTCCCTGTCCGCTCACTGTGCAACCTTTGGCAAGTCAGCCAACCTCTCTGAGCCGCAGTTTTCTCCACCTGTGTGCTGAGGGTTTGAGCAAACCTGTCGGGAGCCTTCTGGTTTCAGCATGGTAGGATTCCATGACTCAGTGACCAGCTTAGGCTCCAGAGGGAATTCTCCACCCGCCTTTCCGAGACGAGAATAACAATAGCTCCACTCACTGTATGCCAGGAACTGGGTGGGGCACTGTTCAATCTTCCTCGAATGGCATCATGAAGGAGGCAGATGGGGAGACCGAGGCAGGTCGCCCCTCAATGTGTGCTTCTCCCAGGCCAGCCGGGCCAAATGGAAACCTGGTCAACTTCGAGGAAGCTCTCCCTCCACCCCCACCAGGAAGCAAACCCCTCTTGGCCAAGAGAGCCCGCCCAAACCTAGAATTCACCGGGCAGAAAGGGATCTCGGGGACCAGGTCTTGATTCTGCACACGCGTGACCACGCACACTTCACAGGTGGGTAAATGGAGGCCCAGAGAGGACAGAGACTGTCCAGAGACCCACTCGGCAGCTTCCCTGGGCAGATAGGACTCTCGGAAAATGGTTGCGAAGTAAATCTCTAGATCCCTAAGTTGCCACCCTTCCGTCCCATCCTAACACACGCGCAAATCAGGGACAAAGGGAAGCAAGTCCTGAGATTCAGCCGCCACCAGACCCCCCCCCCTTCCTCTCTGCTCCTCTTTGTGTAGGGCAGAGGGGGAGGGAGCTGCCTGAATGAACCTCGGTTTAATGAGGGGAAGAGGGAAGGGAGAGGGGGCTGGGAAGAGGGGAAGGAGAAGGGGCCTCGCAGCCGGTCCGGGTGAAGTTCCTCCCCCTTTGCTGGCTGCAGCCCCGAAGCAGAGGGCCCAGGCGCCCGGGCACTCCCCCCACTCTTTCAATTCCTGGGTCTTCCCACCCTGACTTGGGCCCAGTGGCGGTGGCCAACCAAACGGACGTCCCTCAGGGGTGGCTTAGAAAGGCGGATGGGGGCTTCCTCCCCACCCCCACTTAAGGCTACGGGGCCCAGAGTGGGAAGGGTCTGGGGCTCCTTGGGGAATTGCCCCGGACTTAGCGTGAGCCAGGCTGAATGAGGCAGAGAGAGACGCAGAGAGACAGACTGGACGGTAGGACAGACGGACAGACACCCGTGAGACAGACAATGACTGACGGAGCAGCCGCGGGCGGACAAAGACAGTCTGATAAACGAACGGACAGAAACAGATGTCAGACAAATACACATGGACCAACTGAGGCAGGCGGGCAGGGCGACAGGCTGCCGGACGGACGGCCAGGGGTTCAGAGAGGGGCGCACCGCAGAGAGGCGCAGGGACCGGGCGGGCCACACAAAGAATCCTAATGTCCGAGAGAGAGACGAGGGGCGCACCGCGAGGAAGTGGGGCCGGCTGGGGCCCCGGCGCGCACCTCGACCCCGGGCTCCGGGCCTCAGTCTCCCCAGTCCCCGGGAGGGGCGCCCGCCCGAGGCCCGCCCCTCCCCCCGCAACCCCGGCGCGCCCCAACCCCTCCCCCGCGGTAACCCGAGCCCCGGACAGCAGCTGTCCCCGGCGCCCGCGAGTCCGGTATGGGGGTGGGGGGACCGAGGGACGAGGAGGACCCGAGGGGCGAGGTGGCCGGGTGCGGACCCCGAAAGACAAGTTTGGAGGAGGGGGAAAGAAGAAACTCTTTGGAGGAAGAAGACGGGACAAAAGTGCGGGGCCAAAGAAGGAGCCGGCGGCGCGCGCGGGCGGGCTCGGGGCGCGGGACTCACGCAGCTGAGCAGGGAGCAGGCGCCCAGGCAGGCCCCCATGGCGGCGGCGCGGGGCGCGGGGCGCGGGGCGCGGGGCGCGGGCGGCGGGTTCGCTGGGGCTCCGGGCGCCCGGTCCTGGCCCCGCCCCCGGCCCGGCCCGCCCCGCCCCGCCCCCGGCCGGGCCCCGCCCCCGCCCCGCCCAGCCCCACCTGCCAAAGCCGCTCGTCGCTTTCCGGCGGCGCTCAGAGCCTCCGGAAACTCACCTGGGGCAGGTGCGCCCGGGCGAGACCCGACTGTGCCCCGGGTTCAAATCCTGATCCAAAGCGAGGGTTTGGAAATACCGAGGCCCGGGTTCGAGTCCGGATGAGGTCAGAGTGTGACCTTGTAACACTGCCCCCTCCCAAGGGGCAGAAGCCAACTCGTGGTCACCCCAAACTCCTGGGTGTAGAGCCCCCACCCAAAACTTAGGTGTTGAGTGGTGCATGATTGGATAAAGAAACTTGGGCAGGTCGCTTCGCCTCTCTGAGCCTCAGTTTCCCCATCTGTAACGTGAAGATCCCCACCTCCTGGGGCTGTTACAACACGTAATAGATGCCTGGCAGGTGTGAGCTCCTCCCCATCCCTGTTTCTCCTAAGTCCCCGGCCTCACACTCCTTCAGCCATCCTTCCCTCCACCCACCTGTTCTCCAAGCTCCACCGACTCCCGTCTGGGGCCACGCGCTCCCCCGAGCCATTCCTGCTGGCTGGCTTATTACTCCCCAGAGATGCCCCAACTCTGGCCCCCCCCCCCCCCCCCCCCCCCCCGCTAAGGAGGTCCGAAGGCGCGGGTGGGTCACGTTTCCAGCCGACCACCCTGCAGGGGTAGGTGGGAGAAACCCAGAAGCGGGGCTCGGTAATTACTCTCGGCTTACCCTCTAGCCCTCTCCTCGCCCAACCCTATACAGATAATGTCAGGGCAGGAGGCCAAAGATCCGGCCTGACGGCCTCGTTGGGTGATTCATAGGGGGCCAGGCTATTAATCGTGACCAGGACTGTTCTGCGGTCGCACCCTACAGTTTCCCTCCTCCACACTTTTGTCCCCCCCCCAACTGGCCCTGAAAGTCCTTTTTTCTCCTTGCCCCCCCCTTTCTGCCCTTGGAAGCCTTGCTCACATCCTGTATCTTCTCAGGGGAGAGAACCACCACCACCGCCAAACCACTACCCGGCCCAGTTAGGAATGAATACCCGCCAGCTTCCCTGTGTTTCTACCACGTGGGCCTCAGCTACGGCCTCACAAATAACTAAAGTCACCGCGACGCTGGAGCACGTACCAAATTCTGTCACCCACGCGGTCCCATTCAAGCCCCACAATAACCCCGAGAAGTAGATTTATTGCCCACCCCACCCAACTTACAGATGAGGAAACTGAGGCTCGGGGAAGGAAAGCGATGGGCTGTGTGGTAGCCGAGCACTGAAAGTGAACATTGGCCGTGATTATCGCGTATTCTTGTTGTCTACTCAGGGCCGCACAGGTCGGAAGGGCAGGGCTCGAAGACCAGGCGGCCCGGCCTTGACCTCGCCTCCCGAGGTCTGGCTCTTACATCTCGCTGCCTCTGCCGGAAAGCAGAGGCGACACTATCCTCTCTTTCCGTCCGGTAATGGGGACAGTGCTTCCCTAGGCTGAGACCCTCCAGAGACTTTGTCTGAGTCGTGTCCGCAGCAGCGCCAGGCACGGCATGCAGTAAGCGGTCAGTGCTGGCCGAAGGACTGCGTGTCTGAACTTCCACCGCAAGCCCTTGGCTGGTTGGGACTGAGGGTCTGATCCCCGAACGGCCCATTCCTGGCCCTCTTCTCCCCAGCCATCCTCTGTGTCTGGAAGGCCACCAGGCAGTCTGAAGTGAGCCCTTCTCATGGTCGCCCATCCCAGAGTCGGCATCTTCTGACCCTTGTGCCCCAAGTGCCTGATGCCCCCTTCCTGGGCCTCTCCCTCTCGCCCTAGACCTCATCCAAGAGAAAGCGCCCAAGACCAAGATAAGCAATAGCTGAAGACTCTTGGGCTGTCACAGCCTCTGCCATCCTGGGGGGGTCACTTCACCTCCATCCCCTCCCCTGAAATGGGGGTGCTCGTGCCGCCCAACTCCACTGAGCGGCTGTGGACGTGGAAACAGCATTCGAAGAAACAGGGGTCCGAAAGGAGGGAGGGGTTAACAAGACCGCAAGTGCAAAGACCCCACCGTGTCTGGTTTTACATTGCGATACAGTCATGCACTGCCCTTGTCCCAGCCCCGCCCCGCCCCAGATCCCCAAGACCGAGGAGAGCGGCGCCACGGCCCCTGCGGCGTCCCACGCGGAACGGCCAGCCGCGCTGCGGATAACTCACGGGGCTGCCGTGTCCCGGCGACTCCTCCTCTTTCAGCCTCATGCTTCTCATCTGTAAAATGGAGACCATCGTTTTTGCCTGAGCTGTTTCAGGGGATTATCGGGAGGTGAAATGAGGAGGGAGATAAAGAGAAAGCTTCATTTCTTGTATCTCGCCCAGCCCGCCCAGCTCTCTCCCCAGTCTCGAACCTCCTTCGTGGGCCAGAGTCACTCTGTCCCGCACGCCTCCGGAGGCAAGATCACAGTCAGCGGCTGGGTGACCTTGGCGGGTCACCCAGCCTCCCTGAGCCTCACTGGAGGCTGGGATTCGGGATCTCAGGATCATCGCAGCTCTCCCGACCACATCGAACCAGGTAAACGGTGCCCGTTGAGAGAACTATGCCAGAGTCATTGGGTCCATCCGTCTGGGCCTCTCGCCCAGCCCAGGCAGGTGCTCAGCTCTCCGGATCCCAAAGGAAACTGGCTCTGCCTTCTTCGCCACTCACCCCAAGGTTTCTCCACTCTGACCTCACTGGGCCTCAGTTTTCAAATCCCAATACAAGAATAACCAGCTCCCAGTGCCCCCCCCGTGTTCCCCCCGTCCGTTCTTGCCTCGTCCTTTCTTACCATTCTCCCGTCCATGAGGACTCAGACACGCTCTAGCTTGGAGCCTCCTCACTGCTGGGCCTCGCTCTCCGCACTGGCCTCCACTTCCTGCTTCTGACCCATTTACAGAGCGGGGCTGAGGCTATCCCTTATGAATATGCATGTGGGATAATGAGGGATAATGAGGGTTGGAGGAGGCCATGGGGAGAGGTGTTCGCTCGGCACCCTCTGCCTGCTCTCTCCATACGCAGCCCCCCACCATGCTGTCCTCCCTCCCAAAGGGTGCACGGGAGTTTGGGGCAAAGGCTTAAGTAATAATATTAATAATAGTAATAGTAATATCCACAGCAACCATTTTAAAGAGTCTACGACACGCCAGTCACCCTGCTAAGGGCATCTCCTAGAAGATGCTTTCAAGGTGGAAACTATTCTTGTCATTTAACAGATAAGGACATCGATGCTCCAACAAGTTAAGTACCGCACACGTAAACCATCTGTAGAATGAATACAGCGATTACATGCAGAGCGAGGACGGAAGCCAGGTGTGGTCAGAGCTGGAACTCCTAACCCCCGCCACACGCATGCGCAGGACCAAGCCAGGAGCCCCGGTCACGGGGTCACGTCTGGACCTCGCACCCCAGCAAAGGAGCTCATGGTGGTCTCAGGTGACCAGGGCTTTGGGAGAGGATCCAGGCACTGGAACTGACTCCGTCTGGAAGGTATGGAAACAGGGAAACAGAAGGACAGGCGGGCGCGCACGGCGAGGGCACGTTCACACGTGTGCAGATGCGTGCGTGACGCATGTGTGAGCCAAGATGGACGCAGGGAATGTCGTGTGTGCACGGATGTGTGTGTGACGGGCTGCTCCCGACACCGCTCAGCGGATGTGCCGCCGTGCCCCGTTTGTTCCTTTTTCAACCGACACTTGGAGGGGGCCTGCCGTGCGCGCCGGGTGCTGGGGATGCGCAGTGAACAAGACCCCCCCAGCCCCTGCCCTCCCAGAGGGGCAGTCTGGTGGGCTTTGCACCCAGACACAGTAACGCTCAGAAAGAACCTTTGTGGGAGGTGCTCTTTGTGAGACGGGGGTAGGAGGGGAGGGAGAGAAGACGGATGACAGTAGGCAAGGTGGGGACATGGCAGGGCGGGAGCCTGCCACTTGCCAGAAGTGAGGAGTGAGGAGTCAGCCGGGACCTGGCATGGACCCCAGGAGGGTCACAGGTCTGAGGATTCATAAAGGTCTCTGGATCCTTCCCTCACAGACATGTCCAGGAATGCACATGGGGGCACTGTGTGTGTGTGTGTGTGTGTGTGTGTGTGACTTTACATGTGTGTGCACGGCTGATTTTGTGCGGCGCTTGCTTGTGCGGATACACGTGGATATGTGCGTGGAGTACACAAGGGTGGATGGGGGACACGGATGAGTCATACGTGGCATGTGCACACGGGGGGTTTCCATGTGGGTGTGTAAGGCTCGCACAGCAGGGCCTGCTACTGTCAGGGAGACGGAGGAGAGAAGAATGCCATTTGGCCCAGGCCTCACACTCGTGAGCTTCAAAAATCCATCAAAAAATATGGGGCTCCTGGCTGGTTCAGTTGGTTGAGTTGACTCTTGATTTCGGCTCAGGTCATGATCTCGGGGTTGTGGGATCGAGCCCCGCGTCAGGTTCCCCGCTGAGCATGGAGCTTGCTTGGGATTCTCTCTCTCTCTCTCTCTCTCTCTCTCTCTCTGCTCGGTGTGCACACATGGTCTCTCTCTCTTTCTCAAAAATATACATAAATACATTTTTGGAAAAAGGATGGCTGGAGGGACAGAGAGAATAGATGGAAGGAGGGATTCGGAACTGATGGCAGGATGGACAGAGGAATGAATATGCAATAATGCAAATCTTGCAAAAGGCTTATCGTGATCCCAGGTGGGGAGGAGGTGGGTGTTCATCGTACAATTCTGCCCAGCTTTCTGGATGCTCAACGTTTTAAAGTAATAAAATGTTAGAAAACAATGCATGTGCGAAAGGGGGCTGGATGTCTAGTCCCCAGAGAACCAGGCACGAGACGGCCAGATTTAGATCGTAAAACTACAATTTGTAAACTTCCAGCCCACCGCCGGACTACACGCCGCGCCGTGAGCTCCTGTCTTTCGTAATTCCCGCAATTATCTTACGAACCTATCAGTTGCACTGCATTGGGTTGGGGTGTGTGTGTGTGTGTGTGTGTGTGTGTGTGTGTGTGTGTGTGTGTGTTAGAGAGGTTAATTTGTTAAATAAAAACTTGTAAAACATCACAATTGTGAGCAGCCTGCTGAGGCATTTCTTCAGTTAACAAAATTTTCTTTAATGCCTTATTTATTTATTTTTTTGAGAGACAGAGACAGAGCGGGAGCAGGGGAGGGGCAGAGAGAGAGGGAGGCACAGAATCCGAAGCAGGCTGCGGGCTCCGAGTTGTCAGCACAGAGCCCGACGCGGGGCTCGAACCCACCAACCCTGAGATCATGATCTGAGCGCGCAACAGACTAAACCACCCAGGCGCCCCCATTTCTTCATTTTCAAGCTCATGGGACCCTCAAGAAAACGGAACGGCTTGGGCCTCTCTCGGCCTGTGAGAGTCCCTGCCGCCTGAGGGTGTGCGGCTCTGCACACGAGCGCAGGAGAAGCGGTGTGAGCACTCCCTGGTGGCGGAGGCCGATGCCTGAGTGTGAACCCCCCCCCCAGGAGCTCGGTCCCCTCCCAGCCCCCATGAGGTCAGCACCGTTCCTGGGGTGAGCGGATGTCTTGGGGCCGAGGAAGGGCAGCCACTGGCCCCAGGGCAGCCTTCGGCGCCAAGAACGCTGTCATTTGAGGCTTGGACACGCTCGGGCCAAGCAGCGTCCTCCGGCCAGCAGTGGGAGGGTGGGCGGGGTGCTTCCCGGAGGATATGGGGCACAGGTAATGAGGTGTCCTGGGGCTCTGCGGCTCCTCCCCTCCCCCCTACATGTGTTCTGTCTTGTCTAACCATTCTTCCTCTCCTACCCAAGGCCTGTAGGCCCACTGTCAGCCCGCTCCCCCATTGTCCAGATGGGAAAACTGAGGCCAGGAGAGAAGAGAGCCCCTGAGGCTACACAGCAAAGTCAGCAGCAAAGTCAGAATGGAGACCAGTCATGGGCTCTATTCTCTGTATCCACTGCCTGCCGCCTCTGTGGCTCCCTCCTTAGGTCGCTGCAGGAGAGTCCTCCAGGCCCAGCAGACACAGCAGGGGAGGCCCCAGAGTCCCCTCCTGCCTCTGCAGGTCGCACACGGGATCCAGGAGGCCGTGTGGGCTCTAGAAACAGCGTGCGGCTGGGAGGCAGGACCTGGGTTCTAATCCCAGATTAGAATCAGGTTCACAGGCGCCAGTGTGAATCAGGCTTCAGCACAGAGCCAGGGCCCAGTTCTGGCAGGGCCACTTGCTGCGGGGTCCCAAGCAAGGCCCTCCAGGCCTCAGTTTGCTCCTCCGTAAAATGGGCATAACGATACCACCCTCCTAAGGCTATAGAAGATTCAATGATTCATTTCCAGTGCCGGTACGTGATGACGCACTCACATTCGAGCGACAGTGGCCGTTACCACGAGAGACCGCAGCCGAGAGCCACGCATGAGCTCGCTGTCTTGGCCACGAGTTGTCTGCGTTGTTCCGGACCCCGAAAGCAATGCAGTTGGCAGCTGCTACCCCCAAATTCCTCAGCCCCTCTGTCTCTGCAGCTGTTTCAGAACAGCTGGGCACACAGAGGTTGCTTCCGGGCCAGGCCCGGGCCCAGGCCCTGGGGAGGGGAAGCACGGGGCTCCCTGTAATCAGCCCAGACATTGGAGCAGGGTCTGTTTCATCCGGACAACCAGGCCCCCAGCAGGCCATCATTAGCTCCCCCGCCCTGCCCTGCCCTGCCCTGGCTGCCGAAGCCCCAGGGAGAAGGCAGTAGGTACTTAGCCAAAGCCTTTCATTCCCAGGGCCCTCCCCAGGGCCGCCGGGTTCAGGGAAGGGTGCCTAGTGACACAAGTGGGAGGGAAAGACTGCCCAAAGGCAGCCCCCCCTCCCCCAGCATCAGGCAGCAATCTGCCCTGCAGAAGGGCAGGGACTTGGCCTTGAGAATCCTACAAAGTCAGAGCTGCGGGCTCTCAAAACCCACCTGACGTATATACATGCAGTGGGATATTATTCCAGCTTCGCGAGGAAGGAAATTCGGACAGCGCTGTAACATGCGTGTACCTCGAGCACATGATGCTGAGTGACATCAGTCGGTCACAACGGGACAGACACTGTGCGATTCCACTTGTATGTCACATTCTTAGAGACAGAACAAGAAGTGGCGGGTGCCAGGGGCTGCGGGGAGAAGGGAACGGGGAGTTATAAAAAAACAAACAGAAAGCCCCTGATGGGGCGCCTGCCTCAGTGGGCGATGCGGGGATGCGTCGGACCTCAGCCCGGGTCCGGATCTCACAGTTCTTGAGTTCGAGCTGTCAGCGCGGAGCCTGCTTCGGATCTTCTGTCTCCCTCTCTCTGCCCCCCGCTGCTCACTCGTTCTCTCGTGAAAATAAACAAACATTAAAACACACACACATACACACACACCCCTAGTGTCTATTCTCATTTAACAGATGGGGAAATTAAGGCCAAGACAGGGGGAAAGGACTTACACAGTGGGTGTTGGGAAGTGTCCCCCGGCTTTCCACTTCTTCCCAAGGAAGCCCCCTCCCCACACCCTGCTGCTGCCACACAGCCTCCAGACTGGATACCAAGCTTCCAACCGTTCCTGGAATTTTAGGAATTTTATTCACCTTTTTAAAAAATAACTTTGCTTCTTTACTCTAGGTTTAGTTCCTCCCAACTATAAAATCAGGGGCACCTGGGTGGCTCAGTCGGTTAAGCATCTGACTTCGGCTCAGGTCATGATCTCATGGTTTGTGAGTTCGAGCCCGCGTCGGGCTCCGTGCTGACAGCTCAGAGCCTGGAGCCTGCTTCAGATTCTGTGTCTCCCTCTCTCTCTGCCCCTTCCATGCTCATGCTCTGTCTCTCTCTGTCTGTCAATAATAAATAAACCTTAAAAAAATTAAAAAAAAACAACTATAAAATCATACCTGCTCCCTGAGAGCGAGGACCTCATCGGTCTAGTTCACCTCATTTGCACCTGGCAGGCCATTCCACAGCAGAATGCATGAACTTTAGGAAATTGGGGAAATATGGGAACGCTTAAAAAAAAAAAAAGCAAAAAGAAATCACGGATGGATTCCCACCCTCTCTCTGCTTTAATCTGTCTTATTCCGGGGGCACCTGGCTGGCTCAGTCAGTGGAGCATGAGACTTTTGGTCTATATCCACGTTGGCATAGAAATAACTTAAAAATAAAATCTTAAAATATATATCTATATTATTCTAATCTATTTTAAGGCTCAGACACTTTTTAAAAACCATCTGGGTTCACACTACAGAAACAGCTGGTGTCCTGCCTTTTTCAGGAACATTCTGCCAAGCACGCTTCTCCTCGCCAGTAAAACGATTTCTTATCAGCCCTGAGGGTGGCTCATTGGTGCGCATCGGCCACTCGGAAGTCACTTTCTCAGCCAGGCCCCTGGGACCACTCCGGCTCAATGAGCCCTCCAGCCACCCTTGAGTTCCCTCATGACAGTATCGTATCTGAAAGTAACTCATTCCCGGGGCTGTTCCCTGGCGTATCATCTGTCTGCTTGTTACACCGTCCCCAGGGCCGTTTAACTCCGGGACCGTACGAACTGAGGCACACTGGCCCCTCGCTCGCGGCTCTCCTCGACGGACATTTATGGAGTGGGTGCCAGGCACCGTCCTGGGCCCTGCGAGTGCACCCGTGCATAGAACAGACAAAACCCCTTACCCTTATAGAGCTAGCTCCAGTGGGGAAGGAAGGAATGAATGAATGAATGAACGAAAACAAATAATCCCATTCAACTACGTCCTGTCTCAGAACGGTTGGGTGGGCGCTCCTGACACTTTTTCCTGCAATATCTTTAATGAGCAGGAAATTCCTTTAAATTCTCATCTCTGATCATCAAAATGAATGCAATGCGTGCATCCTATGCGGGGCCACCAGCCCCTCCTGTTTCGCCTGGGACTTTTCCGGCGTTAAGCCCTGAAAGCCTGTGTCCCAGGAAAACCTTCGGCGGCGGGCAGATTGGGACGGCTGGTTACCCTACTTCTATACCGTACTGTAGCGGTGACTTTTTAAAAAACGGCTTTATCGAAACACGTACCTTACATCATCCTCTATATCCGCCTATTTTAAACCGTACAATTCCGGGGGCTTTAGTACATTCACAGAAGCGTGCGATCACACCATCGTCTGATTCCAGAATTTTTCGGCACCCCAAAAAGGAACTTCGAATCCATTAGCAGTCACTCCCCATCCTCCTCTCCCTCCTCCCCCAGCCCCTGGCAACCGCCAAGCTGCTTTTTGTCTCTCTGGATGTGCTTTATTCTGGAATCCCGCATAATGGAACCATATGCGTGTGAGGCTGTTAGTCATTGACTTCCTTCCCTTAGCAGCGTGTTTTCAAGGCTCATCCATGCTGTAGCCTGGGACAGCATTTTCCTCTCTTGTAAGTGCCGAATAATGTTCCGTTAGGTGGAGAGGGCACACTTTCCTTATTTGCTCACCAGCTGATAGGTCCGTGGGTCGCTTACCCTTTTTTCGCTATTATGAGTGACGCTGCTATGAACATTCACATGCGAGGTATCGTGTGGCCAAGGGTTTCCGTTTCTCTTGAGTATAGACCTACGCGTTGAATTGCCCGGTCACGGGGTAACTCTGTCTAGCAATCTGAGGACAGCCACGCTGTGTTCCAAAGTCGCCGCGCCCTTGCACGCCACTGCCTTACGGCAGGGCCAGCAGGGGAGGGACTCCTAGTCCCTGGGTGCCTCATGTCACCTTCGAAGGGGATCACTCATGTGACTCAGAGGACCCCAACGCACCGCCCAGTACCAGGGAGGACGAGGGCACCAGCCTGAGGCGTGCGAATTAAAGGTACTTCCAAAGTTTTGATATTGTAAACAGGACTTTTGTTTATTTTATTTTATTTTTTGAGAAAGAGCACAAACGGGGAAGGGGCAGAGGGAGAGAGAGAGAGAGAGAGAGAGAGAGAGAGAGAGAGAGAATCCCAAGCAGGCTTCACGCTCAGAGCAGAGCCCAATGCAACCCTCAATCCCACAACCCTGGGATCATGACTTGAGCCGAAATCAAGAGTCAGATGCTCAACCGACTCAGCTACCCAGGTGCTGAAACACTTTTTGATAATAACAAAAAATTAGGTGGTTTTTTTTTTTTTTTTTTAGTTTATTTAGATAGTTTTGAGAGAGAGTGAGTGAGCCGGGAAGTGGCAGACAACAAGGGAGAGAGAGAATCCCAACCAGGTCCCACGCTCTCCATGCAGAGCCAGACGCGGGGCTTGAAGTCACCGAGCCAAAGTTAGATGACTAACCGACTGAGCCACCCAGGCACCCCAGGAGAGCGAGAATCTTAAGCAGGCTCCACACCCAGCAGGGAGCCCGACGTGGGTCTCACAACCTTGAGATCATGACCTGAGCCGAAGTCGAGAGTTGGACGCTTGACTGACTGAGCCGCCCAGGAATCTCTGAAATTCTTAGTAAATTTTTAACAAGGGAGCTTGCATTTTTATTTTTCACTGGAAGCTGCCAGCTGTATAGCTGGTCCCACCTGTTTGCCTTCTGCCTCTTGCACAGGGTGATACGCTCCTTTTTGAAAAATATTTATTTATTCAAGTAATCTCTACACCCAAAATGGGGCTGGAACTCATGACCTCGAGATCAAGGGTCGCATGGTCTTCTGCCTGAACCAGCCAAACACCCCAAGATAATACACTTCGTGGCCTCAGGGTCTACCCCACCCTCTGTGCCCCCAGTGCTTGGCAGAGCCAGGGGAATGAAGGCCCAAAATGTATGACTGAAATGAATGAATGGATGAAAAGGAAGGAAAGAAGGAGGGAAGGAAGGAAGGAAGGAAGGAAGGAAGGAAGGAAGGAAGGAAGGAAGGAAGGAAGGAGGGAGGGAGGGAGGAAGGGAGGGGAGAAAGAAGGAAGGAAGGAAAGGGAGGGAGGAAGGAAGGAAGGAAGGAAGGAGGGAGGGAGGGAGGGAGGGGAGAAAGGGAGAGAGAGAAAGGGAGAGAGTGGAAAGAAAGGAATTAGTCTGTTGCACCTTGAAGAATAGAGTCGGAGCATTTGCACTGCAAAGTCGAAATGGTATTCCAAGCATTCTAAGGGAACGGTGTGGGCAAAGGCACCCATGGGTGAAAATTCCCCAGGGGCAGGACCGGGAGGGCCTGTGGTTTCATTGACCTCACCTGAACCACCCCTCCCCCCCACCCAGGATTTAGGGGAAGTGGGAGAGTGGAGGCAATGCCCGCCCTCTGGAAGGAGCCGTCTCCCTGTCTGTGGGCAGAGAGAAAGCCCTGCCTGGAATCCAGATGAGGAGGTGCCAATTAGTGCCCTCGCAGGGGCCTCTCCTGTCACTGGGGGGTAAGGAGAAGTCAGCCCAGGAAGCTGAGGGGAGCCAATGGGACGGCTTGGCTCAGGGCCAGGCCTTCGAGGCTCATGATCTTCACGACTCCAATCAAAACGCCTTTGCCACCACTGGGCCAGGCCTCGCGGCCTCTGACTCAGAGGCTCAGCACCCCATGAGCCAAGAGGTTTCTCTGGACCTCAAGCTCCGCCTTGGCCCCCTCGCCCCGGAATCTGGCGGTCACCAGAGTCCCAGAACCAATAACGAGTTCGAAGAGGCCCCGGGGAAGCAGGCACCCAGCTGCCGGGCAGAGAGATAATGACCTCCTGGGGTTTATGGGCATAGAACTTGGCCGTGCCTGGCAAGGGAAGAGGACCAGAAGGCTGCAAACCGTGGAGAAGTTTCTATTGCCGGCCTGGGTCCCCTACTCCTGCCCACCTCCTGCCTCCCTCTCTCCTTCATTTCCGCCCTCCCAGCCCCGGTAGCTTTCTTTCCAATGAACTTGCTAAGTCACGCTCGTTCTCGTTTCAGGGCCCTTGCCCTTGCTGTCCCCCGCCTGCAACGCTTGTCCCCTGGATCTACGTGGCTGCTATCATTAGGCAGGTCTTCTCATTAGGCAGGTCTCGGCTCAAACACCACCTCCTCGCCGAGGAAACTGTGAGCGTCCTCCCAGCTGGACGCGTACCCAGCCCCTCTAGGCCCAGTGACCTTGTTTAATTTCCAGAGTGCTGGCCCAGAATCCTACCCCTATCATCACCCGGCTTGGCCAAGTTCCCCAGGCTCTCTGGGCCTCCATCTCCTCACCTATGAAGCGGGGACCCACGCAGCGCTTACGTCGTCATGCTGTTGGAAGGAGAAAATGAGGGGACACGGGGTCCGGCACGCAGTAGGGCTCCATAAAGAATAGCCACTAATGACCCTCACTGTCTGCCCCCTCCAGCTCCCCTTGACAGAGGGGACTGTGTCTGTTTGCCCAAGGCCGCAACCTCAGGGCCTGGAACGGTGCGTGGTACACAAAAGGCGCTCCGGAAATAGGTGCTGATTTAACCGATCTCTTTCTCTCCTGGCGTTTTGCCCTTTTCCTATGCTACCCTCTCGGCACAGGCAGGCAGGAGGCCTCCCCAGGCCGGAAGGGGAGGAAGGATGGAGCAAGTGGTGAGAACAGAGACATCGGAGGCCCTGCAGAGGGCAGCTGGAGTCCCGAGGGGGGACCTACCAGAAGGACCCCAAACCTCAGAGTGACCCCCAACTCTGCAGAACGATTCTTGTGTCCCCCCTCCCCGGTATAACCCGGAAGTGGAGAGAGACGTCAACCACGAAAGGGCCATTCAAAGCAAAAGGGACAACAGTGTCACGGAGGTGGCCTGTGTGGACAGATCACTGGGAAACCCATGGGCCCACCCAAGCCTTGGCTCTATGTGAATTCATCTCCCACCCTAATGTAGACAAATCCCACTGAGGAAAAAGAAAGTTCCATTTGTGACACCCTGGGGTGGGCGGTGGCCTGGCCACCGGACCTAGCACCCAACTAGAACGTTACATTATTGTCGCTCGCTGGCTGACCTCTCCGAGCCTCGGCTCTGTCACTGGTAAGGGGGAGGGAGTTTCAGCCCTCTCCCAGGATGCTAGCACAGGTTTTAGCAGTGAAAAAAGCTCCCGAGGACTTGCTGAGCCTCTCACGCGATCCTTTCAACAAGTCTAAGAATGACTCTGATCTCTGCTAAGTTAAGGAAACGCAGGCACAAAGAGATGAGCCTGAGTAGCGAGTCTGACTGCAGCCCACCTGGTCTAACCCCAGGCCCGCCCTCTCCTCCACGCAGACAGCAGATACGCAGAGAGCGCCCATGTCCCCGAAACCACAGACCTGAGCTGAGAGGGGTGGGGGGTGGGGGGTGCCACTGGTCACAGCTGGGATGAGGTAGGGGTGTGGCTCAGCACAGCCTGGCCCAGGGCTGCGGATTCTTAATGGAAGGAGAAGCCCCGCCCCCAGCCCCCTTCAGCCATCCATACGAGTGGTGTCAGGAGGCCTGGGTCAAATGCCAGGTCTGTCTCTGGCTCTCAGAGTGACCTTGGCAAGTCCCTCACCTCCCGGGACCTCTGTTTTGGCGACCGGCCCCAGGAGAGATGAACCAGGGCTCCGGCTCAGTGAGCCGATCACGCTCCCAGCTGGGCTCTGTCGCGCCCCCTGGTGGACAAATTAGTGCATTGCCTCCAGCAGCTCTGAGACCAGGACCCCTGGAATCGCCCCACTTCGCCCAGAATGCACGCAGGGGACACCCTCGAGTCTCATTTCAGGCTCCAGGAGGAGGAGGAAGGTCCGGAGGAGATCTGGGTGGGTCAGGAGAATTCTCTGGTTTTGCCCTCCACTTGCTGTGGCTTTGGGCTCACCGTCCTCTCCCTAGGCCTGTGTCTAAGAAGGGAACCCTAGGGGCCCCCGGTGGTGCAGTCGGTTAGGCGTCGGACTCCTGGTTTCTGCTCAGGTCATGATCTCACAGTGTCTGGAGTCTGAGCCCCGCATCACGCCCTGCTTGGGATTCTCTGTCTCCCTCTCTCTCTGCCCCTTCCCCACTTGTGCTGTCTCTGTCTCTCTCAAAATGAATAAACTTAAAAAAATAAAAAAAGACAGGAATCCTGATCTCGGAGGCATAAGGTGCGAATGAGCTGTGTGAGCTTGGGCAACGCCCTGCCCTTCTCTGGACCTTACTAGTTGATAGCACCAGATGGCCTCAGGACACCTTGGCTCTGACATTCAGAGGTCCAAGTGGAAGCTATGTATTTAGGGAGATTTAAGAGGAGGTGCCAGGGGCCCCAAGGGGAACTTCTGTGAGGGAAGGACTGAGCCCAGGTCACCTTCTGGGGCTAAAAGGAGTCCACCTGGCATTGAATTCAAGTTTTTTAATTCGACATATTTATTGAGCAAATACTCAGTGCCAGACCCCCCACCAGTCACTGTCCACACAGTAACACACAACACAGACACACAGCCTTTGCGCTTGAGGAAGAACTTACAGCCTAGTCGAGGGCACCGACTAGCAGGCAAACATTCACCTTCTTGTCTGAACAAGTAACAAGAGAAATAGGGACAAGGCATAGCCACAGCATGGTTGGAAGACGAGGCTTCAGAAGAGAGGTGATGTGTGAGTAGGGTTTTGAAGAATGGACAGGAGCATAACAGATACTGCGTTCTTTTCAATGTCAACAAGTTTTTCCTGTCACGTTGGCAAAGATACGGATCTTGGTGATAGTTCTGCCTTTCCCTGGGGAAGGGAGTTGTGATGGGGGTGGAAAAGCCTAACCAACGAGAAGGACTGCTCCACCGGGGGTCTGGGCTGAGAACAGGCAACTACTAACCACGATGAGTGGGGTGCGTTTCAGGCACAGGGTGGGGTGCAGAGATGGGTCAGAGATCTCACCTTTTGATGTGGAGGAATGAAAACGGCCATGACAAACTGGCTGCGTGGATGTGTCCTGCCCTTACATTGGCCCTCGAATCTCTTGAATGTCCCTTGAATGTCCAGTGTTCTAGAGCTGTCTTAGACAGTCACAAGTTGGCAGAGTTTCAGGGGTTTCGCCAACCAGTTGTTGGCCAGTCATTCTTAAAATGTAAATAACCTAAATTTACAATCAAATTCATTTTTATAATCAAAAAACGATACTCAAAACTCCTCACTTCCTCATGATTTTATGACGTTTTGCCATTACCTAGTCTCTTGGGGTCATCCACAGCTACGGTATCTGTCTGATGGAAACTTGACCTAACAATGGCTTCCGCACAGCTCTTCCGAACTCTGCGTGTGGTGACATCACATTGGTAACTTGAAACTGGTCAAGGCGGGATTATTTACTACCTGGGAATCGGTAAACGCTGCACGCCAGGACTTGATTTGCTGTTTCGACTTTCTGGACAAAAGAAAGTGATGGACAAAATGTTAATAGCACAGACTACACGGAAGCGATGAGCTAGAGTGTAACAGTTCATGTAACAGACTTAATGACAATAAGCTGAGAAAAGAGTTAGTAGACCGGAATGGAACCCCGCTGCAAATTTTGATTGAGTGGCAACCATAGACTGACCAGAGATACGAGAGTTTGGGAGCAATTAACAAAGCATTGTGAAATTAATTGACTATACAGAATTTACAGTCAAGAGTGCATGCCGTGTGTTATTTGTGAACTGTGCATTACACGTCCTTTATATCAGTGAAATTTACAATAAACATACGTACATATATAACGAATACCTTTGGATTTCTGAAGAACCAGTTGTCAAACATTTGCCAGCACACCACTGGACAAATCCAAATGCAAGTTTAATAAAGGCCTTTTCAGAGCACGTTTCTTCTTGGGGGAAGCCCTTTTCACTAAGGGAAGTAATTTCAGGACCAAGAGACAGATGACCTCCTGTTTCCATTGTGGACACTCCCAGACCTTGGTAGCTCTGTGCCTTTGGGGTCTGTCATTTTCAACAATGACAATAAAACCAACACATTCGGGGGCTTTATAGTACTTTATTTACATTTTCCAGCTTAAGTGCCTTAAGTAAGGCCACTTGACTGCAAGTAACCGCAACTTCGCAGGTTCATTGAAAGAAAGCAGGAATTACCCGAAGTGTGAATGGAAGGGAGGCAGAGCGCGAGAACTCTCCTCTGCAAACGTCCGTCACTCCCTCACCCTTCCCTTCCCTGTACACAGCTTCCCGCTTCTTTTCTCTTGTGCAAACAGCAATGAGGGTAAAGGCAGTTACTTTACAGTCAACAAGTTTACAGGTTCTTAGGTCAGAGACCAGCCTGAACCAGTTGTGCCAGTCCGTATCCCCCGAAGGATCTGATTGGCCCGCTTGGATCAGGTAGGCATCCCTGGACCAATGAGCGGTGGCCATGGGCGTGGAGGGGGCGGAGTCGCAGGAAGGCCGCCCTGGCCTCCAGGGTCAGTGCAACCGACTCGGGAGGGGCATCTCGGGGGAGACGGAGGGTGGGGCGAGGGCCGGGCCGCCGCTCCGAAGGTCATGTATCAAAGGCGGTCACACGTGAAGCCGGGTGGACACCCAGGACTCCCTGGCAGGGCCGATTTCCTCTCGTTCCCGTCAGTGAGTCTGCCGGAGAGCGGGCCGCCACGTGCGCTGCCCAGTAGCCTATTCAGTTGCCGCTGAAAATGCCTTCATTACACACTTGATAGTTTTGTCTGTAAAGAGGTGCAAAAAGGCGTACGGCTCCCCTCGGACATCTCTAAATCTTGAGATCGTAGGAGAGGACAGTCGTCTCTGTTTCTGCGGACTGGTGACCATCCTGGGGCTCCCAGGGTTGCCCGTGGGTCCCCGTCAAGGTGACGCTGCATCAGAATCAAGTTGTTGCTTCACTTCGCAATAGGCCCAGAGCATCCCGCCCCCCCCCCCCCAGGGTGGGCCACAGAGCCACCCGGTCCACGGGGCCTGGCACACTCCTGTCAGAAGCAGCTGACAGAGTAGGGCTCTCCAGGAGTGGATGGCCTGGGTTCGAATCCCAGCTTTCTTACTAGCTGTGAGAGGTCAGGCAAGTGACAACTTTTCTGTGCCTCAGTTTCCTCACCTGTAAAATCGAGATAAATAACTGTACCTACCACATACGGTTGTGAGGACTGATGAGTTTGCATTTATTATTTTTTTTAATTTTTAAAAAATTTTTTTAACATTTATTTATTTTTGAGAGACATAGAGACAGAGTATGAGCAAGGGAAGGGCAGAGAGAGAGGGAGACACAGAATCCGAAGCAGGCTCCAGGCTCCGAGCCGTCAGCACAGAGCCCGACGCGGGGCTCGAACTCACAGACCGTGAGATCATGACCTGAGCCGAAGTCGGCCGCTTAACCAACTGAGCCACCCAGGCGCCCCTATTTTTTTAATTTTTAATGTTTATTTATTTTTGAGAGAGACATAGAGCGAGAGCAGGGGAGGGGCAGAGAGAGAGGGAGACACAGAATCTAAAGCAGGCACTGGGCTCTGAGCTGTCAGCACGGAGCCGGACGCAGGGCTCGAACTCACGAGCAGTGAGATCATGACCTGAGCCGAAGTTGGATCCTTAACTGGCTAAACCACCCAGGCGCCCCGAGGACTGAATGAGCCTGCATTTATAAACAGTGCCTAGCAAGTGGTAAGTATTCAAGGCTTTTTTTTTTTTAATGTTTTTTATTTTTTTTGAGACAGAGACAGAGCAAAAGCAGGGGAGGGGCAGACAGAGAGAGGGGGAGACACAGAATCCAAAGCAGGCTCCAGGCTCTGAGCTGTCAGCACAGAGCCTGATGCATGGCTTGAACCCACGAACGGAGAGATCATGACCCGAGCTGAAGTTGGATGCTCAACTGACTGAACCTCCCAGGCGCTCCCATGTTCAAGCCTTAAGTATTATTATTATTATTATTATTATTATTATTATTATTATTAGCATTCCACTCTCAGCTGTGCCCCTGCAGACTGGCGTGCTGAGTGGCCATCTCCTCTGTCATCTGCTCCAAGCCAGCAGGCAGGCCGGGGTGTGTAGGGGAGGGGCTGTGTGGAGCAGAGGGCAGTCCAGACAGGGGGTGAGTGTAAGGGCCCTGGGGTGGCTGCACCTGGCCAGCTGGGAAGGGCCCTGGCTCAGCGGGAGGCTCTGGTACAGTGGCGTGTAGGGTGTGCCCCTCAGTGGTGGCGAGGATGGGGGTGTGAATGCCTGCGGGTGAGCGTGTCTCTGGCAGGATGTCTGTGGGACCTCGTGTCCCGAGGGAAGGGTTTGGAAGTGCTGGGGATGGGCCCACCCTCAGGGGTGTGCGGTCTAACAGTGCCCCTGCTCTTGGTTCAGTGCCCGGCGGTCACCGTCTTGAAATTCTTAATAATTTTTTTAACCAGGGGCCCATATTTTCCCTTTGCAGTGGGCCCACCAATTATCTAACCAATCAAGGGGCGGGGGTGTGTGTGTCTGGGTGTGCGTGTGAGGTCACACGTGGTTCTATGTGTACATGTGTCATGTGTGCACTCGGACGCGTGTGTCTGGGAAGGGTCTTCCTCTGGACTAGGGGACCAGGATGCTGGTCTCTGTGGGAATTACCTACCCCACACCCCACCTAAGACACAGGGAAAAGCCTCTGTCCTCAGTTCCTCCCTGCACCTCTGCAAAATCCCAACTCACCGCCGCGCCCCTAGCCCTGCCCCTGTGGGGAGATGGGAAGAGAAAAAAAATCACCAGTCCTGGGGAGAGGGCTGGGAGAGGAGAGGCAGGGGACCCCGTCTGGCTGGCCTCGCCTTGCACCATGATCTCCGCCTGGTGTCATGTCTGCCCTCCCCAACCCCGGGGTCAGGCAGGGGTCGGTCTCCCCACTTTCTGGAGGAGGCTGTCCCCTGCACCTCCTAACCAGGGCTTCCTCTGAGGAGCAGCTGAAATGGGTGGTCAGGAGTCCCGCTTCTGGTTCTGGCTCTGCCCCCAACCCATTCTGGGACTTTGGACAACCGGTCGCCCTTCTTGGGCCTCAGTTTCCCCATCTGTAAACCAAAGAAGTTGACTGTAGTGACCCCTAAGCTTTGCTCAGCACTCGCACCTGACTGTCAGTACCCGCCCCCTCCCCCCACCCTGTGACAGCCACGATGGCACCCTGGCCCTGGGCCAGCTCCGGACCCCTGCCCCAGTCTCTGAGTCCACACAGTCTGACTCCTGGATCTGAGAATACCTAGTCCCCTTCGACCGATGGAGAAAGCGTGGCCCTGACAGGGGACGGCACTCACCAGCCCAGCAGCGGAGCCCAGGCTCGGACTGAGTCTGCCCGCCAACCTCGCCCCAACCGCTGACCCCCTCCACGCTCTGATCTTCACCCGCCATCGCTGCCTCTGAACTCCAAGCAGGGTTCCGCCTCTCTCGGGAAACACGGCACGCACAGCGCAGGCCCCACCCGCCCCATCTTCCCTCCGGCCACAAAGGAGCAAGGGCCTGAGGACACTGACATCATCGCGTTCCTCTCTCATTGTTCAGTCGGGGAAACTGAGACCCAGACAGGCCCAGGGGCTGCTGCAGACGCTCACCCAGGCGGCACCAGGAGCTTCCTGCCCCCAAATCTCGTGGCTCCCCCTCGTTTCTCCTCTCCTCAGTACTCTACACCCTGCTAAGCCCCCAGAGGCCCCAGCGTCTGAGTGAGGGCTCTCTCTGGGCCCCGTCCCTCCAGCCCAGGGACCCGAGGTGTCTTTGTGGGTGGTGGCTGGTGCCAGCTCCCAGGGACAGAAGGACAGCCTGGGGTGGGGCTCTGTCTGCTGTTTGTCACAGCTGCTTGGACACCTGTCCCCACCCCACCTGCACCCCGACCTCCCCCCCAGGCTGCAGAAAGAGTAGGCAGTGGTAGCTGGGGCGCCTGGGTGGCTCCGTCGGTTGAGCGACCGACTTCAGCTCAGCTCATGATCTTGCCATCTGTGAGTTCGAGCCCCGAGTCGGACTCTGTGCTGACAGCTCAGAGCCTGGAGCCTGCTTTGGATTCTGTGTTTCCTTCTCTCTCTGCCCCTCCCCCACTCATGCTCTGTCTCTCTCTGTCTCAAAAATAAATAAAACTTTAAAAAAAAAAAAAGAAAGAGCAGGCAGCGGTGGCAACGGCTGGGGTTGGGGGCGGGAAGCAGCTAGGCCCAGAGATCCGGCCGGCACTCTTCACAAGCAGGACCCAGGCCTCTTCTCGGCTTCCACCGTACAGCCCCCTCTTATTTGTCTCGTCTCCTGGACTTCCACCTAAGAGGGTTTTTTTGTTTTTTGTTTTTTTAACATTTTTATTTTATTTTTGAGAGACATAGAGACACAGTGTGAGCAGGGAAAGGGCAGAGAGAGAGAGGGAGACACAGAATCCGAAGCAGGCTCCAGGCTCTGAGCTGTCAGCACAGAGCCTGACTCGGGGCTCAAACTCACAGACCGTGAGATCATGACCTGAGCCGAAGGCGGCCGCTTAACCGACTGAGCCACCCAGGTGCCCCTAAAAGTTTGTTTGAAGACAGGGTTCTCTGGTGTGAGCGTAGCTCACTTACCCTCCCCCTAACCACCCCCCCCCACGCCTGTTTCATGTAGGCCTGGGGGCTGGGGGCTGAGTCTGGGGCTTTCCATGGGGGCCTGGGTGGTCCCCTGTGAAGGCACAGCGCCTGCCCTCAGCAAGCTCCCCCTCCGGGCCTGACCATGCGGAGAATCCGAAGCTAACTCTAGCCACCTCGCCCCTCACTTTAAGTTCCTCATCCTCCCTCAATCTCATCACTCTGCCTTTCCCCCGAAGTTCATACCTACCCCCCAATGCTTCTGGGCTCTTCTCCTCCCCCTCCCCCTCCCTCATTAGCTCTCTTGTGCCACCCTGTTTTGCAGTCAGCAGCCTGGGAAACTGGAGCGCAGGCCAAATGAGGAAGAAGGCAGGACAAGCAGGTCAGGACAGAGCGGCCACCCTCCGCCCTCCTGGGAGGGGTCGCGCTATCATCTTTGGCAACCCATCCCTCCTGGGTGTTCCGCCCTGCAGGTGCAGGCCAGTTTCAGCCGCGAGGCAGGTAGGCTGGGCTCAGTGATCTCCAGCTTCTGGGTGGGAGGACCCAGGTCCAGAGAGGGGCGACGGTGGCTGGAGGCCTGAGGTCACACAGCAGCTATGAGCCTGAGCCGTGCTTCGAGGGGCCCTGGAAAACTAGCCACCTCCCCCTGGTTCTGGGGGATCTGCTGTCCCGCGAGAGAGAGCTCTGGGCGGGCCGCCTCTGAACTCCCGAGTTCAGAGATGTCTTTTCTTGGGCTCCCTATTTTGTTTTTTAAAGATTAAAAAAATGTTTTATTTATCTTTTGAGAGAGAGAGCACAAGCAGGGGAGGGGCAGAGAGAGAGGGAGACAGAGGATCTGAAGCGGGCTCTGTGAGGCTGACAGCCGCGACCCGATAAGGGGCTCGAACTCGTGAACCGCGAGATCATGGCCTGAGCCGAAGTCAGACCGGGTTACCTATTCTTGAAGCCTCTCCAAAATCAACGTTTCTTTTCCCAGGCTCCCCCTGCCCTTCTCCCCGCATCCCTCTGCCTCAGCTAAACCATTGGTTTCAGGGATGAGGGCTGGATAGTTCCAGCTGTCCCAGCCCTAACATCGGCCCCGCTATGGCTACCTCGGCTCCGCTGGGGCGCTCAGACAGAGCCCGACCCCAGAACATCTCCTTTCTCAGCAACTAAAGACAGCTCTGGACCTCACCATGGCCGGCGTCTAGTCTAAGGCTTGGTGTGTTAGCTCGTTGCACCTCGGCGAGGTGACGGAGGTGCCGAGAAGATACGCAATCTGTCCACCGAGCTGGTGTGGTAAGGTGGGACTGCAGCTCGAGAAACCTGATTTCAGAGAGACTCTGAACCGCTGTGTCCCCGGGACCCTGCATCCTCCGATGGCCACCCTCTCTGTTTTCCAGGCTCACGGGCAGTCAGGACCATGACCGTGCGTCCCGGTTTCGCCTGAAACTAAATGTGGCGTGTGCCTAATTTCTGGCCAAGAGGCAGGCCGTAAGTGCAGCTGCTAGGTCACGCCTTTCGTTAGGAGAGGTGTGTCCTCGCCCCTCCCCTGCCTGCTGCCTGCCTCCTCAGTCACCGGCGTCCAGTCCAGCCAGAGGACTCGCACCGGGATGGGAGTCAGATCGTGATGCTTCCCCCACCTGTGCCCTCGGTGACTCCCCGCGGCCTTTAGGAAAAAGGCCGGCCTCCTTGATGGTGGGCAAGGGCTTTCCCTGTTCGGACCTAAAGAATCTTCCTATCTGATCATTTGCCACTCCTTTTTTTTTCAAATGTTTTTTTTTTTATTTTGAGAGAGGGAGAGAGAGTGTGTGTGTGTGTCTGCTCATGAGCCGAGGAGGGGCCGAGAGGGGGAGAGAGAGAGAATCCCAAGCACTACCAGCGCAGAGCCCGATGCGGGGCTCGAGGCTCATGAACCGTGAGACCATGACCTGAGCCGAAATCAAGAGCCAGATGCCTAGCCGACTGAGCCCCCCGGGGCGCCTCTCATTCGACACTTTGACCCTCTGCCCTCGTCCCACACCGATCAGCAGGAAAATTTCGTCTTTCTTTCACTGTCGATTCTTCCTCCGCCTTCCCACTTTCTCACCCCACACCTGGCGAACTCCTAGGCATCCTTCAAGGCCCAGTCCAAAGGGTGCCTCCGGTGCGAAGCCTCTCCCGACTCTCTGGGCAGAGGGAGTGGCTTCCCACTCCTGTCCTTCCGCGGTCTGTGGGCAGGCCGCTTGCGGGATAATGACAGCCTTTTGGTATGCTGTGGTCTGTGGACAGCCACCTCTCTCCTCTCTCTGTAAGGGTGGGAACTAAGTTTGGGCCATCTGTGGGTTGTCAGTACCCAGCACGGGTCCAGGCACCAAGCCAGTGGCAGTCAAGTTCAAGAATGTGTGTGTGTGTGTGTGTGTGTGTGTGTGTGTGTGTGTGTGTATGTGTGCGCGCGCGCCTGTCCTGAGTTGGCTGGAGGCCCAGGCCAAGGAGACAGGGAGGACATCTAGAAATAGCCACATCCCTGGGTCCAGACCGGGCCTGGTCCCCTGATAAACCGGCCCTGAGTGAGGGGGTCGCCGCCCAGAGGGGGTGGGTGGAGACCAAGGGGTCCGACTCAGGCAGGATGTGGCCCTCCTGCCCTCTGGGGTCCGCTAGCCAAGGCAGATGGGCCCTGCCTGACCGTTAGTGGGCAGTTCTGGCACGCGGACCTCAGTGACCCTCGGTGACCAGCGAGTATTTCAGGCGAGGGCTGAGCGTCACCTGCTTCCTTGGCCCCGCGGCTTGTAGGTCAAAGGGGAGCCTGCCAGCCTCCCCGCTGAGGAGGTCACGGGATTGGAGCAGAGACGCCGGAAAAGTTTGTCCTCTCCTGCTTCTGGCCCCACCATCCTCCCTCTTCCCCACTTGGAAGTACCCTCCCTGAGCCGCCTACTGCCAAAGCTTGAAGGATTAAAGAGTGCCTCTGGCCCAACCCCCTGCCGTGGCGTTGGGGACACTCAAAGGAAGAGACTGGCCCAAGGTCGCACGCAGAGCAAGGCAGGGCAAAGACGGCCCCAGGGAAAGGCAGTGCGGAATGGCGGCAGGCCGCACGGGATCTCGGGCCCGGGGCCCAATCCTGGCTCTCATCTGTAAACCGGGGACGGGGACCAAAGCTCACATCGCTGGGTTACCGTCAGAGTCACAGGAGCTGCAGGGCTGCAAACTGCCGAATCCGGGGCCCACCGCTTCGTAAGGGCCACCGGCGTGCCAGCGATCATTTTCTGCACTGCGGTTCACAGTGCGCGAAGGTTCTCGGCCCCCACGATCTCATGTGCTCTTTCCTCTGACCCCGAAAGTTCGACATGACTCTCCCCGTCACGCAGAGAAGGAACAGCCACAGAGACTGACTGGCCGAGCTCACGCCGCTGGTATCCGTCCCGCCTCTTCCTCCTGGCCCCTGGTCCCTGAGACGGTGACTCATCAAATGACTGTGCACAAGCCAGTCCCCGGCTCCTGATGCCACCCTGGGCTGTTCTTACAACCCCACTGCCCTCCCAACCTGGGTCCCGTCCTTCGAATCTCTTCCTACCTCCCACCTCTAGGAGGGCAACTCTCACCCAAGTCCGCCCAGTTCAAGTCCAAGTAGACAGTTCCTTGCGTTTGCTATCTAGCGTCTTTGTTGACTACAGAGCCGGGAGGTGCTGCCCCCCACCGACCCCAGCCGACCCCAAGATCCCAGCTCCCAGCCTCCGGAGTCCCAGGCCCATTCTCTGCCAGCTCCCCTGCCAGGGCTTGCCAAGCAGCTGTCCTCACCTAAGGACACACAGGGGTCACCTGTCCACACCAGCTAGGCCCATCAGGTCTCCTGGAGCTGCCTGAATCTTCCCAGAATCTTGAGCGGGCTGTTCCTGAATGAAGTGTGCTCTAGGGAGTGACCACGGAACCCTCCGTTTGCTGCCGGGTCACGCGGCACACGAGCCCGCCCCGGACCGCAGGGAGGTGGTGTGGGGTGCTGTCTTATAGGCCGAAGGTTTCCCCTTCTTCTTATACTTAATCTAATATTATTTGTAGTTTTGCAGAGGCAAATTTTTTCACTGGATAGAAGAGCAGGGTGGGGAAGGAGCCGGGGGCAGTCCCAAGTCTGGGATCTGGTTTGAGGACTTCCTAGGACTGGAGCTGTCCCTAAAGAGAGCTAGCGTAGGGGTGCCTGGCTGGCTCGGTCGGGAGAGTAGGCAACGCGGTGAGTTCAAGCCCCACGGTGGGGACAGAGCTTCCTTACAAAAGAATAATGATAAACTAAAAAATAATTAGGGGCGCCTGGGCGGCTCAGTCGGTTAAGCGGCCGACTTCAGCTCAGGTCATGATCTCACGGTCTGTGAGTTCGAGCCCCGCGTCGGGCTCTGTGCTGACGGCTCAGAGCCTGGAGCCTGCTTCGGATTCTGTGTCTCTCCCTCTCTCTCTGCCCTTCCCCTGCTCACACTCTGTCTCTATGTCTCTCAAAAATAAATAAAAACGTTAAAAAAAATAAAAAAATAATTAAGAGAGCTACGGTTGAGATTCCGGCCACGCCTAAGTGCTCCGAAGGGCAGTTCTCACCTGGGTGGGAGTACTTGGAGCCCCACCACCCACAGGAAGTGGCCGAGTTCTCATGGCCCTCAGGGGTGGGGCGAAAATGGAGGCTACAGGGCTTTGGCAAGAGAGAAGCTGAAATAGGAAAGGGAGGGAGGAGTGGGGGCAGAACTTTCAAACAGAGAACCCTTTTCTGTGCTCTAGAGAGACCGTCCGCTTCACAGATCGTTGCCCGGCCCTGTAGTAGGCTCTGTGGCCTCGGCACAGTCTGCCCCCGCAGGGCTTCTGGTGTAGCAGGAAAGTCTGACTCAGTCGAATGGACCACATAAAAGCAGGGTCAGTGCTCTGCTGGGGAAGAGGGGGCTTCCGGGAGGAGGGACAGTCAGGCTGAAAAGCAGCAGCTTAGGGAGGAAGAGTACTCTTAGGCAAATGCAAAAGACATACATGGCACCCCTTTGAGATACACCAAGGGCAGAGCGGCTGTAGTGTGGAGGGTTTGGAGAGGCAGCTGTGGGGGGGCAGAGCCTGGGGGCCTCCCTGGAAGGAGGCTGCGCAGGGAAACAATTACCCTTTGTACTGCATTCCCAAGCTGACCCTACCTTATCTCCCGAGGCGGCTGGGTGGGAATTGTGATGTGCTTTTCTCAGATAAAAAGTTACAGGCTCTGAGGCACGGTGACTTGCCCAAGGTCACACAGCTGGTCTGTAAGTAACAGGGGCGGGATTAGAAGCCCGATGAGTCTCACTCCAGAGCCCCTAAAGCTAGAGAGGTAGATAGATTCACTCCTTCATTTCTTCCTTCATTCAATGTTCATTCATTTATGCCCACTCTCTGCCTGGCGCTATTCTTGGAATGGGATTTCAGTAATAAACCTAACTAATGAAACAGATGGAGCCAGGCGGAAGAGTTTGGGCTTTATTCGGCCCGCGGGGAGGACAGCTGGCTTCTGGGAAAGGCAAGGAGACCGCCCGGCCACCCCGCGCTGCCCCCTCTCCTCTCCGGGCAGAGGGGAGCCATTGTCCTCCTTCCGCCTGTGCCTTCGCAGGTGCCACAGGCGGCGGTTTCTCAGAAGCGACTGGTGTCGAGCCAATCCCCATCTTGTGCCATCGTTTGTTCTCTCAGACCTGCAGTATCTAGAACTCTTGGGGAACGAGGAAGTGATTTCCCGGTGGCAGAAAGAACACGGCATTCCGGCCACCGCGCTGCAATCCCCCTACAGGCTGAGCTCAGGGACGGTGGGGGTGGCGGCTCTCCCGTTTGCCCTGGGACCCACGGAGCCCAGCACAGTGTCTGGGCGCAGGAGGACCTCAACTAAGACCAGTGAAACGCATGAAGTATTTAAAGAGAAACGGAGAGACGTGCTAACGTGTCTGCAGTACCTGAAGGCACTCAGCGGCCTCGGTGAGGAGACGGACTCGCCTGGATCCTTTGCCGTTGGTTCCATGTCTCAAAGGGCTTTGGCTCCTTCACGCGCATCCCTGGGAAGACTGCCCTGGGGAGACCCAGAAGGGAGAAAGTGGTCCTCACTCACGGAGTGTTCGCGTGTGGTGGGCCTCCACATCTTCTCTCTTTTCATCCTCATGTCAACCCTGAGAGTAGATGGCCTTCTTCCATCTGCGGGGAAAGGGGACTCGGAAGGGGAAGAGACCGTCTCCTAGTCTCTAACTAGTACATTGCAGGCTTGGGATTTAGCGTGGTTTTGTTTTGTTTTGTTTTTGAGAGATATAGAGACAGAGAGTGAGCAAGGGAAGGGCAGAGAGAGAGGGAGACACAGAATCCAAAGCAAGCTCCAGGCTCTGAGCCGTCAGCACAGACCCCGATGCGGGGCTCGAACTCACAGACCGTGAAATCAGGACCTGAGCTGAAGTCGGCCGCTTAACCGACTGAGCCACCCAGGCGCCCCAGGCTTGGGATTTAGAACCAGGCTTCTTTCCAAAGATGCCACTTCCGAAAACGTCACGCACCAGGGGAAGCCCCGGAGGGTGTGGAGAGAAGGGTTAAGAACTCAGTTCCGGGGCAGAGAGCTGCACCACCATTACCACTAAAAAAAAAAAAAAAACAATTCCCGGCTGCAGGTGTCCTGGGGGTGGAGCGGGGTGGGGTGGGGGCAGTCGACATCCACAGACTTAGGCCCTGAAGGGGCTACGGGGCGTCTCTATGTCCCTGGGTCCATGCAGGCTCCGGCTCAGCATTTTCGGCCTCTACGTCCGGCATTTCTCCCCGTGCCAGGAGCACATCCCCTATTCGAGGCGTCCGGATGGCAGAGGGAGGGTCCAGGAAGCGGCGGAAGATGCTGAGCAGGCTCCCTGCTCTCCCCCCAGCCCCGCCCCATGGCCCCACGGATCATCCGGTGCAGCCGGCCCCTCTCATTGGCTCTCTCTGGGTTCCTCAGCTCTCCTCTCCTCCATCTTCCCAGCCTGTGGTTGCCGTGGAGACACAGAACAGTGACATCACTGTAGGGCGAGGGCTGCGGGGATGCGGCTCTTGGCGGGGACTGGTCCTGCTGCCTGCCAGATGTTGTAGCCACAGCTGGATCTGCCAAGGGCAAGAAGGAGGGGGCAGGAAAAGGGAAGGGCTCACATTCCCTCCCCTTACCCCTCGTTCGCCAGATGCAGCGAGTTATCACAGGGCAGGGAGGATGCAGGTGATTGGAGGGTTGAGAAGCTCTAGGTATCTGGAAGGGAGAAGAAAGCCCGGTGGAAAGCAGAGAAGGCGTGGCTGAGGAGTCGCCGACTCGGGTCTGGGTGTGGCCGGGAGATGGGGGTAGGGCGGCAAGGATAATGGGTCTGGACTTTGTGTCCATGCCGCTCAGCATAGGCAGGGCCCGAGAGAGGGGACAAAAGAACTTTCTGGTGGTGTGCTCCTCAACCCATCCCGAAAATCTCTGCGGCTCCTTCCTCACAGCTGCAGCAGCTTCTAATCCTGCTCGCTCGGAAATGAGAAGGTTGAGGATTAGAGAGGCCAAGCGATCTGCTGTGGGGGGCCCAGCAGGCGAGGGGCAGGGCCTGAGAATCCCACACCAGCCGGGGGTAACAGTAACCAGAACAGCAACGGAGGTGAGCGTGGAAGTCCACCACGCTCAGCATTTTAAATGCACTATCTCGTTTGCTCCCCAGACATCTCTAGGGGGTAAAGACTGTCATCACTTCCATTTTCAAGATGAAGCCGAGCCCCACAGCCATCCGGCCAGTACCCACTGGCACACAGATACACCTGCCCGGCCCCGGCTCTCCACGGCTGCACCGGAAGGACCATGTAGGGAGCCGGCTCTGGCCCTTGGGTCTCTAGCCACTCAGTCCTTCAGAGAGGAGGTCCAGTGTCTAAAGGTTGTGACCTTGACTTAGAAACCATTCCGCTCTCCTCCCCACCCTCCCCTGCACCTGCTCCGGCAATGAGGTCAGCAGGGCTCCGAGTCCAGCCCTAAGGCCTCTGGCAAGGGGACTTGTCTGAAAGAACCAAGAGCTTGGGCTCTTCCTCCCTGGCTTCTTCCCAGAAAGCCAGAGGTAGGGGCAGACGCTGTCCACTTCCACGTGGAGAAACAGAGGCCCAGGAAGGAGGGTCTGCCACATTGCACACGTGCAGAGCTGCTGGGACCCCAAGGCTGGTGTGCCTGCGGCTCCTGCAAGCCCCCCCCCCCGCCCCCGGGGCGGACCTCTGCTGGCCGAGGTTCCGCTGGGCACCGCTTCCTATCTGTTCGGGCCTCGCTTACCCCTTACTTCCCCTGTCCCCGAAGCCCCTCGATCGGGACAGGGCTGCCCTCAGAGCCGCCGCACTAGTTTTGTGTCTGGCTGCCCAAAGGCGAGCTATGCGAGCGTGTGTCTTCTGCGTGGCGGTCTCTCCAGAGCCTAGCCCAAGGCCTGGCGAAGAGTAGGCGCTGCCGGATCAAGAAATGAATGGACCCCTCCAAGCTTCAGTTTCCTCATGGGTAAAAACAGGGCTAATGATAAAACCTACTACGGGGACTTTGTTCTGAAAGTTCAATGAGAAAATGTGCTTGAAGCCCCGGGCATGCAACCAACACATCAAGTCAAGGTGGATCTTCCTCTTCGAAGGGCTTTGTAAAGTGTCAATGGCACGGCTGCCTCCTTAAAGGAGGTGACGGACATTCTGTGAAAGAGGTCAGAGAGGGGCCCCGTAGGTCCCGGCTGCAGCGGTCAGGAGATGGGGAGCTGCCCTTGGGCCTGTCAGAAAGGCTGGCAGGACAGAACTTCGGAAGGAGGTGAGAGGGCAAGTGACCTGATCAGCTGCTCTGAGGGGGCAAGTGACCAGCTGTACAGGTACAGGTCCGAGGAGCCTGCGGCGTCGGCAAGGAGGACGGGGAGCTGCCCTGCAGGGCGGAAAGGCCGGCGCAGGAGACGCGGCACGGGGAGGGGCGAGCACGTGCGGGGCGGGGCACGGCTTTCGCCAGGAGCAGGTAGAGGGCACAGGGACGGCTTAGCCGCCCACGGGGCCCCTGGTCTCTTCCCGCCACCGGCCGGTGCGGAGTGGCGGGGAGAGCGCGGCTTCCGGGGCCAGCCAAGACCAGGCTTGCAATCCGGGCTCCGGCTAACCCTCGCCTTATTTCCTGCGACCTTGTCAGTTTCCCCCTGAGCCTTGGGCTCCTCACCTGCAAAATGAGGACCAAGATGCCTGCGCCGCGAAGGGTCAGCCAGAGCTTTCCCGGCGTGGGCATCGGCCCAGCGGCGAGTTTCCTGTCTCCTCCAGGCTCCCACCGCTGCTCTAACCCCAAGCTCGGGGAGGCACCGGGGGACGAAGATGTCCGGAGCGCGCGCCCCACCTCGCGGGCACCGTGCCCTCGGTTGCTTCCTTCTCGGATTGCGACGAGCGCCTTGAGGCCAGGGAAGGGAGCAGGGTCCCGCCAGCGCGGGGCAGGGACTCGGAGGCCGGGCCCCCGCGCTGACGCAGGAGAGCCGGGCGCCACCAGCTGCCCCCTCCCCCGCCCGGGCGGGTCGTGGGGGGGATGGGCAGCCAGCTCCAGGCTGTGGAGCGCCAGCCTGAGGCTTCCTATTTCGGGAGCTGGGGGTGTGGGCCACGCCTCACCACGTGATGCAAGGGCTATTTAAAGCGGCAGCGCGGGCTGGGAACCGCGGGTCTCCGAGTCCTTGCAAGCCAGTTCTGTCTCCTCGGCTTTCTGGGCCTAGCCCATCCTCACCATGGTGGACGCCTTCGTGGGCACCTGGAAGCTAGTGGACAGCAAGAATTTCGATGACTACATGAAATCGCTTGGTGAGTGCGACTCGGGATGCTGGGCCGGAGAGGCAGGCCCTGGCCGCGTGCGCAGCCCCGCGCAGCGTTCTGGCTCCGGCTAGCACTCCGCAAGCCTGCTGCGTCCCTCCTGGTCAAGGTTGGGGCAGTAAGGGGACGCGGAGAGGGTGGCAGCCCGGGCTAGGGCGTGCGAGGCCTGTCGGAAGGGGAGCTTTCACGGTCTGAACCTGGCTAGAGGGATTCCCAGGTAGGGAGGAGCAAGGGGGTTGGTATGCAGGTCGATGTTGGGGCACGGAGGCGCTTTCGAGGAAGTGGGGTATATATATAGGATCCGGAGCTAGGAGGTGGGTTTGCATAAAAAGAGAGCACTGATCCTAGAAGGTGGGAGGCTAGCTGGAGGAGGAAAAAACCAGGAGCACGGGTGGTTTAGGGATTGGAGAGTGTGAATACGGAAAGGGAATGGGGCGGATGGGGAGTGTCCTACGGCGCAAAGAAGCGGGAACCCCGAGGAGGAAGGAGATGGAAGACGGAACTACGGGTGAGTGGGATTTGAGGCGGCGGCTAGACAGGGGCCCCGCACAGTTAGCAGCGACCCTGCCCCTCCATGTTGAGCTAGGGGGAAGATGGTTGCTGGAGGATGCCCTTTCTCTCTCCATCCAGCCTCTGACCTTGTCTCGCAGTGTGTAACCAGGCTTTAATCCCGGCCAGCGAGCCTAGTGGTAGGGTGGGGCAAGAGGACCTATTTCCAGCTGGCTCAGCTACTTGTTGGGGAGGGGTCTGGTGGAGAAAACCATTGGACTCTTGGGGTGCAGCAAGGGTCCTGGGGCAAGGCCAAGATCTGTTAAAGGTAGGGAGGGTCTTTGGTCTCCGAGGGCATGGTGGTGGGCTGGGGAAGAATAAAGATTCACTCTTTAAAGTGAGGTGCTTGGAGAGCACCATGCCTTGCCTGGTTGGACAGATGGGGAGACTGAGACCCAGAGGGACTGGCAACTGGTCAGCTCAATCTCACCGCCGAGCTGATAAGAAAACCTAGATTTTTAGATGTGCAGCCGGGAGTATTTTCCACTCTGGGCCCTGGGGGTGGGAGTGGCAGGAACTGCTTAGCTAAGCCTCAGCCCTTCCCCTCCTTGTTTCGGCTTAGATGGAGGTGATGATACCCTCTCTCTCAAATCCAGGTAGATTATCTTCGGCCCCCAGGCTGGGACAAGGAAACCAGCACATTGTTCATAGTCGAGCTGCGTTCCATGCCTTCCTACTAGGGAAAGGGGGCTGGATTCTGGCAGATACCCAAATAAGGGGGGGGGGAGGACCCACCTCTTACCTCTGTTCCTGACCCTTCCGTGAAATAGGGACCACACGTGTTGGCCCTTGGGGCCAAAGCTCTCAACTGCCCCAGCACGGTATGCTGGGTGCGATGCCCGCGGACTCCAGGAAAGCAGCCCCGCTTGGAGCCGGTGGGCCCTGGGCAGCTGCTGGCGAGGTGGGCTGCCCAGAGTCTCAGCCCCCGCTCCCAAGCCTCCCATAGGCTTGTCTCCCATAGCAGACATTCCGACCGAAAACCTGGATCCCTGAAATGAGCTGCCACATCCTGACCACCCTTGTTCCCTTCTTTTGCCCCAAATACGGGGGCAAATTTGGGCTACAGGGCTGGGAATCTATCCACCCAGCCTTTCTCCATACACAGCTGGAAAGGATGAGAGGCCCATGGGGAAGAAAAGACAGTCCTCAGCTCTGAGAGTAAATCGCTTCAGCTTCATTTCTACGTAGAAGCCAGCTCTTCCTGAGCTTCCGAAATTGTCAGCCCCGTTTTTCGGTCTCCGTTTCTCTTGGCTCCATCCCTCACTCGCCTCACAGTGGTTTCTGTCCTCAAACACGCCACACCTCTGGGTAGGTCCTAAGCAAACAGGGCGCCTTGCGTGGGGACAATGCCCCGCTCCCCGCTGGGGAGTGGGATCGGCCTCACTCCGATAGCAGGGCTCAGGCCAGGGGCCTCGCTGGCCAGGCAGGGCAGACTCTGCCCTCGCCCCTCTAGTGTTAGACTCAGGGTTCTCAGGACACTCGGGCGGGCAGACCCAGCCTGGTGAGCACCACACCTGGTGGCCAGGCCGGGAGAACAGCCCAGGGAGGAACGGAGAGCAGGCTTTGGAGCCTAGATTCGGATCTAGGTCAATCACTCGCTCTTTGACTTGGCGCAAGTCAGCAAGTCACTTCTCTCCAAGCCTCATTTGTAAACTGGGGAGGATAAAACCTGCCGAGGGCGGTTACGAGCATGAAGTCAAACAGCCCGTGCAGGGTCTGGCTGATGTCCCTAGCTTCCAGCAAGGGCTGTGTGGCCTGGCACCGCACCTCCCCACGCTGTGCCGCTCCTGGAGGGCAGCTCGCTGCAGCCGCCGGGAGGCAGAAGGGCCGGCAGTCATGATGGGAGGGGTGGAGGCGAAGAGACCGATCTCAGGGAAGCTCTAACCTGAAGGGCTGAAAGCTTTGTCCAAGAGCTGTCTGTGTCACACTCGCACTTCAGGCCTCTCCTAAATCCGGACACTGACACATGCTCCCTTCTGCCTACCTTCTGGGTTACGGATAAGAGGCTTTGAAAATATCTCGCTAATAAATACATAAATAATAAAATTTTTTTTTAAAAGATGAAAAAGAATAAGAAATCTCTTACTGCTATACATAGGGGCCAAGTGCACCAGTGCGTTTCAGGACAGGCCTCTCCGAGGTGGGAAGTTCTCATCCCTCAGGCTTTGGAAGGCAAAGTCTACATTTCTCTCCTTTCCTCAGCCTGTGGTTTGAAAGCTGCTCAGGTGCGCCCCCCCCCACCCCCGGGGTGGGGAGGGGGAGCCCTTCTCCAGCCTTGGGAGGCAGTGGAAGCGAGAGCTCTTCAGTCGAACAGTTCTGGGCTTGAATTCCAGACCTGTGACTTCCAGACTTGGGACGCTGGCTTTCAGCTCTCCGTTTTTGCATCTGTAACGTGGAGCTCAGAGCATCAGGCCTTCGGGGAGAAGGGAAGGGCTGAGGGCCATCACACACGTCATCACCGCACAGAGGCCGCTCGCTCGGCTGCCCGCTTCTCTTCTGTCCATTGCAATCAAGGGTCTCTTCACTGCACAGAGCTAACGGGAAAACTGAATTAAGAAATGGCCAGAGTTCCCAAAAGCCCGCGTACTCCTCTGGTCTCGGCCCCACGTCCAGGCCTGAGAGTTGTTGGCGGAGGTCCCCGTGCCCTGCCTTTCCGCCTCACTCATGCTCATAACCTTCTCCCTGCTCTCAGGTGTGGGTTTTGCTACCAGGCAGGTGGCCAACATGACCAAGCCTACCACAGTCATCGAAAGAAATGGGGACATGGTCACTGTAAAAACACACAGCACCTTCAAGAACACGGAGATCAGCTTCCAGATAGGGGTGGAGTTCGATGAGACGACGGCTGACGACAGGAAGGTCAAGGTAAGGCGCGGAAGAGGGTCTGGGAACTGGAGGGCGTGCAGGGCGTGGAGACGTGGCACCTTATCATTGCACCCCGAGGGGCAGGTGATAACGGGGACTGAAACGAACGAGTGCATGAAGCCAGTGCGGTGCTGGGATGTCCCAGGCGCGAGAAGCCCACCAGCCCCGTCTTCCTCCCCCTCTCTTCTCGGGGGGCATCTACTCGGAGTGGGCAGCACGGTGGGAGCCAGGGGTGGTCTTCTGACCTCAGCGTGGACTCCAGCTCCAGCTCGGTGCCGTGCATGGCATGCAGTACTTCTGGATTTCTTTCCAGTCTGTAGATGGGAGAGTTACGTGGCCAGGGCTGTGACCTCCAAGTGCTTTAGGAAACAATGCCCAGGAGGACTCAGAGCTCTTCCCTGAGCGAGCAGGTCATTCCGGCCTGCGGCAGAGGAGGCAGCAGGCAGCAAGCGGCGGGGACCTACTCGGAGGCTTTCTTTCCTCCAGCCCCCACCTCCCAGGCTTGGCCAGCGGCCCTGAGGAACTGTTCCCGATGCCGCCAGCCCACGGGCAGAAAAGCTGGGTCCTGGACAGGGCACGGTCTCAGGTGTGTTTGCAGGCCTTCTCACCAAGCCTGAGCCCCTCTCCTCCCAGGGAGCGAGGGGACCGCTACCTCTAGTCTCAGGGCTTCCCACCTATGGTGGCTCTGTCTTTGCTGCTTGCCTCAGGCCTCCCCGCCCCTCTGGGCCTGCCGTGACAGAGAGAGAACGAAGGGGCTTTGGCCTCGAAAGGGGGTCCCTGTAGCAGTATCTCCGCCGGACCCTGTCGGCCAGCCTCTCCGCTGTGCTGGCTTCCTCACGACAGCCCCAGAAAAGACAGGACGGGGTCTGGTCTCCTCCTTGTGAAGGCAGCTGGAGCCCAGTCCAGAATCGCCAGGAAGCTGGCAGCGGAGCTGGGATGGCACCCACAGATGTCCTCCTGCCTTGGAGAGAGCCAGCTGCCCTGTCACCTGCATCTGCCTCCTTGACTGGCCCACCGTTTTGAGGAGCAAGAACCCTAATGGAACAGTAGGCCCTGGGATGCCGAGGCTAAAAATAGCTGGTGGGCAAAAAAAAAAAAAAAAAAACAAAAAACTTGGGGGATGGGAATGAGGCATAAGGGGGTAGCAAGGATGCACGCCCACTCCGTGCGGCCCCGAACACACACACAGCCTCCTCAGATTCCCCTCCTGAACCCTGCTCGGCCAGGGTCCCCTAGCCTGACCGAGAGCCCCCGAATTCCCAAACGAGACAGACCCGGGCGAGCTGCCAAGTGAGAACCAGCTGATGCGGCTGGCAGAGCCCCGAAGACTAAGTGGGCATCTGACCAGGGTCTGGAACACTCCAAGGGCACCCGGTCCCAGGACCTGGCAGTTGCCATCCACTTGTCAGCTGGAGGGACCACATGACACGGAGCAGGAAGAAGTCGGGACACAAAGCAGAAGTCTAGCTGTCCCAGTCCCTCCCATCCCCAAGGTCTGTTAGACGTTACGTGCGAGCGGCACTCGGCCGGAGGGTCTCGGGGCCCCTCACCAGTCTCTCCCAGGGATGTAGGATGACTCGTGCCCCCCTGCATGTAAGGGGCTCTCAGGCTGTGGACATCACCCGGAGCACGGGATGAGTGCCCGTTCTGAAGGCTGCTGGCACATCCCGGAACCAGGCTGTCTGGCTCCACCACGCTGCCGGCTTTCCCTACCTGCCCAACACCCGCAGGCCCCCGCCCAGCCAGGCAGTCGAGGAGCGGAGGCTGGAGGTGGACTGGACGGGAGGGGCCGGATGGGAGGGGGCTGCCTGAGCTCCGTTAGTTCGGGACACAGGCAGAGTCCTCTGTGGCCCCAACGACCAGACACCATCCTGTCGTTCGGTCCTGGATCACATCGCACTCAGACCTCTACCCTCTCTTGCAGTCCATCGTGACGCTGGACGGAGGCAAACTTGTCCACGTGCAGAAGTGGGACGGGCAGGAGACAACGCTCGTGCGGGAGATAGTGGATGGGAAACTCATTCTGGTAAGACGGGCAACTTTGGAGCCTCACTCAGCTAGCTGCCACTGCTCCTTCCCGTTCGCCCGAGCCTGTTGGAGAGCCAGGGTCTGCCCCTGGGAGCAGCGGGGGCTGGAGGCGGGGCAGGGATGGTATTAGGTGGGAACGTTCTGTGTGGTAGCCTTGGACTCCTGCAGGTCTGGATTCACAGCGCAGCTTATACGATGCATGATTTCAGATGAGTCCACCTTCCCCAAGTCCCGCTGTAAAAATGGGCATTAACACCAACCCTGGGGGCTGCTGGGGCGTCAGGAGGCCGTGAGGTAGAGCACAGAGCGCCACACGGGCGAGGCAGAGGGCTACCACAGGCGCCCCTCGGCCTTAGTGTCCTCCTCTGTGTTGCCACCTTGCCTCACCTGGGAGAAGTAGAAAGCAGGGCCAAACTGGATCCCAGGCCCCTAGGAGAGGCTGCCCTCTCCTCCCCGGGACTGAACTGCCACACAGAAAGCCACTGGGCAGGGACAGGCCTGTGACGGTGGGGCACCGACAGCACAGCCCTTTCCACCTCATTCCAGCCCCACCGCCTCTCAGTGCTGCACACGCGTGGCCTGCAGCAAGTACCTGATAACGGCCTGGGTCGGAAGGGACAGCCAGGCTGGCACGTGGGTCTGTTTGGGGACAAACTTCAACACCCCCAGATCCGGGGCGGAGATAGCGGCCCCTGCGGTCAGTCTCTGCCTCCTAACTCTGTAGGGCCTCAGGTTTTCGCCCCAGCGTCTTCACAGCGGCCCTTCTTGGTCCCTGTAGCCCTCTCCCTGCATCCCCTGCAGAGTTAAGCGTGAGGGGTCGAGCTCTGGTGGGGGTGGGATACGCAGGACCAGATACTCCCTGGCGGTCGGACCGTGCTGAGGCCGTGGGCCTGGCTTCCGATGCCAGGCTGGATGACGGTGGCTCGAGCCTCTGGCCCCTGCACTGCCCTCAGCCAGGGAAGGACTGGAGAGTGGGCCTAGCACAGCCCTGCCCCAAGGGTCGGGGGACATTTTTACTCCCTATTTGTCTGCTGTGTGCCAGGCCCCAGCGCAGGCACTCCGGGAATGGCACAAGGGAGAGAAGACACCCTGAGACCTTGACCAGCCGCTTCCCCAACTTCCTAACAGAGGGACGAGGTGCCTCACTGAACTCAAAGCTTGGTCTAAGTTTTTTAGAAAAAAAGACATGTGAAGTACCTGGCACACAGTAGGTGGTCGATGAATGAAGATTATCGGGGTGAAGGTAGAGGCTCTCCCCATCAGAATGGAGAGTGCCCCGGTACCATCGGTGCCCTCACCCCTGCCCTAACCTGACTCTGTCTCTCCTTTCAGACGCTCACCCATGGCAACGTCGTTTGTACCCGTACTTACGAGAAAGAGGCATGACCTGCCCGCTCCTTCACCTGCTCCTCTGCCACTCGACTAGCCCTGGACTCGGCGCCGTACTGCCTCATTTTTTCCTCTGGCGTTTTGTATAAATCCACCCTGGTTGGGGAAATTCTGGGGTCAGGCGGCACCAGCCTAGATCCTTTTCTGGCTCCCACTGTGTATGTTTGTTTTTTCAGCTGCATCCAAAGGGTGCTCTAAGGTCAATAAAGCAGAGCCAAGGTCGCCAGATTGCCTTTCTGCCTTTGGTGACGGGACTCTGGGAGTCTTGGTTTCCCGGGGTGTCGGAGCGTGGGCAGAAACACGGCCTGAAGGTCACTAAGCAGCAGCACGGATGAGACTGAGCCGGGTAGTCTCGGGGACAGCGGCAGTGGGTCACCTGACACGCACAGTAACAAAACAGCTGTACCTACAGCTGCCTTTAAACTGCCCCCCCCCGCCCCCTCCCACATGGCCAACCAAGCTAGTCCGACCTGGAGTAAGCGACCAGGCCTCCCCAGGCCCATCCTGCACTGCATGCAGCGGTGTGGGTTTGGAAAGCTGCTCCTGTCTGTGAAATGCTGGGGTCTCTTTCCAGAATGTAGGCTCAGGACACGGGATGCAGGCTTGTGCCTTGGCGGTGGGAGCTGATGCTCACTGGCCAAGATGACTGCTACGCTCCCTCGGCCATTCATGGTTCTAATTCTTGCTGGTTCTCTAATCAGCCCTGGGGGAAGAGGTCGGCTCGCCGTTACAGCAGGGAGGGCCCGTAAGCCATCTCCTGCGAAGGCTGCGACCTGCTGGTGCCCCTGGCCCTGCCACTCAGCTGGGCCTCTCTCCAAGGTCTGAAGTAACATATTAAATGTTTTCCTGTCAACTAATACAGACTCGGTGAGTTTTAAGTCTGCGGATTACCCAGGATGAGGGATTATAGCAATAAGAACATTCAGTAAGTTTAAAACCAAACACGCTTCCATTTAGTGCCGGGAATTGAAGCAGACACCTCAAGTGGAACGAATTGACTCGCGCAGGAGTAACTACAAAGTAAAGCAATGATCTCGGCTTGAGCTATCTCGTTCAGTGGTCTGGCAGGATGTCACACACGAGCTCGGTCACTGCAGACGGTGGTTTTCTGGCTGTCGCTTCTAGCACGGTGGAATCGCGTCAGGGGGGATGGAAAAAGTGAGCACCACTTCTTACCATGTTCTCCCTCCTCCTGCCGGCCTCCCTCGGCCCCCGTGTTGGCGGCCGCAGAGATCACTCACCCAGCGGCCCAGGGCAGAGCCGACAGGGAGGGGCCGATCACTCTGTCCTCCAACTACAGCCAGACACGCCGCCACAGCAGCGCCTGCGGCCGCGGCCTCCCATGCGGGAGTCTGGCTCGGGCAGTGGCAGCTGGAGAGGGTAACAGGACCTCCTGCGGGACCGAGGAGGTGGAGCGAATGAATGCGTGAGCTGCAGGGGTCACTTGCAAAGGGACCAGGAATGATAAGTTAACAACGACTCGTTCAGGCAGATGCTTCTGACCTCTAACTCCCAAAGCTGCCTGCTGCGTGAGGGGAAGCCGTCTCCAGGGGCGAGAAGCCGGCGGGGTGGGAGGCCATTTTCTCCTACTGAGTCTTTCCGGGAGCCGGGGCTTCGAGGCCCCGGGCTCCTGGTTCCTCCCCACTCAGCCACCCCTCCGCTCCCTCCGCTCTCACTCCTTGTGCTTCTTCTTGTGCTTCTTCTTCTTCTTCTTCTTCTTGGCTGCCTTGCTGTCCTTGGAGCTGTGCCTTGCCCTCTTGCCTGTGTCACTCTCAGAGTCTGAGCTGTCTGAGTCAGATGACTTCCTGTCTCTGTGTTTCTTTTTCTTCTTTTCCTGAAAAGAAAATTTAAAAGCAACGCTGCATGGGTATATTTGCTTTAGAGTTTCGTGGCACATAATCGATAGGGGACCATGTAACATCCTATGAAGCATTAAGAAGAGCAGTTAACTCTTCAAGTTTTACCAAGAGAAGATGCCCCAAACGAGTGAAAGGATCGAGCCATGCTACAGCACGTGTTCTGGAGTGCAGCGTGCTTGCCGTACCACGGAATGTGTGTAAGATACAGAGAGCAACGGAAGGGACACAAACTGGCAACAGGTTACCTCAGGAATGAAGGAATGGGAGGGGAAAGATGGAGTCTTGTACTTTTTCCTTCATCTAATTCTGTACAGTTAAAGCAAAAACACGTATCCTTACTCTGATTTTTAAAAAGCACAGGATATTAAAGGTGAAAGGAGTCCTTAGAGGTCATCTAGTGTACCTGGAGACAGCGTCCCCAAGTGTCCGAGGTCACGGAGTCAGGGAGCGAGAGCTCCAGGACCCGGACTCCAGCGCTGGCTTCCGGCAGACCCTGCTGCCAGGGGGCACCGCTGCCGTCCAGCAGAAGGGCGCCAGCTGCTGCCCTTGTCCTGTGCCCTGTCTAACCCACACAACAACCCCGTAAGATTTGACTGATAGAAGAGCCCAGAAAGAACTTTCTGCAAACTACAACCACCACACGGTGCCGCCAAAGTAATAGCACAAACTCAAAGGATGGGAGGCAGATTTCTGGACTTGCGTGCAGGGCTGTGAGCGATTTTTAAGCAACGTGCAACTTTTCCCTTGAATTTCACATGTTGGTGTTGCCTCAGGAAGGTTTGCAAGAAGGGGAGATGAGGGGATAAGAAAGAGCCAGAGCTGAAGGGGCGCGGGTCCTGCTCCCGCTGCGGGCTCCCCGCCGGCACCCCGAGAGCTGTTAAGTGTGCCTGAGCCGGACGCCGGGCCTGGGGAGCCGGCCGTGAGAAGCGATGGACGGAACGCCGAGCCAGGCGTCAGGCCCAGACTCATTGAGTTCTGGTTTGCCACTTCCGACTGCTACTCTGCAACTCAGGGTGAGCCATTTTAGCTCACGAGACCTACTCTCCCCAAAGGTGACATGGAGCCGAGAATAACACCTGTGTCACATGTCTGTGGTGAAGATGTGATGAGGCAGTCATCTGTGGCTCAAGAAGCTGAGAGCCACTTGCCCCAGACCACACGGCAGGGCTGGGCCCCGCACGCACGTGAGCACCTGGAAACCTCCCGGGTCTTCCTCTGTGGCGCACGGCCCCTCCTCCCGTACGGCAATGGCAGGCCTCGTGGTAGGGTGGTCGGTGCAACAATTTCAGAATAAGATAGAAGAAAGTTGAAATTCCAACTGCCACTTACTAGCTATGTAACTTGGGACGAGAGACTTAACTTTCTGGAACCTCGGTTTTCTTTTCAGTAAACTGCAAATAAATACTTATTTCAAAGGAGCTGTGCGGATTAAACAAGTACTAATTAGCAGACACTAAACGCCTGATACACAGTAGGGACTCAGCAGTAGCTACAAGTATTATTCTCTCATTTCAGAGAATTTCCAGAATGTTCTGAGAGTCTAGTCAAGTATCTCTAGCAGAGGAGTCAAAGTTTTGAGAGAAGAGTAGACCAAAATTCTTTCCTGAAGTCTCCAGTGGAGTAGGGAGACGGGAACAGAGCCGCCCCGGCCACATCTCCAAGCTGCAGGAACCGCGGCTGGGGCGGGTGGAGAGCTAGCAGAAGGGCAGTGCTGCGCCTTCCGCGGACAAGCTCGTGGAACCCCGTCACGGGGTACGGGGCCTGGGGAGCCTCGCCATGCTCTGCCCCTGAGGCAGGGGAGGGTCCCGGCACAGAGAGTCTGGCGCCCGTCCCTCCAAGCCGGGCGCGGCCTGGATGAGTAGGTGAGGAAGGAGAGTAGTAACGCTTTTTGACATCCAAACGGCACCTGAACTTATCAAGCTTTCTGCACCCCTCACGCTGCAACAGTAACCCCGTAAGGTCAAGCTTTGGTCAAGCTCTCCACCCACTCCGTGCAGAGGAGAAGGCTGCGACCAAGGGGAGCACCACGAGGTGACCGAGGCCCAAGCGACAAGAACGGTATACTTTGTAACTCACAGTGGGCAAGAGGTCTACTGTGTTCTCTGTCAAAGACGAAGGCTCGAGGAGGAAAGAGAAAAACAAGTCACAGGCCATGAAGCGATGTGGACTCTCGCTAGAAAGAAGCCCCAGGGGGAAGTGGCCTTCTAGACCTCACTCCTGGGGCAAGAGCCCTTTCGCAAGCCGACCGGAGGCAATCTAGTCCTCCAGCAGGGGGCGTCGGTCGCTTCAGTGGGGGCGGTGCGAGAGGAAGGCCTGGAGTCGAGACCAGGGAGAAGAAGATGGAGAGCCAGAGGCGACACTGGCTCCCGGTGTCCTGACTGCATTCAAGGGGCAAGTGGACGGAAGAGAAAGGGTGAAACAGCTGCTCTCTAGGAAAAGCCAGTATCCGGTGACAGCAGCTCGCCCAGCCATTTTCTCTGCAGTTCTGCAACAGGTTAGCGGCAGCCCAGCAGGAGGAAAAACACAACAAAAACAAAAACAAAAACAAAAACTGAGAAAGGGGAGTAACAGCAGCTAACGGTTAATAAGTACTTCATGCTCTAGATGCTGAGTTGGGCACTTTGTACACATACCTCCCTCCTCTGGCCTTCACAACAAATCTGTTTTTTTTTTTTTAATGTTTGTTTATTTTTAAGGGGGGGAGAGAGAGAGAGAGAGAGAGAGAGAGAGGGAGTGGGGGAGAGGGGGAGAGAGAATGAGTAGGGGAGGGGCAGAGAGAGAGGGAGACACAGAATTTGAAGCAGGCTCTGGGCTCTGAGCCGTCAGCACCGAGCCTGATGTGGGGCTCAAACTCACAAACCGCGAGATCATGACCAGAGCCAAAGTCAGACGCTTAACTGAGCCACCCAGGCGCCCCTCACAACAAATCTGTTAAGTGGGCATAATTATTCCTATATTTCCAGGAAAGAAAAAGGTAACTTCAGAGGGGCTGACCGAGATGGAGTGACCTGCCCCCACGGCAGGACATAGATGTGACTCAAGCTAAGGCCCAGAGTAGATGTTTTTTTGGCCCTGTCTGCATTAAAGGCAGCACCTAACTTAGTACCTCCCAACCAAAGGCACTGATTTTGGCCCAAAATCAATCAAGCTTTTATTCTTCTCTATTTATTCTTAAGAATTCTTCGTGAGAAATGATTAATTCTCCAACTGAGACGTTCACTGGGGTGAATTTTCGGGAACTAAGAGAGAGTGTAATTCCTTGATAGAATTTACCAATGACGCACCAGTTTGCCAGAGCTTGGGAAGGGTGAGAGCAGAAGAAAAACGTTCGTCGATTAGCCCCTAAGCATTTATCTAGCTTTGCCTACAAAGCGCTTTGGGGAGCCGCAGTCACATACGGCGTCGCTTCGGAGATCAGGAGCACACACCAATTCCTACAGAACTCAGAGGCGGTACCTACTATTTCACGGAGTAGTGGAACCTGGCACCATTCCTCCAAACCTGAACCAACCGTAACAAAGTTCTGAGTACCTTCTAAGAGCCAGGAATATCCATTAATTCATTTGTCTCTTAAAATAGGATAGTCAAGTGAGGTCAGAAATCAGGGATCATGAGCCTTCAAGAAACAAATTATCGGAGATAAAAACTAATGAAGACACTAGGGAGTCCAGGGCAGCAATGTCCAGTACGAACAACATGCCACTGACACGCCAGGGAAACATCAATCGCGTCTGAGGACTCTGAGGCCGGCTCATGAAAAAGAACATGTAGTGTGTTCTGCTTCTGCAGCACGAACAGGGTTTGGGCAGGTGGAATGGTGGTGGGAGTGCGGACGGAAGGAGGAACGTGGGGGAAGACGGGATGAAGGCAGATGCTGAACGGTGTTTCAGGGAGTGACAGACCACCTCCCGCGTGGCTCTGCACTGCGCACTAGGCTCCATCCTTCTCTTCTTTTTTTTTTTTTTAATTTTTTTCAATGTTTATTTTTGAGAGAGAGAGAGAGAGAGAGAGAGAGACAGACAGGGCATGAGTAGGGGAGGGGCACAGACAGAGAGGGAGACAGAATCCGAAGCAGGCTCCAGGCTCTGAGCCATCAGCACAGAAGCCGATGCGGGGCTCAAACTCGGGAACGGTGAGATCACGACCTGAGCCGAAGTCGGACGCTTAACCCACTGAGCCACCCAGCCGCCTCTCCATCCTTCTGTTCTACTCAAAGTCGTCGGTCCAGGGGTTGTCCCCTCTCTCCTCCATCAACTTTCCCCTCTTTACTGGCACGTTCCAACCAGTAAATAAATCTGCTATGATAGTTCCCGCTAAATGAAAGAAAACAAACCTGGGAGGAGGGGCGGCTGGCTAGCTGAGTGGGTTAAGCCTCCAACTCTTGATTTTGGCTCAGGTGTCACGGTTTCTGGGATCTCGCTCCACATCGGGCTCTGCGCTGGCAGAGCCTGCTTGGGAGTCTCCCTCTGCCCTTCCCCTGCTCACATGCTCTGTTTCTCCCTCTCAAAATAAATAAATGAAGTTATAAAACCAAACCAAAACAAAAAAATCTCCTGGGGCACCTGGGTGGCTCAGTTGGATAGGTGTCTGACCCTTGATTTCAGCTCAGGTCATGATCTCACGGTCGTGAGATCCAGCCCCAAGTTGGGGCTCAGCACGGAGCCTGCTTGGGATTTTCTCTCCCTCCCTCTGCCCCTCCCCCACTTGCTCCTGCTCTAAACAAAAACAAAAACTTCCTGAACAACTTTAACCACACTGTCATCTTGTGGCCCCACGCGGCCACATCCACGGTCCTCATTTACTTGACCCGCCGTTGCATCTGACACAGTCCGTCTTCCTTAGCACATACTCCTCACTGACTTCCGCCGCCTTCTCTTGTCTGCTGGCTGCCCTGCCTGCTCCTTTTCAGTTCCCTTTGCTAGTTCGTCCTCCCCTCCGAAACCTCTAAAAGCTGGGACACTCCAGGGTTCAGAGTCCTTTTCAGAGCCCTGCCTCCTCCCTGAATTTACTCTCCTGGTGATCTCGCACGTGAACGTAAACACCGGTCTGCGTGCGCTGACCCCCAAATCCATCTCCCTCGCCTGGCCTCTCCTCTGAACTCCAAACTACACGTGCAGCTGCCTGCTGCGGGCGGCCCGCGTGGATACCCGCCGGTCCCTACCGCCGCACCCTGCCCCCACACCACGCCCTCCAGCTTCCCTCCCCACCATCATCTGTAGCAACTCAAACCGAACCCCGCCTGCTCCCCACTCCCCTACTTCTGCACGCCTCCTCCTCTCAACTCGAATCTTCCAGTTACTCGGTCCAAACACTAGAGTGCTCTTCCACCATTCTCTGCCCTGCTGCCCATCCAATCCGCCACCAATTCTGTCAGCTCTGCCCTCACGACACGTCCCCACCTGGACTCCCTCCTCGACACCCCCTCCCTCCCAGGGACCGTGGAGACGGCTCACGAGCTCGCTGGCCAGTCTCCACACAGCAGCCACAACGGCTCTCGGAAATGGTGAGCCAGATCACGTCGTGCCTCCGGGCAGAGCTCTGACGACACCTGCCTCCTCCTTCTGCTAGGACGGCCGCAGTCCTCTCCCTCTCCTACGAGGCCCCCACGACCCGGTTTCCTGAACGTCCTCTCTTCTTACTCACCTCACCCCAGCTACTCTGGCCGCCTTACTGTTCCTTAAACGTGCCCCGCTCACCCCCAACATCTGGCTACTGCACGGGCTGAAATGCTCTTTCCACTTATCGGAGGAGCCTGCTTCCTCTTCCTCCAAATATCCACTCTGATGACGCTCTGGGAAAGGCCTGCCCTCGCCCCCCCACCGCTACGCCCACGACGGTGCGCCACCTCTCCTCCAGCCCCCATTCCAGCGCTCCCTCTCGCTCAGGATCAAATGGACTTTTCACCACAGCATCTGGCATATTCGTACTGCTCTGCACTTGCTGACCGGCTCACTGTGGGTGACCCCCACTGGAACGGAAGTGCCACGGAGACAGGGACTTACGGCTTTGTTCACGACTGCACCGAGCCCGGCGCGCAGGGGCTCTCTTAATGAATGAGGTTAAAGAACAGTTGTGTGCGGGAAGGAACTGGTCTGAGCTGATGCTGGGAGCCTGGACGGATTGTGAAGAGTCTTAAAGGAACTCGGACTTTATTCCATAGAAGGGGCATCCCTCAGGGCTTTGAGCAGACCACCCTGGACAACGCTCTGTGCTCTATCTGCAGGGGTACGGGCCTGGCAACCGGCTCTCTCACAGGTGAGCACCATAAGTTCTCTGGACAAGGGGACGAAGCCAGCACTGCAGCCGAGGAACGACACTGCTATTTCTGTCCTTCTGTATCTAGTATGGCAGAGAGTAATTACAGCAGCCTTATCAAAGAAGAAAATTCTATTCTGGGTCAAATATAGCTAGATGTCACTGTAATTAGTGGGCAGCCTGACCTCCAGGCACACGCCATCTCATGACACTGATTCAGAAAGATCCACAGTGGCGTACGAGAAGGGAAGGAAGCCAGCAACGGACAGACCCCAGGTTCACGGAAACGTTCCCCAGAGTTTCACTACAAAAACCGCTATTCCCATTGTACGGACCACTTCATACCCCATTTCCGTTTTCAACACACAGCTTCCTCTTGGTCTAATTGTGCCCGACAAAAATGACTTATAATTTTCAGACACTTGGACAAAAATTGTCATGGTACTGAATGGGTTTAGGACTAAACCAGTGCATACTAGACGTTTGGACAATGCGTGCATTTGATGTGTATGTTTCATAAAGAGGTGGGGGCCTCAGGGTGAGGAAGATCTCAGACTCCTGTCCCTGTTCCCTCATCATCACCTACAAGCAGCAACAGGAGTCCGTCGCTGTTACTCTCCAAACCAAGGACAGGTCTTGATGAGTGAAGGCATCTACAGAATTACTGACAGCAGAGATTATGGAGTCTGTCTATTCGAAGGTGGCTAGCGCAGGCCTGTTATGTGCCAGGCGTTACGTGGAACAGGTGACATCCTTTCTTTATCCTGGACCATTTCCTGGTTTTCCAACATGCCTTGCACCTTCTCCTGTCTTAGAAGCTTTGCATTAGACATTCTCTTCACCAGAATGCAAAAAAGAAGTGAGACAGGGCACCTGGGTGGCTCAGTCAGTTAAGCGACCGACTTTGGCTCAGGTCACGATTTCACAATTCATGAGTTCGAGCCCCGCGTCGGGCTCTGTGCTGACAGCTCAGAGCCCGGAGCCTGCTCTGGATTCTTTGTCTCCCTCTCTCTGCCCCTACCCTACCCCACTTGCACTCTGTGTCTCTCTCTCTCTCTCTCAAAAATAGACATTAAAAAATTTTTATTTTTTAAGAAAGAAGTGGGACAATGAAGCAGTCTAGTAAAAAAACAGAGATGAGTGGCACCTGGGTGGCTTAGTCGGTTAAGTGTCCAACTCTTGATTTTGGCTCAGGTCATGGTCTCCCAGGTGATGAGTTCAAGCCCCGCCCCTGTCGGGCTCCATGCTGACAGCACGGAATCTGCTTGGGATTCTCTCTCTCCCCTCTCTCTCTCTGCCCCTCCCCTGCTTGTGCTTGCATTCTCTCTCTCTCTCTCCCCCCCTCAAAAATAAATTTAAAAAAAGGAGCAGAGATAAGAACCCAATTGCCTATTTCTGACTTTCTGGTTCCAGTTCTTAGTGGCCCGACCGCACTTCATTTCCTGTAGCTGAATTGCTATGGGATCCAACAACCACCCCTCCTTGGAGTGGGGGCCTGTCCTTTGCCTCCAGAAATACCTTGGGTGTTTATCTTTCCTTCGGCCATTAGCCGCCTGAGTGCAGGTGTGGTGTATAACCTTTATTTCATGTGACTTGCCTATCGCATAAGCTAGGTATTCCAGCTACCCCCTAATTTATTCCGCAACATGGACCGCTAAAGGCGTTTCCCTTCAGATGACTCTACACGGTTCCACATTTGGTTCCCAGAGCCAACTCGTGCTGGATCAGGTATCCAATCTGCCACTCTCACAGCCCCCAGACCTCCCTCTCAGGTAGGAGCGTTCACCGGTAGGGAAAGTCAATCTCCTGTTGGAATCAGAGATGTGGAGGGTAGGGGCACCTGGCTGGCGCTTGTGACTGTGAGTTGGAGCCCCACACTGGTCTTAGAGATGACTTGAGGACATTTTTAAAAGTATTTAAAACAAAAGATTTAGCAGGTAAAAGGAAACAGACAGGAGGCCTAGAATCTTGACTTATGGTTGTGAACAGATCCATACAAAAAAACAGATCAATAGATAAACGTGTCAAATGGCTGCTAAGGGGCAGCTGGTGACAGAGCAAAACTGGCAGAAAGGTGACCTTATGAGTCCCGATAAGTCAAGCTCCTGACAGTGCGCAATGACATGTAGGAGGCACTCAACGCGTACTTGCTGAGCAGATAAGCAGAGAGCTGACTGGGTCAGTGGCTGGGGCTCGCCGCCTGGAGGCCCGGGTGCTTACTGTGGCTCTGCCTCTGGTGGCTCTGTAGCTTTAGGGAGACAGCTTCTCTCCCTCTCCATCTTCCTAACGTGTAAAAGAGAACAACAACACCTACTCTGGCTACTTCACGGGAGTGATAAGCATGAGACAAAAGAAAAAACATGATGATATTTATAAGCTGTCAGCACTAAACAAATATAAAGCACAAAAGATAATGAAGGGATTAACGAGGTGAAAAGACAACAATACTAGATGAGATCTTGGTAGAAACAGGGGGCATGGTGGGGGAGGGGAGTTTTAAGGGTTTCGATTCCCTAGAGCACTTTTTAATCGAAGATGACTCATGAGTTAGACGTTCAAATACACAAAGGTGCTTTAAAAACTAATGATCAACTAGTGATGATTATTACTGTCATTGTTCATCAGACCATTCCTCTACTAAGTGAAGAGAGACGGAGGGTAGGCTAATGGGGTGACTAGGCAGGTCATAAAGAGCCTCACGCCTAGCAGATCCTTAATAACTGTTTTGGTGAAATGAACTACACATTTCAAAGCAGCTTTAGAAACAAAGCAAAAACTAATTGTACCAGGCGTATTATGCAATGCAAAACAACTTAACCAAAGACCCACAGAGGTGAAATATCCACAGAACCGCTTTGGGAATCTGACAATATCATTTACTCCCTAAAAGGTTAAAAGCGAAAGAACAATCCTTGGAACATACGAGTAGAATTGCAGTCAAATATCAAGCTCTATTAAAGAAGTCAAATTACCTGTTTGCGGACATGATCTGAAATGCAGAAAATCCTAAAGATTCCATAAAACAACTGTTAGAACTAATAAGTGAATTCAGCAAAGTTGCAGGATATAAAATCGGCACCCCAAAACCAGCTGCATTTCTATATACTAACAACAAGCAACCCCAAATGGAAATTAAGAAAACAATTTCATTGACAATAGCATCAAAAAGAATAAACTTAACCAAGGAGGCAAAAAGACCTGTAACCTGAAAACTACAAAATGCTGCTGAAAGAAATTAAGAACAACACAAATAAATGGAAAAACACCCATGTTCACAGACTGGGAGACTTAACGTGGATAAGATGTCACTAGCACACAAAGCGACCTACAGATCTGATGTAACCCTATCAAAACCCCAGTAACGTTTTTCGTAGAAATAAAAAAAATCCGTCCTAATATTCATATGGAATCTTGAGTAATCACAAATAGTCAAAATAATCTTGAAAAAGAAGAACAAAGTTGGGGGACTGACCTGTCCTGATTCCAAAACTTACTACAAAGTTAGAGTAGTCAAAGTAGTGTGGCGCTGGCATACAGACAGACATACAGACCTAGCGAAGAGAGCCGGACCTAAATAAACCCCCACATATTTTTCAACAATGACGCCAGGATAAGTCAGTGGGGAAAGGACAGTCTTTTCTTTCTTTTCCTTTTCTTTTTAATGTTTTTTTTTTATTATTTTTTAAAATGTTTTATTTATTTTTGAGAGCAGGAGAGACAAAGCATGAGCAGGGGAGGGGCAGAGAGAGAGGGAGACACAGAATGTGAAGCAGGCTCCAGGCTCTGAGCCGTCAGCACAGAGCCTGATGTGGGGCTTGAACCCACAGACCGTGAGATCATGACCCGAGCCGAAGTCAGACACTTAACTGACTGAGCCTCTCGGGCGCCCCAGGACAGTCTTTTCAAAAACTGGTGCTGGTAAAACTGGACCTGCACATGCAAAAAAAAAAAAAGAAGCGGGAGCCACACCATATACCGAAAACCCCCCTCAAAATGGATCAAAGACCTAAATAAATGTACAAGTTAAAACTATAAAAGTCTTAGAAGAAAACGGAGGAGAAAAGCTTCACAACATTGAATTTGACAGTGGATTCTTGCGTATGACACCAAAAGCACGTGACACAAAAGGAAAAAATAGGTACGCTGGACTTCATCAAGATTAAAATTTTTGTGCATCAAAACACACAATCACAGGGCGCTTGGGTGACTCAGTCACTTAAGGGTCCAACTCTTGACTCTGGCCCAGGTCATGCTACCTCCTGGTTCAGTTTGTGAGACAGAGTCCCGTATCTGCTTGAGATTCTCTCTCTCTGACCCTCCCCTGCTTGAACCCTTCTCTCTCAAAATAAACACATCACACACACACACAAATTTACTTAACATGACCGCAAAAAATCAAACACTTAAAAGTGGCTAACATGGTAAGTTTTAAGTGTGATTTCACCATGAGTTTTTTTTTAAATGTAAATCTGGATTAAAAACAGGACACTATCAATAGAGTGAAAATGCAATTCAGAGAATGAAAGAAAACATTTGCAAGAAGTCACATATCTATCAGGGATGGATATCCAGAATATACAATAAATTCCCTGAACCTCTGTTCACAGAGCCTCTGTTTTTAAACACCAGCTACTTAGAGCTGACAAGCACTGGGCTGGGCTGTACGCCACCCTCTGTGCTCAGAGTTTTCTAGGCATCACCTCATCCTACCAACCTCATGAAGTAAATGCTCATTATTTCCATTTTACAAATTGCGGGGTGCGTGGGTGGCTCAGTCGGGTAAGTGGGGTCGTGAGATGCAGAGCCTGCTTGGGATTCTCTCTCCTCCTCTCTGCCCCTCCCCCGCTAGCGCATGTGTGCTCTCTCTCTCTCTCAAAATAAAAATAAATATATTCAAAAGGCGAATCAATGCTTTAGCTAGATATGATTCACTGCCTGCTAAAGGCAGTAGCTGGTGGGGTTTGACAGTTTGCTTTCAAGGAGGCAGTTTGGATTTTATTTTAAGTACAGTGGAAAATCACTGAAGGATTTTAAATAGGAAGACACATGGTCTGACTGGAGATCTGAACAACCCTCTCTTGGAAATTTTTTAAAAAGAGAAAAAAACGAGAAAAGACATAGAGGAACTGAACACCAACACCGTCTACTTTTACCTAAATGACAATCATCAAACACTACACCCGAATGGAACCCTTGTGTGCTGCTGGTAGGATGCGAAATGATACAGTCACTGTGAAAACCAGTACAACGGTTCTTAAAAAAGTAAATCAAAACAGAATTACCACATAATCCTGCAACTCCAATTCTGGGTGTATACCCGAAGGAACTGAAAGCAGGCCTTGAAGAAATATTTGTACGACTATGTTCATAGCAGCACTATCCACAATAGCCAAAAGGCGGAAGCAACCCAAGGTCAGTAAGGAATGAACGGATAAGTAAGATGGAGTACACATGCGCAATGAAACATTACTCAGCCTGAAGAGGGGAGGAAAATGGCCCATGCTATAACACGGACGACCCCTCAGGAAAATTCACTGAGTCAAATGAGCCAATCCCAAAAAGATGAATACTGTTACCCCACTTCTCTGAGGCACCTACGGTAGTCTAATTCTCAGGGACAGAAAGTGGTAAGGAATTGTATGACATTTCTGGACATAAGAGGCTCCATTTTGAAGCTCCTTTTTTGTTCCCGAACTGATGAACTCTTGAACTGGGACAAAAGTGTCAACTGTTCTACAAGCAGCTGCTCATAAAATTTCAACACGGCAACTCGTGTTCTTACCATACGAGGACAGTAAAGTTAACTAACATATACTAGGCCAGCTTCATTTGATAGCACAGATAAAATAATCAACCCGACAGTCATCGAAGTGGCTCAAGTGGTCAACCCCAAACTAGCAGGGTCTTTTCTTCTTCATGGAAATCATATAATTACCCCTTTCCTTCTCTCTCATAAAAACCCCTTGCTTTCCCTAAAAGAGGGGGACACTTCTCTGGTTATTCCAAAATTTGTGCTCCCCAAATTGCAATTCTGAGACCCCAAATAAAGGCTTTTGTTCTTTTTCAGTTTTGCCCCTTTTCTCGGTTGACAACAGAATGCTGGTTCCCAGGTGCCAGGGAGAGAGAATGAGGAGAGTTAGTTTCAGTTCTGCAAAAAGAACGGTTCTGGAGATGGGTGCCGGTGATGACTGCACAACCATCTATCTGTACTTAATGCCAAAGAACTGTACAGTTAAAGATGGTTAAGGTGGTGGACACCTGCCTGGCTAAGTGGCAAGAGCATATAACTCTTGATCTCGGGGTCCTGAGTTCGAGCCCCACATTGGGTGTAGAGATTACTTAACAAAACTTAAAAAAATTTTTTTTAAACGGTTAAGATGGTAAAATTTATGTAATAGATATTTTACCACAATTTAAAGAAAACAACAGTGACTCCACACCTGAAGGCTGCAGATTTTGCCTTGAGGAACTCGACGAATGGTGATCTACTCACTGAGACAGGGCAGAATGTGGAGGGAGCAGCTGTGGGTAGAAAAATCAGAGGGTTCTGGGGAGGGGCGCCTGGGCGGCTCAGTCATCAAGCATCTCACTTTGACTCAGGTCATGATCTCATGGTTTCTGAGTTGGAGTCCTGCACGAGCCTTGTTTCGGGTGAACATGAGCCCTGCTTCGGGTGAGTCCCACTTCTCTCTCTCTCTGCTCCTTGTGGGATTGTCGCTTTCTCTCTCTGCCCCTCTCATTTGAAGCCCCCCTCAAAAAAATTAATAAAATAAATAAAAAAGAGTTTGGGGGTGTGTTAAGCCTGATGCAAACTTGACAGCTGGATGGAGACATAAAGAAAGTTAGAATTTTTTTTTTAGGTTTATTTAGAGAGATTAAGAGAAGAGAGTAGGAGACGGGTAGAGGGAGAAGGAAAGGGAATCCCAAGCAGGATCTGCTGTCAGCATAGAGCCTGATGCAGGGCTCGAACCCATGAATCAGAGACCATGACCTGAGCTGCAATCAGGAGTCTACGTTTAACTGGCTGAGCCCCTAGCCAGCCGGATTTCTAAATTTGAGTTCCAAAGAAAAAGTCAGGGATAGAATTACAGATCTAAATAAAAATAAGGATACAAATAATTGGGGATTATTAGCATATAAATAGGATTCAAAACCACAGGGTGGGTGAGATTACCTAGAGAGGAGGTAGAGAATAGAAGGGAGTAATAAGACAGCCTTGGGGCACCCCAGTATTCAGAGTTAAAGCAGGAGGGCAAAGAATCATAACAATGAAAAGAATCGAGCAGTGGGGGACAAAAGGAGATGCTTAATAAAAAACCAGATGCCTAGACCTAAGCCTGGGAACGTGGAACTAAGAGGTGAAGGGCAAATAAAATCTCCCGAGGCTGGCTGTGAGAGCCGGGAGGGAACGCACGTGTGGCACAGGGAGCGGGAGAAGGAGGAAAACTGAATACTTGGAAGGTGCTGCCGACAGGACTTGGTGACTGACTAGATGTGGGATGGAAAGGAGAGGAAAATAAAGGACATGCTGGTTTCTTTCTGGCAGGTTACTGCTGTCATTAAAACAAGTAATACGAGATAGAAGGACAGAAACAAGGGAGTTGGTGTTGTTTCTGAGGTGGTGGGTCGTGTGTGTGTTGCGTGTGTGTAGGGAGGCAGGCCGAAGGACAGAGAACGTTATTCATGACAGCCAACATTAACGGCGCCCTTGTCAGTGCTTTCTATCTGTTTTGGAGAACGGAGGCATCCCTTTGCAAAGAACACTGTGATCAAAGACCACAACAATCCTGCTTTGAAAATTAAGGAAGTGAAGTTAGCCCAAAGCTGCACAAGCGGCACGTAGCACAGACTCCGAGCCCAAGTTCGAGGTACCGGTGGGATACTAGTTAGGGATGCGGGACTCATCAAGGCAGTTAAAGTCTCAGGAGGGATGTGATCACCAGGGAGAAAATATACAGATCAATGAATTATATTATTCACATACTTGACTAACTCTTATAACGGTACCGTGGGCCTTTTCCTCACCTATAAAATGCAGTAAGACCTAATTTGTAGGTAATCCCCACTGAGGGCAGTTTTTGTATCCCTAGGGTTGTGCTACCTGGAACAAAAAGACCACTCCACACAAGCTTGCGGAAGCTGTGAAAAAACAAAACAAAAACAAACACCCAGTAACTGGCCACAATTAGAAAACTGCCACACAATATGAGAACAACTATTTCCTGACCAAATTACAGCACAGTTTTTTTTTTCCATTCCCTCTCTGTGCGGCATGCGACAAATGCGTTGATTTTCCTGAACCACGACAGTGTCTGTTTTGTGAATCGTTCTGCTAGAAGTGGTACACGGGAGACAGAGCTCAGTGAGACAGGCCTGGTACCCACCGCTGAAAGGGCAGTATATCTGGAAACACAATGTGATAAAATGTATCAAGAAGCCTTACGGCCTTAACGCAGTAATCTTAGGAATTTATCCAAAGAAAACAATATGAGAAGTGGCCAAAGTGGTTTAGGTTGGAAGGAATAAAACTATCCAACAACAGAAAAATAATTAAATAAACCATCATACAGACACAGGATAGGACATCGTATGCGGCTCGAAAACAGAAGAAAATGATGTTGGTAAGTATGACGGAAAAAGCAGAATATAAACCACACCGAGTACGACCCTAAGTTTATGTTTAAATGTAGATGCAGCTATCTATTTATCGTGACCCAGCAAAAAGACTGGAATATACCAAAGGGCTTATAAGAGTCTCTTTGGATGGAAAGATTACAGGAGATCATAACATTCTTTGTTTTTCAGAATTTCTAACATTTCTGCAGATGGCACATTTTCATTTTACAACTCAGAAATATACGGTAAATAAAAGAAAGATAGCACTCACCTTCTTTCTTTTTCTAGAGGAATTCCTCGTGGGGTCAGGCTTCTCAAACTCTGCTGACTTTGCCTCTTCCTTCTCCTCTTCTTCATCCGGTATCAGAGAATATTTGGTCCCTCCTGGTTGCATAAAACAATCCTTTGCAAAGTGGCCTGCAGAGAAGAGGCAGGAGAGGTAAGAAGGGGAGAAGCGGCCTCCCCACTTAGCACGCGGGTCTTCCCCAGAGGCTCCTGAAACAGGCTAGCTGGTCCAGGAGGTATGACCGAGTTCGCTCAGAGCGGCTGCTGGGTTCAGAGCAGATTTTCTGTCACCTCGAGATGGCATTGCTCGCGCAGCCAGAGTGAGGCCAGCAGCTGGTCCGAGAGCCGTGGGAGACACTGGCACTGCTGGGGGATGGCAGAGGAGACGAGGAAGCAGGCTTGCGCTTCCTTCCATTAGCAATGGGGCTTAGGGATTTTTGCAGATCTATTTGGCAATTATTCCTGACATCGAAAGGCTGCTCCAGAGAGCAGAATGCTTAGCCGAGGGAGCCGTGTGGCAGGCCAAGTCCTACGGGAAGGAGGCATTCGCGTCCAAGCTAACACACTGAGAGACAGGCAGTCACCTGGAGGCACTCAACTTTCAGACGGTCAGGTCTGGCAAGGGCCTTCGAGATCGTCAAATCCAACACCGCTTGTGCAGAGGATATAAAGGCCCAGACGAGAGAAGGAGCTCAAGGTCACAAAGAGAGCAGCAGAGCTAGAAGTTACCCCGGGTCTCATGCCTCCCTGCCCTGTGCTCTTCCGGCTGCACCAAGACCGACCTCCTTGGGTCTCTGCTGACTGGGCCCGATGGCACGTGTCATTCTTCTTCCCTGCGCCATTAACACCTGGTGGACGCGAGCTGAAGGTACGAGAACCCCACTCTCCCGGAGCCCCCTGTGCTGTCGAGGGGCCCTTTAACAGCTGCCACGGAGCCGGTTTTGTCCAAACTTGCTACAGACCCTGTTCCGGGGCACAGACCATCCCACGGGAGCATCAGAAAGCTCTGTGTAAACTACTCTGCAGCTCCGAAGGCAGAGCTGGATGCCGCCTGCAAGGGGGGTGCAGCAGGAAGTTTTCCAAGTATCTGGAATGTTCCCACAACTCCTGAGGAGGTATTCTTCCCATTTTATTTTCCCCTTCCTCCCTCAACATTAATGGTGAGTAGGGGCTTAAACCCCACCACAGCCATCGGGGCACAACTCTGCTAGTGAAAAGTCAAGAGAGAAGGGTAAAAGGAAGGCAAGGGAGATGGGGCGACAAATTGAGGTCACTCTGAAATGAGACACTGGGCGTCCCTCTCATGATAGCTCCGGAGAGGCACGTCAGGCTGACTGAGCTCTTCAACACCTGAGTAAGACTAGAAGAAACCTGAGGAGGCGGCTTCAAGGAAGCGGCTAGCCTGTGCTCTTTACTACTAAAGCCGCACTGTGTTCAGAACTCTGAAGTGAAAAAGAGAAAGAAGAGCAAGAAAGGGTTTGACTTGGAGCCTTGAGGAATCTGTTTCCAAGTCCCTTCGTTTCTGAACAGTAATAATGGTCCTTGGAGGGGAAACTTTAGAGTGCTCACCATGATCCGACAGCGTCCCCCCTCCCGGCACGGTCCACGAGGACCGTGCCGGGACAGGGCATCAGCCGTGAAGGAGGGGGGTTGGGTGACGGTATAGTATCCAGGGGAGCCAGCATTCCGAAAAGGAAACAGGAGGAGCACGAACGCTGATGCGAGGCTGGGAGGGAGAACGGCCTGAGCGGGGGAGGCCACCGCCTCACTACAAGGCAGGGGTGAGGCACGCGCAGACCAGGCGGCCTCCCCCGTCCGGCGAGGGGCCCTCACAGGGAGGCCAGGGCCGGCGCGGCAGGGGCTGCCCTTACCTTTACAGCCACACTTCTTGCAGGTGGTGTTCAGGACGGCCTCGAGCGTGATCTTCTGCCCAGTGTAGTCCTGGAAGGACCGCCTCCGCCTCTCTTCCTGCCTGTAACGAAAAGGATACTGACCGCCGGCCCTCCTAAGAGATGTGGCCAGAGATACCGGGAGGTAATGCTGTACGCTGGTGTTTTGTTTTGTTTTTTTTTGGCAGGTAGAAGGAAGAAAGAAGGAGAAGCGTCGGGCGTGGGGAGACAAGCAGTGAAAGCAGCGCCAAGAAACATACTTTTTCATTCAGGACGGGCTCTGAATTAATAATTACGAATGAGACGACTGCATCTCACCGATGCACAGAGGATAAAGCTGTAATTACTCATCTCGCTAAGCCCCTTTTAACCCGGGGTTTCAAAGACCTCCAAAGGCTTCCTAGAAAATCAGGTCCAAATCTCCTACTTTGGTGCTTGAGGCCTTTCCCAGTCCAGCCCCATCCTTACTGGTGCGAGCTGCTCTAGCCAAACGGGTCTGGTTTACCTTCTCCGGATGGCTCACTGCCCTCACCCGGGCAGTTTCCTCTCCCCGAAATGCCGCCTCCCCCTCTCCTCCCACCTCACCACCCCCAGACTGAATTTCGAGGCTCAGGCAATTACCACCTCTCCTCCTATCAGGTCTTCTCCGGAGCCCTCGGCCAGAGTTCATCTTTTTGTTCACGTTCCTGTGGCGCTTCGTGAAAGTTCTAAACGTACTACTAAGGTATAATACACGTGCAGAAAGGTGCTGTATGCCTGACTGGCTTTCACGTTCTGAACACACCTAGGAAACCGAGGTTCAGATCTGGAAACAGAAGGCGCCCAGCACCTCCAAAGCCTCCCCCAAGGATAACCACTACTCTGATTTCTAACAGTGCAGTTTTATCGATTTTTGTAACTTATGCAAATGGAACCCCAGAGAACGGACGCTTCTCCGTCCGGCTTCCTTCACCTGTTTGGGAGAGCCACCCGTATTGCCGTGTGCGCCTACGGATCACCGACCCTCACTGCTGTATTTAGCTGTTGATGGGTATCTGAGCAGTTCCTATTATGAACAGTGCTTCTGCGAACTTTCTAGCACATCTTGTGATGAACAGACACACATGCGTTTCTGCTGGGAAATGCCTAGTTCCAGGGAGCAGTGGACAGTACACCGGGGTGTGTAGCAGACGCCGCCAGCCGGGTTTCCACAGTGGGTTTACCAACCGCGCTCCTACCGGCTGCAGAGCCCAAGCGCCCCGCCGTCATGGCTGTCTTTGACCTCTCTTGGAACACCCAGTACCTGCACAGAGCAGGTACTCAGGAACCTCGGATCACAGTGTTACCCTCGATCGCCCTCTCTTTCAAACTCAAACTGTAGCCAAACACACATCGGCCCTGGCACATATCACACGTGACAGCCTGATACGCTGGTGTTTCTTCTCCAGACTGTGAGCCCTTTCTACAATAGCTTACTTGTGCTTGTTCTCCCAGCGCCTCAGCCCAAGGGTTGGCGGGCAACAGCATCAATGAATGAATGTTGAAATTTCTGTCCTCTTGACCCCAAATATTTTTTCTTTACCTAAACCTCTTTAACTTTGAACACTGACTTCACCTAAGCTTTTCCAACTATTCTCCGGGTCTCTGTGGAGTCTAGCAAAAACAGAAATATCCTGATGAAAATGCCACATCACCCAGAGAAACACAGGATGACCGTATCAAAGCAGAACAAAACTACCGCCTCGCGTATTTTAGTTAACAGTTTCATGGGATATGCAGGCTCGAGAGAGGAAACAGAAAAGACCAAGATGCTCCATATTCTGTCCTGGCCATTCTTCGGGTCAGCTCACAGACGGCTTCTCTAAAACGCTCCCTGCCGCCGCGCACAGAGTCGATCACTCTTCTGTGCTCCCGCACCACTTTACTCTCTGATCCTTTTGTTAGATCTGTTTACATCCTCTGGCTCATCCTCTGTACCGTGAAAGTCTGTGTCTTGTTTTCCCCTGTATCTGAACAGCAAGCATGCTCTCCAGCACCCCGCTCTCCAAGAGAATGCAGTGATGGACAAGCTTATAAATTTATGTCTGTATTGCTGACTAATATTTACATCTGTGGCTACTGAGCACTCAAAGTGTGGTTAGTATAACTGACGAATTAGACACCAAATTTTATTTAATTTTAATTTACATTTAAGTAACCAAACGTAAGTTAGTGGCTACCCCGTGGGACAGTGCAGACAAGCATATGATTTAAGTTCTGAACTGTCTGCTCAAATCCCCAGGTTTTGCCCTAGGATAATCGTACTCAAAGAATAGGCCGTCAGTGTCTGCTATGGGTCATAGGAGGGTCCTTTCAAAGAGTAAAGCTTGAGTAACAAAAACCAAGGTGAGGAGACGCCTGGCTGGCTTAGTGACTGGAGCATGTGACTCCTGAGCTCAGGGTTGTGAATTCAAGCCCCATGCTGAGTGTAGAGATTACTTAAAAAACAAAATCTTAAAAAAAAAACCAAAAAAACAAAAATGGGTGCCCAGGTGGCTTTGTTGGTTGAGCGTCTGACTTCGGCTCAGGTCGTGCTCTCACGGTTCATAAGTTTGAGCCCCACATCAAGATCTCTACTGTCAGTGCAGAACCTGCTTCAGATCCTCTGCCCCCCCCACCCCATCCTTCCCCACTCACTTTGTCTCAAAGATGAATAAAATTTATTAAAAAGAAAAAAAGGGAGGCGAGTAGAGAAGAGAGAGAAATGGGAGTTACTTATCAAAAGGCATAACGTTTCGGTTAAGCAGATGGACTAAGTTCTAGAGCCCTGCTGACCCACACTGCACCTGGTCAGCAACACCACAGACACTTTAAATCTCGTTAAGAGGGCAGATCTCATGGTAAGTATTCTGACCACAATAAAATAAATTGTTTTTAAAAACCAGGGCGGGATCCTGGGGACATAACTGAGCAAGTCACACACTCTGTGGCGTTCAGAAGTCCTTATTCCTGGAGCTGAGTTTCAAGTGGCTATGAGTTGCAGCTTAAATAAATCTCCATTATAATCAATTCCAATATTCTGCGAGCGCTAACATACTACAAGCCAAATCATAACTCCCACCTAATAATTCAACAAGTGTCATTTAGCCCGCCCCCCTTTCTGTGCTCGCATTCATCGTGCTGGCTAGGCTTCCAACTACGTCACATCGAAGTAGTGATAATCCCCGCCTCCAGGTTCCCTCCTCCAGTTCATCCAGTGCGCACTGGTCGAATTAAACTTTCTTTTTTCAGTTCAACTGTTAAGTGGTAAGCATCAGTGTTGGTACTAGTGATAGGAGTAAGTACGTTAAAATGACAGAACACGGTCCTTCTCAAGGAGCTAGTCTAGCAGCAGAGGGAGACATACACACGGATAACTACAGTGGTGAACCATAAATACTGCTTTTTTTTAAGTTTATTTCTTTATTTTGAGAGAGAGAGAGAGTAAGCATGAGTGGAAGGGCACAGAGAGGGAGAGAGAATCTCAAACAGGCTCTGCACTGTCAGTGCGGAGCCCAACACAGGGCTCAAACTCGCGAACTGTGAGATTATGACCTGAGCCGAAATCAAGAGTCAGACGCTTAACAGACTGACCCACCCAGGCGCCCCCCATAAATACTCTTCTAAAAGACTATGCTATTCTGACTAAACCTCCTTGGAAACTGCCTCTCAACCTTTCCATTTACAAACTGGGTGGCTGGACACAGCACAAGGACACTGAGCATAAGAAGGCAAGGGCGGAAAATGGGACATGAGGACAGATTAATCTGATCAGGAGCCTCTACCCCTCAAAGGCTTTAAGAAAATTAATGAGGGGCGCCTGGGTGGCTCAGTCGGTTGAGCGTCCGACTTCAGCTCAGGTCATGATCTCACAGTCTGTGAATTCGAGCCCCGCGTCTGTGCTGACAGCTCAGAGCCTGGAGCCTGCTTCCGATTCTGTGTCTCCCTCTCTCTCTGCCCTTCCCCCACTCATGCTCTGTCTCACTGTCTCAAAAATAAATAAACATTAAGAAAATTAAAAAATAAATAAATAAATAAATAATAATAATAAAAAGAAAATTAATGATACCCTTTGGCTGATAGTCAAGTCGAAGCTCTCCACAATCTGACTCCAACACACCTTTCTAACCTTACATTCTAATACTTAACCACACCCGCCCCCCCCCCTTAAACAAGACTCCTAAATATGCCCTCTGTCTTCCTGTCGTGCCTTCCCTTAACCCTGTTCCTCTACCTGGAATACCACCCCCTGCCCTGCTGCCTGACAAAACCGCACCCGTTCTTCTAGACCTAGCTCAAATGCAACCTCTCTTCTAACCATCGGGGCCTGGAACCAACTTGTCCTCCTCGAGCTAATTCCTAGAATTCTTTCTTTAACCCACTCTTTTGGCATTTATCACATTTGCCTTGTATGAAAGTTATTGGCACAGTGATCTCATCACACCTGGGCCGTAAGGCCCTTAGGCAGAAACCCTGGTCCTGCCGTTGCACCTGATGTAGAACATGAACCCCCCCCAAGGTATTTGTTGAAGAAACGAGTAAAAGAAAGCACTAGCTAATCGAGCACTACGCATCAGGCGCGATGGGAGATAAGAAAGAGGTGTCTCTCCTGGGTCTTACACAGTCTTTCAAGAGAAAAGGTGTGCTAACCCCAGAGAAAAAACAAAGAGATCTTTTAAAACACTAACTACAAGTACCCACCATCTATTAAGTTTCTCCTATAGACTAGATGCTAATCTGGCTCTTTACGAACCAGGCTGTATTGAGATCATCCCATCACTTCTGAGACGCAGGCTTCATTCTCTCCACCTGAGAGTGACGAAGCGGAGGTTCAGCAACGCGAGGTGGTCTGCTCACGGCCAAATACTAGCTTGTGGCAGAACTAGGACTCTTTCTGCTCTACGTCTAACTCTGAACCCTCTTACCATCCCACTGTACCATGCCTCTTTCCTGGAGGAACTCTAGAAATAGTTTACAACACAAGTTACTGTTCAGCCACTTGGTTATTACTAGAAATAGCCCACACACAGAAACACGGCCAGCCCCAAACCCAGGAGTCCGTTCCCTACACTTGTTTCAAGACACAGAGGCAGCTCTTTTACCTTACTTGTTTTACATTTTTACCCCTATAAGGGTGGCTTTGGGAATCTCCACTGCTTTTTAATGAGTCTGTCTATAGCACAGGATTCTTTGGAGCAGAAGCAATTTCTTATAAAGTATCAGTAAATGCCAGATTTAAAATAACATTACTGAGCTCTGAGTTATAACACATTTCTACTGTAACCAAAAGGTATTTTGTCAATAATCAGACTTCCAAACATGTCAATATTTAGAGACAAAACTACAGAAATATGGAAAAACTGTAAGTCACATGCAACAGCTGGAAGCATCATGTGATTAAAAAAGGGCATTAGCTTAAATGTCAGGGAGACCTAGATTCAGGTCCTGACCCACTATAATCTGTCATTAACCTCAGGCAAATTACTTATTGCCAAGAATCAAGATAGAATTTAGGATTCCAGCGGCACCTGGCTGGCTGAGTCAGTGGAGCACGCGACTCTTGATCTCAGGGTTGTGGGTGCAAGCTGCACACTGGGTGTGGAGATTGCTTAGAAATAAAATCTTAAAGAAAAAAAAGAAAAAAGAAAAAACTAGGAACATAAAGTAAAATGAAGATAATCCCCACTGGAGGTTATAATGAGAATCGGACACACAAATGTATGTAAACTACCTTGCATAATGCCTGGCACATAGTATGTATCCAATAAATATCAATTCCCTCCCTTTTAGGTAAAATTCGTATGTATCCAAACTGGTTTTGCTTATGGGGCACCTGGGTGGCTCAGTTGGGTAAGCGTCCGGCTTCAGCTCAGGTCATGATCTCACAGTTCGTGAGTTCTAGCCCCGCGTCGGGCTCTGCACTGACAGCTCGGAGCCTGAAGCCTGCTTTGGATTCTGTGTCTCCCTCGCTCCCTGCCCCTCCCCCACTTGTGCTCTGTGTGTCTCTCTCTCTCTCCAAAATAAACATCAAACTGATTTTGCTTCGAACTATAAACATACAGGTTTCCAAACTTTTCCCCACCAAGATCCCACTCAAACACTAATTTTTTCTTTAAATTAATCAATAACAGAGCTGCCACTGAGAGCACCCAATTAGTCTGAGATAACAATGTGCTATTTTAACAGTATCAAAAGCAGTAAAATAATGAGAGAGCGTGAGTGTGAGTCGGGTAGAGGGGCAGAGGAAGAGAGAGAGAGAATCCCAAGTAGGCCCCACAATCAGTGCAGAGCCTGATGGAGGGCTCGAGTCCACAACCCTAGGATCAGGACCTGAGCCAAAATCAAGAGTCAGACACTCAACCAACTGAACCACCCAGGTGCCCCTAAGGTCATGGTTAACCTGAAGGTAAATGCATGATTTAGCTGGCTTTCTGAAACACTGGAAACAGTTCATAAACCCTTCAAGGAACCTTAGGGAACCAGGAACCTCTGATCAGAAATCCCACTGGCATAGATTCAGGAAAGACTTTGAGACAGATAGCAAATTCCTTGTATCACCAGACAGCCTAAATGGATAGCAAACCTTCCATTCCTAAATGAAAGGTCAGAAGAGCTAAAAAAACTAAGATGTGGTGTTCAGAACACCGTTATCCCAAGATGTGTTGCTTCTAGAGTGCCCTGCCCTCCCACATGGTCTCTGTCTTCCTGAGCCCCCTGCCAGGAGACAAGGAACAGGTGCTTCATGCATGCGTGTTGGCTGGCTGGCTAAAGGGCTAATAATGCAGAAAGAAAATAAGGGGAAGGAAACAAAACCACTGACTGAGCACTTCCGTGCTAGGAGCTCTGCAGGTTAGCGTTCCATCTGGGGACTCGACACAGTGCGGTGTAATCTGCACTATGTACCCCTGAACCAGGTGTCACAAAGGCTACTTAGCTCCTCAGCGTCACAGACCATAAATGGTAGAGTTCCCAGCTCAGCCTGAGTCACTACGGCATTCCGTAGTTCGAGAAGTAGAGGATTTTATTTTAGCATTTCCAAACCTTTTACCTACTCAATGATCACGTTGTTGGGGTCAAGGTCTTTCCCAGTCCCTTGGTTGACGACTTTCATGGAGAGGGATACTTTTATTCTATCGTTTTTCATCTGTAAAAGACAAAACCAAAGTCACCAAAAGCTCAGAGTACACCATTTAGACTGCTGATCTAAAATTATCTAACTAAGAATCATAGCTTTTACCGCGGAGTTCCTCTAGCGGCTGAGGTCCTGTCCTAGGAACGCTGGGGGTGCTAATGAGCATGATAAATAGATCCCGTGGTAGAATAACTGGAGGAAATGGTTTTTACCTTATTTTTGTCCCTCTGGGGAGGAAAGACAGAAATGGTTGCTCAGAAATTCGAGCCCTGTGGAGGCAGCCAGGCAGAAAAATAAAAGCCATTTTTCCAGGTAAGTTAGCACAATGATCAGTCAGAGATCCCTGAGCCCGGAATGGGTTTCTGAAACATTCCGGACTAGACCAGATCCCCCTTTGGACTTGGTCTAGAGCATTTTCGTGTCTTTTACTTTTTTTAAATTTTTATTTATTTATTTTTAGAGCATTAAACAACTTTTTTTTTTTTTTCTAGAGCATGTTTAAACATGAAGGCGACTGTGAGCCACGCTGGTCTTCTTTTGCTCCCTCCAACCCTTGCGGCCCTTCCCCATTTCAGGGTCTTTGCACCAGCCGCTCTCCTGGCCCCGGAACGTGCTTATCCCAGCTTCTCGCGTGACCGGCGCCTTTGCCTTTAGGTCTCAGCTCACATATCATTTCCTCAGAGAGCCTGGGCCTGACCACTTCCCCTAAATCCACCTCGGACACTGCCTGAGCCCATTACAGCACTCATTGTAACTTACGAATATTTTTAAATGTTTATTTATTTTAGAAAAAGAGAGAGAGCACACATGTGCAAGCAGGGGAGGGGTGGGGGGCGCGGGGACAGGGGATCTGAAGAGGGCTGAGATCCTCAGCCACCCGGGCACCCCTAACTTACGATTATTCCACACGCATGCTTGCTTACTTTTATGTTCGTCTCTTCCAGTCCCATTCTGCAAAAGCTCAGTTACAGCTGAGGCCACCTATGTCTGGTTCGCTCTTCTATCCCTCGGACTAGGACGTGTCGGGGACTCCAATGTCATGGAATGGCATCTCTTTCGGACCTATCTCCCGCCACCCCCCCTCCCCCCGCCCATTCTCTGGTGGCTGCCCACACCCACAGCCCGCATGCCCTCGAGGGAGCTGCTGCTAACAGGGTCCTTCGGACCTTTCTCACTTCCCCCACGCCGCATGGTGCCAGGTGTCAGGAACAATAATGGTAAACTCTGTGTCCTTCTTTGTTTTGGTCCAAACTGAAGTGAACCCGCCAGCTATTCTCTGAGGTTTATGATAAAAGACTAGTCCCAGAACTTGTTTCCTTCTCTCTTTTCGGTTCTTTTCCTTTTCTTTCCACCTGCCATTTGGATAAACTTCAGGGAGGAAAGTCTTATAAACGTAGACTTACGGCACCATGCTTCTAGTTTATAGCACATTCCTTCTGAGTTCATTACAGGACAGCCAGCCAGACGGCTTCAATTCAGGGCGGAATACAGTGGCGGGATTCAAAAGTAAGGTCGCCAGCCACAGTTAACGCCGTGCCCCCCGGCTGGTCTTCATTCTTTCTCACCACATGCAAGTTGCACAGAACCTCACCTCTCGGCCAATAAGCTTCACCCACACCTTGTCCCCGACATCTACTATCTCAGAGGGCTTATCCACACGACAGGATGACATGTGAGTTCGATGGACCAAACCTGGGCACAAGAAGAAATGAAATAAAGCACAGGGTATATCTGGTATTTATACTCTAAATAACAAGGGAAGGAGAAGATGGAAATGGAGAATTCATTGCAAAACGCCTGTTCATTCAAAACTGTAAATTAAAACAATTTGGGATCAGTTTTGTACCTAATCAACAAATATTCTTTAAAAATAATGCTCAAGGGCACTTGAGTGGCTCAGTTGGTTAAGGGTCCAACTTCAGCTCAGGTCATGATCTCGAGGTTTGTGAGTTTGAGCCTCACATTGGGCTGTCTGCTGTCACCACAGAGCCTGCTTTGGATCCTCTGTCCTCTCTCTCTCTCTCTCTGCCCTTCCCCTGCTTGCATGCACTCTCTCTCTCTCTCTCTCTCTCTCTCTCTCTCAAATACACATTTTTAAATAAATAAAATTTAAAAAAAACAATGCTCAGTGTTAGCAAACATGTGATACAATCACCACCCTTAGACTAGTAAAAACACAAGTTGGTGAAAGTCTTTGAAAGCAAGGGCATCAAGATGTTTATACCTTTGATGCACGAATATCATTAGAACTTTTCCAAAAGAAAAAACCCAACAGAGGCAAAAACCTAGGGGTACAGAAAAACACCTGCAGTATTATTATCTATAAACGTTTTTTAAAAACCTATAAAGCGATCTAAATGATAAGCTTGGTAAACCATGGTAAATCAATCAAATGGAGGGGTAAGCAGCCATTTAAATTACAACTACAGAAAATAATTATGAGACATGTTAAGTGAAAAAATAAAATCTAAACACGGTGGTATTTTTAATCTATTAAATTAGCAAAATACTTAGAAAATAACAATACCCACTGGTGAGAGTAAAGAAAGAAATATTGCTAGAGCTAGTATAATATTTTAGAAATCATTCAGCAATCACTATCAAGAGTGGTAAAAATATTTAATAAAATTAGTTAAAAGTTAGGGGCACCTAGATGGCTCGGTTGGTGAAGCATCCAACTTTGGCTCGGGTCATGATCTCGCAGTTCATGAGTTCAAGCCCCGCATCGGGCTCTCTGCTGTCAGCACAGAGCCCGCTTCAGATCCTCTGTCTCCCTCTCTCTCTCTGCCCCTCTCCCACTCGCACACGAGTGCACGAATACTCTCGCTCTCCAAAGTCCTTTCCTGGGAGAACCACCTTCCCTACATTTTTTGTTGTTGTTGTTGTTAGACAATTTCAGATTTTTAAAAGTTTTTATTTATTTACAATCTCTATACCCAACATGGCTAGAACTCACGACACTGAGATCAAAGTCACATGCTCCACTGACTGAGCCAGCCAGGTGTCCTGACAATTTCAGATTTTTAAGGAAAAAGTTATTAAGGCATTAATCAACATCACCTTCCCTACTTTCTAAAATAAATCTGGTCAGTTCATGTGATTTGGTTGAAGCTGACAGAACCCCCAATTATGGACACCTGACACAAGCTTAGTCAATCAAGATGCCTCACCCTGGGGGCCACTGTAATTGATTGGTTCAGGGATAGACACAAGACATTAGCTAAATCACTTCCTCTTTTTCAAAATGTTTGTCAGGATTAAGAACTACAAAAATGTACCGATGCCCATGTTTACCACCAGGTGGCAAGATGTGGCCAAAGGTAAGAGACAAAGCCCTCCGGGTGTAATCTGAGCCCCGACACAGCCCCAGCTGTGTAAACCATGTGTAAGCCAGGGAAGCCAGATTTATCCTGCACATTCCAATGAGAAGAGTCAGAACATTTCTCAACTGTTCCTGTCCCTGGCAACCAAGAGTTCCCCGGCTAACAATTAATTTGACCCATAGTCACTTCTGGGACTCTGTCCTCAGGAAATAATCATACACAGAAAAAACGATATGCGGCAGGATGAGCGACACACGTCAAAATACTCAATGTATTTATAAGACAAAAAATTAGAAACAACCTAATATTCAACAACAGAGGAATGGCTAAGTCAACTGTGGTACAGCCATCGAATAGTCCATTAAAAACGCTGCTCAAAAGATGATGTAAAAATAGATTCATCATTCATTCTTCAGTAAACACCTGAGTGCCTACTCTGTGTCGAGCACCAAAGACAGCCAGCATTGGCCCATGTAAATAACAGAAGTACAACACAAAATCGTACACAGTATGATTACAAATGCTTAAAAAAGATTTTATTTATGTATTTATTTTGTTTGTTTTGTTTTTTTAATTTTTTTTTTAAATTTATTTACCTTGAGAGACAGGGCAGAGGAGCAGCAGAGAGAGAGAGGGAGAGAGAGAATCTCTCTGTGCTGTTAGCACAGAGCCCGATGCGGGGCTCAAACTCACAAACCGCGAGATCATGACCTGAGCTGAAACCAAGAGTCGGACACTTAACCGACTGAGTCACCCGGTCGCCCCAACAAATGCTTAAAAAGATTTTAAAAGTCAGAAAGAATGATCCAAAATGCTATAACAATAGTTACACTAGTGTACGAGATTATAAGTTAATTTTTTCTTTATTTTCAAGTGTTTCAAAAAAGAAAATTGTCTCTATTCTGGGGGAAATAAATACAACATACAATTATTTTGAATGAACAGAAACCAGGAATGTAAACTAGAGAAAAAACTGGTCAAAGAGTTACGTTTAAAATAAGCAAACAACTAAAGTAACTGCCCTAGCCTGTAACACTCTCTCTCTCAAGCGGTCTCTCATATACATGTGCCCACAAGGTCATCGGCACAGCAGGCACCTGTCTGTAATTAACAGCGCCTGGCCTCTGCTTGGAGCCCCTACTGGAAGTCCCTGCTTGCTCTGACCACTGTCACTGGGTCTCTTGTATCGACCTCAGCTCATTCTGGAGGTTGAGAGCCTATGAAGAACTCTGGGGCCTCCAAAATAGATAAAATTTGTGAAGCTGTGTTTTCTCCCCCATGATGGTGTGATGGGCAGAGCAGCCTGCCTGGGAAGTCTGGCGGGGAAGTCCAGATGCTCTAAAGGAAAGGGCGACCTTTCCCTTTGACATGTTTTGGCTGCAACTGCCCTCGCATGCTAAAATTCACTTCTTTCCTCTGTTGCTAATGAAAGTTATGAAGGAAATTAATGTTGACTCTAATACTGCCTGAGAGATTTTTTTTTTTCCTTTCCTAAAACAGAAGGTCTGTACCACAAACAAGGAAATACCGGCACTAACCATTTGTCTTCCTGTCTGATCCCAAAGTAGAATATTTTTTGTTCTGGGCACCTCTCCTGGTTCAACATGGAATTTCTCAAAGTATTAGTAGTGAAAAGTTGAAAACAACTTAAAACAATTATGTGGTACATCTAAATGATAGAATAATGCCATTTAAATGTTTACAAAAGTATGTTAAAAGATGGAGAAATGTTTAAAGTTCACCACATGTAAAAAGCGACAAGATATATACAGAGAGTACAATCTGAATCTCAATAGGTCAAATTTTATGTACACGTGATTTATAAAAAAAATATACCAAAATGTTAATAGCACCCATCTCTGCGTGGTAGTAGTATCATATAATTCCTTTAAAGTTTCCCCTTGGGGCACCTGGGGAATTTCACCTCAGGTCATGGTCTCACAGTCCATGAGTTCGAGCCCTGCCTCGGGCTCTGTGCTGATAGTTGACAGCGATGATGACAACGCAAGGCCTGCTTATGATTCTCGTCCTCTGCCCGCCTCAGCTCACACGCATGCACTCTGTCTCTCAGAATAAATAAATAAACTAATTAAATAAACTTAAGGGACCTGGGTGGCCCAGTCAGTTAAGCATCTGACTTTGGCTCAGGCCATGATCTCACAATTTGTGAGTTCTAGCCCCGCATCAGGCTCTCTGCTGTCAGCAGAGAACCCGCTTCGGATCCTCTGTCCCCCCACTCTCTGCCCCTCCTCCACTTGCATTCTGTCAAAAATAAACATTAAAAAATAAATAAAAATAAACTTAAAAATTTCCCCTTATTTTTCTATAGTAAGCATATTATTTTTATTTTTTAAGTTTATTTATTTACTTTGAGAGAGAATCTCAAGCAGGCTCTGCACTGTCAACGTGGAGCCTCATGTGGGGCTCGACCTCACGAACCACGAGAGGTCATGACCTGAGCCGAAATCCGAGGCTTAACCGACTGAGCCCCCCAGGCGCCCCAGTGTGCAATATTTTTAATCATAAATATCTTAAAAGCAAAATGGAAAGTGATATATACACTATGATTGAAATAAAACTATGTCTCACATAGACACAGACCAAACAGGAATATAAAAAGTTATGCTAAGGTGCAGGATTTTTACAGTTGAGACATTAGTGGCTTATTACCGAAAGACCTTCGATTATGGCGTGAATTAAATAAGGGAAATGGTCTAGCCGTCAGTCTTGAATGCAAATGTCAGGTGGGCAGTTGGATACGTAAGTCTATCAAAGCTCAGAGGTGTGTGAACTGAAGATACAAACATATGCAGGAGTCTGAAGCATATAAATGTTTATATACTAAAACACGTTAACCAGATTGGCAACTTAGTGACTGGTACAGGGATAGACACAATTCACCAATTTATTAGTTTACAACAGAGGGAATACTTTGTTTATTCCTAGTTCTTATCTAATAGTTAAACTACCCACCGGTACTCCAGTATCAAATACCTGAGAAATCAGATAAGTGATCAGAAATTGCTTCAACACAGAATCAGAACAGAAAGGAGATAAAGGTTTGAAGATAGGGTTCCAGTCCACAGACGTTTAGTGGACCGACTTCCTCAGAAAAGAATCCATGTCTCTTCAGTTCCTAGCATCGGCTTCATTTCTGCCCTAAAGAAGGTGAAGACAAACACCACCATCTTCGCTTCTCAGACTTTCTTTTACTGTGTTCCAGGCTGACAACCCCCACCTGCTCATATAATCTCTCCCTACATAAAATGATAGTCAGTTAGATTTCAGTCTCCTGAATTATAATTTCGTTCCAATCCTTTTCCCTGGAATCACACCCAAATTATCTCGTCGAAGTCTCGAGTGCTCTCATCTCTTCAGTCACAGATTTACAGGCAACTGCCTGGTATACTTCTATGTAAGGCTAATTCCATCCTCTGTGTGGGGGATTCATCGTTAGCTTCGTTCTCGGAAGCCAGTTTGTATTATTGGGAGGTATTTCACTGCTAACCACATAAACCACCAACAGTTGGACTAAGTGGATACGGTAGAGGGCACCGAATAATACATTCGAGGCCCCTCGCTCTGTGCTGGATACCTCACTAAATACAGTACATTCACTTGTTCATTTCATCCTTAGATCAACCTTGTGACGTAGGTTCACATGAGAAAATACCGTAGACGTATACTGTCCAAGGTCACAAAGCTGACAAAGAAAGAACTGCAATTCAAATATGAGTCTGTGGGGCACCTGGGTAGCTCAGGGGGCTAACTGGCCGACTCTCAATTTTGGCTCAGGTCATGATCTCACGGTCGCGGGGTTGAGCCCCGTGTCCCGGCTCCGTGATGAGCATGGAGCCTGCTTAGGACTCTCTCTCATTCTGCTCCCTCTTCTGCTCCCACACGCACGTGCATGCTCTTTCTCTCTCATCTCAAAATAACTAAGCCGTCAGGCCTTCTGCGGCATACTGATATTTCTCCATTTATTGTTACCGATCTGTGTTATCTTTTCAATTAAAAAAAAAAGATGGTCTCATCTACAAGTAGTAGAAACACTTCTAATTCTGCTTCAGCATATGCTCTGAAATGAACAGAAACAAGTATCCTTGGCTTGTCAGCCTACACGGAAGGGAGTTGTTTGGAGCAGTCTGTGCCTGGATTTCTGACATGAAGCCATAAATGCCCAAAGGGCATATCAAGTCCATCATCACGTTCGGTAAACCCGACATGACATTGAAACAGAATGAATCCCATCTGAGTATCTGCTGGTAAAAGAAGAAAAAAAAATTCTGACAACTTGGAAAGAGCTAGCATCTCAATCACCATTAAAAAAAAGGGAGTTAGCCTTTGTAATTGTTCCCTTGAAAATATTCTCCCAAATGTGTTGTTCAACCTTAATTTCTTTCACGACTTCCACTGGCAATAAAGGAAAAGAGGTGAAAAGTACAAACCATTAAAGAACAGCTGCGGCCAAAATCTGTCAAAAAAAGGTCTCCTTTATCTTTGGGGGATATGAATTCCCTTTCTAGAACTTTCAAATGAGTTATCTCCAATCAATGGTTTATGATAATGCAACCCCACAGGTTAAAGTGCTTTCATATCCTTTATCTTGTTGATTAGTTACTAAACATCCACAATATTATAGGCAACAATGGATTCAAGGACAATCAAGACATGATCCTGACAGATAAGAAACTAAAATATGCACATCATTCTCGTTTCACAGATAAGGAAAACTAAGGCTCAAGTCTAAAGCAACTTTAAGTCAAAAGCCAGTAAACAGCGGTGCTGGGACCAGAATTAATTTATTCACTTAATAAAATGTATGGCCTCTATTCTTCAGGTGGACATCTCACGGCTCAGCGGATAACCACCACCTCACTTGTATCATTACACTACGTTCGATTTGTTTGTATCTCTAGACTATGAACAGTAGGGCAGTAGGGACTATGTCTTCTTATCTCTTATCTCTGTGTTCTAACATAGTGACCAGGTAATGGAACTCAATAATTATTCGCTACACTGATTTCATTGCTAAAAATATTTGAGCTTCCACCATAAGCAGGACACTTTATAAGTATAACATTGGGGGGCGCCCGAGTGGCTCAGTCGGTTAAGTGTCTAACTCTTGGTTTCAGCTTAGGTCACAATCTCCCAGTTTGTGAGTTCCAGCACCGTGCTGAACTCAACAGTGTGGAGCCTGCTTGGTATTCTCTCTCCCACTCTCTCTGCCCCTCCCCTGCTCATGCTCTCTCTCTCTCTCTCTCTCTCACACACACACACACACACACACAATAAATAAACTTTAAAACAAACAAAAAAAGTATACCGTTGGGGGTGCCTGGGTGGCTCAGTCGGTTAAGCATCCAACTCTTGACTGCAGCTCGGGTCATGGCCTCGCAGTTCAGGAGGCTGGGCCCTGGGGGAGGCTCTGTGCTGACACCACTGAGCCTGCCTGGGATTCTCTCTCTGTCCCTCCCCCAACCCTCAAAAGTAAACAAACATTAAAAAAAAAAAAAAAAAAAGGATAAAAAGTTGAACAACCCGATTCTAAAATCTCATATGCTGGTGGGGCAAAGGACAGTAGAGAAGAAAAAGAACTTCATAAAAAGCTGCACTGACACTATGAGAGCCGCTAGCCATGTTGCTGTTTTGTTTAATACTTGTTCCATTTCACTTTCTCTTTAAAGTTTGTTTATTTTAAGAGAGAAAGAGTACAAGTAGCGGAGGGACAGAGAAAGAGAGAAAGAACCCCAAGCAGGCTCTGCACAGTCACCGTGGAGCCTGAAGAGGGGCTCGACCTCACATACCGCTAGATCATGACCTGAGCTGCTGAAGTTAAACGCTTAACTGAGCCACACAGGTGTCCTGTCAGGTAGCTGTTTAAGTTTAATATTTTTTTTAATTTTTTTTAACGTTTATTTATTTTTGAGAGACATAGAGACAGAGCATGAGCAGGGGAAAGGCAGAGAGAGAGGGAGACACAGAATCCGAAGCAGGCTCCAGGCTCCGAGCCGTCAGCACAGAGCCGACACAGGGCTCGAACCCACAGACCGTGAGATCATGACCTGAGCCGAAGTCGGCCGCTTAACCAACTGAGCCACCCAGGTGCCCCTAAGTTTAAATTTAAATTAATTAAAATAAACGAAGTTAGGGTACCTGGGTGGCTCAGTCGGTTAAGGGTCTGACTTGGGCTCAGGTCTTGATCCCGCGGTTTGTGAGTTTGAGCTCCAGGTCGGGCTCTGTGCTGACAGCTCAGAGCCTGGAGCCTGCTTCAGATTCTGTGTCTCCCCCTCTCTCTGCCCCTCCCCTGCTAGCACTCTGTCTCTCTCTCTCTCTCTCTTAAAAATAAACATTAAAAAACTTTTAAATAAACGAAGTTAACAGTCAGTGGCTACATTACTGGCCAGCACAGCTGTGCTATCATACCAAAATACGTTTGGTCTATGTCCCTGATTCCTCCACAGAACTCCTACAACTCTTGGAATTTCTCCAGTGATAGGAGAGTCTTTTGTTATTCACAAGCCCCTTCTAATCACACAAGAGTTCTGCTAAGGAGGTGATTTAGGGTGGGGCCCCGAGATGTCTCTGAATGGGACAAAGTCTCCAGAAGATCAAATACATGATGACGGAGTTGGAACCACTGGTCTCCAGGAAGGATGGGGAGGGGCCGGAGATCCCTGTAAAACTCTTGGAGAGCTTCCAGGTGGGCGAACATATCAGCTTGCCTGGAAGGTGCTGTGCCAGAGAAGACACACAGGCTCAGGGCACAGCCCCCACTCATACCTTGGCTGGGCCTGATGTATCCTTTACAATAAAAGGGGCAAACATTAGAAACTGAGTTTCACTGAGTCCCGAGAGCTGTTCTGGCAAATTATCGAACTTGAGGAGGGGGTCATGGAAACCCTTGCTTCGCAGCCCACCAATCAGAAGTACAGTGGCTCAGGACTTAAGACTGGCATCTGAAGTAGGGGCAGTCCTGTGAGTCTGAGCCCCTCTAACCTGTGGGATCTGACACTAACTCCAGGTAGATAGTGTCAGGATCGAATTAAGACACCCGCAGTTGGAATCCAGAGAATTGGCTGGTGTCCGAAAACACATCGAAACAGATACAGAACATTTTCATCATCGCAGATAGTGCCATCAGGCAGCACTATGAGCCAGGGGAAAATCTAGTTTAGATCTGAATACTAGGAAGGGGTCTTCAACTCAGCAGTGATAAAAATTCTGAGAACAGAAGGCTGAGAAAAACAACTCAAGTTAGAGTTTCCCTTCCTGAATCAAAACATTAAAATCTGGAGTCCAGAATTATCTTATAGCTCAGTCCTGTCGGCGTGGGACTTAATGATCTTCCCGCTTTGAGAACAGAGAAGCTAAATAAAATACAACTGCTCGAGTTCCGCAGCGGAGCCGCAGAAAGCCCACGATTAGAGTTCCCGCCTAGTTACCTGGCCCCCTGCGCTCGCCCTTTGAGGCTTGTCTCCACCGGCCGTCGGCCTCACAGACCCACTAGTAGGCAGGCAGCTACAAGGGGAGGCATCCCGACAGGGCACGGACACGAGTTGAAGCCTGACCGCTGGGAGGTGTCAGACCTTTGGTCTCCATACAGTCCCCAGAGTGCCACATGAATGCTCAGGTAAGGATGGGACTCCCAGGTACTACAGCTGTGGCAAGCACACTAACAAGATCCGCCTTCAGACCAGAAGAGGCGCACGCCTACCAGGACGGCGTGAGCCCCCTCCTTCAACCCCAGACGACGGAAAACGAGAAACGTTCCTCTCCCTGGCTGACTGGCGGTTTGGGAACTCTCGGTGAGCCTTCTCTAGTTCCAAGATGCCGTCTGTAGCGCAGCAGACTCCAAGGCTACATGCATGGCTTTATTACCCAAAGATCGGCTGTTTTTTTAAAGAAAAATTCTGGGTTAAGAAATTACACAAAGTAAAAGTCCCTCTTCGGTGTCCATGTCTCCCCTAGCAAACCGAACCCTCCAGAGGGACCCTTGCCAGCAGTTTGTGGAGTCCGCTTGCTTCCAGGCTTCCTTCTAAACCTACGCAGAAGTTCAAAAGCGACATCGGCACGTGGACACAGGCGGCAGGATGCGGGGCGGGGCACGCCATGGACACTCTGCCGCAGCGTGCTTTCTCCTCTTAGCTGGGACATCTTACCCCCGCGGTCAAGTGGACGCACCCATCTCATCAATTCTAAGAGGCACTTAGCGGCTCTGAAATCGCAGTGCTGCCTACGACCAGCGGGAACTTACAACAGCCCCCAGTCAGGCGCTGGGAGGGGGGGGTTGCATCAAAACTTCTCACAGATCCTTTCTGGTAAAACGAAGAAGGCGCCAGCATCAGAGCATCATTCTGAAAATCGGCACCGTGCACTGCACAGACGTGCCTCAGCTATCTAAGCCTACACTGCAGACTGAGTCCCCGAAGGGGCTGCTGGAGCAAAGGGCGAGCACGGTGACAATGTCAACAGGCACGGGGCCTGGTGGCTCCGTCTGACTCTTGATTTCTGCTCAGGCCGTGATGCCTGGGCCATGAGATGGAGGCCCCCACCTCTACTCAGCATGGAGCCTGCTTAGGATTCTTTCTCTTTCTCCGTCTCTCCCTCTGCTCCTCCCCCACTCACACTGTCTTTCTAAAAATTAAAAAAAAAAAAAAAAATCTGTAGATTAAAAAAAATGTTAATAAGCATTGCCAAAATCTCTAACAATATTTATGTTCCCAGCAGAGAGTAAAACTATTGTTGGAAATACCCATTTCCAAAATTGGGTATTAACAGCAATTGTTTTTAAGTTTTTATTTAAATTCCAGTTAATATACAGCATAATAGTAATGTTTTTAATATCTGTTCATCTCAAAGATCTTACGAGTGTTTTAAATCACTTTTAAAAATATTTTGAGAATTTTTAGATTCACATGTAATCAAAAGAGAATACAGTTTCCTCCAGTGGTAACATTGTGCAAAACTACAGGACACTATCACACCCAGGATCTTGAGCACTGATACTGTAGTATAATAAGAAATATACGTTTGGTCGTTGTCCCTGGTTCCTGACAGCTTATGTCCACTCATAAACTCTGGGAATTTCCTGAGTGATAGGAGCATCTTGTTATATTCATAAACCCCTTGCAGCATTACCCAAGTTTATGCTATACAGAGACTATTATGGGCCCCTAGAAAGCTTCAAGGTGGGGACTGAAGCACCAGACCAATCATGTGATGAGAGAGCTGGAACTTTCAGCCCCACCCCTTGACTTCCAGAAAGGAGAGAGGGGCTGGAGATGGAGTTAAGCCACCAATGGCCAATAATTTAATCAATTATGCTTATGCATTGGAGCCTCCACAAAAATCTCTCAACGATAAGGTCTGGAGAGCTTCTGGGCTGGCAGATACATCCACCTGCCAAGGGTGATGCACCTCAACTCCACTGAAACAGGGGCTCTTGCACTCAGGACCCCTTTCGACCTGACCCTACGCACTTCCTCGTTTGGCTTCTCATTTGTATCCTTTCTTAGAAACTGGAACCGTAAGCATGGCACTTCTGGTGTTCTCTGAGTTGTTCTGGCAAATTACTGAAACTAGGGAGGCGGTGTGGGAACATTCAAACGTGTAGCCAAGTCTGACAGAAGTGTGGGTAACCTGGGGACTCGATCCTTGTAACTGGCATCTGAAGTGAGGGCAGTCTCGTGGGATTGAGTCCTTAAATCCATGGAGTCTGATGCCACCTCTGGGTCGTCAGTGTCGGAACCGAGCGGAACTGTAGGCTACCCAGTTGGTGTCAGAGAATCAACCAGAGAACTGGAGAACTGGTTGTTACTTACACACCCCATTTTGAAATGGCAATAAAAACGACTAAAGTACTGATGCTACAGAATGGAGGAACCTTGAAAACCGCTAAGTGAAAGAAGCCAATCCTAAAAGACCACGTGTTCTCTGAGTCCACTTATAAGAAATGTCCAGACTAGGCAAACATATAAGACAGAAGGTAGGCTAGCGGTTGCCTAAGGCTTGGGCAGGCGGGACAGTAATTTGGAGTGACTGCTAACTGGTACACGGTGTCTTTTTGAGGTGACAAAAATGTTCGCAAGTTAGACTGTAGTTGCAAAACTGTGAACATACAAAAAACTACTGAACTGTACGTTTGGGTGAAATGTATGGTACATAAATCACATCTCAACAAAACTGTGCGGAAAAAAAAAGAATGTTACACAAAAGGAATCATAATCTTGGGATTAGCTTTTTGCACTCAACGTAACTTCCTAGAGACGGATTCAGATTGTTGCATCACAGATACTTCATTCTTGTTCCTTTTTACTGCCAAGTAGTTTTCCACTGTATGGATGTGCCACAGTTTAAGTTAGTTGGGGGTTTTTGTTTGTTTTTAATGTTTTTTTTCATTTTGAGAGAGAGAGAGTGAGCACGTGAGTGGGGGGTTCCAGAGAGGGAGGGAGAGAGAGAATCCCAAGCAGGCTCCACGCTGTCAGCACAGAACCAGACACAGGGCTCAGTCTCACAAACTATGAAATCATGACCGGCATTTAAATCAAGAGTCAGAGGCTTAACTGACTGAGCCACCTAGGAGGCCCCTAAGTTAGTTTCAAATCAATTTTGAGAATAAGTATCTTTTAAGATTAAGTATCTTTTAAGATTGCTCTTCTTTCTCCTGTGAATTCTTTCCATATTCTTCGTCCCTTTTCCTGCTCCTCCCTTTTTTATTAGTCTTTTGCCATGAGTCTTACAAATTCTTTTTCCCAACTTAACTTTGCTTATGATTTTTGAAAGAAAGTTTTTTACTTTCATATAGTCAAATAACATTTTTTTCTTTTTTAATGTTTTGGCTTTTCTTTTTTAATGTTTTTTTTATTTTTGAGAGAGAGGGTGCACATGCGAGGGGGGGGCAGAGAGAGAGGGGGACAGAAGACCCTAAGCAGGGTCCATGCTGATGGCAGAGAGCCCGATGTGGGGCCTAAACCCACAAACTGCGAGATAATGACCTGAGCTGGTCAGACACTCAACCAACTGAGCCACCCAGGTGCCCCGTCAAATGTCATTCTGTATTTCTTCTAATACCATCCTGATAGTTACATTTTTTTACATTAAAATCTTTGGTAAATACTTAATTTATTATAGCAGGAGGAATTAGCAAGTTGAGTTTTTGGAGGTACTAAGACTGTGACATGGCAGAAACCCCGCTGGGTGAGGAATCGGGAGGTGCTGGTGACCCGGCTGTGCCATTACCCAGCTAAACCACTCTGAGCAGGCCACCAGTCTGTGGAACTTGTCTTTCCTTTTTAACACAATTATTTTAAGAAACAAATAAGATTATAGATGTGGAGTCTCAAAAAATGTCCAACAAATGCCTATCACTTTAAAAAGAAAATGGGGGGGCGCCTGGGTGGCTCAGTTGGTTAAGCATCCGACTTCGGCTCAGGTCATGATCTCACTGTTCCCGAGTTCAAGCCCCGCATCGGGCTCTGTGCTGACAGCTCAGAGCCTGGAGCCTGTTTCGGATTCTGTGTCTCCCTCTCTGTCTGTGCCCCTCCCTCACTCATGCTCTGTCTGTCTCTCTCTCTCAAAAATAAATAAATATTAAAAAAAAAAAAGAAAATGGAAAGCACGATATATATAATGTTCATTTGTATTGGTTACGACACTATTCCCATTCCGTGGGCCGTATACTAGAAAACTCACAACGTCAGCCTCAGAGAGTAAGCAGCTTGCCCTGCCCCAAATCCTAACACCAAAGAGGTCAAGTGACTTGCCTAGGGTCACAGGAGAAATTCAGGCAAGAGCTGGTTCCAGACGTGAACCCAAGTAGCCACACCCAGCCCCCCACCAAGTCAGAGAGCACCATCCTTCTGGTGAAGACCTACGAAAACATGGACAGTCATCACTTGTCTACATTCCTATCTCTACACTAAAGACAAAAACATAACTACCGTTTGAAAAGTAAGAGTCTGTAATCAGGACGTGGTAGGGGTGACAGAAGAGAGTGGAAAGGGAGGGCTGAATTTCAAGTTATAAACTCCCACCTTGCTTCCGACAGCCTGGGATTTTGATAAAGGCTCCATAGTCTGTCACCATAGCAACCTATAAAGACAAAAAAAAAAAAAAGAATCAATGTCACACAAATGAGAATCTCTCTTCCGTGGCATTTAACCTAGCCCCCCTGAATTTCTACTTGGTACTGACTGCTGCAAAGCTGCCTAAAAGTTATGTTCTGTCAAACATTCTTTCTGCCCTTTATGAAATTCAGACTGGCAGGTATGTGCGAACACGTTAAGGACACTGTGAGACGGGAGTCTTGTCAGATGGCATGACAGTATCTGGGGATGCCCAAATCCCACACCTACTGAAATCCCCAAAGGAGGTATCTGAAGAAAAGGAACAAATAGCAAAAAATCTAGTCACGCTTTCTATTAGCTAGGACTGAGGCCTCCAACCCTAATACTTTCATAATTTGGGATGGATTATACAGGACATCCTTTTTTCCTAAACTTCAAGTCAAAGCAGACTCTACAGCCTGCTCTATTTCACTCCAAACCAGCCTTGGGTTTTATCAAGACAACTACAGAAAAAGCCAACACGCAGACATCTGGCAGAACCTGAAAAGATGTAATCAGAGAGCAAAAGAGTTGCCTCCAAGTCTTTCGTGGAGTAGACCTAAGATGGAGAAGTCAGAGGCTCGATGGGGCTGTGAACTAGGTAACAATGGGGAAAAGTCCAGAACCCCTGCCAGGTAAGTCACTACCCCAAATTCTGTCTCTACCTCCCATCCATCCTCTAGCCCCCCTCTGACCCATGGACCGGGGTTAAAATTGCCACTACATTCCACATTTATCACTAAATTCATTATTATTTACCAAGGATTCACTACAATCATATAAACTTTTTTTCAGTGACTTTAATTAGTTGTTTCATCTCGGGTACGAACTCTCTACTGCAGCTTCACGCTCTCGTATCTCCCCTTCGCTAAGAGAAGGGGAGGGAGCAGGACAAACCCTGCAGCCTGCTACTTGCTCGTCTACACTGAACACTCACTACAAGAAAAACGCTGTTCAAGGCGCTTCACGTAATCCTCGTGACACCTGCGATGTTGGTGTTCTTACCATCCACACTTGATAGATGGCAAAATTTATGCACGGGCAGACTAAGTAACTTACCCAGTATTCAAGCTCGTAGATGGCAGAGCTGGGATTTGAACCCACTGAGTCTTAACTACGTGAGGGCTGCTCACGGGTTCCTTTTAATTACACAGTTCTAACACAGGAGCAACGTGACTCGACGTTTTATCTGCTCCCGGGAATGATCTTCAGAAGTGTACACAGTACGTTCCCATGTGCAGATAAAGTGTAGAAAGAGAAGAGGCTTTGGAGCAAAAGACTGGCTTCTACTCCCAGCTCTGCCACTCTTTACCTGTGGGACCTTGAACACGACTTCCCTTTTGGGGCCTCAGTTCCCGAGTGTACTCACTTTCCCGCCGCAGATAACAAGAGTGCATAGTGCCCCGCAGCTGTATCTGACACCTAATGTACATCCAGTAAGTTGTAGCGTTTTTAACAATTTATAGTTCAAGACACGGGTGCACAAAAAGGTTAGTGACTCATGGAAACAAAACACAAGGCACAGAACTTAAATCTCTTGACGCCTAATCCAGCGCCTCTAACTCCACCAAATGTCATTATTCACTTCAACGTTAGGATGGAAAAAGACTTCTATTCGCCTCATTTTTTTTTTAAAATTTTATTTGGGAGAGAGAAAAAGAGAGCAGGGAATGGGGCAGAAGGGGGAGGGGAGAGAGAGAGTAAGAGAGAAAGAGAGAGAGAGAGAGAGAGAGAGAGAATATCTCAAGCAGGCTCCATGCTGGGTGGGGAATCCCACATGGGGCTCAATCCCACGACCCCGGGATCATGATCTGAGACGAAATCAAAAGTCGGACGCTCAACCAAATGAACCACCCAGGCGCCCCCATTCACCTCATTTTATAAATGGACACTTGAACTAACTCTCCCAGCTACAGCGTTAGCGGGTTAAGAAGCAAAAGTTCTAAGTCCTCCTCTATACTGATGAATATGCTGCCCTGGCGTAGGGACCAGAGAGCCCCAAAGAAGCAGTACAACGGGGCAGACAGTAGTACTTGAAATCGAGGTAAAGTGGAAATGAAGGAGGAACCTCAGAGATTAGCTGGTACAATCCTATCATGTTTCAAATAAGGAAAGGAGGCCCGGGAAGTGAGAGCCCAGAGCCCCCCCCCAGCACCCGGACCACAGCCGCTCCGTCTCGCGCCATGAGCCGCAATTCCCAGCCCTTCTGCCCTGGCACCCACACTGGTGTCCCCCCAAGTTACGAGATGCTCAAGGGGGAGCATGAGGTGGCTGTACTCGGGGCGCCGCAGCGCTCAGCTCCGGGGACGACCACCGTCATCAACGTCCGCAGCGAGACGGCGGTGCCCGACCACGTCGCCTGGTCCCTGTTCAACACGATCTTCCTGAACTGGCGCTGCCTGGGCTTCGTGGCATTCGCCTACTCCGTGAGTCTAGGCACCGGAAGATGGTGGGTGACACGACTGGGGCCCAGGCCTACGCCTCCACCGCCAAGAGCCTGAACATTTGGGCCCTGGTCCTGGGCCTGCTCCCAACCACAATGCCACCGGCTCACTGGTGGTTTTCCAGGACATTTCAGAGATGACAAAAGGTTATGGACGGTACTAGCAGCTGCCCATGGCCTGAGGCTGTTACTCCTGTCGCAGCATTTTGTGTACCCATCAGTCTACGACTGAATTCAATAAAGCGCGTGTGTGTGGGGGAAAAAAATAAGGAAAGTGAAGACCAGAGACACAAAGTGCTTACCCAAGCTCACAAAACCAGTTGTCTTCTGTAAAATGGGGCCACATGGATAAAGATAAGACTGTACATTTTTAATTACAATAAAAGCAAATCTCTCCTTTCTGGACCAACTGAAGGCTTTTGCTTTCAATTCAGTAACTGGCTTTGGCTCCGCAGTTCTACAAAGATGGCTGAGATGCTTCATTCTGCATCATGTTATCAGAGGGCACAGCTGTCTAACGAACTCAGAAGGAGCATCTGGAAGTTGGAGCCCACTCGCTCTGCTGCTGTAAATTCAGACCATCTCACTTTTCAATCCTGAAACTCCAGTGTCCCATTACGATCTTTTGAGAAAAGATCATTAACAGACCTTAATTTGGCCTCCCCCAAGAGGACACGTTACTGTGCTCCGGAAGGCACGCAGCCACGTGTTCAGTCGGGCGGTGGCTGTCGTGCCTACTTCCAGGACCAGGTGTTTCCGTCGCCGTGTCTCCTAGGGTCCGTCAGACCCGAAATGAACAGCACGGCACCTGCCGCAGATGATCACGCAGTCGGCCTGGTGTCCCAAGAATAATTAGTCAAACGGCTCAGGGGAAAAAATTCGGTAATTATCTCCACTGAACTCCGGGCTGAGGTAAGATGAACTTGCCATCTTCAGATTAGAGGTTGCACTGGCCTTGGAACTAGTTATCCCCATAATGTGAGTGAGAAACTTGAGGCCCAGAGACCTCAGTCACTTGTCCGAATCACAAAGGTAGAAAGTAGCCCAAACGGAAGCTTTGTTTACTTCGGCCCATGCTATTTCCACCTGCCCAACACCAATCTCCCCTCCGCATTTCTCCGGCTATGGCTGGGCTGAGCCAAATCCAACTCCCGCTGCTGTGCTTGTACCTGCCACCGGGCTGACCTGACTCGGGCACCAGGGTGCCTCTCTGAGGGTGGGAGGAGGAGGAAGATCGGCTCCTCGACTATTCAGGTACTAAGCTCCCAGGCCTGCTGAGCCTGCTCAGGAAGAACTGCTAGGTTACAGGCCGCACCGCCATTTCTTCAAGGATGACTGGTCCTAAGAGGCTTGGGCTCCACTTTATTCAAACATTTACTGGGCACCTATATGTGAGATGCCACGTCAGGTACAGTGAAATAAAAACTTTAAAAAAATGCTCAGCCTCTTTTTAAGTGAAATTGAGTAGTTACCAAGATACAGGAGACGCCCCTAGCCCTTGCTCTCCAGTAACTCATCATCTAGTGGAGGAGACAAATACACACACGAGCGACAGTCACACAAGACAGACCGTGACGGACGCCGTAATGGCGAAAGAAAAGAAGGACTGTGGAACAACCAGAGTTACCATCTCCCCTCCTCCCACACCTCAGTTCAATTCGAAGAGTTCTCCTAAGGTTCTTTTGGATCCTCTGTGCATTTATGTACAGCTGGACAACCCCAGGTGCAGTTTAGCAGAAAGCAGGCTGGGAGAGAGGACTTAATTTAAAATCCCAGCTTTAGGGGCACCTGGGTGGCTCAGTTAGTTAAGTGTCTGACTTGGGCTCAGGCCACGATCTCATGGTTCATGTGTTCGAGCTGTGCTGACAGCTCAGAGCCTGCTTTGGATTCTGTTTTTTTCTCTCTGCCCATCCCCTGCTCATGCTCTCTTTCTCTCAAAAATAAGTAAACATTAAGAAAAAAAACTTCAGGGGCACCTGGGTGGCTCAGTCAGCTAAGTGTCCGATTTCGGTTCAGGTCATGATCTTGCAGTTCATGGGTTCAAGCCCCGCATTGGGCTCTGCACTGACAGCTCAGAGCCTGGAGCCTGTTTCAGATTCTGTGTCTCCCCCTCTCTCTGCACCCACCCCCCAGAATAAATAAACACTAAAACATTTTTTAAAATAAATAAATAAAAACCTAAAATCCCAGTTTTGCCGTTTATTAACCATTGGGCAATTACTTAACTTTTGAGAGAAGTTTCCTTATTCATAAAACAGAAGTTTTTGGAGAGGATCAGCGACACAGAATGTGTAAGAGCGCTGGCATGTGTTAGGCTTATAAACTCTTTTGCATTTTAATGTAACAAGGTCTTGGGGCATCTGGGTGGCTCAGCTGGTTGAGCGGCAGACTTTGGCTCAGGTCATGATCTTGTGTTTCGTGAGTTTGAGTCCTGCATCGGGCTCAGTGGCATCAGTGTGGATCCTCCATCCCCCCCCCCTCTCTGCCTCTCCCCTGCCTGAGCACGTACGTGTGCTCTCTTGCTCTCAAAAACAGATAAATATTTAAAAATAAATAAAGAGGGGTGCCCGGGTGGCTCAGTCGGTTAAGCATCTGACTTCGGCTCAGGTCATGATCTCACGGTTTGTAAGTTCGAGTCCCGCATCAGGCTGCTGTGCTGACAGCTCAGAGCCTGGAGCCTGCTTTGGATTCTGTCTCCCTCTCTCTCTGCCCTTCCCCCACTCAAAATCTGTCTCTCTCCGTCTCTCAAAAATAAACGTTAAAAAAAATTTTTTAAAGAAGTAAATAAAAAAATTTAATGTAACTGGGTCTTCTTTTAAATACTTGGCACTCATTAAATGTGTGTGGATGAAGAGGCTCCTGGGTGGCTCAGTCGGTTGAGCATGCAACTCTGTATTTCAGCTCAGGTCATGATCCCAGGGTCATGGGATCACGCCCCACATCAGGCTCTATGCTGAGCGTGCAGCCTGCTTGAGATATTCTCTCACTCTCTGCACCCCCCCGCCCCTCCCCTGCTCATGCATACTCTCTAATAAAAAAATAAGAATAAATCAAAATGTTGGCATATGAATATTCTGAAAAATAGTTTCTTCTTTGTGATTTATCAAGCAACTTCTCTCTCTCTAATTCCAGTCACTTCTAAACCATCGTTTTTCAAAATGTGCTCTTGAAATACGAGGCCAGAACTACTAAGTTCTCTCCAAACACTCTCCTAGCCCATCCATCCTTAATAGTAAAATATAAACCCTACACTAATTCCAGTCCCACCTCATTTAAGAAGCTGTCAGTCAGCAGCCACTTCAGAAACCTGAGTCAGTCTGTGAGCGGGCACGGCACTCCTCTGTCTTCTGTGCAACATCTGACAAAGGAAGGCTTTGTCACCAGAAAAATCAATTTCGTCTCGAGTGCTACTGCTTCCTTTTCCTGAGCCCTTGTACCTACCTCAGTGATCTCTGGAGATTCCTCAGGCCTTAAAGAAAAAGGATAAAGGCTCTGAAGAGCAGAATAGTTGGCTACATGCTAGAATGTTATTAACCTTTGTATCTTGACTTCATATTACAAATCGGGACTGACTTAACAGAAGTCAAAAGCCACAATTATCTACAACCAACTGACAGACACAAAGTCTGTCCTCAAAGGTTTTACATTGTTAAAGATAAAACTTTTGTGAACCATAAAGCAAGTATGAATGTCGTAGGAATGATACTGTTAAAATACTACAGGCACTCATAAGACACTGAAAACAATTTTTTGGCTTTACTTTTGCTTTGAGAGGAGGAAGACAACGTTAATGAATTCCTACTATATCTCAGGCATTGTTTTCACAGATGATAGCTTATTTAACCATCAGGGCAATCCTATGGAAGGAGCTATTATCTCCATTTAACAAGTGAGAAAACTGAGGCCCCAAAAGAGTAAGTGGCAGTCTCAGGAATCACACGGTTAGAAAGTAAAAGCGCTAGGACAGGAATCCAGGTTCTGCTGCTCTCCACACAAACACAACGCCTTCTTCCTCGAAGGCTGATCATTCAGTGACCAAAGACGTAATGGGCACCAATTACTTTCCACCCACCTACCTGGGAGTGAGATACACAACCGTGAACAAAACACTCAGGGCTCGGCCCCCACGGAGCTGAGTGTCTTGTGAGGAAGACAGACCTCACACGAGTACACAAATACAGGGTGAGCCTATTTATTTATGGTGGAGAAAAGATCTCTGAGGAGATGACATTAGGGTTGAGACCAAAAACATGAAAAGAAGTTGGTGGGAGAGTGGGGTAGTTAGAGACAGCATATGCAAAAGTCCTGAGAAGAAGGAAGCAAGCTTAGAATGCTCAGAGTTGTAAGGCAGCCAGTGTGGCTGGTGTGTAAGTAGAATAGAACAAAACCACACTGTCCACGTAGACAGAGGCCAAGTCATGTAGGAATCATGAAACGGTTTGGATGAATTCAAGTACAATGAGAAGCCTAGAAGAAGTGTGAGAAGGCAGCATGTTCAATCTGCTTTAGAGGTGATTCTGGCTGCAACGGAGAGAACAGATTGAAGAGGAGCTACAATAGACACGGGGGGCGGGGGGAGGGGGTCCCAGTAAGGCCAGGCAAGAGATGGAGGGCTTGAACTAACGGGGTGCCATGGGGATAAAGAAGTATACAGACAAGAGATATATTTATGGGGCAGTAGTGGAACAAGCTGCTGACAGACTAGAGGGAGAGGAAAAATCAAGATCGAATCAAGAGGAGAAATGAAGGATGATGCCCAGACATTTAGCATGGGCACCTGGAAGGACAGTGGCTCCGTTTGCTGAGATGGGAAAGACTAGAAGAACAGATGTGGTTCGAAAATAAAGAACTCACGGGCCCCCGGCGGGCTCAGTGGGTGAAGCATCCGACTCTTGATCTCGGGGTCGTGAGTCTGAGCCCCATGTTGGGTGTTGACATCACTTAAAAAATAAATAAATACATTTCTAGAAAGAGAGAAAAAGAGAAAGAGAGAAAGGGAGAAAGGAAAGAAAAAATTCAGTCTAAAACATAAATGAGACATGCCGTGAAGTATCCGAATGAAGGTATCGGTGTGCGGCAGGGCGTCTGGAGCTTAGAGGAAGCACAGGCAGTAGCCAGACGCTCCACTAGTCCTTCCTGTTGGGACTGCAATGCTCGACAATTCTCAAGCGCGCAGGAGCTCCAAACCCAGCAGCTTTTCACCTCCGGTCTATGCTCAACACAAAGGGTAGGTTGTCAAGGCCAAAAGAGTGTACCTCTCCTTGGAAAATAGTGTAGAGGGCAGGCAGGTTCTCCATGGTCTCGGGTCTTCCTGAATTCATCCTTAATGTTCTATGGCTCCTCCATTTCTCTTCTGGTACAGCTAATTCGAGTGTCCTAGCACGAAGAAATAAGACAACAACACGAAAGACATCTGCATTAAAGAAGAAACGTGCACCTGACCCACGGCCGGTCTCCACAGAGTGACAGCAGCAGGCTAACACCGTGTACGCTCATCTGCGCGTCTTCGCCCGCCGTGATCGTGAGGAGTTGTGGAAACTTTGGTTTTTATTTTTTTCAATTTGATACCTACCCAGGGTCATTGGTCTGTTTTTTGTTTTCTAATTGCTATTATTAGTATTCTTTTGTCAAGGGAAGGCTTTTGAGATATGTGTGTATGCGAGATAGAATCTTTAAAAAGGGAATGATAGTAGTAACGAGATGGTGTAACATTTACCAAGAGCTTACTATGCGCAGGAAAGTTCTAAGCACTGGACATCCAATATCTCATTTAATCCTCAAAACTCTCAAGATGTAGGTTGTATTCTTATATGAATGAGAAAAACAACCAAGCTTCTGGAAGTCAAATTACTAGGCCTATGTCAAAAAGCTAGGAAATACTGGAGTCAAATTCTGGCTGACACCAGAGTCCCTGCTTTTTTTTTTGAAGTTATATCTTTTTAAGTGATTTCTACACCAAACGTGGGGCTCAAACTCACGACCCCTAGGATCATGAGTAGGATGCTCGGCCGACTAAACCAGCCAAGTGTCCCCCAGAGTCCCTACTTTTAAACACCACGCTAGGTATTAATCTGAGGTGACTTCCAAAAGAGAGACAGTTTATTTTTTTCCTTATAAAATTAAAAACACACATGCTCATTTTAAAAGTTCAGATGATAATACATATATTCATAATAAAGAAAAAACCACTCATTATTCAATTTTGTTTATATTCTTTAAAACTTCTTTATAGGGGCACCCAGGTGGCTCAGTCAGTTGGGTGTCCGACTTCAGCTCAGGTCAGATCTTGCAGTTTGTGAGTTCTAGCCCCGCATTGGACTCTGTGCTGACAGCCCAGAGCCTGGATCCTCCGTCAGATTCTGTGTCTCCCCCTCTCTCTACCCCTCCCATGCTCATGCTCTGTCTCTCTCTGTCTCTCAATAATAAATAAAAAATGTTAAAAAAAATTAAAAAAATAAAACTTCTTTATATATAGGTTTCTTAATGGAATCATGAAATTATTCATCATTAATCGACAACCATTTTTTAAATGTATTTTAGGAATTCATACACACACATACCTCTTTTTTGTAATGCCTACATAATAATCCATCCTTGGATGTACCAAATTTACTTAACTGTTTATGAATCATGTCAAAAGGCAGACTGCAATTCACTAAGTCTGAGGTGGTGCCTGAGACTGTGCATTTCCACAAGCACCCGGACGATGCTGATGCCGCCTGAGTAGAAAGTCTTACAGCTCTGGGGGCGCCTGGGGGGCTCAGTCGGTTAGACATCTGACTTTGGCTCAGGTCATGATCTCACGGTTCGTGGGTTTGAGCCCTACATCTAGCTCTGTGCTGACAGGTTTGGAGCCTGGAGCCTGCTTCAGATTCTGTGTCTCCCTCTCTCTCTGTCCCTCCTGCACTTGTGCTCCGTCTCTTGAAAATGAATAAACATTAAAAAAAAAAAAAAAAAGTCCTATAGGTTTGGAGTTGGAAGGGACCTTGGAGGTGCTCCTGCTCAGTGTCCCGGTTTCAAACAGAGAGGAAACTAGCAGTCCAGTGGCTCTTAACCATGCCGCTCTACTCTGCTGAATAAAATCACTGCTACGCGAATTTAAATCTAGTGGTTCTGCCCCCAGTTCTGGTTTTCCCAATTACCTTTGCTGACGGTAAGACCTGAACCTCTTTTTTCCCTAGATTTTCCTAACCAAATACTTTCTCCTCTCCTCAACCCCCCACACAACCCCAACCCCTCACTTTCGGATGATGACTCTGGGTCCTGGTTTTGGAAACTCTCCCTGATCTACGGGACCATCTACTATTGAACTGCCTCACTTAAAACAGAAATGAAAGAAGATCCCACCGGCCCTCCAAACCCGGAGGTTTGAGCCTGGTTTTTGTACCGTCCCCGGCTTCCAACATCCTTGTCCTTGAGTTCCGTAAGACAGCTCTGTATCCTTATGATAAACCTGCCCTTTTCTGCTGGGGTCAGCCACACGTGGTTTTCATCGCTCTGCTCATAGCACGTGGAATGGAGGCGGATTTGTCAGTTCTTGAGAAATGGCTGGTGAACAGGTTAAATCCAAGCGTCACAGCCTGGTGGGATCCTGCCTCTGCCACTTCCCGGCTCTGCAGGCTCGTCTCCAGTCCTCCCCTGTCTCTGCCTAGCGTCTCTCTCACCTCACATCCTAAAACAGAGGTTACTGGCCTGAGGCCAGTGGCTCCATCCAGAGACTGTCATTCCTCCAGCTCGTGGAGCACTAGCGAGGATGAGTGTCCATCAGCAGCTCGGACACCTGGATTGAGCTCAAACATCTTAGTCTACAGCTTGTTCCTCTCTACACAAAAGTCATGGAAACAGCAATAAAAACATAAAAGATCTTAAGTTGTTGATTCTTACAGATTTCTGCTATGGTAAGTGTAGGAATACATAACTTAAAGCTCTCCTACTGGCTCCTGCCACAGAACAGGAGCCTGAGAAACCCTACGCAATTCTTCGGGAAGGAACGTGGCATGCATTAATGAGGGAGATCTGAAACATGACAGTACCAGGTTTACAACCTCAGGAAAGTGGCGGCTTGCCATTTTTAAAAATGGAACTTAATATTTTGTTTCAAATTATGTCCTGTAGAAACCTAGAGTTTTATGGTGGTTGTTCAGAAAACTCCTCAGTTAATCTGAATTTATATTTAAACAAGTCAATTCTGAAATATCTAGGGACCACAGGGTTCGAGAAAGCCAAAGAAGTAGGGCTCGAGGCCAACCAACCAGAGGAGAGTCCCCAGAGGTAGGGGGAACACATCACAAAACACTAGACTTCGGGGAGGCCCCGCCCAGAGCAGTCGGGAAGCTAGCAGCCTCTCTTCAGTAACTAGTAAGCGACTGCTAGTTGCCGATTCCCACCTGCTCTCCCAGCCTTGGGTTGGACCACGGCCGCAAGGAGGAGTGGAGGGTACAGGAGTGTATTCTACTTTGAAAACAAGAGCCCTGCTGTTTTAAGAAAGTTTATAAAACATTGAGATATAGTCCACTCAAATAGGACCCCATCTGTAAACTTAAATGAGCAAGTAAATTGACAAGGATTGAGGTATGCCATTTAGAGTCACTTTGCAATAATTCTAGAAACAGTATCTTCCTTAAGTGCTTCATTTTACGTGAACGTTTTAAACCCAGTTACTAGCCCCCCACTTCCCAAAGCAAGAGACAGAGCAAGCAAAGTGTGGGGACGGGAGGTGTGGCAGGGGAACGACGGCCCAGAGTGAGGTCAGAACCTATCTATGTTGGGTGAGGAGGAAATCTGCAAAGAGGAACCAGTGTGAGAAGGGGCAGGGTAATGATAGCGTCCACATATCAGGCTGTCCAGAATGATGACAGGGCCTAGAGACTAGAAGAAGTAAAGCAATGTTAACTTTCTGATTACAGAAGTTACATTGTGGTTATACGGGAGAATGGCCTTGTTCGTAGGAAAGCTAAAGTATTCAGGGCTGATGGGGCATCAGGTCAGCTCTCAAATGATTCATCAAGAAAATGTTATTTGTAAGGTACGGCCACAATTTTGTGATTGTTTCAAAGCTGTTTTTTTTTTTAATGTGCATGCAATTAAAAAAGAAAGAAAAACATCTTGCTCTCCCTTCTCTCCAGCAATGTAGAGTTCATAGAACAATATTAAATTGGTAAGATACTGTTTCGTTTTGTTTTGTTTTTTGAGAAAAAGCAAGAGAGCATGAGCAGAGGAGGGGCAGAGAGTGGGGGAAAAAGAAAATCCCAAGCAAGCTACACACTGTCAGTGCAGAGCCCACCTGATGCAAGGGCTCGAACCCATGAACTGAGATCATGACCGGAGCCGAAACCAAGAGTCAGATGTTCAACCGACTGAGCCACTCAGGTTTTGGAACTTGATTTCAGGTGTCACCTTACCGATCTGGTCAAGATTTTGTTGTCGTATTTAAGTTTGTTTGGATTTAGATCTGTTGTGGTTGTTACAGGACAATACTAACTAGACAGAATCCTAAGAGTTACAGGGATTTTATCTTTAACCTGTGTGTATGAGAATTGGGAGGAGAATCAGCTGATACGTAAAAATACTGGGATACGAGCAAAGACAGAAGGACTCCAGAGCCTGCATTCTCAACCACTGTTCTCCACTGCCTCAAAAGAACTCACAGTGCACATCTAAATCTTGTGCAAATATCTATCACGAACTAAGTCCTGACATTAGAGATTCCAATGAGGAGTCATCGTCAGAAGGGCATTATTCGTGGATGAGGCTATGAAGAGCTGGGGCCTGGATTCTTTCATGTAAACATGCAACCAAGGACCATTTCTTATTATTTGGTTTTCTGTTCCCAGTATCTGATATGCAGCAGGTACTCAAAGTTTTGCGGGGTTTTTTGTTTGTTTGTTTGTTTGTTTTTGAATGAGTGAATGGCCTCGCTATATGCCAAACACACAAAGAAAGAAGGGAGAAAGCCCTCTGGTCTAAAGAATGCAGAGGAAGTCAGTTCCACCCGATACGTTGGCTAGATCAGAAGGGGGGAGATTTTCAAATGCCACACTGGTAGCCAAACTTCCTCCTTCCCACCAACTTGATGGAATGACCGAGACAGGGGCTTCTTCCTTCTTGAACGTCAGTCATGGATTGACTGACAAAATGTCCAAAATAATAGTAAAATGCAAGGAAAAACACACACAAAAAGTGGACTCATAAAATGTGAAAGCTGAAAAGGAATCATTCACCTCATTAGTCTTCACTGCGGCTAACAGAGGTCAAGTGACTTGCCGAAGGCTGCTTACAGTCAGCCGCGGGGCACGAGGCCCCATGACCAGTACTCAGTCTCTACCCCACTGTTCTCAGACAACGGTCCTGGAGGTCCTCTCCAAGTCCTCCGGTAACAACAGCTAGTGTTTGCGTGTTTACTTGCTATACATCAACCTAACGGCTTTACTCATCTCACCTAATTCTCTGTCGGACCACTCGCCAGACAGGCCACTATCGCTGCCATACTGCGGATGAAAACACTAAGACACGAGAGAAGCCGAGTAACTTACTGAAGATTACAAAGCTACGAGTGATGAAGACGAGATTCAAATCGTACGAACAGTTTTTCTTCCCTTTCCAGACTGTGAAATTCTTCCGTGTGTGCCCTTGTCCTACGCGGTATATCCTTCCTCCCCAAATCCGCAGGGTCCAGCACAGTGTAAAGCACACTGAAATTCAGAACTGTCTGCTGAAAGACCGAAGTACTTCGTTTAATCCTATTTTGAACTGCCTGTTGACTCGTGGTTCAGCGCCAGGCTCTGTGCGAGGCACTTCACGAACCTCCCTCCGGGTCTTAAAACAACGCTACCGAGTAGGTATTCCTGTGTACAGAAGTGAAGTCAGCTGCCCAAAACGCATGGCTAGAAAGAGACGACTACTAGGCCCTTCCAACGGCCACACGCCCAGGCCACTGAACTAGCCCTTTCGACATAGCCCCTGTCCTCACAGACTCCTAGTCTGGTAGGGATCACGGTAACCATCTGCAAGGCACTGTGATCGCAGCTAAAATAGTGGCTAGGTTCAAAGCACTGAGAAAACGAGACAGAGACCAAGGGTCTGGAGGACACGGGGAAGTTTGAGAGGTGACAGCTGAATAGGACTTGAAGGATGAACGGCAGTCCTGTAGCCGAGAACACTGTGCCCGACCTCATTAGAACCCTAACCTATCCACCTCTACTACCTTCCCACCCATGAGCCCTCTCCAGTGCGGATTCCACAGCCCGCCGTTTCAGGAATACCCTGCCCGCCCTTCACCCCGGTCTTTACAGCTCACTGTCCGGCAGCCGTGAAGAACGGCTGCAGACGACAGAACCCACGCCAGCCAAGCTGAGCCGAAAGGGAGTTACTGCCAGGGACCGCGAGGCTTGCAAGATTCCTTGCAGGGCTATGGGAGCAGGCTCTGCTAGAACTTACCGGAACAAGGCCTAGCCCACAGAACAAGTCTCTGCCATGACCAAGAAGGTTACGGCTCTCATTGCGGAAAGTCACTAAACCAGAAAGCTGTTGACCGAAGAGACACGGGCTCTGCTGTGATACCTGCCACAGAACTGGATGGCGCTCACCCTCCACATCTAACTCGGCTCCAAAGTCGATTCTCACCTTAGGTGCAAAAAGGACTCTAGGAAATTGTTTTTGGCATCTCCGGACTTTCAGGAAGAGAAGGCACAGTCAGAGGCACTTGCTCTGAGCAAGTCAAACCCACAGTCCTCGCCATACCGTGGCGTGTCGTCGCCATGCCGGCACGGAAGAGCCCGCTGTTGCTAGGGAAAAACTATGCTCTCCAGCCTTAAAAGGGCCCTGCGCTCGGCGAGACGGTCCCACGTTTCTCCCACAATCTACACCGTCCTTCACCATCTTCTCCAATCTCCGACCTCCTCACTGAGACTACGGTCTCATCATCTACTCTACGGAGAAAACGAACGCCCCCAGAAAGGAATTCACTTTATCAGCACCGAACATACAGCCTGTCCTCCTGCCTTCGTCTCCTTCCTCCTTTCCATCAACTGCAGAAACCGTCCCTCTTCCTAAGGTCGCTCTCCCCCCCGGACTTCGGATCCCACCCGTTCCCACGTTCCCGCAACACTGTCGATGGCCCAACTTCTCTCTCCTTCGCCCTCGCGGCGGGCTCCTCGGCAACCCCTCGGCTCCTCCACCCTCCACGTCCTCTCCTCTCCTGTACAATCGTAGGTGCGAAAAAGGCTATTGCAGGTTCATGGCCTCCATTTCCTTCCCCGAATCTCTGCCTCGCATCTGGCTTCCGGTCTCATCACACCGACTCTCACGAAGGACACCCAGAAGCTCCATGATGAGAAGGCCAACAGCCACGTTTCAATTCTCATGTTATTTGAATTCCAGGATTTTCTAACAGAAACTTTTTCTAACACGGAATCTTTTTTTTTTTTTTTTTTAAGATTTTATTTTTAAGCGATCTCTACACCCAGCGTGGGACTCAAACTCACGACCTCGAGATCAACAGTTGGCACACTCTCCCGACCGAGCCGGCCAGGCACCGCCAGCCAGATCACTTCCTGCTGCCGAGGCGGCCTTCCTCCGGTCCTCCTCTGCGGCTCTGTGTTTCTCTGGTGGGCTCACGCTCGCATACTTGGCCATCACGAGCTGGGATCACTCGAGGTTCTCTGACCCACGCTTACGGCTCATATTATCACCTATATGCAAATTATTCCCAAGTAAATACTTCCCAAAAAACTCTCTTCTGAGTTCCAAAGCCGTATTTCAAACTGCCTCCTGGATATACCACCTCCCTCTTCTCCTTCCAAAAAAAGAACTCTCCTGTTGCGTAAGCCAGAAACCTAGGACTTAGAGTTTGATTTCTCTCCTTTCACTCCCTAAATCCAATCCATCACTAAATCCTACTGATTTTACCTCCTACGTATCTCCAGAATCTGTCCAGTTCCCGGCAGTTGTACAAATACCTCAGTCCTCATTGCTAATAGCTCTCACCCGAGGAGTCTATGTGCACCCATCGCTCCTCCTATCTGTTCATGCCACTGAGCCTGAGGGATGAAGCCACCTTGCCCCCCACACCGCCCTCCCCTCTTCCTCCATAAAAAACCTCCAGTGGCTTCCCGTCACTCTAGAAGTAAGATTGCCGCACTCTACCCGCCTCCGGCTGCACCCTGTACCAGACTCTCCCTCATTTCCTCTGTATTGGCCACAGTGGCCTCTTTTTGCCTTTTGGTCATTTGCCACAGGGCCCTTGCACACGCTGTTCTAGATGAATTATTCTGCCTCCCTCTCTTGACCCAAGTAATTAGAATTCTTCCTTCAGATTATCGGTTCAGGCACCTTTTGTTCACGGATGCCTTTCTGCTTACTTCAAACACTTGTAACATCAGGCCCCTCTCCTCCGCAGTACTTATTTTACAGTTCTTAGTGAGATCATTGTTTAACATGTTTGTTAAAACATACTCAAACCCCCGAGGTCAGGGACCATGTTTGGTTCACAATGTATCCCCCCAGGTTCTGCACAATAAGTACCTGTTGGACGATTAAGGAGGAGACGTGGTTCCCACGTATGAATTCAAATCTCTCAACAAGACCGTACTCAGGAGAAGCAGGCGTCGGACATTTCCCTCATCTCTGTCTCTCTCAGAGGCACAGAGCAGGCCCTAGTACAAGGCTGCACAATCGGTTGCAGAAACAAGCCGACCTCCTCAGCCAGAGAGGAGCCTGGTGGAGCTGGGAGACAGGCCCTTCCTCCCTGGGAGCATCCGGCACAGGGCTCTACACGGCAGGCGCTGGACAAACAAGCCAGCCGTCGAGAGCCCCAGGCGGCCGCAGAGACCCCAACGCTCTGCCCTAGCCTAGAAGCGGAACCCGCGCTGCTACCTGCTGGCGCTGCTAACTCGGGGCCCACCCCTGCCCCTGCAAGCCTTCAGCGGACAAGGGCGAGGCTCAGGCCACACACTCAAGGCGCCGCCTCCAAATGCCGCAGCCACCCACCCCCGACCTTCCTTCCACTTACTCGGTGTCAGCTCCAGGTCTCGCAGCCGCAGCATTGCGCGAAACGCCAAAACCCAGACAGCGCTTCCACCCACAAGGCACAGCGCGCCTAGGTGGGACTCCCGCTCCGCCCACCAATCCTGGCATCGTACTCTCGTGACGCCAGGAAGAGCTGACCAATAAAAGAAGACTGTTCAGGGGGCGGTGCAGAGGGGATTCCTGGAAACCGATTGGTTTCTCCAAGCCGGAAGTTCTGGGGGAAGAACTGAGTCGGAACCAATCGCGCGGTGCCTGAGCTTGTCGGCGCGGTCAGTGGCGGCGCTGAGAAGAGCGGCTGCCGCCATGATAGAACAGCAGAAGCGCAAGGGCCCGGAGTTGCCACTGGTCCCAGTCAAACGGCAGCGGCATGAGTTGCTGTTGGGAGCGGCGGGGTCGGGCCCCGGAGCCGGGCAGCAGCAGACGGCGCCGGGAGCTTTGCTGCAAGCGGTAAGTGAAGTAGGAGGCGGCCTTGGGCCCTCAGCTCGTCTTCCTCCCCGAGAGCCCTGCACCGGGTGATCCCGCACTGCGAGGGCGGAACGAGAATCGCTACCAGTTGTTAAAGCAGGGAAACACCGTAAAAGCGGTCGACACCCCCGCGGATGCTGCATTCATTAGCCCGTTCGACGCCTGTTTTCAGCGTCTCGACCACCCTGTGGCATGGCGTTGAAAGTAGAGTTTAAGGACCTGGAACTCAAAACCAGGACCAGGGCTTTCTCATACTTAATCTCCCAGGGATCTGGCATAGAGTAAACATTCAGGAAAGTTTGTGGAATGAATGAATGAATGAATGAATGAATGAATGAATGAATGAAAACGAACGAACGAGGGAAGAAAGGAAATGAGTGATACCGACTCGCTCTGGGACTTTGGGCAAGTTGCTTTCCTCTTTACCTCTCAGCACTAGGACTGCTATTAACAACAACCGAACAATAGCTAACGTTCATCGAGTTCTTGTATTAAGTACTTTGTACCTGAAAACTCGGTTAATCTTGGTAACAGCCCTAGAGGTGGGAACTGTTAGTATTCTGTTTTGTAAACTCTTCTGGTAAATGATAGAAATACAGATTTTAAACCCACAATCCATGCTCTTAACTGCATTTCTTGTGGGATAGGGCTAATGATCACACCTCTCCTCCTTGGCTGTTAGGCTCAGATCAAGACATACATGCGTCTCCTCTCTCGACCTCTCCACCAGCCCATGAACAAATCGTGTTGGCACCCTCCTCAAAATATATCCCAAATCGCCACCACTTCTGCCACCTCCATCACGAGCTTCTGGTCTAAGCCAATATGATCTCTGGCATCGCAGTGCGGTTCTAACTGGTATTCCTGTTTTCTCCTCTCGTATGGTCAGTCTATCTCAGTCCAGCTGCTGGAGGAGTCCTGCTATACGTTAGAGCGTGTTACCCTCTGCCGCGAACTTTCGGTGGCTTTCCACTTCACCCAGAGTTAAACCAAAATCCTTACAGGCTTTTGCCCTCTTTACCTCTCCTATGTACCAGTTTTCCCTTGCCCACCCCGTCCCAGTCCCGCTGGCTTCATATTCTTGCCCCAGAGCCTTTGCATATGCTACACTCTACCGGAGTGCTCTTCTTCGAAATACCCACATGGTGCACACACACAGCCCTTCCAGATCTTTGTTCAGATGCCACTTTTTCAGAGAGGGCTTTCCTGACGACCCTGTCGTAAATTGCAATACCTGATACACATTAACCCACACTGCTTTTCCTCCATAGTACATACCTCCTGCTACCTGTTTTATGTGTTTTCTCTCTTCCTCCTTCCCACTAAAACACAGACCCCACTGTTTGTTTTTGTTTTGTTCTGTTCAGTACTGTTTTCCCAGTGCCTAGAATAGTGCCTGGCAAATTTTTTTTTTTAATGTTTATTTAGTTGAGAGAGAGACAGACAGAGCATGAGCAGGGGAGGGACACACAGAGAGAGAGGGAGACACAGAATCCGAAGCAGGCTCCAGGCTCCGAGCCGTTAGCACAGAGCCCGACGTGGGGCTCCAACCCACGGACCGCGAGATCATGACCTGAGCTGAACTCAGACGTTTAACCGACTTTGCCACCCAGGCGCCCCCATAATTTTTTTTTAAGAAATGCATAAAGTGGAAATGACTAAAGAGATTTGGGGATTACCGATAGTGTACTAGTTTTTCCCTCTGACAAGAATGTCAGCCGAGGTTTCAGTGAATTGCCCAAGCCTAGGCCTAGTGTCGAGACCATAATCAAAACTGCTTTCCCAGTAACCTGTGCCCCGCAGGGTTGTCGAGAAGCTCAGTTCTCTCACGCATTCATTCATTCATTCATTCATTCATTCATTCAATGAGCCAGAGACCAGGAAAACGGCGTTGAATGACACAAGCAGGGTCTCTGCACTCACAAAACTGCTGTTCTAGCTGGGGGGGGGGGGGGGGGGCAAATACATTTAAAATAAAAGGAAATAAGGAAGGCAATTGCAGGTAGTGATGAGTGCTGGGAGGCACTGCAGAGGGGAGGCGTGGCGCTGCTGGAGTTTGTGTGATTGGGGAAACGCTTTCAGAAGTGGTAACATTTGAAAGGAGCTAAGCACGGGAAGATCTACGGGAAGAATATCCTGATAGAGGTGACAGCAACAAGGGGGAAGATCCTGAGACGGAAATGGGTTTACTGTGTTTAAGCCATTAAAAGCTGGCCGTGGGATGGGAGCAGAACGAGGGAGTGGTTAGAATAACAGGAAGACGCTGGACACTTCAGCAGGACTGCATCTTCTCAGAGGCCGAAGTTCACGGAGAAAAGTTGCCGTTCTCTAAATCAGGAGAAGTCCACTCAGTTTTTGTCCCCCATGTGTTCTGCAGCCTCCTTTGAGTGCAGTGACTGCCCTCTGCTTCTGTCTTCTGTTTAGGGACCTCCCCGGTGTTCCTCTCTCCAAGCCCCGATCATGCTTCTCTCAGGACACGAAGGGGAGGTGTACTGCTGCAAGTTTCACCCCAATGGATCCACCTTAGCGTCCGCAGGATTCGATCGGCTGATACGTAAGAGAGTTTTTGAAGCTGGGGTGATTGTTCTCTCCCAAACAGTGATTCTTTTTTTAAAGCTTCAGTGCCGCAGAAGGTATCAGTTCGAGTTGGTTGCGTCACAGACTACCTGGCTAACGTGCTGAAATGCTGTCGTGAAAATGTCGAAGGACCTTGGGTATAGAACTCAAGGTCCGTGTGGTACAGAAGGGATCACGTCACTAGTGAGTTGTCCTAGTTTGAGAATATCTTCCTCGTGGAGGCAAATCTTGAGCCGGTTTAGCCAGACAAGAGATCTAGGCATACCAGGTTAATGGAAGTAATGAGGGAGAGAGCTTTCCCTTTTCCCAAAGGCGTGAGGCCTTCCTCTGGAGCCACTCAAAATCCTAGTATACGGAGAGGAGGAGGGGGCGTGGGGATTCGGAAGTGGCAACTCGCTTGGGTAAGCTGCCTGTACATCATTAGGGTCTGCGTTCAAGTTCTCAGCTGCTGGTTGGGAGTGCCCGTTTTTGAGAAATAAGTAGAAAAAAAATCACTTTAGAAGAGTCATGAGAAAAAGCAAGAGAGAAGATATCAGAAATTTCTGACTTTCGTTTGTTGCATTGTGAGATCCAGTGAGTCCTTTAGCTCTTTGCTCGTAAGTCTGTACCTCCAGGTGGATGAGAGCAGTCTTTGCTGTCTCGATTTAGGTATTCTAGTTCTCTCATCCTTCAGCTTAATGGTGACCAAGCATCTGGAAGACTTGGGAATCTTTGCAGAACGTCCTTGAATTGATGGGCTTAATTTCATCAAACAAACAAACAAATGGTTAATCAACAGAAAAATAGCTACCATATGTACGTGCCTTATTACATGTGAAGGTACTCCTTAGTAAGACTCATGAAACCTCATTCCTTGCTAACCAAGCTCCCTGAGGACAGGAGCTGTGTCTCATTTCACCCCAGCATCTGGCACGTCATGGGTACTTGGTACCTGTGGGATGAGTACATGGGATATAAAGTCATTGCCGTGTGCCCTTCGAGTCGGTGGCAGCTTCCTGGGTTTTCTGTAAGTGCCATCATTCCGCAGTTCCCTTGTAGTCGTAGCAGCCACGTAGTAGTGAGTGCCAGCTTTTTTAACATTACTGCAAAAACTTGAGATTTAAAAAATTAATTTTTTCAACCTTACGAAATATGAAAATATGGCATTACTTGTGTTTTGGTGTCAGGAAAATTGGCCCAGCTGGGAGAACTATTAGGGAGTATACTCCAAGCGGGTATAATTTCAAAAGTGTTGTGATAAATTTAGAAGTACCTTTTCTGTGGCCGTTGATGAGTTTCCTTTCGCGTAGTAATGACCACAGTGCCCCTGTCTCCCTGACAGTGCTGTGGAATGTCTATGGTGACTGTGATAACTATGCCACATTGAAGGGACATAGTGGGGCGGTGATGGAGCTGCATTATAATACCGATGGCAGGTGAGTAGTCCGCCCGCACGGTGGCACGACAGCTGCTTCTCCGCCTATCTTGTCTCGGCATCCTTTCCCGTTTCATCCTCGAGTTTCCTCTCTCAGGGGGCTATGCCATCAAAACCTACTGCATTTTGGGCCGCCGCTGTATCATCCCAGCAGCGTCCAGCCAAGTACGGTGTTTCTTGTTCCATGCAGGCATTTATAAATGCGCCTCTGTCACCTAACATCAACAGCTCAGGCAAATTCGTTTCTTTTTTAAAACATAAAACAAAATGTAATTTTTATATGCAGAAATCAGCCATTTTTATTATAAAATGTTTCTTTTGAGAAACTCAAAAACAGATAAATGAAAAAATAGCCCATATTCCTACCACTCCAGAAGACTATCACTGTTAATCTTATGATATGTTTTTCTCAAGCTTTTTCCCACTCGAAGCTGTTGGGTTTTTCATACACATTAGGGGCTTCGTGTATGATCTTTGCTGCTGCTCTTTTCCTTACGTTATTCACCTAATGTATCTCTATCGTAATATACATTTGTCATGAACATTTTAATGACCGCATAATTTTACAATAACCTAAGTAATATAAAAGTGTGAGTCAATTAATCGCATGCCGTAATTTAGTGAGCATTCATAGTTTTATGCCTCTGGCCTCTAAAATCTTAGGATCCCCCGAATCAACTGGTAGGTAACCTTGTATACATTTTCCTTGTTAGTATTTGAGTAAAGAAAGCCGTATGAAATCATTTATAACTTAGAAGTCAATTTCAGAGACAAAATAAAAACTTTGATATTTCGAGAAAGAGAGAAAGAGTTAGAGTTACCGTTAGAGTTACAGAGCCACCGTTAGAGTTACAGAGCCACCGGGTCAGGAATTGCTACAGTGTGTCCTCCCTCTGCAGCAGGGAGTGGGTAAGCATTTCCAGATGGGAAAATGTCTCCAGTATTGTCTGTCTCAAAGGAGGCAACGGCGGAGAAAACGACCGGTATTAGATTGTGATATATTATGGGGACTGACAGAAGGAAATTTTTTTGACATTTCAGAGTAGACCTTGTAGCCGGGTCTAGAGAACCAGTAGGAGTTTGTTAGGGAGGGTGAGGCTTCCCGCATCACGTGTCAAACTGTCAGAGCACAAGCTGTCCATGGCCTTAAAGAGTAGCACGTTTTGGCAAGTGGGGGCGCAGGTGGGGGGCGTAGATTGCTATTGCTGTCTTCACTTAACTTCTTTTTTTGTTCTTCTTGTAGCATGCTCTTCTCCGCATCCACAGATAAAACTGTGGCAGTGTGGGACAGTGAGACAGGTGAGAGGGTTAAAAGGCTGAAAGGACATACTTCCTTCGTGAATTCCTGTTACCCAGCCAGGAGGGGCCCCCAGCTTGTCTGCACTGGCAGTGATGATGGTACAGTTAAGGTGGGTGTCGTCTGTCTGTCTGTCTGTCGCAGTTTCTGAGGTTACAGAATGTGAGCCTGTCTTGCTTTCCACCTGTGCCATACACTCCTCTCCACAGTTTGCTCTAGCAGGCATTTCTCAAAACAGAGGTCTTTTAAAATAATACGTTTCAAGTATCCTATAGAATAATAAATATTAGAACCACATTGAACCATTGCGACTTGAAATGCATCGCCTGAACTGGGTTCTTGACTCAGCTGTTTACCTAGTTACGTGACCTCGGGTAGTCCACTTTTCTGGTCCTGTTTGTCAGTCTTTAGAACAGCGACAGCGATAGACACGTTTTCCAAAGCTGTGGTAAAGGATAGTCACCGTAGGAGAGGGTCAGTGTATGGCTTAGTAACAGGGTCCAGTGATTTCCAACCGGTCTTCATACCAGCCTCACCTGAAGAACCTGTTAAAAATACCCAGATTCTGGTTCAGTAGGTCTGGGGTGAGAGTTTTTGTTTTAAATTAAGACTTTTTTTAGACCAGTTTTAGGTTTGCAGCAAAATTGAGGGGAAGATAGAGAGATTTCCCATGTACCCGCTGCCCCCATGCACACACAGCCTCCCCCATTTCCCCACCGGACGGTACATTTTTACAGCTGGTGAGCCTACAGGGACACGTCACGGTCACGCAGTCTGTAGCGCATAGGGTTCAGGTTCTGTGTTCTACAGTTTGTGGTTTGGGACAAGCGTGTAATGACATGTATCCATCACCGTGGTGCCACGCAGAGCACTTTCCCTGCCCTGAAAATCCTCTGCGCTCCTGACCCTCCCTCCCACCCCCCTGCAACCACTGATCTTTTTACTGTCTTCATGGTTTTCCCTTTTTGAGATTGGCTTCTTTTACTTAGTAATGTGCATTTAAGATCTTTCTTGTCTTCTCATGGCTTGATAACTCATTCGTGTTTGGTGCCAAATAGTATTCCATCATGTGGATGTACCAGTTTATCCGTTCACCTCGTTCACCTACTAAAGGACATCTCGGTTGCTTCCAGGAGTTGCCAGTGGTGAATAAAGCTGCTGTAAACATCCACGTGCAAGTGTTTGTGTGGACCTGGGTTTTTCAGCTCCCTTGGGTGGATGCTGAGGACCATGAGGCTAGATCGTATAGTAAGAGTATGTTTAGTTGTGTTTTTTTTAAATGTTTTTTATTTTTGAGAGAGAGAGAGCGCGCATGTGTGCTCAAGCAGGGGAACGGGCAGAGAGAGACAGAAACCCAGAATACAAAGCAGGCTCCAGACTCTGAGCTGTCAGCACAGAGCCCGACGTGGGGCTCGAAGTCCTGAACCATGAGATCATGGCCTGAGCCGAAGTCAGACACTTAACCAACTGAGCCACCCAGGCGCCCCTGAGTGTGTTTAGTTTTTAAGAAACCACCCATCTGGGGCACCTAGCTGGCTTAGTCAGTGGAGCGTGCAGCTCTTCATCTCAGGGTTATAAGTTTGAGTCCCACATTGGGTGTAGAGATTACTTAGAAATAAAATCTTTAAAAAAAAGAAAGAAAGAAAGAAAGAAGCCACCAGCCTGTTTTCCGATGTGGCTGTACCGTGTTACGTTCCACCAGCAATGACTGAGGGTCTCTCCTGCTCCGCGTCATCATTTGGTGGTGTCACCGCTTCAGCTTTTGGCTTCTCCAATAGGCATGTGATGGTACCACATTGTTGGTCTAATTTGCATTTTCCTGGTGACGTTTGATATGGAACATCCTTTTATATGCATTCTGTCCTCTGTGTGTCTTCTTTGGTGAGATGTCTGTTATCTTTAGCTCAGTTTTTAATTGTGTTGTTTTCTTATAGTTGAGTTTTAAGAGTTCTTTGAACATTTTGGATAATAGTCCCTTCTCAGATGTACAAATATCTCCCTGTCTCATGGCCTGTCTTTTCATTGTCTTGACATTGTCTTTAGCAGGCAGAAGTTTTTAATTAAAAAAAATTTTTTTTTTAAATGTTTATTTTTGAGAGCATGAGAGCACGAGCAGGGGAGGGGTGGGAGGGGGACAGAGGATTCAAACCAGGCCGCACGCTAATAGCAGAGAACCTAATGCAGGGCTTAAACTCATGAACCAGGAGATCATGACCTGAGCTGAAGTCAGGACGCTTAACCGATTGAGCCACCCAGGTACCCCCAGAAGTTTTTAATTTTAACGAAGTCCAGCTCATCCATGATTTCTTTTGTGGATTGTGCCTTTGGTGTTGTATCTGAGGAGTCTTTGCCATACCCAAGGTCATCTATATTAGGCCTGTGATCCATTTTGAGTTGATTCTTTGAAAGGTGCAAGGTCTGTGTCTAGATGTGTGTTTTTTGCATGTGGATGTCCAGTTCTGGTACCATTTGCTGAGGAAACTCCGTTTGCTCCATTGTGTTGTCTTTGCTCCTTTGTCAGAGATGAGTTAACTGTATTTATGGGGATCTATTTCTGGGCTCTCTATTCTCTTACACTGATGTGTTCTTTCCCCAGTACCACACTGTCTTGATTACTTTAGCTTTATAGGAGGTCTTGAAGTCAGGTAGCATCAGTCCTCCAGCTTTCTTCTCCTTCGATATCGTGTACACAATCTTGGGTCTTTTGTCTCTCCATATAAACATTAGAATCAATCTGTTGATTTCCACAACTTACTGGAATTTTGGTTGGGATTGCATTGAATTTATAAAGTTGAGAATGACAATGTTGAGTTTTCCTCAATGTTGAGTTTTCCTATCCATGAACATGAAATATCCATTTATTTGATTTCATTCACATTCATCAGAGTTTTGTTTTAGGGGGTCTTTTTGTTTTGTTTTTTAAAAATATTTATTTTGAGAGAGAGAGAGTATAAGCATGGGAGAGGCAGAGAGAGAGGGAGAGAGTGTATCCCAAGCAGGCTGCAGTGCAGAGCCTGATATGGGGCTCAAACCCGCAAACCATGAGATCATGACCCGAACCAAAAGTTGAATACTTAACTGACTGAGCCACCCAGGTGCTCCCATTCATCAAAGTTTTGAAGTTTTCTTCGTATAGATCTTGTACATATTTTGTTAAATTTATACATAAATATTTCTCTTTTGTTTTGGGTGCTGATGTAAATGACATTGTATTTTTAAGAACCAGGTTTTTTTTTTTTTTTTTTTTTTTTAAATGTTTATTGGGTGGTTGGACGTCCAACTTTGGCTCAGGTCATGATCTTACAGTGTGTGGGTTTGAGCCCCACATTGGCTCTGTGCTGACAGCTCAGAGCCTAGAGCCTGCTTTGGATTCTTTGTCTGGCCCTCCCCAGCTTGCGCTGTCTCTTTCTGTCTCTCAAAAATGAATAAATGTTTAAAAAAATTTTTTTTTAATATTTATTCATTTTTGAGAGAGCACTAGGGAGGAGTGGGGAGTGGTGGACAGAGGATCTGAAGCAGGCTCTGTGCTGACAGCAGAGAGCCTGATGTGAGACTTGAACTCACAAACCAGAGGTCATGACCTGGGCCGAAGTCGGATGTTTAACCGACTGAGCCACTCAGGCGCCCCAAGACCCAGAATTTTTAAATATGTTCCTCACATGATGTGATGTAGCAGGTGTGACATTTTGGAAGCCATTGATCTCATCCGGCATCGTCATTTTATTTTTTTATTATTGCTTTTATTCGAATATGGTTGTTACACAATGTTACATTAGATTCAGGTGTACAGCGTGGTGATTTAATAAGTTTATACATTATGGTATGTTCACCACTGCATCCTCATCAAATGAGGAAAATGAGGCCTAAAAATAGTTATTTCAAAAGCACACAAGGACATACTACTTTGTAGTACCAACCATTTTTATTCTTTCTTTGGCCTTAATTTGGTACTCTGGGAAGTATTTAGTGATTAAACCAGGAGGGACTTCAAAGGAGTACATCCGAGAAACCCCACTAAACTTGTGAATGTTGCTTTTTAAAATGAATTCGCTTTCTTTTCGTAATTAAAGGTGGTGACACTGGCATACTGAATCATCTGCTTAGAGATACAGTCCAACTAAATCGTTTTTATAATAAACCCAATCACTTGGGGCCCCTTGATGTTTAGCGAGGAAGAGAGTGTACGGCTTAGAAATGATTCCAAAGCCCAGAGCTCTTAATCTCCGTGCGCCATGGTTGGAGAGTCTTCACAGTAAACTGATTTCACTAACGGCCTTTCAGAAGGCAGTGAGAGATGAGTGGGCCCTAGGAAATGTTACCGGGGGCCTGCCGTGTCAACATCTAGGAACTTGCTCCTGTTTCTTTTTGGCTTTCCTTCCTTACCTTTTCTCTTTCTTTCATTTTGTCTTTTCTTATCTCTTTCCTCATGTTTGTCTTTCTGTCTGTCCTCAGGTTTTCTTTGGTCAACTGCTCCTTTGTGAATATATGTCTGTCTTTTCTGTCCTTTCAATTTTTTGCTTCTCCCGTAATTAAACGTGATTTGAAATAAATATTTTAACTTTATCACTCAAGATAATATTTATCTTAATGTGCAATATGTCACGTCAACTAAAGGTGACTTTTTTAACAAGTTCCTTATTCTTAATTTCAGCATATTATTTATAATTAATGCTTTGTCGAACAGCCTTTTACATATGCCTTTTAGTTAGTTGTCAGGCTGGAATGCTTTGTTAGTTCTTTTCTGTTTTAGGTTTATAAGTAGGAATTTAATAGCCTCTGATTATCTAGGGGAAAAACCTTGTATTACATTTGAGTCGTCAGAATTCGCAACAGAAGACAAAGCTGTCGATAATGCTTGCATTTCCAGTCTAGAAATGCGTCCTGAGCATTGTCCATCCTGGTAGCTTTTTCTCGTTTTTAACAGTATTTCATGCTGGTTTTTTAGCAGTCCATTCTTTCTAATAAAGTACTTAAAAATCATTTTTATATGTTTAAAGCATATATATTACTGTAGATATCATATATGTAAACATATGTTCCCTTTTATAAACAATTCAGTCCTAGTGCCATTATGTAGACCCAAACACGGAAGGTGTTCAGGTTAGAGGTGGAGGCGTGGGCCATCGTGACCCAGAGTGGAGTGTCGAGGCCCAAGTGAGGTGAGGAGAGAATCCCTACGAGAGGGGGCGGTCCACTATGGGGAAATGGGGACTGAGAAGGGTGAGGAGGCAGCCACATGACGCAGGATAGGTAGCCCAGGATGGGGAATTGGGGTGGGAAGCAGCCCAGCGGGGAAAGTTGGTACCCTAGCAGAATAAACGGTCATCTACACATTGGTGAGGGGAGAGGGGACTATGGGTATCACAGCCTGAGCTGAGGGTGTCCACGTGGGGTGGGAGCAGTTTGGGTGGGGAGTCCGGGGCTGAGGCTGGCATTCCTGAGGAAAGGCAGCCTGAGAGGGATATTAGGGCCTGAGCAGGGCGAAGGAGATATTCACACAAAGGGATGACCCATATGGAATGAGGAGGGGTCCACATAAGGTCAGCCCGGAATGGGAATCACAGTTCAGACAGGGAAAGGAAGACAGCCACGCAGGAGAAGGGTGGAAAAGGATGTAGGAGATTGGTTACATACAGGAAGCTTGGTCAAATACATAAATATAATACTGGGAGGCAGATTTCTCATTGTTAGAGAAAGGTTACCAATACAGGAGAGAAAACTAAAATGTGTCTTGTGTTGTTGGTATTGAACTGGAAGTATCAGTGTGAACTGATAACATTCAGTATGTAAACAGGTGTAGAAAAAATAGTGGACGTAAATACATATTTACAGATGTGCGTGTGTGCCCACGTTTGCATATATTGGCAGCCGTCCCCTGAGAGGGTTTAGAACAACAGTCTAATAGCAGTGAGCACAGCTGCTCTGCAGGTCTTGGCCTTTAAGCACCGTTTCCTACCGAAGAAACGAGGAGTCCCTATTTGAGGACTGGGCAGGGAAAGCACCAGATGAACCTGGAACGTCTTGTACAAGAACATCCTAATGTCAAAGATGTCAAACGAACGTCTTAAATCAAAGGATCAAACTGAACATTATTCATGATGGGACAAAACAAAATCGTGAGCCACTCGGTAAAATGCAGCGAGAATGCGGCATCACTTCAGCGGCGCTCCTGCGAGGGCCACGCTCCTGCGAGGGCCACGCTCCTGCGAGGGCCACCGCTTGAACCTAATCGTGAAGGAGCGCCAGACAACCCCAGATTGAAGGACGTCGTACAAGTAACTGTGCTATAATTTTGAGAAATGTCAAGGTCCAGGCGAGTCTGAGAAACTCTTCCAGGCTGGAGGAGACTAAAGAAACATGCCTGCTAAGTTCAACACATGATTCTGAACTGAATCTTTGCAGTAAAAGGCATGTTGGGACAAGCGATGAAACTTGAATGAAATCTGAGAATCAGATGTTAGTGATGTGTTGGTGTTAATTTCTGCATTTTGATTGTGCTGAAATTATATAGGATTATATATGTTTTATGTACTATATATATTTTTACAGGACAAACACACTCAAGTATTTAGGAGTATTAGAGCATTAGGTCAGCAGTTCTCAAATGATTCAGGCAACAAAAATGTTCTCTTTTACTTCCAACTTTTTTGTGTAAGTTTGTGAATATTTCACGAATGTTTTAAAATGACGATCATCTGGAGCTAATACTCCAAAATACTTGAATCAGGGGCGCCTGGCTGGCTCAGTCAGTGGAGCATTTGACTCTTGATCTCGGGTTGTGAAGTTCAACACCCACGTTGAGTGTAGAGATTACTTTAAAAAAACATGCACATGCGAGCGGGAGGACCAGAGAGAGACAGAGAGAGAGGCTTCCAAGCAGGCTCTGTACTGTCAACGCAGAGCCCAGCGGGACTCAATCTCAGGAACCACAAGATCATGACCTGAGCCAAAATCAAGAGTCAGACGCTTAACCCACTGAGCCACCCAGACGCCCCTGAATCAAGCTTCAGAGGGCTACCATAGCTTTTAGGATAAAGACAAAGGTTAATTTGACCTGAGCAGAGATTATTAAGACAAAGATTGTACTAAATCTGGAAAAGATACAGAGAGGCTAGATTATCAAAGCCTTCAAATCCAAACCAATAAGTTTGGATGTGATTCTGTAGCCAGAGGAGTTAGCGGGCAGGGCTTAGGTACTGGTTCTCCAGAAGAGGAGCAAAGCACTCTTTCTGGACCACTTAACCTGAGTAACCAAACCTAAGCCTTTTTAGGTCATGTTTTCATGAGTTTGCACCCAAACCATGAGAATTGGGGGGAAGAGTGATGTTGGCACAGAGATGCCAGCTCAGACTACTTGTTTAACACAGGATTGAATTTAAATTTTCAGCCTTTACCAGGTTTCCTTGGCTGGTTCCTTTTTTAAAATTTTTTTTAAGTATACATATTTACTTAGACGGAGTGTGCACACGTGCTAACAGGGGAGGGGCAGAGAGCAGTGGAGAGAGAAGACCCCAGGCAGGCTCCGCCCTGTCAGCACAGAGCTCGCCTGGGGGCTCGATCTCACATACCAGGAGATTATACAGACCCATGAGAGTGTGACCTCAGCCACAATCACATGTCAGGTGCCCAACCGACTGCTCCACCCAGGCGCCCCTAAAGATTTTCTTTTAAGTAATCTCTACACCCAGTGCAGGGCCCGAGATCAAGAGTCACATGCCCCACCATCTTAGCCAGCCAGGCAGCCATCCTTTTTTTTTTTTTTTTTTTTTTAATGACACTTTGGTAAAGCTTGGAACACTGACACCTTAGTCTTTTGAGTGAAATGACCCATACTCTTAAAACATCATGGCTCATCTTTTTTTTTTTTTTTTAATGTTTATTTTTCGAGAGACCGTGAGCAGGGGAGGGGAAGAGAGGGAGGGAGTCACAGAATCCAAAGCAGGCTTCAGGCTCTGAGCTGTCAGCACAGAACCGGATGTAGGGCTTGAACTCACAAACCATGAGATCATGACCTGAGCCGAAGTCGGCCCCTTAACCAACTGAGCCACCCAGGCGCCCCACATCATGATGCATCCTATCAAGTCTGTCAGTCATTTATTGAAACATCTCTAAGGTGCCTGGGTGGCTTATTAGGTTAGGCGTCCGACTCTTGTTTTCAGCTCAGGTCATGATCTTGTGGTTCTCAAATTCGAGCCCCAAATTGGGCTCTGCGCTGGCAGTGCAGAGCCTGCTTGGGATTCTCTCTCCCTCTCTGCCCCTTCCCTGCACACACATGCGTGCATGCTCTCTCTCTGTCCAAACAAATGTAAAAAACTTTGAAAAAAGGAAAGAAACATCTCTAGGCCCTCCCTGTTATCCACACTCTATAAATGTGGATCCATGTTGGGGTGCATGTGTGGCTCAGTCAGTAGAGCCTGTGACTCTTGATCTCCGGGTTGTGAGTTCAAGCCCCACATTGGGTCTAGAGATTACTTGAAAATCTTAAAAAAAAATAATAAAAGAAAGTAGAATCCATGTTATAGAAGTTTATTTTTAAAAAAAATAGAGCCTAATTGTTTAGAGTATGGGGTTCTAGAGTTGTTACACCTAATCTTTTTTTTATGTTTATTTTATTTTTGAAAGAGAACGAGAACGGGGGAAGGGCACAGAGAGAGGGAGACAGAGGATCTGGAGCAGCCTCTGTGCTGACAGCACAGAACCCAATGTAGGGCTCAAACTCACAAACCAGGAGATCACGACCTGAGTTTAACAACTGAGCCACCCAGGCATCCCTAATACCTAATCTTTATCTTCTATTACTATTTTTAAGAGTCTATGTTGAGAAGGGGAAGGAGAGCACAAGTAGGGGAAGGGCAGAGAGAAAGAGAGAGAATCCCAAGCAGGCACCCCGCTGTCAGCAGAGCCCGACTCAGGGCCCCATCCCACAAACTGTGAGATCATGACCTGAGCTGAGCTGAAATCAAGAGTCAGACACCAAACCAACTGAGCCACACAGGCACGCCTGTCTTCTATTATTAATAAATCAAGTAGCTAGGGGCCCCTGGGTGTCTCAGTTGGTTAAGCATCTGACTTGAGCTCAGGTCATGATCTCAGCAGTCTGTGAATTCGAGCCCCATGCAGGGCTCTGTGCTGACAGCTCAGAGCCTGGAACCTGCTTTGGATTCTGTGTCTCTCTCTCTTTCTGCCCCTCCCCCATTCATACTCTGTGTGTGTCTCAAAAATAAATAAACGTTTAAAAAACTTTTTTACGTAAATCAAGTAGCTGTTAAAAAGTTAACTTTTTAAAACAAGTGTGTATTATTTTCGTAATTATGAGAAATTAGCATACATTTTAGTATGTTTAAGTTAATATAATGTGAACAGAATGGAATCAGACAGTCCTAAATTCTAGTCCTTGTTTTGCTGTTGACTTGCTAGGTGTTTTTCATCAAGCTAGTTCCTTCATTGAGCTTTAGTTTGCCATCCATAAAAATTGGGGTTAACTTACATCTTCTAAGTAGTAATTTTTAAACATTTTTTAAATCTCAGTCTGCATTAAGGAATACATTTTATACTGTGACCCAGTATATACTCCCCTCAGTATGTCTGTGTTTGTGAACCAGCCAATTTTAAATGGGATATCATCTTCTATATAAATTTTTAATTGAGGTAAAATTTACATAACATAAAATTCACCATTTTAACCATTTTAAAAGATGTACAGTTCAGTGACTTTTAGTACATTCACAATGTGTGTGATCATCACCATGATCCAATACCAGAACATTCTTGGCACCCCCAAAAAGCAGCCTCCTACCCATTCACCAGTCAGTACTGTTTCCCTACTTGCCAGCCTCTGGCAGCCATAACGTACTTTCCGTACTTTCCGTCTCAAGGTACTTGCCTGTTCGGGAGTAGAATCCTGCGGTATGTGGTCTTTTTGTGTCCAGTTTCTTTTGCTTAGCTTAATGTTTCAGGCTTCAACCTTGTAACACGTATTAATACTTGATTCCTTTTTAACACTGTGACAAAGATTCGTGTGCGGGGTTTTGTTTGAACACCTGCTTTCATTTCTCTTGGGTGTATATCTAGGTGTGGGATTGCTGAGTCAAAGAGTAACTCTGCTTTAACTTTTGGGGGAACATCTAGACTTTTCCATAGCAGCCACATCATTTTGTATTTCCACCAGCGACGTTGGGAAGTTCCCATTTTTCCACATCCTCACCAGCACTCCTTATTTTCTGTGGTTTCTTTTTTTTTTCCACTAGTGAGTGTGAAGCAGTATCTAATTGTTTTGATTTGCATTTCCCAAATGATTTATGCTACTAAGCATCTTTCCTTGTGCTTATATCATCTGAAAAGAAGTGTTTATTCAGGGCCTTTGCCCATTTATTGGACTGTTTGTAGTTTTGTTGTTGAATCATAGCTTATTTTTCTGGATACTAGATCTTTATCAGATATATGATTTGCAAATAATTTCTTCCACTGTTGGTTGTCTTTTCATTTTCTTGATACCATCCTTTGATGTACAAAAGTTTCTAATTTTTAAGTTTTTTTTTTAATGTTTATTTATTTTTGAGAGAGAGAGACAGCATGAGTGGGGAGGAGCAGAGAGCGAGGGAGACACAATCTGAAGCAGGCTCCAGGCTCTGAGCTGTCAACACAGAGCCCGATGCGGGGCTCGAACTCAGAAACTGTGAGATCATGACCTGAGCCGAAGTCGGACCTTTAACCGACTGAGCCACCCAGGCGCCCCTAAAATTTCTAATTTTTATGAAGTTTATCTATTTTTTCTTTGGTCACTTGTGCTTTTGGTGTCATATCTAATAATTCATTGCCAAATCCAAGGCCACGAAGATTTACCCCTGTGTTTTCTTCTAAGAATTTCGTAGTTTTAAAAGACTTAATTTTTTCTTCTGTATGGGCCATACTTTTTTACTTCTTTTCATGCCTCATAACTTCTTGTTGAAAACCGGCTGTTTGAATATTATAATGTGGTAACTTGGGCAATTAGATTCTCCGCTCAGGGTTTGCTGTTGCTGCTTGTTGTAGCTGCTTGCTTGATGAATTTTCTGACCTGATTTTGTAAAGTCTGTATAGTTTGCCATATGTAGCCACTGAAATCTGTTTCATTAGCTTGGCGGTTTTTTAATGATTCGGTAGAGATTTTCTTAGTTGCTTGTGATAAAAACAAACTCTCCCGGTCTTCGCAGGTTTGCTCTGTGTGCGTGTTGGGTGTGTCTCCACCTCTCAGCCAGGCCATTTACGATTTTGTGTTAGCCGTCACTTCGTGCTTGTGCACAGGCTTGAGCCTACGGGGATCAGCAGGAGGAGAGCTTAGGGCCTTCTCGGGGCTTTTCTGAGCATGCGCCCCGACACAGGCATGCAAATGGCCCTCCAGAGTCCTAGGAATAGGTCAGCTTTTCAGAGCCCCTTTTCTCCAAATTGTCTCATTCACCTGCTTTCCTCCCAAGCTTTTTGGTTTGTCTTTGGTTTGCCCCAACCGCCCTCCCTTGCTCCAGACAGCAGAGGCTAATCCATCTGCCTTTAAATGTTGTCGACAAATGGCTCTGCCCTGAAAGAGTTCCCAGTCAGGCAGAGTAAAGTCCAACCCTTTAAGCTCATCCTTCAGGGAGCTGCCAGACAGTTAAAAACCACCACAATTCTTTGAGAATAAGGAATAAGGTCCCTTCTGCTCCCTCTGGTACTGGGAACCTATCCTGGGAATGTGGGCCATGGTCTTCAAAGCTATTGCTGAGTAAGAGATGGAGCCAGCGTAAGTTAAAACATCGTAAGACTCTTACTAAGATTCAGGAGCGTTTTTTCCTCATTAAGCATTTGCCTCATTTCTATAAGCTTCTGATTAGCATCTAGAGTTCGGAGAAAGTTGATTCTGCCAGCTTTTTTGTTACATAATTCTCTGCTTTTGTAGAGGGACAGCCCATTAGTATTCCCTATTCTTCCATTTTCGCTGATGTAACCTTTCTCTGTGTTTATTCATGTAAAGTCACAGCCCATTAATGAGTTAGGATCTCCAGTTCGAAAACACTGATCTAATATCCTTGCTGTGTTAAAAATATGTGAACTAAGCAAGTAGAGGATTTCCATTCTAAGAGCATGTTAATTAACTATGTTAATTCACACTTTAACAAAGAAATCTGAAGATACAACCAAAGTGATTGGTTCTCTCAACCATCAGATACGTTGGCAAAATTGCGGTCATTTCTTACCATGTTACTAGGAAATCCAGACAGGTTTCTGAACAGGATCCCTACTAAAAATGTGTTCACCTGTACAAAGTCCTTGGACTTCGGGATGTATTATGCAATTACTTCTTAGAATGATGTTTGACTCTAGACCCTTCTGTTCCTCTGCTTCAGCTTTGGGACATCCGGAAGAAAGCAGCCATCCAGACATTTCAGAACACCTACCAGGTGTTAGCTGTGACCTTCAATGACACAAGTGATCAGATTATTTCTGGTGGAATAGACAATGATATCAAGGTATGTTTAATGTTTGTGTTGCGTTTCCCTTTCACCTGGCCCCGCTCCCAGAGCTAATGTTTTCAAACTTCTGAGATTGTGGTAGCTTTCCACTTTATATCAACTACGAGGAATCTTGTTTTCCCTCTGTCCTGTCTCCGCTGACTTCCCAAGTCCAGGGTTGCATTACAACTCATGTAAATGCCGTCAGGGACCGGAGAGTGAACGTGAGGTGCGCGGCCCCGTGTGTGGGTCTGTGGGCGTGAAGAGTGCGTTCCCTGCCTAGAGACGTTCGCAGACTTCTGTTCTCTTCCCTGTGATGGCCTGATGAGATAACACTGAATCAATTTGTGATTCTCAGCTCCAATCTCTCAGCGTGTCTTTCCTTTTGAGACTATGGAAAGGAAGTTTTGGGGAGTCGGCAGCTGAGAATGAGGGAAGGTGATGACACCATAGAGAGTGGCAGTAGTCCTTGCAGCAGTGCGGCGTAGGTCAGGCTTTTGAGTAACTGACTTGGATTCTGATCCCAGTTCTAGCATTTTCTAGTTTTTTATGGCTTCGAGCAAGTTCTTTAACTTCTGTAAGCCTCAACAGTAACGATAACGTCTACTTCCTAGGGTTGTGGTAGGGATTAAAGGAACCTAAGACATTAAAACACCTAGCAGTTTCTGAACACAGCAAATGCCACTTAAAGGGAAGTGTTTTGGGGGGCTACCCAATTTGTGTCTGTCTTTACCTGTTGGCTTAAATATTTCAAAGATTTTGACCATACCTTCTGTTTTACTGTTAGAGTGGTAATTGGAGAGTAAACATTCAACTTCCTGTGTTGTCATCACCTAAAACTTGTGCTGTATTCCCATCCCTCCTCGCCTCCTTGCTGTTACCGTGGACCATATGTGCTTGCTTTTGTCCAAAGGCAGTCCTCGAGCAGGAGGATTTCATCTCCTTTTCCCGTCTGGGCCCTCAGGCCATCCGTTTTCCCAGGTCCTGTATCTTCAACCTGCTCTTCTGCTTTTCTGCTTTCTTCTCATCCGCCCTCCATCCTCTTGGGTGCTGAGAGGTGTTGGCCTGGGGGAGTCTTCCTGAATTCCACTTCCTCTTGTTACTGCCCCGCCAGGCTTCCCCGCCACAGCCAGGCTTCTCGAAAGATGGTGGTGGTTGGTGGTGGTGGTCGTAATAATGTTGTCATCGCCATCTGACACTTAAACGCAGTGCTTCCTTTGTCAGGTGTTCTTAGAGCTTTCTGGTACTCAGTTAACCTTCACAGCACTATTATTGACATCTTACAGATGAAGAAACTGAATTGAGAGGCCCACTAGCTCAACCCAAGGTATAGAGCTAATAACTGAAGCAGCCTCAATTCAAAACCCAGACTCTGGTTTCAGAGTCCCACTCCCATACCTAGGAGCAACTCTCCTGATGATTTTTCTGCACTCACTGCCTTCAGTTCCGCACCCCTCTTCATTGCTCAACTCTGTGTCTCCTGATCAGGCCTTAACAGGCTGGCTTCTGCCTCCGTTGTTTCATTGACCCCCTTCTCTTCGAGGTCGCCAACGATCCTCCTCCCTGTTATTAACTTTGGTAGATCCTTTTAGTCTTTTTTTTTTTTTTTTTTTTTTTAATGGTCATGACAACATCCTCCTTCCCCTCTGGCACATTGTTCTCGAGTACCTTTGTGAGCTGTTCTCTCTGTCCGTTCTTTAAATGTCACTGTTCCCCATAGTCCTGCCCTAGGTGCTCTTCTCGCTGTGCACCTTTTCCCTGGACACTTCTCATCTGCGTCCATGACTCTGTCATCTCTGTGCTGATGACTCTGTATTCCGGGCCCGGATCTTCAGCTCCAGACCCCTGTATAAGACCAGCCCCTCAGTCCCCCACTTGGATATCCCATAATTGGGATTGACCATTTCCAAAATTAAACTTCCCATCCCTTTTCCACCACATAACTTGTATGGAGAATGTGGAATCAGGACGTGGGAACGTAACCAGGTCATCTTAATAGCTAATGCAGTATTTCCCAGAGCCAACTTTGGGAGCCCGATGGCTTTAGAATCACTAGAGGGCACCTCCTACACCTGACAGTAGGTTTGTGTCATTAACGTATTGTAATTTTCATACTTTTAAAATTATTATTAGGGGTGCCTGTTTGGCTAATTCGGTAGAGCATTCGACTCTTGATCTCAGAGTCGTGAGTTCAAGCCCCCCATGTTGGGCATAGAACTTACATTAAAAAAAGAAAAATTCCCGTTAAAACAATAATATTACTATTAAAGTTTACATATGGCAAAATTAACTTTGCTTAGTGTACAGTTCTGTGAATGTTTATACTTGCATAGATTTGTGTAGCTACCACAACCCAGGTTCAGAACAATTTCTGTTACCCCCAAAATTTATAGTGCTCTCCTGTATCAAACCCTCTTTCCATTCCTAACTCCTTCCAACCATTCTCTGTTCTTTGTCCTATAGGTTTTTTTCTAGAATATCATACAAATGGAATCATACAGTATGTAACCTTTTAGGACTGGCTTCCTTTACTTACGGTCTGAGAATTTGATGCCCTCCTCTCCACTGTGGGGAAAGACTAGCTTAAGAATAATACCCTCGTGCCAGTGAGGCCTTCTGATCACGTACAGTGTGACTTATTCCGTGCTCTTTATCCTAGGCTATTCCTGGGTCTTCTATAAACAGATATTTTTAATTGATGCTGTAGTCCTTAAGGGATACCTGGTTCCTTTTTAGGATTTGAAGGTTTTCCATGTCCTCTCAGACACACACCATATTTTATGTTATACTTTCTCTCAGGATAGGCGGTTCTACAGGTAGCTAGTCTCAGTCACACCACTTTTATTCTGAAGGCTGGACTTATCTCATGTATGGAGAATGTGTAAATAAAGCCCCATGAGTACAGCGATTAGATATGTCACCAGCTTCTTTCTTTTCTTTTGTGTGTGGTTTTTTTTTTTTGTTTTTGTTTTTTTTTACTTTATTTTAGAGAGAGTGTAAGTGTGGGAGGCGGTAGAGGGAAAGAGAGAATCCTAAGCAGGCTCCATGCTCAACACGGAGCCCAACACGGGGCTCGAGCCCACGACCCCAGGATCATGACCTGAGCCAAAATCAAGAGTCAGACATTCAGTCCTCCTGAGCCTCCCTGACTCCCTCACTAGCTTTTTTCTAAAAGACTGTCCTTCACGTTTCTTTGAGAAGTCCCCTGATTCTGGTTTTGTATAAATTGATGAACTAGTTCCTGGTCATCCTATATGGTTTCCCCCCACCCCTGCTTTTTTTTTAAGTTTATTTATTTTGTCATAATCTCTACACCCAACAGGGGGCTCAAACTCATGACCCCAGGGTCAAGAGTCACGTCCTGCTGTGACCGGGCCAGCCAGGTGCCCCAGTGCTACACGTTTTATAAGTTTACATCATTGGCTTCTAGTCTTTATCTTTTTAAACTAGTCTACAGACATTCAAATTTTTCTGCCAATGCTTTGTTTTCAGGAAATTATTTTTAGGTTTATTTATTTATTTTTGAGGGGTACGGGGGTGGAGAAAGAGAAACAAGTAAAGGGGGGAGCTCTCTGCCCCTCCTACACTCATGCTCTGTCCCTCTCTGTCTCTCAATAATAAATAAAAACGTTTAAAAAAATTTTCTTTTTAAAAAGTGAAGAGGGGGCAGAAAAAGAGGGAGACACAGAATCCAAAGCAGGCTCCAGGCTCTGAGCTGTCAGCACAGAGCCCGACGCGGGGCTTAAACCCACGAACGGTGAGATCACAGCCTGAGCTGAAGTTGGATGCTCAACCGACTGAGCCATCTAGGCGCCCAGGAAATTTTTTTTTATTAGAAGGTACACAATATTCCAAAAACTTGGAAAGGCTTTCTACCCTGTTAAACCGTTTCTAGTATGAAAGCTCATAGTGTCGCTGCCCGCCGATCAGATGCCCAAGCAGCCACTGAACAATTGATTTGGGCACTTGCAAAATTTCTTCCTTAAATTAGTGCTGCTGTCCGCGGCGCGTCCTGGACACATACTGGCTGTGCACAAACGAGGAGCGCACGCCTCAGGAAGGAGGTCTGGAAGTGGCGCCCCGCTGCCGTGAGGGCTGGCATCCCGCCTTCTCTCCGAGCAAGCTGAAGACTGCAGCAGCGGCTTCTCTGAGGAGGAGGAACAATAGCTTGAACAAAAAACGTCAGCCATTTCAGGCTCTCCTGATTATTGAGGCAGCAAACACCCTGACACGAAAACGATTGTCTATAAAGTGTGTTGGGTTCCACACGGGAGTGAGTTACTGATGGGGAAAGTGGAGTTGTCTGCCTCGTGCGTTGCTCTGGCACGCAACACCAAACTCATTTCTAGATAGGGGAGATGCCTTACTTAAATAGGCAGCAAAGAGGAAAAAAATTTTTTTTCACTTAGAAAACCTACATGGCAGTATTACATTGAATCTGGAGGAAATTCTGTGTAATACCAATGACCTTACCAAAATTGCTGTTCTTTGTCCATATGACATTCCAGACCATTTCTATTGGCTTTATTTTTTTTCATGTAGTTGCAGTCTGTGTAAATATAAATACTGTTTTGTGTCTTCTTTATTAGCTAAATAGCTTATTATTGGAACATTTTTACATTTGGTCTTCAGAGTTATTTTTAGAGGTTGCTTAATAATAGCTACCAATTATCGAGGGCCCGCTGTGTACCAGGCGTCTGCCGAGCATTCTATTTGTAATCCTCACAACAGCCATAAGAGGTGACTGTTGTTGTCCCCATATTACAGACCAGAAACTGACCCAGAGAGGGTTAGTGGCCCCATAAGACCTAACTCTTAGGACTGTGGTCAGTCTGACCCTAAATCCTCAGTCTTTCCACTCTGCTGTACTGTCTCTAGCATGAGATCCTAGAGTGTTGCAGTGTGTTCATGGACCGTAACTTAATTTATATTCCCTGTTAGACGTTAGGTTATTTTTAGCTGAACTAATTCTTCTACCTTTCCTACCCAGGCAACAGAGGAATCTACAAATCATCTTTCTTTTAATAAATATGCTTTTCCATAGTGTGTGTGTTGTGTGTACCTGTAACATTAAATGAAAAATTTTAAGCACGTATCTTTCTGTGTATTAACTTGTTAGATACATTTACGTGTAATCATAACACTTTTTCCAAATGACAATTCACTTGTTTTTCTATAGTTTTTTTTTTTAAGTTTATTTATTTTGAGAGAGAGCGTGCACGCACATGCGTACACACAATTGGGGGAGGTGGGGGGGGGCCACAGAGAGGATCCCAAGCAGGCTTCATTGTTTCAGCACAGAGCCTGATGCTCATGAACCGTGAGATCATGACCTGAGCCAAAATCCAAGTCAGGCTTCAACCGATCCACCTAGGTGCCCCTTCTAGAGTTCTAATAGTTTAAATTGCTAAGAATCATAGTTTAAGCATTTTAAATGCTACTTAGTTTTTTAATTTCTAATACATTTTATTATGATAGGAGAATAACCCCTGTAAATTTTATTAAGTTTTGTTAAACTTAAATTTTGACATTCATTAGCCTTCTAGTCAGACATAGCACCTTTGACTCCCTTTTTAGAAAGACGAGAGATTCTTGCCTCTTTGACAGAAATCCTCTATTTCGTGCTAAAGTTATACTTGGTCCACAGCCAGATTAGAAGGGATACCAGTTTCTCCAAGCCGTTGACTCTAGTAAAAACTGTTTCTTTGCTAGTCTCAATTTGATCTCTGGGAGCACCTTTTTGTTTTTGTAGGTCTGGGACTTGCGCCAAAACAAGCTAACCTACACCATGAGAGGCCACGCAGATTCAGTGACGGGCCTGAGTTTAAGTTCTGAAGGCTCTTATCTCTTGTCCAATGCAATGGACAATACAGGTAACATTGGAAAGGAAAGCTCTCCAAGTGCCTAGTCACCGTGGACCCTAAAGAAAATTGGGCGTCAGGTGCTAGAAACGTGTGCTGGGATAAATGTGGACCCAAGGAACGAGTCCAAGGTAGCTCGCAGGTTCCCACCAGGGCAATTAGGAAAACACACCGTAATAGAAAAAGCTTTAAAAGATAACGGTCAAGAAGGCAGGCTTCTAGTCCCACCGTCTGCCATGTAATCCCTGAGCAACTTTGCACATAGCTTTTAAGACCCGTTTCAGCTCTTGTCTGCCGCAGCTCTCGGCAGCACACTAGAAACTCTCGGCGATCGTTAGTTTGCTGAGAAACGAGAGCCTGCAGATCCATCCAAAGCAGTTCTCGAGCCTTTCAGGGAGGACCAAGCTTGGACGATGAGTAGAGCTGTCGGTAGAAGTGTGCTCTCTCTGCCAGCGTGTCTTCCCTCCCGCTTCAGAGCGCCGGTGTGACACGAGGGCCTCATTAAAACATGGCCACGTTCTGCGTTCTCACAAACACGCTCCGCTTTACTTGTTGCCGAGTTGCTATGTGGGAGGATGGGTTTACCATAGAAGAGGAGGCTAGAGTCGATGCCTTCGTCAGGAGAGCTCAGAGATGCCCTCTGGTGCACGAGTTCATAGGCGTCGGGAACCGAAACGCTTTCCCTGACATTGTGTAACGCAGACAGAGCCCAGCACTCAGCAGGTGCGGAATGAGTGCTTCATTTTCCGACCATTCGCAACTCAATAGCAAACTCCCCTGCATGCCTTCACCTTGCTATGCCTATGGGATTTCAAGGACTGTTTTGTTTTTCACACTCAATTCAGATGACATCCTCACTTGAATTCCACTATAGTTACGGTGTTTGTTAACACCGGCTGTAGCCAGTGCTTACCGTGCCACGTTTATACTTAATCTTGATGTATTTACCGTTGGCTAATTCTAGCATTGTTCGCACTATAAGGAAAGATGTGATTCCCTGAATGGTTAGTAAAATAAGAAGTTTTGTTATGGCTATATGATGAAATTACAGAATCCTTATTTTTGTTTATTGCCTCCACTCTTTTAGGACCCTGTCCCGTGTATCCTTAAGATACTCTAATAAAAAAGAAAAAGAACAGATGGTATTCTCATTTTACAGAGGAGACCAAAACACACAAACTCACTTTTTACCTGGTCTCCCCCGTACATATAGCAGAGCTAGAATGAGAATCACAGTTCACTTTTTCTAATTCTTAGTGTGGTGCTCTCTTGATAGATTTCCTTGTTCAAGTTTAGACCGTCAGGTGTCCCTACGTGCAAAGTTAGAAAAGGTCCGTCCTGAGTGTGAGTTTTATACATTGATTGTCACAGTAGTCTGTGGGATTTAGATTGTCATATTAAAGCTTCGTTAGATGTCACTTTCGGGGTTGGCAAGGAAAATCATTTGCAAATGTTTGGTGAAATTAATGTCACGCCCACCTACTTTCTGTTGCAGACCCCAGCTATGTGTTTGGCATTTCCCCTTCCTGCCCCCTCAGCTTTCCTCTGTGCCCTTAGTCCCTGTTAGTGGAATTTGAATGCATTTCATTTCTGTTAGAAAAAAGAGAGAGAGAACCTTACCGTGTACCTTGTACCATGTTGGCCTTCCTTCACCCAGGAAACGCGTCCGTCATTGACATGGTACTGACTTCAGGTGGGTTCTCAGGAGGCCTCCAGCTGATAACTTCTCTTGCTCTGTTTGCAGTGCGGGTCTGGGATGTCCGGCCATTTGCTCCCAAAGAGAGGTGTGTAAAGATATTTCAGGGAAATGTGCACAACTTTGAAAAGGTGAGTTCTGCGTGGCAAAAGAGTTTTACTGTCACTTGACTCAAAGATACATTTAAGGTGGTGCCACAGCCGATGTTCACATATATCAAATCATTACCTCGTGCACCTAAAACTAAACCAGTGTCCGTGTCAATGATATCAACAAAAAAGTGGTGCTAAGGATAGAGGGCAGGGTCTGTATTCCACTTTGCCCCGTTCTCCATCAGAACTATTCTTGCCGGCAATAAAGCCAGTGGAAGCACAAGGAGGAAGACAGTGACGTAGACAGACCGTGGTGGGACCGCCTTCAAGTGTAAGACTTCTTACTTCCAACAAGATAGTCTTAACCTTTTAACTCCTTGGGAACTTTGACCCTTTTGGGTCAGTGTTACGTATGGGACTCAGGCTCCCTGCCTGTTACCCAGGTGGCTTCCCTCACCTTCCCAGTGACCTGCTGTTAGAGCTGAGAATACATCCCTCTTCTCGGTAAGGACCGTGGCCCAGATTTTGAGAAATTTCCTTAAATCTCAAGTCCTAGGTCAGCTCTTGATAGCGGCTTTTCCTCCAGATGCTTTGTTAATAAGACTGGTGTTTTTCTTTTGAGAGTCCACGTGACTCAGTTTCACTTTGTATTTAAAAATATATTTATCGAAATCACTGTTGCACTATATGCTAACTAACTTGGTTATAAATTTAAAAATTCAAATAAAAATTAAAAAAAAAGAAAAACAGTGATTGGGGGTAGAATTTCAGCCCCACCCATTGATTTCTGGGAAATGGGAGGCAGAGTTGGAATTAAGCTCCATAAAGACCTCTGAATTTGGAGATTTCATGAGCTTCCAGGTTGATGAATGAATCGTTGGATGAGGGTAACACACCCTAAGTCTGAGAAGGTAGATGTCACCCCTCTAGAACTGTACTACCCCTCACCCCCATGAACCTCTTTGTCTGGCTATCCATTTGAATTCTTTATAATAAATATTCTTTATAATAAAGTGGTCAACAACAGAATATTTATTTATGTTTTACTTATTTTTGAGAGAGAGAGAGAATGAGCAGGGAAGTGCAGAGAGAGAGAGGGACAGAGGATCCAAAGCTGGCCCTGCACTGGCAGCAGCGAGCCCGACGCAGGGCTCAGACTCACGAACCGTGAGATCGGGACCTGATCTGAGCCCAAGTTGGACGCTTTAACCAACTGAGCCACCCAGGCGCCCATTCAGTTTCACTTTATAAATCAAACCTTATTTTTTGTTGGATTTGGTTTTATTTTTATTTAACCTTCAAAATGAAATTCTTAATGAGCATCAAGATCAGTGGAGCAAAGAGAACTTACATTTGTAGGCAGAACAGCATTTTGTTGCCAGGTCCATTCTAATTTACTGTCAATGCAGCATTTTCTACGGCTGGTTTGAATGTTACACAAAATAAAGTATGCTATCTTAGGCCACAGGAGAGATGAGGATTGTTGATCACCTTGGGAGAACAATTGAAACTCTGCTTAAGAAATTTAAAGTCTTGGGGCACCTGGGTGGCTCAGTTGGTTAAGCGGCGACTTCGGCTCAGGTCATGATCTCACAGTCTGTGAGTTTGAGCCCCGCGTCGGGCTCTGTGCTGACGGCTCAGAGCCTGGAGCCTGCTTCACATTCTGCGTCTCCCTCTCTCTCTGCCCTTCCCCTGCTCACTCTCTGTCTCTTAAAAATAAATAAATGTAAAAAAAAAATTTTTTTTTTTTAAAAAGAAATTTAAAGTCTTTCGGTGATTCTGTAGTCCGGTAAAGAGGGGTGTGGTGCATTAGTGACTGTATTCATTGAATTCCTGCTTATTCATCTTTATAGAATCTTCTGAGATGTTCCTGGTCCCCTGATGGAAGCAAGATAGCAGCTGGTTCAGCTGACAGGTGAGGGTTACCGGGCGTGCGGTGAAGAGCCACGTAGCTCTGCAGGTACCTGCTCACGTTTAATCCACTAAGTGCAGGCAGCAGCGCGGGCGCGGAGTTACAGCCGTGCTCGGCGACAAGGCCATATGTCGTACGAAGGGCCCATAGATCGTGTCGCACAAACAGCATTTCTGCTCTCTTTGAATAGATTTCCAGATTCCAACCTAGAGGGTAAACAATTCCTTCAAATCTGTTGGATTCCCTTTGCCATCACAGTGAAATCGAGACTCCTAATCTAGCCCCAGTTTCCCTCATCAGATTCTTCCGCCGTGCTCCAGCTCAGTCAGAGGCGTGCTGTGTCCTCTGCTCCCTCACCGTCGCCACAGTGCTCCACTCACATGAAACTTTCCCTGCTCTTACGTCCCTCGTGCCTCCAGACTCCTCCTGTCCCCTCTTCTCCATTATCCAGATTTCTGTGTCTCTCTGCGAATCACCTCTGTGTTAGGTTTGTAAGCGTCCCCTGGCCCTCTCTCCCTGTCCTCTGGGGTGTCACTAACTGCTCGTTCTGCACTGCACTCACACCTTACACATCTAACCTTTCTCGGCATCCATGACGTCTTACACTGAGACAAACAGAGTGGGGCACCCTCACTAAATTGTTTGTTTCTAGAGGTCAGGGAAGGAGTCTTAGTCGTCTCTGAACCCAGAGCAGTATTTGACCTGTTCTAAGCACTTAGTGAACCTTACGTGGATGAATTCCCAGCTTGAGGATGGCAGGCAGATTTTACTGTGCATGCCGGCTTAGCGGCTGGTGACGGCCGCCTGCGTTGGGGGCGATTCAGGGCTGGGTGTGGGTCCGGTAGGAAAAGTGCCATGATTGCTAGGTGAGGGTCGTGTCAGCATGTGCGCTGGGGATTTCCCAACCCTGACTTCAGAGACCATGACACTTTCTTAGCTGTCACTTTGAACTGGCTCAGCCTTTTGGTGATGAATTAGAAAGAGAAGGGAGAGAATTCTTCTATCAGATACTGCCGTTGAGTGTATCTATGCCGACCTGTACTTGGGAGGGAGGGGATCAGAGGTGGGGATGCGGGTGCCCGTGCCCAGACTGTTGGGCCACAGGCGTGGAATGGTGAAGAATGTTAAAGCCCTCTGATGGCCGACTCTGGGTTTAGCTTCCACTGAGCGAGGTCTTAACCCTTTATAGCTTAACCCCATCTTTGTCTCCGTTGAGAGATTTTCCTACTACCCTACTACAACAGGCACCGTCTTATAAACATGGAGCCTTTCCTGGGGTGGCTTGGGCTCTTCAGCATGTTCCAGGGTTTTCTCCTCTAAGGGGGCCCAGCACAGCCATAAAGAAGCCTCACCTTGGTCTGTCCTGCACCTTGTTGCTTGTGAACAGTGCTGAACATACCTGAAGATTTCCGAGGCCACTTTTTTTCCCTACCAAGTTTAATGCTGAAATAAAAAGACGAGTATTAGGGAGTGTTCTGGGGGTAAAAGATCCAGGTCAAACAGTGCCACGTTGATGGTTTGCATCCTGTTGGCGTAAAGAGCCGCCTTGCAGAGGAAATCTAAGGGATTTTCAGTAGGCAGGTTGCTAGAGAAGACCTCCAGAAACAGGTCCACCGCCTAAGGTAGCTTGCGTCCTAACAGAGCAAGAACCACTCTAGGTGCTTTTACGTAGTTTTCAGCAGAGCTCCCTTTTTTCACGGAGTGAAGCTTTTAAATGACATTTGCCTTTTCTTCTGAGCAGTGTGCTTCTGACATTGGCGCCTTCTGACTTTCGGTGTCCTCTCTTCCTCTCTCCCTCCCCACCGTTCCTTTAAACCTTACATGTGGGAAGCGTGGCCCTGGTCTGGGCACAGCCTGTTCGTCTACCTGCTGGGGTTGGCCAGATTTCACAGGCCACCTCGCCAATTAGCCCCAAGTCAACAAGCAACTCTGTTACATAAGGAGCTTTGTTCCTGCCGAATGTCGCCGTGCCAAAGTAAGGAGGGACAAGGAAGCCCTCTAAATTTAGTATCTAGTTGGTGGCCATGGAGAGTGAGCCCTTCAAGCAAACCCTTGGAGATCTGGGATTCTGCTGGCTTTGATGTGCTTGGGAAATGTATCCTTCTCAGAAATTTGCTTTTTAGCTTGGCCTGGATTTGGCAAGTTTCCCCCGTCTACTCACAAATCACCTACCGCCTCACGTGCAAACTCGAAACCCTTCACCAGCTCCTATGCGGGACTGTGGGAGGACTGTCAGTGTGTCTGCCGTGAGTGAGTCAGTCAGCCAGCCTGTTGACCTCGCGTTCTTCTGTTGTGATAGTAAAACATCGTAACAACAGGTGTCGTGTGTGCCGAACACTCTGCATGTATCATCTCCTCATTTCTCTCAACCAGCCCACGAGACCAGTGTAGTATCTGTCGTCACAACTAAGGAAAGAGAAGCTCAGAGAAGTTAAATGTTGTCTAAGCTGACTTGTGAGACTTGAGCCCAGGTCTTTCGGACCGCAGAGCTCATACACTTTGTTACTCTGCCGTGTCATCCCGGGCTGGGTCAAAGAGGGCGTTATTTGTGCAGAGCAAGAAAGGAGACAGTAGGGAGAGCAGGAACATGGGGGCCAAGGAGTCTGGAGTCAGATGGGCTTCCTGCTTCCCTTCCATCTTGCTTGGAACTTTTGTTAAGTTCCCGTGGAGCCTAGCACTTGAGAGCTGACAGTGTAAGTAAGCTTGCGTCTCGCTGTGTTTCAGACCACAGATGTGATGTTGCATCAGCACCGGGCATTCTAATGCCAAACACTGGTGACCGCACCCACCCTTTTAGTGTTGACTGAACAGAACAAATACGCAAGTAATGTTTATAACCTGCTTGGAAACCACCAGCCCTTTAAATTTACCAACAGATTATTTTTGCAGGGGTGTGTGAAGATGATGTCTCTTTATTTTACCCTTCAGCCCAAAAATAACCCAAGCAAGGTTGAGGGTCAAAAGAACTTCCGAGGGGTGAGGGGAAATAGAAGATGTCTGAGGGTGGTGAGCGAAAGGGGAACACTGGAATATATTAAGAGTTCCGATTTTAGGGGCGCCTGCCTGGCTCAGTCAGTAGAGCATGCGACACTTAATCTCAGGGTTGTGAGTTCAAGCCCCACATGGGGCATGGAGCCTACTTTAAAAAAAAGGTTCTAATTTTGGTTCTGCCACTGATGAACTGTGTCACCTTGGAAGAGTCACTAGACCTTTGTTTTCTTATCTGTAAAATGAGTTTAGACCAGCTGGTCATGGAGTTGCCGTGAATTCAGGGGAAGGTTGGGTCAAGTCTGTGTTTGGTTTGTGTTCTGTCGCAGAAACTTCCTGTCCCTTGTCTGGGCTCTGTGATTCGAATCCATCCTGGGAGGCTCAGGCAGATCTGCCCCCCAGGCTCCCGGCCTGCCGAGGGTTGGGTTAGCTTTAAGACATCCTGGATGCGTATCAGATGCCCTTTGAAGATTTCTGTGTGGGGACCACAGGAGGAACGGTCTTCCCCCTCCACGTTCTTTCCCATTTCAGAAGCTTACGTTTGAAATGCAAGTAACACTTAGAGTTGTAGCTGTTCCGGTTTCTCTGCTCAGTTGCTCCGGGGTCCATCCATTATTTAGAATCTGTATTTCTAGTTTCTAAACACCCGAACACATACGGGGTGGGTGGGTGAGTAAATTGTTGCTTCCATTTCTCTTGAAAAGCCATGCCTCTGCCCTACGCTCAGCTCTGGGAAGTTTTAAACGTTGCTCTTCGTGCTACCTTGCAGGTTTGTGTACGTGTGGGATACCACAAGCCGGAGGATTTTGTATAAGCTGCCTGGACACGCCGGCTCCGTCAATGAAGTGGCTTTCCACCCCGACGAGCCCATTAGTAAGTCCGTCCTGACTCTGGGGAAAGGGAAACTGTGGGCAGTCTCCCTAAAGGGGCCCTGCAAGTGCGAAGGCAGAAGTGGATGTCTGTTTCATGCGAATTTCCTTGTGTCTGTATGGCTGTCTGCGGACAGCCTCCCCAGTGTTTTAAGTGGTGAAGTGAAGAGCAATGTTCCATTTTCTTCCGAATCTCAAAGGGAGATTGGTTAATCTGTTTCTAGTTCTCTTGAGTTTACTTGCCTCAAGCGAGTGTTTCAGTGACGTATTGGGTAAAAGAATAATGTTTAATATTCAGATATAAATTGCAGGTTATGTTATATTGGCTAGTGAATTAAACAATGAGCCTTGAATTAAAGGAGAAAGTGTAACTTTCTCCAGGGCTAAATAGAACAAGCAGAAGCACGTTTGCAAAATGACTGGCACAGACTTTGATTCTTCTGGGGAATAGCCGAGAAGGTCTGTTTCATAGGGTGTGGCTGACGAGGGACATCGGGGTTTAGACTCTGACGATGCACTTCCCATAGCACAGTCCGCCCGACTGGCTTCAAGAGGACTTGGGCTGAAAGGCCAGGCTACGGTTTCCCGTGAACGGTGTTGGAGAGGGGGGAGTTTGAGCTCAATCCGATTGCTCTTTTTACCAAAATTGGCTCTTGACACGAGAGCCCTCGAGCAGCAAGTCTCCTCGAGCCTTCAGTAGTTCCCCTCGTCTTCTCTGCTCTTCTCACCTCAGTTCTGTCAGCGTCCAGCGACAAGAGACTGTATATGGGGGAGATTCAGTGAAGACCCGGAACGGAAGACTCCACGGCTGCTTGACCTCGAGACCTCAGACTGCAGAAGCGGCGTCAGGTGGTGCCCGGGCCAGCATCCACCCTTCAGACGAAGATCATTAACAGCAAAAGGCAAGGAGGAGGTGGCCCTGTCCCAACCACCACTGGTATCCCGTTCCACCAGGACGATGAAGGCAAGCTTACAGTGGCCTCTCAAAACCACCTGCCAGATTTCAGGGACTGTTTGGTTTTTCCCCTTTTTTTTTTTTTTTTTTTGTTTCTTTAAATAAGATTTCTTCAGAGAGACAGACATTGGTTGGTTTGTAGAGTTTCCTGTTTTCTAATCCAGGCCGAAGACAGGGAATGTGACTGAAATTTGTTTGTTGGGGATTTTTTTTTTTTTTTACTTCAATAACTGGCTTGTATGATATTTTCTTCTGTGTTTCTCGGAGTCATTTTGTATCAAAACCCAAATAGATGCCTTTTTACAAGAGCCACGTGGACTGGATTTTTTGCTGTCTTTTCTTCGAAGCTTGACGGCTGTAAACCTGAGCAGGGCGTGAGGTAGCCAGGGGAGACGATCCGTGTAAACTGACAAGAGGCCTTTTACAGGGAGGTTCCGGGTTCTTTCCCCCTTTCTCAAGTTTTTAGGTTTACTCCCGTGAAGATTTATTCCCAGAGAGTAATTATCCAGAACAAATGATTTGGCTCCTACTTAGGGCATAGCAGTCAAAAGGTAATAAGGCCTGAAAGAACCTGGTTTTTGTGTACTTTCACGTGCTCTGTAATGAACAGGATCCGCTTCGACTCTGCCTGCTGCCGAAAGTTCTGAGCAGCAGCCCCTACAGGCAGGGCTCCCGGAGCGGGCAGGCAGATGTGGGGGGTCTCCGCCAGTAGCCGTGATGGGCGGGGCCACGATGGTTTTGGTGTATCTGGACCACGAGGTTGCCTGAGACCTGTCTGTGGTTCCGCTTCCTTGCCTGTCTTTCCTAAACTCACAGCGACATTAAGAAATGCTATTAGTGGCTTTCTACCCTCAAAACAGCTCACCGTCTCCCTGGATCCTTGGATGACTGTGCCCAGCACACAGATTGACACCAATGAGTCCCATCTGGGAGAGGGGAGTGGTGCGGGTCTTCTTTTGTTATTTTTGTTTAGGGAGAGAGCATGTACGCCTGCAGTGGGAGGGCGAGGGGCAGACAGAGGGAGAGAGGGAGAGGGAGAGAATCTTAAGCAGACTCCGTGCTCAGCCCGGAGCCTGACACACAGGGCTCGATCCCATGACCCTGGGATCATGACCTGAGCCAAAATCAAGAGTTGGACACTTAACTGACTGAGCCACCCAGGCGCCCTCAGGTGTCTTTTCTGAATCTCCTGTCACAACACAGAGGGCCTCACACCTCCAGCCTGTTGGGAACATGTTTGGTTTTATCCAGTTAGCGCCCAAACCTCAGTCATCTGTTTCTCTCAAGAAATAGGTTTCTCTCTTGTAAAAGAGAGGGGAGTTTTAAGTGAGCATGTGTCCAAGATTTATTTAAGTCATTAATGAAGGAGCCAATTGGTAAAGCTGTCAAACTAATTACTTTTGTTGTTTTGATATTAATTTATTTTTTTAAAAGTAGGCTCCACACTTGAGTGGGGAGCTCAGTACAGGGCATCGCTGATGATGCAACGATGCTTAGTTTGAGGCTCACAAGGGCTTTGCCAGGTGGGCAAAGAATGCGTGCCTCCCAGGGAGCTGCAGGCCTGAGCTTGAAAGCCTAGCACGCTTCCCGAACCAGAAGAACTTCAGCTCGGTCCGAGGTGGTAGGACAGGAAAGCGGCAGAATGAAGCAGGAGCCAGGTCCCAGGAGTTTGTCCTCCGTGCGCTAGACCCTGTAGGTTCTGAGGTTTCCTGAAGTGTACTCCACAGAGCAGTCTCCCTGACACGTGAGGGACGTTGGGGCATGATAAGTTTGGAGGAAACTGAGTTCAGTAAAAACCAGTTTCTTTCCTGCAGGACTGCTCAGAGCCTTTAATATATAAAATGTAATTGGACCTTCAAAAGGAATGATGACTAAGATTTCAGGCCTGAGCAATGATTATATATAAAATTATGCCTTTAACCAGGAGAGATTTGGCCAAGATGGGTTTGCAGGCTGCTCTTCACACTTCTAGTGCCATCACAGGTTCCTCTCTGATCCCTCGTAAACACCAGCCCCCCCCCGCTCCCCCCCCCCCCTCCTCGCTCTCGGCTCGGCGTGGAACAGGCCTTGCACCTCAACACTGCACCTTCAAAGCCTACCTGTCCCTTGAGAAGTTGGCTGGGCTTGGGAGGAACCAAGGCCCTGGAGACCACGAGGGCTTTCCTCCAGCCTCAGCCTCTTCACTCTCCCAAGAGCCTTCTTCAAAGCCTGGATAGAAGCCATTAGCAGGAAACAGCAGTGCCACTTAGGATTTGAAGGGAATCGAGGCCCTAGCCTGGGGAATAAAGATTTGAGTATAAAGCATCCCCAGAGGGTGCAAATTGTATTCTCACTTTGGGAGAGAGAGATTGCTCCCGAATGAGTAATGGCGTCTCTGGTTTTCAGTTAATTTCCCTTTACGACTTCCACAGTCTCTAGCACTTAATACCAGTGGCGCTTAAAGAGCCAAATCTTTTTTTCCGCCGGGTGGTTGAGTTTTGTGGGCCGAGCTCTGAGGGAGGTGGATTTGGACAGGGCAGGAATCCTCCCAGAGCTGCGTGTTTCTCACTGATAGACCTAGAGTCCGCCGCTTGTTAATATCTCACGTGCATGGATGCGAAAGGGAGGCGTGAGCGAGACATCTGAGCAGTTTGGGGTGCAGGCACTTGAGCCTCAGGGGAAGGCCGTCGAGCCATTTGAGTTCAGACAGAATGGCTCCGTCTAGGAGACCGCAGGGCTGGTAACTGTGTCCCAGGACAGGAGACAGGAGGAGGGTCCGGACTGTAAATCCCCTGATCCCCGAATCAGAAGCAGGCTCCAGGCTCTGAGCTGTCAGCACAGAGCCTGACACGGGGCTTGAACTCACAAACCGCAAGATCATGACCTGAGCCGGAGTCGGACGCTTAACCGACTGAGCCACCCAGGCGCCCCCAGAGCAGCGATGTTCAAGGTGTGCCCTCGGGAACGGCTGCGGCAGCGCCCGAGAAGGTGCTAGAGATGCACCTTCTAGAGCCCCGCCGGAGACCCACTGCATCGGAAGCCCAGGGAGAAGGAAGTGTCCGGCCACCTGTTGTCACCAGCCCTGCAAGTGATTCTGCGGCAAGCCTGGAGAGCCCCTGCTCCACAGGCCCAGAGAGTTCTGATCTTCCCTGGGAGAGCCCCAGAGCCTTCTGTTCGCTCACTCATCGTCGCCCCTAACCATTTAGCTGTTCCTTCTGGCTCAGTGCTGTCCGTGCATTATCTCGGTTGTCACGTACGAGGCAACAGGTTCATAGAGAAGTAACACCCGAGCCTCACCGGCTAGCAAGTGGCAAAGCCAGGATACAAACCTAGCTGGAGCTGCACCCCATCGCCACAACGTAGCCTTCGTGGCGTTTAACCTTGAATGCACGTTAGAATCAGCTGGGGAGCCTTTAAAAACCCAGAGGCTTAGCTCATACCCCAGGCCAGTTAAATCAGAGTCTCCGGGGTGAACAGGAGTATTCTTTCAAAGCTTCCTTAGGCAATTGCAGTATGAGATCAAGGTTAAGGCCACGGCTCCCGCCACAGCCAGGAGGACGGCATGAAGCCAAACTGACTTCCCCTGCCACCCCTCGGCTCTCCAGGAAACCTCTGCTCTGGCGCGTGGTCTGCGTGAGCCTCCACCCACTTCTCCCAAGCCCGTGGCTGAGCTAAGACCTTGGATCTTGGCCAGAGAGTAGAGGTTGATCTGCTGTGATCATCTCTGCCTGGTGACTCCGCGGCTTTGTTTTGAAAAAAAAAAAAAAAGCCCTGTGACGTTCCTTCAGAACTCCAGGTAGAGCTTCCGAAGGTGCTAGAGCGAGAAAGAGCCTCCCAGCTGCTTAGGTCAGTCATCTAGTCCAACGTCATTTTACAGAAGGGGAGATAACAGCTTTCCCAAGGTTGCGTGCATATTACGAAGTTAGGGGTTCTGGCCACCCCGGAAGCGTTTATTTAACATCCGTCTGTGACAGGCCCTGTGCTGGCCTCTGAGATAGCGAAATGACTGAGTCCTATATTCTTTGGGAGTTCCCAGGGCAGAGGGTGGGGACAAAAATTAAAATCAGGGCCTCTCAAACTTTTCCCCTTAAGTGTCTCTAATGGCATGGGGCGCCTGGGTGGCTCAGTCGGTTAAAAGCACCAACTTCGGCTCAGGTCATGATCTCAAGGTTTGTGAGTTCAAGTCCTGCGTCGGGCTCTGTGCTGACAGCTCAGGGCCTGGAGCCTGCTTCGGATTCTGTGTCTCCCTCTTTCTCTGCCCCTCCCCTGCTTACACTCTGTCTGTCAAAAGTAAATAAACATTAAAAAAAAAATTTTTTTAATCAATAAATAAGCATTTAAAAAATTTTGGCAAGTGTCCTTAATGGCGGAGGAGAATGAACTGGGGCAGAGAAACTGTTGAAGTTTAAACACCTTGAAATTTTACATTATGTCTGTAAAGCGTATCTCCCCACCAACTTTTTATTTTGAAAAATCGCAAACAAAAATTGGAAGATGAATATAGTATCTCTGTATGCTCCCCCTAGATTCAATAATATGTCACACACACATATATGACTTTCAGTGACTACTAAGATACAGACCTAATTCTCCACTCCCAAATACTCCTAAATTCTTCAGCAAGCGTCTCCTAAGAATCTTCTCCTTCATAACCATGGTATCATTACCACTCTAAGAAAACTAGCAGCAGGGGCGCCTGGGTGGCTCAGTCGGTTAAGCATCTGCCTTCGGCTCAGGTCATGATCTCGCAGTTCATGGGTTCGAGCCCCGTGTCAGGCTCCTTGCTGACAGCTCAGAGCCTGGAGCCTGCTTCGGATTCTGTGTCTCCCTCTCTCTCTCGGCGCCTCCACCACTCTCTCTATCTCTGTCTCTCAAAAATGAATAAACATTAAAAAAAAAATTTTAAAGAAAAAAGAAAACTAGCAGCAATTCCATAATACCATCTAATGGTCGTCTTAAAATGTCTTCAGTGTCAAAAATTTTTTTTGTGGCTTTTTTTTCCCAATCTGGAATTGATCAGTTTTCGTGTCCCTAGCCATTGTGTCTCTCTAGCGTCTCTTACCTCCGAACAGTCCCCCTACCTTTCTCCTGGTGAAATTGACTATTTAAATGCATGCGGTTTTGGGGGCACCTGGGTGGCTCAGTCAGTTAAGCGTCCGACTTCGGCTCAGGTCATGATCTCACGGTTCGTGGGTTCGAGCCCCGCGTTGGGCTCTGCGCAGACAGCTCAGAGCCTGGAGCCTGCTTCAGATTCTGTCTCCCTCTCTCTCTGCCCCTCCCCCACTCATGCTCTGTCTCTCAAAAGTTAAATAAACATTAAAAAAAAAGAAACAAATACATGCGGTTTTGTGTGCTGCTTCGTAGTATAGCTCTGTTTGTTTTACATTAATAAATGTTTTCAATGACTGAGCACCAAGTAACATTGACACTCCGGGAAACCGCACCACATGTATCTGGGCTTTGTGTCATCTCCTGTACTTGTCTTAGAAACAGGTAACAAATGAGCAATTCAAGTATAATCTAATCCGTGCTGTCAGAGGCAGTACCTAAGGGCTCTGGAGTTAGAGAAAGTTTTACTGAGGAGATGACACTTAAAGAATCTCAAAGGAGGATCGGGACCCGGGGAGAAGAGTGGGAGCTGGGGGCCTGGAAGTACAGCCGAGGTGGCGGAAAGGGACAGGGACAGCAGCCCCGATCACCAAATCACCAAATCGAGGACGTATTCCACAATGACACGCGGCACGCGGTGGTGGTCACAGCCTGCTGGGGGAGCTGCGGGCCGGTGAGGAGGAGCCTCGGAAGGCGCTGGAGCCGGACTGCCAAGGGTGTCGAAGGCTAGGGTGGCAGGCTTGGGGCTCGTTCCGTGGAAGGGGAGCCCGCTGCGGTTTCTCGCGACTCCGCACAGGAGGGTGACCACACCTGAGGATGCTTTCGGTTCTGGGTACCCGCTCCGAAGAGCGTTGTGAGGAACAGTGGTGGGCGACAGGTCACTGTCTTTTCGTACAGCAAATGGCTGCACTGGGAAAGAGAAAACCTCCCGGGAGGCCGCGAAGTGCAGAGCCAAGGCAAAGGGGAGTTTAAGAGGCAGTTTCGCACTCAACAGAGAAAGTAACCGAATCAGAGCTGCACACCGATGGAAGGGTAGAGAGTTCCTCCCCTCTGGAGGTGTGCAGGCGGAAGCTGGGTGACCGTTTGACCCAAGCGTGTGTGTTGTATGGATTCCGAGGGCCCGAGCTGCTCATAGAATCCCAGGGACGTATATCGCAAAACCCCTGTAAGCGGGTCCTGCCTCCAGAGATCGTGTTTGAGCGGGGCTGGTGTGGGGCCCGGATTCAGACACGGGGGGTCTGCACGCTAGCCTCAGGAGCCGTGCGATTAGAGGACCCCTTTCCCAGCGCCGCCGTCCCATGATTATAGATGCCCTTTGCCTCAGACTCGAAGATGGTAATTTTAGGATTCAGTGAATTGTCTGCTGTGAAAGGCCGCCTGGGCGAGGGCTTATGGGAAATGATAAGGGGCGGGGCGGGGAGCCAGCAGGGGACCCGGTGTCCGGTCAGGGCCCGAGGGGGCCTCGATGGAGGCCTGCGCTCACCCTGCCTGTCTTCCTATCTCCAGGTGGCCCCTGCACAAGGCCTGTGTATAGTGAAGGCCCGGGGGAGTGTGGGGCTGATTGGAGGGGCCATCGCACAACGCCCCCAGCTCAGCTGGCCTGAGGGCAAACGATCTGGAAGCCCGTGTGGCCAGCAAGCGCCAGTGGAAAGCGAGATTTGTCTTAGCTGTCAGCAGATGCCATGCTGGGGGTCCCGGACCCCGGAGCCCCAGACGAGGAGACTAAACGTTCTCGGAGCCGTTTAGGGTTTCTGGACCTAGACCTTGACCCTGCCCTGTTCCATCCTCTTCCTGTTCTCTCGGCCATTCCTTCTTATCAGAGATCTTTTTCCCCCTTTTAAGATTTGCTCTAAAACTGAGGTTTTGAAGGAAGTTGGTGGGAGGGGAGGGGTGGCAGGAAGGAGGCGATTGGAAGTAAAAAGTGTGTGCAGAAGTTAAAGAAAAGGGATCATGGTCCCCGAAACACACCTCGCTGTTAGACGCCTCTATATCTGCATTTCTTTTTCTGCCCGGGCAACCTATATCTCAGTCTGCATCATGTTTTCTCGAAGGTATCCATCACTGCCTAATCCCAAAGAGAGCTAACCATTCTTTCCACCATTCTTGTAGGCGCTAGGTCCCTCTATGCATGGCTAGTAACTGCCCGTTTATATGTTCTGCCTCGGCCACGGGCCCAAGAGTCCCAAACTCTGAAGTCACTGAGTTTAAGAAAGTAAGCAATGGGGGCGCCTGGCTGGCTCAGTGAGCAAAGCGTGTGACTCTTGATCTTGGGGTTGTAAGTTCAAGCCCCACTTCGTGTATAGAGATTGATTATTTTATTTTTTTAAATTTTTTTAATGTTTATTTAGTTTTGAGAGAGAGAGAGAGAGAGACAGAGCATGAGTTGGGGAGGGTCAGAGAGAGAGAGGGAGACACAGAATCCAAAGCAGGCTCCAGTCTCTGAGCTGTTAGCACAGAGCCCGATGCGGGGCTCAAACTCACAAGCCGGGAGATCATGACCTGAGCTGAAATCGGACGCTCAACCGACTGAGCCACCCAGGCACCCCTGATTACTTTAAAGAAAAGAAAGAAAAGAAAAAAGAAAAGAGGTAGATGATGCCCTACTGTTGGCCAGTGTGCTCACCCCCAAGTCATTATCCCAAGAATTCTTGGGATATCCTGTTCATTTTTTTTTTTTTTAATGTTTATTTTTGAGAGACAGAGCGCGAGCAGGGGCGGGGCAGAGAGAGGAGGAGACACAGAATCCGAAACAGGCTCCAGGCTCTGAGCTGTCAGCACAGAGCCCGATGCAGGGCTCGAACCCATGAACTGTGAGAACATGACCTGAGCTGAAGTCAGATGCTTAACCGACCAAGCCACCTAGGTGCCCCCTCTCCTATTCATTTTTGATTCCAGAGCTTCTAGTTCAGTGCCCAGCACGGCAACAGAACTGACCTGGAGGTCCTGAGGTCCAGCTCTGACCTTAACGTGCCGCGTGACTTTATGGAACTCACACCAACCTCTCGGCCCTTCAGGCTCTCCCCTTCTTATCTCTCGCCTCTTTAAAAAAGACACCTTGAAGATCATTTAGGCCAGTAGTCTTTCCCTGCTGTCCCTGAGAGACCTTGGACTGAGGTGCTCGTTTGGAGGCCTTCACGGGAGGTGAGGGCAGACCCAGAGAGCAAGCCGCCTCTCTTCTTGCCCCAAATGAACCAAACCAGAGCAGTTCCACTTTTTTTTTTTGTTTTAGAAACGTATGATTTGTTTTGAAGAAAAGGTTCTGCTGTTCAAAAAGGAAGTTTGGGGGCGTCCGGGTGGCTCAGTTGGTCGAATGTCAGACCCATGTCATGATCTCGAGGTTGTGAGACCGAGCCCTGTTGGACTCTGTGCTGAGCTTGGAGCCTGCTTAAGATTTCTCTCCCCCACCCCTCTCTGTCCCTCTCTGCCCCGCTCATGCTCTCTCTCTGCCAAAATAAATAAACTTTTTATAGTGGTGCCTGGGGGGCTCAGTCGGTTAAGCATCTGACTTCGGCTCAGGTCATGATCTCACGGTTGGTGAGTTTGAGCCCCGCATGGGGCTCTGTGCTGACAGCTCAGAGCCTGGAGTCTGCTTCAGATTCTGTGTCTCCCCGTCTCTCTGCCCCTCCCATGCTCCTGCTCTGTCTCTCTCCATCTCTCAACAATAAATAAAAACATGGAAAAAACATTTTTAAACAAAAAAGAAATAAACTTTTTATAAAAAAGAAAGAAAAGTTTGAAAAACATAAGGAATGCAACAGGAATGTTACAGGTAAGCGGTTCTGCCTGGGCTCAAATCTCGATTCTGCCATTTCTGTCTTACACGATCCTGGGCAAGCGATCCAGCCTCTCTGAGCCTCGGTTTCCTCATCTGGAAAAAAAGGGGATATGATAATAACACCTACCTTAAAGGTTTGCTGGGAAGTTTCATGACTTAATGCATAGAAATTGCCCAGAACAGTGCCTGGTATGAGTGCTTAAGAGATGTTAGCTGTTGCGAGATGATATAAAATATATTTGGTCTTTGTCCCCGTTCCTGGCGGAGCTAATACTCAAAATGTCCTCAGTGACAGGATCGTCTTTTGTTATTCATGAGTACCCTTTGATCAGATCTGCGTTTATTCTAATGAGGTGACTTAGGATGGGACCCCGTCCCCGCCCCTACCTCCCCGACATAGAGACATAGACTCAGGACGGGGCTGGTCACCAGAAAGACCTAGTGGAGTGATTAGCGTGGAAACCTTCGGCCCCTCCCCCTCCCCTCTGGAAGACAGGAGGCCTTGCAGACTGAACCCTGTAAGATCTCTTGAGCAATGAGTCCAGAGCAACTCCCAGCTTGCTGCTGAACCTGCTGGCAGCGTGGCGCCCCCGCCCCCCGCCCCCCAACTCCACAGGGATAGAAGCGTCCGGGACCCTTCTGGAGGACATCGCCCTCCATCCGGCTGTTCCTTTGTATCCTTTCTAAGAAACCAGTGAAGGTGAGTCAACTCCCTTCCCACGTGCTGGGAGCTGTTCGCAAACGCACTATCGAACCTAAGGAGGAGGTCACGGGGAGCCCCGACTTCCAGCTGATTGGTCAGAAGTCGAGGTGACCACAGACTCACAGCCGGCATCCGAAGCGCAGGCGGTCTTGCTGCACTGACCCTTAAGCTGCGTGCGGGACAGCAGTCCCGCTGGGTAGTTAGCATCAGAACTCAAGTGACTTGTTGGACGGTCAGCTGGTGTTGGAGAGCCGGCTGGAGTCAGAAAACACGCCAGAAACGATCCTCAGTGAGCACGTTCCGTGTCCTCTAACACGGCAGAAGGAGAAATGAATAGGCCTCACATTTGGGGTGTCTCAGGGGTGAACCCTCGCAGAAGCTTTCCGTGTTGACCCTCGGAGGGGCCGTGGCGGAAGAATCGAACCCTGAGACCCCCATGCCTTCGGCCGCTCCTGTGCCCCTCCCCAGGGCTGACCATGCCTCCGCCTCCTCTCTCAGGAAGCGTGGGTATGCTCTCTGAATCATCTCTGTCCTAAATCCTGCTTCCTTTGCTGCATGGTCTTTCCCTACTTGAAGGGTTAGTCATCCTTCACGCCGGCTAGGACAAGCCCCTCCGGACGTCATCCCCAGCTCCTAACCTCCCCCCCCCCACTTCTTTCAAAGCTGTTTCTGGCTGTTCCTGCAATTAGATCGCCTCCCCCCACTTAGAACCCTGGACTTCCAGGTGGTAAAGAGGGCACAAGGCACGCTGAAGCCCGAGGCCAGGAAGGTCATTCACTTACCACGTGTGCGCTGACTCCCGACGGGATCCCAGCCCCGTGGGATGCAGAGGTAATTTACCACACAGTCGCTATCCGCGTAGAGCGCGCAGTCTATTGGGGGAAACCAGCGCCATCAGAAAAGTACAGTAAATCCCAGCAGAAGCTCTCATGGAGGTGGCACAGACCAAGGCGAGGCACCGCTCCAGGTCACAGAGAGGTAAGGAAGTCCTCTGAGGGGAAGTGGCTGCGGAGCTAAGGTCTGAAAGTCGAAGTTCTCCTGAATGAGACAGCACGAAACGGGCAAAGCCTGGAAGGTGTCGTGGTGTGTGCGTGGATTCATCGGGGCCAGACTCAGACTGAATGGAATGCCCGAGGGCCTAAGTCTGAGGTCAGAAAAGCCATCTCTTGTCCCATGGGTCAGACTTAAGAGTGAGTCAGCCAGGCCTGGGAACAGGGTGTCACAGGCATGATGAGATACGGCCGAGGGCCTGGCAAGGGCTGGTCACGGTGCCAGTGGAACCCACTGTTCTTAGGAGGATTGAATGAGATTAATACCGGCCAAGTGCCCGGCTCAGAGTAAGCACTCGATAAGCTAACGCTGTTATTGTTATTAGTGTCAGTTTGCATTGTTCGTGTCGGCGGAAACTGACAGACGCTCTATCTGGAAGAGTGTCCCCGCCCCCCCCCCAGAGGACCTGCTAGAGAACCGTTACATCTGGGCGGAGGCTTCGTGGGGTTAGTTCTTATTCTTTTGTGGGAAACGACTCTTTGAAGAATCCGATGAAAGCTGTAGGGCCTCTCCCCAGAAAAAGGCACATCTGCTTGCACGAAGCTTTGCATATTATTTCGGGGACTTCACAGACTCCTGGAAGCGTCCAGTCATAGAACCTGGTTGGACACAGCTGTTACTCGCCAAGCGTGGCTGAGAAAAAGTTCCCACTGTTACCTTCGTTTATTATTCCAAGCGAAAACCTCAGTCCATGTACTTTCAACTCTATGAGTATCCTGTGTGTGTGTTTTGTTTACTTTTTTATTTTTGAGAGAGAGTGTGTGTGCGCAAGTGGGGGAGGCGCAGAGAGAGGGAGAGAGAGAGGAAGACACAGAATCTGAAGCGGGCTCCAGGCTCTTAGCTGTCCGCTCAGAGCCCGACGCAGGGCTTGAACCCACGAATCATGACCTGAACCGAAGTCGGAGGCTCAACCGACTGAGCCACCCAGGCGCCCCGAGACCACTTTAGTAGTCCAGGGAGAAGAGGGGGCTGGCCTCTGGCTGTTGGGGTCCAGAACCACGGGTCTGAATCTGTATCATGCTGCCCCCCCCCACCCCGGGGTCAGGAGGGCTGGCCGGAATGGAGAGGACGGGATGAATCGGCAACATTCTGTTCCTTCCGCCCAAACACTGTTTCCCCACTGCTCTGCCTCTCCTTCCCTCCTATTGTCTTCTCCATATTAACGTCATTTCCTCCAGGAGGCCCTTCCTGGTCTCCACACCCGGACTGTGCCCCTTTATTCTCTCTTTTCCTCCGTATCGTCCTTTAAAGCCCTCATCAGAATGTCAGTATGTATTTATTTGCATGTTTCTGGCTGTAACGACAAATCCCTCACTGGACTGTTCTCTCACTGAGTACAGAGACTGGTTCCTAGATATTAGCTGGAAGGCACCGTTCGCAGGACAGTGGGCTAGAATAGAGAAGCCCAGAGGATGCAGGCAAGGAAATCCACCTGAGCGATCCTAACCGAGATGACTCGGAACTTCCCAGCGAGGCAGGGGGTTACATGGATTTGGCACGTGTTTGGGAGTTTGAGTGCTTTTCAGAGTGTCTTGAAGAAGGCAGTCTTCTGCTTTCTGACTCCGTCCTCACCGCAGCCCTGGGTAAGGGCAAGCCACAGCCCCCTGGGCGGACCTGTGTCTCTGCCGTCAGGCATCTCACCCACATGCCTCTGGGAGCTGGTCTGTTCCCCGGACCAGGGAAGCTCAATGAGCTGCAGTGATCACCTCTGGATCCCAGGCGCCCCCAGGGGTGTGTATGCAGCCCCGGCTCAGTAAACGCCAGTAGAAGGAAATAGGGAAGGACGCAACTGTGACCAGACACTCAGGAGGGAGGCTGGGGTGAGGAGCAGATCTGGGAGCCAGAGCGGCAGGAGAGGACCACGGGTGGGAACGCGGCGGGGCGGGGGGCCTACGCCCAGGGCGGAGCGACCCTCAGGAGGCCACGCACAGGGCTAAGAGCTTTATTCACACAACTGCTTTTCCCCTTGGCAACTCTGAAGCCCACAGCGTTCCCACTCTGCTGAGAAAGCCGAGGCCCAGAGGGGGGACGTGACTCGCCCAAGGTCACACAGCCCGCGCGAGAGCCGTGAAGTCCGGGTTTGACCCCCGGGCTGTCAGCGCCCCCCAAGCCTGCACTCTTCCACTCACTCCCCGTCTCGCCCTCCACCCTCCGCTTCCCTACCCCTTCTCCCCTCCCCTCTGCACCCGCGGCCGCCCCGCCCCGCCCCTCCCTCACTCCCTCCCGGCGGCGGCGGCGGCGGCGGAGCCACGTGGTGGGGCCGGGAAGCCGCGGCCGCCGAGCGCCCGGGCGGCTGCCCCAGCTGGGCAGTGCTGCTGTGCGCCGCGCCCGGTGCCCGCGCTCCCCGCCCCGCGCTCCCCGCCAGCCGCCCCGGGGCAGGAGGCGCGCCTGGCGGCCGGCCGGCCAGACAAAGGAGGCGCGGCGCGGCGCGGCGGAGCCGGCGCGGGCCGACGGACCATGGACTCGGGGCGCGAGCGGCCGGCCCCAGCGCTGAGGACCCGGCGCCCCCGGGCCCGGCCCTAGGCGCCCGGCTCCGCCGCCCGGGGCGCGCAGCGGGGAGGACGCGGAGCCCGCGCGGCGCGGAGGAGGCGGCGGCGGCCGCCGAGCTAGAGGGGCGCCGCGGCGGACGGCCCGCGCGGCCCCCGGAGCCATGGGCAAGTGCAGCGGGCGCTGCACGCTCGTCGCCTTCTGCTGCCTGCAGCTGGTGAGCGGCGGGCGGCCGGGGCCGGGTGGGGCGCGGCGGGGCGGGGTCCGGGGCGCGCGGGCGGGCCGTGCGGCTCCGTGTGTGTGTCTGCCGCGAGTCCCGGGTGGGGGGTGGGCCGGAGTCACGGGGCGGCCGGGCGGAGCCTGCTCCTGCCGGCCCGGCTGGCTCTTTGTGTGCGCTTCTCGCCCGGCTCTCCCCGGTCCCCGCGTGCGTCCTGTGCGCCGGTCCCCCGCCCGCCCCGCGCGAGTGGCCCTGCCGTGGGACTGTGGCTCGCTAGGGCCGGGGGTGTGTCCCGGGCTGCTTCGGTGGATCCGTGGAGGTCCCTGCCGGGGGTGTGTGTGTTGTGTGGGGGGGGGTTCCTCTAGATGATTCGAGTGCGAGGCTCTCCTTTCCTCCGGGTCTGTCTGTGCCCGTGTGAGCGTTCCTCACAAAGTCTCTGCTCCTCTGCGTGTGTGTCTCCGGCTTTCTCCTTGCCGTGTCTCTAGATCTCTAACCCTTCCTGGTCCACGTTCATCTGTGTGTGTTGGGGATTAAGACTCCAAGAGCCGTTCGCTCCTCCTTTGTGCTGTATCTGCCTGCCTGCCTCCCCGCTCCTGGCCGGGCCAGCCTGGGTGGGAATGGAGACCCACCTCTCTGGAGAGAGTCACCAGGAGCTGCCAGGTCCTGGGCCAGTGTGACAAACTGGGTGCTGGCCGTCCTCCCTGCTTTGGCTGTGGCCACTGCGGCTGTGGGGGGGGGGAGGGTTCTCCATCAGTCATCAGTCACACCTGAGTGTCATGGGTGGGGACCCGCAGACCAGCCCTTCTGCCTGGGCTGGCACCAGTGAGGGGTGGGGATACTTGGGTGCCCCGGGTGGGGAGGGGAGCCTCTGGGGAAACCATGCCCAGCCCCAGCTTAGACAACTCAGGTTCTCCTCCCAGGGAGGCCAGTGGAGTGAATTTGAGGGGGGGGCCCAAGAGGACCGGTTCTGCCCTTCCATTCAGGCTCTGGAGGGTGAACTTGGGAAGCGGGCTAAGGAGAGGCCAGGGTCTCCTGCCTAATCCGAGAGCCCAGGCCTGACAACGGGAGGTTTTGAAGCTGTGCTGAGCTTCTAGGCAGAGGTGCGTGGGGACCTCCGTGGGCAGGAGTCCGGGCTGGGTGTGAGGTGCGGGAATCTGAGCTTCACTGAGGGCCTCACCCCGCAGCCTCGCCTTGTCTCCACGGTTGCCCGCGGCCACCGCTCCCCCTCCAGCACAGGTGCACACAATAGTGCTGAGCGAGGCTCTGGGTCTGGCCGTGCAGACCTCCTCATTCATCTTGCTTCTCTCCTCCTGGGGACACCAGCCCCAAACTTGCCAGCCACAGACTTGCCCCCTTGGACAGTAGTAGAAAACAGCCAAGCCCTGAAGACAGTAGCCCTGCTCCCAGCTGCGGGACGCAGGCGCCTTGGTCTGCCTGTCTGTAAATTGCCCATCCTTGAGGGTTTCGGGGAGGGGGGGGCGGGGTCGATTAATTAAAATCAAGTAGAGTGGAAACTCCAGAAGGGCAGAGATGATCTGTTTTGTTCCCTAAAATCCCCAGCAGCTGAAACAGTGCCTCGCACTCCATTAATATTTGTAAAATAAATTAATGAATCAGTTATTTGGCGACGCCTGGCTCACAGTAGAAACACCCTTCTCTATACACTTGGAGGAATGTCAAATGCCAAGGGGTGATGCAACTTTTCAGAGAATTTTTTCCCTGTGTGTTAATTTTTTAAATTTTCAACTAGCACTTTTTTATGCTTAACAAAAAGTAACATACGTATATTGTAAAGATGAAGCCATCAATCAGCAAACGGCCGAACTTACACGTACGTTTGCTTCTATGCCTGGTCCCCCGCCCCAAGGGTGAGCCCCGTTGGCAGTCCGCCCCATGCTTGTTCTCTCCTGCTGCTGCCGACAGTGGTTAGCTTTGGGGAGCATTTCCTGGGTGCCGGGCACTCTCGCAAGCCCTTTTCCACCCCATTAACTCATTTAATCCTCTCATGATCCTACGAAGTAACCTGCCCGGAGTTCTACAGTGAGGAGCCAGGCTTTGAAGCCAGACAGAGCTAACCAGCATTCTCTGTTGCCTTCTTCATTATGAAATAAGTAGTTCTGGCCCAGAGCAATCAGGGGTCCCTCGGGAGGTCCTTACCCCTCCCAGCCTCCAGAGCGCTCTCCAGCTAAGCCATCCCCGCCCTTCCGCTGAGTTTGCCAATATCGGGACTCTGAAAGTAGGCGAGACTTGGGTGGGATTCGGACTCTAACACATCTGGGCTCGGCGGCTTCAGGCGACTTGTGGGAATTACGTGAGATAATCTGGGGGAGGGGGGGTGCTCCAAGAAGGGACTTGGAACTCCATCTCTGGCCTCTGTTGCTCTGTCTGGGCGGACGGCAGAGCGGATCCCTTCGGCTGTCACTAACTCCCAGGAGCCTCTGCTGCCTGGCGGCTCCCGTCATGTATTCCTGGATGCTGGAATCCACCGGCCTGCCGTCATCCCAGAGAGAAGGGAGCCTGTTTTCTCATGCGGTGGAAAGGGGCCGAGAAGGAAAAGCCTGTTAAATATTTCTCAGCTGAAGACTTTAGAAGAGGCGCTGTCATCTTTCTCTTTCGCACGGGGTCTGATCGGTTAAGATAAAACAGGCTAGTTCTAAACGCTAGTTCTAGTTGGGAGAGACTTGCCTTGGGGGAGGGAGTAGGGTGAGTGTGTACTGGAGGGTAGGAGGGGCAAGTGGGGGCCCGTACCATTCAGATGGACAAGTGTAGGGACAGGCCTCTGGAGTTTGATAGGACAGACCTGGGTTCGAGTCCTGGCTCTGTCACTTCCTGGCCGCGTGATCTTAGGCAAGCTGCTTACGCTCTCTGAGCCACAGTGTTGTTATCACGAAATAGAGATAATATAAACAGTTCCCAATTCTTAGGGCTGTTGTGAGGAGTTCGTGCGTATAATGAACTTAGCACTGTGCCAGGCACAGAGTGAGCGTTCTAGAAACTTGAGCTTCTTACTGTCATCATGATGATATGTACCATGGGATGCTTTTCTGGAATTGTGGCCCAAACATATCCAGCCCTCCCCCGCCCCCCGCCGGCTCCCCACACCCATCCTTCGTGGGAAGCAGCAGGTAGTTGGGCCCGGAGCTGAGAGAGGCTCGGATTCAAGTCCAGCTCCGCCACCGACATCCTGGGAACTCGGACAAGTCTTGTTCCCGCTGCAAGCTGTGGTTTGTCCGTCTAGAAGATGGGAAGCACCCCTGGTCTGTGTCTCTGGGGTCCTGCCAGGTCTACCCGTCTGGGGCTGTGGGACCACGTCTGGCTGGCCTGGAGGTTTCGGGGTGCCTCCATCTGGTGCCATTCTGCAGAACCTCTTGGGTCCCTTCCCCTCCTGAAGTCTGCTTGGCGTATCGTCTTTTTTTTTTTATGTTTCTTTACTTATTTTGAGAGAGAGAGAGAGCATGCGTCAGTGGAGGAGGGGCAGAGAGAGAGAGACAGAGACAGAGACAGAGAGAGAGAATCCCAAGGAGGCTCCTCGCTGTCAGCACAGAGCCCCACACGGGGCTTGAACCCGCAACCCGTGAGAGCACGCCCTGAGCCGAAATCAAGAGTCAGACGCTGAACCGACTGAGCCGCCCAGGTGCGCCTACTGAGTGTATCATCTTGACCTTTCGTTTTTTAAAGTTTATTTATCTAGTTTGAGAGAGGCAAAGACAGCATGAGTGAGGGAGGGGCAGAGAGACAGGGAGAGGGAGAGGCAGAGAATCCCAAGCAGGCTCTGCACTGCGAGCACAGAGCTGGACGGGGGGCTCGAACCCACTAAGCCATGAGATCCAACCTGAGCTGAAACCAAGAGTCGGTCGCTTAACCAACTGAGCCCCCCAGCCGCCCCACATCGTGATTTTATGAGTGCTGTTCACTTCCTGAGTGTTAGGTGCTTCTCTTCCCCTCCACCCCCTCCCCCCCTCCCCCCACCCTTCTCTCCAGGCCCGCCTCCTTCCTGAACCCTTACAGGCCCACTCCCTTCTTCCTGAAAGATGAACCAAGGAGATTTGCCCAAGGGAATCCTCATCAGTTTCGTCTTCATCATCATTATCGCTCCCGTTTCTGGAGTCCCGTGCTAAGCACTTTGTATGCATTACCTCATTTAACCAAATGAGCTTACATATGTGGAGTGTTTGGCAGGGTGCCTGGTGCATGTGAAATGACCGATAAACGGTAGCTCTTTTACCGTTTTTATCCTTGCTGTTATTCCACACAGCGGGGGCGGGGGGGATGTTCTCACTCTCCCCTCTTTCAGATGAGGAAACCGAGGCTCAGGAAGGCGACCAAGTTCCCCCGAGGCCTCTAAGCTCGCCAGCGACAGAAGCGGGAGGCGTGCCCTGGCCCGCCGGCGCGGGGAGCCACCCTCCCTGCCCGCACCTGTCGGCCGCTCAAGTGCATGCGGCGTGTGCCCTCAGGCCTCTTCACGGCCTCCGGCCTCAGTTTTCTCATCCGAACCTGGTGATGTTTCAGCGGGACCTTGCACGTGCCCGGCACGGCGAGCCGGCAAGCGCTCCGCAATCCATCACTGCCGCGGTGTTTCTCCGTCCCGGCTCTGAGTGACCTTGGGCACCTGCGTTCACTCCCCTGGGCTTCAGTTTCTTCTTCCCTCAAAGAGGAAGAATCCCGCCCCCCCCCACCTTGTGGGGTCACAGGAAAGGGGTCAGCCAGGGGCACGTAGTAGGCATTCAGAAAAACGTTTCCTGCTCTTCCCCTCTGGAGAGCTCTGCCTTCTGGAAGGTGGTGGGTGAGGGGGAAATACGCAGCTTCCTGCCGAGCTGGGAGTAATGGTGTGAAACATGGCCACCCTGATTGATGTCGTCATTAGCAGTGGGGATGGTGGAGACGGGGGTGGGAGGGAGAGTTGGGCTCCCGAGGGGGTGCCTGCGCTCTGAAACCCCGGCTTCCTAGGGAGGGTCTGCCCCGCTCCGGTGCCTTGGGTCCTCGGGCCTGGCTTTGGAGTCGGGAGCACAGAGCACAGAATCGTCTGGGCCACTGACACATTTTTGTTCCTTGTACCCCCTAGCACCACTGCAGGGAGGGGAGGGTGCGGTAGTCAGCTCCCTTCTGCAGATGGACAGACTGAGGCCAAGCCTCAGGGTCTGAAGACCCTTATGAGGCAGGTGGAGCAAGGTGGAATGGAGAAGAGGGCCCGTGGGGAGCGGGGGGTGGGAGGGAGGCAGGGAGGGCGCGGCCCTGGTTTGGCTCCTTTGCAGGGGTGGGTGGGTGCGAGTTCTTGAGATAAGCGCCCCGTCCGTGGCGGCTGCTCTGAGACCTGGCACAGGGGTCAGGAGCACCGCCCCTGGGGTCAGATAGACACCGCTGTTTTGCTTTGCGCCTGCCGGCGAGGCCCTCACCCTCTCTGGGCCTCCGCCTCTCTCTCGTGAAGCAGTCAGCACATCAGCCCCCTGCCCGTGGCAGTTTGGGGCTCCCGCACGATGGCTCGAGCACGCGCCTGGCCTGGGGACTCGCTCCCTGTGGCCAGCTGTGACTCGCCTCGAGACTTAGACGGGCCCCGGCAACCCCCATCTCTGCATTTAGCAGTCAGGGTCATTTCCATAAACTCTTCAAGTCTTAGTTTCTTTATGTGGCAGACGTGTGGTTTGGAGGGAAGTAATGATAGCAGCTACCCCCCTTCCTTTGGCCCCGTGTCTCCCGTGAGCCGGGCACTGTGCCCAGCACCTCACAACACCCAGGCCCTGGTTACTCTCTGAACTACCCCCGGCCACATAGAGAGCAGGGACGGAATGAGCATTTAAGTGTTTAATGTTTTTTTTATTATTGAGAGACAGAGAGAGACAGAGCATGAGCAGGGGAGGGGAGGAGCAGAGAGAGGGGGAGACACAGAATCCGAAGCAGGCTCCAGGCTCCGAGCTGTCAGCACAGAGCCCGATGCGGGGCTCGAACCCGAAAAAGGCAAGATGATGACCTGGGCTGAAGTCGGACACCCAACGACTCAGTCACCCAGGCGCCCCCGGAGCTAGCTTTTAAAAAGCACATCTTAGGGCACCTGGGTGACTCAGTCGGTTGAGAGTCCGACCTCTGCTCAGGTCATGATCTCATGGTTTGTGGGTTTGAGCCCTGTATCAGGCTCTCTGCTGTCGGTGCAGGAACCGCTTCAGAGCCTCCGTCCCCCTCTCTCCCTGACCCTCCCCACTCGTGTGCCCTCTCTGAAAAATAAACAAACCTCCAAAAAAATTTTTTTAAAGCTAGTTCCGGGCCACAGGGGATGGAGCCAGTTTGGGTCAGAGAGAGCCCGGTCGCAGTGCCCTCGGCCCTCTGGCCTTGACCCGGAGAGGGAGAGGGCAGGTGAATCAGAGGTGCTTTTGCCAGCGAGCACCGAGGTTTTAGAGGAGCTGTTGGTGTGGCTGCCCGCTCGACCGCCGTACCCCGCCTCCTGGCCTCGGGCCCCCCAAGCAGCTGCTGAACCAGGGGCAGACAGGCCCCCAGGGAAGAGCTGGGGCTTTGGGGTCAGGCCAGGCTTCGAGTTCTATCTCTGCCTCTTGGTCGCTGGGCGACCTTGGGCAAGACGCTTAACCTCTCTGAGCTTGCACCCACGCTTCTCTCCATCGGGGTAGTGGTCTGTCTCAGAGAGTTGCCGGGAGGCTCCTTTGAGACGAAGTGTGCTGAGTGGAGCTCACAAAAGGGCTCACACTCGCAAATGCTCCGGAAATGAAACAGCACGTTCCGTGAGTCGGAATACTGTGGCGCGGGAACAGGGCCGTGTCCCCTTTTGAATCAGTAGAAGACACCCGTGAAGCAGAAGTTCTCCTAAATCGATGAGACCGCGGGCTTACCGTTCCTCAGGCTTCTCTTCTATAAAATGGGAGTACGAATCACACACCCGCACAGGGTGGCCTGAGATAAGGCAGGGAGCGCGCCGGGCACAGAGCCCGGCGCTCGCTCAGAGGGGAGCAGGCAGGAAGGCGTGCCCCTCTGTGTGCCCTCTGTAGAGGGAGGGGCTGGACTCACCGTCTAAGAGGGCCCCTCCAGCGCCGAGTTAGCGAGGAGCTCCCCCCTCTCCCAGGTAGAGACCGGACTTGCTGCCGCAGCAGCCCGTCCCGCTGCAGGGCGGCGGCGACGACGTGAGAATTGGGCTCTGAGCAGAGGAGGACGCTCCCGCCTCCCGTGGCCTGCTCGCGGCGTCGCCTCTCCTTTCCTCTGTCTTCCGTTGGAACGAGCGTCCAGCCTGTCCCCATCGCAGATGCCCACACGGCATATTCGGTCGTAACCTCAAGTCTCAGACCACGGAGGTTCAAGAGGAGGCAGTTCTGGGGCGCCTGGGTGGCTCAGTCAGTTGAGCGGCCGACTTCGGTTCTAGTCATGATCTCACAGTCTGTGGGTTCGAGCCCCGCGTCGGGCTCTGTGCTGACGGCTCGGAGCCTGGAGCCTGCTTCGGATTCTGTGTCTCCCTCTCTCTCTGCCCTTTCCCTGCTCACGCTCTGTCTTTATGTCTCTCAAAAATAAATAAACGTTAAAAAAAAAAAAGCTTCAATTAAAAAGAGCAGGAGGTTCTGACCTATCACTGACCCCGCTGCAGGTCAGCTTCCTGAACTCCAGAAAAACCGGATCCTGTTGGGTCAGAGAGTAAGCATTGCCACCAGCTGACCCCACCCGGAGCTGTCTTCGGCAAATACTTGTGAAGCATCCACAGAGTGTGGGGCACAGTTCTAGGTGCTAAGTCACCCTCGGGTCCAAAATATGCCCACTGCTGCAGGTCAGCGTCCCGGGGTCCTGGAACTCGCTTGCGATGCGCCTCGGGGCTGGCCCTGCCCGTCTCTGGGCCCCCGCTTTCTCCAGGCTGTGAAACCGGGAACCGGAGAGGAGATGGTTGAACTCTATCAGTGGTTTCCAAAGCTATCTCCGGAGGCCCTCTGCAGCGGCAGACTGACAGCCAGGTGGTGAGTCCCCTGTCCCTGGCAGGGATTAAGAATTTGTGGGTAAGTCGGATGCCCCCTTGGCCGTGTGATGGCTCCGATGACGATCCGGGTCCCTCGGAAGCCACCAGATGCTGGTTCTGGGTCCAGAGGGGGCAGTGGCAGTAGCCCAAGATGGTATCCGTTATGAAAAATGAAAATCTCGTGGGCATTTTTGTGCTCCTACCATGTTCCTTTGCCTTAAGCATCCGCCGCCTCTCCCCCCATCCCAAATCACAGAGCCCGGCTGAGCTCCTGACCCGGCAAGTGGGAGTCTCTAGGCTCTTCGCCGCCACGGCCCCACTGGCTACCCCTTGCTCCAGAAAGGGAGGCAGCCCTGGGATTCTCAGGGCAGTGATGACTCCTAAGCCTCTTCTTTTTTTTTTTTTGGAGGTGGGGGGTAGGTTCCGCAGCCCCAGCCGGAATCAGAGATGTGGGTTTTCAATTACACAATTAAATGCACAATTAGGCATAATTACCAGTGCGCAGAGCCCGAGACTGCTCATAATAGGCGTGTAATCTACTGCAGCCTCTGTTTATACTACTCAGCACGCTCCCTAATGATGCCAGGATGCCTTCACACCGCTCTGTTGCCATGGAAACGAGCCCGCCACCACCATGCGGGGCTGACAAATGGTGTTCCGGTCCCGGGCCCCTGGATCGTTTCTGAGGCCTCTGCAGCCAGCCCCGGAGCGAAGGGGCTGGCGGGGCGGGCCGGAAGGTGGGTCCCCCTCCCTGCCTTCTGACACGCCCCGCTGGTTGGAGCCAGCAGGGAAAACAGGAGAAGGGAGCTTCAGCAACCACCCGCCTCCCCCACCCCATGCCGGCCCCCCACCCCCCGCCCCGAGGCCTCAAGCCTTGAGCAGAGTGGCCCAGGTGCGGGGAAGGGTCTCATGGGGAATCTGTTCAAGCCGAGGTGTGGACAGGGGGCCCTGCCTACAGCTGGCTCCCACACAGACCCGCCTCTGCCCCGAACTGGCTCTGTGACCTCGGACTCCCCATCGCCCCTCTCTGGGGCTGTTTTCCCGTATGCGAGATGGACCGCAGGGTCTCCGCCCGTGTGTCGTCTGATACACACTCCTGCCACACCGCCTGCCGTTGTAACTGCGTTACCCCTAGGAGCACATCCCCCCTTGCGCCCCCCTGGTGTGGTAGACCCGTCATCCCCGTGTCACAGAGGCAGAATCCGAAGCCGCGGGCACTTCCGTCAGGCTGTGGCAGAGCCGGGCCTCAAATCCAGGCAGTCGGGCCCCCGAGCCTCCCCTCCCGCCTCACCTGTGTTCTCTGTCCCCCTCGAAGCCGCCCCAGGGGTGGACGCCTGTCATTCCCGTTTCCTAGTCGAAGGGCTCCAGGGCTCAGAGAGCTGGAGTCGCTTGCCCCAAGTCACTCAGCAGAGGCAGCGGCAGAGCAGGGGCGGGCCGAGGCCAAAAGCCAGGATTGCTCGCTTCAGCTTCTTAGGGGAAGTCGCGAAGGAGTGGAAAGGTTTCCTTCCACAGGCACATACAAAGGACCCCCGTTTTCCCCTCCGGCCGCAGCTGCCGAGGAGGCACGGAGTCCCGGGGTCCTTCAGAGCCAGCCCTTCGCTTTGACCTTGAATGAAATCTTGTCCCAGCTCTCCCTGCGTCAGACCACTCACCTCGGTCACCGGAAACAGAGCCTGGTGTTCGTGGTCATCTTTTTCCCGCCTGGGGTCCCTCACTGCGGTCACCCGCCATGTGCCAGCTCTTCGGGACCACACGAACCAGACACAGCAGAGAACCAAGGCTGGACCCCAGAGGCTTCGGGGGTCCGATGGGCCTGGGTTCAAGTTCTGTCACTTAATGCATGATTTGGGGCAAGCTGCTTGACCTCTCTGGGCCTTAGTTTCTTCCTCGGTGACGAAGGCGCCAACCTGTACAGTGCAGGTTTATAACAATGTTGGCACTAATGGCCGCTTCTTACCAAATGCTTGTGTGTGCCAGGCACTCGGCTAAGGCCTTTCTGTAGTCTACCATTGCCATTTTATAGATGAAACGACTGAGGCTCCAACAGCCCAAGTGCGTGGCTGGCGCCTCTGAGCTGGTGAGTGGCAACTGGTGGGTCCAAAACCCTTCCCTTCCCCACCAGGGGACCCGCCAGCATGGAGAGACAAGTGTTCCTCCCACCGCTTCCCCGGAGCTCCCGGCTGCCCGGCGAGTTCTTAGGGAATGAGGCGTCTAGAGGAAAGGGGAGTCCGAGGGCCACCACACAGGTGGGGAGACTCGGGTTTGCCCGAGGCCACACTGCAAGTCAGTGGCAGAGTTGGGACGGGGACCCGAAGCCAATTTAGGAGACTCCTTGTTACCTTCCTTCTACCCCCGGCCAGTCCTTTGGAGAGAGAGCTCCGGGGCTGTAGTGGGCACGTTCGTGCGTTCGGACGTATGTACTCAAAACCGCACACGGCTGCTTGTCCACGCGCTTGTGGGGCAGACCCCGGCACGTAGAGATTTGTGGATCAATAAACATCCCTTCCCACTTCCTCCCTCTTCATTTATTCATGAACTCTGAACTCCTTGGCTCCAGAGAAACCGCCTGGAAGAAAGCAATTAGAGGATAATTAGAACCACTCCTATTACCGACTCTCAGCGGGAGGGGAAGGGGGGGGGCTGCTAGGCCTTGGGGGTGGGGGTGGCCCCGGAGTTCCCTGCAGCCCCAACTCTTGCAGCCGTCCATTCAGCGCCTGCTCAGCCTCCCCGGAGTCCTATGCACCCCTCCACTCGCAGCGGGGAATAAGGACCCCACCCCTGAAGGCGCGCAAGCACTGGGTAGGACCAGGAAGGAGAGCTTTCGGCTTTGCGCGCTGAGTTAGAGCAGCCGATTGCCTAGCCCCTTCCGTGCGGAGTTTCCTGGGTGCCCCCCCTTCCAGGGCCTGGGCCAGGGGGGTGCACGAGAACAGAAGCCCAACCTGGCTCTTGCTTTCTAGAAAACTCCTGGATCAGATGCTAGCGAGCCAAGACGACACTGACAGTAGGAAAGGTGAATTACCTGCAGGAAGCAATTTACAAGGCAGCACTCCCTTCGCTGTGGGATGATGAGCGGTGATGGTGCCGGTCCCGGAAGTCCGTGTTCACGGAGGCTTCCCGATCCCAGAGCCACTGCTCTTCCCCACCAGGTGTCCTGCCAGCACAGGGAGGTCACCCGGGAGCCAGGGACAGGCTGTCTTCCCTCCGGTATGGTGTGGGAGCGAAGGTAGTGTCCGACAGCCTCCTCTCAGAAAACCCAGACTTGAGGCTGTCAGTGGGGGAAGGATCCAGCTAGACACCGTGGCTCCCAGAGGAGCAGGAAGACCAGGGAGGTGCGGGCCCTGTGCTGCTGCTGCTGCTTTTTTTTTTTTTTTTAATGTTTATTTTTGAAATAGCACCAGCAGGGGAAGGGCAGAGAGGGGGACAGAGGATCCAAAGCGGGCTCCGGGCTGACAGCAGAGAGCCCGATGCGGGGCTCGAACTCACGAACTGTGAGATCATGACCCGAGCCGAGGTCAGATGCTCAACTGACTGAGCCACACCCCCCCCCAGGCACCCCCTGGGCACTGCGCCTCTTGAGTCAGATGCTTCTCCTCACTTCGTCTCGCAGGAACCCTAGGCGGCAGCGACTAGCGTCTCCGATGTGCAGGTGTGGAAGCTGAGGCTGGGGCGGTCCCGGAGCCTGCCTGAGACCACACAGTGCTGGCCTGTTGGACTCTCGACCCCTCCTGCCTCCTGCCGTCAGGTTCGACGGTGTCACTGGCTCTCTCCCGAGCTTCAGGTTGGGCCTGAGTTGCTCTGAGCTTCCCTGTTGGGCCCTGAGAAGCTGTTTCACGGGCCTTTCGCATCCATCTCCTGGTTGCGGGTAACGCGTCGAATCCTCTTATGCCCCCTTCCTCGCCCCGTGTCCGCTAGAGAGAGCGCAGGGGCCCTGCCCCCGATCTGGGTCACCGCCCCCAGGACCAGCCTCAAAGGAAGGTGCAGGCCCGGCAGATGAGGGTCTCGGGCCTCTTGAGAGAGGATCGCCATGGATACGGGAGCCAGGGCTGTAACCAAGGAGACAGCCCCCAGCCCTTAGGCTACGGCAAGGAAGGTGTGGCTTCGGGATGCGGGGCGGGGGAGACACGGCCACCTGGGGCCCAGATGGACAGAGGAGGGGGCAACGCGCTAGATGTGGGCAGCGGAGCACGGTGGGGTCAGCGGCACTCGCTCCTGGGAATGGGAGCGGGGTACTTGGGGACAACCGGGCCTCCTTCTGTTACCCCGTCCCACCCGAGGGGAGGTTGCCATGATAACCCAGCTCCCCTTCTTTGATCCTCCGTGGGGCGCTGCCCCCTTTCCCCTAGCGACAGGCGGTCACCCTGGCAGCAGGCCCTGTGCCCAGCAAGGGCCTTGACTTCCCAGGGGCCCCATCCCTCGCATGTGCCGATGCACTGGTCTTTGGACAGGTGCAGCGGCTCTGTCCAGCTGGAGGTGAGGGTCCACGTGGGGCCAACTTTCAGACGTGGGCCTTCTACCAGCCCCTCACCAGACTCCCCCAGCGACCCTAATGAAGTGCCACCCTGGACCTCCCTCCCTCTGTGTACAGCAATCCATGGCTCCTTGTTGCCTTCAAGAAGAAGTCTAACGTGGGGCCTCTCAAACTTGAACGTGCAGCAAAACCGCCTGGGGGGCTTCTTAAAATAGATTTCTGGACCTTGCCCTGGGTTTCCGATTTAGTAGGTCTAAGGTAAGGCCTGGGAATTTGCATCCCTAACAAATCCCAAGGTGCTGCCGGGTCCAGGAACCGCACAGTGAGAATTACTTGGTCTAGCCAGTGAGGCAGTAGGCTGCCCGGGCAGGCCCGCCAACTCTAACGCTCACCACTTTTCGGTCCCTGAGCTCAGGCCATATTGACATAAGCATACCAGCTGCATGTATCTCAGACCACCGTGCCTTTGCATATGCTGTTCTGGCCTCTGTGTCTTCTGGCTAACCCATGGTTTCCTCTTTGGAGTTTCTCTGGACTCCCACCAGCTGGACGTCTTTCTCTGGACTCTGACAACATTCATCGCCACTGCTTCCATTACGGCAGGCAGCACACTGTTGAACATACATTCCTGTTTCCACCTCGAATCTCACACCCTGGACTGTGAGCTTTGCGTCTGAGCTTTTTTTTTAAAAAAATATTTATTTATTTTTGAAAGCAAGAGAGACAGAGCACGAATGAGGGAGGGGCAGAGAGGGAGGGAGACACAGAATCCAAAGCAGGATCCAGGCTCTGAGCTGTCAGCACAGAGCCTGACGCGGGGCTTGAACTCACAGACCGTGAGATCATGACCTGAGCCAAAGTCGGAAGCTCAACCAGCTGAGCCACCCAGGCGCCTCTGGAGGCAGAGGACTTCTTAAGGGACAATGGTCGGTGAGTCAGCGCGGTGTTGGCCAGTCGGTAAGCAAGACTTGAGCCGGGGTTCGCCTGGATTTCTCGATGCTAAATTCCAAGCTCTCTTCGTTCTCCTGGGCTGTATCCAGAGCCCGGGCACGGGAGTGGCCTGAGCCTCTGCTCTGGGAATGTGTCTCCCGTGAGGATGCTCCAGTTCGCTCCCGGCAGGCCCCAGTCCCCTGTCGAGTCAGCCCCAGGCTTGCTTTCAGGACCCACCAGAGCTTTTCCAGAGGACAGCCTGTGTGGCTGGTGTGTGCGCACCCCCAGGCCTGGGGGACAAAGGCCGACCGATTGCGGAGGGCGGGGGACGGGTGTGGATGTTGCCGACATGTGTCCGAGGGTGTCCAGACCTGTGAATTAGGCCCCTGCCCGGAAGGAGAATGGAAGTGGGACTGCTGGCCGGGGCTGGCTAGACCCTACTGTGTTCTGTCTGGCCCGGTACTCGGAGGAGACAGAGGGATTTAAGTTCACAGCCTGGCCTTCCGGACCGTGATGGCTAGGACGGAAGAAGACAGGGCATACTTTATCTGGGGGTTCGTTAGCTTGGTTCGTAACTTTAGTGTTTGGACACGCGGTACCCTGTTGGGATTCTTGCTTTGGTCCTGAAGACCCCCAAATGTTAGAGAAGGGTCCGGACTCGGCGCGGGGTGCAGGCAGAGGCTCCCAGGAGTCCGATCTGCCTCAGGCGCTGCCAGCTGCTCCAGCCTGTCACTGCCTGTCTGCCGTCACCAGCCCCATGAGCCGTCCGAGCAGGCCGCTGTCCCCAAGCTGCCACTAAGCTGTCATCCCCAAGATAGGCCGCCGTGGAGACAGGGATCGCCCCCTCCAAGTGAGAGGCTGTCTGGAGCCTGGCCCGGGACTCACGCTGTCGGCTGTCGGCTGGGACAGGCTGGGCGGGGTGGCTGCCCGGGCCTGATGGGACAGGACGGGGGGCGAGGGGCTCCGTTGAGGCAGGGCCTGCTACGGCCAAATGTAGGACATCCGCGATCAGCCGAACCGGGCGGTGGGTGGTGAGTCGTCCTGCTGCCGCTGTTCTCCAAGAGCGAGGGCACAGGCAGGTGACCCGGCTTGAGCTGTCGCTGCATCTGTAACTGGAGGCGATCGTGCCTGCCTCTCAGGGCTGCCGAGCAAACTCAGTGAGACAGTCCGGGGAGAGCGCTCGGCGCAGCGCCTGCCGCTTAGTCAATACTTAGCGCACGGCCAATAGCAATCCCGAGCCGTCTTTCTGAGCGTGGTGTGTCCGTAAGGCACAGAGTCACGCTAAATGGGAAGCACCCAGGCCAGAAGCCAGAAGGCTTCCCAGAGAACAGTACCCTCCAGCCCTTCGTCCAGATGGGTCCGCAAAGGCCCAGGAAGGCAACGGAGCCCCATTTGTGGACGGTTCTAGGAAGCAGGCTGACGCCGTTTCTGGAGAGGACCGTGGTTGGGTGGGTGAATCCAGACAAAAATACCCTGGACAAAAATAAGCTCTCCCAGGCAGGCGGAGGCAGCGGGCTCCTCTGCCCAGTGTGGGCAGCCGTGGGCAAGAGTCCGCAGCCGGAACCTTCCCCGTGCTCTCGGTGTCTCCAGACAGGAGCTGTCGGGGAGCTGTGGCAAAGGTGCCCATCAGTGGGGGGGGGGGGGTGCCACTAAAAAAGTCAGACAGATGGGACTTGACCCCCCACTCTGACACCTGGCAGCCGCAAGAAAGGGCCTCAGTCTCCTCCTCTGGAAAATGGGGGTGCCGCTGCCGTGGTGGGATGGTAAGCCCGATCCTCGTGGACTCTAGGGCGGGGGGGGGGCTGGTTCAGATCTGTGTCAGCCGGGTGTCCTCGCTCCTTCCCTTCTATGCTTCGGTTTCCCCGTGTGCAAAGCGAGGGTGAGCTCAGTCTCTGCCTGGCATGTCTCCGTGAGGATTAAATGAACCGAAGCATATGCTAGGCGTTCAAGAGCCACTTGGCATATAACAAGTGTCAGCTCTTATCTCTTGGTGTCACTTTGGGGATGAGATGAAACGCCACCTGTAAAGTGCTGGGCTCCGCACGCGCGCGTAGTAGGTACCCCGCCTCCTTCCTCCTGTGAACCCCAGGCCTGGGGACAGGCCCCGCCCGGTTCCCAGGGGAGCCCTCCCGTCACCCCACTTCCCCCCGCAGACGGCAAACACCTCTTCCTCCAACAGGTTCTGCCTGCAGCCTTCTGGCCCTGGGCCAGGAAAGGATTGCAGGCGGCAGCTCAGCTCCCTCCCCTCCGCTCTCCTGCCCCCCTCCCCGCTTTAATCTTCCTAGCCCGCCTAGGAAGGTGGGGGGAGGGGAGAAGGAGGAGCCGGGCTCCTGGGGGCTGCAGGTATCTGTTTAAAAGCTGGGGCTCTGGGGTCAGAGCACCTGGGTTTGTTCCAGCCCTGAGAGCTCAGGCCGCCCCCCCTCCCACCCTACCCCCTCCCCGCACGCCCCCACTATAGAACCGGGATGATGGCCCAAAGCCTGGCCCAGCGTAATTGGGTACAAAACACTCGCATTAATACTAGTGCTGAAGTTCAAGGCCCGTCACCTGGGGGCGCCCTTCTCACCGTGCAGACTCACCCGGGCCCCAAGTGACCCCTGTCCCGGTCCGTCTTGGGCTGGCCCAGAGCAGAGAGGGGAGATTCTCCTGGAGAGGAAGAGGGGGACAGCACGGGGTAGGGGTGACATTTGTTCCACTCATGTATTCCTTTGTGCCCCAGATGGACGGGAGCGGGCGGCCTGCACAGGTGAACAGACCTGAGCCGGAGGGGAGTCAGGGCAGGACAAGGGGGAAGGATACCAGGCTGGCAGACGTGGCCCCTCACGGCTCCGAGCCTCAGCGCCTTCATCTGTCCAGCGGGGCTAATGACCCGCCTTCCAGGCTGGTGGCACAAAGCAGTCTGAGCTGTGAAGGGCCACCCAGATGTTGGCGGCTGTGGGATTCTCTGCGGGAAGAAGTGAGGAGGCTGGGATCTGAGCCAGGACCGCGATGGTGGTGGAAGGGGGACCCGGAAGCCCTGGGGGAGGGGCTCCTGCCGCCCACCACTCCCCCCCCAGGCCGACCTCCCCTCAGGAGGGCAAGTCAGAAGTGGTTGCCGTTGCCATAGCAGTGAGGCTGGGTTTCATCATTATTTTCTTCCTGGGAGCATCAGGAGAGGAGGCGCGGCTGAGTAAGTCAGGGAATTGGATTCTTTCCTCGCTCCGTCCGGTCACGTGAAGAGCGGCTCAGTCGGGAGAAATGACCTGTCAGCCCCTTCCAGCACCTGACCCTCCGCAGTAGGCGCCTGACACCTCCACCATGATGCTTGGCCCACGGGAGCGCTCCGAAGGGCTTAGTGCCTCCTCTCCGGCTCCAGGCTGCTTTCCTGCTCAGCCTCCGACGCTGCCCTGTTGGCATCAGGCCACACGATATGCTAGCCCTCCCAGCCCTTTCCCCCTGGCGTCCTGCTCCCGCTCATTCCCCATGCTCTAGCCACAGGGGTCGTTTCTGGACCCTTCTACTTGCCAAGCTCCCTCCCACCACAGGACCTTTGCACGTGCTTTCCCCGCTGCCTGTCTTTCCCTCTCTTCCTTACCTTGCCAACCCTCTCCCTTCAGTTCACGGCCTCCAGGAAGTCTTCCTTGGCCACTTCCATTATAGTTCTCATTCTTGTCACCCCTCCTTCAGACACTTAGCATAACAGCGATTTTGTTCTGCGTGTGTGTGTGTGTGCGTGTTGTGTGTTTGGTTCCCTCTCCCCACCCCCCTCCACCCCCGAATGTAAGCTCTGTGAGGCCAAGAGCTGTGTCTGGGCTTTATTCTTCTTCTTCATCTTCTTCATCTTCATCTTCTTCATCGTCTTCCTTTTTTAGGGATAATTCACAGACATAAAATTCACCATCTTAGGGAGCACCAGGGTGGCTCAGTCAGTTGAGCATCAGACTTCGGCTCAGGTCATGATCTCACAGTTTGTGAGTTCGAGCCCCGCATCGGACTCCGTGCTGACAGCTCAGAGCCTGGAGCCTGCTTCGGATTCTGTGTTTCCCTCTCTGTCCCCTCCCCCCCCAAAGATAAATAAACATGAAAAAGAAAAAAAAATTTTAAATCACCATCTTAAAGTATACAATTTGGGGCTTTTAGTGTGTCACACTGTTGTGTAACCATCACCATGCCCTAATTCCAGAACACTTTCAGCACCCCAAAAAGAAACCTCAAACCTATTAGGGGTCCCTCCCCATGCTCCTCTCCCGCCGACCCTCGGCTGTCCCACTAATGTGCTCTCTGGCTCTGAACATTTCGTGTAAGTGGAATCCTCCAATATGCAGTCCTCTGTGATTGGCTTCTCTCAGCATAATTTTTTGTGGAGTTTATTTTGAGAGAGAGTGAGTGTGTGGATGGGGTGGGGCAGGGAGACAGAGAGAGAGAGAGAGAGAGATCGAGAGAGAGAATCCCAAGCAGGCTCCATGCTGTCAGTGCAGAGCCCGATGCGGGGCTCGAACCCACGAATGATGATGGGATCGTGACCTGAGCCGAAGTCGGACTCTCCACCGACTGAACCAGCCAGGCGCCCCTCTCAGCATATTTTTAAAGCTGACGCTTGTTGTAGCCTGGATCCGGAGCGTTCCTCTTCGTGACTTTCTGTTCCGTGTATGGATCTATCCCATTTTGTTTCTCCATTAATCAGTGAATCAACATTTGGGTTGTTTCCATTGGGGCTGCTGTGCGTGGCGTTGCTGTGAACATTTCTATACAGGTTTTACATGAACCGTGGTGTCAATTTCAGGGTAGCTCCTAGGAATAAATTGCTGAGCCAGATAATAGCTATGTGTCTTTGGGGGGGGGGCGGGGAACTAGCCCGTTTTCCCTAGCGGCTGCGCCCTTTGACATTCCCACCAGTAACGCCACGAAGGTTCTGTATCTTCACATCCTCCCCCAAACTCGTTATTATCTGTCTTTTTTTTTTTTAAGTTTATATGTTTATTTAAGGAATCTACAGCCAGTGTGGGGCTCGAACTCACAACCCTGAGAGCAGGAGTCGCACACCCTTCCCCCTGAGGCAGCCAGGCCAGGCGCCCCTGTCTTTTTAATTTTAGGTAGCCTCGTGGGCATAAAGTAGTATCTTACTGTGCTTTGGATTTCCGTTTCCCTAATGAGCAGGGATGGCGAGCGCTTTCCGCGTGCTCGGTGGCCATTTTTGTATCTTCTTTGGGGAAATTTCCATTCAAATCTTTTGCTCCTTTTTTAATCGGGTTATTTATCATTTTGTTGAACGGGAATAAGCATTCTTTTAAAAATTGCGCGCGCGCGGGCACACACTGTGCGCGCATGCGCGCACAAGTTGGGGGCGGGGCAGAGAGAGGGCGACGCGGAACCCCAAGCCGGCTCCAGCCCCTCTGCTGATCTGTCAGCAGAGTCTGATGTGGGGCTCGAACTCAGGACTCGCAAGATCATGACCTGAGCCGAAGTCTGATGCTTAACTGACTGAGCCGCCCAGGTGGCTCCACCCCTCCCTTTTTTTTTTTTAAGCATTCTGTATATATTCTGGATTCTAGACCCTTATGGCATCTCAGATTTGCAAATCTTCCCTTCCATTCTGTGGGTTGGCTTTCACTTTCTTGATGGCGTCCTTGGATATTCAAATGGTTTTGATTTTGACGACATCCGATGAGGTATCTAGTTTGTCTTTGGCTTCTTGTGCTTTGGGTGTCACATTTAACACACGCCTCTTCCAAGGTCACACCTATGGCTCCTCCTAAGAGTTTTATGGGTTCAGCACTTACATGTAGGCCTGGGATCCATTCTGAGTTAGGTTTTGCCTATGGTGTGAGGTAGGGGTCCAGCTTCCTTCTTCTGCAAGCAGATACCCAGGCGTCCCAGCCCCCTTTGTCGAAGAGACTGTGCTTTCTCCTTCGAATGGTCTTGGCCCCCGTGTTGAAAATCAATTAAATGTTTGGGTTTGTTTTCAGACTCTCAGTTCTATTCCATCTCAACCTGTCTGCCTGCCCTTAGGTTAATACCACACCGTCTTGGTTACTGTAATGTTATTGTAAGTTTTGAAATCAAGAAGTCTCATTCTCCAGATTCCTTCTTTTTCAAGATTATTGGACAATTCTAGGTCCCGTGAATGTTCCTACGAATTTTAGGACCAGCTTTCTCTCTTTCCGCAAAAAAAAAAAAAAAAAAAAAGTTGGAATTTTGATAGAGATTGCGTTCACTCCGTAGCCATCTGTGGGAATATCATCACCCTGACCCAGCTGGGTGCGAGTCCTGCGCCCACCGCTCACACCCCCTCCCTGGGCCTCTGTTTGCACACGTGGAAAATGACCGCTCTCAAGAGTTGGGAGGAGGACACGAAGTGGGTGGACATGAGGCAGTGCGTACAGGGTGGGCTCCATGCCAGTCTCCGGAGGGAAGTCCCCGCTCTCTTCTCTGCGTCGTGCCAAACCGACCCGTGACCTCCGGGGTCTGTGCAGCCAGTGCGGGCCTAGTGCGCGGTCCGTGTTGGTGGGTGCTGGGTGGGTGAGTGAGAAGAGCCAGGTGGAGAAGGGGCCAGGCCGGGTCGGGCCGCTGCTGGACTGGAAGGGGTGGGTAGGGGAGAGCGCTACTACCTGGCTTCAGAGGGGCGTGCTCACCAGGACGCTGTGGTCCCTTCTTCAGAACTTGAGTCCTCTGAGCCTGTGGGGGACCCAGACCCAAAGGCTTCCCTATGGGTGACTCATTGCAACTAATGTGGCTTCACCCGTGAGTACGGGCCAGGCGATGGTCCCTCAGGTAGGCCTCACGACAATCCCATGAGACAGGCGCTGTGATCATTATGCCCATTTTATAGATGGAGGAGTTAAAGCACAGAGAGGTTAGGTGAGTTGCTGAAGGTCACACAGCTAATAAGTGTAAAGGCAGAGTTCGAACCCAGGCAGCCTGGCTCCCGGGACACGCTTTTAACCACTACACCGTACAGCTTCTCAGGAAACAAGCAGCAGGGATCTGACCTTGGTGTGAAACCAAGCACGCCATTATCCTAATAATGACGACGTGGGCACAGTACTTTACGATTTAGAAAGCACGTTACAGTATATAAATCGCTTTCGTGGTTGTGACCTCCCTCGATCCTCCGATTTCTCCGGGAATAGGGCAAGGACACCATTATCCCCTATTTGCCGATGAGAAGGTAAGATCCAGAGAGGGAAAGTGACTTGTCCGATCAAGGAGAATTTATCGAGCACTAACTATATGCGAAGTTCTTTACTCCCACCCTCACGCGGGCGGCCGCCACCCCAGGAGGTAGGTGTTGGTGGTCGCTGTGTTCCCGTTTCACAGATGAGGAAACTGAGGCTCCAGGAAACGACTTTCCTGGGTCCTACAGCCTGTAAGTGAGAGCTGGGACTCTGTCTGGGACTCTGGAGCCTGAGCTGATAAGGACTGGGCTCTGGCCTCCTCCAATGCCGGGGCTCCTGATTGTTTTTGTCAACCTTCTGGTCTTTTCCACCTCACCTCCGGCCTTAATAGCCACTCCTGCGATCCTCAGTGCGTCCTCAATGCCCCCTGCCTGAGTGCCGGCTCCGTTAGAGAGGCTTTCTGCCGCGAGTTTCTTGGCCTAATTATATGGTGTCGTTCGTTGTACTTAATGGAGGGTCTGGTTAATCACCTTTTTATTTTCTCCAAAAGTCCACTGATCTGCCGCCAGCATCTTCTGGGAGAGCGTGTTTTTTGCTGGATTTTCTCTGCCGGGATCGGCCTCCCCTCCATCCCTGTCTGAAGTGTTCTCTAAAGAGGACTCCCTCCTCCCAGGCTTTCCCCGGCGCACTCCGGAGCCCGCTGGGGGTCTCGGTGTTTGGGGCGCGGGGCTGGGGATACACCCGCAGTCTGGACGCGGGCACAGAGGCAGAGGTAGAGCGGGCACCAGCAAGAGAGTGAGAGAGTCCTTGGAGGGTGGGACCCTGGGCATGGAGAGCGGTCCTGGGACATGTTCTCAGCCTTCCGAGGAAGGCCTCGCCATCCCCACCTGACCGTCCGCCTCCGGCCCGGCTCAGCCAGAGAGCACCATGCCCAAAGCGCCCAGCTGCCTTGTCCCTCCGCTAAAACCCTCGCGGGCTTCTAGGAGCCAGTGCGCGAGTTCAAGCCCTGCGTCGGGCTCTGCGCTGACAGGTGCAGAGCCTGCTTGGGATTCTGTGTCTCCCTCTCTCTGCCCCTCTCCCACTTACTCTCTCTCTCTCTCTCTCTCAAAATAAGTAAACATTAAAGAAAATAATAGCCAACATTTATGGAACGCTTACTACGTCAGACCCTGGATGCACGTTATCTTTAATTTTCACGGCAGTTCCAGCAAGTGTGGGGACTGTTCTCTCCATTTCACAGATGGGGAGACTGAGGCTCGTGAGGAAGATAAACCCGAGCACACCCTCTGCCCCATTGCGTGAAACTGCCTCTCCTGGTTTTCCAAAGAGTGCCCTGAAGTGGAGGGTGCTGGGGGCCGGAGCCAGGTCAGAAGCCCCCTGCGCCCCGGCTGGGAACCGGCACGAGGGCAAAGCCCAGAGGAGGTGGTGTTGAGGAAAGTCCACAGCTGGTAGCTGCCAGCCTCTTCCTGCCAGACCCCAGAAGTTCAGGCAGGACGGCCTGGCGGGAGGCAGGTGGCACGGGAGCCCCAGGTCCGAGGGGCAGCCCTCCTGGGCTCCTGGGGGTTTTCCGGGCCTGGAAGAGGGGCGTACCCCTCTGGCACAGAGTCAGGAGCTCCCGGAGTGGAGATTAGAGCTTGAAGGGGGTAGGGCGGGGCCTGGAAGACCCTCGCCGCCGGTAAGCAGGCATCCTTGTCCAGTTGCCCGTTGTTCTGCGGAAGAGGGGACATGGTCGGAGTTGCTGTCCCGAAGGCCTTTCTCCGCACGGCCCAGTGGCCTCCCGTCGTGGTGCCTGTGGGTTGGACCAGGTTGCGGATGAAGAGGTAGGCCCCGTGATTTGGAGGGACCCTTTGATTTTTAGACTGACCTTGGTATAACCCTGGGCTTCTAGGCGGGGTTTATGCAAATTAATGTAGATGTATGCTAATCAGACCGCTACCAGGCCGGCGCTAATGGAGCTGCCGGCTCAGAGGTGCGGTGGGACGGATCTGCCCAGAAGGGGTCTGAGGAGTCCCCCAGCTGGGAAGGGTCAGCCGTCGCTGGGAGGCGGGGGCGGGGTTGCCATGGAGACAGAGGCCAAGCCCCAGCGACCGCCTCCTGCGGGGACCAAGGCTGGCCCCAACCAGCCCTCTGAGACAGTCCTGGGCCTCCCTTAAGCTCCAGGCTGGTCTCTGAGGGCTAATTAGGCACAAGCTAGTGGCCAGCTGCTCCCTCGCTGCCCCAGGCCCAGCTGAGGTACAGGGCTGGGCCACAGCAGGAGGGCGTAAGGACAGACAGATGGCGGTCTGGAGCCTGGGCGGGCTGGGAGAGCCGGCCTGAGGAGGAGGGGGCAGGGCTGAGGGAGGGAGATGACTCCAGCAGGGCTATAAGGGGTGACATTCCCAACTGCCGGGGCATGCCAGCAGGCTTGGCAGCTGGGTCTCAGCCCTGTGGCAGGGAAGCGTGAGGGCCGGGCCCCCGACAGACAGGCTCAGCTCTTCTGTGTGTCCTCGGGCAAGCCCCTTTACCTCTCTGGGCCTCAGTTTCCTCATCCAGCAATGGGAGTAGAATTTAGAGACTTGAGTATGAGGGGTAATATATACAGTAAGCGCTCAATAGATGATTCGACAATTTCTGAAGCCCGTTGAGAGTTGTTTCCTTCTGTTTTCTAATGAGAAAGGACACCCCCCTCATCTCGGCCCTCTCCCACTTTCCGGGCTCTCTGAGCTGGGGCGGGTGTTCTGGCGTCAGCGCTGAGGAGGGAACAGGCAGGACTGTCATCCCGTGGGGACAGGAGCTGGGTCCCCTACATTCGCCACTGACTTCTCAGCTCTTAGCCCACAAAAGGCACTGGAGAGCTGTTTGTAGAATGAATGAATGAACGGACAGATGTGAACGGCGTAGTGTCTGGCACCAACAGGAGACGAATAAATGCTGGCTGTTCTATCACTGCCCACTTTCGATCCAAGCCAGGCTCCGCCCCCCGCCTCGGCCCTGCTCCTCCCCTGGCCCCTGAGTGTCTCTGGAAAGACGGCTGGTGGGTGAGAAGAACAGTGAGCGTACAGACAAGGACCCGAAGCTGGACGCCACCACCTCCTGCCTGAGTGATTTTGGGAGACTCGGGGCCACTCTGAGCCTCCTCTGCACACCCGGCGGCTCCACCGGGGTCATAGGGAGCCCTCGTGACTTGGCTGGCCGAACCCGAGCGGAGAGCTTACCAGCGGCTGCCAGAACCAGCTTCTGGGGAAGAGGGGCCATGAGGCCCTCAGCAGAGGTCACAGGACCCCAAGGCCAGGCCCCCTGCCCGGAGGCAGGCTGCAGCACCCCCGGGCCTGGACGGTGGTTCGGAGCGACTGACGCTCCCACTGTACAGATGAGCACACTGAGGCCCGGAGGGGGACACTTGCCCGGGACCCCGCAGCCCATTCGCATCAGAGAAGGAGACAGGACCTCCGATTGGCGGAGCCCCTTCCCTGCTTGTTCACATGAATCAACACCGAAAGACGTTTCTTCTTGACGTTGTCGCAAAACATACCTTTGTGGTAAGAATTCCAAGATGCGGAAGTATTTGCAAGCAGAAGCGCACGGCTCCCCGTGTCCCCATTCCGACTCCCAAAGGGAGGTTCTCCTAACCGTTTGTCGTGTGTGTCTCCCCAACTCTGCACTCACCGTCGAACACGGTTCGCGACTTTTTTATTTTTGTTTTTTGACTCTTTTTTTTTTCCTAACGTAAATGGAATCCGATTTCTCGGCAGCTTTTTTTTTTTTTTCCTCTCCCTTTTCACTTAGCAGCGATAACCTTGGCCATTTTCCGGCAGGAATCAGACCGGGCCGGAGAGAGGCGCAGGGGGTGCGGAGCCCCAGAAGAGACAGGGAGCGAATGTGTGTGTGTGTGTGTGTGTGTGTGTGTGTGGTGGGGAGGGGGTAGGAAGGAGTCCCCGACAGGTCACTACGCACAGTGGGTGGGGAACCTGGCACCGTCATCAGCTCCCGGAGGGCTGTGGGATTTGTCTCCAGACTTGAGCGCCCCAAGGAGGCTCACCAGATCCTCAGCACTCAGCCTGGCGCGCAGTAGGTGCTCAAGAAATGCTTGTTCAATGAACTGAGTCCCTGCTAGGCCCACGGTTCCCTGACCCTGCCAAAGACTGCCTGATGTCTGTGACCATGGCAGCTCGTGCTCAAAGGGCGCTGCCCCGGGTGGGCACCAGCGATGGAGGCAGAGCTCGGGGTGCGGGAGGCGGGGGGAGACCTTCCTCTCAGACGACTCACCCTCTCAGACGACTCACGGCTGCCAGTTGGCTCACCTCCCTAATGAGGGGGCTGGGCTGGTGGCTCGCCAGGGGTCCTTCTGTCTGGCTTCGGTCCCACTCCCTCATTTCATGGATGAGGGGCTGAGTCGAGTTTAATTTTGTCAGCTGCCTCAGACATCCACTGGGAAAAGGGGGGGCTTGAGTTTGGGGCTGCAGCAAAGGCTGGCGCCCGTGGGCAGGGCACCAGCCGCGTGCCAGGCGCCGGGCCGAGAGCTTTCCATGCGCTGTCGGAATCTTTGGGACATTTTCCCAGGCTCCGGCTCAGAGAGGGGGAGTAACTCGGCCCAAGGTCACACAGTGAATCGGACTGACTGGGGACGGAACTGGGGTTGCCGGACCCCAGATGGGGAGCTTTTCCCACCTCAGCCTTCTGTGAACTAGAGTCAGTGGTACCAGGCTGGACCAAACCAGTCTTCAAAAACTTCAGGAACCCCTCCCTCGGTTGGCCCGACTTCTGTGTCCCCCGGCGGGCCAGGAGAGTAGTTGCCGTGCAGCATTGGCGGGCTAGGGCTTGGGCACGGGACGCTTGTGATGGGTTCTGGGGCCAGGAGCCCAGCCCTGTCTCCGCCCTCTCTCCCCCAGCCAGCTTCCCGGGGTTGGGGTGGGCCTGTCCGCATCATCGATCCCTTGCCCCCCACCCCCACCCCCCACCTGGTGTCGGGCTCCTGGGGTTGTCGTCTAGACAGACAAGAGCATCCTACTGAGAACAGAGGCAGCCCTGACTCGGGGCTGAAGGTTCCCATGGCAACCGCATCCCCCTCAGCTGGCAGCTACCCGATAGATAAATAAATAATCAGGTGGGGGTGGGGAGCTCAGGGCAGGGGGAGGGGCAGCAGGGGAGCCCTGCGGGGGCTTCACTTGGGAAAGGGGAGGGGTGGGTTAGGCTTGAGGCAGGCTGGGGGTGAGGGGGGGAGCAGGACAGGGGCAGGGCCGGGGGGGGGGGTACCTGGTAGTCTTGTAAAGGCCAGGTGGGGGAAGGTGGACTGATATGAGAGAGATTCAGAGGGGCAGGAGGGAGACCAGGACCCGAAGTTCCGCTTTCTGGCTCTTGCAGTCGGATACATCGTGGGACCCGAACACTGGAACGGGACCGCTGTGGGGCCTGTGAAGTTCATCCAGGGGCTCGCCGGCTGTAAGGGGGCTGGAGGCCGAAGCACGAGCAGGCAGCCCCTGAAGCTCGGGCGGGCGGGCGTCTGCTGGGACAAGGGGAGCATAAAGAGAGCCCGGGAAATGGCCTTGGGGGGTTCCGACATTTAGGGCCCTGGCTACGGCGGGGGGGGGGGGGGGGGGGGGGGGAGGACGAGCTGCGCCGGAGTCAGGAGTGGCCAGGGAGGCTGGAGCACCAGCTCAGCCTTGGCACTTGCGCTGTGCCAGGCAGTTCAGCCCCAGAAATGCCGCCGTGAGCCCCTCGGGCAGAGAGCCCTGCTCCCGTGGGGTTTACCTTCGGATGCAGGAGTCAGACAGTAGAAGGAGTGGGTCGTGTGTATGTTCGTCTGTGCTAAGTGCCTGTGGAAAAAGTAAAGTGAGGGGGAGGCAGGGAGTTCAGTAGAAGAGAATTTTAAATAATACTAAAAAAAAAAAAAAAAATGTCTGCCCAGCTGGTTCAGGTGAGTTTCAAGCCCCACGTTGGGCGTAGTGTTCACGAATTAAATAAATAAACGAATCTGAATCTCTTCACAACCGTATGAGAGAGGTGTTGTGAATTATACCCATTCTGTTGGTGAGGAAACTGAGGTGCAGTGAGGTTAGGTGACTTGCCCAGCGGTACCAGGATTCGAACCCAGCTCCTAACCACCGAACCAATCTGTAGTGTGCGAGCGGCAGAGGAACGAGTTGCAGGGAGGACGTGGCGACTGTTAGTCTGGGCGTGAGAGCATTGAGAGAGAAGGCATCAGCTGGAGGACCACGAGGGACCTTTTTTCTTTCCGTCATTTTTCTTAATGCTTATTATTATTATTTCTGAGAGAGAGAGACAGAGCATGAGCAGGGGAAGGGGCAGAGAGAGACAGACCCAGAATCGAAGCAGGCTCCAGGCCTCTGAGCTGTCAGCACAGAAGCCAACGCGGGGCCCGAACCCACACCTGAGCCAGAGTCAAACGTTCAACCGACTGAGCCACCCAGGCGCCCCTGTCACTTTTTTAATGGAAGTGGCGTGAGCGTGTTTAGGATCCTGGGCAGAGGGAGAGGCTGAGTTGACAGGCGAGAGGATGGTGTGAGCTCCTGAGAGACAGGAGATGGGGTCCGGGGCGCAGGTGCAGGCCCTGGGGGGAGGAGGGGGAGACGGAGGCCAGGTCCTCTGGGAGTGAGGCTGGGGGGGGGGGCGCCCAGGAGGGCTGAGGACCGACAGTGAGAAGATCGGAGCTAGTCAGTGGGGAAAGTGAGTTCCGCAGAGAAGCCCGGCGTGGGGGGGGTTGTGGGGCGGCAGGGGGGTGCCTCTCGGAGCTGTCTATCCGTCATGCGTGCACCTTGTCGGCCCCGGGGAGTGACTTTCTCCGGCAGCGCTTGGCTGCTTTGCAGGCATGAGAACACTGGTAACTGGGCTTATGCAGGTGCGATGGGAAGGCAGAGGGCATGGGGGTCCGGGTGCCGGCCGAAGTTCACGTGGAAGTGAGGGAGCCTCGTGCGGTGCCTGCAAGCCGAGCCAGGATGAGTGAGGAACTGGGGGATAGGAGGGGTGGAGGAGGAGGGGCAGGGGACCTGATGCGCCGGACCCAGGTGGTCACCGTCCCAGGTGGTGGGAAGCGAGCCGGAGTGGTCCAGCGGGCGCTGCCGACTGGGTGACTCGGGAGGCGGGGCAGTTCTGGTGACAACGCCGAAGTCCACGTGGCGGCCGTGTAGGAGGGGAAGTGGAGGGACGGGTCACAGGAGAGGTGCTGGGGGGTGGTCCCTGATGTCCAAGGCAACTGGGAGGATGCAGGGATGAAGCTCGTTTTCGGGAAGAGGTGGGACCCGGAAGCCAGCGGATGACGAGGTTGGCAGCGGAGGGAGTGGTATGGCCATGGGCCACTGAGCCCCGGGGGCACGGGGTTGTCCCGTTCTGCAAGCAACTTAGGGACCCTAGAGGATCCTCCCCCACCTTTGGGCCCAAGGAACACGGGGTGTGAGAAGAGCAATGGTCACTGAGAAGGGCACGGAGAAACAGCATCCTTGGGTGCAAAACGTAGGGGCGGGGGGGGGCCCCTCGGGGAAGGAGCCGAGGCTTTAGGGGCACAGGCTGGTTTGGAAGGTCTCGGGAAAGGGGCGGGGGTGGGGGAGGGCTGGGTCAGGGGGAGCAGCACAGGGCCTTGAGGAGACGAGGATGGAGAGGACTGAGGGGCAGGCCCGTGCATCTTGACCGATGCAGACAGGATCCCGGTGGCCTGTTCTCATCTGTCACTCTGGGATGGTTCAGGGCTCTCGTCCTGCCTCTTTGGGGTCCTGTGTGGCTGGGGCGTTGGCAGGCCCAGAGACCGCAGGGATACCCCAAGCTCTGTGGGCTGCCCTGATGACAGTGACGGGACCAGATTTGTATTTTAGAAAAAGCACTCGAGGGTCCCGGGTGGCTCAGTCGGTTAAGCTTCCGACCTCGGCTCAGGTCACGATCTCACAGTTTGTGAGTTCAAGCCCCGCGGGCTCTGTGCTGACAGCTCAGAGCCTGGAGCCTGCTTCGGATTCTGTGTCTCCCTCTCTCTCTGCCCCTCCCCTGCTTGCACTCTCTCTCTCTCCCTCAAAAATAAATAAACACTAAAAAAAAAAAAAAAAAAAGGAAAAGCAGGCAACAGGGGTGGTGGCCAGCCTCCCTCTGCTGGAGATCAGAGAGGAAGCTGTATCAGTTGCCAACAAGAGCTTCTGTCCTGGTCCTGGCCCACCTAGGAGAAAGACTCAAGGCCTGGCTTATGGGCTGACCAGATAGAAAAAACAAAAAACAAAAAACCCAAGTCACTTTTTCCCTCGGTGCATGTGCACTTGAAACTCTTGCAAAGGAGTAGGTTGCTATTGTCTCCACTTTAGCCCCACCCCCGTCCCCAGACTAAAAAGACACACCGAAGCCGGTCGCGTTTACAGTCACCGCAGTCCTCAGATTCTTGTTCTAAGCCGCTGCGTCCAAATGGGGAAGATATTCTATTTGTTTGCTCTTTATTTGTTAATTAGTCACGTATCACAGCTGGACGAGCAGAAGTTCTGGAATATTCGACTTGGTTTTCTAATATTTTAGAATTGAGACGGTTTATGAGACAAGGAATCTCAATTAAAAAATATATACAGAGGGACACCTGGCTGGCTCAGTTGGTGGAGGGTGCAACTCTTGATCTTTGGGGGTTGTGAGTTCGAGCCCTCCCGTTGGGTGTAGAGTTTACTTTAAAAAAAAAAAAAGAAAAAAAGTTCAGGGGCATCAGGTGAGTGTCAGACTTTGCCTCAGGTCATGATCTCACCGTTTGTGAGTTTGAGCCCTGTATGGGGCTTGCTGCTGTCAGCTCAAAGTCTGCTTTGGATCCTCGGTCCCCCTCTTTCTCTGCCCCTCCCCTGCTCACGCACCCTCTCTCAAAAATAAACAGTAAAAATAAAGTTTAGGGGTGCCTGGGTGGCTCAGTTGGTTAAGTGTCCAACTCCTCATATCCGCTCAGGTCACGATCTCAGGGTCCGCGAGATCAAGCCCTGCTTGGGATTCTCTCTCTCTCCTTGTCTCTGCCCTTCCCCTGCTCATGCTCTCACTCTCTCTCAAAATAAATATATTTTTTAAAGTTAAAAAAATTAAAAATATATACGTGCATGGATTTATTTTTTTTTTCAGCGTACATTCAGTTTTGAGAAAGGACACAGGAACAGGGTAGGGGGATGGCGGGGGCACAGAGGAGCCGAAGAGGAGCCGAAGAGGGTTCCGCACGGAGAGCAGCGAGCCCGATGTGGGGCTCAAACTCACCAACCAAACCATGAGATCACGACCTGAGCCGAAGTCGGATACTCCACCAACTGAGCCCCCCAAGCCCCATCTGGATGAATTTAAGTCTTATCTCTGCTCTGACCCCTGGAGAGGAGGCCCCGGGTGACAACACTGACAACACTGATTCGTGACAGTCAGCTTCCCCGTCTTCCCCACTAGACTCTGCGTTCAGGGACCACAGCCTGTTCCCTTCTGCATACCGGCACCAGCAGGGGACCTGACGCGGACCACACGTGCTGTGGATAAGTAGATGGCGGCCCTGGATGGATGAGGGCGGGTCTGGCGTCAGAAGGATGGCTAGATGGATGCTCTGGAGGGAGGCGGGAGCCGTGGCTGCCAGCTGCCAGGCTGGCCAGTGCTCCTTATTCAGGCGAAGAGCCATCCCTTTGGGCCAGCCAGGAGCTCTTCGTAGAAAAGGAAGGATTGTGCTGTACTCTGAAGACCAAGGAGTATCTGCATATGAAAAAAGGGAAATAGAGGCGCCTGGGTGGCTCAGCCCGTTAAGCGTCTGACTTCGGCTCAGGTCATGATCTCGCAGTTCATGAGTTCCGGCCCCGCATCGGGCTCTGTGCTGACAGCTCAGAGCCTGGAGCCTGCTTCGGATTCTGTGTCTCCTCTCTCTCTGCCTGCCTCTTTCTCTCCCTCTCTCTCTTCCTCTCTCAAAATAAATGTTAAAAATTAAAAAAGAAAGAAAGAAAAGGGAAACGAAGGCGGGACTTAAACCGTTGTTTCAGCCACTCGGGGGCAGGAGCCGGCTAGGGGTAAAGGCTCGTGTCTGCTCCCAGCAAGCCCTCGGTGCCCAACTAAGAAGCTTACACTGTTGAGTGTTCTCCTAAAGAGCCACCATTTATGAAGTCTAGTTGTCTCTTAGTCTGTGCGATGTCTCCATATCCTCACAACAGCTTCTCCAGGGAAGGACTGTCTTCCCTATTCATAGTTAAAGAAATAGGCTCAGAGAGGGAAAGTAACTTGCCCTATGTCACACAGAGCTGCAGCTCGGACCCAAGTTTTAGAGACTCCAGAGCTTTTTGTGCTGTCTCACTGCTTGCTTTGTCGATGAGGTCTCCAAGAACCAGGAGGGCTTCGAGCAAGCACCAGGGTCGGGGCAGGTGATGTGCTGTTTAGATAGGCCTGCCCAGGCGAGAGGTCTCCCCAGCTACACAATGAGCCTGGGCAAGTCTGTCTCAGCCACCTCCTCTGTCCTCTGATGGCAGCCTCCTTGCCAGGACCAGACGCCAGCAGAGTTGGGAGCCCCAGGGGGACCCCAAACCGCCAGGGCTCTCCCAGGCCCGGCAGAGTCCGGGTGGGAAAGAGGAGAACGGAAATGAGGGAGGATCTTTTGGGAGCAGGGAGCGATCTGGGGAGTTTCTCTCCTGAGGTCAGGAGACCATTGGAGTCAAACCCGGAAGGGCCCTTAGAGGTCACGTAGTCCAGTGGCCTCTTATGTATGGAGGAAGGAGCTTGAGACCCAGTGGGGGGGTGGCCGGCCCAAAGTCACCCAGGAGGAGTCTGTCGGACTGTCAGCCAGAACCCCCGCCTCTTAACTCCCAGGCCAGTGTCAACAGGGCAAAGAGAGGGGCTGGTGCCAAGATGGGACAGGTGGCGGAGAAGAGCAGAGTGACTGCCTGGCTCTGCTGCCTACCTGCTGTGTGACCTTGGGCAAGTCACTTCCCTTCTCTGAGCCTCACGGTCTCTCTCTTTCTTCAGAATGAGAGCATGATCTCGGCCGGGCCTTTCTGCCAAGGAGTACCCATGAGAGACGCACTTGGAAAGCTCTTTCCAATCTGCGGGGCCCCGGGAGAGGAGTCGCCAACAAGAGGCAGGCTGGCGCCAGGTGGGCGGGTGCCAGGGCTGGGCCCGCGGCTTCCTGGGTTTCTGCCCGAGCCCTGCCATCTGTGTGGTAGTGTCAGCGCCACCTCCTCCTGCCTCCCTGCCAGGAGCAAGGCTTCTAGGATCTTCTCAATCAGAATCTTCCCTCTCCCTTCCCAGCCAGATCTTCCCCTCTCCTCTTCCCTCTTAGGTCAGGACTTTCGGTTGCAAGGGACAGAAATCACAAGTGCAAGGAGGGAGAATTGGTTTTCGGCATGGCTAGATCCTGCGACCTGAAATGATGCTACCTGGTCACTCCCCTCGTTCGTTCACTCTTCTTCCCTCTCTGCCCCTTAGCTTTGGGCTTCTTCCTCAAGCAGGCTGTCCCTGTGAGATGGCAGAGACGGCCGCCAACAGATCTGAGCGACACTATGCCCTGCCAGAAACCCCGGCAGATAGAGGGCATCTCCGTCCCGATTACCCCACCCAGGCCGCATGACCTAAGGGGGGTGGCTCCCAAAACAAGGAGATGGGTTCTGTCCCCAGAAAAAGAGATACTGGACAATCAATAACAATGGATATCCCCGGCACCTTTGTTCTTTTTTTTTTTTAAGTCTATTTATTTATTTTTGAGAGAGCGCAAGCACAACCAAGTAAGGAACAGAGAGAGAGGGAGAGAGAGAGAATCCCAATGAGGGTCCGCACTGTCAGCACAGAGCCCGATGCAGGGCTCAAACTCACGAGCTGTGAGATCATGACCTGAGCTGAAATCAAGAGTCAGACGCTTAACCGACTGAGCCACCAGGTGCCCCGGCACCTTTGTTAACTTAACTGTGTATCAGCTGAAAGGTTGAACCAGGGGCTCCTGGAAAAGGGAGTGTCGACTGAGTCCTGTATCAGTTAGCTTTTGCCGGGTAACAAATCATTCCATGACGGCCGTTTAAAACGCCCGTTTTATTGAACTCATGATTTGCAGGTCATCTGGGAGATTTTCCTGGTCTGGGCACGTGTCTTAGGTCAGTTGGCGGGCTGGCTAGCGTCGGAATGATCTAGAATGGCCCCACGTCTGAAGGCGGATCGGCTGTCAGCTAGGGCGCCTTGGTTCTCCTCTCGTGCTCCAGGCGGGCACCCGGGCCCTTTTGCACGGTGTCCTCTGTGTCACAAGTGTAGCAAGTGGACCATGCTCCAGGGCCCAAGCATTTTTTCGGGTTTTCACTTGCACGGTGCTTGCTAAAGTCCCATTGGGCAAAGCAAGTCACGTGACCATGCCGAGTTCCTGTGGGAGGGCACGGTCAAAGAGCAAACAGAAGAAACGTGGAGAGAAAGAACCTGAGGTCAATTTTGCAACCCATTACAGCTCCCTTGGGGAAGGAGAGTAAAAAAAAAAAAATCCCTTTCTCTGCAGCCCAGGAATCCCACGGACCAGGGCACCCTGCAGACAGGAGTCCTTGGGTCCCTTCAGGGCTATGGCTCAGCCCTTGGCCAGAGCTGGGAGGCGGGGAGCAGTCCGGATCCTACCTCCACCTGCTCAGACCCCGACATGGGGCAGGGACAGGTACTAGTGGGGAGAGCCTCTTGGTTCAGAAGGTGTTCTGAACTGTGGCTCCCTTCTCCCGTTAGCCCTCCCCAGAGTGATGATCAGGGCTTAGTCTCAGTTGGCCCCCACAGACTTGCCCCCACTTCCCCGCTTCCCCGTGGTCTCTCGGAGTTAGGATGCCTCGGAGACTTGTGTCCGGTCAGGGCGTGGTGTCCCATCGCCATGGTAAGTGGTGTCACCGGCTCCACAAGGTCAAGGAGGAATCCCTTCCCTTCCGTTCCCTTCTCTTTAGTCCCTGGCCTGCCCCTGTCCCCGGTGGCTGCGACCCCAGCCTGCTCTTTCCCCCAGGTGGCTGCACTGGAGCGGCAGATCTTTGACTTCCTGGGCTATCAGTGGGCTCCTATCTTAGCCAACTTCCTGCACATCATGGCGGTCATCCTGGGCATCTTCGGCACCGTGCAGTACCGCTCCCGGTACCTCATTCTGGTATGACTCGCTGGCCCCTCCCTTCCCCCCCTGCCCCTGCAGCCGGAACTGCCCCCCCACCCCACCCCGACACCCAGACCCCTGCTCTGTCTTAGCTCCGGCCCCGGCTGGTGGTGCGGATGCCCCAAATACCAATGCTGCTTTACTCGGCCGAGAGACAAGATGGGTATTCTCCCTAAAGAATTTCCTAGGGAAAAAAATCCAAATATTAACAAGATGCATCATTTAGTGAGTGCCCACCGCACGGCCAGCACAGTGCTAAGAGTTTTGCGTTTTTTGCTTATCTTTACAACAGCCCTGCAAAGTACAGCTTCCCATCTCCCTTTTCCAGATGAGGAAATGAGGCTCAGAAAGGTTCTGAGGCTTCTCCTGAGGTCACACAGCTAAGAAGTGGCAGGATTAGAGCATCAGATCCCGGAGCGAACGCCCTTGACCCATCGCCACGCTGCCTCCGTAAGCCAGTGCAGGCAGAGACTTTATCTCGTTTAGTTTCTCGGGTTGCTTTCGGAAGACCTGCCGTTTGCGCTCCACGAGGAGTATGGCCTAGAGCGGCTAGTGTGGCTTTGAGGTCAGCGTGCCCTGTGCTCCGACCCCAGGAGTGGATTGTGTCCCTGGCTCCCTCCTCCTTCCTGCTTCCTCTTTCCAAGCCCTGGTCCTCGATGGTCTCTGGTAAACTCCTGCTTTCAGCTAGGCTCACCCTTCTCCCCTGCTCTTTCTCAGTGGCCCATTCACACGCCTCTTTTGAGGGAAAAGGCTTTTCTGTAGGTTGATTACATAAATGCTTGACACCTGTGATGACGGCGCCCCGCAATGCCGTGCTCCCGCCAGAGCCGGCTCCAGCTCATTCTTGGGCTTCTCCCACCTCCCACGGGCTGAGCTCCCAGAAGCCGGGTGATCAGGGCCCTCCCAAAGCTGTGTGTCACCTGGGATGGGAGGCTCCTTCTCTCTGGCTCTCAGGAAAGCCCCAGGCACCACTCTGAACACCACTGTCTGCCGTGCGGCAGCACGGAAATGACAGGCGTAGGACTTGGGTGGAGATATCCGGCTCCTCTCCAGCTCTCCAGGGCAGGCTGCGTCTGCGGTTCTCTCCAGAGTGCCCCGGAGCAGCTGCCAGAGGACTGGAGTTTGCGTGGCAGCCCTGTCTCTTCCCAGCTGTGCGATCTTGGGAAACTTCAGGCTCGTCTCCAGGGCTTGCATTAGTGATCTTTAAAGAAAGGATGGTGCCTTCCATGCAGGGCTGTTGTTGTAAGGACTGGACGGGTATAAAAAAAAATGACTTGTAAACCATCAAGTGCTGTCCGAGTGAGATTTTGTCATCGTTTCCCCCTGCAAGGGTCCCCTCAGTCCGTGAGCTCTGCCCGCGCTGACACGCCCCATCCCCCCTTCCCCGGGCCCCACCCTGATCCCGCCTCTCCTCTTCCCAGTACGCAGCCTGGCTGGTGCTCTGGGTTGGCTGGAATGCATTTATCATCTGCTTCTACCTGGAGGTTGGACAGCTGTCCCAGGTAAGCCTCAGGCCTGGCAGTGCCAGAGGGCGGAGCCTGACCTTTCCTGTCCCCTCCCGAAGAGCTCCAAGTTAGGTGTGGGTCTGAGGCATCATCTCCTGAAGAGACTTCCCTCTGCACACCCGAATAATCCGCTCCCTGCACCTGTCGGAAACGAATGATAGAGCAGACCATGCCGAAGGGCCATCTGCACGGAGATGGGCTGGGGTCCAAGTAGATCCCAAGCTCAGTAGAAACCAACCACACGCAGTGGCCCTGAAAACTGCTCTTAGGCCCACGGGTGCTCAGTGCAAGGGAGGCAAAAATGCCGTGCGCTTCGTACTGCTAAGGCCACAAAGATTTGGGTCCAGTCTTTGTTTTTTTTTTTTCAAGATTTTATTTTTAAGTAATCTCTACACCCATCCTGGGGCTTGAACCCCCAACCCCAAGGTCAAGTCAGATGCTCCACCGACTGAGCCTGGTGGGTGGCCCGATTTGAGTCCCCCTTCTGACCACCATTTTCGGAAGGGAGACAGGGTGGACTTTGGGGAAAATGAAGGGGACCAGGTCCCCTGCGGAACCATCGAAGAAAGTGGAAGTTCCTAGCTTGTAGAAGAGCCAGCCCAGAGGGCACGACCTCTGATTTTAGACATAAAGAAGGCAGAATATATGAATGGGAACACCGGCTTTGTAGTTCTGCTAGATTTAAATACCAGCTCCGACATTTCCAGGTGGTGTGACCCTGGGCTTCCCTTCTCTGAGCTTCAGTGTCCCCGCGTAGTGAGTGCGGATGACTACTTCATGTGGTTGCCAAGGGGATAAAATGAGATTACCCATCTCAGTTCTTGGCACCAGGTCGGCACTCGGTGCATATTTGTTAACGGGCTGCACGAGCGAATGGATGGATAAACACGGAGACGCCGTGGGTGAGAACCTCTGATCTCAGCCAGGCCCTTCTCCATTTCGGATGGGCAGACCACGCACTAAAGAGAGGAAACGTTTGCCCAGGGTCACACACAGAGAGAGTGAACGGGCCGGGAAGGGGTCCGTGTTGAGAATTTCACCCAGGGCTGGAAAATTGGACTCAGCCACTGTTAATGTCCCTGCCATCCTGAAATTTTGGGGCTTCGGTGGGTGAGCACCAGTCCCTTCTATTTCCAAGGGAAGTGGGAGACCTGCATAGTCATCAAGCGCCACCTACTGGCCAAATATAGACTTGCAGAAACAGACCCCCTCCAGATCCTTCGAGTCAAGCCAGGAGAGGAGGCTGCTTCAACCTTGCGGGTGTGAAGGAGGCTTTCTATAAAGTTCCCTGCCGCCTGGGGAAGATTCCCGCCACCTTGTGGCCCCAGCTCAGTATCCTAGGCCCCTCTGCCCCCAGGACCGGGACTTCATCATGACCTTCAACACATCCCTGCACCGCTCCTGGTGGATGGAGAATGGGCCAGGCTGCCTGGTGACACCTGTCCTGAACTCCCGCCTGGCCCTGGAAGACCACCATGTCATCTCTGTCACCGGCTGCCTGCTGGACTATCCCTACATCGAAGCACTCAGCAGTGCTCTGCAGATCTTCCTGGCTGTGAGTCCTCCCGTCCCCCTGGCCCACACACCCCCAGAGGTGGGAGTCCACCCCAACCCCTTCGTTTAGCTCTAGTGAAGAAGGGAGGAACTGAGATCTCCCAGCCTGCCTGTGTTCTGTCTGGCTCTGTCTCCATAGCTTGTATCTCCTCCCTTCACCCTTGTCCCAGCTGGGAGCAAGCAGGTTTGATGGATAGGATGAGTCATCAGACTGTGAGTCAACCCAGTCTCCAGTGTAGCTGCTGTGTGACCTTGGACAAGTCACTTGCCCTCCCCAGTCTTCCATGTGACCTTGGACAAGTCCCTTGCCCTCCCCAATCTGCCGTGTGACCTTGGACAAGTCGCTTGCCCTCCCCAAGCTTGTTTGCTTATTCACAGAACAGAGTGACCACATCAAGCGCATAAGAGTTGTGAGAGTGGATCCAAGACAGGAAGAGTTCCTAATCTTGCCCTTTGCGCACTCCACGCGCCCCAGGTCACATAATCCTCTTTCCTCTTAACAAGTCAGTAAAGTATTGCCCAGGTCCAGCTGGGGAAACTGAGGCCCAAAGAGGTAAAATAATTACTTGTCCAAAGTCCACTCGCAGATGGAGAATGGAACCAAGTATGTTTGGCAGTAAGGCTCAGTTGTTTAACTGGAGGTTGTTACGGGTTGGCCTTCATCTTAGCACACCCTGCCCCTGCAGTCGGACAAGGCCCAGCTAGGCAGAGGGTGGAGGAAGAGCTTCTGTCTTTTTTCCTTCCATCCCCAGCTGTTCGGCTTCGTGTTCGCCTGCTACGTGAGCAAAGTGTTCCTGGAGGAGGAGGACAGCTGTGAGTGCGGAGCCCCTAGGGAATGGGAGTGCCTGGCCGCACACCACCCTGTGCCTTCAGCACCCTGGACAGTGCCCCCCTCCCCCCCCCCGCCCCAGCAACCTCCAGGGAGGGAGCCCGGGTTGGCCAACTGGTCCCTCTTGGTGGGGAAGAAGAGACTGCAGGGGTAGTGGGGGCTGCATAGTGCATTTTGAGCTGTGACCTAGACATCCAGATGCCCAGACCATAGTTCCACCATTGCTCTCTACCCACCCCTCTTAGGTTCTGCCCCACGGAGGGGCTCCATGAGACTCCCCCTACCAAACACCGCCCATGCCCAGTCTCAGCCCCCATTAACCCCCTCCACCCCCTCCTCCGAGGGCTTACCCCCCTTAAGTGGCTCAAGCCCTGCTCCCTTAAAGGACAGCTTTGCCCCCCCCAGGGTCTCTGTCTACTGAGGGCTTTGGCCACTCTGGCTGAGCTTCTCCATGTCCTGTTCCCCCACAGGCCCACCTATTGGGATCTGGCAGCAAGACCTGGCCCTGTACGGGGGGATCTGGGCCTCACATTCTTCCTTTTCAGGACCCAGCCTCCCATAACTGCACCCCACGGGCCCATCCCTAACTATGTGCCACCTCCCCTTCCACAGTTGACTTCATTGGTGGCTTTGACTCCTACGGATACCAGGCACCCCAGAAGACGTCGCATTTACAACTGCAGCCTCTGTACACGTGGGTCCCGGTGCCCAGTGGGGTGGGGTGGAGGGACTTCGGGGAGTTGCTGTGGGGGGAAAGAGGGCAGGGAGGAGCGGGGGAGGCAGCTGGGGCTCTCTGCCCCCATACTTTAGGGGTCTGCGTACCTAACCTGCCTTTGTTTTCTGCAGGTCGGGGTAGCTTCTGTGGCGCTCCCACCCACGCACCGCGTGCTTGCTGCCTAGACTGAAGCTACGGCCGCCAGCCTGGGCCGAAATGGCAGGCGCGCCCCCTGGCGGCCAGTGGACCGACTGCAGCCTGCGCTGGCTGGGTCCACCATGGACATGGACTTGGCCCTTCCCGACCCCAAGGGTGGGGCGGGCCGGGCGGGGGAGGGGATTGCGGCGGGGTTTGTATTTTTTTTATCTCAGCCTTGGTGTGCGCCGGGCCTCCCTCCCTTCTCCAACCTCTTCCTTTCGAAACCCTTCACCCAACTGCCGGCCCCCTGTCCAGAGAGAAATGGCATTCACCCCATCCTAACCACACTCATTCACCAGCCCCGGGGAGAGTTACTGTGGCCTAGAAGCAGGAGTCCTGGGTTCCAGTTGCAGCTCCGTCACTGACTCTCTGTGTGACATCTGGCAAGGCCCTTGCTCTCTCTGGGCCTCAGTTTCCTTCAAATAATTAAAAGAATCTCTTAGCAGATGGAGCTATTTCTATCCTTTTCACTTGACTCTTAAGTCCCCGGGCTAGGCTGGGATTATAATTCCCATTTTGCAGGTCTGGAAACTGAGGCCCGGAGATATGAAGCATTTGCTTGAGGCCACACAGCTAGGCTTCGGGTGGAGGCACTGAACACAGTGTACTTTCTGTCGTTTCAGGCTCCAAAACCCCGGGTCTGGTCTCCGAATCCCATTTCCAAGCCCCCATCCATGTGGGACGCTCTAGAACCCGCATGATCTACCCCACACTCACACACACCACCACCACCATTTGCCAGGGCCTCTCTTGAAGCAATATACCTGTTCTCCTGTTGGGAACCAGATGAACAGAGCCCAGAGCCCTGCTTTCAGCCTGACCAGCAGGGAAGCCCTCCTAGACTCGGCCCCTGCCCACCCTTGGCAAACCTTTCAAGGTCATTCCAGCAGGAGGGGAGGCCACACCTCAGTCGCCCCACCCCCTTCCAGGTCCCTGAGGCGGGGACTGCTGCAGCCACGATCCCTACCTCCTCAGCAACCCCACCAACCCCTGATGGGTCCATCCACCTCCCAGCTGGAAGACGTGTGGTTCCAGAATGGAAGAGGGCTGGTCAGCCCTGCCCAGTCACCAGTCTTCAAAGATCACCAGCGTTTATGACCACTCCAGTGTCCAGGAAAAACCTCTAACGAGCCCAGAAGGGGTTCTGAAGAGGCAGACTGGGGGAGTGGGTCGTGGTGTGGGGTCGGGAGGGCCAGCACCCTGGAGAGCCACAGAGATGAGAGCTCTTTCTCCCCGCCTCCTTCCACAGACACTCCTGAGGTTCCTGGGTCCCGGCTGGGAGTCCAAGGACAGGAGGGTCAGGCCTCAGCTCCCAGTCTGTGAAACGGAAGTGGTCCTGGGGGAGGAAGGAGGGCAGGAGGCATGGGGGAGTTGGAGGGAAACACGGATGGTTTGTACACCTCAGCCCGTCCATGGCGACCGCTCCATCCCTTGCCTCCACCCTCTGATCTAGCATTCCCTACCGTCTGAGGCCAAAATATCCTGAGCTAGGACCCCACGCCGCCATCCCATCTGCAGTGCTGTGTCAGGGAGCCAGCCCAGGAGTCCCTCCGGTTCCCGCAGGCACTGAGGTCCCAGGTGGTCTGCCTAGGTGGCTGTGTGTACAGCTCAAGAGGGGGCAGCTCCCTTCGGACCTGGCTGCTACCCCGCCACGAGGCCGACTCCTGCCTCCAGCCCTCTCCTCCCACCCCCACACACCCGGCCTCCTTTCTACTCCACGGGTTTAGCCACTGGTGCTTTGAAGCCTTTTGTTTTTATAAGATGGATTTTGCCAGGGGACCAAGCTCTTTTCTCACTGGGACCTTGCAAGGCAGGGATGCTCCCCTGGTTTCTGTGCAGGTGGGTTGATTAAAGACGGCGATTTCTTCTGTATCTTCCTGTCCTCTTGCCCTGTGAGTCTTCAGGGTCCCTGCTTGAAGGTGAGCAGGGGCTGGGAGTCAGTGTCATTGTCATTATCATTCCTGGGGCACCGGCCTGGGCTTCTGATTGGCGGTGTAGTTTTGAGAAGTCACTCTCCCTCTCCTTCGTCATCCATTAAAGGCAGAGATGGAGGGGGGGCTAAATCGGTGGGTTCCCAACCCTGGTCCACGATCCCTGGGAGAGCTTTCTAGTTCTGTTTTTATTAAGTACACTCTACGTTTATGCTTTAAATGTCCTTCGCATCTCGACTCTGCCCTCTTCCTGACAATTCAGTTTCGGACTCAGAATGAGCTGGCAGGCAGCGCTTTCGATGCAGGTTGCTGGAACATCCGGATCCTTTCTGACAATACAGCCAGAATCAATATATATTTTTTAATAGTTTATCGTCCAATTGGTTTCCATACAACACTCAGTGCTCATCCAATATTTTTGAATTTTTACAATTTTATTTACTTTTTTGAATAGACCACATGTATCGATGGTACAGAATTCGGAAAGTTCCAGGGGGTTATGTTCTTTTACCTATTTTTCGTATCTTTCCAGAGACAGACCATTCTTTGTTGACTTACGTGAATATATTTTCCCCTTTTCGCACAAATGACGACGCGCGCAACTCAATCTTCACCTTCCTCCTGCTGCTTCTGCTTACCTCTGAATCGTGGAGACCTTCCCCTCCCCCCCCCGATAATACACGTGGGCTGCCTCCCATTCCATGGCAGTCTGGTAGAATTAGGACTCATGTTAAGATTCCCAAGTAATCTTGGCGCGGCTAGAGGCGAAGACCCAGAGGTACTACACGAGCTGTCCCAGGTTCGTTACACAGAGCTCTGCAGACCGCTCCTGGGCGTGGAGGCCAGGGGAAAATAAATCACAGACACAGCCTTCAAGGAGTTTATGGTTTAGTTGGGAGCCCACAGGATGGGCGGGGCAGAAGGGTGAACGCCTCCAGCAGGGGGTCAGTACCAAGGACAGGGCCGGGTAAAAGGCAGTTGTTAATCTGAGCTCAGGCAAGAGGCGACCTGAGTGTCCTGTGCAGCACGTGGTGTGGTGGGGAAGAATAGCCAGGGACCGCCTGCTTGGAGGAAGAAATGTCAATGGGGAATGTATTCGTTTGCTCTCGCTTTCATAGATGATCGCAACTTCAGTGTCATAAAACACAACTTGTTATCTTACGGTTCTGTAGAGAGGTTGGACAGGAATTCCGCTGGGGTAAAATCAAGATGTCTGGAGGGTTGCGTTTCTTTCTAGAGGCTCTGGGGGAGAATCCCCGTCCTTGCCATTTCTGGCTACAGAGGCTACCCGCATTCCTTGGCTTGTGGCCCCTTCCTCCACCTTCACAGCCAGCAATGTCCTATCTCTCTCACCCTCCCTCCACCCGCACATCTCCCTCAGCCAGGGAAGGCTTCCTGCCTTTAAGGGCTCACGTCATCGGGTTGGGCCCTACCAGATAATTCAGGGTCATCTCTTCCCACCTCACAGTCTCCTGTGCCATGTAGCATGCTCACAGGTTCCGGGGGTAGATTGTAGACACCCTCAGGGGCCATTATTCTGCCTTCCAGGGTAGAAGTTGATTCCAGGGCATAGCCACGCTGATGTTAATTCAGGGCACGTTAGCCGATGGGAAGTCCCGAAGGCTTTTGAGCAGAAGCTACTCCTTTAGAGCTGTCCTTATAGGGGAAGATACTTGCAAATGACATGGCTGATAAAGGGTTAGTGTCCAAAATATGTAAAGAACTTTTTTTCTTAAATGTTCATTTTTAAGAGAGAGACAGCAAGCAAGGAAACGGCAGAGAGGGAGACACAGAACCCGAAGCAGGCTCAGCCCAGAACCCCATGTAGGGGCCAAACTCACCAACCATGAGACCATGACCTGAGCTGAAGTCAGATGCTCAACCAACTGAGCCACCCGGGCGCCCCTATAAAGAATTTCTAAAACTCAACACCCTAAAACAAATAATCCAGTGAAGAAATGGGCAGAAGACATGAGTAGAGACTTTTCCAAAGAAGAAGACACTTTTCCAGATGGCCACCAGACACTTAAGAAGATGCTCAACATCGCTCATCATCAGGGAAATACAAATCGAAACCACAATGAGCTACCAGCTCACACCTGTCCGAATGGCTAAAATTAACAACTCAGGAAACAATGGGTGTTGGTGAGGATGCAGAGAAAGGAGAACCCTCTTACAGTATTGGTGGGAATGCAAACCGGGGCAGCCGCTATCCGAAACAGGACAGGAGTCCCTCAAAAATAGTATTACCCTATGATCCATCAATTACACTACTAGGTATTTATCCAAAGGATACAAAAAATACTAATTCAAAGTTTTTAGCAGCACTATCAACAATAGTCAAATTACAGAGAGAGCCCAAATGTCCATCAATATACATATATATCAATATACATATATATATGCATGTATGTATGTATATGCGCGCACACACACACACACAATGGAATACTCCTCAGCCATAAAAAAGAATGAAATCTTGCCATTTGCAATGACATGGATGGAGCTAGAGTGTATTATGCTAAGCCAAAGAAGTCAGTCAAAGACAAACACCATATAATTTCACTCCTGGGGAATTGAAACAGAGCTGTGCTTTAGCAAGAACGGGCAGGGCTGGAAGGGTGGGGTGGAGCAGGAAGCAGTGTTTCATCTGGAACAGAACTCGGGGTTCTCCCATGCCTGTGCAGATGTGTGTTCTTGGGGATATGTACGTGACCATGAGCTCTCTGCGTAAACTAGAGTTTACAGTAGGGTAATGATCAGCGTTGAACTGCAGGAGTCAGGCTCTGCCTGGGTCCAAATTCATCGCTCTGGAACCAGTCAAGCTGGTCTTTCTACAAAGCCCAGGGAAGATGGCCCAGCTTCTGCCATCCTGGGGCCACTTCCCAGCAACCTCCACACATTACAATAATCCAGGCAGGAGGGACCATCTTCCAGGAACTGCTGAATCATACAGGTACCCAAAGCATTCTTCAAAACAAGAGGGTATGAGTTCCCCAAGGTTCCTTCGACAAGCGCAATAGTCTACTGGGATTTACAGACACACGAGTGTTTTCTTTAATGCATTGGAATTGGATCTTGCAGTTTCTTGTTTTTTTTTTTCTTAAGTTTATGTATTTATTTATTTATTTAGAGAGAGAGAGAGAGAGAGAGAGAGAGCATGAGCACAGGAGGGGCAGAGAGAGAGGGAGGCAATCCCAAGCAGGTTCTGCACTGTCCACACAGCGTCCGATGTGGGGCTCAAACTCACGAACTGCGCCATCGTGACCTAAGTTGAAATCAAGAGTCAGAAGCTTAACCGACTGGGCCACCCGGGCGCCCCAAGATCTTGGAGTTTCTGACGTACTAGGAATGAGGGAGGGCCTGACACCAAGGCCCCACTGCCTTACAGGACTCCCTGCTCCACAGGCTGCTGGCCCAGAACAGGGTTTCTCGAGTTTTCAGAGCATAAGAATCCCTTCCCCTCCAAATTCCTGATTCTGATCCTGACCCAAAACGCACAGACCCAACATCCAGGCAGTGACAGGAATCTGCATTTTTTTGCAAGTGCCCCCTGTGATCGAGGTCTGGGAAATCCTAGCCCTGGGTAAAGAGGCGTTCGGACATTTTCGAAACTTCCCCTCCCTCCAGCGTCCTGGAGGTCCCGCCACAGTGTGCCTGCCAGCTTCAGCTTCCTCCTATCAGAGATAGATTTTAAGACGCTCTCCTCTAAACTCAGTTTCATTTGTTACTGACAATCTTAGTGTGTGTGTGTGTGTGTGTGTGTGTGTGTGTGTGTGTGTGAATAGCCTGGTCATTTTAAAGGCTGTGATTTCCTGAATTTAAACATTGACACTTCTCCACCCCTATGTTAGTTTTAGGTCCAAGCCCTGCCTTTCCCTCCCTCAGCCTCCGTCACCTGGAGGAGGCGAGGGCAGCTCCGAGTTGCCCCACTGCTCCCTGAACTGGGGGCCACACCCTCCCTGAGCATCTGTTCTGGTGACCCAGCAGGTCTCCTCGAGTCTTCCCTGGAATCAGGCTGGGCAGGCTCAGGCAGGCTGGAGTGCAGAGAGAGCCCCGTGCTGGGCATCCAGTGCCTAAATTCCAGTCCCCTCCCCCCCCCCCCGGGGCCGCAGACTTCACAGGAGGGGGAATGAGAAGGCTGGACTTTGCACGATAGTCCTGGGCTGCTTCAAGCTGCTGACCTTCTGGAACAAGGCTTATCCATCCTAACCCTACTCGGGATGGCTTTTTAAAATACAAGGTTTCTGGACGTCACTTGCATACCACGTTCTAATTCAAGGGGACCCAAGCATCTGAATTCATTCTTCCAATGTTTACTAAGTACCTACAATGTGCCACGAAATAGGGGTACAGCAGTGAACAAAGCAAAAAATTGTCCTCACTCTGGGGAAGGTATCTATCGGGAGGAGACACACATACATAAACCAGCAAAACATATGGTAGGTCAGAGAAGTGTCAGAGCAAAACGGCAGGGGAGAGAAAGAAAAGACCCGAAGAAGCTTAGGTAGAAAGCCAAGGAACAGCAAAAGTGCAAAAGTCCTGAGGTGGGAGCGTGCCCGCATATTGGAGGGAAGCGAGGAAGCCAGGGTGGCTCAAAGCAAGGGGAAGGGAGAGCGGTAGGAGACGAAGTCACAGAGAGCGAGGGCGGGAGGTGGCATGTCAGACACCATTGACCTTGAAGGACCTCGTAAGGGTTTCAGCATTTAATCTTGAGTGAGATGAGAAGCCGCCGGAGTAATAGAGCACAGAGCTGGGAGACGTGTGGTGAACAGACTGGGCGGCTGGGGGGGGGGAGTCAGGGGCTGGAACGGGGAGACCGGGTGGGACCCCATCAAGGCGATCCAGGTGAGAGATGCTGGCGGTTTCCTTAGGGTGGCAGCAGCAGAGAAGGGGAGGGATGACTGGCTTTCGATACGTTTTGAGGGCAGGGCCTGCAGGATTTACTCGGGGACTGCACGGGGGGTGTGAAAGAGAAGGGTCAACCAGGACCTCGAGGTTTGTGGTCCGAGCAAGTAGGGGATGGAGCTGCCCTTGAGATGGATGACCGCAGCAGGCGAAGGTTTGGGGTGGGGGGGACTTCGGCCTTCTGGTTTTGCACGGGCATGTCCGAGAGGCCTGTTAGAGGTGCAGATGGAACTGTCAAGGGCGTAGTCGGGTACAGGAGGGGAGCTCTGGGCTGACCCGGAAAGCTTGGACTCCTTGGTGTTGAGATGATGTTTCAAGTCATGAAAGTGGATGAGGTCACCAAGGAGTGAGTGCCGGCAGGGAAGAGGGGTGAAGCCTGAGTCCTGGGGCATTTCCCCATTTGGGGTTGGAGACCATTCGATGGGACCACCAGGGAAGGCCGAAATCAGGAAACCGGGGCGGGGGGGGGGAGTGATACGAACGAGCGCTGGTGAGTTGTCTCAGTTGACTGATTTCGTTCTCCGTCAAGAAATATGTACTGAGCACCTCCTATGTTCCAGGTGCCCTTCTAGACACGGAGCCTACGGCAATGAACTTGACAAGCCAAGGTGGCACCTGGGTGGCTCAGTGCGGCTCAGTCAGTTAAGCGTCCGACTCTTGATTTCGGTTTAGGTCATGATCTCACGGTTCGTGAGTTCGCAGCCTGCGTCAGGCTCAGTGCTGAGAGCCCGGAGCCTGCTTGGGATTCTCTCTCTCTCTCTCTCTCTCTTTCTCTCTGTGCCCCCCCCCACCAGAACAAATAATAGAACCATTTCAAAACAAAACCGAACAAGACAGGCAAGGCCCTACCACTCTTACCCTCCAGGCAGAACTGACTGCATTTTCTTGTTCATAACAATCCCAAGAAGGTTAAGTTCTCTTCCTGTCACATACAGACGGAGCTACTCAAGCTGGGAGAGGTTAAATCACGTGCCCAAAGTTGTACACCTAGTAAGTGGTGAGATGGGCTTGCAATCCGGTCACTCTGACCCCGGGCTCTTTCTCTAGCCACGGACAGACAGCATATTGCCTTGGGGAGGATTTCGGTGCCCAGCCAGGTTTGAGATCCACTGCTCTAGGACCTGGGGCGGGGGGGGGGGGACCCCTTTAGATTTCTATCGCTGCCTGGAAAGTAATCCCCAATTTAGCAGCTTAAAGCCGTAGGCCATTATGTCACCCAGTTTCAGGGGGAGCCAGAAATTCACGAGCACCTGCCAAGACCCGGATTTCCAAACTCTCCTACCTTCTGGGTAAACACTCTGTGTGCCTCTCCGTCTGCTTCCTTGGTGTCCTACCCTCGGTGTGACTGGGGGATTTGTGAGCGAAGAGGGAAATAAAGCCCTCGGGGCCCAGCGGGGAGGGTCGTTCCTGGCGAGGAGGAAGAGAGTCCACAGGAAACGCTCGCCGAGTCCCTACGACCTGCCAGACTTCCGCACCGCTCCTGATCCCCACGGCCACCCCGTGAGGCAGCTGCTGTGTTCTCATTTGATAGATGAGGAAACTGAGGCATAGAGAAGTGAAGTAAGGCCTCCCAGACGGGAAGGTGGGAAGACAACGCCCGTTTGTCGAGTCTGGTGGACACTTGTCATAGGCGATACCGTGCATCCTCCCCGCCGCCTCCGGCAGAGGTACGGCCCCTGTTTTCACAGTCGTAACCTTGTCCTTGAGGAGCCCACGCTACCCCTCCCATCAGGAACACGGGGCGGGGGTTGCGGGGAGCACGTCCGTCACAGCCCAGCGATGCCTGCTGGCTGGCCTGCGCACCCCTCCCTGCCCGTCAGCCGGTCGTGCTCACCCAGGCACCCCTGAGTCCCAAGTCCCCCCCTCCCCCAATACCTGGGCATCCTGCCGCCCCGCCGGCACCCTCCGTCTCCCTCTCCTTTCTGGGTCTTGGCCTAGGAAAGATCATGGATTCTGAAGTCTGTGGTCCAGCTCGGCCAGTTGCTAACTGGGTAAACTTGGCCGAGTCGGGTCATCTCCCACTTGAAAAATGCCTCCCCGGGCGGGTTCCGTGAGGCCCGCAGGTGGTGCTGAAAGTAAAACGTGACGTGTGAGTTCCCTTCCCGTCCGCCTGCAGGCATGCGTGTCTTCGTGTGTGAGGGGCTACAGGGGGTGGGTGGGGGGAGGGCGGGGTGCGGGCACTGGAAAGTGTCCTCTCTGCCTGCCTAGAGCTTGAGGGTGAGGCAGGAGCATCCCGCTCCTCCGGGAACCTCCGGAACTTGCCCTTTCCTGACGCCTCACCCCTCCTGAAAGATGGCAGCCCCTGGGATCCCCATGGATGGGGGCGGGGGGGTTTGGGGGCCCCAAGAAGAGGGTCGGTGGGGCGCTGGAGGTGGGAGTAAGTCGGGGGGAGCCGGAAGGAGCGGGGATGAGGTAGAGCCCTGAGCCTACCCAGGACGGTGGTTCTTCTTTTTAATATTTACTTATTTATTTTGAAAGAGAGAATCCCAAACAGGTTCCGAGCTGCCACTGCAGAGCCCGACGCGGGGCCTGATCCCACAAACCATGAGATCATGACCTGAGCTGAAACTATGAGTTGGATGCTTAACCGACTGAGCCCCCCGGGCGCCCCAAGTTCTTCTCTGTTTAATGGGTCACTTTAGGCAGGTTAGCCTGCTGCTCTGAGCCTCAGTATTTCTATCTGTAAAACGGCCCTCACAATGGGTGTCTTCGGGCCATAGAGAGTAAGGGTGAGGGCTCTGGAAGCTGTAAGCGCCGTCCACGGGGGGAAGAACACGTGATATTTGGGGCGGCCCGAGGCCTCCTTGCCGGATCACGCCCACAGCCATCTGGAGGGACCAGACTCTCAGCTCCGCCTCCCAGTGGGGCTTTCAGAGGCCTCCCCGGCCTGGGGCCGCTCTCAGGGCTGCTTCGCCTTTCCTGCCAGCCCTGGCCTTCCTCCATCTGCCTCTGCAGCCCCAGCCCGCCCTCCTGGGATGCGATGGGCACAGGGCCCATCTCGCTGTCGCGGAACTTGGCCCCGAGAACCACTCAACTTCTTCCCAGCCCGTGGTCTCCTCACCTCCCTGCAGCCTTGCCCAGAAGCCCTGTGAAGTCTCTCCAGGCCTCCACTGGGATAAGCACTCCCATTACCTAGGGGTGAAAACAGAGTCCCTGGAAGGGAAAAACGGTTCCAGCCTGGGGATGATCATCGCCATCCCCTGTTGCCTCTAAGGACTGGCACACCACTGCCGGGGGCACGCCTTAGTATCGTCCTGGGCCTGGTCCTATTGAGGAAGTAAGGGAAGGAGAGAAGGAAGGAAGGTTGGATGGAAGGAAGAAAGGGAGGAAGGGAGGAGAGAGGAAAGAGGAAGGAAGGAGGAAGGATGGATGGATGGATGGGAGGAAGGGAGGAAGAAAAAGAAAGAAAGAGTTAAAAGAAGGAAGGAAGGAAAGAAGGAAGGAGAGAGAAAAAGAAAGAAAGAGAGAGGGAGGAGGGAAGGAGGGACAGAGGACGAGCAGCGTAGGCGCTATGGGTATTCTCCTTTTACAAGTGAGGAAACTGAGGCACGGTGAGGCAAAGCGCCCTCTCAGACCTTGACAGGTCGGTCTCCGACTTGAAAGACTGTCTCCACCTGCTTCTCTGCCTGCCTCATGCAGGACTTTATGCTCTCCGTGGGTGCGGCAGGAACAATGGGCCTAATTCCCTGGGTTTTAAGGGGCCAGAATCCCCTCCCCTCCCCCCCCCACACACTGCCCATCCTCCTCTCCCTATCCTGACAGGGGGCGCCACAGCCCCCCCTCCAGGGTTAGAGCCCATGTGCTGGGGGCCACCACTCAGCCCCCCTGGGAGCTGTGGTCGCCACCACCGTGACATCTTCGAGGCCTGCTAACCCCTGTGACATGGCCAGGCCACGGTTCTAGAGCTGGAGCCCAGGCTCCAATCCCAGCTCTGTCCCCCCAACAAGCCTCGGTTTTACATATTTGAAGTGCAGATCCAGTGTGTGTGTGTGTGTGTGTGTGTGTGTGTGTGTGTGTGTGTGTGTGTTTCTTCCTCTCTTTCTTTCTCTCCCTCTCTGTCTCTCCCTCTCTTTCCGGATTGGGCTAAGCTGTGAGACCTCAAGCCTCACTGTGCCTGGCACACAGTAGGAGCTCAATATATATGAGCCCTTTCTGTCCCATGTCATCAGTGCGAGGTAAGTCAACAGCTCCACTGGGAGGTCAATGCCATGGACCGCTAAGGACTCTCTCAGCTTGGGCCAGCCGGGGAGAGAGGCGGTGGCCAGGGACGGCCCATCCCTTGAGCCGCAGCCCTGCCGGGGTGCAAACAAAGCTCTTGTCACCCTCCTTTTCCTACCAGAACGTCACTCACCTGCCCCGCCGAGCCCCGGTCACTGCCCAGCCGGCATCCCTGGTCTGGCTCCCCCCCAAAGTCTTGCTCCCTCTGCATCACAAACTTGGTGGCTTCAAACATTTCAATATGCCTCACAGTTTTGGGAGTCGGCAAAGCAGGCGGGGCTCAGCTGGCTTCTTCTGCTCCATATGCATCAACTGGGGTCATCTGGCCATGGTGAGCGGGTGGCTGGTCTGAGCTGAGGGTCCAAGACAGCCATGAGGCTTCACTCACAGGCCTGGAGGCTCGGTGGCATCAGCAGTGGAAGCGAAGCCAGCCGGACTCTCTCTGTGAGTTTGAGTCTTCCCGCATGGTGTCTCCAGCAGGATCGCTGCAGGTTTCCATGGTGACCGAGAGCCCCATGAGACCAAGGAGTACAGCCAGTCCTCGTAAAAGCTAGGTTTGGGGGGCACCTGGCTGGATCAGTTGGTGGAGCCTGTGACCCTCGGTCTCGGAGTCATGAGTTTGAGCCCCATGTTGGGCTTAGAGATGACTTAGAAAAAAGAAAAGGGACACCTGGGTGACTCAGTCGGTTGAGATTCTGACTCTTGATTTCCCCTCAGGTCATGGTCTTACGGTTTGTGAGTTCGAGCCCCACATCGGGCTCTGCGTTGACAGCGCGGAGCCTGCTTGGGATTCTCTGTCTCCCTCTCTCTCTGCTCCTCCCCCACTCGAGTTGTGTCTCTCTCTCAAAATTAAAAAAAAAAAAAAAAAAAAAAAACCTATGCAATTGGCACAGAATCACTCACTTCTACCACAGCCCATCGCCCAAAGCAGCCACCGGCCAGCTCATTCAAGAGGAGGAACCACCGGCCCTGCCTTTAGACAGAAATCTTGGCACAGAGTTTGTGACCCCTTTCACCAGCCACACCTCCTGAAGTCTCCCCTGTCGAGGTAATGTTCTCCATTCCCCCGAAATTTAATGCAACACACAGCAGCCTCGACTCCTACCTCGCGGAGCCCTGCGTGGGCAATAGTGATAATGTTGTCATTCGGAGGAAAGGGGACAGCTGAGCCCACAGCCGTGTCATCACGGGCCTCTGGTTTCGTCTGAATGCCTCGAAGTGTTTAGATTCACAGGCGGGTTTGGAACTAGGGGCCGGAGAGAATGGAAAACGTTCTGTGTGACTGGCTGAGACTCGTGGAGGCCTTCCAGGACAAACCGATATAAAAAAAAAAGTGAGAAAGGGGACAAGGAGAAGGCCTGAGAAACTTCGAGGGGGTTTCCCAGTGGAGGACGAACATTCCAGACAGATGCCTGGTTTCCCACTCATTCCTTCAGTCAACAGCTGCCTCCGTAGCACCTAGCCGCGCGGAGCGCTGCCGACATGGTGGTGAGTAAGATCAGTCTCTATTACTAACTCGAGTTAAAAGACACGTAGAGTAATTGCAAATCGTGATAAGTCCCATGAAGCAAACTCACGAGTTGCTGAGAAAGAGAATAAAATAGGGATTGGCTTTACTTATTAACCCCCGCCCCCAACCTACACCACATCTTCGGTAAAGTCTGCTTCCTGTGTGACGGGGATTTGTGGATCTCAGAGAAAGACGATGAATTCTAAATCTGGTTTAACACGATGTATCCCAGAGACAGGGGAATAGGATGGAGAAGCTTCCATGACCTGAACTAATTCACAAGGAACAGGACCTCAAAGCGCTGGCTGACGCCAGGAACCCAAACCCCACCCCCCTACTGTGCGTCCCAGGGTTTTGCAGACAAAGTGCAAAGAGCCCCCTGGACCTCCACAGAGTATGAATGGAGGAGGCAAGGGATCCATTACCACCTGGGTTCACCGCCCGTGAGGGCTCACGATCCAATGCGGTGGGTACCCCGTACGTCACCGGAGCACAATGGAGTCCAATGCCCCCTGTAACCGAGGCCTACAGGAGGGACTTGGGAGTACAACCTCAAAACGCGTGTTAAAAAATAAAACTCAGGGGCGCCTGGGTGGCTCAGGCGGTTGAGCGTCTGACTCTTGATTTCAGCTCAGGTCATGAGCCCATGGCTCTTGGGAGATCGAGCCCCACATGAGGCTCTCTGCAGACAGCGTGGAGCCTGCTTGGGGTTCTCTCTCTCCCTCTCTTTCTGGCCCTCCCCCCCCCCTCTTTCTCAAAATAAATAAATAAGCTAACACACACACACACACACACACACACACACAAGAAAGAAAATTCAGGGGTGCCTGGCTGGCTCAGTGGAAAGAGCATGTGACTCTAAATCTTGGGGTCGTGAGTTCGAGCCCCAGGTTGGGTGTAGAGATGACTTAAATAAATAAGTAAGTAACTAAGTAAGTAAATAAACTTAAAACAATAACCAAGTACATTTGAAGATCTAATTGGCTTTATTAAACGATTCATGAATCAGGCAGCCTCTCATCTCGTGAGGAGAGAGCAGCTCCGAGGTATATAAAGTGGAAGATTTTTTTTTAAACAATTTTTTTTAATGTTTATTTATTTTTGAGAGACAGAGCGTGAGCAGGGGAAGGGCAGAGAGAGAGAGAGAGAGGCAGACGCAGAATCTGAAGCAGGCTCCAGGCTCTGAGCCATCAGCACAGAGCCCGACGCGGGGCTCAAACTCACAGACCGTGAGATCATGACCTGAGCCGAAGTCGGCCGCCCAACCGACTGAGCCACCCAGGCGCCCCTAAAGTGGAAGATTTTTATAGGAAGGAGGGAGAGACAAGAAAATTATGATCAAGAGGACAGAAAGGATCGTTCGAGGCACAGTCACTTTCCCGGCGGCAGAAGGACGAGGGGTCTATTCAGACAGGCCACCTCATCTTCCTTTGGGGAATGGAGAGGGCCCGTGTGACCGATTACTTCACTGGTGCTTATTAGAAAATTCCCGACTGAGCAGTTAAGACTCAAATTTCTGGAGGCGGTTGAAACCGAAACTGCAATTACATTCGCTACGAAGTCCTGGCGTGGTGACTCGAACAGGCCCAAGTGACATCATTTTGGGGCCTGTGGTTTTCTTTTTAACACGCACCGCAAAGGAGAGCTGATAGTTCTTCTGGGTGAGTTCAGAGAGGACTTCATGGTGGAGCGGACATTCGAGCTGAGCCTCAGAGGTGGAGAAGGAATTCTCTAGGCCCCACGGAGTGTGAACTAATTGGTATAAGGCCAGGCTGCTTTCACAGAGAGGGACCCAACAAGGTAGGGGCTTAAAGAACAGGGAAGTCTTTCTCACTGAGCAGCCCCCCCCCCCACGCCCCCACCCCGTAGAAAGAGTCCCCGTGGGTGGGCAGCTCTGCTCCTGTGGTTATTCAGGGACCTGGGCCAGTCCTGGTAAAACTGTCATCGTCAAAGTTCTCCGTAGTCGCAGGGACCCTCACGCCTTGGCTGCCTGCACAGCAGTAGAGAGACAAGGTCACTCGACACTGGGTGGCCTTGTCTCCCCTCTCCGCATGCCTGCGCCTGTCTCGTGGCTCCACAGCACGGAGCTAAGTCATCTCCTCGTCGAAAAGACAGGAGGGACCCACGTCCAGGCCCTTCCCGGACTGGTTTCACCAGCTTTCCAACCTCAGGAACCAAGGCGCAGAAAGCCTAATGCCCACCAGGGAAAGTACAAAGGCATCGGCCCCCCAGCCGAACAACTCAGGAACAGGCCCGGCTGCAGGCTCTCACGGGACGTCACCAGGGACTGGCTTCTCTCTCCGGCCTGCAGGGACAAGGCCCCCAGATTGGCTCAGTTCTCAGGCCTTCGCGTGAACGGATGCTACAGTCCCCATCCTCGCTGGGCTGTCCTAACTTCTTTTTTTTTTAATTTTTAATTTTTATTTTATTTTTTTAAGTAATCTCTACACCCAACATGGGGCTCCACCTCACAACCCCAACATCAAGAGTCCCAACAAGCAAGCAAATGGACTGAGACTGTCAGGCTCCGGGGAGGCGGGCCTAACTACTGAAACTCATTCTGATTGGGCCGGTGTTTGTCATGTGACCTTGCGCGTCCCAATCATCACAGCCAAGAGAATGTGATTTAAAGATTGGCCAGGCGCGGTCACTGCTCACTTCGTGCCTGAGGGTACTGACCCAGCCTCTGCCACACTGTCCCAGCGGGAGCCGAACGGCGGCTCTAACTAAATGTCGGGCTGGGGATGGACGCTACGGAGGCATCCGGCCAATGACCGTTACGGTGCAAACCTCCTCCGCTTTCCCCCAGCCTCGAAGTCTCTTCCCCCTTCCCCAAATCGGTTAAGTCTGTCCCTGCCTCCCACCCTTGGCCCGGACCCTCCGTCAGCCAGAAGGGCTCTTTCTATTCCTCCTTTTCTGAGACACGGATGGAATGCCACCCTTTCCAGGTTGGTTCACAAGCATTTGCTGAGCCCTCTCCCTCTACAGAGGACCTGTAGACAACAGAGAAGGAACAGGTACAACCCCTGGCCTCTGGGAACCTACGTTTGGGGAACAATATCAGAAGCTACCAATGAGGGTCTATTGTGTGCCAAGCACTGTTATGCCCTTTCACACCTCACCTCATTTAATTTACACACAAAACATTGTTGCACTGTTCTTATTAGCTCCCGTGCACACCCCCTTTTCTCAGACCGAGCTTTGGGAAAATCCACCAGACTGGGACTACTTCTCCAGCCTCATCTCACCCCAGTCAACATTCCTGTTTGCACACACGATGCTGACCTGTCAAGTCCTTGAATTGCTCTTTTCCACCCCAGGACCTTTGCACATGCAGGTCCCTTATCCAAAATGCTCTTTCTCTTATTTTGCCCAATGAAACCATTCATCCTTCAGGGTGCCTGGCTGGCTCAGTTGGAAGAGCAACTCTTGATGGCAGGGTCATGAGTTTGAGCCCCACGTCGGGTGTTAGAGATTTCTCAAAAAAATAATGAACTTAAAAAGTTAGTTTAAAAAAAAAGAATTTAAAGAAATAAATAAACTATTCACCCTTCAGATCTCACATCGAACATTCCTCTGAGGAGGTCTTCCCTCACCTTCTAGATCAGGCAAGGGCCGCTGCTTGGGAGCTTTCAGAGCACACCACTGTTCTTCATAGCGCTACTCACAAGTATAATTACATACTCGTTTGTGTTTAGTATCTGTTCGCAGTCTCCCCCCCAGACAGTAAGTGCCTGTGCGGGCTAGACTGGGGTCTGCTCTGCTCACCAGATGGTTTTACCTAGCATGTGAAAAGCTCAGCAAATACCCGGTGAATGGAGAAGCTGGGTATCCACGTACCTCTCCCCCAATCCACGGTGGAGAGAAGCTCTGTCAATACTTGCTAACGCCGCCATAACCCAGTGTGTGACAAAGCAACGCTTAATTTGGAGCCAAATGGTACGAACATTAAGTTCAATGGTCGTTAGAAAAGAAAAATAGTCAATGCTATACTCTTAGCAGATGGTGAGGAATTCACAAAGACTTGGCTTTGGGATTCAGCTTTTGCAAGGGTCGAGGAGGACAACTTTGGGGAGTTTAGGGGAAACAGTCCCAAGATGGCTTTTCTTATGCTGAAGCCAATGGAAAGTGCTTTCTCATTTGGGACCGAGAGCTATCGTCAACGAATGCCTAGAGGTGTTTGTAGCCATCTTGCCTGGCTGCGTGGAAAGAAGAATTGAGCGATGCTGAGAGAGAGGGGGCTCTGGAAACTTCTCTTGAGCCCTTAGGATCCAGCCACACCCCAAACTCCCGTACTTCTAGAGGTTGTCAGTGATTCTCCTTCCCCTCACTTTCCCCTTTTTTGCTTTGGTTTTTGGTAGATTTCTGTCACTTGCAACTGCTAGAAATCTGATTAATACAATGTTGAAATGAATCGGATCAGATCTTAAGTGGGCAGGAAACCCACACCCAATCATAAAGGGTTTAGGATAGAACCTGGCACATTACAGGCACACAGTGTTCAGGAAACGCCATTCTTGTAGTTCCCTATACTTTCCCACCAAAACGCAATTACATGGCGCAGTTTTAACTGAGTAATTATTATTGTCATTAGTTGCTCACTGTCTTCCAACTATACTGTAAGCTGCATTTCTGTAGGGACTGTAACTTGTTCCCTGTGTTTCCTACACCCAACACACGACCTAGCACAGAGGTGATCACTAAATACCTTTGAATGAACGAATGAATGCTAGTTAAGAGCATGCGCCTTAGGGTAGGAAGACTCCAAAAATGTCAAGAGAGACCCAAGGTTTAAGTCCTGCTGCTTGCCACTTACTTACTTGTCTTCATGTGGGCATGCCACATAAGTGCGTCTGAGCATCAGTTTTCTCAGCTGTAAAATGGGGGTGATAATATTACCTACTTTATAGATTGTTTCGTGCAATAAATGGAATGTGTGAGTGACGTGATAGTACAGCTATTAACCCAGTTCCTCCTAGCAAGTACAAAATAGATGTCTGTTAAGGAGATGGCAGCAAGCCCTCCTCCTCACTTCCGTTCTCGCAACCCACTCTCCCAACGCCCGGCAAAACAAGACCTGTCATCGTCAATTCACAGGAGAGGAAACAGGACCACGCAGGAGGACTCGGTCCAGGACCCAGCCCCGAGCTGTATACAGAGCCTAGGTCCTGAGCACACTCGAGACGGGCGGGGCTGCGGAGCGGGCGGCGCGAAGGGAGCGGGGAGCCCACACGGCGCCCCCTGGCGCTTTCCTCACCGCTCGGCTCTCTCCAGAGGCCGCTTTCTTCGGGTAGGGTTCCGGCGAGACCCCATGGCTCCCCGCCCCTGCGAACTCGGGCCCCGCCCCGCTCCTCCCGGGCCACGCCCCTCCGCCCCACTCTCCGGCGCAGGCCCCGCCTCATTCTGCATGGGCCCCGCCCCCTGCCCCCATCCTAGGGCGCAGGCCCCGCCTCTCCGCCGCCACTCTCCGGCGCAGGCCCCGCCTCACTCTGCATGGGCCCCGCCTCTCCGCCCCACTCTCGGGCGCAGGCCTCGCCTTATTCTGCATGGGCCCCGCCCCGCCGCCCCCACTCTCGGGCGCAGGCCCCGCCCCACCCTGCGTGGGCCCCGCCGCTCCCCGCCCCTCTCCCCCGCCTCTGTCACCCCCAACCCCCCACCAGCCCCACGCGGACTGTCTTTGTTCCAGAGCCGCCCGGCTGGGTCTCGGGAGCCGCTGACTCAGCAGAGCGGAGCCCGCCCTCGGCGCCCCCGCCCCCACCCCGCTCTCTCTGGAGACCTGGAGACTGGCGCCGGGGGAGGTGGGAGGTGCGAGCCCGCCAGCCCAGCCCTTCTTTTGTTCCCTGGGACATTCCTTTGCTCCTCTCGACCTGGAGCGTCTGCGGTTACTGTTTCAGGTATGTTTCGGGAAACTGACACCGAGGAGGCAGCCCTGACACCTGGCTCCTGCCACGTCCCGGTTGTTGGTCTCCAGGAAGCCCTTTCACGACCCCCTCTGTGAATCTCAGTTCCTCACTTGTAAAGTGGGAGCCGAAATGCTGATATGGAAGGGTCTCTATGTAAATGCGAAAACACGAGTATAAAACTGTAGGTACAAACTGAATGTTAGATGCTTGTTTTTGGAATGTCTTCCCAGATCAAAAGCTGACATTTATGTGTCGAGGTCGCCCCTCCCGCGTCCTGCTTCACAGGGACAATTTGTCATCCCCCTAGGGGCTTTGAAATCTCACTCTCTTGGTGCAGGCCTTCCCTGATCTCTACCCTTCCACCCGCCAGGAGTTACCCTGTCATACGTTTCCCTCGTGTACGGTAACTTCCCCTATTCAAATACTTTTTTTTTAAAGGATTTATCATGTACATTCGATGAAATGCACAGACAGAACTTACATATGCAGTTCCACAAGTTCCCAGAGATGAAAACACCCCTGTAACCCACATCTCCATCAAGACAGAACATCTCCAGCCCTACAGAAAGTTCTCTGGAGTTCCTACCCAAAGAATCCCACACCCCACCCCAGGCAACCACTGTCCCCACCCCCCCTCACTCTAGGTAAGTTTTGCCTGTTCTATCTAGAACAATAGAAATTAATATACTATATGATTTCTTTCATTCAGCATAATCCTCTTGAGATTCTCCCATATCAGTTTTTTTCTTTTTTTGAGAGTCATCCATACTGTTGTATTAGTAATTTTTAAAATTGAAACTGGTGAGTAGTATTTCATTATATAACTGTACCATAACTGGTTTATCCATTTCTCTGTTGATGGACATTTGTATTGTTTTCACCTCAGGGTTATTATCAACTATCAATATTATTATTACTTTTTAAATTTTTTAATGCTTATTAATTTGAGATAGAGTGGAGGAGGGGTAGAGAGAGAGGGAGACACAAAATCCGAAGCAAGATCCAGGCTCCAAGCTGTCAGCACAGAGCTTGATGCTGGGCTGGAACCCACAAACCGTGAAATCGTGACCTGAGCCGAAGTGGGACGCTCAACCAACTGAGCCACCCAGGTATCCCAATATTATTATTTTTTTAAGTTTACTTACTTATTTTGAGAGAGTCGGAGACAGTAGGAGCAGGGGAGAGGGAGAGGGAGAGAGAGAGAATCCCAAGCAGGCTTTGTGCTGCCAGCACAGCCCAACTTGAGGCTCGAACTCACGAAACTGAGATCATGACCTGAGCTTAAACCAAGAGTCGGACGCTCCACCGGCTGAGCCGCGCAGGCGCCCCTAACTACCAAATTCTTACACAAGTCTTTTTGTGGACCTGAGTTCTTATTGATCTTGGATAAAAGGGTGGAAATGCTGGATCATAGGGTAGTTGTAGATTTAATCTCGTAGGAACTGCCAAACAGCCCCCTAAAGTGGTTGTAGCATTTTACACCCTCAGTGCAGGAGAGGTGCGGTCGCTCCACGTCCTCCAAGCATTTGGCATCGCCAGATTTTTTACTTTAGCCGTTTAATGAGTGTAGAGTGTAGAGTGTATCTCTGTGGCATTACTTTTGAAAATAATCAGTATCGTTTAAGATTATGAATAAAAGTACACAACTCCAAACGCACCAAAGGCTCCTCAGTAAAGAAGAGGCCCACATCGCTCGATTTTTCTCCCTAGAAGGTATCAGCCTTGCGCGTGGCTTCTGTCTCCATTCAGATTGTTCTTTTTGACTGTCTTTTTTCTACTAGACTATCCGAGCCGCAGGAGGAGAGGGGTCACCTGTGGTATTCACAGCTGTGAGCTGAGCTCCTCTCTAATGCTCATAAAAGCCCAATAAATATTGTTGAATGAATGCCAGGCACTGTTCTAGAAAAGACATTCACCTATTATATTATCCTATTAAAGATTTTTTAATGTTTATTTTTGGGAGAGAGAGAGAGAGAGAGAGAGAGACCCTGAGTGGGGGAGGTGCAGAGAGAGGGATGGGGACAGAGGATCCAAAGCGGGCGCTGCACTGACAGCAGAGAGCCTCATGTGGGGCTCAAACCCACGAACCATGAGATCATGACCTGAGCCGAAGTTGGATGCTCAACTGACTGAGCCACCCAGGCGCCCTCCCCCATTTTAAAGTTTTTTATTTTAGAGAGAGAGAGGGAAGAGGGGTAGAGGGAGAGTCTTAGGCAGGCTTCACGCTCAGTGGGAAGCCCGACCTGTGGCTCAATCCCATGACCCCAGGACCATGACCCAACTGACTGAGTCAGGCGTCCTTACATTACCATTTTAATTCCAGACAGTAGCAGAGTCCCTTTAGAGGGAGCCTGGAATTAAGTGATATCAATAAAATGTTGTTAAATGAATGAATGTTGATGAAGGAGACCCCTGGGGGTTCTTGCAGGCGGGAGTTTTTCTTTTCTCTCTTTTTCCCCCAACATCTCTTATATGTCAGGCACGAGCAAACCAAAAAATACACGTGTTATTTTTGCTGCCTTGCATTATTTCACCCTTCGGGTAACAGGACCTCAGTTCTTCTCAGGGGAACTGCCTTCCCCCACTCAGCCCACACTTCCATGAGCTCCAGGTGGGCATGCGGCTCGAGCCTAACCAGTCAGAGGACCTCAGCCCCTTGGCCACGGTGATCGGTTCGGGGATCGGCCCTTGGACCCATGAAAGCCAGCCCTGGACTTGTGTCCCAGCTGGTGGGCGGGCAGGCTCTCTTCTTTCTACTGCACTCGGAATTGTGGGGATGGAAACCCGGGAGAGATGAGATCAGGGGAGTTGAGTTACGAATGGAGTTAGGCGGCAAGGGGCAGGGGTGAGGTCCCAGCAGAGGGACACCCCCCCCCCCCAGCCTGAGGGAAAAACGAGAAGGCCGATGCAATGGCGTGAAAGAGCAGGAACCTTTGGGGAGTCAGACAGGGGGCGGAGCTGGAGGGGCCGGGCAGGCCACGGAGACGGGTTACCATTTCTGGGTGACCCAGGCCACAGAGAGCTTACCTCGAGAAGCTGTTAGAAGGTTTTGAGCAGCGAGTCCTGTGCTGTGCTTCACAGTTTTAAAAGGTCATTCCGTGGAGATGAGGCTGGGGGTGAGGAGTAGGGGTGAGGAAGAAGGGAGACCAGTTAGGAGGCCACTGCGATCACCGAGCTAGAAACCGTGGTGTTTTGGACCAGGGTCGTAGCTGTGGTAAAAAGTAGAGTGATTTAGGGGCGCCCGGGTGGCTCAGTCGGTTGAACCTCCGACTTCCGCTCAGGTCATGATCTCACGGTTCGTGAGTTCGAGTCCCACATTGGGCTCAGTGCTGTCAGCACAGAGCCCGCTTCAGATCCTCTGTCCCCCTGTCTCTCTCTGCTCTGCCCCTCCCCCGCCTATGCTCTCTCAAAAAAATAAATAAAACATTAAAAAAAAAAAAAAAGGAAGAGCGATTTAGCATGGCTTGTTTGGGAAGGGAGCCAGAGCAAAAGAAAGCAGAGCCTAGAAAATTGTTTCTGATGACAATATTTGAGCCACTGGATCCAGCTGTGCCTGAGGCTGTTCCTCCTCGACTCTTCAGGTGTATGAGCCAACACATTCTTTTCTTATGATGAAAGATAGTTTGAGTTGGGATTCCGCTGCTTGGAAATACGTCACGGCTGTGTGTTTTATTTTACGAGTCCTCAGAGCAAATCTTTAGGATTGCCACTATTAGCCCAATTTTGGAGCTGGGGAAACTGAGGCTTCCGCAGGGAAAGTGAATTGCCCAGGGCCCCACGGAGATTAATTAAGAGAGATAGGATTCAGACCACCTCACTAACCCCAAAGCCTGTGCAATTAACCCTACAGGCCACTGATTGTAAACTCCACCCCCCCCCCCAGACTTTTATTATCTTTCTGACTGGCGTTCAGTTCCTTAGGCTCTACCCTAAAGGAGTTTGAACCAAAGGCCTTTTATTTTCATGGTTTGGCGGGAGATCTTGTGCTCCAAAGGGACCCTCAAGGGGTCAGAACCCCACTCCCCTCTTTACACAGTACTTACGCAAGATGAGCGGGGTCTTAAAGTTCTCAGGCAAGTTCTTAGTACTGACCCCGAGTTACGCACAGAGCGTCTTCGTGTAGGTGAGGGAGGAAGGGCAGGAGCGTCGGCATGGGAGGCCGCGAAGTCAGCATGGGAAGGACCGATTCTCTTAAAAGAGGCAGAAGCTCAGATCAAATAAGCTGAAGAAAAAGATGAGGAAACTCAACATATACCCTTACGGATTTCAGGTGCGGCGGGCCCAGGAGCTCAGGTGGTCTCTTCCGTTCCTCTCGTCTGTCAGGTTCTCTGTGTGGGAAGCACGTTGGCCTCCAGCCGTCCGAGACTTGGCTTACAATTTTAGGGGAAAAAAAAGTAATTTTCTCCAAAAGCTCTGGGGAAAAACAAATTTCTCGGGAGGACTCTCTTTGACTCAGAGAAAGGACTCGTTCTTTCTCTGATCCAGTCGCTGAGATTAGGCACAAGGAATGCCCTGTTGGGCAGGGCACGGTCATGCCCACCCCTGTCGCCAAGAGTAGGTAGGCTAGAATTCGCGTTGGTTAAACCACGTAGAATAGTTCCTTATAAAAAAAAAAAAGGAGGATTTCGTTCCCCCCGAAAGGATCAAGGAGAAGCTTGGGGCCGCCGGCACAGCCAGTCAGCTTCAGAAAACTCTGGCCGTCCTCTCATCACTTCCTGCTGTCGACCCGGGGAAGTCGTGCCCACGGCTGAGAAGAGGTCAGATTCTGGAGGCAAACAGGCCAGCGTTCAAGGCCGAGGTCTGACGCCGAGGGATTTGAATGTCCATTGTTAGCTCGCAGCATTGCAGGGCGGCGGTGACTCATCCTCGAGATTTGGGGTAGCGACCTTGGCGGAGTAAAAGAAGTAATCGCCGCGCGAGACGACCACAGGACGTTGACATAGCACGTTGTGCTCGAAATGCTCGTGCACGTCCTGCCGGGTCAAGGGCCTGCGCCGGCTAGAACGACTTCCTGCCTTCCGCGTGTTCTTTCATACCCAGGAGGCCAAGGTCTTGGAGGTGGGTCAAGACACGGTCTCTCCCGGGCATCAGCTGGGGTTGTTACCCCTCTCAGCCGTCTGTCGGCCCGCCGGCATCACCACAGCGCGCGTGCTCAGGCAAAGCGTAGTAAGTGCCTCTCACACCTCGATCCAAATTCAGCAACAGACCTGCGAAGACCATGCAACGAGGGGCAGCAGCTGGCACCCGCGGGAATCGGTCACGACGCATCCCGTAGCGCAGAGCAGGAATCCCAACTCGAACTGGCTCACGCAGAAAGGGTGTTTATCGTCTCACGTCAAAGAAGGTCCAGGGGTCGGGAGAGCTTCTGGGCTGGCCGCCGATCAGCGCACAGTGCCATCCAGGATGCGGGTTCTGGCCGTCTCTCTGCTCCATCAGCCTCAGCGTTGGCTTATCCTCAGGCCGGTCGAAAGACAGAACCGCAGTTCTGAGTGCTCGCACCCAAGCCCCACTGTGTGGAGGGAAAGAGGAGGGTCCATACCGTTCTGTGACTCTCTCAGGAGAAGACACTTCCCAGAAGCCCTCCCGCAGAGCCCGCGAAGGGCCCGTTGGACAGAATTGGGCCCCATGACGGATCTTCAGCCATCGCTGTCTAAGGGATGGAATTACCGTGATTAGCTCGGATACAGCATCTGGGGGCGGAATGGGTGTGGGAGGCAGGGACCTGGCACACCGCCATGGACCAATTTAGATAATAGATGCCAAGGGCTCGGTGGGTGCCCAGCCGCAAAGAGCTCCCTTCTCTTTCTGTCTTGGAAAGATACTGTGATGAGGCGGCGTGTCCAAAGAAGGCCAATGTCAGATAGAGAAAGCCGTCCCAGCCAGGGCTGCCAAGGTCTTTGGTAGGGGACCCGGTAAAGGCCATTTGTTTATAAGAATTTGAAGAAACTGAGCTCCAACCTAGACTGAATAAAAAGGGGGTTGTGAAATGAATCGGAAGAACTGGAAGTTCTTCATCATCATCTCCCCAGCCCCAGCGGCTCTCTCTATCTGCTCACCAGACTGCGGTGGGCTTCTTTCTAAACACAAACATGTCGGGGCGCCCAGGTGGCTCAGTCGGTTGAACATCCCAACTCTCGATTTTGGTTTAGGTTATGATCCCAGGGTTGTGGGATCGAACCCCGTGTCAGTCTCTGCACTGAGCGTGGAGCCTGCTAGGGATTCATTCTCTTTGTGTCTCTGTCTCTCTGTCTCTCTCTCTCTCTGTCTCCCTGTGACCCTCTCCTCCGCTCATGCTCTCCCTCTCTCTAAAAGAAAAGAATAATAATAGATAAGAACACACGTGTTACTTCCAGTGAATCGTCTGCTACCTAAAATTCTTTCTTTTCCTTTCCGTAAACTATAATCTGCTTTTTGCTTCAATGCCCAGGAAGACAGAAGCACCAATGAGAGGTAAAAGTCTTCTACAGAAGATGCTCTTATCTGAGTTAAATAAATTGTCAGGATTTTCATAATTTTTGGTGGGCATGTAATTCAGGATCAGGCCTGTAGAAGACTATTGGCTAATAAGCTATTTAAAAATTTTAACTGCATAGGGGCAGCTGGCTGGCTCAGTCAGTGGAGCATGGACTCTTGACCTTGGGGCTGTAGGTTTAAGCCAATGTTATGTGTAGAGATTACTTAAAGTCTTAAGGGACACCTGGGTGGCTCAGTCAGGTAAGCATCTGATTTTGGCTCGTGATCTCATGGTTGTTGAGTTCGAGCCCCACGTCCGGCTCTGTGCTGTAGCTCAGAGCCTGGAGCCTGCTTTGGAATAAATATCATTTTTGAGAGAGAGTGAGAGAGAGACAGAGCATGAGTGGGGGAGGGGCAGAGAGAGAGGGAGACACAGAATCCGAAGCAGGCTCCAGGCTCTGAGCTGTCAGCACAGAGCCCGACGCGGCGCTGAAACCCACAAACCGCAGGATCATGACCTGAGCGAAGTCAGATGCTTAACCAACTGAGTCACCCAGATGCCCCTACATTATTTTATTTTAAATGTTTGTTTTATTTTGAGAGAGAAATACTAGCAGGGGAGGGGCACAGCGAAAAGGAGACAGAGAATCCTGTTTTTAAGTTTTTATTTTAATTCCAGTTAGCTAACATACATCGTTATATTAGTTGGTTTTCTTTTTTATTTATTTATTTATTTTTTTTTAACGTTTATTTATTTTTGAGAGACATAGAGACAGAGTATGACCAGGGGAAGGGCAGAGAGAGAGGGAGACAGAATCCGAAGCAGGCTCCAGGCTCTGAGCCGCCAGCACAGAGCCCGACGCGGGGCTCGAACTCACAGACCGCGAGATCATGACCTGAGCCGAAGTCGGCCGCTTAACCAACTGAGCCACCCAGGCGCCCCTGTTTTCTTTTTTAAACAGGGTAGGAAACATAGGGGCGCCTAGGTGACTCAGAGAGTTAAGTGTCCGACTCTTGACTTCGGTTCAGGTCATGATCTCCCGGTTTCAGTTCGAGCCCCCCGTCGGGCTTCGTGCTGACTATGTAGAGCCTGCTTGGGATTCTCTCTCTCCCTCTCTGTCTGCCCCTCCCCCACTCTCTCTCCCAAAATAAATAAGTAAACTTAAAAAAAAGAGAGTAGAAAATATATTATTATAAGTATATACATAAATATATATATATATATTTATACATTTGTATATGCGCAGAATATCTCTGGTGACAGAGTTCTCCTGAGGCAAAGCAAAAGTGGCTAGGGACAGGGTACATATTTTCGTTTTTGTTTTTTTTTTTAATTTTTTAATGTTTATTTATTTTTGAGAGAGAGAGAGAGAGAGACAGACAGGGCATGAGCAGGGGAGGGCCACAGACAGAGAGGGAGACACAGAATCTGAAACAGGCTCCAGGCTCTGAGCTGTCAGCACAGAGCCCGACGCGGGGCTCGAACTCGGGAATGGTGAGAACATGACCTGAGCCGAAGTCTGACACTTAACCGACTGAGCCACCCAGGTGCCCCAGGGGTACATACTTTTGTACCAACTGGTGTGTGCACAGGGGAGGGGCAGAGAGAGCGAGGGACGTGGAATCTGAAGCAGATTCTGTGCTGACGGCAGAGAGCCCAGTGCGGGACTCAAACTCCCAAACCAGGAGATCATGACCTGAGGCGAAGTCGGAGTCCTAACCTACTGAGCCACCCAGGCGCCCCAACTGTTAAAATTTTTTTTAGTTAACATTCTAGTGGACCCTTTGATGCTTAGCCCAGATTCCCTGGGATCCCTTCTGTCATTTCTGTGTGCACCTGCCCTGGTTTGCCGGCTGGTGATTCAGTTTCCAGTGCGCCCTCCCCCCGCCCCCCCACCCCGGGGGTGGGGGGGAGCCGTCTACAAAAGCCATCTGCTTCTGCGGCCACTGTGTCCTGGGGAGAGCTGGAAGAACTGGAGAGTTCAAGTTCCTGCCCCGGCCCCGTTCTCTACCTCCATGTGCTTTAGTCGGTGACGGATCCGAGCGGAAAGGAAGGCCCTGGCTCCGATGCTTCAGGGCAGGACCACAGCGGAGACCCTACTTCCCTCTGGAACCCCCGGCTCCCTAGAGGATCAGGCGGATGCTACCCCCCCCCTTCAGGATTTTCTCTGAAATCGCATCCCTGTTTGCCCTCTTCCCCGGCCCCGTCCTGCTTCCCACACTCCCTTTCCAGTTTCTTCCCCCTGTGGGTCCTTTCTTAATAAAGCACCTGCACAAGAAGCTTCATCTTGGGGTCTGCTTCCGGGAAAACAAAAACAAAACCAAAACCACCTATTTGTTTATTTGCATTTATGAAAACGACATCTATTTATTTGTTTAAATAAGTCACACAGACATTCACACTCGCTGCAAGAGTCGAGTAAAGCGGAGCCCGAAGCGATGTTTCATGTCACGAATCCCAAGTCCTGGCCGCCCGAGGAGGCAAATTCTGCAGTTGACGGTGTGTGCGGCCTTTCAGCCCCTCGACTGTGTGTTCTCACTCAGACCCGTGTTTTGTCTGCTGGGACGGCTCTGTGCGTTTCGCTTGGCAAGCCGCCTTTCTTCTTTGAGACTCGGTCTTGAATGTTTCTCCGTGTCAGCACATCTAGCCCAGCCTCCAGGGTGACCTTCCTAAACCGCCTGTGACTTGGAGCAGCTCCCCTGGTTGAGGAGCCCTCGAAGTAGTGCCCCCCCTGCTCCTGGAATACGAGCCAAACCCCTCCTCACCTGCCTTGGCCCCGCCCACCGCTTCCGCCTCCTCTCCCCCGCTTCACCCCCCACCCGGCCTCCAGCTGCCCTGGACTCCCCTTGTTTCTCGAATGTGCCTCAGGGCCTTTGCACAGCCCATTTCTTTTTTTTCTAGAATATTCTCCCCTTTGCCTGGCTGACTCTTACTTATCTTTGAGGTCCCAGCAGAAAAGCCTTCTCGGAGTCCCCAGGCTGGGTGACATCTCATGCCTTTTGTCTTTATAATGCCCTCTATTTTACCTTTGGAGTCCTTGTAAATAATTAAGTCACCTTGTCATTAATTCGCATTAGTAATCGCGCTAATTAATGGATTAACTATTCATGTTTTTCTCCCTGACCGAGTGCAAGCTCCAGGAGGGAGGGCTCCCTTCTCGTCTTGTTCGCTCACCGCACGAGGGACTGGCTCAGCTCTGAGCAAGGAAGAGAGGCTCTGTGGTTGCTGAGGGAGTGGAAGAGGAAGTGGAAGGTCGCCAGACGGCTTCTCTCTGTTTCCGTCTCTCTGAGGCGGCCCTCTTGTCTCTGCTGTGCTCTGGGGACCCCCTGCTCTCCTCTCCGCAGTCCCCAGGCGACTACTCAGGGTTGGTTGCTGCCTTCATCCCTCTGGCCTCCCCACGGCTTGCCCCTTGGCCAACTGCAGTCCCGACCACAGCAGGAACTTTCCACCCTGGAACCCTCCACCAGCAGACCGTGGCCTTCGGGTCTCTTTGCTTAAGTTCTTGGGAAGGAGTCTCCTTTGGCTCAACCTAGTGAAAGGTTGGTTTCCCGCGGGCCGGGGATCTACCCTGGCCGGTTCTCGCTGGCCAGGACAGCAGTAGGAAGGACCGCGGGAGCCAGGCCAGCTTAGGTCACAAGGGGAAGTCGAATGTGGCAATATCAAAGGGAACCCAAAATACAATGGGCTTTTTGTTTTGTTTTGTCTTGTTTAAACGGTTGAAGACAATTTAGATGGCAGCTCCCACTTTCTAGATTAGCTTGCTTCTTCACCTTCCCAGAGCCATTCGGGGCCACCTGCCCAGCTCTGGTTCTCTGGGAGCTGACCGCTACCACGGAGACGCGGGTTCCATATATGCTCCACCCCAGAGGACATAGGTGATGAGTCTCGGGCTGGAAACCGGCCTCAAACTGGGTCGCTCAGAGGCCTTGGGCCGAGAATTTGGAATTTATCACAGAGCTCCAGGACCGACCCAGCGATTTACCTCCAGATGCCAGGAAAGAGGAGGAGGAGAAGGAGGAGGAGGAGGAAGGGGAGAGGGGGGAGGAGGAAGAGGGGGAGGGGAAGGAGGAGAGGGAGAAGGAGAAGGCGGAAGAAAAGAGGGAGGAGGATAAAGAGAAGGAGGAGGGAGACAAGGCAGGCCGCAGGGAGAAGATAGACCAGACTCTCATTCATTCAATAAATATTCACTGAGCAGGGCGCCCGGCTGGCTCCATCTCGACCTCGGGGTCGTGAGTTCAAGCCCCACATTGGGTGTAGAGATTACTGAAAAATAAATTAGTTTTTAAAAATAAGTAAAGAAGGTGGCTCAGTTGGTTAAGCGGCCGACTTCGGCTCAGGTCATGATCTCATGGTCTGTGGGTTCGAGCCCCGCGTCGGGCTCTGTGCAGATGGCTCAGAGCCTGGAGCCTGCTTCGGATTCTGGGTCTCCCTCTCTCTGCCTCTCCCCTGCTCACGCTCTGTCTCTATGTCTCTCAAAAATAAATAAACATTAAAAAAAATTAAAAAGTGGCGGGCACTCTTCCGTGTGCTCGGGATACACCGTGAAACACGGAAATAAAAAACCGCCTGCTCTCTTAGACGGTACACTTTAATGCTCGCTTCGGCAGCACACGTACTAAAATTGGAGGGTACATTTTAGTAGGGTACAGACAGTACGTAATCTATGTAAGGAAAATAAATGGCGATACGGGCTAAGGAAGGAAGAGAAAGCAAGCTGGGAAGTGGGGCAGGAAGAGGGTGAGTCCTGAAATGTTAGTTAAAGTGTCCGCGGAGCTTTTCACCAAAGACGGGGTATACTTTTTTCATGTTTATTTTTGCGAGAGAGAGAGCACAAGCGGGGGGAGGCGGAGAGAGAGGGGGACAGAGGATCTGAAGCGGGCTCCGCGCCAACAGCGGCGAGCCCGACGCGGGGCTCGAACCCATGAACCGCGAGATTGCGACCTGAGCTGAGCCGCCCAGGCGCCCCTGCACTCCTATGGTTCTCTAAAAACCCCGCTGGCCTCAGAGGGTTTCCCGCTCAGGAGCAGTTGAAAGACAATCCCCTCCTAACGCACCCCTTCATGTCTCGTTTCAGGGACCGGAAACCTCTTAATTCTTTATACGTGTGTCTGTCTCTACCGCTGGACCGTGAGCTCCCCAAGGGCAGGGACTTTGTCGTCCACACCTGCGTCCTCAGGAGCCAGCCCACGGTCTGCCTTAGACATACATTATGGGCACCCATCGATCAAGACAACCGAAGTCAAACGACACTTCGGTCTGGGGACGAACAGACCCCGAAACGGAAAGCATCCCACGTGAAGAGCGCCTCCCTTCTGCCCCAACCTGGGGCAACCCTACTCTTTCTCTCACACCTCGCACGTCCAAGTGGCTTCCCTCTGGAACGAAGATTCTCTGGCTCAAAAAAGCGGGAAAACTACCGTCCGCTTCCGGGTAAGTGTGGCCGACTGAACACACGCTTCCTCTGTGTTCCTTCGCACTAAAATGAGAAGAAAGGCCATTGAGCTGAATCTACACCCGCGAGGGCAGAGTGGAGAAGCTGCCCGACTTCACCGCCAGCGGCCCCCAAAGCTCAGGGCGCGGGAGGACCGGGTGGCTCTGGTCTACGCCAGGGGGGCGCTGAGGCACCGGAGTTGGAGGCGAAGAGACCTCAGATCCCTCCCGTGTGTTACACGGAATAGCTTTTCCCAGAATAAGACAAGTGATCACCCGAGCCAGGTTTCCCAGATGGAATTCTTTTTTTTTTTTTTAAGCTTTATTTATTTAAATAATGTCTACACCCAGCGTGGGGCTCGAACTCACGACCCTGAGATCCAGAGTCACATGCTCCACAGAATGAGCCAGCCGGGCGCCCCTCTCCCAGAGGGAGTTCTTTTTTTGTTTTAACGTCTATTTATTTCTGAGAGAGACAGAGCATGAGCAGGGGAAGGGACAGAGAGAGAGGGAGACAGAGAATCCGAAGCAGGCTCCACGGGGCTCGAACTCACGGACCACGAGATCATGACCTGAGCCGAAGTCAGCCGCTCACCCAACTGAGCCACCCAGAGGGAGTTCTTGATGGAGGGCTGTACACCTTCCTGCCTCTACCACCGGTGCCCTGGCTTACGCAGTGTTTCCCAAATACCTTATGTGTTTCCAAGTGTTTGTTATCACTTTGAGAATTTCATCCCAGCAGATTGTCTCAGAACTTCAGATGTTTTTCCAGACGTTTCTCTTTGCGGATTCTAAGTGGTACCACATAAATACTACAGTTAGTAATCTCTCCAGGGTCATCAGTCTACAGTGAAAACTTTATGGCACTTAACGTATTATGGATTTTTTAAAGTTTACTTCTTTATTTTGAGACAGAGTGGGATGAGGAAGAGACAGAGAGAGAGAGAGAGAGAGAGAGAGAGAGGGAATCCCAAGCAGGCTCCATGCTGTCAGCACAGAGTCCGATGCCGGGCTTGAACTCACAAACCCACCACGAGGTCATGACCTGAGCCAAAGCCGGACGCTTAACCACCTGAGCCTCCCGGGTGCCCCAACGGTTTTCTGCATTAATGCCACACCACCTGACATGTTGTTAGCATGCCCACTGATGGCCGGCAGTAGTCTAAAGTAACACCTTTCTCATTTCCACGACTTCCAGACGTGATGTTTCCTTTGGTCCGAAATGCAGCGTTGACTGTTTGCGTGCACGCAAATCAATGCTTCGGCAATGGCACAAGGGGCATCTTGGTTTCAGCTGCTGACCGTGTGAGGCTGAAACTACCCTCTTGAGCCGGACCCGAAACCTGTGAAAACCCGTTTCCTGGAAGGAATCTTCTTGTTCGTTTCGCGCGTGGAGATGCGTGCACACGCTCCCACCTTTTTTTTCTGTGTGTCAAGCGATGTCGTACACACGTATGAAACAGCCCTGGGAACTCAAGTTCTGAGAACGCCGATGAAATTAGAAACAGAAGGAAAATGACCGCAGAAGAGTTGGAAACGTAGATGCAGCAAAGCCAAATGACAGAGATGGAAAAGAACCAGGAAATCCTCAGAAAATGAGAGGGCCGGCCTGGGAGGCCCCGTGTCTCCGTCTCGGGCGTTCCAGAAAGAACAGAGGCCACAGAGTGGAGGAAATCCTCCCAGGGAAGAATTCGAGAGCTCTGAAGAACAGCGGTCACCATAGCGAGGCCCGCGCAGTTCCCAGAAAAGTAGATGACAGTTGGTCTGTGCCAGGTCACGGCGGCAGGAAATTTCCGACTAGGGACCAAGGGAAGACGTCTCCTCTCTGGCTACACAAAGGACCTTGATTCCGTTTCTCTGCAAGAAGCGGTGTGTGTGGGCCGGGATGCGCTTTTTGCGGAAGCGAGTGAAGTTTGGGCAAACTCTGTCGTTTCGTGTGCCTGGAAGGACCCGTGACTCTTCTGGGAGGTGCTTCTGTCCCCTCTCTCCTCCCCGAATGTGGAGTTTGTCTCCAGTGGGGACTCCCTGGTCTCACAGGCCCCCTCCTCCCTGGCCGTGTTCTATCAGACCCACCTCTAAAATTATGGAAACCCAGGGCCAGAAAGTCGTTGCTGATTTCCCTGCTGGGCGGTGAAGACTGGGGCTTCTAGAACCCTGGCTTCCGAGAGCCCAGGAGACGTTCGAAAGCGTAGAGTCCGGGTGGAGAGAAGCAGAGAGGAGAGTCGGTGGCCCCCGAGCCCTTCGAACGAGCCGCCCCCGAAATTAATCGAAGCGAAACCCTTCCACTTCCTGTGCGCTCTTGGGGCTTCCAGAACAGAACGAAACAAAACACATTTCTCTGACCTGGCTTCCCCTCGCTTGAACGAAGTCTTGCGTCTGATACAGAAATGTGAAGGGCAACTACGCTCCCTTGTGTAACCGCGCATCATGGTCAGTGACATGTGTTGGGACGGACGAGGTGGCAGGCACCGCGCACGTGTTTTCAGCGTATTCTCTTTCTTCATGTCCATAAACAGAGAGAGAAACTGAGGCAGAGCAGCCCGGGCCCTTCTTTTCTTCGCACGCTGTGTTAAAACTCAGGCACGTCAGAGACCCTCCCCTCCCGGGGACACCGCCCTCCTGCCCACACTTCCATTCCTCCCACCAACCCCCCGCCCCAGCTCTGTCTTCTGCCAGGACGCCCTTTCTCCCAGAAAAACCCTCTTCAGCCTTCAGGACCCACTCAAAAGTGTCCTGCCTTGGGGCCCCTGGCCAGCTCGGTCAGAGGAGCCTGCAACTCTCGATCTCAGGGTCGTGAGTTCGAGCCCCACGTGGGGCATGGAGCCTACTAAAAGTGTCCTGCCCTGGTCTACTCTGAACCCGTCCTCAAATGCAGGAAATATTATGAAATTAAGGGCAGAAACTCTGTTCGGGTGGAATTTAAATCCCAGCTCTACCACTGACCTGTATAACACACCTGGGCTTTGACATATCTGGGCTTTTTCGTTTCCTCGTCTGTGGAGGGGGCTGAGCGAGGGCGGCCTTACAGGGTTTTCGTGAGGCTTAAGTGAGTTTAATGCATGCGTGTAACAAGGTCTCAGTGCCTGCTTCGCAATGAGCATTCGCCAAATGTTAGCCAGTGGGATTACGAGCCCGTGACTGTGGCCTCAAACAACTTTTATGCCTTAGATTCTTTATCCATCAGGTGGACATAACGATAGTCCGGCTCTCAGGATTGGCGTGAGATTCAGATCAGCTGCTGCTGGTGAAGCACCCGGCATTATCGTCAGAACACCATGAACGGGGGGCGCCCGGGGGGCTCGGTCGGTGAAGCGTCCGGCTTCAGCTCAGGTCATGATCTCTCCGTCCGTGAGTTCGAGCCCCATGTCAGGCTCTGTGCTGACAGCTCAGATTCGGATTCTGTGTCTCCCTCTCTCTTGCCCCTCCCCTGCTCGTGCTCTGCGTCCCTTTTTGTCTCTCAAAAATGAATAAATGTTTAAAAAAAAGGGGGGGTGGCGCCTGGGCAGCTCAGTTGGTTAAGCTTCCTACTTCGGCTCAGGTCATGATCTTATGGCTTGTGGGTTCGAGCCCCGCATCGGGCTCTGTGCTGACAGCTCAGAGCCTGGAGCCTGCTTCGGATTCTGTGTCTCCCTCTCTCTCTGCCCTTCCCCCCCTCATGCTCTGTCTCTCTCTCTCTCTTGAAAATAAACATTAAAAAAAAAAAAAAACACCACCAAAGACCACCATGAACAGGAGCTGCTGCCCCAGAGACTGACGTCTCCATTTACTTTGAGACTTCCCACAATGCACTTTGCTGTGTGGCTGTCTCCACCCCAGCACTGGCATCTCCAGGGCAGACCCCCTGTGAGGTGGTCCAAGTGGACGCTCACCGGAAGACCTCTCCCTGCCTTCCCGACTAATTGGCTTCCCAGTGAGAAACTCAACATGCAAGTCTAGTTGGGTTCTTTTTTTTTTAATGTTTATTTATTTAATTTTGAGAGAGAGAGAGAGAGAATGGGGGAGGGGCAGAGAGAGAGGGAAAGAGAGAGGATCCCAAGCAGGCTTCACCCTGTGGGGCTCGAACCTACGAAACGTGAGACTGTGACCTGAGCCGGAGTCGGACGCTTGACCGACTGAGTCACGCAGGCACCCCTGGTTAGGTTCTTTTAAAAATAGTTCCTGGCTGCATATGAAACACACACATCCAATCTCCTTATTAAAAATGTATGCATTATCCCTCAGGCTAAAATCTGCTTTGAGCGTCAGGCCCATTCCAGCCCTTTCAGAGATTCCCACTATTACAGTCTGATGGCTTATTTTCATCGAAGCTGCTTGGTAGCTGGGCTACCTTCAATCTGAGAACTGATATCTTTCTTCTGTTCTGGAAAAATCCTCACCCCTTCTTTCTTCAAGTACCGCCTCTCTGCCATTTGCCCCGTTCTCCACTTCTGGAAAGCCTGCAACATGGCCTCCGAATGTCTTAATTTCTCTCTCTTTTCCCTCCTCTGTTTTCCTTTTAGGTCAGTTTCTTCGTACTATCTTCATTTCTTATTTTCCCGAAATTTGATGGTGGTATAATAAGAGGCAATAAAGAATGCTTTAGACCTTAGTAATGGTTCCTATAAGCCTAACACTTCACAGCAAGTTTGAAAAGCCTGTGATATTAATATTAAAATGTAACAATATAAAAACTTTAAAAAATGTTAAATGTAAAATGAAATTGTACTTCATCGAAAAGTCTTGTCCGTTTTGGGGCACCTGGGTGGCTCAGTCGGTTAAGCATCCGACTTCAGCTCAGGTCATGGTCTCGAGGTCCGTGAGTTCGAGCCCCGAGTCGGGCTCTGTGCCGACAGCTCAGAGCCTGGAGCCTGCTACGGATTCTGTGTCTCCCTCTCTCGCTGCCCCTCCCCCACTCGTGCTCTGTCTCTATCTCTCGAAAATGAATAAACATTGAAAAAAAATTTTTAAAGTCTCATCCATTTTGAAAAGGTGGCTATCGAATTTAAAAATTTTAGGTGGGGAAAAAAAATCTTCTGCCCCAAAATGTCAAGAACCGTTGGCTAACATCCGTGCCTTGAGTGAAATGTTAGGAGGTGGAACCACCTTTCAGGGGCAAATAATAACCTTCAGTTGGTGTGCGTTAACTGGATTTAGCCCAAAGCGAAGTCAAGTGAAATGGGCAGTTTAGAAATAGCCACGTCCCCCCGCTGTCTCTGAGCCGCTGCCCGGCCACCCGGCCCCACGCCTGGCACTTGCCTCACTTGGGAACCCAACGCCATCATGGTTACAAAATGGCCGCTCAGATTACACTCAACAGCCCTGAGACTGGAGGGCCCGGAAAGCTAGCCAGTACCACCCGCTTTCACCGGGAACAAAGATCCCTCGACAGCAAACTGAATCACTTTCCAAGACCTCCTTCCCCTGCGACCCTCACCTTGTAAAGTCTTTTTATTGGTCTTCCTGTTTACCAACTATGACTGCGAGGTGTGTCAAGAGATTTCTTTTTTTTTTCCAGATACGCCTGCTGTATTTCTGCTTCCTGAGGACAGAGAACGCTGGCCGCCCACAGGGCCACAGACTGTCTTTTGTCCCTTTTATTGTACTTTGGTTTGTTGCCCATTGAAGGCATTTTGGGGGCAGAAAGAAATGCTGGGAAGTCAATCACAACACACACATTTCTTAGGCCGAGTAACCTCCGATCACACACGACCTCATTTACCTGCCCCTGGAGAAAAGGCAGGCGACTTTGGTGCTTATTCAAGCATGCAGATCGTGGTGTCAACTTCGAGCATAAATCGCAGCTCTCAACGCATGGCCTTACAAAAGAAAAATAAAAGCAAGCCATTTAAAAATAGTGTTTTCCAAAGTGTCACTTAATGGATTTTTTTTGTAGCAGGTTGAGTATCCAAGACTCAATCTCGAGTATTGTTTGAAACAGATAAACTGAACGGTGTTCACCAACGAAATAAATTCAGTACAGGTAGCCAACTTGCTTCTAAGGTTTTTATTTAAAGGTGCTAGTGAATTTCTATTCTGCAACATCCGATCTGCAAATCAGGTCGTTTTTATTAAGAACTGCATTTTGTAGATAACAGAACATCACAAGCTGTGTTCTAGAGTAAGAAATGTGGTTTTTGACATCAGCCCGCACGAAAACTCCTGTTGAGATCCTCTCCCAAATTAGTATTATGTAATTTTTTATTACTTTCCCAGAAGCACATGGAAACACTATAAACACATTACTCTTACAGATAACAATGGATTGCTCCATTACTTTTGACAGGAAACACTAAAAAAATTTTTTTAATGTTTATTTATTTTTGAGAGCGAGGGAGAGACAGAGCATGAGTAGGGGAGGGGCAGAGAGCGAGGGAGACACAGAATATAAAGCAGGCTCCAGGCTCCGAGCTGTCAGCACAGAGCCCAACGCGGGGCTCGAACCCATGAACAGCGAGATCATGACCTGAGCCAAAGTCGGACGCTTAACCGACTGAGCCACTCAGGCGCCCCTGGGAACAGTTTTTTAAAGTTCAGTGTAATTAGATGTTTAGACATTTCTATGTTAATTGTTCACTCACAGGAGATAACTAAGTAAACCACATTAGACTCTTCTAAAAGCTAAATTTTAAAGAAAATGTTGGTTTTTTGTTTCAAGTACAGTAGAAATAACATGCAGTGTTATATTTGTTTCAGGTGCACAATATAGTGATTTACCAAGTCTATGCATCACTCAGTGCTCATGCTAAGTATGCTCTTTAAAAACTAAATCTTGGGGCACCTGGATGGCTCAGTCAGTTAAGTGTCCGGCTCTTGGTTTCGGCTCAGGTCATGATCTCACGGTTCCTGGGTTTGAGCCCCGAATAGGGCTCTGTGCTGACAGCACGGAACCTGCTTGGGATTCTCTGTCTCCCTGTCTCTCTCTTCCCCTCCCTTGCTCTCTCTTTCTCAAAATAAATAAACATTAACAAATCCAAATTATTAAAAGAAATAAAAAATAAATCAAAAACCCCCAAACCTAAGTCTTAGGGGCGCCTGGGTGGCTCAGTTTGTTGAGTGTCAGACTCTTGATTTTGGCTCAGATCATGATCTCAGGGTCGTGGGATCAAACCCCGAGTTGGGTTCCGTGCTGGACGTAGAGCCTGCTTCAGATTCTCCCTCTCCTTCTGCCCCTCTCGCGCTTTCTCTCTCAAAACCAAAAACGCACAAAAAATAAATCTCAATATTGAGCTCGTTTGCCCATCTTTGGTAGGCAGATTGAAATCGGTGGAAAGGAAATGGTAATGCGATTGGAAAGAATTTCTATCGGCTAGGGTCTCAGGCCGGTGTCTTCCGAGCGTCAGGGAAAGGAAGTTCTGCTCAATTTCCTAATTCCTCATTTTCCTTTTTTTTAATGTCTCTTTATTTATTATTTTAAAACTTTTTTTAATGTTTATTTTTGAGAGCAAGGGAGAAAACAAATGTGAGTGGAGGAGAGACAGAGAGCGAGGGAGACACAGAATCTGCAAGAGGCTCCAGGCTCTGAGCTGTCAGCGCCGAGCCCGATGTGGGGCTCGAACTCACAGACTGTGAGATCACGACCTGAGCCGAAGTTGTTGGACGCTTAACAGACCGAGCCACCCAGGCGCCCCTAGCTTCCATCTTTCATCTTAAAGTAACAGCTGCTTTCTACCTTATCCGTGGTACTTTTGTTTGTTTGCTTTTGTGTAGGAAAGGATATGAATAAGGCCAGATCTTACTGGTTTCTTATCAGGAGGATTCTCCTTGTCTCTCATATCCTTTTTTTTTTTTCTTTTCCTGTTAATATTGCAGAACAGGTTTCCTTTGGGCTCCCTAAACCTTTGGTCTCTTGGCAACAGTGTTCGGTCAGCTCCCAGATGCCGATGGGCTGGGGAGGCTTGGATCGGCGCAGTGTACATACAAGACATCGGCTGTAGGCACCCAGGAAGAGGAAGGCGTTGTTTCATAGTCTTCACAGCCATGCTTCGGTCAGTCCCCATGTCTGTCAGATAAACTTGGTCCCACAGCCAGCCCTGCGGGGTGAGAACGTTCAGCCTGAGTCACACGGCATGGATGGGGTATCCCACGCACCGTGGAAGTCTCGACTGAACGCTGACTTCTGGGTCCCTCAGCATGTGGTGTTGGAGCAGTCACCAGATAGACGTGGGGTGGACCGACACAGCACCCTTGCCTAAACCCAGGCCCCTCGTGGCCTCTGTGACCAGGAGCTGCCGGGACACCTCACGCTGGAGAGAGAGATTCGGGCGCCCTCCGGGCAGGGAGGAGAGGCGGCCTGGCCCGGTGAGGCTCTTCACCCAGCTCTGCCTCGCGTCCACGTGTTAGTTTGTCTGCTGTTTGAAGTCAGTTGTAATAAGTAATCGCGCCCCTCTCCCCACTTTTATTCCATTTCTTTTTTTTTTTTAAGTTTATTAATTTATCTTGAGAGAGAGAGAGAGAGCATGAGCGGGAGAGGAAGGAGGAGCAGAGAGAGAAGGAGACAGAGAATCTCAAGCCGACTCCACGCCGTCACTGCAGAGCCCGACGCGAGGCTCGATCTCATGAACCGAGAGACCATGACCTGAGCCGAAACCAAGAGTCGGACGCTGAACCCCCTGAGCCACCCCTCGTTTCTTAATAGAGTGACTTGGCTGCAGGATGCTGCCCTCAGTTGGTAAGTATGGCGTCGGAGGAGTCCTGACAAAGGCATCCAGCCCTGTAACCCGCACCCTTCTCCAGATAAAGAATATTTCCGGGGCACCTGGCCGGCTCAGTTGGAAGCTGACACTCTCGATCTCAGGGTTGTGAGTTCGAGTCCCCACATCGGGTATAGAGATTACTGAAAATAAATAAAACTTAAAAAAGAAAAGAATATTTTAATCACCCTAGAACGGTCCTTCAGCTCTTTTCTTTTCTTTTTTAATGTTTGTTTATTTTTGAGAGAGAGACAGAGTACAGGCGGGGGAGGGGCAGAGAGAGAGGGAGACGCAGAATCCGAAGCGGGCTCCAGGCTCCGAGCCGTCAGCACAGAGCCCGATCACAGGGCTTGAACCCACAAGCCGTGAGATCATGACCTGAGCTGAAGTGAGATGCTTAACCGACTGAGCCCCCCAGGTGCCCCCCCAGCTCATTTCTATTAATAGGAGTTCGGTGTTCCGATATTTGCAAAAAGCGTTAAGACCATAAGCACCTGTTCGTGGTAACGGATGAACACATCATCTGTCTCGTCCCAACGTCCAGCGCTTTCCAAATGGGATCTCATTTATTTCTCACGACAGCCTCGTCAGGTATCAATATCCCAATTTTCCAGGTGAGGCAACTGAGACCCGGGTGGCGAAGTTTCATTGGTGGCCCAGGTTGTAAGGGGCGGGGCTGCCGTTGGAGGGACCCAGGCTACGAGACTCCCAAGTTTCTGTCCCCCGTTCTGCTCACGTCGCCTCGACCTAAAGCCTTACGAGCAAAGTTTTGGTTTTTTTTTTTTTTCCCGAAATAAACAGGGCCCTGCTGGGGGTGGGGAGGGGCAAGACTTGACCCAGAACATGCCAGCAGCCCGGGTCTGCAGGCTCTCGGGAAGGTAGGCTGGAGTCTGCTCCCCTGAGAGCAGGCCGTGCCGCCCTCGGGCTGACGCAGGATGGGAAAGCAGCTTGAAATTGCCCACGGTGAGCGCGCTCAGGCCGAGGAGACCAGCAAACACCACGGACCGGAGCTGCCTCTTCACTCCTGACAGCTGCGTGGTGAACCCTCATGGCCCACTGCTGGTGACACCCGTCATGGCGACCAGCCCTTACCCGTGCAGAACCGTTCGGCCCTCCTGAACGGCCCAGCGGAACAGGCCCAGGAGACCAGCGTCTGGTCCGAGTCCGGCGGTGTGCTTGGTGAGTGACCTTGAGCTCATTGCTCACACTTGAGCGCCAGGTTGAGCCTCTGCGAAATGAAGGGAGGACCAAGCCAGGGCGCACGGAGTTAGGGTCCTGCTAGCCCATCGACCTGGGGCTTTCAGATTCTTCCAGGCCAAAGGGCCCCCGGCGGAGAAGGGCAGGACCAGACAGATTTTAATGGTCTCTTAGCCATTAATAATGCAGAAGCCTGCCTAGTGAGACAGGCCTTAATCTTTGGTTTGGCAAGAGAAGCTGCTATTTTAAAATTATTGCTTGCTTCCCGCCCTAGAAGGACACAGAAAGTCACCTGGAGGCTGGGCTGTCTAGGCAAGGATTCCTGGAGTGACCCCTATTAAGTATGTAATTGTGAGACTGGTTGGCTCCCTATCTGTGTGCGTGCGTGTGCGCGTGTGCGCGTGTGCGCGCGTGTGTGAAGGTATCCTTTGTGGCTTGGCAGGGCCTGCCCCTCCCACCGGAGTCTTGAAGGAGACAGAAGTAAGGGAGTCTGCATCCCAGGAATGACCAGATTGAGACCCTGTCCCCTTCCCTGTGGGGATCAGCGACCTTCGACCATTTTTGAAGGACTAACATGTCTTCTCTCTTTCTATTCTCTTTCTGGAATTCCTCGTAGCTAGATGTCGTTCTCCCTTCTGAACTCACTTCTCTCTCTTTTCCCCCCTCAAGTGCGAAGTTAATTTAGAAAAATTAGAGGAGCGCCTGGGTGACACAGTCGGTTGAGCGTCCGACTTCGGCTCAGGTCATGATCTCGCGGTTCGTGAGTTCGAGCCCCGCGGTGGGCTCTGTGCTGACAGCTCGGAGCCTGGAGCCTGCTTCCGCTCCTGTGTCTCCCTCTCTCTCAGCCTCTCCCCTGCTTACACTCTGTCTCCCTCTCTCTCTCTCTCGAAAATAAATAAACATAAAAAAAATTTTAAGTAATCCGTACACCCAACATGGGGCTTGAACTTACAACACCGCGATAGGGCGAAAATCTTAAGCATAAACTCATTAAATTTTATTTAATTCATTAATTTTTTTAACTCATTAAATTTTAGAAGCGAGCATACCCGACGTGCCTGGCCGGCTGGGTCAGAGGAGCATGCGATGCTTGATCTCACAGTTGTGAGTCTGAGCCCTGCGCTGGGTGGAGAGATTACTTAAATACATAACCTTTATTTAAGAGAAAATGAACATACCCGCGGAGCCGTCTCTCAGATCAAAATAGAGACCATTTCCGGCACCCCAGGTCTCCCCCTCTGGCCCCTCCCAGAGCACCCACCTTGTATCCTGATCGAGTAGTTGTGCCTGTTTAAACATTTCGTGTCAATGTGGCCACGCAGGATGTAGTCTTGGACATCGGCTTCTTTCGCCGTACGTTGTATCCGTGAGATTCCCCCGTGTCACCGGGTGGGGCCCGAGGAGGTTCTTTGAAGTCGCTCTGTGATGTTCTACTACGTAAATGCAAAACCCGTTGGGGCGCCCGGCTGGCTCAGGGGGTAGAGCATGCGCGCTCGGTCTCGGGGTTGTAAGTTTGAGCCCCACGTTGAGTGTGGAATGTGGAGGTTACTTAAAAATAAAATCTGGCGCACCTGGGTGGCTCCGTCGGTTAAGCGCTGGCTTTTGATTTCGGATCAGGGCACGATCTCAAGGTCTGTGGGTTCGAGCCCCACGCTGGGCTCTGCACTGCCAGCTTGGAGCCTGCTTGGGATTCTCTCTCCTCCTCCCTCTCTGTCCCTCCCCTGCTCTGCTGTCTCTCTCTCTCTCTCTGAAAGATAAATAAATAAAATAAAAATAAACTTAAAGAAAAAAAAAAAAAGAAATGTCAGGTTGCCTGGGTGGCTCAGTCAGTTAGGGGCCGACTCTTGGTTTCAGCTCAGGTCGTGATCTCCCAGCTCGTAAGATCGGGTCCCAAATCTGGCTCTGCGCTGACAGCGGGGAGCCCGAGTGGGACTCTCTCTCTGTCTCTCTCTGCTCCTCCCCAACTAGTGTGCTCTCTCTCTCTCTCTCAGAATAAATAAATAAACATTTAAAAACATGAAATATTTAAAAATAAATATAAAACAATTATTTTCCAATTTTCCTGTCGATGGCTATTTGGGTAGTTTCTATTTGGGTGCTGTTATCATAAAACTGCTACAAATATGTCATATTTACTTAAGAGTCTTTATTTGGAACAACCGATAATTCACTTAGTCTTATGGGTTTTCTTCTTTAATGTATATCAGTGTATTCCTTCATAACTAATGCATTCACATACTCACATTGAAGCCTGTGTGTATTATAGTCCCGTACCTCGTGAAGCCATACTGTATTATTTTCTTATTATATGTCCAGTTCTGAATCGTCAAGGTTTTATTCAGAACTTTTACAACTATGTAATATACATTCGGTATGTATCAAGTTTATTAGTTTACATGCTAGGTTATGCCAGTTTCATACAAATAAATTGTGAAGCTTTTCAATTTTGTGATTTAAAATAGCATTAGGGGCTATTAGTATTAGGGCCTGGGTGGCTCAGCCGGTTAAGCATCCGACTTCCGCTCAGGTCAGGATCTCATGGTTCATGGGTTCGAGCCCCGCATCGGGCTCTGTGCTGACGGCTCAGAGCCTGGAGCCTGTTTCAGATTCTGTGTCTCCCTCTCTCCCTGCCCCTCCTCTTCTTGTGCTCTTTCTCTCTCTCTCAAAAATATGAAAACATCAAAAAAACTTTTTAAAAAATAGCATTAGATATACTTGAGTTTTAACGATTAGAGAAAATTGAGCCATGAAAGCATCTGATCTGGTATACTTTTTTAAATTATCTTTTCTTCACTTTGATATAATCTTAGGTTTCTAGAAAAGTCATAAAAACTGTACAGGGATTTCAGATTCAATAAATATTTACATTCTGCCCTACAAATTCTCTCATTCTCTCCCTCTCTTTCTTTCTATGTACATGAAACAAGACCATTCTCTTACATAACCACAGTACAATTATCAAAAATCAGAAAATTTAATATTAGTGCATGACTAGTACTTAATATACAATCCATACTCACATTCTTTTTTTTTTTAACGTTTATTTTTGAGAGACATAGAGACAGAGCGTGAGCAGGGGAAGGGTAGAGAGAGAGGGAGACACAGAATCCGAAGCAGGCTCCAGGCCCCGAGCTGTCAGCACAGAGCCCGACGCAGGACTCGAACTCACAGACCGTGCGATCATGACCTGAGCTGAAGTTGGACACTCAACCGACTGAGCCACCCAGGTGTCCCCCATACTCACATTCTATCGGTTGTTGCAGTAACGCTCCTTAGGGCTATTTTTTTCCAGGTCCGGGCTCTAATCCAAGATCACACACTGCATTCAACGGTCCCATCTTCCATCGCCTGTAATCTGGGGAACGGTTCCTCAGACTTTCTCTGTTTTTCTGACTTGGCATTTCGAAGCACCCAGGCCAATTATCTGGTCGAACGTCCTTCGCGTGGGTTTGTCTGACGTTTCCTTGTGATTAGATCCGAGTTCTGTGTTCAGCTAGCAGATCACGGAAGTGAGCCGTGTCCCTCTCAGGGCCCGGGACCCTAGGAAACTGCTTGTCCCAGTCATGGGGTGCTAACCTTGAGCGTTTGCTTAGGTTGGTATCCTCTGTGCCATCACTGTAGAGTCACCGTTTTTTTTCTCCTTATAATTAATAAGCATTTATGGGACATCGCGTTGAGTCCACTTAACTATCCTGTTCCTTCTCGAACATCTGGCCTCACCCCCTTTTAGAAAAATAGTAGAACTTTCGTTACTTTCCAACCGCTTCTTAATGATCGGTGTTCCAACTTTTCTCTTTGCTCTTGGGGCAGCCCTTAAACTTTCTGCCTGTCTTAGCTCTCCACTCTGTGGAATTTTGTCACCCTTCACTTAAAATCTTTTAACGCAGTTTAAAAAAAAACCTCAAGCAATTGTCTAATTCCAAGAAGACATTCTTGTCCTCTGTTCATTTTTTAAAATGTGCTGCTACTGTTGAAGAGATTACAATAAATGAGGGTCTCCTAAAGTATCTTTGCCGCCTCCAAGATCTTTTTTCCTCTTATGTTTTTTTTAAAGTTTATTTATTTATTTTGAGAGAGAGAGAGAGAGAGAGAGAGAGAGACTAAGTGAGGGGGGGAGTGCAAAAAGAGAGAGAGAGGGGAGAGAAGAATCCCAGGCAGGGTCCACGCTGTCGGCGCAGAGCCTGACATGGGGCTCGATCCCACAAACCACGAGACTATGACCTGAACCGAAATCAAGAGTTACCCCTCCTTCCTCTTTCACTCTTTCCCATAGAAGCTTTCAAATGCCTGGCAAGTCTTGCTTGGTGGGCAGTTCTAAGAAAGAAGCAATGTAAAGGCTCTCAGGGGCCTGACTGGAGAACTTTCTAGAAGCTTTGGAACTGAAGGCTTCATTTTTGGAAGCATGGAAGGGGCCCTCACCGTGCTGGAGGATCTCGAGGGGAGATTAATTCAGACGGGAACCCCCACCTGCACCATCCATCTTCACCATCGCCAGAGAGTTTAGTGGCTTAATTGTATAGACAAGAACCCTCAGGTCACAGCCCGCCATTTCCTGTGGCGGAAGGGCGTCTGGGTGAGACGCGCCGCGAGTCCCTACATTTACAGCCCATTTCTGACTCTACCACGTTATCCCAGTTCTCGTTTTCCAGTCAGGAACCTCTCCAGAATTCTGCCGAAAAATAGATTCCCTCTCTTCCTGCAGCCCCTCTCCACCTTTTCTCATTAGCCGCTTTCACCAATGTGCTTTGCCATCCATTTTCCACCACCCTGAAATTTATTGAAACTTCTAGGTCGCTGAGGGACCAATCTCCTTTTTTACGTGCAGATATCTACAATGTAAAAATATGTTGCCATCCTTTCAGTTGCATCTCCAGACAGAGCGTAATGCGAGGCCATCTTGGGCCACTAGCCTCTCAGGTTACATTTTAATAAAAATGTCCTTCTACTAAAGTAGCCAAAATTTGCATCCCTTCCTTGTAACCCACATGCATTGAAGATAGAAGGGCTTGGTCAATTTGTATCTCTCTGCTCTAGGCTTGGAATTCCTACTCCTTCCCTCAGCCTTTCTGCAAAGACGCTACAGTGCAATTGACTAGGGTCCTGGCTTGTTGCATGAGATTTCTGCCGGGTCACCTTGGTTCAGAGTTTGGGCTGCTCCCTAAACCCTCCATCATGGTTACTTTCCTTTCTGATTCTCAAATCCCAATACCTGGGGGAGCCAGGCAGATGTCACCAACGAATTAAGCGGGCTAGGTGGAGACTGGGGCCAGGCAGATGTCACCAACGAATGAAGTGGGCTGGGTGGGGACTGGGGCCAACAGAGGATGTATGCATCATAGAGGGACAGCTACTGCCAGACAACTCAAGATCTCTGCCATGTGGACCTGTGACCAAAGTTGCCAGGTCATTTGACTTTTCTTTCTTTCTTTCTTTCTTTCTTTCTTTCTTTCTTTCTTTCTTTCTTTCTTTCTTTCTTTCTTTCTTTTTTTTGCAAGTCTTTTGAGTTTTAAGAGAAACGGGGAATCTAAAATTGATGAAAAAATTCTGGATTCATAATGTTGGCAACTGATTTTTTTTTTTAATTTAAAACACAGCTCTGACCGAAGAAAACATGCTTTAAGGCCACATTCGTTACTTCTAATTTAATTCCGTAGGTATTTAATCACATCTGATTTAGGGGACACTTTTAGTACTGCTACTACCGGTGACAATTTTACTGATGTTTACTATTAGGCATTGTGCTAAGTAATTTACGAACATAATTGTATTTCATCGATATTACTTTTCCATTTTATAGACGAGGGTGTCCGGGCAGCAAGAATGACTCTTTCGAAATACAGCTCTTAAATCCTTAAATCTGCTCAAGGCTTCTTGTTAACCCTTAGAAGAAAAGTCAAACTCAAGATCCAGTTTTTTTTTTCTTTTTTAAAGTCTGTTCGTCCATTTTGAGAGAGAGAGCGAGAGCAGGGGAGGGGCAGAGAGAGAGGGAGAGACAGAATCCCCAGGTGGCGCCATTCTACCAGCCCAGAGTCTGACGCGGGGCTCCATCCCAGGAACTGGGAGACCATGATCTGAGCTGAAATCAAGAGATGCTTAACCAGCCGAGCCACCCGGGTGCCCCGAAATTCAAGTTCCCTTAGCTTGGGGGCGCCTGGCTCGTTCAGTTGGTGGAGCATGTGACTCTTGATCTCAGGATTGTGAGTGATTTTTGATCTCAGGGTTGTGAGTTCAAGCACCATGTTGGGTATAGAGATGACTTAAGAATAAAAACTTTTCTTTTTTTTTTGAGACAGAGAGAGACAGAGCATGAGTCGGGGAGGGGCAGAGAGGGAGACACAGAATCCGAAGCAGGCTCCAGACTCTGAGCTGTCAGCACAGAGCCCGACGCGGGGCTCAAACTCACAGACCGCGAGATCATGACCTGAGCCGAAGTCGGACGCTCAACCGACTGAGCCACCCAGGCGCCCCTAGAATAAAAACTTTTAAAACAGAAAAAGGATCCCTTAGCTTGGGTGACAAGGCACTTAACGGCCAGCGCCAGCACATCCCTCCCCCTGCCCTGCACCCTCGGCTTCAGCGCCACTGAAGTTTTCTCAGTTCCTTCAAACATAGCGGTTCTGCTCTTGCTACTGGGTTTTCTCTACCTGGACCCTCTTCTTGCACACACCTTCCACTCACTCTTCAGACTCCACCCCACTGCCCTTCCCCCCTACCCCCCACGTTCCCTCCTCATCCTGAATTAAGTTAGGTGCTTATACAATGAGTTTCCACCCAACTCATACCATTTCACTGTCATTGCTAATGTAACAAACATGTTCATTAAATATTGCTTCCATCTTTACCCCCATTGAGTAATAGAGCCCTTAATGATGGGACATCTAGGTCAGAGTCCCTAAATTCTCACTCACTTCCAGATGTTAAATTTGTGTCCAGCTTGACCTGTACAGCAGGGATCAGTGAACCGCCGGCTCTGGGCCGAATCCTCTGGACTGTTTTTGTAAATAAAGTTTTTTTGGAAACAGTCCCACGCGCTCATTCTGTACCGTCTCTGGCTGCTTCTATGCCACATCATCAGATCTGAGTGACGGCCTCCCTTTATAGGAGAAATTAGCCCCCAGAAGGGCTCTGATCAAAAAGACAATAATAGCATTGACGAGGATGTGGAGAGGTTACGACTCTCAGACCTGGTTAGCGGCGATGCAGAATGGTAGAGCTGCTTTGGGAAAGGGTTGGGTAGTTCGTCAAAATGTTAAAAATGGATTTACCACATGACACATCGATTCCACTCCTAGGCGTATACTGGAAAGAATTGAAAACATATGTCTGCACAAAAGGTTATACACAGTGTTAATAAAGGTAGCATTAGTCATGACATCCAAAAAGTGAAAACAGCTCAAATGGCCCATCAGCTGACGAATGGATAAATAGAATGTGGTGTATCTTACAATGGAATATTCTTCTGCAATAAGAAGGAAGGAGTTGGGGCTTCTGGGCGACGTAGTTGGTTCAACTTGATTTCAGGTCACGATCTCATAGTTCATGAGTTTGAGCCCCACATCAGGCTCTGTGCTGACAGTGCGAAGCCTGCTTCGGGTTTTCTCTCTCCCTCCTTCTCTGACTCCCCCTCGCTCACATTCTCTCTCTCCCTGTCTCTCTCTCTCTCTCTCTCAAAATAAATAAACATTTTTTTTAAGAAAGGAAAAAAGTACACAGGCTACAACATGAAGGAAGTTGAAAACATTATGCGAAGAAATAGGGATGACCGGGTGGCTGAGTCACTTAAGTGGCCGACTTTGGCTCAGATCATGATCTCAATGGTTTGTGAGTTCGAGCCCCGCATCAAGCTCTATGCTGCTAGCTCGGAGCCTCGAGCCTGCTTCAGATTCTGCGTCTCCCTCTCTCTCTGCCCCTCCCCACTCACACTCTGTCTCTCTCAAAAATAAATAAATGTTAAAAAAATTTAAAAAAAGAAAACATTATGCTAAGGAACAGAAGCCACTCATGCTTTGTGAGTTTAAGCCCCTCATCAGGCGGTGTACTAATAGGCGCAGAGCCTGCTTGGGATTCTTTCTCTCTCCCTCTCTTTCTGCCCCTCCTGCACTCCCTCTCTCTCTCTCTCTCTCTCTCTCTCTCTCACTTAAAATAAATAAAGAAAGTTAAAAAAATTGATCCTAGTGCTGGTTGCACAATTCTGAGTATAATGATAACCAAGGAATCCGTATGTCAGGTGGATGAATTGTGCGGTGTGTGAATGATCTCAATAAAGCTGTTAGAAAGAAAGAAAAAAAGAGGAAGGCTTGAGAGAGAGAGTATGGGGCCCAAGAGTGTGAACTTGGTGCGATTTAGCACGCTGTAAAAGAGTCTCAGTGGGTGGACGGAAATCTGTTCCGAGTAGTGGGAGCCAAGGGGAAGGAGAGGTCAATCCCTCCCGGGAGGCACCTGGTGATACATGAGCTGGGTATTGAAGGATAGGTGGGTGTTCTCCAGGCTGACAAGGTGAAGTGGGCGGTGGGGGCGGGGGGGACGGCGAGGCGCTCTAGGCAGAAGGAACAACTTGGCAAAAATCCAAAGGTGTGAAACAGCAAGACACGTTTGGGAAACTGTAAGTCTTTCAGTGGTGTCGATCCTTTAAGAAAGTAGAGAAATTGGGGCGTGTGGCAGGCTCGGTCGGTAGAGATTGACTCTCGATCTCAGGGTTGTGAGTTCGAGACCCACGCTGGGTGTAGAGTTTACTTAAAAATAAAACCTTAGGGACGCCTGGGTGGCTCAGTTGGTTACGCGTCTGACTTCGGCTCAGGTCATGATCTCACCATCCGTGAGCTGGAGCCCTGTGTTGGGCTCTGTGCCAACAGCTCAGAGCCTGGAGCCTGCTTCGAATTCTGTGTCTCCCTCTCTCTCTGCCCCTCTCCCACTCACACTCTGTCTCTCTCTCTCAAAAATAAACAAACGTTAAAAAAATTTTTTTAAAAAAGCTCAGGAAGAAATATGTGAATACGTTTACAGGGTAGAGGCGAGGAGGGTGCTCCTTCTAAACACAAAGCCAGAAGCCATGATGGAAAAGGTGGATTAATTTGATGGGGGAAAAGAAGTCTAAACATAAGTACTGCACGAGAGTCCAAGCCTAAAAGCAAATGACAGATTGGGGGTAAAGATTTATAATAAATGTTACACATATGTAGTATAAGCACAGAGCACCTGTAAATAAGGAACGGAAAGACAAGGAATGCAATAGGCAACTCACAGGAGAAATGGCTGAGGAACACAAAAAGAGGTTTATAATTCTTACTATGCAAAGCTGCAAGAAATCCAACAAAAGAATACGGTCTTTTTAATCTATCAGACTGACAAACTTCATGAAGGTTAATGATTGCCTGTGTTGGTAATGGTGTATCTGTGTGTCTCTGTGCACCTTTTTTTTTTTTTTGTAAACTCTACCCTCAATGTGGGGCTCGAACTCACCACCGTGAGATCAAGAATCAAGTGCTCCACCGACTGAGCCAATCAGGTGCCCCTGCGTACCTTTTATTCATTTTTTAAAAAATGTTTTAAATATTTCTTTATTTTTGAGAGAGAGACAGACAGACAGACAGAGTGGGAGCGGGGGGGAGGGGAGGCAGAGAGAGAGGGAGACACAGAATCCGAAGCAGGCTCCAGGCTCAGCACTGTCAGCACAGAGCCTGACGTGGGACTCCAACCCACTCACCTCAAGATCAGACCTGAGCTGAAGTTGGACGCTTAACCGACTGAGCCACCCAGGCGCCCCCTGTGTGCCCTTTTTAATAGTGGATTTGAAATTGGACAACTACTTTGGAGAATAATTCGACCGTATGTACTAATAGTTGAATGATTGGCTCTCTCCCCTCTCCTCGCTCCCCAAGAACATAAGATCCAAGAGGGATCCAAGGACCTCATCTGCTATCCCTGCTGTTGGATTCGCAGTACCTGGAAGAGAATAGTTACAATGTAATCGGCCTTGAATAAATATTTCACTCACTCAGTTGGAGGCATGAAATTTATATTCATGTTTCTCTAAGTGTGGAAAAAACATCTTTAAGTATATTTATGTATTTATTTTGAGAAAGAGAGAGCATGAGCAGGGGAGGAACAGAGAGAGAGAGAGAGGGAGAGAGAGAAGACCCCAAGCAGGCTCTGCACTGACAGCGCAGGGCTCAAACCCATGAACCGTGAGAGCCGCCTGAACCGAAATCAAGAGTCGAACGACTAACCGAGTGAGCCACCTAGGCGTCCCTCTCTGAGATTCTCCGGGGAATCTATTGTTGAAAAACACTTTCATCAGGGGACAAAGATATTCCTATAAAAGTATTTATGGAAGGGGCTCAGTCCGTAGAGCGCGTGATGACTCTTGATCTTGGGATCGTGAGTTGAACCCCCACGTTGGGTGTAGAGATGACTTACAAATAAAATCTTTAGAAAAAACTATCAAAGCGTTATACGAAATGGTGAAAAGAAAATTACAAACAAAATAAATGTTCCCCAATAAGGAGGACGCATGAAAAAAATTGTCACCGTGCCACGCTCTGCGGTGAGCGTGGATGTCTCTGCGGAACCCTGATTTCATCTCCTTTGGATGTACACCCAGAAGTGGGATTGCCCATCACACGGTAGTACTATTTTAATTTGTTGAGGAATCTCCATCCTGTTTTCCATAATGGCTGGAACTTTTTCGGTTTAGTTTGAAATGTTAATCATGAGCACGCACTAGAATTCTAACTTAAAAAGAAAAAAGGGAAGTTAATGAACCATAAATGTTATTTTAGCACAAAAAGCACTGAAGAGAAAAATGCAGCAGTCTGCCTAAATCCCCGGGGTCTGGATTTGGGGTTTTGTTCTTTCCTCTTCTCCCTTCCCTCCTTCACCGGCTCTCTTCCTTCTCTTCTTCTATTATTGTTATTTTTCAGATATTTATTTTTAAGTAATCCCTACACCCAACGCGGAGCTCAGACTCATGACCTTGAGATCCAGAGTCGCAGGCTCTTCCTACTGAGTCAGCCAGGTGCCCCTTCCTTCTTTTAGATTCAGGTTTTTGGGTTTTTTTTTTAAAGCCCAGAAGGACTGTATCATGCGCGTGCAGCCAGGGCCAAGGTTCAGAATGACGCTCGACAGTGATGACAGCGGGCCGGTGTTTGCGAGGCGTCTCCTAAGCCCAGGCTGGGAGGGAGGGACTGGGCATTCTCTGTCTCCTTTGCTTCGAACAGAGAATCTCTGAAGCAGCTCCTGGGAAAGGTAGCTTCCTCGCAGGGGCAGGGGAACTTAGTGGTGCCACGGTGCGTTGCGGTCTTCCCTACGCCACCCACTAGCGGTGGGACCTTTGGGCTCTGCTTTGTGGGACCTGCTTTCCTAACCTTTGGGTTCTCAGTAAAATGAAGATACTAATGGAGGCACCTGGGGGGCTCAGTCGGTTAAGCATCCAACTTGGGTTCAGGTCACCATCTCACGGTTTGTGGGTTCAAGCCCCTGCATCGGGCTCTCTGCTGTCAATGGGGAGCCCACTATAGATCCTCTGTCCCCCCCCCGCCTCTCTCTCTCTCTCTCTCAAAAATAAAAATAAACATTAAAAACAAAATTTAAAAAATGAAGGTAGGGGTGCCTGGGTGGCTCAGTTGGTTGGGCGGCCAACTTCGGCTCAGGTCATGATCTCGTGGTCTGTGAGTTCGAGCCCCGCGTTGGGCTCTGTGCTGACGGCTCAGAGCCTGGAGCCTGCTTCAGATTCTGTGTCTCCCTCTCTCTCTGCCCCTCCCCTGCTCATACTGTGTCTCTATGTCTCTCACAAATAAATAAACGTTTAAAAAAATTTAAAAAAAATGAAGGTAATAATGGCACTTCCCACCTAGGGCCATGGTCAAGATGAAATGAGTTGATGTGCATCAGATGTATAGAGCAGGGCCTGACACGGTTTTACAGACAAGGAAATTGAGGTAAGCCGCCAGGGATCCGTGCCCACACCCCTTGGCCTGGACCCAGACACTCAGCGCCTGCTGGGTCCTTCCAGTCAGCCCTATTTTGGGAGCCAACCTTTCACTTGGACTCTGAGGCAGAGTGGGGAGGTGGAGTTGGGAGAAGTTCCCTTCTCGGTCCTTCCTGTGTTTCTTCAGCTGTTGAGCACAGCAGTGGTTTCCTTAATTAAGCAGGAGGCAGCCTCAGGGAAACCAGAAGCAAGTCCTCTGCTCTTCAAAATCCTCAGAATTTTTATGCTGGTTGTAAAGTCAATTTGTGCGAGTCCCTGGGAGGGCCCGGGGCCCTGCGTTTTTGTGGGGGGATCATTTCCTTGTTGGCCTGAGGGAGCTGCTGCTCCTCTCCCACCAAGATGGCAGCCATTGGAGGCGGGCCTGGCGGGCCCCTCACGGGTCAGGCGCTGGTCTGCCCCCTGCCTCACCCCAGTGACCCTGGGTGATGGCCGCACAGTGATATAAGTGAGAGAGAGTTTCATTCAAAGGACTGCTTTGAGAGGCGCCTGGGTGGCTCGGTCAGTCGAGCGTCTGACTCTTGATTTCGGTTCTGGTCATGATCTCACAGTTGGTGGGATGGAGCCCAGAGACAGGCTCAGCACTGGTTGGCATTCTCCCTCTCTCCCTCTGTCTCTGCCCCTCCCCTCCTCACGTTTTCTCTCTCTCTCTCTCTCTCTGTCTCAAAAAAAGCGCTTTAAACATAATGAAAATAATCGGGGTGCCCAGGTGGCTCAGTTGGGTGAGTGTCCAACTTTGCTCAGGTCATGATCTTGTGGCTCATGGGTTCGGCTCTGGTGTTGGGCTCAGAGCCTGGAGCCTTCTTCAGATTCTGTGTCTCCCTCTCTGCCCCTCCCATGGTCATGCTCTCTCTCTCTCTCTCTGTGTCTCTCAAAAATAAATAAAAATAGGGGCGCCTGGGTGGTTCAGTCAGTTAAGCGTCCGACTTCGGCTCAGGTCATGATCTCACGGTTTGTGGGTTGGAGCCCCATGTCGGGCTCTGTGCTGACAGCTCAGCCTGGAGCCTCCTTCAGTTTCTGTGTCTCCCTCTCTCTCTGCCCCTCCCCCACTCACACTCTGTCTCTCTCAAAAATAAACATTGAGTGTTGGGATGAACACTGGGTGTTATATGTAAACCAATTTGAAAATAAACTATTTAAATAAAAAAAATTGAAAAAAAATTTTAAGAAATAAATAAAAATATATTTTTTAAAGCAATAAATAATAATAAATATTTTAACTGTTTCGCTTCAGACATTTGTAGGGGGGCGCCTGGGGGGCTCAGTCGGTTGAGTGTCCGACTCTTGATTTCGCTCAGGTCATGATCCCAGGGTCGTGGGATTGAGCCCCATATCAGGCTCAGTGCTAAGCGTGGAGCCTGCTTAAGATTCTCGGTCTCTCTCACTCTGCCGTTCTCCCCCAGTCATGCGTGTTCTCTCTCCCTCTAAAATGAAATAAAATGCTTTAAAAAAAAACCTTAAGAGATGTTTGCAGAAAAAAAGCAGGTGACGGGGTGCCTGATTGGCTCAATCAGCGGAACATGTGGGCGGGTTGTAAGTTGGAGCCCCACGCTGGGTATAGATGTTAATTAAAAATAAACATGGAAGGAAAAGGAAGGAAGGAAGGAAAAGAAAGGAAGGAAGGAAGGAAGGAAGGAAGGAAGGAAGGAAGGAAGGAAGGAAGGAAGGAAGGAAAGAAGGAAGGAAGAAAGGAAGGAAAAAAAAGAAAGAGAGCAGAGGTGAAATCATTTCTTTTTAAGAAAAGTGAGGTCGCAGAGGAATGTGGCAAAATCCCGGGCTTCCCCTGGGCTGCCCCTGCCCGCGCTGGCCCCACACCCCATCCCCTTTGCCCCTCCCTACCTCCCTCACTGGGCGTGTGCCTGGAGGGGGTACAACCCTCCGTGGGGTATCAGTCTGGCACTTAGTGAAGGGGTCTCTTCTGACCCCAAGGTCTTCCCACACCCTGACCTCTCCGGCCCCTGAACTCCTCCGCCACCCCGTTCTTCCTACTTACAATTTCGTGTGATGATTTAGTTCCTGGGGTTCGCCTGTGTGCTGAGTCCGCGTGGGCCTTGTGGAAAGGAGCCTGATTTCCGCTCAACTGAAAATAGAGGATAATAAACCACAAAATCAAAACACATGCACAAAAAGTCAACTTCGAGAGCAATATTTATTCTGCTTTTGCTTTTGCTTTGAAAGGTAATACATGTTCTCGACAGCACAAAAAACACAAAATGAAAACACAGCTACTCCCGGCACCGGCACCGAGAGCAAGCCAACGTCTCTGTTCATGCTTTGTTTCTTCTCTTTGGGTTGCAGGACACCTGTGATGTTTATTTACCCCTCAGGCTGGGGAAGAGACAGCCTCCTGTCGCTGCGCCCTCACCCTGCCCCCCGCCCCCTCCAGCATGGAGAGGGCAGAGTTGATGGCGATGGCGCAGAGCTGAGGACAGGGCAGGAACTGGCGGCAGTTTGTGCCTTTGCTGTTGTGGGAATGGGTTTGGGGAACAGGAAGTTGACCAGAGATTCCATCTGGGCCCCTTGACTCAGCAGAAGGGCTCCCAGAGAGCAGGGCCTAGGCCCGTCTCTCTTCCATCTTCCTTTGAAAGGTATGCATTCGCTCACTCATTAAACATTAACTGCCCCCACCCTGCCAGGCCGCGGAGCCTGGAGCCTCGGAGGGGAGGAAGTGGACTTCCTGGCCTCCCAAGAGCTCTCTGCCTGCCTGCTGGGGACAGGGGAAGAGGGGAAAGCAAGAGACACCCCAGGAATGTAGGGGGAGGGAGAGAGAGAAAGGGGTGAAGGAAGGGCACGTAGCAGAAACCGAGATGTGTGTGGACCACTTTAAAAAGAATACTATGGGGGGGGGGCGCTCCTGGGCACCTGAGGGTGGCTCGGTCAGTGAAGTGTCCGACCTCAGCTCAGGTCATGATCTCACAGATTTGAGCCCTGCATCGGGCTTGCTGCTGTCCGCGCAATTTTTTTAAAAATTGAAAATAAAATAAGATAAATAAAAATTTAAACAGAATAAAGACATCGGGGTGGCTCGGTGGGTTAAGCATCCAATTCTTTGTTTTGGCTCTGGTCATGATCGCATGGTTCCCGGGATCATGGAATCGACTACGCAGACAGCGTGGAGCCTGCTTGGGATTCCCTCTCCCCCCACCCCTCTCTCTGCCCCTTCCCAGCTAGGGTGCACAGGCTCTCTCTCTCAAAATAAATAAACTTAAAAAAAAATAAGAGTACTGTATATTCTAACAGCGTTTTCATTTGGAAAATGCAAAGCAAAACTTTTTTCTTAATGCCGACTAGGGAAAGTAAAATGGGAGAAAGTCTGGTCAAGAAATCTGATCTTGAGAGGGGGAGGCGTCTGGATGGCTCAGTTGGTTAAACATCCGACTTCGGCTCAGATCATGATCTCACGGTTCGTGGGTTCGAGTCCCGCGTCGGGCTCTGTGCTGACGGCTCAGAGCCTGGAGCCTGCTTCGGATTCTGTGTCTCCCTCTCTCTCTGCCCCTGCCCCACTCGTACTCTGTCTCTGTCTCCGTAATAAATAAACATTGAAAAATTAAAAAAAAAAAAGGTGGATTCCAGGCGGATGGGGGAGGGCCCGTGAAAGGGAGGGGAGAAGACTAGAGATCTGAGCCCTGCGGTCAAAGGGAGAGCTCGTCAAAGGGAGAGCTTGGCAAATTCCAGGAGGCAGCTGGAGCCGGAGGGGGAGGTGCTCTGAGGAGCCGTGGCAGGAGATGACACTTAGAACAAAGTTTCTGCCTTGTGTCCCCAGGGCAATGGGAAGCCACAGCGGGTGTTAGAGTTCTTGCTTAAAAGGGACAGAATTCCACTGGAACTACGTTAGGAAACTTAAGAAAGACAAAGGGCTCTCTCTTTTTCTCTCTCTCTCTGTTTTACTGCTTATTCATTTTTGAGAGAGAGCGAGCGCAGGGGAGGGGCAGAGACAGAGGGGGACAGACATCCCAAGAAGGCTCTGTGCTGACAGCAGTGAGCCGGATGCAGGGCTCGAACTCACGAACCTGAGCTGCGGTTGGCTGCTCGGCGCTCAACCAACTGAGCCACACAGGTGCCCCGACCAAGGGATCTCTTAAAGAGAGCTGAGGACCTAACCACCGGGCCCGGGAAGGAGGAAGGGGGTGTCCCAGGTGCAACAATTTGTGCGCTGGCTCTAGGTAGTAAGAACAGCTGCTTTTACCCGGTTCCCAAGCATCGCGCTCAGCCCTTCACGCGTGCAAACCTGTTTAATCTTCAAGCGACAAGGCCTCAGTAAGTATGACCTGTTGCCCCGATCCTCACCGCACAGGTCAGGACAGTTAGGGGATTGCCCAACGTCACAGTGTAGTGAGTGGCGGAGCTGAAACTCGAATCCAAGCAGCAGGGCTCCAGAGCCCATACCCCAACCTCAGCCCTGTCAAGCCGCCTCTCGTGTGGATTGATTCAGCATTTCTAGGCGTCTTCCCTCAAGATGCAAATTCCCAGGAAAGAGAGCATGACTGGCCCAAGATGAGACACGTGCTCGGCCAGGGGTGGCCCTTGGGGCCAGATGTGAGGATTGTCAATCTCACCATCCCCCCAGAGAAAGAGGGCGGAGGAGAGATGGCTCCGCAACGGGAGGCGATCACGAAGGGTCTGGTTCTCTGCCACGGAGGGACCGATGGAAGCGACGAGGTCACCTTTGTATTCTAAGAGGACCCTTCTGGGTGCCTGGTGGAAGAGGGGCGGAAGCGTCCAAGGGCGGGGGCCAGGAACCTCGCCGAGGACATGGGACCAGCCATCCTACAGGAAACGGTGGCGACCTCAGCCACGGTGGCGGCCCGAGGTGCGTGGAGAGGGGATGAATCTGGAAGATACACGAGCTGATTAATAGGATAGAGGCGCAAGGAAGTTCAAGTGGAAAGGAATCAAGAGTAACTCCAAATCTCTGGTTGAGGGACTGGCTCGGCGGAGCAAGCATATGGGCCGTGCTGAGTCCCAGACACCCGCGGGCCGTCGAGGTGAGCTGTCCGCAGGGAACGGTGCTGGGAGTCGAGTCTCTATGGGGCCGCCCCTAAGCTCCTAGGGTGGTTTTTAAAGCAGGGGTTGGCCAGAATTTTCTGTAAAGGGCGAGACAGGACATATTTTAGGCTTTGTCGGTCACATGGTTTCTGTTGAAACTTACTCAGCTCTGCTGTTGGTGCGTGAAAGCAGCCACAGGCGACGCTTAAACAAACGGACGTGACCTTGTTCCGACAAAACCCTATTCAGGTACACCGAAATGTGCATTTCCTAGCATCTTTACGTGTCATGAAATCATACTGTTCCTTTGATTTCCTTTTTCAATCATTTACACATGTGGGGCTCCTGGGTGGCTCTCAGTTGGTTAAGCGGCCGATTTTGGCTCAGGTCACGATCTTGTGGTTCCTGAGTTGGAGCCCCGTGTCAGGCTCTGTGCTGACGGCTCGGAGCCTGGAGCCTGCTTCAAATTCTGTGTCTCCCTCTCTCTCTGCCCCTCCCCCACTTGCACTCTGTCTCTCTCTCTCTCAAAAATAAATAAACATTAAAAAAAAAACATTGAAATAAGGATGTAAATACATAAAAATGTTACAACGATTCTTAGCTTGCAGGGATAGTGTAAAAACAGGGGGCAGGGGGAGTTTGGCTGCATGATTCGATTAATTATTTCTCAATAATAACAATTATGACAAATATTAAATTATTATGTATACAGTATACAAATCAAATATTGACCTAAAATAATCGAAAACTATCATTTTTGTAAATATATTACAATTTTCATTGGTAATTATACTAGATTTTAGAAAAGAACAAGATTTTTGGTTTGTTTTTTAAATTTTTTTTAATGTTTATTTATTTTTGACAGAAAGAGAGAGACAGAAGTGTGAGCAGGGGAGGGGCAGAGAGAGGGAGACACAGAATCCAAAGCAGGATCCAGGCTCTGAGCTTTCAGCACAGAGCCCGATGCGGGGCTCGAACTCACAGACTGCGAGATCATGACCTGAGCCGAAGTCGGCCGCCCAACCGACTGAGCCACCCAGGCGCCCCAGATTTTTGTTTTTTAAGACATTAATGTCCCATCAAAATCACTTCCTTCTTAGGGCACCTGGCTGGCTCAGCTGGTAGAGCATGCGACTCTTTTTTTTAAATTTATTTATTTATTTTGAGAGAGAGAGAGAGAGTGCAAGGTGGGGAGGGGCAGGGAAAGAGGGGGATAGAGAGAGAATCCCAAGCAGGCTCTGCACTGTCAGCGTGAAGCCCGACTCGGGGCTCCAACTCACGATCTGTGAGATCGTGACCTGAGCTGAAGCCAAGGGCGGGATGCTTAACCACCTGAGCCACCCAGCCACCTGGAGCATGAGACTCTTGATCTGTGAGTAGGAAGTCTGAGCCCCACACTGGGTGCAGAAATTACTTAAAAAAAATAAAAGCTTTAAAAAAATATATCACTTCCTTCTATGTGTACGGTTGATTTCAATTATAAGATTTTACAGAGTGGCAATGGTGCATATTTGTCATAACCCTTCTCATCTTGTACATTGTCTGGATTAGAACACTTCTATTATTTTTGAATTCTTTTGGTTAGAATTCTTTTATTTTTTATCATTTTTTAAAGTTTATTTATTTATTTCGAGAGAGAAGCAGAGAGAGAGAGAGGGAGAGGGAGATTCCCAAGGTGACAACGTGGGGCCCATCACGGGGCTTGAATTAATGAACTGTGCGATCATGACCTGAGTCAAAACCAAGAGTCAGACACTTAACCGACTGAGCTACCCTAGAATTCTTTTAGAAAGCCATGATGTTGGGGCGCCTGGGTGGCTCAGTTTGTTAAGGGACCGACTTCGGCTCAAGTCGTGATCTCACAGTTTGTGAGGTTGAGCCCCTGGTCAGGCCTTGTGCTGATGGCTCAGAGCCTGGAGCCTGCTTCAGATTCTGCGTCTCCCTCTCTCTCTGCCCCTCCCCTGCTTGCTTGCGCTCTTTCTCTCTCTCAAAAATAAACAAACAAACAAATAAATAAGCAAACATTAAAAAAAACACTTAAAAAACAAAAAGCCATGATGTTCTTTCAGAATCACAAACATTTCTCTTAAGGATGTTGCTAGTGGTTCCAATACAGCAAAATAAAATGAAATAATGTTGAAATTTCGTTTTGCATCTTGGAAATCACATAAGATGAGCCTTCCTCCTCTTTCTTAGCATTTCTACAGAAGCAATGGCACCAAGGTTGAAATTCTGTAATTTGGCATCAGTAATGTGTTTTTCATAAATCATGCTTCCTCCCCGCCCCCCTTTTGCAGATCTAATTGCCTTTATTAAGTGAGTCATGAATTGGGCAGCTTCCCATCCAGCAAGCAGAGAGGTGCTCCTCAAAAGCATCTTAATTTTTTTCAATGCTTTCAAGGCTCGTACGTGTGTTAAATTTTGGCTTCTGTCTGATCGATTTATTTGTAAGGTTTCACCCTAACGCCATTTCATATCGGCCCCGAGCTAATACATTTAAAGTTGAAATTTGCTAGAGTATATTTTACATTCTAGAATCGATTTCTTTATGAATACAACTAACTGTTCCTAAAAGTTATCTTGTCTTTTTTTTAATTTTTAAAAAAACATTTATTTATTTATTAAAATTTTTTTTTTGAAATTTATTTATTTTAGAGAGAGAGAAAGACAGAGCGTGAGCAGGGGAGAGGCAGAGAGAGAGCGAGACGCAGAATCCGAAGCAGGCTCCAGGCTCTGAGCTGTCAGCACGGAGCCCGACACGGGGCTCGAACCCATGAACCACGAGATCATGATCTTGAGAAGCTGATCGTGATATCTCCAAAGTTGGACGCTTAACCGACTGAGCCACTCAGGCGCCCCTAATGTTTATTTATTTTTGAGAGAGAGAGAGCAGGGTCGGGGCAGAGGCGGGGAGGGACAGAGGATCCAAAGCAGGCTTTGCCTTGAGAGGCTGACAAGCCAGATGTGAGGCTCGAACACACGAACTGTGAGATCGTGACCTGAGCCGGAGTCAGACACTGAGCTGACTGAGCCACCCAAACGCCCCAGAGGTGCCTTGCCTTTTTAAGTTTTTAGTGACACAGTGACATCCACTTGACTTTCTCATTGTAGATTCAACGTTGACATTCAACATTTGTAAATTTCTGTTTGAAAATACTGGTTCCAAAGACTCCAACATGTCATCAAAACTGAAATTTTGCTGCGTAGTTTTTAGCCACTATTTAAAAACTCAGTGATGTCAAAAGAATCGTTTACCGCATCATTCACTCTCCAGTTTAAAGAATACACAAGACAAAATAAAATAGATTTCCCTAGAAGCCTTTTTCGAGGCTCTTCTATTCTAATCCATCAGAGTTTTCCATGCAGTTCTGTTGCATCGTCATATTCCCGGCCCCTGGGGTTATTTTTCCTCTTGATTCGGTTGTTGTCAGGACTCTACTGAGAACGTAAAATCTTTCCCTAGTCGAGTCATCTGCTCAACAAAATCCCCCAAGATGTTCGTTCACACATAGATATATTTGCATTTTGGAAATCAGCAAATCTAAAATAATTGTGATGTATTCTGCATAGCTTGTCTCTGGAGTTGTACTTAAAAAAAAACGGAGTAGCGTCTAACGTTTCTTTATTCCACAAGCTCTTACTCGTTGCATCTCTCATTTTAATTATTTCGCTTTGCCCTTCATTCCCTAAACAATGTGTAATAGTATTTTGTGTCGATATTTACGTTTCGCGTCAACATCCTGACATGATTGTATCAAATTTCCCTGTGATTCCTGCCAAATGAAGAACATTTCTCCTGATCACACTCATTAACTTTTTTTGGATGAGCTCAGATACTCCTTCACCAAAAAGTGAATCATAAGTATCATCTGCTGAAAAACGGCGCCCAATTTTGTTTTCTCATTTTCGCATGGCTATCATATATTTTTGGAATCCGATTTCGAGTTCGGTTGGTGTGCATGTCACTCTCTTCGTGTTTATTAGGAATATGCGGGAGACGCTGCCGATCTTTGCTTGCGCTCCCATTCCCGTGTCGATTTGATTTTTTCCATCTCTTACGATTTTTTTTTAATGTTTACTTATTTTTGAGAGAGAGAGAGACAGAGAGACAGAGCATGAGCAGGGGAGGTGCAGAGAGAGAGAGGGAGACTCAGAATCCAAAGGAGGCCCCAGGCTCTGAGCTGTCAGCACAGAGCTGGACACAGAGCTTGAACTCATGGACCTCGAGATCATGACTTGAGCCAAAGTCAGACACTTAACAGACTCAGCCACCGGGGGGGCCCCCAGGGTTGCCAGTTTAATTCGCAAAGTTATGTGGTCAGATAGGTCCCCGACAGGCAGAAAGCATATTTGGTTTAATGGATTCTTTGGGGGTTTTGTTTGTTTTTGTTTTGTCCTCTCGAGGTTTTTCTCGAGTCCCATCTGTGATGGGCTGTCGAAGTCCGAGGTAAACTCACAACCTCTGAGTCGTGTTAATGCTACGTTTTGCTAAAACTGGTCCCTCTGAAGTGTTGCCTTGTCTTCTGGCAATCCTCCTAATTTTTCCAGATCTAGTCATCTAGAGGAGTCATTTAGTTTGGCCACTGGAACCTAAATGTGTACGAGGGTGCTTAGATCATAAGCAACTATATATATATACACACACACACACATATGTATATACGCATATACACACACATATTCATATACACACATGTATGTATATGCGCATATACATACATGTGTGTATATGTATATATTTATATATATATACATATTTTAATTAAAAAAATTTTTTATGGTGCACCTGGGTGGCTCTCTATATATAACTATATATATATATACACACACATATATGTATACGCATATACGCACACACATATATGTATATATATGTATAAACGTATGCGTATATATGTATATACACATATAGATACATATACACATATACACACATATATGTATATATGCATATACGCACACATATGCATATACATACACATATATGTATATACGCATATACATATATATCTGTGTGTATATGTATATATATATATACATTTTTTAATTAAAAAAATTTTTTATGGTACACCTGGGTGGCTCAGTTGGTAAAGCATGTAACTCTAAAGCTCAGGGTCATAAGTTCAAGCCACATGTTGGGTGTAGAGATTACTTTAAAATATTTAAAAAAATTTTTGAAGCATAGTTGACACACACTTCAAAAAATTTCTTTTCTTTGTAAAGTTTATTTATGAGAGAGAGAGAGAGACAGAGCACGAGCAGGGGAAGGGCAGAGAGAGAGGGAGACACAGAATCCAAAGCAGGCTCCAGGCTCTGAGCTGTCAGCACAGAGCCCGACGCCGGGCTCGAACTCACAAACCTCGAGATCCTGACCTGAGCCGAAGTCGGACGCTCAACTGACTGAGCCACCCAGGCAGAGCTCACCACCCAGACGGACTGGACCCCGCCTCCCAGCAACCTTCCAGTCAGCGCGGCCAATAAAGGCCTGCTGGGAAACACGTTTGCCACTAAATGACCAAAGCGCGCCAGCTCCCTGTTACAAAGAAGGTACAGTTTCTTTTCTTCCGTAATTACATTTCCACGACACCTCCCAACCACAAGGATTACAAAAGAAAGTTTAAAAAAAATCACATTGGACAGATCTGAAACTCACCTGCGGCATTTGGCTCTGAGGTCTCGCCATCCGCAAAAAACGGGTCTCCTGCTAAACTCATCGCTAGACATTTTAACCAAGGAGTGAGAAGACAGTCTTGGCTGGCCCAGGGTAATACTTCTCCCATTTTCCCTAGCCATCGAGGGCTGAACGGCAGAGTCGGGCTCAGATTGGGGGGTGAGGGAGGAAGGGGCACGGGGGCTACTTTTCCCCAGCACTAGATGGCATCTGAAGCTCGATGGGAGAGCGGAGCCGGAGAGCCTTGGGGGAAGCTTCCAGGCCCTGTGTTCAGAGTCAGTGCCGGAAGAGGAGAAGCAATGCCTTCCACCCTTGCGGTGTTCGTGCGTCTTTTTATGAGCTTTCTTCGTTTCCTTCCGCATCTTCTGGTCCATCGTCATTCCTGGTCCTACCACGCAGGGTGCCTAGGGAGTCACGGGAGGCATGCCCCGAGCAGGTGGTGGGTAGGGAGGGGAGTAGGGACCTAGGGGCTGGGATCCCAGGCGCCCTGGTCATGCACAGGATGAGGGGGCGTATCCAGGGGAAGAGCTGGACCCCCCTGGGGACCTGCTGGGGGAGCCGGCAAGGGGCCAGGAGGACAGACAGGATTGACAGGTGGTGGATGGGCACGGGTACAGCCGCGGGGTACCCCAGCTGCCAGGCATTGGGATTTCACACGTTCAAGCCTTTGCCACCGCCTGAGTTTGTCTTGTCCTCGACACACAGAACATTTGACATAAATCCGCTTTCTTTAATAGCTTTCCAATTTCTTTTTCTGGATCTCCTGATGTTTAAAAAAATGTTTTTCTAATATCTGGGGCGAAATAATTTTGTAATTCAGTATTTTATCTTACTATTCATGATGCTTTGGAATATTAGCAATGTTCCATGCTAATAAACTTCAACCATACTTACTATTTGCAGTGATGAAATTTCTGTAACAACAAATTAACAGTTGATGGAATACAATTAGCAGGTTATTACATACAACAGATCATTAACGGTTTGTGTTATCGGTAAGGCTTCCTTCCAGTCAACAGGAAGGTATTCGTAGTTAAGTTATTAGGGAATCAAAAGTTATATGTGGATTTTCAAATGTACTTGGGGGGGTCAAGCATCTCTTGTTTTTATTAGGTGACATTAGAGCAATAAACGAGGTTTCTTGATTATTGTCAAAACGGAATAATATACGATTACCTCATTAGAAAAAGACACTTTGATGTATGCTTGAAAATTGTTGCGTTACTTAGACAAATCGCTAATCTTTGGAGTCAGCAAAATTATAATGAAAAAATTTTTTTAAGATTTTAAGGGTCGTCTGGGTGGCTCAGTCAGTTGAGCATCTGGCTCTTGATTTCGGCTCAGGTCGTGATCACACGGTTCATGGGTTCGAGCCCCCCGATGGGCTCTGTGCTGGTATTGCAGAGCCTGCTTGGGATTCTCTCGCTCCATCTCCCTCTGCCCTTTCCTGCTCGAGCTCTGTCTCTCTCAAAATAAATAATCATTAAAAAAAAAAAAAAGATTTTAGGGGCGCCTGGGTGGCTCAGTCGGTTGGGTGGCCGACTTCGGCTCAGGCCATGATCTCGCGGTCTGTGAGTTCGAGCCTCGCGTCGGGGTCTGTGCTAGTGGCTCAGAGCTTGGAGCCTGCTTCGGATTCTGCGTCTCCCTCTCTCTCTGCCCTTCCCCTGCTCACGCTCTGTCTCTCTGTCTCAAAAATAAATAAACGTTAAAAAATAAAAAGATTTTAAGTAATCTCTACATTCAAGGTGGGACTCGAACTTATTTATGACTCTGAGATCAAGAGTCACATGCTCTACCAACTAAGCCAGCCTCTATAATGAAATGTTTTTTAAAATTCTAAACAGCAAGGCTATCTACCACTTCAATGGCACTCCCTCAGATATGGTGGTGTTGTGCAGTGTACAACCTTAACAACAATACCCGGAGGCTCTGCTATGTGAGCGATAAGATGGGAATGGTGATTAATGCCCTGGGAAGGACCACTAATCTCAGACGAGGGGCCTTATTTTTCCCTAGCCCCATGACAGCCACGGCCGGGACAGGTTGGAAGGGGAGATAAGAGGAGGGCTACAGATACAGCCTGAAATGACTCCCCGCGAAGGTTACCCCCAGTTTTCCTATGGAGTGGCCTCTCTCCTCTTTTTTTTTTTCTGACCTGAAGAACTGGGCTTATCAGCAACCTGGTCCTTACCCAAGCTTTCTCCTGCCTCGGCTAGCTGAGACACAGCGCTATCTTGGTTCGCGTGAATTCTCTCAAAACTTTTTGACCCGTTCTTCTTCCTGCCTTCCTCAGGACCCCACAGTGACCGTCCCTTTGATTGCTTCTCTAGTCTTCCTCCCTATACCTGCCTGTCAACCACTCATGCGCCCATTCACTGAGCATATGAGGCTTCACACTAGTCTCTGGAGGTTCGAAGATGGACCAGGCATAGTCCCTGGCCTCCAGGCCTAATGGAAGACACAGACAGGTAGCCTAACTATGTTTCAGACCCTGTTCTAAATACTTCACAGGAGTTATCTCATTTAATCCTTGCCGCGCACTCAGCGGTGGGTTGGAGGACACAATGTGGGAAATGGTGGGGGATTGACCTGAGGTTTCGGGGCCGCTTGGATGAAACAGGAAGAAGTCCAGTATAATTTTGGGGAGCAGTGGGGTCACTTACAGACATGGGGATAAACAATAGATTTGAGAGGGGGAGCGAGATGACGGGTGAAAGTCCCGACAAGTTGGGTTTTCAGTATCCGCGGGCTATCCGCGCAGAAGAGTCTGAGCAACAGAGGGTGGCTATCAGAGAAGTCTGCGCCAAACTCTTTTTTTATATAAATTTTTTAACGTTTATTTATTTTTGAGAGACAGAGCGTAAGCGGGGGAAGGGCAGGGAAAGAGAGAGAGAGAGAGAGAGAGGCAGACGCAGAATCTGAAGCAGGCTCCAGGCTCTGAGCCATCAGCACAGAGCCCGACGTGGGGCTCGAACTCACAGACCGTGAGATCATGACCTGAGCCGAAGCCGGCCGTTTAACCGACTGAGCCCCACCCAGGCGCCCCTTTTTTAAAATTTTTTAATGTTTATTTTATTTTTGAGAGAGAGAGAGACAGATGGAGCGTGAGTGGGGGAGGGGCACAGAGAGGGGGAAACACGGCATCCGAAGCAGGCTCCAGGCTCGGAGCGGTCAGCACAGAGCCCGACATGGGGCTCGAACCCACGGACGGCAAGATCATGACCTGAGCCGAAGTCAGACGCTCAACCGACTGAACCCCCCAGGCGCCCCTGGCCCATGTGTTTTGACTTCAGAGGGGAGAGTTGGTTAAAGAAAATGGCCTAGGAGACCATGGGAATTTCAGAATCTGCACCCGCACCCATGCCCTCCCTCTAGCCGTAGTAGGGTGGCTGTGCGCTTAGTGAACTAACTGTCTTTGCTCCTCGCTAACGCCAGTCCCTCCTCTGAGCCACCAGCCTCGGTGACAGCGGTCTCCTCTCTGCGCTCCGCTGACTCAATCCCACCAGTTTGCCAACATTCTACTATTTCTCCCATCTTATAAGAAACTCCTCTTCATTCTACCCCTCCCCTCCACCAGTCAAAGCTCCTTTGAGGGGCGCCTTGGGTGGCTCGGTCGGTTACTCATCCAACTCTTGATTTGGGCCAGGTCATGATCTCACGGTTCAGTTCATGGGTTCGAGGTCCGCATCAAACTCTCCGCTGTCAGTGTAGAGCCTGCTTGGGATTCTTTCTCTTTCTTCCTCTCTCTCTGTTCCTCCCCTGCTCTCTCTAAAAAAAAAAAAAAAAAAAAAAAAAAAAATGCTTCTTCAAAGCCAGTCTCCTCCAAAGAGTCAACGTACTCACTGTCTCCGACCTCTCTCCTCTTATTCTCCTGCAACGTTTTTCTCCAATATGGTTCTTCGTCCAGGATTCCGCCGAAGCCGCCCTGGCCAAGGTCACCAGCCACTCCCACTGTGTCAAGTTCAGATCTGCCTAGATGACAATACCGCTTGGGTCTGCTTGAGTGTTGAATAGCTGTCTCAGATTCAGAAGGTTTAAAACTTGGGGGCGCCTGGGTGGCTCAGTTGGTTAAGTGCCAACTTTGGCTCAGGTCTCGATCTCATGGTTCATGGGTTCGAGCCCTGCATCAGGCTCTGTGTTGACAACTCAGAGCCTGGAGCCTGCTTCGGATTCTGTGTCTCCCTCTCTTTCTACCCCTCCCCCGCTTGTGCTCTGTCTCTGTCTCTCTCAAAAACAAATAAACATTAAAATTTTTTTTAAATGTTTAAAACTTGGGGCGCCTGGGTGGCTCAGTCCGTTAAGAGCCCAACGTCAGCTCAGGTCATGATCTCATGGTTCTTGACTTCTAGCCCCGCATCAGGCTTTCTGCTGTCAGCACAGAGCCTGCTTGGGCACCGGCTTGGGATCCTCCGTCTCCCTCTCTCTCTGCCCCTCCCCCCCTAAAAAATCAATAAACATTAAAAAATAACAAAATAAAATGTTCACAAGCGAACTCCAAATCTCTCCCCTACCCGCTTCCTCATTCCAGAGCTTTCTCCAACCAAACAGAGGACAACTGTCTAGTACTCAGGTTTCCCAATCCTCAAGTTATCCGAGTGACATGCCAAGCTCGGCGGTAGGGGGGTGAGACAGACATCGGCAGTGGCCTGCCGCAGTGGGGAGGGAGTCCTTTGTAACTTTTTAGACAGTGTTTAAAACTGGCGATATGTGACGATAATGCACAGAATAACATCTACTCCCTTTTATGATGGTTTTAAAATTCTCTACAGACCAGGCAGCCCCGTAATCCTGATTGCCCAAATCCAGGGAGAACCTTCTGATGACTGTGCTTCCCCTCTCTCCCTTGGTAGGCTTCTGCCTGAGTCCTCTCTTTTCTCTTACCTTCTTCATTCTTTCACGTAAGAAGTTCTATTAACTCTATCTTCAGGCATTGGTGCCCTGGGTGGCTCAGTTGGTTGAGTGCCCAACTCTTGATTTCGGCTCAGGTCATGATCTCAGGGTTTGTGGGATCAAGCCCCGAGTGGGGCTCTGGGCTGGCAGTGTGGAGCCTGCCTGGGGTTCTCCATCTGCACCTCCGCCACCGAGTTGTCTCTCTCTCTTTCTCAAAATAAAAAGAAAAATAATAAACAAAAAAAATCCAGAATCCAGCTTCTTCTGCCACCTCCACGGATGTCACTTCGAGCCGCCATCATCCCTTCTTCACATCTACTGTAAGTAGCCTCTAACTAGGTCTCTGTCCCTCTACCCTTGGCCCTCGGTCTTTCCTGACACCACAGCCAGGGTGACTTCTGTTTTTTTTTTTTTAAGTTTATTTATTTCGAGAGAGACAGAGCGCCAGCAGAGCAGGAGCAGAGAGAGAGGGAAAGAGACAGCATCCCAAGCAGGCTCTGTGCTGTCAGCATGGAGCCCATCGTGGGGCTCGAACTCACGAACAGTGAGATCACAACCTGAGCCAAAACCGAGAATGGGACGCTCAATGGACTGAGCCACCCAGGTGCCTCCAGAGAGATTTTTCTAGAAGCTCGAGTCACATGGTGTGGAGGTCCTGCTCAGTATCCTGCGATGGCTCGTCACCTCAGTCTTCACAACGGCCTCTGGGTCCCCACAGGCGGCCCAGCCCCGTGGGGTCTGTGGTAAGGTCTCACAGACTTGGACCCTTGCCCCTCCCTCCCTTGCTTTTGGTGCTCCCACCCCAGTGCCTTTGCAAGAGCTGTCCCCTTGCCTGGACCGCTCTCCCCTTAGACGTCAGCTGGGCCCCCTCCCTCGCTTCCGTCAAGTGTTTGTTCAGGTGTCACCTTCTCAACGAGGCCCACCTGCGCTGCCCACCCCCCGGCAGTGCTGCCATCCATGCTGCTCCCCCACCCCAGACACGTGGGTCCTCTCACCTTTTTTTTTTTTTTAAAGATATACTTGACTTTATTAACTGATTCGTGAATCAGGCAGGATCCTATCTAGCAAGCAGAGGGGAGAGCTCTGAGGAGGTGTAGACGATGGAAGGTATTTGTTTTTTAAGTAGCCTCCACACCCAACGTGGGGCTTTAACTCAAGACCCTGAGGTCAAGAGTGGCACGCTCTGTGGGACTGAGCCAGTTAGAGGCCCTTCAAAGGGAAGGTTTTTATAGGAAAGAGGGTGGGGCGAGAAAGCGATACGGAAAAGAAAGGATTAGAGCACCGGGCTGGCTCAGTCGTGAGCAGTGACTCTTGATCTCAGGATCGCGAGTTCAAGCCCCAGGCTGGGCCTAGAGTTTACTTTAAGAGAAAAGAAAAGAAAAGAAAAAAGGATCGCTTCAGGCTGGGTCACTTTCCCTTGCGGGGGAGGGAGGAGGGGACTTCTCAGAAAGATTACTTCTTCCTCTGGGGAATAAGGATTGGGCTGGGGGACAGACCCACTGGCGCTCTGTGGAAAAATCCTGACTGACTGGTTGAGACTACATTTCTGGTGGGGTGAGGAGTGCTGTTAAGTCCTCGTGACTTAATCTCTGTTTTGATTTTCCTTTTTCTTTAGCACTTTCCCTCTCCAAGGTACTACTTAATTTACTTATGATATGTATTGTTTCTCGTCTTTCTCTCTGGACTGGCGTGTAAACCCCCGAGGGCGAAGATCTTCGTTTATTTACTGACGTGTATCAGAAATGTTCTGAAAACTGCTTTCCTGTGGTCATCAATTTGGACCTATCTTTGTATATGGTGGTGAGCAGTCATCCTTTTTGATATGAGTCACTTTTCCCAATTGTACCTGCTAAATAAACTAGCTCTTCCACCTTGGCTGTAGTGCTACCTTTCTTGTATGTTAAGTTCTCATTTCTGCATGGGTTTGTCTCCACGCTTTCTATTTTATTCCATTTGTCTATTTGTTCTTGAACAATGCTACGATATATTGTAATCTGACGGTGTTGTCACGTGTCTTACTATCAGTTCGATCAATCCCCCTTCTTTACTCAGCATTTTCAAGATGAACCTTACATCTGGAATTAGAATGTTGGGGAAGGTTGACATCTATTCTAATGTTGAGTTATTTCTTCTACGACATGTCTCTCGTCTATTGGGATTATCCTCTATACTCATTACTATGGTCTTAAAGTTTTCTCTCTAGATATCTCCATGTTTTTGCTTAGTTCTCTTTTTTAAGTTTACTTATTTATTTTGAGAGAGAGAGAGAGAGAGAGAGAGAGAGAGAGAGAGAGAGGGAACCAGGAGGGGAAGGGCAGAGAGAGAAGGAGAGAGAGAAAATCCCAAGAAGGCTCTGCACGATTGGAGTGGAGCCTGATGGGGGATTTGAACTCTCAAACCACGGGATCATGACCTGAGCTGAAAACAAGAGCTGGGTGCTTAACTGACTGAGCCATCCAAGTGCTCCATAGTTCTTAAATTAAGAGCATGTCATGACATGTTTCTTAGTTTTTTAAATTATTTTTTCCAGGAGGTTGTAGTAGGTAGCGACATATAAACTTCCTCATTGTCTTTTGAAGCATCTTTGGGGTGAACTTCTTTTTGAGATGTTTGATTTTCAGCTTGATGAAATTCCTTCCCTCTTTCTCAAGGGATTCTGGCACAGCAAGAACCTTCTTTTTCTTCTCTTCTGTACCCTTTATGTTTCCAACCAGAAAGGAAGAAGAAAAAAAAGTGTTTTCTTAGCTAACAGAATAGACACAGCTCTGGTAAGTTTTAATGAGCGCAAAAAGAGAAACACAAATAAATAATATTACAAGTTAAAAAGGGGATATAACTACAGAAAAAAGATAGATTTAAAAGATAATAAGAAGGGTGCCTGGGTGGCTCACTCAGTTAAGCGTCTGACTTCGACTCAGGTCGTGATCTCACAGCTCCTGAGTTCAATTCCTGCACCGGACTCTGTGCTGACAGCTCAGAGCCTGGAGCCTGCTTCAGGTTCTGTGTCTCCCTCTCTTTCTGCCCCTCCCCCACTTGTGCTCTCCCTCTCTCTCAAAAATAAACATTAAAAATTAAAAAAAAGATAATAAAAGAAGGCTACCTGGCTGACTCAGTTTGAAGAGCATGGGACTCCTGATCTCAGAGTTGTGAATCCAAGCCCAATGCTGGGCGTAGAGTTTACTTAAAAACAAACAAACAAAAAAGATATTAAGAGAAAGCCCTCAAAATTTTTATACCAATAATTTTCCAAATTTGTATGAAATGGACAACTTCCTAGATAATATAACAACTAAAATTGACTCACGAAAAAAAAACAAAAAGGCAAGTAATCTTATAATTATTAAAATTGTAATTTTGAACATATATCACAGAGAAATGAAAATAATGTTCGCAAAATACCTATACACAGTTGGTCATGGCAGCCTTACTTGTGTTTTGTTTGGTAACTTGTGCATTACACTTTTTGAGAAGTTTATTTATTTTGAGAGAGAGAGAGTGTGCGGAGGCAGAGAGGGGAAGGGCAGAGGGAGGGAGAGAGAGAATCCCAAGCAGCCTCCCAGTGCTCAAACTCACGAACCCTGAAATCGTGACCTGTGCTGAAATCAAGAGGTTGAAGCTTAACTGATGGAGCCAGTCAGGTGTCCCTCAGCTTTACCTGTAAGAGCCTAAAACTGGAAAGAACCAAAATGTCCAGCAATTCTTAAATCTGTGGTTCATCCCTACATCCCTAGCACTGAATACTACTTACTCAGAATGAAAAGGAACAAACTATTGATACAGACAGCAACTTGAATAAAACTCAAGGGAATGTTGAGCGAAAAAAGCCAACCTTGAAAGGTTATATCCTATATGATTTCGTTTATATCACACTCTTTTTTTAAAAAAAAGAAGTGTTTGATTTTTAAGTAATCATTACACTCAACATGGGGCTCAAACCCACAGCCCCGAGATCAAGAGTCACATGCTCTACTGACTGAGCCAGCCAGGTACCTCTATAACATTCCTGAAAAAGCAAAATTATAGAGGTGAAGAGCAGATTTGCAGTTGATAGGAGTTAAAAATGGGGAAAAGGGATGGTTATGCCTAGAAAGGGGTCATAGGAGGGATTCCTGTGATGATAGAACAGTTGTATATCTTGATTCTGGTGGATTCTGGCTGCACAAATCTATATGTGCAAGAAAACGGCATGAAAGTGTACCCACAAATGAGGGCATGCAAAACTACTGAAATCTACATAAGTTGTTGGGCTGTACCAAGGCCAATTTCCGGTTTTGATATTGCACTATAGTTATACAAGATGTCACCTTTGAGGGAAATGGGGTGAGGCGTAACCTGGACATTCCAATACATTTTTTTGCAACCTCCTGCGAGGCTATAATTCCTTCATAATAGTGTTTAAACATGGAAACAGTAAACATCTTCCAACAAAAACCCACCAGGCCCCGATGGTTTTACAGGCAAATTCTGTCAGCTCTCAAGGCAGAGATCATTCTAAACTTTTGTTTGTTAGTTTTTATTTTTTTAATTTGTATGTATGTATTTATTTAGAGGGAGAGAGGGAGCTCCCAGAGCAGGAGGGGGGGTAGAGAGAGAAGGAAAGAAAGAGAATCCCAAGTAGGTTTCACGCTGTCACTAGGGAACCCAATGCCAGACACACACCTCGATCTCATGAAACGCGGGATCATGACCTGAGCCCAGCCAAAATCCAGAATCAGATGCTTAACTGACTGAGACACCCAAGTGCCCCAGACATCATTCTGATTTTATACAAACTCTTCCAGAGTGTGGAAAAAGAGAGAATACTCCACTCCTGCCAATTCCATGAGGACCATATAACTTTGATGCCAACTCCGACTTAAGGAAGAACAGGAAAATGATATTAGAGACTCATTTCACTTGTGAATGTAGGTGCAAAGATCCTAAACAAAACATTAGTGGATAATATCCAATAATGAATAAAAGAAACAGTATACTATGACCAGCTTGGGATTATCCCAGGAATAATACATCACCAAGTTAGAATATCTCTAGATGTCACTTACTATAATAAGAGAATAAGGAGAAAACAGTCGTATGAACATTTCAATAAATACAAGAAAGTGATTTGACAAAATTCCACATAAATTAAAAATAAAATGGTAACTTGTAGAGAGACTTACAAAAACTTACAACAAATGATATCTTAAGCATGGAAACGTTAAAAGCATTCCTTTTAAAATTGTAAATCTGGTATTCATGCCAACTCTCATTGTTTCTATTCAATAATATGATGGAGATCCTAGCCAGAGCAATAAAATAATAATAAGAAACTCATGGCGTAACTATTGAAAAGTAAGAAAGGAAATTAACGTTATTCTCAGATGATATTATTTTCATCAAAAAATACAAAGTAATTTATAGACAAGTTATTAAAGTATTAAGAGTGTATAGTAAGGTAGCTGATTATAAGGTCCAACTACAAAAGTCAATTGCGATTCTACACAATCATATCATGTAATTATACAAAGAAACCATTAAAAGAGCAACAAAACTATGACATGTTCAGAGATAAACCTAACAGAAGACATGTAAGGTCTGTATGTAGAAAATTATAAAACTGCGCTAAGAGATATTAATGAAAACCTAAAAAAAGTAAGAGTTATTCTATATTAACAGTAGGAAGACTTAAAGTCAGAAAAAGATAATTCTCTACAGGTTGATCTACAGATTCAATTGATTTTTACTCAAAATCATTTTAGATTGATAAGCTAAATCTGAACTGTATATGTAAGAACAGACCAAGAATGGTGAGGACTAAATTTCATTTTTAGTTTTAATTTTTTAAAAGATTTCATTTTTAGGTAATCTCTGTACCCAACGTGGGGCTCACAACACTCCACCAGCTAAGCCAGTCAGGTGCCCCCTACATTGGTTTTTTTTTTTTTTTTGAGAGGATAGAATTTATTTATTTATTTTGAGAGAGAGAAAGAGAAAGAGAGAGAGAGAGAGCACTTGGGAGCAGGAGAGAGAGAGAGAGAGAGAGAGAGAGAGAGAGACCCAAGCAGGCTCCACACTCTCAGCATGGAGCTTGATGTGGGGCTCGAACTCATGAACCATGAGATCATGACCTGAGCTGAAATCAAGAGTAGGATGCTTAACCGATTGAGCCACCCAGGTGCCCCCTAACTTTTATTTGTAAACTTATTATATATATTGAAAATTTTCTACAATAACGATTTTTAAAAATCTCGTCTGTTCTTGGTCTTTTATTCTTCCTATAGCATCCTAAAACTCTCAGATACTTGTCATTCAATTTCAACAACGATCAGTTCACGCACCACCTTGTTTTTTTGATACTCTCGTCTAACTTCCCCCACTCTAGATGATTTTGAATCAGATCCCAGACGTTACGTCATTTCATCCTAAAGAGGGAAGTCTTCTTTAAATGTTTTGACAATATAGCTGCAAAAGGCATCTTTTCACTCTCCACTTAAGTTACCCACACATTGCAACAAAATAAAATAGAAGTGGAAATCAGATTGTATTTCACTTGAACGTATTTTCGAACTTCTCTTTCACCTTGCCACTTGAATACTACAACTAAAATTTACAACTAAATGCAAAAAACAAATATGGAGTTAGTTACCCTTTCTCTTCAAACAATCCAGAAGGGAAGAGTTAACTGGAATACATCAGGCGAATGGACTGCGGAATTGATGGATCTCAGACAGGATGTATTGAATTTTAGCCTCGAATTTGGTGAAACACCGATCATAATCATGGAAAGTTTTGGTCTGTGATGAATTTTAACTCCCAAACATGTTCGATTTCGCCACAATACATGTAGCTTATTATTCCGTTAAAAAGGGACACATACGTGCATAGTCCAGATATAATCTGTTGTACAAAGCGTGGTTTTCCCAGGAGCTACCCGGAGGAAGTAGTCGGGGATGTGATGGGTAAAATGACGCTGGGGGCCGGACAGAATTAACGATTTGAAAGTTTCATTTACCTTCATGGTAGCAACTTTATTCCTGCCATGACTCAGATGCTCTGAGAATGGCCGCCGCATTTGGATGGTGGACTCTAGTTCTGTCCTTCCAAATTGATGACCACAGGAAAGCAGCGTGAGACTGTTGTCAAGTGAAATGTTTCAGAAATGTCTCATCAAGGGTGTGATCAGAGGTGCCTGGCTGGCTCAGTCGGTAGACCATGCAATTCTTGATCTCAGGGCTGGGAGTTCTAGCCACACATTGAGGGTAGAGATGACTTAAAAAAAAATTGTGTGATTACATGGAGGAATAGTCCACTTTATTTTTTATCATCTGAACCGATATAAAAGCCAACACATTAGCAAACAGATACCCAAAGCACTTATTTCTTTTCTAATTTAGTTTATTTTTAAATGCTTATTTATTTTTGAGAGGGGACGCAGGGGAAGGAACAGAGAGAGGAGACAGAGGATCGGAAGTGGGCTCTGTGTTGAAAGCAGAGAGCCCGACGCGGGGCTCGAACTCCAGAACTGTGAGATCATGACCTGAACTGAAGTCGGAAGCTTAACCGACGAAGCCACCCCGGCGCCCCAAATTACTCTTTTTAAAGTAATCTCTACGCCCATCGTGGGGCTCGAACTCCCATTCCGAATTAAAGAGTTACATGCTTTACCAACTCAGCCGGCGGGTCCCCCATGCTTAAAGCATTTCTAAACAATGGTGTTCCCATATGTTATTCCATTCATTTAAGAAGTCAAGTACTTGGGTAATTTTTCAGTTTTCATGGTCTCCTCAAGGTACCGTAATACATCCTGGACAATGTAAGCTCAATGTCACAAGCAGAGCCACTGGCTTTCTCTGGTGATTTTCCATCCATTTTTAAAAAGTCCTGCAAGATCATGTAATTGATTCTGGGCATCTCCACAGAGTATAAAAACCGACAATTCTGTTGCAGTCTGATTTTTGTGTTAGTATAGCCTTAGCTTTCTCTCATAGGATCCGCGTGGGTCGCCTTTCTTTTCCCTTTGGGCTCGTCCTGTAACTTTTACTAACTCCTAGAATTGGACTGGTTGGATTGTTCGTTTGGAACAATTCTATCTCCAAAAAGTATATGAGAAATCAAGTATTTAACGTTATATATTTTCCTCCAAATACTGTGGGATTTTTTTTTTGCTCTATTCCATAAATTTTGAACTGTAGTGTTTTTCTTAGGATTCGTTTTTTTTTTTTTGTTATGATTCATTTCTAAGCGATTTCCTTTACACATTTGGAGCGCAATGGTGGCTTAATGTAATTTAGTTTCCAAGTATACAGGATGCGTCGTTTTTAACAATAAAAAACAAAGTTTTTAATTTTGCGTCTTCTCTGATATTGATATTTTGGAATTTGTTGAGGTTTCCTTTATAGTACTATGCATGTTCTATTTTTGAACATGTTCTATAAATGCTTAAAAATTTATGACTTTCTGTTGGCTGGGAATAGAATTTTACACATAACTAGTATGTTGAAGCTTATTAATTGTGTTTGGATTTTTGATATTTTTACTTATTTTTTTGTTTACTTGACCTACATATACATATATATATATATATATATATATATATATATTTGTTTTTGTTTTTGTTTTAAGTTTATTTATTTTGAGAGAGACAGAGAGAACGCAAGCAAGGGAGGGGCAGAGAGAGAGGGGGACAGAGGATCTGAAGGGGCCTCTGTGCTGACAGCACAGAGTCCAATGTGGGGCTCGAACCCATGAAGTTCATGACTTAAGCTGAAGTTGTATGCTTAACTGACTGAGCCACCCAGGCATCCCTTTACTTTTTTTTTTTTTTAATGTCTATCTTATTTTTGAGAGAGAGAAAGAGAGAGAGAGAGAGCAGGGGAGGGGGAGACAGAGAGAGGGGACAGAGGAACTGAAGCGGGCTCTGAGCTGTCAGCACAGAGCCTGATTCGGGGCTCAAACTCATGAACCGTGAGATCATGACTTGAGCCGAAGTCCCACACTTAACCGACTGAGCCTCCCAGGGGCTCCTTGACCCCATGTCTCTTAAAGATGGTCAAAAGGACAGTCACCAACCCTCAACTCTCATCTCCACATCGGCCTTGATTTTCCTGAGGTTTCTCGTTTGCAATTCACAGTGTTTCTTGATTCTGTGCATTTATTTTTTCATAAGTTTTGGTAAAGTAACCTTTTCATGTCAGATATTTCTTCTCCCACTCTTCGATTCCTGTCCCGCTCTTTCCAATTACTTGTACATGAAAGTGTCTTATTCTTACCTCTGTCTTACCTCTTACCTCTGTCTATTCTTTCTCTCTTTTCTATCCCTTCACCTCTTTATGTTTCATTCTGGGTATTTGCTTCTGAGACCTCTAAATTTGCTAATTCTTTCCCCAGCAGTGTGTAAATTGCTACTGAATCGAGTCCTTTGGGTTATTAATTTCTATATTTTTTAGTTACAGAATTTCTACTTGGATGTTTGTATATTTTCTACTTTTCTACGAAAGTGATCAATCTATTTATCTTCTTGAACATATTAAGTAATTTGATGACGATAATATCTGGGGTTCTTTTGGGTCTTTTTCAATTGTCCTGTGTTGCCGCTGGTTTTTGTTCTCGTTATCTTGGCTTCCAGTACGTATGATTATTTTTGTTTGTCGGCTGAATATTATACATACATAATCGTTCACAGACACCATCTGAGGTCTGGGATTGTGATCTCTTTTCTTTAATTAAAAAAAAAGTTTTAATGCTTATTTATATTTCAGAGAGAGAGACAGAGCGCAAACGGTGGAGGGGCAGAGAGAGACAGAATCCAAAGTGGGCTCCAGGCTCTGAGTAGTCATCACAGAGCCTGATGTGGGCTTGAACTCGCAAACTGTGAGATTATGACCTGAGCTGACATCGGACACTTGACTGAGCCACCCAGGCGCCCCAATGGTGATCTCTTTTAACCAGAGAGGATTCAGTTTGTTTTCTTCCACGTACCTGGAGGCCTTGGCCCTCTGGGATCAGCTTCATATAATTACAGGATTTGAGATGATTTGGAGCGGAGTTTTGATCTCTGTGATAGCCTGTCTATTATATTCACCTTTGCTTTAATTTAATTTAATTTTATTATTTTTAAGTGTTTATTTCATTACTTTTTTTAATGCTTTATTTTTGAGAGAGCACGTGCAGGTGTGCGCGGGAATGCACTAGCGGGGGAGGGGCAGAGAGAGAGAGGGAGACACAGAATCCGAAGCAGGATCTGGGCTCTGCTGTCAGCACAGGGCCCGACGCAGGGTTCAAACTCGCAAACCGTGAGATCGTGACCTGAATCAAAGTTGGACGCTTAACTGCCTGAGCCACCCAGGCGCCCCTACTCACTTTTGCTTTTAAATTGGAGTCCTTTGGGATCCCAGTCCCAAACCGACCCTCCCTCTTACCTTCTTACGGAAAAAGGACTGTAATAACCAAGATTCGCTAAGAAACAAAATGGCAATGGAAATGTTAACACTGTAACAATGACCCAAGCACCAGAACAATGAGAGGAAGTGCCACCGAAGGGAGATTCCACAAATATACAAAAACACAAGTGTAACAGAGTTTAAAAAGCAACTCAAACCAACACTGAGGACAAATTATGTTTCCAGAAAATCGGGAGTATTCCACCTTTGCTCAAGAATACTTTATATTCCGTGTGCAAATACCGTATTATAGCAACCTTTGCTGGCCAAAAGCAGTTGGCTGTAAGACAGAATGAAGGTCTGTGGGGTTGAATAGCATTTGTCCATTCTGGAATGTGTTCTCAGCTGTCAGCACGGCCAGGTTGGCTGACTCACCAGTTAGCCTCAGACCATACTCTGGGAACCACTACCTTATGAAGGAAAATGCAACTGTTTGAAATCCTTGAACCAATGGGGCGCCTGGCTGGCTCCGTCGGTTGAGCACCCAACTTTGGCTCAGGTCATGATCTCACGGTTCATGGGTTTGACCGACGTTTGGCCTTGCGCTGACAGCATGGAGCCTGGTTCAGATTCTGTGTCTCCCTCTCTCTCTGCCCCTCCTCCACTTTTTCTCTCTCTCTTTCTCACAAAAATACACATCGAAATTCTTGAACCAAGTCTTTCTTGAATGGCCTTCACTAAAGTTTCTGGTTTGAGATCTCGGTCTTTCTCTGATTAGGTTACAATGGCATGGATTAGGCTTCTACTGATTAGACCAAACCCCCCTTCTCAAATCCACCCTAATCTTCACCCCAGGCCAGCTTGATTAGACTTAGTTTTGGAAAACTTCCAACAGTTGGTTATATTGTCTATTATGTATGGGTTTAACCAGATGAACTGTGAAGAGTCCCAAGTTTGGGGGATGATTTCGACATCCTGGTGACCAGACAAGTCTCAGCAAATAGCCCTAGATAATGATAACAGATTTGGAGGAATGCTCATCTGGTCCCTTAACCACCTGGGGCCTCAGTTTTCTCATTTTAAAATGGGAATAATTACGTTGTCCATGTCATAGGTATTTGGGGGAGTATTTTCTTTTCGGTATTTGGGGAGTTTTAAATGAAATAATGAATATAAAAGTCTTAGCACAGTAGATGGCACACAGGTGAGTGTTGTCTCATGAGTTTATTGAAAGACGCTGCTCTGATAGGTCTGATAGGTTAAAGGACCCTCAGGTCCTTTCAGAGCAGTTAAGGGAAACCAGGATGGGTAACTAGTATTGTGGTGAGATTGCAACATTTGACTGGGCAAGGGCCTGGGGGTGGCATGGTAGCACATGGCGGTGACACTTCATGGCTGGGTGACACAAACTAAAGCTTAAAACTAAGGAGTTAGTGGTGGATCTTAGGATGAAATCACGGTGTGCAGAGCCTGGTAAGATTCTGGAAACTGTAATGTTCTCATGTCTGCTGTTTCCTCCTGTTACATGCTTTTCAATTATTGGCCCCTCAGCACTCCGCGTCTTCGCCCCATGGGACTAAATGCCTTATCTGCTTTATTTCATTTAGTGCTCTTATATTAACCTCATGTTTCATGGGAGAAAATGGAGGCTCAGAGAGGTTAAGTAAGTAATTTCTCGTCTGGCTTAAGAGCTGGCTCTCTGAACACAACGTATTACTTTCAGGGTTGTTGAATTTGAGAGTTGACACTCCAAATGGCTGTTGGATGCATTCATTTAACAAATATTTAGTGAGCAATGACCACAGGGGATTCAAAAATGAGTACAAGACTACAGCTACAGTGAAACAGCCACATTTATTGCGTGTGAATTCTGTGTCTGGCGCTTTGCATATGTTAGTTCATCAAACTGTGGTAACCCCCCTTGGAGAAGAGTACTGACATCCTTATTTTGTAGATGACGGGGGCTGAGACTCGGGGACTTGTCCAAGGCCACACAGCCAGGAAGTGGCAGAGCTCAGGACCTCCAACTTTCAAGTTTGTCTTCTTTCTCAGAAATGAAAAATCTCACTTTTTTTTACTTTGAAAGCAAAAATAACAGTTTTTAAAGATTTTATTTTTAAGTAATCTCTACATCCAACATGGGGCTCGAACCCACAACCCCGAGATCAAGAGTCGCATGCCCCACAGACCAAGCCAACCAGGTGCCCCTGTAAAGTAAATGTAATCTATACTCGACTTAAACAACACGAGTGCTAATTTTCTCACAAAACTTGACAAAACAGAGTGTTTATAATCACTGAAATTTTTGCCAGTGTATTTAATAGATGAAAATATTATATCTCAAAGTCGCTTCTTTTATTATCTTCCCATTTTTTTTTTTTTACAGCTGTATGGAGATATATTTCACATACCATAAACCTCACCCATTTAAAGTGTATAGTTCAGTGGTTTTTAGTACGCAGTATTTCAGAGTCGTGCAGCCATCATTACAATCTAAAACTTTTTCACCACCCGGAAAGAAACCCATACCCATTGGCTGTCCCTCTCCATTCCCCTACTCCTCTACCCCTCAGCCCCAGGCTACCTATTTTTTCCCCCTTAAGTTTATATACTGAGAGAGAGAGAGAGAGAGAGAGAGAGAGCGAGCACAAGCAGGTGAGGGCCAGGGAGAAGGAGAGACAGAATCCCAACAGGCTCCGGGCCATCAGCGAGAGTCCAAAGCAGGGCTGGGACTCGAGAACTGGGAGAGCATCACCTGAGCGGAAATCAAGAATCAGCCGCCTAACCAACGGAGCCACCCAAGCCCCCAGGCTAGTTGGTTATCTTTATGTGTTGATTGGCCACTAATGATTAGATGTTTGTTTATTTTGGATTACTATTTGGTTTTTTTTTTTTTAAATTGATTAGAGACCTCTGTATGGTGAAGGTTAACCATCTGTCTACCACGCATCTTGCAATATTTTAAAGCTATTTTCTCATTTGTTCTACTTTGTTGGTGGCATCTCTTCCTGACAGATGTTTAAGTATCTTTCACTTTTTAAAGTAAAGTATTGATTTCGATTCGTTATAAACGTTTTCCCTCCTGCAATTAGAAAAGCTTTTCCCCAGATCCCCTTCTGGTCTTTTGTAGTATTGTGTGGATTGCTTAAGTTTTCAATCTTTCTTGGGCTTCGTTTGAGATAGAATAACAGTATCTTAGCAAACACTACTGATCTGAGAAGTCACTTTCATCCAAACAGGGCTGCCTTTAGGTCTTTGGTTTTTGGTTTACTGTTCGCTACCGTGGTCTTGCAATTCCTTGCGCTGGACCCTGCAAACCATACCTTGGTCCAGTTTACAAGTCCCGGGCACTGCCCTAAGCCCTGGATATCTTGAAAAGGAATAACAAGCCCTATCGTTCTACTTAGTTTTCACGGCAATTCTGTCGAGTAGCTGTTCTCATTTTCCTCTTTCTTCTCCAACTGGGGCGACGGAGGCAGGAAGATTAAACAAGGCCACAGAGCCAGAAAGCGGCAGCAAAGGGGTTCGGGGCCAGCACCCGCCTAGCCAGAGCCGGGGAAGCAAGCGTCCCTGAACCCCGCGGGCTGGGGCCGTCTGGCCGGGAAGCCGCGAGCGCGCGGGGGCGGGCGGGGCGCCCCGGGCGGGCCGCGAGCGCCCAGGCCCGGCCGCGAGCGCCCAGCTCCGAGCGGCGCGCGCGGGGCCGGGCGTCGCGAGCTCCGCCGGCGCTCCTAGGCCGGCGCGGGCCCCCGCCTTCTGCCCGCCGCGGCGCGCGCGCCCGGCCAGCGGGCGGGCACTCGCGCGCGCAGCGGTTGTGTTGCCTGCGAGTTTCCCAAGTTCACACAGGCCCCGGGTTGGCATGGCAACCAGGCAACCTGTTCCAGAGCCGCCTGCCTTCTCCGCACATGCCGCTGCCACCGCCGGAGCCGGGGCCAGAGCCTATCCCAGGATGCACCGCGCCAGCCCCGTCCCCAGTGGGCCGCCATGTTGTCGGAGTGAAAGGTAAGGGGGAGCGAGAGCGCCGGAGAGAGAAGATCGGGGGGCTGAAATCCATCTTCATCCTACCGCTCCGCCCGTGAGTATCTGCACCCCGCCGGCCCCAAACGCTGCTCCGGACCCCCAGCGAGCAGATTGTCCCTTTGTATTGGCGTTTGAGAGCGGCTGTGGGGGTGAGAAGGGCTTTGGAAAAGCCGCCCGGGGCCCTGGCTGAGGCTTCTCACTCGCTGTTCCTCGTACATGTTTTGGAGTCAGCAGCAAGGCCCCTATTGTTATCAAAGGAGGGAGGGGGTGGGGAGCGGGGTCGAAGCGAGGAAAATGCCGGGGGTTTAGGCCCGGGCCCAGGGCATACACACGCCCGTACCTTTCCGCTCGGCCCTGATGGAGCCTCCGAAGATTGATGTTGCCATTCGGGTTGCTTTTTTGATGGGTTTGCGAAGCCGCGAGTCTTCTGTGTGGCCGTGAAGTGTAATTCTGGGCCACCCTGGATTTCTTGGACTTCTTGGGCTTCCGTGGCAGCGCCGAAGCAGGGGGAACAATAAATCGTTTTAGAAGCAGCCTCGGCCCCTGTCTACAGGCGAGACCCACCGTGGGGGAACTTTGCGAGCCTGAAATGTGGAGAAGCGGCGATCAGGAAGTTTCAGATCGCTTTTTAGTCTCCTGGGTGCTTGTGGCCTTTTGTTTCCGTGAGAGCTTGGGTTTTTGGTGGGTTCTTCCTCTTCGAGCCTCCGTGCGTTGGCGAGTGTCTGGCTCGACTCGCAGAGGGGCTCACCCCTCGCTGGTGGGAACACAGATACGCAGTGCCAGGTAGTTTTAGCGCTCGCGAACGTTCCTGGTAAACAGACATCGTTTGTTATACTTGTCAGTACCACTCCCACGTCAAGTGAGGACCGAGCTCCTGTAACTTTTCCCCCCTAACTCTGGCACCCCCATGCCCCCCGGCGCGCGTACACACACGCACGCACACACACACACACACACACGCACGCGAGACACACGGTGTTAGGGAAGGTTTTCGCCTCGCCACAACTTGAAGAATTGTTCCTCTCCATTGTCTAATTGAGAAAACACTTGTTTTTACTTGTCGACATCCCATCCGTTCACTTCCTCCTCGTCGTGGGATTAGGGATGAGAGTCGAGAGAGGGATTTTTTTTTTGGGGGGGGGAGGTTGTGCTTTAAAGTCAGCCGCTTGTGAAACAATAGATTCGTAGCTCTCGCGTTTCGTGTGTTTTATGAACACACGCAAAAACTCACCCGAACGAGCCTCTCCTCCCGAGGTACCTCGGTGGCTCCCAGGGCCGGTTTAGTAAACACGAGAAACATCTGGACTCCTTGCTAATTTTAACTTTTACAAAACGCTCGCCGGGCCGTCGATTGTTTATTCGGGTCTTCGGGAAACACTGCACGGGATTTTGAACTTTGAGCTCGTGTTTTGTTTGCCTTAGCCACCGTCGAATTCGTTTTGTCCAAGGCCACAGCTTGTTGAAGTTGGGCTTGAAGTTTAGTTTGGGTTTGAGATGAACCGCTTTAAAGTAAATTTACGATCACAATTTTTTTTTCAGTGTGGCAAAAACAAAACACCTTTTATACTACTAAGCATTTTATTATTATTATTATTTTAAGGTGAGCTTTTGGAGAGATTAAACAGGATTCCTTTGGTTGAAATAAAATCTTATCAGGGATATTAAAAAAAAAACCACGGTGGTGTAAACAGTTGGAAAACTTCGGGAGAATATAGAATCAGCACTTCTTTCTAGTTGTGTAGTTTTATAATGTGCTATAACTACTAAAAGGCATCAGCAATTTAAATGTTTTCTAATATTCAAGTGACTGATTTCTTAATTTTTGTGCTGTAGTTGCCAAGATATTACACAACTACCCAAGACACATGTTAATTGCTTAGGTATTTGCTCACTTTCAAACTGTCCCTTCTGCCAGGTTTTCTCTTGTTTGAGAAACTGCCTTGCCTCATTAGGTAAAGCAGGAAGTCTTAGGGCATTCAGATAGCTTTACAAAAGCCAATTGTTGTGTTTGAACTTTTTTTGTAGGAACTCCTCCCCCCTCCCCAGCCCCTTGTTAGAACCTAGTTGTGTTCTGTGTGTTTCAGAGATAAACCTTTTTCATATGGAAATTCCTTGTTAGAGAAGTATTGTGGCAAATCTTTTATTTCAGTAAAGATTGCCTTTGCTATTTTAGGAATCCTCTTAGAGACTGGACCCTCCTTGCCTTAACTGGTGGTAACTGAATTCCTGGGGTCTCAGCATGGCGACTTTAAATTTACCAAAAACCTTTCTATAATTTTATTCTGATTCAAAACAAAACAAAACACAACACACACACATTTGTGAGTCCTAGAGAAAGGATTTCTTCTAATTTCTAGATGAGGAAACAGGCTCAGAGAGGTTGCTAATTTAGTTGTAAGACTTGGGTTTTGAGACTCCTGGCTTGCTCTAGAATAGACTGTTAGATTGATAGTCCCTTGTAGAAGAAAAGACAGATGGCAATGACTTGGTTGACGAATTGTAATCAGACTTATTGTGGTGATCATTTTGAAATATATATAAATATCCAATTATTATGTTGTATACCTGCAGACTAGTACAGTGCTGTATGTCAGTAATACGTCCATAAAAGCATAGTTAATTCCTTTGAAAATCAAATGGGAAGGTATTAGACTGGTTGTCACTTTGCAAAGGCATATGGTAAACACAGCTCTGACTTTCTGGTTCTGGTACTTAAGCATGAACATGATTCTGTTCATGAAAGCACAAACCGTAGTCTAGAGAGCTAGACACCCCACTACCCTGGTAAGGTTCTGATGGATTGGAACTGTTAACTGAAACTCGGCATTTCCAAAGTATGCTTTGAGCAGATTACAAATGCCGTTGTGTCTTCGGGCTTCAGAACATGAATTGTGAGGAGCAGATGCCTTATCAGGAGGTTTAGTTCTATAAGGAAATAATTTAATAGATTTTTCATAAATCTCGTGAATCTGTTTTTGAAATGTTACAGCTTGGTAGAGAGAAGGCCTGTGCAGCAGCAGGCTATTAAGTCAATAGTCTTGAAATTAGACTCCAGTGGCTAGACAGGTGTAGCCGAATAGGTGACCGGTTACTTTGTAGCAATTTTTAAGCACTCCCAGTTTGATACATGTTCTCTTATATACAAATGTAGCTTTTGATTTTAAGAAAGCCAAATAGTAATGTTTCATAGTAACATTTCAGAGATTCTTTGTTGCTTCCAGAGAAGAGTAGTAGGTGCAAGTGAGAGAAATAGTGTCTGTTGATTTACTGGGGAGACTGGGAGTAGTAAGGGGCTGACAAAACTAAGCTTGAGCACAAAACTATTTATTTATTTGTTTATTTATAGATTTTATTTTTAAGTTATCTCCACATCCACCGCTTGAACCCACAACCCCAAGATCAAGAGTCGCATGCTCAGTAGACTGAGCCAGCCAGGTGCCCCCAAAACAGATTTAGATTTGAATCCCTCCTCTGCAACTCACTAGCTGAGTGGCCTTGGGCACATCCCATAGCTTTTCTGTCCCTTAGTGTTTTCATTTGTAAGATAGGGCTGGTACGATACTGTCTGCATTATGTTTGCCATACAGTTGTTATCGAGGCATCTGGTTTGACAGTGAGATGTTCCATACTAGTAAAGTGTTTGAATTTGGTTTGGTCTCATCCTGTTTGTAAGGGAATAATGATGTGATTACAATTGTAAATTATTGGTAAACATTTTGATATCCCCCCACCCCCACCCCACGCCATTCAACGGCAGCTAAAAAGGTTCAGACTAAGAATTTTCTGTTGCTGTGCTTGGTCAGGGGGTTCTTAACTGACTGAGCCACCCAGACGCCCCATGGTCAGGGGGTTCTTACTGTTTTCTTCAGGGAGCATCCTGTGAGTATATTGAACATTTTAAAGGGTCTTTTCAAATTTTAGACAGTCTGAGTCATTGCTAATTATATACTGGGTTTGGGTTTTTGTTTGGTTTATTGGCTTATGTCTGCTCCACTTGTAAAATGATATTTCATAGAGCTCTTGTTCATTGAAGAAGTATCTGTCACAGTTGGCTGTAAATAAGTTGGGTAGAGAGCCATTGACTGAAGTCCAATTCTATATTGTTAACGTTTGGTAGCGACATATGGCTTCCCTGAAGTTGCTGTAGTGAATTCTGATCTCAATATCTTGTTAGATTGCCTGCCACCAACCAACCTACAGTTATTTCCACACCTGCACACATTCAGCAACTTACAATAGAGGTTCAGTTTGGGAAAATTGTGGATATATTCTAAAACATTTAGCTGTTCGGTAGAAATTGGTCGTAGATGTGGTATTGCAAAAGACAGGGGCTCATATTTTTGTTTTATCAAAACAGAAATATATCAAATTACATATATCAAATTATATTTTAAAAATGCAAATTTTAAATGTTTGTAACCCTCTTTGTCCTTAGGTGTTGGTGGAATGAGCGTTGCATGTGTCTTGAAGAGAAAAGCAGTGCTTTGGCAGGACTCTTTCAGCCCCCACCTGAAACATCACCCTCAAGAACCAGCTAATCCCAACATGCCTGTTGTTTTGACATCTGGAACAGGGTCGCAAGCGCAGCCACAACCAGCTGCAAATCAGGCTCTTGCAGCTGGGACACACTCCAGCCCTGTCCCAGGATCCATAGGAGTTGCAGGCCGTTCCCAAGACGACGCAATGGTGGACTACTTCTTTCAGAGGCAGCATGGTGAGCAGCTTGGGGGAGGAGGAAGTGGTGGAGGCGGCTATAATAATAGCAAACACCGATGGCCTACTGGGGATAACATTCATGCAGAACATCAGGTAAAAAAAAGTTCACTATTTCAGCTTTGAAACTCTTATGATCTCTGTCCACTTAGGATATCTGCTTTCAGTGAATGTCTTTAAAAAGCTAAATTGCTAATTTCGTTTAGTCCAAACTGGTCACTTGTTTTAAAGGATGAATGTTGTTATCTTGTCACTGGATCATTTATCATTCTGGTGCTGACTAAGTAACAACCAATTCGTTTAAGAAACGACCTAAGATTGTTTTGATGTGCACATTACATTTTCAGTATGCTTTTTTTTAAAATTCTTTTTTTAATGTTTATTTTTGAGAAATACAGAGCACCAGTGGGGCAGGGGCAGAGAGAGAGGGCGACAGAATCTGAAGCAGGCTGCAGGCTCTGCACTGTCAGCACAGAGCCCTATGTGGGGCTCGAACCCATGTAACGTGAGATCATGACCTGAGCCTGAGTCAGACGTTTAACTGATTGAGCCACCCAGGTGCCCCTCGGGTATACTTTTTAAATAAATAATACTTTTTCCCCTTTGTCATATATTCTTTTTTTCTTTTTAAGTTTATTTATTTTGAGAGAGAGAGAGAGGGAGAGCACAAGATGGGGAGAGAGAGAAGTGGAGGGAGAGAATCCTAAGTAGCCTCTGCACTGTCAGTGCAGAGCTGGGTCTCAAACCCACTAACTGTGAGATTATGACCTGAGCAGAAATCAGGAGTCGGGCGTTTTACTGACCGAACGACCCAGGCGTGTTTGGCCTGTTTATAGGCCGTATCCATGTTTTCAAAGCCTTTTCTTTTCGGGCGTGGGTGACTTCTGTTTTTAAGATGTTATGGTTGAAAGTAGTAGGAAGTTGATAACAAATTAGCTGCTCAAGTGAAATTTATTTGAAATGGAACTGGTATATTTAATGTTTTGTGTCAGGAGTGGTTGTGGCTTTTAGGTTTCAGCCATCTTCATCCTCTTGTAAGCACTTGGCTTCACTTGGTGAATTTTAACATGCTTACTTACACGAATCCAAAACCACAGCTGGAATCACAGCGTTATTCTAGTGAGAAGAGAGTTCAGCTTGATCTAGGTTTCCTAACTTCCTGATAGTGACGAAAGGCTTAGAATGTTTTAATCAGGCTATTCTTTGAAATAGGATATAGGTTGAATTTGCAGAGGTTCATTTTATATCGCCAGTGTCTGAGTACTGACTAGCAAAAGGAGCCGATACCTTTCAGTAGGTCCCTGCTGCTTCTGATCTGCCTCAGTAGTAAATCAGGCACAAGCACACTTGCAAATCTGAATTCTCAGCTATGCGTTCCCTGACCCTTCAAAAAGGCAGCACGTGCCACAGTTCTTTATCGTAGTAGAAATGGAGAGGTGGGATTTCTCTTCTTCTTTACAAGATTTATTGAGCACGTTGATTATAAGTCTGGTTTATTGGAACTACCGTAAATGTCAGTGCTGCTTCAAAAACACTGTGTAAGCGAGGGACACTAAGAAGTCAGACACGTGGGGGCTTCTTGTGCACTTAGGACACTTTTTGTCTTTAAGGCACTGTATTTGCTATTTGCTTGGAGTCTTGGGGATGGGAATCAGATTTTATTCATCTTAATATCCCATTCCCTAGAATTTGGCACATAATAAAGCTTCAGAGGAAATTTACTGATTACGTGAGTCCCTAATCCTTTGGCTTTAAAATAAAATTGGAGATAAAAGGACATTGTCACAAAGAGAAGGGCTTGAGTGCCAAAGCTAGGATTTAGTTGAGTAGGCCACTTGGTTTTTGAGTGTGTATGTATGGAGGGGTGTTTGGGAACATTGAGTTGGCAGTGAGAGATTGGAGTGGGTGAGGGTTGAGACTAATTGGAAAACTACTCTCATAGCCCTGTGGTGAGCAATGGAAAAGAATGTATGGGACTGAGAAGTACAGAGTTTGGTGATTGAATTAGAAATCTTAGGTCCCTGGGGAATGAAGTACTAGAGGGAAAGGAATAGAGAAGGGTGTCTGGTTTGGGGACAAGATAATTAATTTTGGTAATACACCTGTTGAGTTTGAGCTGTAGCCAGCTATACATGTAGGGAGGCCAAAGCAGGCGGTGTTTGGTGTGGATGGTATCTGTGTAGGGGGCAAAAGTGGAAGGACTGTAATCTTTGCTTTATTTGGCTACACATTGTTTAGAAATCATAAACGTTGGTTTTAACATTCTCTGTTACAGATCTTAGATTGGCTTTCCTAACGGTAGCCTGTGGGGTAAAAGCTTAAAGGAGAATCAGGGTGCTTGTCTGTCTTGTGCTAGGTGGGAAAATCAAACTCTGGGTTAGTTTTTCACAAAACTCTAACATCTAAAATCTGGTTGTGCTGTGCAAGTCAGCAAGTGTCTATTGAAGGCTTAGTCTGGGCTGTGTCGTATGCGGGCCTTTATCCTAAGGAATCACATCCGATTGATTGAGCAGTTTTATCCAGGTCATTTAGCAAACTAGAGTTCACATTAAATGGCAAAACCTGTTCCATACCCTGGGGACCGAAGCCAGTGAACCGGCTTGGAGTTGGCACTCGTCACAGCACAGTTCTGTTGGGCCAGACGAAGGGCATGAGGAACAGCATCAGAGAAACTCCAGGTAGTTGCCGTGTTGCCGATGGGGGCCACACGCAGACGACCTCTTCGGCAGTCATTATAGCATTTGTAATTTACTGGTTTCGGTGTTGATCTCATCTCTTGGTCCAAACTATTCCAGGGCAGAGACTGTGTGTTTTTCATGCTCCTTTGCCAGGTGGTGTCTGTAGTTTTTGTGTTGATCGTATGAGGGAAGACAGTAAGTTCTTCAGATCCGTACTCGGGTAAAACAGGAGATCTTAGAGCGCAGCTGTCCTGCTGGGAAACACGGACGGTGAGGCAGAGTGTAGTGTAATTGAAGATTAGAGGGGCTTCTGTTTAGGTGGAGAACCCGCCTCATCAGCTGCTGTTACTGATTGGAGGAGTAAAGGGTGTTTGATCCGTCAGGTGGGAACCACTGACGGCGATAGAAACATTTACTGAGCATTTCCATTTTAGACCCTGGACTGTATGTATTTCCTGTATTTAGTCCTCAGAACAGCCCCTTTGGGGAGGTAATATTCTTTTTGAAAGATGAGAAACTGAAGCTTGGTTACCAGGTAAAATCTGGTTTTGAAATCAGGTCTTTGTTATTCCAGTTCCCATGCTCTGCTGTATTTCTGCCTCCCCCCAGGAATAGTTCCAGCCCTAAAAACTAAACCAAACCAAACAAAGTGATTGCAACAAAGTAGCACATCCCGAGGTCAGAGAATTAGTTGCCATGATTTTGCTTGAAGTTTAGAAATGATAAACTTGATAACAAGGAGAGGAATACAAATAATGTTGACATTTCTCCTAGAATTGCAAGAGCCCTTTTTTTCCACAGAAACAGTAATGCTGAAGTCTATTTTTTTTCAGGTTTGTTTTTGTTGCATGTGTATTCTAAGTAGTAATTGTGGGAAACTTATCTATATTGAGACAGAATGACTCAATATAAAGTGATCCTTCTTACCAGCACATTCTGCCATAACCCTGGACTGTTATTCCTGTTTGGTGGGCCTATCTCATTAGCTCTTCTTTCTTTCTTTTCTTTTTTTTTTTAAAGGTCTTTTGGCAAAATGGAACAACATTTAAGATCAGATTGGCAGAATGCTTTTACCAAAGTGAGTTGGCTAAGTAAAGAATATCACAGGCTGTGAAGCCAGTCAGTAATGTTGGAGGGAAGGAAACTATTGTGCCAGGAAATTTATGGCCATTTCTCTGACTATTACTCTCATTTTTGAACAGTCAGGTTTTTTTCACCTAAAAGAACTTTTTTTCTTCACTTTTCGAAGTTACGATTTTCTTGCCTGATGTAGAAATTCTCATAGTGTCTGAGTTTTCCCTTCTTTTAATGGTGAGTTCTGTAAGCTGCGCCTAAATATGTATGTGACCTTTTTTACCATGCAAGTTTCATTTTTTAAGCATAAACCTTAACAGATAGTCAGCATGAAGTTATTTAAAGACTTAAACAACAGCTTAGAACACGTGTTGAGGTACTATGCACTACTTAAAAAATCTTCAGAACTTTATTTAAAATGTAAAGTAATTGAATTTTAAATATTTTAAAATTTGTTTAAAATATTTAAATTTAAACATTAAAATATTTAAATTAAAATTTTGAATAAATATTTAAAATTGGGTGAAACTTAGAAACCATAAAAATAATTTTGAGATGAGGAAGGTGTTCAGGTTTGTTTGTGTGTTTATTTTAAAAAGTTGTGTGCAAACTCTTTATGGTCGGTCCTTCTGTCTTTGTCTTTTTTTCTACCTTAAGAATACAAACATATTAAGTGTCACTTCTTTTAATACTTAAAATTATTATATTTGGCATAGTTAGAAGAAACTTCAGAGCCCCCATTTTTGGGTCAGATTGAGGTTTTTGGAGGAGAGTGTGGTTAAGAAGCTTCATGAATTTTGTTTTTTTGGCCTGTTAAACTTAACCACAGCCAGCAAGACAGTGGATGTGGATCAAGATACTATAAAATAGTAGAAAACACATCTTCCTATCTAAGTAAATAATATTTTTAAAAAATGTTGCCTACAAAAAATTTGTGTATTTATTTTAACAGTGATTTTTATAACCTAAGAACTTTTATTTTGAATAGTATTAAAAGTTTCATCATGCAAAACCCAAGGTCAAGTCTTTGACTTGTTGTGATTGTTTTATTCTCTTATTGTGAAATCTGTTTTCTCTGTGAACTGCTGTGAGATAAAGTGGGTGATGAAATAGGGAAACAGTTTGAGGGTTGGCCAGTTGAACGGTGTGGCCTCTGCACTGGATTTTAAGGGGCAGAGATAGGGAGCTCTGCTTTGGTAAAAAGGAATTAGAGGATAGGGCGCCTGGGTGGCTCGGGTGGTTAAGCCTCCGCCTTCGGCTCAGGTCATGATCTCACAGTTTGTGGGTTCGAGCCCCGCGTCAGGCTCTGTGCTGAGGACTCAGCCTGGAACCTGCTTCGGATTCTGTGTCTCCCTCTCTTTCTGCCCCTCCCCTGTTCATGCTGTCTGTCTGTCTGTCTGTCTGTTTACCTCTCCCTCTCTCTTAAACAAACTTGAAAAAAAGATTTTAAGAAATTTAGAGGACAACTCAACAGATCTTCTCTACTTCTGCTAGTAGTCTTTTGGCTCTAGGATATGTCAGTATCCACCGTAGATTGACAGTCGGTGGGAGATAATTTCTAGATGGCCAGGCAGAGTTCAGTGGGTGAGCCTTCTCTTTGACTCTGTGTCCTCATTTTCTTTCACTTGGTGTTGTCATCTTCTATTGGTATCTTGACACTCACCCTTGATATGTCTGTCTGTACTCTCCAGTGTCTGTTAGTTAATTCTTACCTTTGTAATTAATAGATATTGTGTTAAATTAGGAGGGATCCCAAGTATTCCCCATACTGAGAATCTCCTCATTCCCTGGAGATCTTTTTCTGTTGTCACTGCCGAACGATCGTGTTAGACTATGAGCCTCTTGTCCTTTTGGGTAGGTTGCTTAGATGTTCAGCATTTGGGTCATTGCCATTTAACCCCATCCCTTCAATGCTCAGTAGTCCAAGCTTTCATATTTTGTTTTACACCTGTACTCTCGGAGCCTTTTTCGTTATATTTGGAGTTCACAAAGACTTAACGTGAATGTACTTGGTTAAAAGGATCCCTTTCTTAGACTAAAACTATTTTCTATTTTCCATTTTTAAGAATTGGGTTCCAGTGTAAAAAAACAAAACAAAACAAAACACAACATTCAGTCAGTTGCTCTTCTCTACTACTGTGTGGGGTGCTTGATTGTATATGCCCCCTAGATGGCAACTTGCAGAGGTTTGTGATACATCTTTGTTTTGTTTCAGAACATGTTTGGTGTGGAATTAGGGAAAAAAAAACATAAGATAGGTGGTAATCAGATGTAACTATGGGGAAAATAAGGATACGTCAGCAAAAGGAAGGGGGTAAATTTAGAATTTATAAATATTTATCAGACCAGTGAGTTATAGAATTTGCTCTGGGTATCCTTGTGGCCAAAGAAAGAGGAAAATGTGGCAAATTATGAGGTTTACCGTAGTAAGAGAAAAACACAGCAGTTATGCAGGAAGGGCTGGGTTATAGGTTTCAGTTACGGATGTGTTTGAAGTGCTTTGTAAAGTGATATGACGCTGGTTTTCGGCACACGCGTCTCTGCTGCAGAAGAGACACATCTTTTGTGTGTGTGTCCGTTTGCTCTCAGGCAACAGCATTTGCTGAATACTTTCTATAGTCTGAGCCCGATTACAGAATTATGCTTCCGGGCATTGTGGAAAAAATACTTTAAAAAAAGTTCTAGCACTTGCTTAGAATCTATCCGTCCTTGGGAATGGCTTAACATTCATAGAGGAACATAGGACTGCAATGAATACGCTTCCAAGAGAGTAGTTAGTGCTGAGGATAGGGTAAGTAATAATTTTTTTTTTTTTTTTGGTTGAGGGATTTCTGGCCCTCTTTGCTCTGTCTTTTACTTCGGTTTCTTCATCTTCTGGATATAGTACGGAGCCGTAGTGAGAGGGTGGCTTCTCCTCAGTGGACTGCTCTGGTGGTTTGTGCCCTGCCTGTTGCTGTCTTGAGAAGTGATGGCAGTGATTGACATTAGCTTGGGTGAGTTTAACATTTGGAAATTTGACAAGGGACCTTGGGCCCGAAGGGTGAACATGGCATTGGTGATAAAATCTGCAGTTGAAGAGTTACTGGACCTATTCCAGAGGAATGTGCTCCCATGTTTTTTCCATGCCACACTTTTGGAGAACTGTGGATTCGAAAGTGCCTTAGTAATGGTCTCAGAAGATTTAGCAGGCATGGCCTATTTATTGCCCTTAGTAAGTGCTCTTTATGGATAAATTCTCCTTTTAGTGTTTTTATGAATCTCATCAGGAAAATTCTTAGGTTTGTGGAAATTGAGGGCCCTAAATATTTTTTAAATAACTGCTTTATTGATACATAATTCATCCATTTAAAGTGTACAGTTCAGTGGTTTTTAGTGTATTCACAGAGTTGCCCAGCCATTATCACAGTCAGTTTTAGAATATTTTCAGCACCGCCTCTCCCCCCCTCCCCAGAAAAAAAACTGTATCAAGTAAACATTCGCTTCTATTCCTTGGCAGCCCTACTTTCTGTGTCTGTGGATTTGTCAGTTCTGAACAGTTCATATGAACGGAGTTCGACCATATGTGGTCCTTTGTGACTGGCTTCTTTCACTTAGCATCATGTTTTATTTATTGTTTATTTATTTATTAACATTTTCTTTTCTAATGTTTATTTTTGAGAGAGAGAGAGAAAGAGAGAGAGAGAGAGTGTGAGTGACAGAGCACAAGCAGGGGAGGGGCAGGGAGAGATGGAGACACAGAATCTCAAGCAGGCTCCAGGCCCTGAGCTGTCAGCACAAACTGGGAGATTGTGACATGAGCCGAAGTCAGCTTAACCAACTGACCCACCCAGGTGCCCCCTAGCATCATGTTTTAAAGGTCCTTCCACATTACAGCATGTATCAGGACCTCATTTCTTTTTATTGCTAAATCATAGTCCATTATATAGGGTTATACCACGTTTATCCATTTATCGATTGATGGACCTTTGGCTTGTACGAACAACACTGCTATGTACAAGTTTTTGTCTGGATGTATGCTTTCATTCCTTTTGGGTGCCTAAAGATTCATTAAAAATTTTTTTTTAATGTTTATATTTGAGAGAGAGAGAGATACAGAGTAGGAGTGGGGGAGGGGCACAGAGAGAGGGAGACACAGAATCTGAAGCATCTGAAGCAGGCTTCAGGCTCTGAGCTGTCAGCACAGAGCCCGATGCAGGGCTTGAACTCACAAACCATGAGATCATGACCTAAGCCGAAGTCGGAGGCTCAGCTGACTTACCCATCCAGGTGCCTCTGGGTACATAAAGATTTTTAAAAGGGCATAAGTTTTTTTTTCTTTTCTCTTTTTAAAATTTATTTATTTATTTATTGAGAGAGTGCGCACACACACACAGGCACAACTGGGCAGTGACAGAGAGAGAGGGATTCCAAGCACTGGCATAGCCTGATGTGGGGCTCGAACCCATGAACCATAAGACCATGACCTGAGCCGAAGTCAGATGCTTAACCACCCTGGTGGTTTTACCTTTTTAATGATGGATTCAAACCCAGGATCTGAATCACAGACTCCAGACCTCTGGCGGCACTTTTCTGTAGGCCTGTTACTGTTGCTGTTGTTTTAATGTAAGCTGTAGGCCCAGTAAGAGTTAAGAGTTGCTTTACCAACTAAGCCAGCCAGGCACCCCTGCATTTTTTTTATAACTTTTAAATTTAAATTTTTTTTTTAATTTTAATTTTTAATTGAAGTGTATTTGACATCTTAGTTTCAGGTATATAACATAATGAGTTGACGTAAACATTATGAAATGATCACCGTGATAAGTCTAGTTACCATTCGTCATCATACAGACTTATTCCACTGTTATTGACTTTCTACATATGAGACTTTACTGTGCCCATGACTGACTTGTCTTATAACTGGAAGCTTATACCTCTTAATCCCCTTCATTTATTTTTGAGACAGAGACAGAGCATGAGTGGGGGAGGGGCAGAGAGAGAGGGAGGCACAGACTCCGAAGCAGGCTCCAGGCTCTCAGCTGTCAGCACAGAGCCCGACGCGGGACTCGAACTCACGGACCACGAAGATCATGACCTGAGCCGAAGTCGGACGCTCAACCGACTGAGCCACCCAAGCACCCCCCCTTCACCTTTTTGCCCATCCCTCTACCCCCTCACCCCACCAGCTTGTTCTCTGTAGTTATGAGTCTGTTTCTGCTTTGTTCTGTTGGTTCATTTGTTTTGTTCTTTAGATTCTACATATATATGAAACTGTACTGTAGGATTTATTTCATTTATCAGAATACCCTCTGGGGACCATCCATGTTGTCACAGATGGAAAGATTTCATTCTATATTTGTGGCTAAGTAATACTCCATTGCGAATATATGCACAGCATCGTTATCGGTCCCTTCATCTATCAGTGGACACTTAGACCGCTTCCATATCTTGGCTGTCGTGAATAATGCTGCAGTGAACATAGGGGTGCGTATATGTTATTGAAATACTGTTTTCATTTTTTTGGGGTGAATACCCACAAGTGGAATTATTGAATTGTATGGAAATTCTAGTTTTAATTTTTTTGAGGAACTTCTATACCGTTTTCCATAGTGGCCGTACTGTACATTCCCACCAGCTATGCACAAGGTTCCCTTCTCTCCACATCTTCAGCATCACTTGTTACTCATCTTTTTTGTTTTGTTTTGTTTTTACATTTTTAAAGTATTTGTTTAAAGTTGATGCACTTGAGAAAGAGAAAGGGAGGGAGGGATAGGGAAAGGGAAAGGGAGGGAGGGGCAGAAAGAGAGAGAATTCTAAGCAGGCTCCTGCTGTCAGTGCAGAGCCCCACGTGGGGCTCAGTTTTATGAACTGTGACATCATGACCTGAGCTGAAATCAAGAGTCAGACGCTTAATCGACTGTGCCACCTATACTGGCCATTCTGACAGGTGCAAGAGAGTATCTCATTGTGGTTTTGATTTATATTTCTGTGATGATTAATAATGTTGAGTATCTTTTCATGTGCTTGTTGGCCATCTGTTTGTCTTTTGGAAAAATGTCTATCCAGGCCCTCTGAGCATTTTTAAATCAAATTTTTTTTTTTTTTGATGGTGAGTTGTAGGAGGTCTTCATATATTTTTGGATGTTAACTTATTATCAGTTATATCATTTACAAATATCACCTCCCATTCAGTAGGTTGCCTTTTCATTTTGTTGATGGTTTCCTTTACTATGAAAAAGTTTTTTTAGTTGAATGTAGTTCTAATTGTTTATTTTTGCATTTTTTTTTTTTTTTTTTTTTTACTTTTTGCCCTTGCCTGAGGAGGCAGATCCAAAAATACATGCTGAGACTCATGGCTTACTGTGCCTTTGTTTTCTTTTAGGAGTTTTATGGTTTCAGGATTTACATTTAGGTCTAATGCATTTGAATTTAGTTTTCTGTATGGTATAAGAAAGTGGTCCAGTTTCAGATTTTTGCCTGTAGTTGTCCAGTTCTTTCAACATGACTTATCAAAGAGACTGTCTTTTCCCCATTGTATATTCGTGCTTCCTTTGTTGTAGATTAAGACCATATATGTGTGGATTTATTTCTGGACTCTCTAGTCTCCATTGATCTGTGTCTTTTTGTACCAGTGCCATACTGTTTTGATTACGATAGCTTTGTAGTATAGTTTGAAATCTGGGAACATGTCTCCAGCTAGCTGCTTTGTTCTGTCTTCAAATAGCTTTGGCTATTTGGTGGTGGTGGTGGTTTTTGTTGTTGTTTTGGTTCTGTACAAACTTTAGGATTATTTTAGTTCTGTGAAAAATGTTCTTGATATTTTGATAGGGATTGCATTGACTCTGTAGATTGATTTGGGTATACGGACATTTTTAACTATTCTTCCATTCTGTGAGCATGGTATAGTTTTCTATTTATATGTGTCATCTTCAGTTTCTTTTATCAATGTCTTACAGTTTTTAGAGTACAGGTCTTTACCTCCTTGGTTAAATTTATTTCTAGGTGTTTTATTCTTTTTGATGCAATTGTAAATAAGATTTAAAAAAATAAAATAAATTTATCTATCTATTTATTTATTTATTTATTTATTTATTTATTTATTTATTTTGAGAGAGAGAGTGTGAGCACGAGTGGGAAAGGGACAGAGAGAAAGGGAGAGAGGGAATCCCAAGCAGGCTCTGTGCTGTCAGTGTAGAGTCCTAAGCGGGGCTTGATCTCGCACACCATGAGATCATGAATTGAGCCAAAATCAAGCATCTAACCTAACTGACTGAGCCACCTAGGCTTCCTGCGATCGTTTTCTTAATTTCTCTTAGTCATAGTTGCTTATTAGTGAACAGAAATGTAGAAATAGATTTCTGTATGTTAATTTTGTGTCCTGCAACTTGACTGAATTCATTTATTGTAATAATTTTTTTTTGGTGGGGTCTTTAGGGTCTTTTCTGTAATAGTATAATGTCATCTGCAAATAGTGACAGTTTACTTCTTCCTTACTAATTTGGATGTCTTTTATTTATTTTTCTTGTCTCCTGTGGCTAGGGCTTCCAGTTCTGTGTTGAAAAAGTGGTGAGCATGAGTATCCTTGTCTTGTTCCCGATCATAGCAGAAAAGCTTTCTTCAGCTTTTCACCCTCAAGTATGATGTTAGTTGTGGGTTTGTCATAAATGGCCTTCATCATGTTGAAGTATGTTTCCTTTATACCTGTTTTGTTGAGACTTTTTGTCATACCTGTGCCAGTGCTTTTTAGAAATAAGCTTGGGAGGGTTAGTTTATTTACAGTTTTACACCATGGATTTGGAATTTTGCTAAGCAGTAAGTTTTACTGGAACTAATAATAACTTTCTTCTCTATTTACAAATAAGTGTTTTCAGGTTAACAGCATAAATGAACTTGTTTACAACCCTGGGAAGAGGTATACTTAAATTATAGAGAACAGGTGTTTTCAGAGAACTGTATTCTTTAGATGTCATGAATATGTAATCAGCTGATCCACATTGAAAAACCATTTTTCTCTGTTAAAGGAAGTTCCCTAAGGACTTTAACAAGGGAACAGTTCATTAACCTAATTCTAGTTATTGTATGTATTTAAAAGCACCATATCTGCTGTTAATTAAAAAATGTTCTTTAATTGGCTAAGAATTTATTGATTCAAATTGTTCTTTTTTTCCCCAGTTGGCCAAATTAAGGAGATCCTACTTGTATGTGTCAGAAACCCAGTAAAATGCAAACCAATGAAATTAATGTATTGTTCTTTCTATGAAGAAACTTAGTTTCATGAAGTGAGGAAGAAATTGTAAAGAAATATTTTTCCAGATGAGAATTTCAGTGAGTGTCCATTGAAATGAGTGCTGAAGATGGGGCTGTGGTGTGTTGGGGTGTCACAAATCAGATGAGACTAATTGTGTGTGTATTTCATTTTATTAAAATTTGTTTTAAATGTTTATTTTCGAGAGACAGAGATAGAGCATAAGCGGGGGAGGGGCAGAGAGAGAGGGAGAAGCAGAATCCAAAGCAGGCTCCAGGCTCTGAGCTGTCAGCACAGAGCCTGACGCGGGGCTCGAACTCACAAACCGTGAGATCATGACCTGAGCCGAAGTCGGACGCTTAACCGACTGAGCCACCGGCCGCCCCATTTTATTTTTTTAAGTAATCTCTAAATATAGTGTGAGGCTTGAATCCCTGACCCCCCCCGCCCCCCAAGATCAAGAGTTGCATGTTCTACTGACTGAGCCAGCTAGGCACTCCAGACTAATTTTATAATACAGTTCCTTTATCTAGAAAATGGGCTTTAAACTCTATGTACCCATTAAGAGTGGTGTACATGGAGAAGGACTGGGAGGAAATACAGCAAAATATTGTTTATTCAGGTGGGAGGGGAGATTATAGGTGATTCAATTTCATCTTGTGTTTTGTATTTTCCAAATTTCAAACCCTGAAATTTTCATAGGTTTAAACCACCTGGCTGGCTCAGGCTGTGGAGTATGTGACTCTTGAGTTTAAACCCCACACTGAATGTAGAGTTTACTTATAAATAAATAAATAAAATTGTTAAAAAAAGTTCAAAGAAAAGTACATACTTAAAAAAAAAAAGCTTGATTTATTGTACTGAATGTAAGTGAATCGGCCAATACATTTGCAGTGGAATTTTGGTATTGGAGAAGATCTTGGAAATCATTTGACTTTTTTTCTCATGATTTTTTTTCTCCTTTACATTAATTATCTCTGTTTTAATTTTAAAAAAATGTTAGTGTTTTGAGCAGAGGTTGCTAGGATAGGTTGAGTGTATCCAGTGAGATCTAGAAGTAATTTTAGTATTGAGTACTGCCTTTCTGTATCTAGAAGTAATAATGACAGGTAATTCATAAGCTCTGTGCTGGAACCGTTTAGTCTTTTTTACATATGATTTGAATCCCCAGTAACTGTTGGCTTTTATCGTTGCCATTTTATGAATGAGGAAGTGCAGGGTCAGAAAAATGAGCTGTCACGTTTCATGGTCTCAGATGATACATGTCGAAGGCGATTACCTCGTGTTCTTTCCACCGATCCTAGATGCAGAGTAGGTCCTCAGTGAGTGATACGCTGCTGTTCAGAACCGTGCTCGCTCAGTGTCTGTCGTTCCCTGCATCCTGTTTCTGTGAGTGCCATCCCCATTACTGGCAGTTTAGGAGTCTTAGACTCCTGCCCCCAGCCTCCAGCAGTTCCAAGGTTCCATTTATATTGCCTTACTTGATAGGCTCGTATTTCTTGCCAGGACATTTACAGTAGTCTTCTGATTTTCTGTGTTGCTGCCAAATTGATATTTCTGAAGACACAAATCTCTTGTCTCAACCTTGCCTGAATTTTGGTATTTTGCTTTTCCGTTGCTTTTAGAATAACTTCTAAACTCTTCAGCACAGCATAATCTAGGCCCTTCATGTTTTGAACCAGCTTACCAATCTTTACTGTTACTCTCCCTCAGCTATATTGAAGTATTTGTCATTTTATAGTGTGTGTAATTCCTCAACATAGTTGTGCTATTTTAGTTATGCAGTTTTCTCTGTTCGGAACTCCTTTCCGTTTTCATCCACCTCGCCACTTTCTCATCTTTCAAGTTTCAACTATCTTCATCTCTGGTAAACTCTCCCCATTATTCCACTCTTTTACTGAAGGTTGGGTGTCTCGTTGGTGCTGCTGTCATACTTAATACTCGTCTTGTTGAAACATTCAGCTCCCTGTATTGGAGTTAAATATTTACTTTTTCTTTCACCATTGGGTGCTAGGAAGCTGTTTCAGTAAACACATTCTTGGGCTTAAGTCCAGACCTACTGACTCAAAATCTCCAGTGATGAGACGCAGTCCATGTGTTTTTTTTAAAAGCACTCCTTAGCGGTCCTCATGTGCACCTTGGTTAAGAACGACTGTGATGGTTCCTCTTGAGTCTTTTAGCCTTGTGTCTCCAACACGGGGCAAGTAGTGTTTACCTTCTGAATGATGAATGAATACAATATGTTTTCAGGGCATATTGAAGAGATTTATTGAGTGGAGTGTTTTATTTTGAAGTGTATTAAGATGTTATTTTGAATCGATAAGGTGTAAGGTGTAACAGAATGTGTGGTCTTAGAATACTGAGAGGTTTTGGGCTTGAAGGTAAGAAGCAAGTTAGCATTTACTGAAAAGTTGCGTTAAAGAACTTTTAAATTAATCCCTACCAGCTCTGGTTTTATGCTTTTTCTTTTTGTTTTGTTCCCCCCCCCCCCGCGCCCCCACTTTTGACATTTTCTTGAAACCCTAAAAGTTAGGCAAAGAGAAGGGGCCGGAGGAGCCAGGTTTACTTTCTTTAACTTGTAAGGCATTAAAACTTTGTTTCTAGTCACAGTTACATCACTTATTGGAAAATAGTGCCATACTTTTTTAACCTAATACATTTACAAGGTTCATTCCTGTTCTGTGAAGTGAATATTCTGTACCAGCATAGTTCAAGAAGATAGTATACTTATGAACATAGTATTGAAGTTGTAATTTAACTCTGTATTGTCAGTGGTTAATTGCTTTTAAGACTAGTGACTCATTTTTCCTATTCAAAGCTTTTTAAGAGGTATTGTTTGGGTTCAAGTTTTTTATTGGGGCGTAGTGTAAGGTACAAACTGTGAATTTTATTTTTTATTTTATTTATTTATTACTTAAATCTTTATTTATTTATTTTTTTTTATTTATTAAGTGTTCTCTACACCTAGCATGGGGCTTGAACTCATGACCCCAAGATCAAAAGTTGTATGTTGTTCTGAGAGCGCCTGGTGACTCAGTCGGTTAAGTGTCTGACTCTTGGTTTCAGCTCAGGTCCTGATCTCACGCTTTGTGGGTTCAAGCCCCGCATCAGGCTCTGGACTGACAGTACGGAGCCTGCTTGGGATTCTCTCTCTCCCTCTCTTTGCCCCTCCCCTGCTTGCTCTGTATCTCTCTCTCAAATAAATAAACTTAAAAAAAAAAAAAAAAGAGTCATATGCTCTGTTGACTGAGCCAGCCACGTGCCCCCAAACTGTGATTTTTAAAATGCACAATTTTCATTCTGTATTATGGTTATGGACTTTGTTCTAAAGTGGAATTTTATTTTATTTATTTATTTTTTAATTTTTTAATGTTTATTTATTTTTGAGAGGGAGAGAGAGAGAGAGGGAGACACAGAATCGGAAGCAGGCTCCAGGCTCTGAGCTGTCAGCACGGAGCCCGACACGGGGCTTGAACCCACGAACCCCGAGATCACGACCTGAGCCGAAGGCGGACGCTCAACCGACTGAGCCACCCAGGCGCCCCTAAAGTGGAATTTTAAAAAGTTTGAGATGTAATTCACATACCATACAATTCACTCATTTATTTAAAAATTCTTTTCAATATTTAATTTTGAGAGTGAGAGAGACACACACACAGTGTGAGTGGAGGAGGGGCAGGGAGAGAGGGGGAGACAGAATCTGAATCAGGCTCCAGGTTTTGAGCTGTCAGCAAAGAGCCTGACACGGGGCTTGAACTCAGGAACTGCAAGATCATAACCTGAGTCGAAGTCAGATGTTTAAGCGGCTGAGCCACTTAGGTGCCCCACAATTCACTCATTTAAAATGTACTATTCAGGGGCGCCTGGGTGGCTCAGTCAGTTGAGTGTCTGACTCTTGATTTCAGCTCAGGTCATGATCCCAGGGTTGTGGGATTGAGCCCCACGTTGGGCTCCATACTGAGTGAGGAGCCTGCTTAAGACTCTTTCTCTCTCTCTCTCTCTCTCTGTCTCTCTCGCTCTCTCTCTCTGACTCTCTCTCTCTCTCTCTCCCTCTCCCCCTCCCCCCCTCCCCCTGTCCCACTCTCCCGCTCATGCACTCTCTTTCTCTGTCTCAAAAAATAGAATAAAATACACTGTTCAGTGGTTTTTAGTATTCACAGAGTTGTGCAGCCATCACCACAGTCAAATTTTAGAACATGTTCATTACGCCAGAAAGAAACCACGTACCCATTACCAGTCCCTGTCTACTTCTCTCGTTCCTTTGGCAACCACTGAGCTACTTTCTCGTGTCTAAAATGGAAATTTTTTCTGATCTAAAAATTTTCACTAACTTTTTCAAAGTAAAATACTTTTAACAGTGCAGGTCATTTTCCTTCTAGATGTTTTCTGTGTGTGTATATATAAACACGGATTCATGAATGTGTTGTAGTTTTAAGCCAAGAGGAAATATTCTAAGTATACTACGCATGTACACATGTGGAACACACTGTATAGTATAGTCTTTTTGCCCTTAACACATTGTGGCCATCGTTTCAGGTCAGTAACGTTTGTATCTTCTGTAAGGGCCTTGGTGCATAGAGCTACAGTAACTTATTTGGACTGACTTATCCCACGTCTGTGAACTTTTAGAGTGTTTTTAGCTTTTGACATTCTAAACAATGCGGTGGTAACATTATGCAAATTTTATTTTTGTATTCTGCAGCCATTTTTATTTAAGTTTTTACATATTTATTTTGAGAGAGAAAATGAGTTAGTGGGGGAAGAACAGAGAGAGGAAGGCAGAAGATCTGAAGTGGGCTCCGTGAGCCTGGTGTGGGGCTCAAACTCATGAGCCGTGAGATCATGACCTGAGCCAAAGTTGGGCACTTAACCCACTGAGCTGCCCAGGCGCCCCTCTGCTGTCATTTCTTTAGACTATATTTACAGAGGTGAAATTGACAGATCAAAGAATTTATTTAAGATTTTGGTATATATTTCCACATTATTCTCTAGATTTCCACATTGTTCTATGAATTTAAAGTTATACCAACACTGTATGAGTATTGTATATTTTCTCTGTTGGTATATACTTTTCGTAGATTTTTTTTTTTTTTTTTTGAGAGAGAGAGGGTACAAGTGAGCGAGGGGCAGAGAAAGAGAAAATCCCAGGAGGGACAGAGGGAGGGAGAGAGAAGCAGGGCTCACCTGAAGCGGGGCTGGTCCTCACCCAGTGTGGGACTCGAACTCACCAACCATGAGGGGTAGGGCTCTAACGCAAGAATTTTTTTGTAATTACCTTTATTGAGGTATGGTTGACATAATAAAATGCACACGTTTTAAATGTGTAATATGAGAGTTCTGACATAGAGTATTCACTCGTGAAATAGCACTGTAATCATAATGACAATTCCCATCTTCTCCAAAAGTTTCACGGGCCACTTTTAATTCCCCAGCAGCAACTGCTGATTTACTTTCTGCCTAGGCCTAGACATTAATTACTGTATTTTAATGGCATTTGGAATGATATGAAAACAATTCTTATTATTTCTAGAATCACAGGTGTACCCCATCCCCTGGGGGTGAATCCTTCTCCATAGAGAGCTATACAGGGTGCTCCCTTACCTCCTTCCAAGTCCTTTGCTTAAATGTTACTTTCTCATTGAGGCCTTCCATGAATACTATTTAAATTATAGTTCTGTCCCCCTTCCCTGCTTTTTCTCAGTAGCCTTTATACCAGAATGTTTGCAGCAAGGGTTTATTGTTTTTAGAATTCAAAATTACCTAAAAGACATTATTTTTAATGGGACGAAAAAACTCCTATGCGTTTTGATTTTTAAATCCAGTTTCAAACATTATTCCATGGCACCCATGGCACTCATAATTAAGTTTAAAACCTGATAAATTTGCTATAGCTGAAGTTTTTCTCAACCCCAAGAGGGAAACCTTCCATGCTTCTTGACCTCACAGTAACACAAACTGTGTTAAGGGTAAGGAACTAAAGATAGTAAACTGTGCTCAAATAAGGAGCATATGAAGGTTTCCTGTTTGCATAGCATCAAGTGGAATTCTATAAAGAATTAAACCATATAAATTAATACATGCCAGTGCTTAAGAGGTTATTTTAATTAGTACTTTTTTTTTTTTAAGTTTATTCGTTTATTATGAGAGAGAGAGAGCATGAGCAGGGGAGGGGCAGAGAGAGAATCCTAAGCAGGCCCTGTGCTGCCAGCACTGAGTACGATGCAGGATTTGAACCCACAAACTTTGAGATCACGACCAAGAGTTTGAGCGCCTGACTGAGCCACCCAGGTGCGCCCCGTCCTCTCTCCTACCACTTATTTTAGTTCAGAGGAGATAAAACTCTGAAATATATTCTCCCACAGATACAGTTTTGGATTTGTGTATTATGTACTCTTTTAGGATCATAAAGTCCAGAATGAGCTATCTGACGTGCTTGGTAGCTACCTTCTTAATTATGTTGCTGTGATTTATCTGGATAGATTGACTCTATGAGAATTCCTCATTCCCTTACATACTACAATAGAATGTTGAAACAAAGGAGTAATGAGGGTTTATGACAAGGCCACTGAATCGAGGAAGACATTTTGTAGGCCTGCTGGTTGAAGACTTGATAGATAGAGAAATCTCCTATTTCTCGTGCCAGTTGTTTGTAACAATAATAATCAAGTGCTCAACTCAAGAAACTTTGTGTGTTCTCTCACCAGTGTTTATTCCCTTGACATTTAAAAACATATGCAGAGGGGCTGCCTGGCTGGCTCAGTCAGTTGAAGGTGCGACTCTTAATCTTGGGGTTGTGAGTTTGAGCCCCACATTAGGTATAGAGATTATTTACAAAGAATATGTATATATGCAGATGTATTAAAACAAGGGTCATTTTTATTGACAATGAATGCAACTTTGTTTCTATTAAAGGGGAACTGAGGACTCTTTCCTTGGCTCAAAATAGTGATTTAAAAATCAAATTTCCCCTCCCATTAAAAATAATAACTTGTAGGTACTTTTGATTTCTGAAATCTACAAATGCTCATTGTAAATATTTTGGAAAGGACATACAATTACAAAATTATAAAAACACGCAGGAAATCAACCAACTAACTGTAACTCAGTCTTCTATAACCTTTTGTGATAGGTCCATCTGGTTTTTTATTAAAAACTTTTAAAAATGTAAATAATTATATATTTATAGACCGAAAAATCTCTTTGGTGCTGATATGAAGAATGATTGCTTCTTGAGCTTTGCTTTTTTTTTTTTTTTTAATCTGATGGGCAGTATGAATTTTTACTAATTATTTTTCTGTTTTGGTTAACCATTGGAGAAGTTAAAGCTAAATTTACGCTTCATTTCTAGCAAGTATATTGGACTCATGATTATAGTTTTCCATCTTTTTTTTTTTTGGTCTAATATCAAAATATTTTATGACAGTATTTCTGTAGATAATTTTAAGGTTACATAATATTCCATTATATTTAATGGTCTCACTCTTTCCTATGTTATTTCCTAATATTGGTCATTTAGGCTTCTAAATTTTTACCATTATAGGTGGTACTGTAGTTTCTCAATATTTGTATTTTGAATTATTTTCTTAAGTCTCAGAATGGGAAAATACTGCTAGGTCTTCATAAAGCTATTTTACCTCTTGTATAGTTATTATTTCCCTGTTTTTAAGATATAATTTGTATATAATAAAAAATATTATTTTAGTATATATTTTTATAGATTTTGCCTAATGCTATATTCTTGTAACTACCGTAATCAAGATATGAAACAGTTTCGACCCTTCCCCACATCCCATGGAGCCCCTTCGTAGTCCATTTGTAACTCCATTCCCCGCTGCTGGTAACCATGGGTATGTCATATACTGTAAATGTATGTAGTTTTTAAATCTGTTTTTTTCCACTTAGCATAATGCATTTGAGAATCTGTGTTGTTGTATGTAGCTATACGTTGGTCCCTTTTATTGCTCAGTAGTATTCCACTAAATGGTTTTGTGACTGTTTAACCATTTTGTGTGCTTGATTTTAATTCAGCTGGAATGCTTGGTACACTCATTACTTGAAAGATGAAATGTGGGTGGCATATTTTTATTACTTTTCTATATTGTGTTTCTGTAGCCTTTATAAGTGAAAGACCGTTGTATCAAGACAAAATCTTTGGCCATAGTTTGTATATTTTATGGTCTTTGGCATGTAGTATTTTAGAAAACCAAGAGTAAACCAACCCCCTTCCCCACCCACCGCCCCCCGCTGGGATACTTAAGAAATACTCCAACTTTAAGATAGTTTGTTTAAGATGTGATTTTTATGTGCTATTTTGAGTGAGACCTTTTGATCTGCATTGTTTTTTTTGTAGCTTGAGAAAAAGGTTCTTTTGGTTATATACTTATTTTAGTTCTTTTTCTTGCTCAGTAACTTTTTTTTTTTTTGGAGCTATCATTTTTTTTCTTATTTTCTTTCTTTGTTTCTTTTTTTCTCTGTTTTTTTCTTTTTTAATTTACATCCAAGTTAGCATATAGGGCAACAATGATTTTGGGAGTAGATTCCTTAATTAATGTCCCTTACCCATTTAGCCCATCCCCCCTCCCACAATCCCTCCAGCAACCCTCCGTTTGTTCTTCATATTTTGGAACTATCATTTTTAAGTTGTATCTTCATTATTTCTTTATAGTGGTCTTTCTTTTTTAATGTTTATTTATTTATTTTGAGAGAGAGCGAGAGAACAAGCAGGTGAGGGACAGAGAGAGAGGGAGGGAGCAAAAGAGAATACCAGTAGGCTCCACACATGGAGCTTGGCGTGCGGTTCGAGCCCACGACCCTGGGATTGTGACCTGAGCCCAAATCAAGGGTCAGACACTTACCTCACTGAGCCTCCCGTCTGTCTGTCTGTCTTCCTTTTTTTCTTTCTTCCTTCTTTTCTTTCTTTTTTTCTATTTTATTTTTTAAATGTTTATTTTTTAAAGAGATGAGCAAGTGGGGAGGGAGAGAGAAGGGGACAGAGGATCCAAAGCAGGCTCCATGGTGACAGCGGAGAGCCCAGTGCAGGCCTCGAACTTAACAACTGTGAGATCAGGATCTGAGCCAAAGTTGGACTGGATGCTTAACCGACTGAGCTACCCAGGCGTCCCACACCCGTCTTTTTTTAATTTAAAATTTTGATTTAGTTTTTGTCAACTCATGTACTATTGTGAGAAATAATACAGAGTATAATAATACAGTGTATAATCCTTTATATATTTTGCCAAATTTCTCCCCAGTGATAACATTTTGCAGTATAACATTTGTAGATAACATTTTACAGGTAATGTTGTGTAATATGAAATCACCACTAAGTTACTGACATTGATAAAATTCCACCCAGTCTTACTCAGATTTTTCCAGTTTTGAACTCATTTATGTGTGTGTATTAAGTTCAGTGTGTGTGTATATTTTAAATGTTGTATGGAAATTTTATTCGTTAAGATAAAGGCCATCTTTCTCTCTTCTTTTCTTTTCTTTTCTTTTCTTTTTTCTGTCATTTGAGAGAGAGAAAGAGAGAGAGTGGGGGAGGGGGCAGAGGGGCAGAGGGGCAGGTGTGGAGGGGGAGAGAGAGAAAGAAAGAACATCTTAAGCAGGATCCATGCTCAGTGAGGAGCCTGATGCAGGGCTTGATCCCACAACCCTGGGATCATGACCTGAGCTGAAATCCAGAGTCAGACACTTATCTGACTGAGCCACCTGTTGGACACTCAACTGACTGAGGCACCCAGGTGTCCCAAGTTCAGTATAATTTTATCACCTGCGTGGGTTCATATATTTACCATCATAGTGAAAATACCAAATAGTTCAAACTACAAGAGACCTTTGAGTAGCCCTTTAAAAAATTTTTTTTTATTAAAAAATTTTTTTAAATGTTTATTTTTGAGAGAGATAGCATGAGTGGGGTGGTGGCAGACACACACACACACACACACGCGCGCGCACACACACACACACAATCTGAAGCAGGCTCCAGGCTCTGAGCTGTGAGCACAGAGCCTGATGCAGGGCTTGAACCCACAAACTATGAGATCATGACCTGAGATGATGTTGGGAGCTTAACCAACTAAGCCACCCAGGCGCCCCTTAGTAGCCCTTTTTATAACCACACCCACCTTCCCCTTTGGCGGTGTGGGGGGGGGGTGGGTAGGGGAGCTCCCCCCAACCTCTAATTTCTTCTTCTCCAGTGTTTGCAATTTTGTCTTTTCCAAACCGTTATGAATGGAATCATCCTATCACATTTGGGAGTTGGCCTCTTTTTGCTCTGCTGCAGGTCCTGGAGACTTAGCAAGTCGTTCATTCCTCCTGGTAGCTGCGCACTGTGCCATGGTGTGGGTGGTCCACAGTTTGTTTCACCTGTGGAAGGACATCTGGGTGGATTCTGGTTTTTAGTTGCTACAAATAAAGCTGCTATGAACATTCACGTTCAAGTGTTTCTGTGGCCATAAGTTGTCATTTCCCTGGGATAACTGCTTTAGGAGTGCACTTTAGGTGCTGGGTCGGTCATATGATAGTGGCGTGTTCAGTTTTTGAAGAGACTGCTAAATCATTTTACAGAGTGGCTGTGCCATTTGCATTCTTACCAGCCATGTTTGATCTACTTTTTCTGTACCCTTACCAGCATTTGTTGTTACTGTTTTCTATCTTAGCCGTTCTGATAGGTACCTAATGGTATCTCATTGTGGTTTGAATCTCTATTTCCCTGATGACTAATGATGTTCAGCATCTTTTCATGTGAACAGTTATCTTTATTTTTTAATGTGGTTTTTATTCTTATTATTTATATGATCTTAATTATTGAGAAAAATACTAAATTCTGTTTGGTACATTTTCCCTGGTCCCTTTATCCTAATAACATTTGTGGAACTCTGTAAGTTTGATGAAAGATCTTTATAGATCAGCATTAACTTAGAATGTATTCACTTGAAAAAACTTAAGAATGATTTATTTTTAAACTAGATTTGGCAAACCATGGCTTCTGTGCCAAATCTGGCTTGCCGCCTGTGTATGTATGGCCCTTGAGCTGAGAGTGGTTTTTACATTTTTAAATAGTCAAGACAAACCAAAACAAAGAAATATGTGATAAAGACCCCGCGTAGCCCACAAAGCCTATAGTCTTTGGCCTGTTACAGAAAAAGTTGCCCAGCTTCTATTTTTTAAATAACAGCTTTATTGAGCTATTTTTCACATACCTTAAAATTTGTCTTCAAATTTGTAGTTCAGTGGTTTTTAGTACATCCACAGTGTTATGCAACTATCAGCTATGTAACTGTTGGACATTTTTAGCACTTCCAGAAGAAACTTTGTACTCATTAGTAGTCCTTGCCTATTTTCTCCTTTCCTAAGTCCCTGGCAAACCTGAGTCTATTCTTGTTTCTATAGATTTATTTATTGTGGATATTTTATATAAATGGGATCATGTGGCTTAATGGGATCACATAAATATGTGGCTTTTTGTGTCTGGCTTCTTTCACTTACCTAATGTTTTTAGGGTTCAGTGTATGAATGTATGTTTTGTGTATCAATGCTTCGTTACTGCTTCGTTCTTTTTTATGGCCAAATAGTACTCCTTTGTATGATATGCTATATAAATTTTATACATTCATCAGTTGATAGATGTTTGGGTTTCTGTTTTTTTTCATTTATCTTTTAATCTAATCTTCCTCTTTTTCCTCCAGATTGAGTTCTTTTCAGATTTGTTTGCATTTTTATTTATTTGGCTTACTATTTACTGCCTTGTGGATTTGAATTTTGCTATGAATTTTTGTCTCTTTATCTATATTCTCTCTTCCTATGGGTAAGTCATTTCAGAAATCTTCTCTTTTAAATCTTCAGGATGTGATTTCTTCTTCCTCATTAAGCAGTTTACTCCCTATAGTCTCATGATGACTTATTTCCTTTTGATCATCCTTGAATTAACAGAGAAGAATCCTGGAGTTCTGGCCACAGATGGGCTGTGTGGGTGGCTGTTATATCTTCAGATACACAGTTGGGCGGCAGAGTAGTGTGTGCAGCTCCTTCTCTACTTCTGAGTTTCTCGCAGGCCTTCATCTAGTGTAGCTTCGTTGGAGCCGGATGGGCCTGTTTGTCTTTACTGCCCAAACAGGTGGAGTCCCCCAGACACATTTTCATCCCCCAACATGGGACACTGGGAAAGAGACCCTGGAGTCAGCCTGCCTGGATACCTTTGGGCGGGTTTCTGACCTTTCTCGGCCTCAGTTTCCTCCTCCATTAAAAGAGTGGGAAATGGAGGATAATTAGGAATTATTTTATAATTTGAGAATTAAATAATACATATTGCTAACTAGACATGGGCAGTAAGTACGAGCTAGTCTAACAGTTCCGAAAGGCCCATCCTGTTTCTGTTCTTTTTCACAGTGCTGTCCCTGTGGAAACTGCTTCTGGATATACCGTAACTAACCTGTTCACTTACTGTGGGCTCTCCTACCCCTAACTGTTGTTGAAAGTATTTCTTTCTTTTTTTTTTTTTTTTAATTTTTAAGTTTGTTTATTTTGAGAGAGAGGAAGAGCAAGCAGGGAGGGGCAGAGAGCGAGGGAGAGAGAATCTTAAGCGAGCTCTGCATTGCCAGCTCAGAGCCTGATGCGGGGCTCAAACTCTCAAACTATGAGATCATGACCTGAGCTGAAATCAACAGATGAACGCTTAATCGACTGAGCCACCCAGGTGCCCCTGTTGAAAGTATTTCTTAACTGTTTTTTTCTTATTGTTAAAAGTAACTGCACAATGAGCACCTTGGCTTATAGAACTTATTCCTTATTGTGGTTATTTAAGATGTTTTTAGAAGAGGATTATTGGTTTGAAAGGTATTAATAGTTTAAAGACATAAATATTGTCAAATTTGTTTTTAGAAGATTCTTTCTGATTTTTTTCATAGGCATTATACAAAATATAGAAACTGCTGAAGAAGTTTTAACAATTATGTTACCTCTTAGTTGTTTTTTTTTTTTTTTAACCTTCTAGTCTTACTTTGTTAACAGTCTCTATGGAAATATATTCGTATCCTTTTATATATGCAGATTTGTAGTCTACTTTAGAATCCTTACACGCATATGTATTTTTATCTGTTTAACAATTTAAAAATATTTTAAATAGCTGCATAAAAATCTATAAATGAATGTCTACTATACTTAATGATTCCTGGTTTGTTTTAACTTTTTACCACTTTTGCCATCACAGTGCCAGATGGAAGATCTTTGTTAACAAGTCTTTGATCATATTTCTAATTATTTGCTTTGGTTAAAATCCTAGAGGTGGAATTACTGGATCAGAGGGAATGAACATTTATAAAACTTGATGCATAGTGTCAAATTTCTTTTTTTTTTAAAAATTTTTATTGTTTATTTTTGAGAGAGAAAGAGAAGGAGCAGGGGAGGGGCAGAGAGAGAGAAGGACAGAGGATCCAAAGCAGACTCTGCTGATAGCAGACAGCCTGATGCGGGGCTCAAACTCATGACCCATGAGATCATAACCTGAGCCACACAGGCATCCTGTCAAATCTGTTTCTTGAAAAGCTCTAAAAAGCATGACAAAGTATTCTTTTAAGCAGGATAAGAACCATTTTAAACAAGCTGGCACTGAAAGTCTTATTTCTGCTATTTTTATCACTCCTAAGACCAAGGGTAATTTCTCACATTACAAATATTTGTGTGTCCCGCATGTTATGTTTTAATACTGTGGGGGTTACTTTTAGAGAGATGAGACGAACTACCATGGCACTATTGGCAAAGTGCAGTTTTGCTGTTTAGTGGTTATGACAGCAGTTGAGAGAGCAGTAGGACCTGTGTGCCATGGTCTTGGTACTTTTGTTTACATCCAACTTCTGGTTTGTCAACAAGGGAGAGCAAATTACCTAGAGTAGTCTTTGTGTAAGGACCTCTCCCACCTGGAGACTGACACTGTAGGCGTACCTTATAGCTGATGGTTTCTCCTCTGAGCTTATTTTCCAAAATTGGTAGTTTCCACTGGTGGTCTGAATTGTACATCTGTTAAAAAATATTCACTGTCTTATAATTTGTAGAATATTCATACCAGTGACTATGTAGGCCCTTAATTTGTTTTCTCTGCCACACCCTTCTTGTGGTAGAAATTCTTAGAAACCTTTTATGCCTGCTGTTACATGTCCATTAATGAGCACCAGGGATGACAAAGTGAATCTCCGAAAACTTGATATTAGCAAGACTTTGGAAAAGCCACCTCTATGCCTTTTTTGTGGGTAAATGTATTTGTGACTTTCACATAGACTCTAGTACTCTGCCAGTAAGATTGTTCCTGATTCCAGTGATGTCAGTGGTGCCTTTAAATTTTATTTCATTTTTTGGAAAAGAGCCTGATACAGATTTGCCACAACCTGATTTAAGAACTTTTGGACCAGTATTCTTCATTTATCTTTTTTTATTTTTTCCAGATGTTTTCTCTGAGATTGGTATTTTGGAATGAAGCTTTTTACTGCTAATGAACAATTTCTGGTGTGTTCTCCATTTGCAAATAAACATTTTTTTGATGTAAATGTGATCCATATAGTGGTCTAGGAGCCTCTTTTGTGGTTTTGAATTTTGTTCTTTTGGTGGTTAGGAATATGCCAGTCATATTCCTGGCTACAGATGGTAGTTTCCAAACAAGAAGAGAGGAGATTGAACATTATCTTAAGTTTTTAAGGTGTTTTATTTTTAAGTAATCTCTGTATCCAATAAGGGGCTTGAACTCAGATCAAGAGTTGTTGCTCTGCCAACTGAGTCAGCCAGGTGCCCCATCATTGTCTTAAGTTTTGCACTTTTTATTAGGTTCTTCCATAACAATTAAAGTTTCTTTTTGCAGTTAAAATGGCCTCGCCTTCATTATTGATTTCAGCTTGAACATGATTGGTGAAATTAAGAAGAAAAAGACTGGCAGAACCAGCAGCTGTGAGGTTTTTGTGTTTAAAGGTCACTTGTAGCATTGAACGATTTTGAAAATATGTATTAACGCCTTTTACTTTCTAAATCGTTTTATGTTTAGGAAGTGCTGATATTTACATGAGGTGTATATATTCTGGCAGTCTGGTAGCAAAACAGTTTTGGTAACTTAATTATAGTTTATTATGTGGGTCTGTTAATCATCCTAGCAGAATCCCACCAGTCCATTAGGAAATCTGTAACTCTGATATATTTACTTTAATTACTAAAGGTAGTAGCAATCTTTAACGATAGATAATAAAGAAGTGGATGGGGAAGGGGGCGCCTGGGTGGTTCAGTTGGTTAAGCATCTGACTTTGGCTCAGGTCATGATCTTGCGGTCCATGAGTTTGAGCCCCACGTCGGGCTCTGTGCTAATAGCTCAGCCTGGAGCCTGCTTTGAATTCTGTGTCTCCCTCTCTTTCTGCCCCTCCCCTACTCACACTCTGTCTCTCTCAAAAATAAATAAACATTAAAAAAAAATAAAAAAAATTAAAGAAGCAGACATTAAGTTTAATCCTGGCTGTGATGACTTCGTTTTCCTCATTGTGTATAGTAGAAGACAGAATCAAAACAGCGTAGTGATTAGTTGCTGGAACAACTGTTTAAGCCAGGTGTGGTTTTGTACCTAACTTTGACGAGAATAGAGAAGGTAGTAAAGGGTAGAGACCTAAATTTGGATTCCCCTCTATCTGCTATACGACTTTGCACAAATTACTTCAGTAAACCTTGGTTTCCTTGTGTAGAAAGTGGAATAATGTCTATTTTTGTAGTACAGTGCCTCGAAACCCAGCAAATGCTGGTGTTTAGTGTTATTGACAGTGGAAAAGTAAGAATGGAAACCTTCATGAATAAGATCATGTAGTAGGGTTTGTAGCCACGTAGGCCGAAAGAGTGGGTTTTTTTGGTCAATGCTACCCCCCCATGAGAATGCTGATTTATTTAAATTTTATTTGAGAAATGTAATCAGTTTTTGCTTTTCTTACAAAGTGGGTGCTTTTGTAAGAGTACCTGAATTTTCAAATTATGATTGTTAAAGACATCACGAAACATACAAAGTATTTGTAGGACAGGGTCTGGCACAAAGTAAGGCTTAGTAAGTATCAGTTGTTACCGTTTATGATACAGATACGTAGTGGCGCAGGAGGTGCTGGAGAACAGACTTAGTAGTTAATTCTCATATTCCCTTTCCATATTTCATCACTCAAGTTTCTCCTGCTTTTTTTTTTTTTAAAGAGTTTTTTTTTTTTTTTAAGTAATCTCTACACCCAGCGCGGGACTCAAACAGACCAGCCCCGAGATCTGGAGTCACATGCTCTAACCATCCGAGCCAGCCAGGCACCCCTCAAGTTTCTCTGGCTTTTGCTTGGCTTCTTCTCACCGGTGTCCCCTTCCCGTAGTGGTCCGTGGCGCCAGCTCTCCTTCTCATATTGCTGCGGCTCTGTGCTAGTGGGACAGCCATCGCAGTCTAGGCTTGCCGTGCAGAAAACCCTCCAGGAGAACGAAGGTGGTTGTGGAGGAGACAAGCTCCTCTGACAACGTAGATTCAGTGGTTGAGGAAACAGATATGCCTTCTAGTAAAGGCAGTTTTAGTCTCAAGGTATAGAAATATATTCTAAGTAGCAAAAATTCAGGGCATTAAGTGAAAGAACGCCAGGGATTCTCTCTGACTTCCCCTGTGTGGAAAATGTAAATGTGGGCCCCCTCAGCACTGGCTGGCTTTCTGTTTCCAGCACATTCTTTCTCTGTATTGACTGTCTGCTGCTTATTCACCAGCTTATGCTTGAATCAAAATTGATAGCCCCAACTGCCAGATCTTTAGGAAATTTCATTTTCTATCTCCACAGCCGTCAGGCTCAAATGGTAAGAGAGGAACCTGATTAGGTCAGTTTATCATTTCTCACCAAGTTACTAGGGATTTGGCCGTTGAGGGGAATACTTTTGCAGTAGGTGTTTGTGGCCAGAGGTGGTGGGAATCATGAACTTGTCCTTTCTGAGCAGGTGTCTTGAAACATGTCCATTACAGAGAATATTCAGAAAGTACTGATTTGTTGAATTTTATTTTTCTAAGTGCTTGAGTTACTCTTTATTAAAATATATCAGGGTGCTTGGGTGGCTCTGTCAGTTAAGCATCTGACTCTTGATTTTGGCTCAAGTGATGGTCTCACGGTTCGAGAGATTGAACCCCACATTGGGCTCTGTGCTGACAGCACAGAGCCTGCTTGGGATTCTCTTCTCCCCACTTCTCTCTCTGCCCCCCACTCCCTGCCTCCTGCTCGTGCTGTCTCTCTCTCTAAAAATAAATAAACATTAAAAAAAATGTAGGCTTTCAGTGTGATTTAGTAAATACCAAGTCAGTGATACCCTCGAGTTTGAGTTTGGTTCTTCTGTACAAGCAACAGAGAACTGGTCAAACTGGCTCAAGTAAAGGGACACTAACTATAAAGACACACTGAGCACTTGAGAGACAGGAATGCTGGCAAAGTAAGGCTAAGAACCTGACCGCAGTGCTATCAAAACTTGCTCTTTTTTAGGTCTTTTATTCCGGACTGTGTGGTCTACCGTGATTATTTGCTTCATTCCATTCTTTGAGGTATAATTATACATTCAATAACATCTGCTTGAAAAACAGACTAATTATAATTCATAAAATATTTGGATCATGAACTTTTTACGGTTGGATGTCTTTGTGTCTAAATTTGTTTTTTTTCCCCTTTGACTACAATGTTGATTGGCAGCGAGAGTTCAAACATCTGGATGGTGAGTGAGGAGAAGAATCAGGAGCCCACTGAAAAAGTGCATAGGAAGTTCAGGAATGAAGGAATTTTAGAAGGTGATTTTACTGAGTGTTTTTAAAAACTGAGAACTGAAAGAACATGGGGTTGAGCCAGTGATGGTGTTGTGGGTTTTTTTGTTTTGTTTTGTTTTTGTTTTTGTTTTTTCTTTTGGAAGTTTCTGAATGGGTGAGGATGGAGAGTAAAAGTGTTGAAGTTTCTCTGAATTGATGATTTAGGTGGCCCTTGAGAGAGAGATGGATGTATTTTGAAATGCTGAGTTTTATAAAGTAATTTAGATGTTTGCATGATCTAGGTACTTTTAATACATTGATTATGGAAATGCTAAACACCCTCCCAAGAAGGAATGCCCAAAAGTTAACCCTCCGGGGGTGAGGAAAGAAGGGCTGAATGGGCGAAGGAGACATTTCAGTTACTTAAAACAGAATAACCTGTGAGGTGGGTACAGTCGAATAAGTGCCTACTGAGTGTTGCACGGTTTGTCTCCTTTATAACCAGTACAACAAGTTTGTAAAGCAGCTGATGCTATCTCAGTTTTACAGATGAGGTAATAGTGGCGTGTGTATCGTTCATTGATGATTCTGATAAGGGTATGGGGCGTTGGGTATGGTAAGTAGGGTTTCTCGAGCGGTGACGAAAAGGGCAGGCACTTTAGAATGTGATCTTAAAGATTTATAAAGTGATACTTTTGCTTAATTTTTAATTTTCCAAGTGTGATATGTAATTCTGGGTTTATCTGTTTTGATTTTGTAACTTCTGTGTGGTAAAACATGCAACTTAATGTGCTAAATTATAGCTCTAGTTAGGACAGGATCCCCGCTAGAAGGAGAGATGGGTGTTGACGTTTATCGAAGAACTGGGGAGTGGAAGAGGAACTCGAAGCGAAGCGTAGGACCTGTGTATGGATGGTGTCTGTGGCGGGATGAAGGGGGAGTATGCAGGTAGGTCAGGCACTAAAGTGCTTCTCTGGCTTTGCCTTTTTAGTAAAGGGACTGGCGGATGCCTTATGGGGAGGGGCAGTGGTAGAGAAAGTCCCGGATGGTTATGGGAAAGTTACATGTTACTGGCAAGTAGCCCAGAGAGGAAAAATAGGAAATAGATTTGTGAAACCAAAGGAGATAGGTAAGATCAGTTAGTGGAAGGAAGGACATCTTACAGACATTTAGCAAAAATGGAGAAGGAATTAGTAAATGGTGCTAGAAATTAACATTAACCTGGCACTCAAATCTAGAGGAAGGGGAAGTAGATAGAGCACCAGGACTGGAAGAGATTGTTCTATTGTGATGGGAGCATTTACTCTGATTATAATTTACAGCCAGCGTTTCTCTTTTATGGTAGTGGAGCTTCTTTGTTACCTGCCCTAAAATACTTCTTCATTCTTTGATTTCTCTTGATTCCCGAGCATCTTCTTCTGATCATTAGTTTTGTTCCCTAGGAAGAATTTGTGTGGAGAGTCTGCCTGGTGTCGATGACCATACCAGGTATAGCTTCTACTATGAACAATAATTTCCTGACTAGTTAAAAACATTTTTTTGTGAGAATGATTTGGTTTGTCTGGTCTAGTCACCTGTGGGCAAATGATTTATAATGGAGTTTCTGGACTAGCATGACAAACTTTGGAAAGTGAGGCTCCTTCTCACCTGTGTGAGAACTCCTAACAGGATTTAGGAGGGTAGTGCACAGAGGTAGGAGGAAGAGTGGTTCATCCTCTAGGGGAGACAGCTGGAGACACCCGGGAAGAAGGAGGGCTGGAGGAGGGGAAGAGAGAACTGAAGAGAGGGAGAGAGAAGACCTGGAGAGCTAGCAAATATGAACAGAGAGAGGGGGAGAGAGGGAAAGGGGGGCGAGGAGAGAGAGACTGCAAGAAAGAGAATGGGTGAATGATGGATGGGAAGATCCTATAGAAGGGAATGGAAATTTCTCCAAGGGCAGGATGGGCTGGCTTTGAAGGTAGGGTGAGGAGACAGTGGAAAGCAAAGGCAAAAGGACCAAGAGAGCCCACTTCTCAAAGCCCAGGCACAAACAGAAGGCACTGTGGTCTGGGGGTTGAAACTTCCTGTGGCTGCCTTGGAGGAAGCTTGGTCACATAGGAAGGACCTTGCATATTGAATTGGAAGATCTGGATTTAAATCCTGATAGTGCCATTTAAGTGCTCTGCCCTCTTAACAATAGTTGGGAAGGGTATTTCTCAGAGGCTCGGTTTTCTCATCTTTTAAATGGAAGTAATTGCTGTGACGTTGTTGTGATGATGACATAAATATGCGTACTGCATGTTCCATACCTTCCCTTAATCTTCTGTTTATATTTCCCTCCTTGGGGAATATAAATAGAATTTCCAACATTCTTGCTTAAAACCGTAGATGTAAGTGCCTCGCTCTGGTTAAGTGTATGATTAGATTCTGCAGAAAGAGCTAGCTATAGAGCTTTATGCTTTTTTTTGTTTTTCATTTAAATTTATTATTGAGAGATGGAGAGAGACAGGGCATGAGCAGGGCAGGGGCAGAGAGACGGGGAGACACAGAATCCTAAGGAGGCTCCAGGCTCTGAGCTGTCAGCACAGAGCCCAACGCGGGGCTCGAACCCACAAACTGCGAGATCATGACCTGAGCCAAAGTCGGAGACGCTCAACCGACTGAGCCACCCAGGCGCCCCAGCTTTATGCTTTTGATTTACATGCTTCGTAAATGCTAACTCTGGCCTCAAGGTTCAAAACGATTTCATCTGACATTCGTAGTTTGCCAGTTAACATCGTGTCCTCATTCTCCTGTCCCCCCATCGGCCTCCCTTTATCTTTACTACCTACCGTTTAGAAGCTTATTCAGTGTGTTTACCTGAATAATAGAAACACCTTGTAATGTGTCCATAGCTTGTTTCAGGGCCCTTTGAAACTATTTTAACCACAATAAAAAGCTTGGTCTCTATGTCTCTTTGTTCTTTTAGGGCTGAATTTCAGCTTCATTTTGAATTTTATAAACTTCCATTTTTAGCAGGCATCCCAAGACTATTTGTCTTAGTGACACATTGTGTCATTTTGTAGCATGTATCAGCTCTGATTTTGAAAATATGTGACTCAGAACAGCAACTATATTTTTATGTGGTGTCAGTTCAGTCAAATTAAGATTACTGGGTGATAAGCAGGCAGCCCTGTTAACAAAATCCTTGAATCGGTTCTCCTAGCCGTGCTCTGGCCCATGTTCTCCATTCTCTTCCCTCTCCCTGCCTGACCTTAGCCTGACCCCCTGCTAGCAACTGGACACCTGCCCCGGGAGGTAGCGATGGTCACATGAGGGGTTTGGGAGATTCCTGCTTCAGGCACTCCGCCATCTTTCTCAGGAAGAGCCTCCTCTTGAGTAAACAAGGGGCAGGCCTCTCGCCTCAGGCAGCAGAGATGGCTTGCTGCTTGTAACTGGGAGGACTTATAGAATGTTAGACAACACATGGTTTTTGAATTATTGTTTCGAATAAACTGTTTCACACTTCATCCTTGATCTTAACCTTATCTTCTAGAAATGACCTTAGATATGAATTAATTGAAGCCCGGAAGATGGTTATGATGTGGGTAGCAGATTTAATGATAGGTGAGGTTTGAAGGGATTCTTGTGATAAATGCTGTTTTTTTCCTTCCTGGAGTTGAGATCCCAGGAGCCCCGCTGCAGAGATCTCCCAACATGGAGAAATGTTGGGACACAGCATTATACAGTTTGTAGTGCCTTTCCCTGAGGTTTACCAAAGAAATACGGGGTTGGATCAAATGAGTCCCCTTGTTTCTTTTTTCCATTTTTTAAAAAATATAATTTATTGTCAAATTGGCTTCCAAACAACAGCCGGTACTCATCCCAACAAGTGCCCTCCTCAGTGCCCATCACCCGCTTTCCCTCTTCCCCACCCCCCATCCACCCTCAGTTTGTTCTCTGTCTCTTACGGATTGCCTCTCTCCCTCTCTGCTTGTAACTTTTTTTCCCCTCTTCCCTTCTCCTATGGTCTTCTTAAATTTTCTCAAGATCCACATATGAGTGAAAACGTATGGTATCTGTCTTTCTCTGACTGACTTATTTCACTGAGCATAATACCTTCCAGTTCCATCCACTTTGCTGCAAATGGCAGGATTTCATTCTCATTGCCACATAGTATTCCATTGTGTATATAAAAGCCACATCTTGTTAATCCGTCCCCTTATTTCTACTTGCTTTTCACAGTTGGGGGCAAGCACTGTGGCTTTTGAATCCAGAGCCAGGTTCAGGTCACATAATTATAGGTCATTGCCCTTCAGCATGTTGGTCTTACTAAGTTAAAATATATGAAAAATAGCCAGCATAATTCTCATTTGATGGGATACACTTTTTCTGGATTGTGTGTTTTTCATGTTTTGGGGGAAAAAAAAAGGAATGGGAGGAAAGAAAACAGGGGTCATTGGCTCTGAACCCTGATGATTAACGGTAAGTGAATGTTTAATCTCAGTCACTCGATTATTATGTCTTTGTCAATATCTGAAAGTAAACAGTTGTGTTTAATGTGAGTGTACAATTCAAGATGCTAACTCAAAACTTTTTCCTTCTCTATTCTGAACGGTAGGTGCGTTCTATGGATGAACTGAATCATGATTTTCAAGCACTTGCTCTGGAGGGAAGAGCGATGGGAGAGGTAAGTGAACTGGTGTGTCAGACAAGCGGGCCTGTTTTTGAGGGAAGTTTGGAGCTGTCTTCCATCAAATGTGTCCGAATCTAGTCTCCAGAAGTATGTGCTTGCTTTTCCTTGTTGCCATCCTCATGATAGGAATGGGATATTGCAGAATTTTGCCAAACTGATTTCATTATAAGAAGAACGTTAACCTTAGCCTAATGTCTTAAAAATAAAACAAAGCAACCAAAACATGAGCACAAATTATTGATGATGATATTAACCAGTCAGTTGTAAATTGAGGCTTTAAAGTTTTGCACAATAATTTTATATGCATCACACGTCCTTACTTTTGCCTCATTTTCCACTTGCTAGGTTCTTTTTACAGCGGAAGGGAATCTTAGATTGGCTGCTAATCAGAACGTGTTGATAACCTATTTTTAGAGTAGGTCGCGGAGGTTGTTTAGAGCTCCATTGTGGAGAGGAAGTTGTTAGATTTCTGGTGAAATAATTCCAGAAGGTAGAGGTGTCAGTCAGCTATCCCTTACATATATAGAATTCAGGAGCAAGACTTTTGGTTTGTTTATAATGTTTAAAATTTGCAAAAACAAAATTTCCTGTCATCTGTACTCTGATAGGGAAGATTGCCATCATTCTAGAAGAAATGGGAGTATAAAGCACAGCTGACTTCTGGTCGTTCTAGTGGTCGACAGGCAGAGTATATTGGTGATAAGGTGGACATCTAGTTTGGATTAGGAGCCGAAGGCGTAACAGGTTCTCAAGCTGGGGGCATTTGCTTGTGGTTCTCTTGTTCTGGAGCTTAACCTTAGGTTTGTTTTTTTTTCTGTTTTACTTTTTGCATATCTAATATTTAAAAGCTCCCACATCTATTTTAATGTTTTAAAGGAGGGAGAATAGCTGTATTCTGGATTCTCTTTTATACCGTTCATTAAACACATTTGTTCTTTGATTTAGCAAATATTCTTTGATCCAGGCACTGTGTTAGGTTCTGAGGATTCAGAATTAAGATACTTCTTCTCCTGACGTATACAAATATTCATTGACTACCTTTGTGGTTAGGCATTAGTTAAAACTCTTTTGGTGTTTTGGTCTGAGAGTCTTGCTTCCTGTGTTATAAGATTTTGTTTCCAACTTTTCTGGATCATCTTGTGATCAGAGTCCCAGTGTCCCACCATCTTGGGTTCGTTGGTTTTGGACCTGTTCTTGTTTTTCTTCTAGAGCTTAAGAGAAGTTAGACAGGTGGCTTTATGTCTCCCGCGCCTGCCTGATATTAAAACAGCGCACATTAATAAATCCTCTACAGTTGATGGGGAAGTGATTGTTCTCAGCTTTTGGAGCAAAATTTGAACAGAAAGTTAACAGATGAATCAGATATTAAGTATAGATGGGAAACCAGATTTATCTTGTTCCCCACACCTGTGATTTCAGCCTGGTCCACTCTGGCAGAAATCTAATCCCAGATTTAAAAAGTTAATGACACAAAATAAAATAATGCCCTTTGCTGTTTTGTACACTACATAATCTCTAAAGGCTTAAGTCTAATTGAAGAAATGGTGAACAGAATCGAATAGAAAGTGAATTTTCTATTTAATTTAAATGATGACAAAACTATACACACACACACACACACACACTTTTTTTATTTTTAGAGAGAGGGAAAGAGAGAGAATACCAAGCAGGCTCCACAGTGTCAGTGCAGAACCTGATGTGGGACTTGTATTCACGAACCTGTGAGTTCATGACCTGAGCTGAAATCAAGAGTCGGACGCTCAACTGGCAGCCACCCAGATGCCCTGACAAAAATATATTTTTTAAATAATATTTTTCTTCCAAAAATGCTTTTCCCCCTACCCAGGGTTTCCAAACCTCACCTTTCTTATTTTTGTTAGAAATATTATTGTTTTGGTATCCATGTACTCACACCTAGATGCAGGCGTATGTTGATAACCAAAATGTGTTCCAGCAGTTACGCAGTGTCACTCTTCTTCATTCCTCATTATGCATTCATAGAGTAATAATAACTCCCATTCATGACAGTGTGTTAACACAGGTGCTGAGGAGTTTGTGTGCATTGTCTCATCAATAACTCTATCAGGATGAATCTCTTATCCAGATAGAGAGAAAGGGTGAGAGAGATGAATTAATTTGCCCAGGGTCACATATCTAGTAGGTGATGAAACTGGAATTCTGACCTGGCTTCCTCTCCAAAGCACATTCGCTTAGAGTAAATGAAGCCAATGCTGGTGAAGTAATTGGTTAAAAATCTCATTTTAGTAAGTTGTATAAAAATTGATATTTTGGGGGAGGATTTTAAAAAATGCTTACTATATGTTCCTCCCAAAATAGAGATACTGAAGTAATTTTTTTTCAAGTGGATTCTGCCCTCAATGTGGGGCTCCTACTCATGACCCCAGGATCAAGAGTTGCAAACTCTACTGACTGAGCCAGCCAGGTGCCCCTATTTTTTTGAAGGCATAACCCACTGGAGGCACAATGTGGACAAACTAAGTGTAAAGAATGAGGTTTCTGTACTCAAGGAGCTTTGTAGCTAGTTGAGGAAGCAGAGAGTACGCTTGACAACAGAAAGAAGGCACAGCATTTCCTATATATGTTTCAGGTTTAGAGAAGGGAGTGACCAGTATCGCTCGGACAGTTTGCGATTACTTTAATGGAAGAGTATAAGACTTGGGAATTGTTTCCTGGTTTATTTAGTTAGGGTCTGGACAGGTGCAAGATGGGAGAATGTTTTTTTGCAGTGTTACAAGGGAGATCGGCAAAAGAGAATTGAAGAATTATAAACTTTTATTATACAATAAAACTACAGCTTCTAATTAGTTTAACCTCATTAAGTTTCCTTCCCTTTAAGCAATTGAAAGAGAGGGGATGTGTATAAATATAGTCTTCACCCGTAAAATTTCAAGTAAATTGCATTGGTTTTTTAGCCAAGCACTGTATTTTTGTTCCACTTATTTTGTGTGTATTTGTGTGTGTGTGCGCGTGCGCTTGCACTTGTGAGTCTTCGTTACAGTAAACGATACCTCATTTTGGTGAACAGAAACGAGTCCTAGCTCCTTATGTTAAGAATGTTATGAATCGTTAGAATCGAAAGAGAATTGGTTCCATTAAGAGTCATTGATCTCTAGTAAAGTTAATGCTTCTTGGCTCTTGTTAACATTTCTTTCATCAAAGCCAATACTAGGCTGCAGTATTTGGAGCATTTCTTAGAAATCTTGCTAAGAAGTGGCTTCTTAAAACATCGCCTCAAACCTTGCTGGCTGTCTGAAGTACAGTTGCTTGCAGCCGAAGGATCACAATACGAGCGCTTTACCTACCTCTTATCCTAGAAAGTCAACATAAAAAGGAAGATAGTAAAATAAATGTCTTCGGGTTAGGCCACAGCTTATTTTCAAAATATTTCATCTATTCTCCTTGCTGGTCACTTTCATTCAACTTGTAGTCCTGAAAAGTTGAAAGGCACATATTGGAGCAGCTTCTTAAATTTATGCATGAGAAGATTAGGCTCCTGGTTGAGTATTCAGGAGTAGATCTTTGCAGGACTGAGGAAGGTTCACCAACCTTGGGTTACTGGGCTTGGTTTCTGCATTGGTTTGGTTTCTGACCTTGTATGACTTACTTGCTTCACCTGTAAGAGGACAGCAGTGTTCCTACTTTTTGTGTCTTAAAAAGGGATGGATTTGCCAAGGGGAGAGCTGTTGACAGAAAAGGTACCTCATTTTGCATAATTGGTTTTCTAAAAACTGAGGACTTTTTTTCTGTTTAAGATTCCTTAATGTTTTACATGTAGAAAACGTGACCATTTTCAGGGACGTTGAGATAGTAGTGATTATTTCTGGAATAAATGGAATGTATTTAGATATGTGTTCCTTCATCTTTGTTTTAGAAAGCCGAAGCATAGAAAAAAGCATAGACAAGTTTGTAAACCTAAGGAAGCAGATCTGGGAGGTGCCCTTGTGTGTGGAGTCCTAATGAGAATCCTGTCATGTTCCCTGGAAGTAGAGTAAGGTGAGATAGATTTAAAATAGAGCTGCAGATTCTTCTTTTCTTAAAATTTTTTAAGTGTTTGTTAATTTTTGAAAGAGAGAGCAAAAGCTGGGGAAGGGCAGAGAGAGAGGGAGACAGAGGATCCGAAGCAGGCTCCTCACTGTCAGCACAGAGCCGGATATGGGACTTGAACTCACGAGCCGTGAGATCGTGACCTGATCTGAAGTCACTTAATCGACTGAGCCATCTGGGCAGATTCTTATTGGACATTACATAGAAATTCTGTCTGTAAGTATGAAATAGCAAAACGGCTAGTAAAGGGAGGAATTTGCTAGTGATTTGGAGAGCTAGAGAGCTGTTCATCCAAAGAAAGGTATAACTTGGCGGGAACTGGCGTTCTGGACCAGAACTCTGAAGCCACAGTCCAGCCTTGGCTCAGATGTTCATCTTCTTTGGACTTTGGCTTTTTTCCATCTGTAAGACAAAGATGTTGGATTAGTTTCCCAGGACCCTTTCAAGTCTAAGATTTTGGAGTTTGCCGTTATTTCTGTATCTTTAAAAAGACAGAAAATAGGAACAGTTCTGCTTTTTCTAGGATATGCCAGAGGGCATCTAAAAGGTGTCTTTTTAGAGCGACTTCCTCCTTGTGATGTAGAGGTTCTGTAACTTTTCATTGGGTTTTCTAAATGACTCATTCACCAGTCTGCAGTTGTCTAAGGCACTGACGTGTCTGATCCTAAGGGCTCATGGGTGGTAATCCTGAAATCAAGGCAAGTGGAAGCCTAATGTGGATACCAAGTCTGTTAAATTCTTTTCCACATCTTTCCATCATGGCAAACAGAATGGCTCATAGAACTGGAGGCTTTTTTGGGTGGCTAAAAAGTACTTTTAGGATTCACAGCCCAAGAACGGCTACCTTACACTGGCAGTTTCTTGCAGTTAGAGTCCCATAAGAGTAACTCAGTTGACTCCAAAATTGAAAGAATTTGGAAAGCAGATGTATTGTATGCCAGCAAAATCATGCACTCTTTCTTACAGAAGGGAAGAAAAATTAATCAAGTCTTTAGTGTATTAATATAAAAACACCTGACCAAATAATGCAGTGAATCCACTTTTCCCCAAAATGTAGCTTTTGAGTACAGGTAGGAGGTAAAACTGCCTGGTTCCTTTAACCTCGTATTATGACCATTTGGTTGTTGGGCATTTTTGGCATCTTGCTATTAGAATGTTTCCTTAAGAGAAAACATACATAGCTAGCCAGACCGAGTAACCTGGAGGTATGAGATCTTTGTTCATAACTTTCCCGTATTAGGTTAGTGACGGTGTGTTAGAGATGAAGTAAGCGACTTCTTTAAGACATTGTTTGGGGAAGTTCCTGGGATCTCGTAATAGTTTTGGGACTGGGTGTTTTGAAGAACAAGGTAGAAAAAGGGGTCTTCTAACCTTGAAAATGTGGGTGCATCTGACATTTGGAACCTGGTTCTCAGTTCTGTCCCACCACTTTGAGACCTGTTTGGAACCTCACTCATTCCATTATCTGCCTTCTCTCCTGTATTGGGAGGAATAGACACACTGCCACTGCTTATCCTTTGCAGCAGGAGGTAGCTTATCCACATACTGCTTAGCCTGTCTTCTTAAATTTCTCCCCCTTTATCTTCCATTGGTTGGAACGTTTTCATTCTTTTCATCCATGTAACTATGCTCTATTTGAGGGTAGGCCAACCAAATAACTACAATAATGTTAATACACTTTTCAAGTGTTAATACACTTTTCAAGATACTTTGGCATTGATTTCATTGCTTATGTGATTCTCTGAACAGATTTTTGGGAAATATTAGTGCTATTTTTTTACATGAGGAAAACGAGTCCTAAGGTCAAGTGATTGCAGCTGAGGTGATGAGTATCAAGATGTGGATTTGAATACCAAGTAAGTTCTGTTTCAGGAGGCTCAGGAATAATAATAGCTGCAGGTCATCGACCATATATAATTTTCCAGGTACTGTGCTAGCTACTTTATGTACATTACAGTCTTCACAGTGGCCCTGCAATGTTATGATGCCCTTTTGTAGACCAGGCAAAAAGGGATTAGAGAGGTTAACATGATCATGAACCAGCTGCTTGAATTCACATCTCTGTCACTCCAAATCTTGTTGGGTTGTTCTGTTGTTCATTTCTTCATGTCCAGAGTCTGTCCATTATTCAGCTTCACTCATCAGCTCCTCTATAAAACTTTTCATGCTCTGACCAACCAGAATCTATGGAGGGGAATTCAAGTAGCAAGTTATTTGTGTCATTCTTATGGCTCTAATTTATTTCATATGTAGTGATTTGTGCATAGTGATTTTCTGTTTCCCTGCATGTAAGTTTGTTCAGGACAGGGGTTTCATCTTAATAACATACTTTGTAAACAGTGACTGCCCATATATTGTGTTGAATGAATCTTACAAAATAAATTTTTTTTTCTAAGCATGGCTTCCTCTTTATTTTCTCTTTTACTCCAAAAGTTGATATTGCCTTCCCTGCAGGGGACCTTAGTTCAATTCAGTAAATATTTATTGCCTGTTTTCTTTATTCAGATTACTTTTCTCTCCTGAGGGATGTGGGGATGTGCAGGGGGAAGAAGGAGGGGATGTGAACGGGAGGATGAGGAACTGACACAACTAAAAAGCCTCTATTCATTCATCCTTCTCTGCATATTTTTACATTTTCAAACTATTTGATTATTACTTTTGCAAAGAGTAGTACATAAGATGAATAGTAAATCAGCAATGCTGTTATTATCCAAGTTGAATCCGATATGAGGGATTTATTATAAAGGATCTTTTGTTTAATATAGTCATAACTAAATCAATGGGACACTTTCTCTGGGTTGTCTGCGGGGGTGTAGAAATACCCTTGTTACATCTATACAACCAGGCATAATAGTATGTAGAAAACAGGAATTACTTTTGTTACATTTCTTGTTCAAGTGTGTATTAGACAGTATTGTGTGTAATTCTCTCTTCTTTACTGTTACTTTACTGATGAGGAGCCAGAACTAACCAAAGTTAATCCATTGCTTCTTGATTAATGCATTCTGTGATTCTCATTATAGCAAAGCACGTAGAGGAAATTATTTTCTGTGTTGGTCTTCCTGGTATACACAGTAGCCATATCTGTGGAATTTTCATCTCCCAGAGTGCATGAAAAAGGGAGCTTGTCCATATCTGGCACACTGAGATCTTTGTCTTGTCAATTTGATAATTAAAAATGCCCTGAGGCCAACTGGGTGCATGGGTGGGTTTGAGTATTTGCTCCCATCTTGAGGCAAAGGACTCTTTCTCCTCGCTTAGTCGAGCTGTTTCCTGCTTTGGGGATATGAGGTGGGTAGGTCATGAAGCAGACTAGATGTTTTCATGATTTTATTCATGAACTTAGCAGGTTTTTATTCATGAACTTAACAGGATTCCTGTGTGATCTGGAGGCTTATCTTTTGCATATTGGGCTCTTAGGTACTACTGCCAGAAATTACGTAGATAATTATTACAGTAGACCTGGCGTAACACGTATATGGTTGTGTTATAGGACAAACCGTATAGTTTATACATGTACAAAAACAAACGACCTAGATAACGTAGTCGTCTGTTTCCTTACATGCTGTTTCTTTAGCCTGCAGAAAAGCCTAGTTCCCCTGAGCATTTCTTCATTTTCTGAATGCAGTCTACTGTCAATCTATCAAGTTTTACGAAGATAGCAGAGAAAAGAAGTTTTGTTTGGCTCTGTTCCAATAATTTGAAGGGGGAGGTGTAAAGAATTTTACTTTCAGTGGATTTGGGGGAGGAGGTGTGCAGTAGAGAAAGGATTAGTGTGGGGCTTGCCTCAGGGTAATTTATCACAAAAGAACCTGGAGGTTGGGGTGCTAACAGTATCTCTGAATTTTTTTAATGAAAGTATTCTTTTCATTTCATGGATGAAGTTGTTAACAGTGATTATGCTCTCTGTGTGGTAAGGAACCACTGTGCTCCTTTGAAGACGGCGCACTGTGGAGTTTGGGAGCGTCTGCTGCAGAACTGCCTGCACGCACTTCTGCGAACTCATGGTTGTCCTAAAATTTAAGAGCTACCAAATTCTTATGTTTGCTTGATTCGTCTTTTTGTTCATACCGTTCCCTAGGAGGCAGCCCACCATGGATCTTCAGGACAACCTGAGAACTTTACCCATTGGACTTGTGAACTTGAACTTGGCATGCTATATTCATACATACTTGGGTCCTGTTGCACAACTCTACAGAGTAGTTTTCTCATTAAAAGAATTTCAGCGATAGACTGGCTATGTCTACCTAGTGACTTCATTCTTACTTGTCATAATGGGCTATGAATCCTCACTTTTGAAATTGCATAGTTTTTTTAATGCTTTGAAAGCTGAGAGAGGCATCTGAGCGGCAGTGTGTATCTTCCTTGCCCCGTTTCCACAGGTTCCCTCTCTTAGCCTTTCATGCCTAATTATTGCAGTGACCTCTATCCTCAGCCTCCTGGCATCCATTTAACTTCCCCTTACCCCATCTTGTGGAGGATTATCAGATTAGTTTTTAATTTGTATGATGTTCCTTCCTATTACTGCCTTTTGGCTCAGAGCCTTGCTGGTCACTGGACTAGTTGGGCTTTTTTTTTTTTTTTTTAAATGTTTTAACATTTATTCATTTTTGAGAGACAGAGAGAGGGAGACACAGAATATGAAGCAGGCTCCAGGCTCTGAGCTGTCAGCACAGAGCCCGACGTGGGGCTTGAACTCACAGATCCAGAGATCATGACCCGAGCCGAAGTGGGACGCTCAACCGACTGAGCCACCCAGGCGCCCCTAGTTGGGCTTTTCCACCTCTCCACCTCTCCTTACTGCTTCCCACTCTTGCTGGCCAGACTCCTTTCTTCTTGGGGGGCACCTGCCCACATGCCTTCCTCTCCGTCTTTGCTCTTGGTCGAGAGTCCTTCCCACTGTCTTCTCGCTCTGAACTCCCGTATGGGAGTCCTGACCAGTCCTGTCACAGGTTAGCGCTCCTTTCTTCATCTGTAGGAGGTTGTGAAGTTTAACAGTCTGAAGCACATTATTAGCGTGCTTATCTTCAAATGAATGCCTGGTAGCTGTATCACTTGGATTCCCAATAGGTTTTTCTTTTTAGGTTTTGTTTTGTTTTTTTTCAGGGTGAAGAAGAGTGTCTTTTACTACTTTTGTTTCCAGTAGTGGCCACTACAGGCTGTGCATTTCAGGACCTGTTCAAATAATACTTTACTTTTTGACATCAGTACTTCAGATGATGAAAGCTTTGAAATTTTTCAGTAGCCAGAAGAGCAATAGCAGTTTTCCAGATGGGGGAGAGATCAGATTTTCCTCTTATTGGCCAGGCCTAAATGATTTGTGTCATTTCATCCTTAGTGGCGGACATGTTTCTAAAGGACATTCAGTGTAACTATTGACATTATTTATGAAAAATGCTTAATAGCCGGAAAATATTTTTCAAGAAATCTGTTAATTTTATATACTGCATAATTATAATTATGCAAAAAACACCTCGTTTTTAAAAGGAGTGCATTAGGATTTCAACCGAAAGAGATATTTACTTAAGAGACCGTTCATGTGGAAATTTGTTTTCGGTGGTAAGCATCTTGACGCACAGACGGACAGTCGTAGGTGGTGATTACTAGGTGCCAGGTTTGGAATCTGCCTGGTAGAGAGACGTGAAAAAGTTACAGCAGATGCTGGTTCTTAGTTTTTTTGTGATATGAATGAAATGAATCAGTCAGAAATGTTTTAACATTTAAAAATGATCTTTACATATAAGTATTGAATAACAGATTAGAGAGAATGGAGGACACTTCCTCAATTAGTAGCTAGATCTACAGGAAGTGTGAATTGAGAAGATCCTATTCCTTAAACTGAATTGAAAATGAAGATGAAAACACCACCTTCTTTATACTTACTGTTAATTAAAAAAAGTAACTGGCTGTGATAAAACCATTGAACACATTCGACATTCCTTATTTAGGCTACAGGTTTCAAAGTGGGTTAGATGTTGTTATCTGCTGCTCAAAAATATTTGAAACATATGGTATGGGCACTCCTGAAAGTTGCCACTAACTTTTGTCACTGTGAGATCATGTCGAAGTCAAGTGTGTCTGCTTAAAAGCAAATGCCTTATTTGTAGTGAGTTCCATCTCACTATAATCTCAAGTTTTATTTATTAGAAAATCAGTTCTAAATCATAATATAAGTCGATTTTGTAATGTCATTCATAATCTCACCACACCAGCAAGCACCTATTTCGGTTTTTAATTATATTTCCAGTCTTGATCCCGAAGGAAGGGAAGGTGCACAGGAGAAGTGGTCTTAAGCTTTGCAGTTTTGTCTTTTAAAAGTGAATGTTCTTTTGTAAACATTACCTGGAGTCATGATGGCCGTTTTGGGTGAACTTCCATTGTACCACAGCCACCTTGCTCCTGATTGTTTTGCTCTTATACTTTGAATGTAGAGGTATTTTGTTGTTGTTGTTGTTTTTCTTTTGAATTCCAGTCTTTTCGTTGTTGTTGAGATATATTCTCAGGATTGAACATGACTCTTGATGTATATATTTTTTCTAAACCCTTTCCAGAAGGATTATCCTAACAGTGAATGAATGGATATAGCCTTTTTTAAAAAAAAAGTCTTATAAAGTATATTGATGTATAATTTTATGTTTACACAGTTTCTTGTTAAAACTTTTTAAATGACTTATGAGTGTAGTTCATAGTATTTATTATGAAAGCACTTTACTATCGTTCTTGATGTCACTACAACCCTGTATGGTCTGGAGGGGGGAGGGTAAGTAGCACATTAAGATTTTGAAAAGGGATTTCTGAAAGTTGAACAGTTTTCACGCATCAGAACTCTGCCTAGAACATGTGACTGTCAGTGGTTACCAATTACTCTTCTTTATTTCAGTCAGTTCTTAGCGGTCCTTTCTGAGTTGATGTCACATTCTTTTAATGCAATGAGAATGTAATGAGAATATGTACTAAGAGATTAAAAAATTGGGGGTGGGGTCCTGTATCTTACCACCTGTTTAAAATATCAGGTATTTGACTCCTGCGTTGGTTACATTCCAATGATGAAACTCAGCTTGTGTTGGAAGTTTGCAGAGCCAGATAACATGATCAAACCTGATCATGCCTGTGGGGCTGTAGCGTGCATCCCTGTGAATACTGCTCCTTAACAAGCCTAATTTCTGCCCTGAGAGACAGACAATGTTGAGTCTGTAAGCAGTTACCTGATAATTTATTCCTTTCCAGTGCAGAGTACTTGTTGGAGTGTGCATTGAGTATCGAGACGATCAGAAAACCTCACGGATACTTCCACGTGCAAATACTAGTGATGGTGTGGTCAGACGTGTCTATTCCTTAATAATCATCGTGCCTCTTAGTTTCTGCAAAGCTGTAATGATGGCTCTTCTTGCGCTGTTTTGTTAGGGCTCTTAATTTTATGGAATTTCCAGAGACTTGGGCTGGGTGATGCTATGCTCACATCTGCTGGTTGAGTATCTAGGAGCATTTCATTGGCTAGCCGTTAGTAGTGTGAGGTCTGCTGGTTACCACTTTGTTCTTCAGTCATAGTGGCAGCCGGTTTTTGAGTGCTTGCTCAGAGTTCAGCCCTGTACTACTTTTCTGCACAGATCTCATTTAATGTTCGTGATAGTTCATTTTATAGGTGAGAAAACCGAGGCCGAGAGGGGTTAAAATCACAGAGTTGGGATTCAAAACCGGGTCCATTTTTAAAAGGGATTTCAGGGCACCTGTGCAGGCTTTATTTACTACTGTGTTATTTCTTAAAAGAAGAAGCCTGGAGGTGCTCGATGGTCTCAGCGCTTTATTGTCTCCACCTCTGCTTAAAGGGCTCTTAGTGGGGGCTGATGTGGTGACTGATTGTGCAAGTGTGGCTCTGTGTATTGTCTCTTCTGTTAGATGATAAAAGAAAAAAGGTGTTCCCAAACAAAATTTAGAGATTTTCCCAATGGCTGACATTGCTTGTAAACCAGTGCTTGATTTCTCTTCTCTAGAAGCTCCACGAATATGCTTACTGATTTCACTTTAAGTCTTTTCTTTTATAAACCTGTGGTTCAAACTGGGATAAACAGTGGTCCCCCCCCTCCAAAGATTTGAGAACTCACACATTTAGGGGATTGGGGCAACTAGGAATCCCGATTAATGGGACAGTACAGGGAAGAGTATAAGGTCTGTTGTATGGCTCCTAAGTCCTAGTTCTCAGTTAGTAGGTCTTGAAAGGGATTTTGATCACTAATTCAGGTGTGATTGGATTATGAGATTGACCTGCACTAACCAGAACCGCAAGAGACTTCTGTATGAAAACCAAAATACAGTTTACTAATTTATAAGGAGAAATAACTCTCAAGCGGACGGGATAATTGTGTTCAGTGATCAGCATGCCCGGCTACAGGAGGGAGCCAAGTTCTCATACGAAGTTTGCTTGCTAAGCAGAGTCTGAGCCAGAGAAGTTACTTAGATGTTTTTAGTGGCTACTGTAATCACGCTACTATCTAGCTTGATGCATTAAATGCTTTTATGAGGATAGACTTGTTTGTGCATCGTATGCCCTCTCCCTAAATGTGCCACCTGGGTCCTACTGCCTGTATCTGACTCCCTGGGTCTCTTTTGCTTTTGTTGGACCAATTCCTAATTCCAGTTATCTTCCTTTAGAATTGTCACATCTTTTAATCCTCTCATTGCCTAATCTTTCTCTAAAGTAAATTTTGTAAACCTCTGCTGTGATCTGTTCTTTTTTTGTCCTATTAAAGAACAGTTTTTATTTCCAAGTTCTTGATGGGGTAAGCAGGTAACTAACTTTTCATACAATAGTTGGATTTAAATTTTTGGCAGTTGGATTTAGGTGTGGCTTAAATGACGGTTTGGCAGCTCCTGGTGTTTATGCCAGTGGGGTGGTGAACCAGTATGTTTTAGCCGATACTGTAGATGATGCACCTCCAGAGGGGTTGCTGTTGAATTTGGAATAACAGTTAGATACTCCTCATCACTTTGTTTTATTTTATAATTCAATAGATTATAGCTTCTTTTAACGCTGATCCGATTTGAACAGTGAATGTCTCTATTTTAGTTGACTCGAATATGTGACTGCTACTAGTTTTTGGTAAGCTTAATATGTCTAAGCCCACCTAATTTTGCAGAAGTTAATACATTTTTTAATGCAGAAGGGCTATGAGACAAAGTAGGGGAGAATGGGAAATGAAAAGCATGTAATTTTTTCCGAAGTCAAAAGCTCGTGGACTGTAGATACTAGAAAAGGAGCGAGAAGTGCTTCTTGAAAACAAACTTTTATTTATTTTTAAAAAGATTTTGTATTATTTATTTTTGAGAGAGAGAGAGAGCAAGAGTGAGCAGGGGAGGGGTGGAGAGAAAGACAGGGAGAGAGAGGGAGAGAGAATCCCAAGCAGGCTCTGCACTGTCAGCACAGAGCCTGATTGATGCAGGGTGGGCTCAAACCCATGAACCGTGAGATCATGACCTGAGCCAAAATGTAAGAGTCAGACACTTAACTGACTGAGCCACGCAGGCGCCTTATTTATTTATTTATTTATTTATTTATTTATTTATTTATTTAGAAAGCGTGAGTGGGGGAGGGGCAGAGAGAGCTCGAGTGAGAAAGCGAGAGAATATGTTACGCAGGCTCCTCACTCAACGCTGAGCCCGCCATGGGGCTCGATCCCACGACCCTGGGATCATGACCTGAGCCAAAATCAAGAGTCGGACGCTCAACTGACTGACCCACCCAGGTGCCCCTCTTGAAATCAGACTTTTAAGAAATGTTTTGAATACTGTTGTTCTGATATATTCACAACTGTATTAGTTCTTCTTGCTACCTAACACATTACTGCAAAATCTCGCGGCTTAAAACAATGGAGTTGTTTACACCTCACAGTTTCTGTGAGCTGGGGAAGGATCTGCCTTTAAGCTCACTCACGAGATTGATGTCAGGATGAAGTTCCTAACAGGTTGTTGGTCGGAGGGCCTGAGTTCCTAATGAATTGATGGCCCATGGCCTGACTTGGGTTTTGCCCCATGGGGCGTCCCTGCAGGGCAGGTCACAGCGGAGCAGCCGGCTTCATCAGAGTGAGCAAGCAGGAGGGCAAGAGAAAGAAGCGAGATGGTCGTCAGTTTTTTGTAAGGCAGTTTTGAAGGTGACACGCCATTACTCTTAACACGTATTATTCCTTAGGAGCAAGTCACCAGGTCCAGCCCAGAGCCAAGGGGAGAGGATGGCATAGGTGCATGAGTACCGGGGACAGAGGGCCCAGTCTGAGGCTGCTGGCCCACACAAGGGAGGGGTGGGGATGGGCATGCTGTGGAGGAAAGTGAGAAAGGTGAGGTTCTGGGTAAGAGCCGGAGACTCTGAAGAGCTTTGCTACGTTTGCCCTGTCTTTGCCCACGTTACTTTTGGTGTGGTATTTTAATTTCCTTCCCATTTGGAGAGCACTCTTGCAACCTGTTGGTTCCGTCTTTGTCCCTCCCAGAACCGGCGTGCTAGCACCTTCTTCTCCCACCCTCTTTTTCTTTATCTCTTACACACTTGCCCTTTCAGTCCAAGCTGTTTGCATGGATAGTAGTTAATTGACCTCCTCACTACTGTTTTGGTAAAGCGTGTTCCAGTACTGGGGTTCTAGTACTTCTTGGGCTGTTCCTAGGCTCTCTGTAGGATTTACATAATACCGATTGCTAATAGTGGGAGAAATGGTCGACCCTTAGTATCTGACAAGGGTCTTGGGGTTTTTGGCGTGTATTATTCCTTTGAGACTTGTTGCATCTGTTAACTACTTTGAAGTAAAATCTCCACATTTTAGCACCTTTCTACATGTTTGTTGTGTTGTTTCCTTTTGAGAGAATTTGGCCCAGAACCAGCCTTGCTTACATGTTTACCTGCTTTTGTTGGCTTTGCATGTTATGACAGCCTGGCAAGCTAAAGTGAAAGATGACAGAATTCCAGAAGTCGTTTTTGAAGCCTTGAGTTCAAGAGCTGCTGCTTTCAGTAAGCAGTTTGACAAATTACAGATAGATCGTATTTGCATATGGAAGCTGGCATTCAAAGAAGCGTTTCCTTGAGTTCTCAGTAAAGATTTCCATATTTGTGTGGAGAGCGATGAACTCTATTTTGACTCTTTTTTTTTTAATTTGTTTAATTTTGAGAGAGAGAGAAAGAGGGAGGAGACAGTGTGAGCAGGGGAGGGCAGAGAGAGAGGGAGACACAGAATCTGAAGCAGGCTCCAGGCTCTGAGCTGTCAGCACAGAGCGCGACACGGGGCTCGAACTCATGAATCATGAGATCATGACCTGACCTGAAGTTGGATGCTTAACTGACTGAGCCGCCCAGGTGCCCCTTGACTGTTTTTTGATGACCTTTGCTCTCTTTCCATTATTATATGGGAAACATCCACTGTTATATGGAAAGTAACCAATAAGTGAGGCGTCCCTTCTGCTGACCTTTCTTGTACGCAAAAGAGAAATTGATGCAGACTCCTGTTTGTTCACACTACCTATAAAATACAGGAGAAAAAATCACAATTTTAGTTGGAAAAGATACAACCAACAGGGAAATATTTGTAATCTTGTGAGAGGCTATTTTTGAGACTAAAAGAAAAAGAAGTTTAAAAACGAGAATTCTTGAATCGTGCTTGAGTAGTTCACATTAATTTTCAGTGTCCCTTCGGTGATTTACTGCTATTTTGCCTTGGTGTGAAGCCACTGAATACGTTTGTGTGTGGTGGGCATCGTGCTAGGCACTCATCAACAACGTCTCTAACCGTCGCAACCTGAAAATTCTTTCCATCATCAGTACAGAGAGAATGAGGCCTAGGGCAGTTGAGTGTGTCCTAGAACAGACACATCCAAGCTGTCTAGTCCGTGACTTCCTGACCCCATTGCTTCCGACTCCACTGCTGAGCTCTCCCTTCCTCCCAGCTGCCGTTCCTCCAGCCTTTGCTCCCATCTCAAGTTAACAGACCAGCTCTGCCCTGGTTTCCCTCAGAGAATGAACCCGCGAGGCATTCTAGGCACTGACTGCTAATAACTGCTCATCTTCAAGTAAACGTATGCTTACTAAATGTTGGACCAAAATGTGTCTTTTGTCATGACCTTACTGGATTAGAAAAATAACAAATTAGAGCCTGAAGAGAAAAGTGTGTGGGAAACTGCTTTGACCAGGTTGTAACCCAGGTCTACCAGGCAGTCTTATAGAGGTAGATTGAAATTATGCTGAGAAACCCAGAATCCAGATTTGGAGAGCTGAGATTGATTTCAGTGACAGACAAGTTGAGTTATTCCCCCATTGCAGTATGAGTTATAAATTGGAAAGGTAAACCTTTATTGTCAAGGAGGAGAGCAAATATTTTGCTTTCTGATTTTTGATTCTGTTCCTCTGAGAACTTCAACTCTCCAGATGCCTTCTTTTATGCTCAGAAGCAGAGATTACTGTCTCAAACTTCTGACTTTCTTGTCTGACTAGTAGTAGCTGAAGTGAAAACATACTTAGAGGAAATAAGGGAGACATTTTAGTGAGTAAAGCTGGTGACCAGAGTGAAGAATGATGGAATTCTGGTGGAATTTTCACTTTGTGCAAAATTGTACTGGTTTTGCTTAAATGGTACTTGGCATTTCCGTGGTCATAGCCAGTTTAAAGTTCTCATATTGGTTTAGGGCCAGTGATGTATACATTTCTGTGAAGCATGGAATGTTTTGTGAAGTCACTTTAATGGTATTTCTAAGTTTTGTCAAAATAAACTAAGGTTAGCAGGTTTTATTTCCCTTCCAGTAATGGGGAAATAGCTTCTGTCTTTCCAAAATCTCGGAATAGGTTAATGTTGTGGTTGGGAAGATTTTTGTTTGTTTTTCTTTCCGGTAATGAAAGATTGTCTTAGTTAACACAATCTGCGTGAAGGAGGTGAGTTTTGCCTCTAGCATTCCACAGCTGGGGTCTGAGTTCATGCCCCAGCTTGAGTAACTTTGTATGGCCAGTTAGTACAGATGTAGGCAGAAGTAGTGTGTTAGTAGTTGTAGGTACATTCTTTTTTAAAAGGAGTCTTCTTAGCAAGCGTTTAGCTAATAGGTCTAATATTACGCCCCTTTCCCTTCCTCCCTTAAAATCTCGGCATAGGTTAAATGAATAATTCTAGATATTTAAGCTGAGCCTCTATTGTGGTGGGTTGATCCGTAGCCCCTCCTCACCTTAGGCCTCTCTGTGACTTTTGCCAAATATACAGCAGTGCTCTGACCACAGTCTGTGTAGTCAGAACACTGTGAGTAAAGCCCTTCCGAGCACGCGAGCATCTGCAGTACCTTGTCTGAAAGAAAGTGTTGACTGCTGTACTTTCATCCTTTATGAATTCTTTAAAAGCATCTATTATTTTTAATTTGCAGCAGCTCTTGCCAGGTAAAAAGTTTTGGGAAACAGATGAATCCAGCAAAGATGGACCAAAAGGAATATTCCTGGGCGATCAATGGCGAGACAGTGCCTGGGGAGCATCAGGTAATCTGGACCTAGCACCTGCGCCGTGATTTATGCCTGTCTTAGAGCTCCTTTCCCCAGCGACCGGCAAGCCATGAGTTTCACGTCAAGCAGTGTCCTGTCCTTTAGTGTAATTGCCATGAAGGAGCTTACATGATGTAATTTATTAAAACATAATTAACCCAAAATCAAACCTTCAATATTTTATTGAAGTGCTAGCCACAGGGGAGTGGTCTTATTTGAAATGACCATAATTTCGGCTGTAACTTCTTGTTCTACACTGCTGTCAGCACACTTGGGATTAGAGAATCCACGCCTGCCATTTGAAGTTCATGTTTCTTCCTCCCCTTGCCCCCCTGTGTACTGTGTATGGGATGATCTATTTGTAAATGTGGTTGGGGCCAAATCGAGTCACTGGGCACGGATGCTGTTCTGACAGACTACCCCCGAAGAGCGATGGGGAGAGCCTGTAGAGGCACACACTGACAGCAGAACGACATAACAGAGAACAGGGAGGAAGGAGATGGAAAACCCAAAAAGCCAATGTGCTGTGTTACAGCACAATGTAAAAATGGAACCTCAGATGACAGTGAGTCATCAGAAAATATCAAATTATGTTGTTGGTTTTAAAAAGGGCAGTAAAACCACATTTTGTTTTAGTAATATTATTAATAAAATGTATTAAAAAGAAATTCTGCTACTCGAAAGGGGTAAGCAATTTATCCACTGTAGCTAGAGAAGCCAGTTATGTGAACTGCTGTACTGTCTGCTGTCCCGGACATATGAGGAGTGTGTTCTGTTTTCCTCAGTCGATGTAGAATTTCTACTTAGGGGAAAAACACAAGAGGAAGTTTTGGCTCACCTGACCATGGCAGGCTTCCTGATTCCCAGTCACTGGTTTATCCATGAGACATCACTCATAATTTGTTTGAGCCTCTGGCTGCACTGTATCATGCTTGTGTATCTTTTTTGTAGATCATTCAGTTTCCCAGCCAATCATGGTGCAGAGAAGACCTGGTCAGAGTTTCCATGTGAACAGTGAGGTCAATTCTGTACTGTCCCCACGGTCGGAGAGTGGGGGACTAGGCGTTAGCATGGTGGAGTATGTGTTGAGCTCATCCCCGGGCGATTCCTGTCTAAGAAAAGGAGGATTTGTAAGTTGGCTTGAGGAACTTGTTCCTATATCTCTCTCTTTTTTTTCCCCCTAAAGCAAAACATGCCTGTTTAGTTTCCTTAGATATTCACAGCACTAACTACAGTGTATTTTAAAACCCTTTTATTGCAATTAGATGTCTGCAAACACGGTAGGGGATGTACACTGAACTTTTTAAATACAGAGACATGATGGTTTTTTGGGGGGAGACATTGACGATGATGTGAGGTAGAACTGAAATCTAGTTCTCAGTGCATCGGTCTATCAGAAGACAGTTTTGGTTTAGAACAAATAAAACAAGTAAAAACAGGAGGAATTAAAATTAGAAAGCTGAAGCTGGGGTGTCAGGAGGGAATAGATCTGAGAGCAGCTATCTGCCAGTGCCCAGAAATCCTCAAAACGGACCCAATCTGTAGGAGCGTTCTTGTTTTGCCAGCTAGGCTTCCATTGTGGTGTGGTCTTTGGGCCTCTTACACCTTGCCCGTCCGGAAATCAGAATGTCTGTTAATTCCAGAGCTGCAAATTTTTGGGGGTGGGGGGGATTCATCGCCATTTGACCTGTCCGATGCTCGGTTGTTGCGAAAGCAGCTTCTCTGTCTATAGCCTCTTCTCTTTTGAGTCTTCAGCAGTCTTCCCCAAGCATCTTTGATAGCCTTTCTTTCTCAAAACTGGTTCTTTCCTGTCATCAGCTTTCTAGATCTGGAAGTCTTACCATGAATTTCCATTTGAGTCTTCCTCATTTTGTGTTCTATGACTGTGTCTATATTCCGTGTCACAGCCAGGAAGGCCATGAGAGGCAGCCGGAATCTGTTTTCCCTCCTTTCCTTCTGACTCGACTTGTTTATACTTTTTCAAAGTCTTTTCTCTGTGAAGTCTTTTTTTGGCTAATACTATTTTTTGGCAGTCTTGTAAAAGCCCTTCTTTCCCCCAATCCTATTAATAATTTTGCCTCCATAACCATCTTACTTTACCTTAGAGCATTTATTACCAGTATTTTTATTGTCATTTATCTGTTGCTAGCTCCTCTTTTCCTCATTCCACGTGAAACTTCTTTACTAGTAGGAGATCATTTTCGGTGCAGCTTCCTCACATGTCAAGTACAATTCCTTAATATGTCTGTGGGCAGGAAATGAAAGATTGTTGACATGGTTGGCTGAAGAGAACAGGTGCTATTTAAAGTACCCAGAATCCACATGGAGTCAGTCACCTTTGTTCTAGGCATGTCAAAGACGGCGCCTCAGCTAACATTGACACTTGCCGTGTGGCGGGAGCTTACAATTCCACAGAAAACCCAGAAAAAACTAACTTCTCTAAGAGAATGTTCTGGATTTTTCCCAGCTTCACACCTAGAAATTTGGTGTGAGGAATTTAGCCAGCAGAGGATCTTTTATTTTTATAAAAGCCCTTAGGATGGTGAAGGGACTAGACTGTGGCTTTTGTCTTGAGTCTTGAGTATTGGTCATTCCGAAGCTGACCTGATTGCTTCTGGGTCTTTTGACCTTGCAAAGACATAGGTCAGGTTTAGTGGCTTGTGGATCAGGTCGGAAAAGACTTCTTTATTTGAACCTTACCAAGAGACTGCTTGGGAAAAAATACGATCTACCCTTTGGATGTGAGGGATGGGTTCAGGCAAAACCATCATTTCCTTCTTGTCCCATGAGAAGGATGGTGTTACTTCTTCTCTTCTTTCACCTATCCCCAGTTCACCTTTTTTTCTGTCCTCACTCTTTCCCCATCTCATGAGCACAGATTTCTCAGGAAGTGTTGCCTGCTAATTTCTGCATATAACTTTTATTTAGTTATTTATTGTAGGAGAAAGGTTGGTATTGTGCATAGATAAATTGTTAGTGTGATGAACTGTAACCCGTATATCTCTTGCCGTCAATTCTCTATCATGTGTGTGACCTGTTTCTAGTTCTTGGGTATTAGCCAGGAGGCACATGCCTGGCTTATTGTAACGTTTGCAAGCAGGAGAAAGATAAAACGCTGGAACTGGATTATTATGATTTTTGCCTGCTTCTCTCTTTTAAGCATTTGTTTCTTCTGTTAATCTTATGAGAAAGCAGTATCTTCTACATCATTGTCTTGTGTTAGGTTTTGTAAAGGTGGCTTCCATCCTGGGTTGTCTTGAGATTGGTAATTTTTAGCCCTTGTTGAGTACTGTCGCCAGGGGAGTTTAAGACCTCAGGGTACAGAGGTCAGAAAATTCGAACTCTCACAGGCAGATAATTTACTGAGCCTCTGAGGCTTGCATAAAGATGAGTAAAACTTCTCCAAATGTGTTCCAGCTTCTTCTCAGAAGAAACTCGTTGTGGGTAGTGAAATACTGTCCCGTATTTTGACTTGACTTACGTCTGAAGGGTGATACAGAGGACCGATCAGGGACATCAGGCTACCACGTTGCATATCCACAGTCTTCTGGTGGACGGAGGCCTGGGAAGTAGTGAACTACTTTTATCAGCTTTTTGGCTCGGCTTTGCTCTGCCTGTTGGTTAGGATGACATTTGGCCAAAGCTCTGGCAGTGGAAACCGGAACCACTTTTTGGTTGTCATGGAATGCATGCATCATCTTGGAGAAGGTGAACTTTTTTTCTTTTTTTCTTTTTTTTTTTAATCTAGTCTGTCATTGAAAGGGTTGAGTTCAGAGAAGAGAGAGTATGTGTTGCTTTGTAGATAATTATCGTAAGAGTGGAAGTTGGTGGTTTATGGGTCAGAGCACTCAGATATTTTTACTTTTTGGGTGGCGGGACCTCTAGTAAGGTGTGGGGAGACTCTATTTTAATTCTAAGAGCTGAAAATGTCAACTCCGATGGCATAAGGAATGTAGACCTCAAAGCAAGTACTAAGAGGCCATTCTTGGATGCTGACAACAGATAATCCAGACTCTGACTAACTTTTCTGTCAAGGGTCGTGGTTTTCCATTTTCAGTAAGTTTGTTTCTTGGTTACAGCTTGAGTGAAAGTATTTGACTCTTTGTCTAACTTGCCTGAGCTTTTTGAAGTTCATTTTGATTGTACAGATGGACTCAGCTGGGTCGTTTTGGCTTCTGGGGTGAGAGCACTTTCAAGCCGACTGATAGACTCCTGCTGCAGTGTTTTATGCTCAGCACCCACTGTAAAGTTTCGGTAGTATTCCACATACGAATCAAAAACTGGGGTAGCAGGTTTCAGAGTAATAGGAAAACTCAGAATACCAGTTAAGTCAGAGTCGAGTCTTTAAAATTTTCTTATTGTATCCTTTAGTTTATTTGTCCCTAGAATAAGATAGCCTTCCTCCCCTGTGTCCCTCCAAAAGCATGGTTCAGAGTGGCCACAAAATCATCTGTGACTACCGTATTGTGAGGCCACCGTGTGAAATATCCCATCGAAGGACCCTGCTGTTTGCCTTTGAAACACCAGTTGGTCTTCAAATAGATTGAAGCCTCGCTAGTCAGAAGAGCGGGTCATAATTTCTACATTTCTGGTTTATGGTGCCTAGGGGAATGAGAAGGCCACTTAAACTTCAGTTGAGGTGAAGACCACCTTAACCTTGCAGAAGAAAGATATTTAGAAAAAAATACCTGGGGCAGGCCTTTCTACTTGTGTGTAGAGCCTGGCTGCTTTCCGACCTGGAGAAGGCATGCGCACACATCGCAGTTCATTTGGGTCACAAAACTTGATAACTGGTTTTTCTAGTCTTCACTGCATTTGTCTTAGGTAACCAGTGCTGATTAATTGCTTTTGTTTAAAAATTGTGTGCAATGTCATGCAGTTAGAAGTCAGGGTTTGAATTTCAGCTGAACCTTAATTTTCTCATCTGCAAAGTAGAATAATTAAAAACCTACAACATCTCATTTGTATGGATGTGTAATATATATGAAGACGCTTTGTAAACCTTACAGAATCTTGCTCCACAAGGTCCATGGGCCAATAGCATTAGCGCGACCTGGAGCTTATTAGCAGTGCAGAATCTCAGACTCTACCCCAGACCTGTCGAGTCAAAACCTGCGTGTTGATTGACAAGATCCTCAGGTGATTTGCATGCACACTAAAGTTTGACAAATGCATAATTTTCGTGGAGGATTAAATTGCCAGGATGACATGGATCAAATTCAGAAAGGGAGGCACAGAATCTGAAGCAGGCTCTGGGCTCTAACCACAGAGCCCAATGTGGAGCTCGAACCTAAGAACCATGAGATCATGACCTGAGCCGAAGTCAGACTCTTAACTGACTGAGCCACCCAGGCGCCCTTGGTGGAGCCCCTTTAGATTTCAACTTCTCTGGAACAAGAAATCTGCATGCTCTACTTTCAGTGTCAAGCTTTTAAATACTGACTAGATTAAAAAGAAAAAAAACAACCACCAACTTTTAGAAAATGCTTTTGTTGTGTTTTCATCTCTGTAATAACAACAAATACCATTCTGCACGATCAAGATAACATGTTCTCCCCCCTCCTGGATCTGGTGGTTGCTACACAGAGGAGAACACGCTTCTTACCTTTTTGCACACCAGGAATTCGGTGATCACATGTGCAGGGCCCGATACATTCTGTGTTCCACTGTTTCTCAAGTGCACACCTCCCCACCTTCTTCATTTTGAAATTGGGATGCAGCGTGCAAATGGTAGTATATCATAGTTTAATTGTCGGTATTTCCTTGTTAGCACAGAAAATGGTGGTATGTTTTGTAAATTGATTTGATGAAATGTGGTTGTTGGTGGCGGCTCGATTCTGCATACAGATCTCAAGGAAATCAGTGGTGCAAAGGGTGTAATGATTAGAGCCGTAAGTTTTTTCCCCAGGGGAACGGGAGACATAAGATACCTAGGACTTTTGAAGCTTTGGGAGAGGGTGGGTGGGTGTGTCTGAAAAAGGCAGTGGGAGAAAGATTGAAAATGGAATAAAGTACTTTGAAGAATTTTTTTCTTAAAGAGTCGCACATTTATGAATTGCCTTATTTAATCCTTGAAACAACCATTCGAGGTAGAAGCTGTTGTCCCTATGAGTTTATAGATGCAAAAAATGAGGCTTAGAAGGAAAGCGGTAGGGCCTAGATTCAAACTTTGTTCTAATTTCAGATATGCAAAATGCTCTTTTTTGGAAAGAAGGGCGGAAAATTACTAGTCTCATTGAATGTGACTTGCCTCACGGAGCGTTGTGGTAAGATCACTGCAGTAAGAGAAGAAATTAAATTCTCATTTCTCTGACTCATTCAGAATTAATAGTTATTCTCTTGAAATATTCCTTCTGTTACGTGAGGCTTTTGGCGAAGCTGAGCCATAAACGGACGGACTCTGATCTGCACGGTGTACGGCTCTTCTCTCTGCTCTTCTCTCTGCTCTTCATCTAGCAGTGGGTCATAGTCTTCCACCTCTGTGTGGACGGGTGTCCCTCAGGGCCCTCCTTGGCCCCATTCCTGAGATTCTGATTGGGCTTGGCCACGTGCATTTTGAGCACTCATTGAATCCTATATCTGAGCACTGCAGGTTTGAGTTAGCATTCATTTAAAGGAAGCCCGCAATAAAAGGAGGCTGTTAATCCCTCTTTGTTTTCTCATTTATTTAGATAATAGATTTTTTCAGTACTATTATGTATTAGGTAACGTGTGACAAGAAAGCCAAACAAAAACCCTGTCTTTATGATGCTTATGTTGGACTTAATTACAGTGGTTCTCATTTGTGAGTGCTTATTAGAGTTGTTGGAGGAGAAGCTTTTTATAACACTTGTGGGAGCTTCTGCAGACCAATTAAATCTGAATCTCTGGGTGAGAGCCCAGACATTTGTAAATTTTAAGAAGATTGTGATGTTCAGCACTAACCACACAGACACCGCTCTGTGAAAATGAGTGTCCCTGGGAGGGCCAGATTGGCTGTATACTTACATTAGAGTTAAACCACTTAATTGGGGGCATTTAAGAGTTTTAATCTTAATATCATGGATAATGTTACATAAGAAATACCATCCCAGTGAATAGCTTTTACTAATTATCATATTACTTTAATGTAAAATGATTTATACTTCACAAACCTTTTGCATATACATCATTTCTTAACTACTCTGTTATAATAAAATTATCCCTGTTCTATAGATGAGAAAATGAAGACTCAGGTTTCATGACCTGTCCAAAGTCCTGTGACCAGTTAAGTGTTAGCAGTTGAGATAGAATGTAGGTTTTGTGCAATCTGGATTAGCCCTTCCTTCCTTCCTTCCTTCCTTCCTTCCTTCCTTCCTTCCTTCCTTCCTTCCTTCCTTCTTTCCTTCCTTCCTCCCTCCCTCCCTCCCTCCCTCCCTCCCTCCCTTCTCCCTCCCTCCTCCCTGCATTAGTTCTTCCTTCCCTCCCCCTCCCCCTTCCTTTCCTGAGAGAGAGTGCTCATGAGCTGGGGAGAGGGGCAGAGAGAGAGGGAGAGAGAATCTTAAGTAGGCTCCATGTTCAGCACAGAGCCCATTGTGGGGCTTGACCCCACGACCCTAGACCATGATCTGAGCTGAAATCAAGAGTCGTTCAACCCACTGAGCCACCCAGGCACCCCTGAATTAGGTCTTTCTTAAAGACCACAAAGCTATGAATATACCCTTATCTTAAATATTAAAAAAAAATGTCATTAAATGTGCCATCCCATTTCTACCCCTGTTCTTCTCTCTCTAGAGTGTTTACATTCATAAGAAACCATTTTTATGATCCTGAACCCTATATTCTCTTTAAATAGTAGACTTTTGACAAAAAGCCTTCCTGCTTGTGCTCTCAGTATCATTCAGAAATCAGACTTGCCAACCATTTTTATTTAGGGCTATCATTGATTTACTGAACTTTTTCTCTTGAGTAAACTTTTTTTAAAAGTTCATGTATTTATTTTAAGAGAGAGCACAAACTGGGGAGAGGCGGTGGTTGGGGGGGGGAGAGAGAGAGAGCGAGAAAGAATCCCAAGCAGCCCCTTTGCTGTCAATGCGGAGCCTGATACGGGGCTTGAACCCAAGATCATGACCTGAGCGGAAACCAAGAGTTGGATGCTTAACTGACTGAGCCTCCCAGGTGGCCCTTGAGTAAACTTTCTACTGAAATATGACCTATGGGCTGAAAAGTAGAGAGTCATGTATGTTCATCTTTATGCGTTTCTACAAAATGATACACCCAGTGACCATCCAGATCAAGGAATAGAGGCCTCTCTTGGGTCCCCCACCTTCAAATAGAAGGAACCTGCTATTCTGAGGAATTAACAGTTTACTCAGAGCAGAAAACCAGGTATCTATACTTATATGAACAGACTGTACAATATTGGTGAGAAACGGCCCATCCTAGGGATTCCTTTGAAAATCTCGCCCTTGGCAATATAATCGAGGAGGTTAAGTATCAGTGACTGTTTTCAGGCCATAGCAGCTGGCTTAGAGACAGGCCAAGCAGCTTCTCAGCAAGCCCTTCTGACGTGCCACTGAGGAAAGAAAATACAGAGTGTTGATTTGGCCAGAGTGAATCTCCCCTGTCACCAGCTTTCTTGCTTGTTGGTGACACTTGCTACCACTTCTTTATCGCATTTTCTTCCTATTTTTGTCACCAGACCTTTTGAACTGCTTGTAAGAAATTGGAGCCGAACTGTTCCTTCTGAGCCAGTAACTTGATTTGTAGATTTCGGGAAGATGACTCAGTTGTGTCAGTGGGGTGATCCTTCCAGTACTCTTGTTATTGGATGTGAACGGTGTCTAATGCAGGTGGAGTTGGTTGTTATCTGGACCATGTCACTACCTCCTGGGCTCCTACGATAAGGACAGTGGGAAGGGCCTTCTTATGTTAGTGGTTCAGTTTTGCAGGACTTTTTGGTCATTTCAGTTTTCTTCATCATACGTTTTTTTTAACTTCTTCCAGGGACTGTATTCAGTACCGGGGATGGGAAAATGAATACATGGTTTCTGTCAGTTTTACCTTTGCAGTAGGAGGGAGGTATTGTTTCTGGACATTTCGAAAGATCTTTCTGTCTTTGGAATCCTATCATATTCCCATCTCTGCTTTGGGATCTCCCTGTGGTACTTAATTGGCTATTGTTCACTCCTTTTGAACCTGTAAGAGTCTTAGGCTTTGAAGATTCTCCTGTGAAAGTCCCGTCTCAGTGGCTGCCAGAAGTGTAGTTTACCGTCTTGATGCCACACGAGACGAAGTTGTATATCCTTTCTATGTTCCTTCTCGTGTTCCTTGGTTCATATTAGCCGTGAAATATTTTTCTGTGTCTTGAACCGAGAATGATTTTGAAAGTAAAATGGGCTCTGAACTGGCAGGTGCAAGCTCTAAGAGGGTCGGGATTCATGAGTTACCCTCCCTGGGCCAGAGATCTCCGGGGACTCCTGAGAGCATCGGTGTAGTTTGCATTCGTGGGTCCGCCTGTTCACAACGGAGCGTCCGCTGCTCTGGCCTCCATTACTGACAGCCGCCCGCCCCCAAGTGTGGTGGTGGGGACGGGAGTGCCGTAAAGCAGCTCCTCTTTTTCTCACTGGCTCTTGTCTTTTGCCAGGAGCTTTAATCTGGTCCAGGTGTGTTTGTTTCTTCCTTTGACTAGAAGTCAGCGGTGAGGACAAGCAAGGTTGCCTCTCTCCAGTTTTATAAAAATCAAGGTTACTTACCTTTTGGTATGATTCTGCAAAGCTCTGTGAACCATGTCAGGTCACTCTACCAAATCTTCATTTCCTTTTGGAACTCAAGGCACACTTAACGTTATATGTCCAGGTCTTAATTTAGGATTGTTGATAAGAGGGGGCAGACCTAATTTGCTTAGAAGACAAGGCATCACAGTGTGCTTGGCACCAAGACAGTTCTGTTAGGTCCAGTCTTTCGGTCTTTGTAGCTTGAAACACTTCAGAGATGAAGTGTGCCGCCTCATGGACCCAGCGGAAGGTGCTCCCTCCTGGTCTCATAATCTGTGATGGGACAGGCAGAGGGTGAGACAGCAGATAAGCACTTCTCAGAGTCCTTTTGGTGAAAGAATTTCACAGTTAGATTTAACATGTTTTGAAGGATAAAAAAAAAAAAAAAAAAACGAAAGAGAAGGATGATTGGTGAATCATCCATGCCCGCAGTACATCCTGAGAAGTACCGTGGAGCGCAGGGGGTGGCCGTGCACACTGCTCCCGCAGGGCACGTGTCCCGAGTTAAAGGGTAGGATGCCTGAATGGACTGATGTCAGAAGCAAGAGGGTTTACACAGGTAGTGGCGTAGTAGGAAATCTTTTTTGTAGACCTAACACCTTCTAACTAGACGGTTAGCTGCCACACCTGGGGCTTCTTAGGAGTCATCCTGTTACATGGGGTTAGGATTGGAAGTGGAGAAGTGGGACCAGGAGATGTAAAATTGTGGCTGGGCTTTGGGTAGAAAAGAAAAAATGGGATGGTGGGGCAATGGGCGTGGTAAGACCGTCCTAAACTCTGTAACATAATTGTATGTCTGTCTCCCCCATTCGGTAAGACTTTCTGCAGTGTTCCTGCCTCTGTGTTGTCTGTTAATTAGATTGTAATGTCTTGAAAGGGCACGGACACTATCTTGTTCTAATTAGCATCTAGTGTAGTCTGGTGTCCACAGTGGTCGCCCGCTATTATTAGTTGATGATGATTAGTGAAGCTGAAGCTATTTTTTAAACAGGGCCCAAGGGATGCAGACAGTGATGAAAACGACAAAGGTGAAAAGAAGAACAAGGGTACGTTTGATGGAGATAAGCTAGGAGATTTGAAGGAGGAGGGTGATGTGATGGACAAGACCAATGGTTTACCAGTGCAGAATGGGATTGATGCAGACGTCAAAGATTTTAGGTTTGTATGTTTTACGCTTCTGATTTTCGAATGGGGGGCTGTGGGCTTTTTTTTTTTTTTTTATTTAGCTTTATTTTGAGTTTAGTTTTCTTTTTCTTCCTTAACTGTCCTTTTTGAGAATTGGGTCTAGTGTAGGCCATACCACAAAGATTCTAAATTTACTGGTAAAGTGGAACTTTTCAGAGCTGTCCATGCCTGGTGCTTTGACAAAACAATAGGTTTTTGCATTTGCAGAGGGCTCTATTATTTGCAGAATGATTCTGTACATATCGTTGCAGTGATTCACAAATAACACAATCACCTGGGCTGGGTTCCTCGGGACTTTCCCCAGGTTTCTCCCAAATCACTATCTTGGGAGTAACCATGGCCACTAATGGAAGTGTGTCCAAGCTCTCTGGCATGTTAGTGTGGAGAGAACAGTTGAGAACTTATGCATTATATCATTTGAGGCTCATAAGCTCCCTTTGAGGTGGGCGGGTCAGTATCATTTCCCTCATTTCGAAGACCCAGAGGTGTAGCTTATATGACTTGTTCTTAATTGTATCCCTTCCATGGATGCCTCTCATTCCATCTCTGGTCATGATTGATTTGTAGGTTTTACCCTGTAATTTAATATACATGCTATTCAAATAATATTGTACATTTGTCTTCTACATTTGGCAGTATTCTTCATTTATATAGGTGACCTTTAGTGGTGGTATATAATTTTCAAAATCCTCAGTGATGTACAGGTAGAGAATTTAATTTTGAATAATTTTAATGTTAGTCTAAAGCTAACGTATGTGTGTCTAAATACACACACACATCTGTCTCTGATCCTGATTTCTCCCAAAGCCAGAATTAAAATTCAATTTGGATCATCGTTTGCTGAACACAGTTCAGTTGTTTAAGTATTCCTAATCTAATTTTTTAATCTTGTGAGTGTAAAAAATTATAGTCTTTGGAGGAAATTTGAGGCACAGAGTAATAACCACTTACCTAAGGTTTTTCAGGTGAAGTGGATAGCCTTTCTATCCTGATTCGCAGGCAGCCTGTAGCAAGGTTTGGTAGTTGACTTCTGGCCAGGTGGTGGTAGGGCATGTGTGGGAGAGGGAGTACACAGCGGCTTTCATTTGTACCAGCTGTAGGGTTTCTTTTAGGACGAAGGGCACAGAATGTACTCACTGGCTCTGCTCCCCTCACTAGAACATGGTGCTGCTTTATATTAATCTGATTTGGAATTACACAGCCCTCAGTCCTTCCACGTAGGGCCCTCATGTATCCTGGGCCACACAAGACAGTACTGTTTAGACCAAGTCCCAGGATATTTATTAATAGTGTCCCCCCCCCCCTTTTTTTTTTGACTCTTAGGAGTATCCTGGTTTGGATGATAAATTATACCCTCCTATTACTTACAATTCTTAGCGTTGTCTCCTCAGCAGGGGCATATCCTCGATAATGAATTTATTTTGTAGTGTTTTATAATGGTTTGCTTCTTCGGGTTGCTTAGAAGGGGAAAATGGGAGGGAGTTTTAGCACTGATGAGTTGTACCCAGGTAATGCTTAACATTTCTTTCACCCATGAAACACTGTTTTTAAATAGAATCATTCTCATCTATGGAATTTCCCCCTAGAAGCTACTTTTTCCATGGGGTCTCTGTTTAAAGAGTAGGTGTTGGTTTGGGGGCCACCGTTTACTACCTGTATTTTGGATCTTGTTTTCATGGATGCCACAGGTAGTGCTTTTTCCAGTTCATTCATTGTTCCTCAAATCTGGGACCTTTGGTTAAAGGGATTGTAAATTAATAGTAGTTAATATGGGTTTACGGGGTGGGTTGTGGTGGGAAGACAGGGCCTGGAGGAGCTGTGTTATAGCTGTCTCCTGTAAAGTCCGTAGAGTGCCTCTGGCTGTTTTGTAGAAATAGTGCTAAGTGCTATAGACAATAAACTGCTCAAGGACGCTGTCCTTAAACTTGGGTGGCTGTAGTGTCCCTCCCCGCTCAAAATAAGGTTTAATGCCCTTTACTTTCTCTGTTTAGCCGTACCCCTGGTAATTGCCAGAACTCTGCTAATGAAGTGGATCTTCTGGGTCCAAACCAGAATGGTTCTGAGGGCTTAGCCCCGCTGACCAGCACCAATGGTGCCAAGCCTGTGGAGGATTTCTCCAACATGGAGTCCCAGAGTGTCCCTTTGGACCCCATGGAGCATGTGGGCATGGAGCCTCTTCAGTTTGAGTATTCAGGCGCGCAGGTGCCTGTGGACTCGGCAGCAGCAACTGTGGGACTTTTTGACTACAATTCTCAACAACAGGTACTGTGTGTGTCTCTCTGTCGCTCTCTCTGCTCTTCTCCAGCCGGCACATGTTCATTCAAGTGGCTAAGAACGGGGGGCATGGGAGGAGGGTGGCATTGTTTCAGGCTCCCGACAGGCAGCCCGTCGTAACCCGACGGTGACGTGGGCCTACAAAAGCCTCTGTATCTTCCCCTCAAGAAGCTGATTTCCAAGCAAGAGGTCACTCTGCTCTCCGTGTACCTCCTTTGGCTCCTCTGGCACCCCGAGGCCTGGGGAGTGGGCAAGGTAGCGTTACCTCTTGTGACACAATCCTCTCGGATGCTAAATTAATTTCTCTGAAGATTAATGTAATTGTGATGCTGTTGGTTTGTTTTGTTTTTAAAATAGTAAACTGTTATCTACTGCTGGCAGAAGTCCAGGGCCAGGTCATCTTATTAGTCATGTGTTTTAATTAAGTGAGCAACTATAGATGACAGACATACCTGGTACCTTTCAAAAGAGTAAAATAGGATTAGGGGAAAAACACAAATCGCTCAATGTAAAATCTACAGTGAAATTACCTGGCTCTTTCTTTTCTTCATAATTCCTTAGAAGATGTTATACGTGTGCCTTTTGGTTTTGAACACACGGTATGACAAACTCTGGGGTTTGCTGATCCTTCTGCTCAATCAGAAAACAAAAAGCAACTAACTGTCTAAATTATAAAAGGGGGTAGGTAGCTTCTCCATCTTGTCAGGTACCACAAGTCCTCTCTTGTGGCCGGAAGCACTTTGATGGGCCATGAATTTCTGATGTTCATTAATTTTGGACTGGAGCATAAATATAAACCTCTAGGCTTGAAAGGTGAAATTCTTATTTTGAAGTTTAGAAATTGCACACCTGTAGGGGAAATTAGCTTATGTATGGTCTTTGGAGATCAGTGTATCATACTGTCCTTTTGTTATTATCATAAATAGTTGATTTTAAAATGAAGTTTGACTGATAGACAACTAGATAATAAAGTTAACCATATGCAATTTACAAAAGGAAATGTCTCTAAGAGATGAGGTGGTGTGTGTGCTCTGCGCATGTTGGATGGCTCTATTAGGGTTAGCTCACAAACTCTTTTTCCAGAGAGAGTAAGCTGTTGAGTGTCCACTACTCTCCTTGTGCTTCCCAATAAATAATGCCACCTCTTCATAAGAATGACTTTTTGTGCTTTTTCTCCTCTTCTACTCTTTGCCCCCTTTCACAGTGGATCCTCAAAACAGCAGTTTTGAGGGAAATCAGAAATCACTTCACGTGCTGAAGATAGATAAGACTTAAAATTCGTGCCACACTAGTAAACGTAGGGGGACACTGCTACCAAATAGACCTCAGCTTGCTCAGCCTAGGAGAGGAGTATGGTAATTCCCTGTCTACATTGAGGTTTGTGAGTGTAAGCTACTTCTAATCAGAATTCTTGAACTTGCTAATGTCAAGTCTTATCTGAATCTTCCCTTTACTCCGTCTTCTTTGGTCTGAACTTCCCCAGCAACCGTTACAACTCTGGCCATTTTCTGTGCTCAGCTTCTCATTCCCCATCTAATCCAGTCCGACCTGCGCTTGTAATTTAAGAAGTGTTTCTCCAACCTTTTGTGAAGGAAAATCTGATGCTCTTTCATTTACTTGTTTTTTACCTCATAATCAGGGTTGGGATTCTCTTTTGATGTATTGATCTCTAGTTTCAGACTAGTTTTACCAGTGTTTGAAGAGGCTGGATAGTTATTAGAACTTGAACAGATAGTGTCCTTTTGCAAACATACAAGCCGTTGACATGATTACATCAAAGATGCACCTGCTCAGATTTGTGAAACCTGGGATGCCTTTGCATTGCCCATTTCAGTAATTTTGAAAGTGAACGTTATTGTTTTGAAAATGAAACTGTTGTTGAATTTTGACTTCCCGTGCACGTCTTGGTTGCGGCAACATAGAGGCATTCTTACATAGGTAGGCCACGATCTTGTGATGTGGTCATGGTGGTTTTTATCCCACGGGCCCATAATTCTTACTTTTCTGTGTAGATTGTTCTACACAGTCTTGGAGTAGGCACCCTAATAGCATGCCCTGGAACTGTTGGGCCAAGACTCCTAACTATTTTCAAGACCCTTACCCTGCATAGAGGCAGGAGTAGCTGTTAAGAAGATAGGATCTCTTTTCTGCTGGAAATTGGTGTTTGATCTTGTATTTTATCCCTCCAGTATTTCTTCCTCTTGCTTTCCATTACATTTCATTCCTGTTTCCCTTTCTACTAATTTATTTTTATTTCTTAAAAAAATTTTTTTAATGTTTATTTATTTTTGATAGAGAGCAAGTGGGGGAGGGGCAGAGGGAAAGAGGGAGACACAGAATCCGAAGAAGGCTCTGAGCTGTCAGTGCAAAACCTGCCATGGGGCTTGAACCTACAAACCGTGAGATCATGACCTGAACCAAAGTTGGATGCTCAACTGACTGAGCCACCCAGGCGCCCCTCTACTAATTTAAATTGTTGTCATTCTTGAAGGTCCAATGCTGTTAACTTTCTTGGTCTCCAGATCAGTAAGTTGTATTGTCTGTCTCCTTTGAACTCTGTAGTGCTTTGTGCTTCCCTTAAGAAAAGGAGTCCCCGTGTTCTGCCTTGTGTTATGCTTTCTTGTTTAATAGTCCTTGTGAGATAGGAAGCTCCTCAAGGACAAGCCCTGGCTCTTGTTCTTCTGTGTCTTCTGCTTTGCTTTAGCAGACCAGGTTTTCAGGAAACTTTTCCCATATCCCTAGTATAGTATCTCAGAATATCTCCTCCCGTATTAAATACAGTTGCCCAAACTAAAATTTGGAGCTAGCCTTCTCAGAGGTCTGGAGGCCACTCTTTGAGGCTTCACTTGTGTTCTAATATGTGAATCCTTTAGATCTAGCCCACTAAGCTTGTGCCTCGTGTGTGTAACTAGACCTGTGTCATATCCAGGAAATTACCTCCTTTTTAGGGTCACAGCCCTCTGTTGCCATCTGACTAGAAAGCATACATAATTCTTTTGGAATCTCGTTTTGTGGATAACCTCAGGGAGATCACAGGTGTGTGGGTTGTGGATTATACCTTTTCTCGTGTTTTGTTCTCACTTGTAGTGGAGCGTATTGTTCGTGAAAGAGATGGGTTCTCCCCACCCATAGCTCTCCATTTAGTCGTTGTGACTCACTTGGTTATTTAAATAGTGCAGGGAAGTACTCGATGACAAGTCTAGGACATGCCCATGTCCTAGCAGCTTAGACAAGGGAGAGCATACTGTGTTCCGGGGAAGGAAGGACTAATGGGGGGCCGCCTGGGCGGCTCAGTTGGTTAAACGTCCGGCTTCAGCTCAGGTCATGATCTTGCAGTTTGTGGGTTTGAGCCCTGCGCTGGGCTCTGTGCTGAGAGCTCAGAGCCTGGAGCCTCTTTCAGATTCTGTGTCTCCCCCTCTCTCTGCCCCTCCCATGCTCATGCTGTGTCTCTCAATAATAAATAAAAATGTTAAAAAAAAAATCTTAAAAAGAAAAAAAGGAAGGACTAATGGAAGAGGTAGATCTTGAGCTGTACCCTGCAAGACTTGTGTATATCAGGAAAAGAATGAAAATTCCATGGGAAGAAATAGTAAAACGTAAAGGCTTAATACTAGAAATTAACAGGTACATGTTCAGTAATGTAGCAGCCATCCTAGGTGGTGGTCGAGGTTGAAAGAAAGTACATAGATAATGTTGTATGTCGTAGCAGCTTTGCCGTGCTGCCTTATTGACAATGACAAGACGTTTCTAAAAAAGAATGACTTAATTATCATGGTTTAGTTTTTTGTGCTGTTAGTTCAGTAGCAGTTTTAGACATTCTTTTACCCATGTGAATCTGTTAATTAGGAAGCTAGGTTCTGCTTATAGTGAACAGAGCTGGTGCTCATAGTAAGGCCAAAATACATGGAACAGTGTGGGACAGTTGAGGAACTGTCCAAGCTAAATTGGTTGGTCAGGAATGCTGTCAGACCAGGGGAGGACTCGATGGAGATCAAGGTTATATAGACCTAACTTGAAAGGTGCAGTATCCGTTGCTGTTATTAAGAGAGCAGAGGTATGGAGATGGAGAGGAGTGTGGTGTGGTCATAGGCCGACAACAGTAGAGGTATACTTAGAGGGAAAAGCAGATAGGTGGTTCGTTTGGTTATTGAGTCCAGGTCACAGAGGTCTTGAGAGCCAGGCCTGAGTCCCAGACAACATTGATGAGTGTGAGGATTGAACCAGAGACCTGGTGGTACATGTTTTTCTACACATTCTGTTCTTTTATGTTGACTTTCTTTCTTTTTTTTTTTTAATTTTTTTTTTAACGTTTATTTATTTTTGACAGACATAGAGATAGAGTATGAGCAGGGGAAGGGCAGAGAGAGGGAGATACAGAATCTGAAGCAGGCTCCAGGCTCTGAGCCGTCAGCACAGAGCCCGACGCGGGGCTCGAACTCACAGACCGTGAGATCATGACCCGAGCCAAAGTCGGCCGCTTAACCAACTGAGCCACCCAGGCGCCCCTATGTTGACTTTCTTAAATGGCAATCAGAGGCTGTCTTTATAATGGGATCTGGTTTGGAAATTGACTAAATAAATAATTCCTTCTTGTGTCCTATTTTCTTTTATTCAGGACTTTGATTTGGTGTATAAATTGGTTTCATGAAACTTAGTGTCAGCTTATATTGTGATACATAGTACAGAACAGCCTGAAAATATAGGAAAGGTAATTTTCATTTAGTTCATTACAGACTTAATGCTACTTAGGAATACTTTGGGTTTTGGATAGTTAAGTTACTTGTCTCATCACTGTAAATCATAAACCTAACCTAAGATTTATTTAGAGCAAGTATTCCGCTTTTTTGTGTGTGCCATGAACCCCTTAGCAGTTAGACGAGATCTGTGGGCTGAATTGTGTGTGATACGTAGTATAAATAGGTTTACAGAGGAACCAGTGATCTAGAAATAGTTATAGAAGATTTAACAAATTCAGCATGTATCTGCTTTATCATACGATGCATGCATGCAGCGGAAGTATGTACGAGCTATCATGAAGAATCTAAGAGTCATAAAGGAGCATGAAACGTGTGCGACTTCTTTTGGTGATGAAGTCACACAGGTGTATGGCTAATACTTATGTGGTTTGTTGCCTGCAGTCATAATTGAAGGTCATGCTAAATTTCATGAAGATAAGGATAATTTTACCTATCCCAAGTACAAAGATCTGGGGTTTAAGTACCCCTAATTTAGGGTGGTTTGAAATGTTCGCTGATATCTCTGGAGTGTTCTCCCTCTCTTTTCCCTCGCTTTTCCCTCATTGTCTTCTCCTTAATCCTACGTGAACAGTGAACATTGTCACTAGTGAACAGTTAATGATAATGTGTTCGTACCATTTTGTTATGATAATTGAGCAATCTTGTTTATTTTAATGAAGAGCCATATGATTATTTATATTTCCGTAAGTATATTTTAGAAAGTGACTGCTAGATTTCATTATATTATAATGCCATGTAGCAGAAACCAGAGCCAGGATCACACGATTATAGATCAATCAGATTAATTGTTGATGTTCTTTACTTAGAATTCAGTTAATCTAAAAATAGCCTAATGGCAGTATGTTTTACAAAACTGTATACTGATGTACTAAAACTCTTAACCTGGGGCACCTGTGTGGCTCCGTCAGTTGGGCGGCTGACTTCGGCTCAGGTCATGATCTTGTGGTCTGTGAGTTTGGGCCCTGCGTTGGGCTCTGTGCCTGACAGCTCAGAGCCTGGAGCCTGCTTCGGATTCTGTGTCTCCCTCTCTCTCTGCCCTTCTCCTGCTCACTCTATGTCTCAAAAATAAATAAACATTAAAAAATAAATAAATAAAACTCTTAACCTGTTAAGCATGAATTTTACTTTCTAAATTTTTAATTTTTCTTCAAATGTTTATTTAAATTTCTAGTGAGCTAACATACAGTGCAATATTGGTTTCAAGAGTAAAATTTAGTGATTCATCACTTCCTTAGAACACCTGATGCTCAATATGTCGCCCTCAATACCCATCGCCCATTTAGCCCACCCCCCACCTCCCTCCCTCCCTCCCTCCAGCAACCTCCAGTTTGTTTTCTGTCATAAGGAGTCTCTTATGGTTTGCTTCTTGTTAAGCATGACTTTCAGCAAAGAAACAATACTCTGAAAATCATAATCGAAGTGCAGATTTGTTGCTTCACAGCCCTAGGCACAAAGGGGAGGAAGCTGGCATGCATTGCTTTTATTTTAATTCTTAAATTTTTTTATTTTTTTAAATATCCTTTTTTAAGTTTTTTTTTTTTAACGTTTATTTATTTTTGAGAGAAAGAGACAGAGTGTGAGCAGGGGAGGGGCAAAGAGAGAGAGGGAGACACAGAATCCGAAGCAGGCTCCAGGCTCCGAGCCGTCAGCACAGAGCCCGACGCGGGGCTCGAACCCACAGACCGAGAGATCATGACCTGAGCCGAAGTCAGAGGCTTAACTGACTGAGCCACCCAGGCGCCCCATGCATCGCTTTTCAAAGTGTGATAGCGATTAGTTTGTGCATAGTTTTAATACAGGTCTTTCATATTCTCGGCTTTCCTTTCAGCTCACAGGTGAGCAAGACGTTTTCATTGTTGTGTGTAGTCCCTGGTGAATAAACGCGGCCTCTCACTGGCAGGCCGGCCACTCGCAACTCGCCTTGATTGCTCTTTGCTGAAATTTCATATGATTTTTCTCAAAAGGTACTTACTGACTTGGTGGAAGGACATGTTTTGTTTTTCCCACCTTGTTTAGAGATTAATTTGGAATCAGATTCTTCATCCGCTAAGGAACTATGAAGAAGTTATTCTTCTTAATAAATTCCGCAGCATATGTAGTTGTTTAACCAGAAGTCATTGTCGATCATCATTGTAGTTGGTCAGATAACCTGGTTGAAAATGGGCTCTGATCTGGAAGCCGCAGACAGTAGCAGACTTTCACATATTTTATGTACTAAAGCCTGCCTCCCATGATAAACCTTTTTTCTTAAAAGAGAAATAGTCCCACCACTGATGTGGTACCCTCAGTGTTTGGAACCTCCTTTCTCTGTGAACGCTTACGACAGCCCCGTGGGGTAGAGCAGGTATTAGGTTTTTACAGATAAGAAAATAAAGACCTCATGAAGCCGAGAGAGTTACTGAACGTCCTAATACTACAAGCTATGAGAACACCTGTGTCCTGGTGTCTCGCTCTGGGCTGTGTCATTTGGACCTAGTACTGGACACACAAAGCCTTTTGATCCGTGGGCTTGTCTCACCTTCCCAGTCCACTGCCTTCGTGGTTTTCTCTGCATGGAGTGTATGCTAACAAGTGTTCTTCAGCAACAAGACAGAAAGGTGTTTCTTCCTTCTCTGTCATCTCTGTGACCTGTTGACAGCACTTGGTGCTCATGAACTCAGTGGGGTTTTGACTTCAACATTCACTCCGAAGAGTCTTGACCTCTGCTTCCTCGTCCTGGGCCGCCTTGTAGTGGAGGAGCCGTACGAGATGGCTCACAGAAGGGCCGAATCTCTGTGGGGGTGCTCTTGCCATTCAGCAGAGAGAGAGAACACATAAAGGACTGTTCCAAGGGCTTTACATGCATTAATTTTAATACGTACAGCAGCCTTAGGATTTACACATGTCTTTACTGTCCCTGTCCGAGAGAAGAGGAGAGTCACAGAGAGGTTCTCTTGCCCTGTGTCACGTGGTCCGTGTCGGAGCTGAGACATAAGTCCAGGCTTTTTGGCCCCAGAGTCCCTGCTCTTATCCCCTGTCCACTGTGGATATAGCCTTAAACTGGTCAAAAGCCAGGGCTGGCGGGACATTTTATTGGGGGAGCGGGGGGTAATCTTTCACACACACCAACTCCACATTTCGGTATTACTCCTCCACATTCCGAAAACCTGATGAAGGTGTTTCTATGCCAACAAAGGTTATCGATGACAACATAATAACGGCATTAGCTATCTTCGATCCCTTGACACTATGCCGGGTGTTTCTGACTGCCCCTTTCTGGAATAAAAACCCCGCAGGGTATCTTTTCAGAGGTCATGTAGTGACAGAGAAGGGAGTCAAGTCCGCTTGCTTGTGTGGCTTCCCAGTTATGCCTTCAGTATTTCTTACCAGGAACCTGGATAAGGTTGAAATAGTACATTGCATTTAGTCTCTTGAACAACTGAAGAATTCTACCCAAGTAAATTGTAATCAGCAGTGGCACAGTTATCATTATGCCAACCTTAAAACAAGCATTCTCTTCAAATCTCACAGTATTGTGTTTCTCAGTTACCATTCACTTCCTTTCTGAAAGTGATGAAAATGTTAACAGAGCTCAGTGGTTTGCCCAGCAGATGGCATTTGTATGCGTTTTTCAGGATCCTTTGGAATCCATTACTTGCCAATTACCCAATTTTGTTTTGAATACCCTGTATTTCCAGTTAATATTGGACCATTTACATAAAGAGAATGTGCCAGAATTGCTGTAATCTGCGCTATAATCAAATCTGCTTGCTGTGGATGATAATTTACTTCTGTTAATTGTTTACTGCAAAATGCACTCAAGGAAACAATTCCTTCTCTATTCACCATAATCACCGAGATATCAATCAACTCTCAAACACAGGGTATGTGGGAGCTCTTGTAGGGTCTGGATGTTTTTAGTTAAAAGTGGTAGTTTCTACTTCTCAAAGTGTGGTCACATGGTGGTGAGAATCACAGACTAACGTTGTGCAGAATGGTTGGTATTTACGCACGCTGGATATTGGTACAGTACGTTAACATTTAATGAGTTACGTATCATGTTGAAAACAGGAAGTGAGAAGTCAGATGGAATGGCAGTGAGTACTGTTTTTGGTTAATAAGAGAACTTCGAGAGTTCTCCATGTTGCAGTGCCTCACCAATAACAGGTACCCAAAAAATGTTTGTTGAATGAGTGGTTTTGTTTGCAGCAGGGCAGAGAAATGTAGAGGGAAGAGACTAGCATGAACAGTGTCTGAGATGTTAAATATTTCAAAAGGTTTGAGGCTAGGAAAATTCCAGAGATCCATTGAAGACACAGTAGATATTTAGTAAAACTTGTGAGGTATTTTTACAGCCTTGGAAAAAAATTTAAAAAAGCAACTTTGCACTACTGTGCTATTATGTTTTCTCCCTCCTGGCTTCCCTCCCCTCTTAGTTGAACTGCCTCCTGTTGGTAGGAACACTGTGGGGCACTGTCCTTAGGTAGACAGCCATGTGAAAATCAACCTGGCAAACCCCACAAGGTCCCAGTTACCAGATAGCACCGCCTGGCTCCCTTCCTGGAGGGAATAGTTGTTTTGATAGGTCGGTATATAAATTCCAGTATTTCTTTTGAAGACTCGATATATAATCAATGCCTATTACAGCAGTGCTGGTCTTTTTACCAGCATATAATGAAATTTCTTTTTTCTTTAACCTTTGAAAATATTCTTGAGATCTGTACATAGTTACTTTTGATTTACTTTCATACTGTAAAGACAAAGGCTAATTTTACTCTGGTCTTTAGAAAGATGAATATTCACTTAAAAAAACTTTTTTTAAATCTTTATTTTTGAGAGAGAGAGAGCGCGAGCAGGGGAGGAACAGAGAGAGAGAGAGAGAGGGAGACGCAGAATCCGAAACAGGCTCCAGGCTCCAAGCAGTCAGCACAGAGCCGGACGTGGGGCTTGAACCCATGAACCATGAGATCATGACCTGAGCCGAAGTCAGATGCTTAACCGACTGAGCCACCCAGGCGCCCCAAGATGAATATTTACAAAGAGAGATAACAGGCGAAGTTGGTCAGTATGTTTCAAATATCACTTTTTTTTTAAGTTTATTTATTTTGAGAGAGAGAAAGCACGAGCCGAAGTTGGACATTTAGCTGAGCCACCTAGAGGGCCTCTTTTGTTTTCTTTTTATTTAAAGTCGTCTACTCATAGAAGTCTCTCCACCACTTAAGATAACATTACAAGTCCAGTTCTGGTGATAATTAAGCTGAGTTGGTGGGATGACATTATCTTTTAATGTCTGAAACAGATCTTTTTATGAGGCAGTCTATTCAAGATCCGTGGTGTCAGTTATATATCATCCAGTGATTTCACCTGAGTTGTTGAAAACTCCTATAGAAAGAGCAGGTAGGTAGGGTGAAGGTCCTTTCTAGGGAGGTAACTTCAGTAAGCACTCTGATTTCAGTGAATAAAGAAGTTTTTAGTATGACTCCTTGGAAGGAGGCACATCGAGGCAATCCAGAATTCCTTTCATTGTACCAGTACTATTCATACTAAAATGTATGCCCATTTTATTCAGTGTCGTATCCCTACTTCCTTGCACAGTGCCTAGTGGGTGTTATTTGTCTCTTGATACTTGTAGAATGAATGAGTGAATGATTGGCTTCGTATTAAGATAGAATATTGTGGGATAGTCTTAGTGTCAGGGTCTTTACACTCCTTTCCTTTTCTTGGGGATGAAGACGTGTGCTAGGTCTGGGATGCCTGGGTGGCTCAGTTGGTTAAGTGCCTGACTTGGGCTCAGGTCATGATCTCACGGTCTGTGAGTTGGAGCCCCGTGTCGGGCTCTATGCTGACAGCTCAGAGCCTGGAGCCTGCTTCGGATTCTGTGTCTCCCTTCTCAGGCCCTCCCCCCGCTCACACTCTGTCTCTCTCTGTCTCTCTCAAAAATAAATGAACATTAAAAAAAATTTAAGAAGCATGCTAGGTCTGAGCTCGTAATCCAAGTTTTGTTAGTAGCAGCTGTACTTCTGTTGTTTGATTTCCTACACACAAAGAACAGGAAACCAGAGGGCTCCCAGAAGTTGGCAGCTGTCTAATCTCATCATCATGAGAAGCACTAGTTGAGAAAGGTGTCTAGTAAATATCATTTCCCCAGGAAGAGGCAGCCAAGGATGAAATGAACAGTTTTCGTTTTCCTTTCCAAAATGTGAGTAGATGAGGATTAATTCACAGTGTTTGTGGGGTTCTCAGAAGAACCGAAGAGAGATAACAGCATTCGGGGCAAGGTGGTGGAAGTCATTTTGTAGTAGATTTGATTTGTGAGTGTGCCTTGGACCAGGCAGGATTCTTGACGTGTTGACAGCCATGAGGACATTTGCATGTATGTCTGTGCTTCTGGGACACCTCACCCGGGAAGCAGACGGCACGTGGGAACTGGGTGCACCGAATTGAGGTAACCAGGACGGGGAAGGCAGAACCATGAAGCATCGTGATGCCATCTGAGTGGGAATGGAATAGAACATGAGAATGTTTTTGTTAATATCATTCCTGAAAGGGTTTGTAGAAATTTTTATTCAGAGAAGATTTAAAATTATTTCATGAGACAGTTTCTCGAAGCTCACCGCATCCTTTTCTTTCTTCAGCTGTTCCAAAGACCTAATGCGCTCGCCGTCCAGCAGCTGACGGCCGCCCAGCAGCAACAGTACGCACTGGCGGCGGCTCACCAGCCTCACATCGGTAGGTCCCGGGCGCGGCTCCCGTGCTGTAGGTGTGGCCACTGCTCCAAGGGCCCTGGCAGCGTAGGCTGATCATGACGCAGAGCAGCTGGCCTCTTCCTCTTGTCCGCTCGTCGTTTAGCCACACTCTTTATTTTTGGCAACCTTCTAGACTTCAAATTGTAAGATTTGTTAGTGTCCAGGTATTGGTCTACCTCGGAGGTTGGAGGATTTAAAGTACTTCACTACAGTCAGAGTAGCATCAACTCTGTTGGTAAGATTGGATGAAATCGATGACAGAGCAATAGCTTTGTTCTTGTTGGGGTTGTCTAGATTGTGAATATATCGACTTCTCATCTTCTTAAGTAGCAGATAGTAGTACCCATAAATCCATTTTCCAAGCAGCATGTATTGATGATCTTAAAAAGTATTCTCATTTAATTACTGGTTTTTAAAGTAGGTTTGCCCTTTTCCTGTAGCATTGGTTAATGTTCTGATGTACATATTTTGTCTTATTGCCTAGACTTTCCCTCCCCTTCTCCCCACCCCCTCCCCCGACCTTTTTAAGGTCTCTTTGAAACAAAGTGCTCTATGTGTAAACAAGTACATGTAGAATTTTTTTTTTGTAATGTGTCAAAATGATACGGTTGAATAGAAGGGAGCTCTCCTGAATAGAAGGGAGCTCTCCAGTCATGGATCTCGGTATGCTGTGGAGGAGAAGACTTGCTTCCAGCCTAAATGTGTTAAGGCTAGGCATAATGGCCTTTGCCTGGGTCTGGTTTAACTTACACTTGTAGATGCTAGTCGTAACAATTACCCATATGTTTTCTTTGAGAGAAGCTGTTCGGAATTTTTTTTTTTTTAATTTTAGAGAGAGGAAGTTGGGGGGGGGCAGAGGGAGAGAGGAGAATCTTAGCTTAAGCAGGCTCCACACTCAGCGTGAGCCTGATGGGGGGCTTGATCCCATGACCCTGGGAGCCAAAATCAAGAGTGGAGTGCTCTGGAAAATTGTTTTCTTTTTATTTATTTATTTTTATAAACCCTTTTTAAAAAATTTACTTATTTTGCTAGAGTGAGAGACAGAGAGAGAGAGAGAGAGCATGAGCGGGGGAGGGGCAGAGAGAGGAGGAGAGAGAGGATCTCAAGCAGGCTCCATTCTTTTAACACAGAGCCTGATGTGGGGCTTAAACTCACAAACCTTGAGATCATGATCTGAGCCAAAATCAAGAGTCAGACGCTTAACCACCTGAGCCACCCAGACGCCCCTGTTTATTTAAAGGTTTGTTTATTTTTGAGAGAGAGCACACTCGAGCTAGTGAGAGCATGAGTGGGAAGGGGCGGTGGGGAGGGGGACAGAGGATCCAAAGCGGGCTCTATGCTGACAGCAGTGAGCCCAACTGCAAGATCATGACCTGAACTGAAGTCAGAGACACTCAGTTGACCGAGCCACCCAGGGGCCCCTGGAAAATTGTTTTAAATGGAAATAAATTATTCCTTCCATCCCATTACACAGCCTTTGAAATTGCTTTATTTTAGCATGTTATAATTTTTGTAGTCTTTGAGAAATAGTGCTGAATTTAAAACTGCGTAACAGTTTAAATTGTTAGCAAAAGTGAAAAATAAAAATAGAAAAAGATGGTCGATAAACGTCACCCTGATCTTTAGTGTCGGGATTATTTTGTCTTTTAAAAGCCCTCTTTCCTCTCAGTCTGTCCTGTCTTTTTTCTTTTTTTTTTTCTCACCGGCAGCCTGGAGTTGAGTAGCCAAACTGTGTAGGTATTTGCTAGGATTGCAGTTTTAGTCGGGTTTGTCTTTACTGACAGGTGTGTTTTCAGCAGGTTTAGCGCCCGCCGCGTTTGTCCCCAATCCATACATCATCAGCGCTGCTCCCCCGGGGACGGACCCCTACACGGCTGGACTGGCTGCAGCGGCGACACTAGGTGAGGCGTTCTGCTGCATGTGGGATTTTATCCCCTGCTGAGAAGTCGTGTTGGTCGGCATGCATTCTTTGTACTTGGTCCCAAACCCAAGTCTCCGGTGGAGATTTCTCTCCTGGTTTCTAGTGTTCTTTCCCTGCCAGTTGGATAGCTCTCCCTAGCTGTCCCCTCAGACTCGAACTTACCCAAAGGCAAATGAATGGGCTGCCTGCTGTATGGCCTTTGTGATCCACGGAACCGCCATTCGCTTGTAGATATTTTGGGAATTTCTCCTCTTTCCTAGGTCTTCCTGCCACCTGTAGTCTGCCATAGGCCAGGTCCTTATACTCTTTATCTAGACTTTAGCAGCAGTTCTCACTTACCTATTCCTAATGTCCTCCCCCCTCACCCCCCTGACTGTTCTAGAAAACTATCTGAAACATAGATTTTAACTTTTCACCTTTTGGTTTTAACCCATCACTGATTTGATTTCTTTTCTTTTTCTCGTGCTGTATTATCTTTAATTAACCTGCAACACCATTTGGTGTTTTCTCTGAGAGGCAGCCCATCACCAATTTCTGTCTTATCCAGCCTAGTAGCATGCCTCAGCTATTAAACATGGTGATTCTTCCACCCTAATTGGGTGGTGGTGGTGGTGGTGTGTCGTTCCTTGGAATCACTGTTTTTAGTGGTTCTGAGGATTAGTGAAGACTGGGACCCACTGTGTATAGGTACCTGACCTCTCCATGGCTTGTGTCCCTCTCCAGATCGCCCACTGGCTCACACCATACGTTCCCACTGCACTAAATGGATCTCAGCTTGCTGCAGACACCACACTGGTTTAGGTCTCTGTGTCTTTTGCACACCGTGGTCTCCTTAGTCATCTATAGTAATACTCTTTCCATTCCTTGTCTGGGAATCTCATTAGCTGGCAATGTTACCACTTAGAAAGCCTTCCTTTGCTACCACACCCCCCCATTTTTTCTCTGTTACTTATTATTACTTTGTGTTTATTTGCTGATGGATGTATAAGTGAGTGGTTTTTTTCCCCCTTAAGACTGAATTCTTTCAAAGCAAGCCTTTTTGTTACTTCTCTGTAGCACAGTTGCTGGCACCTTAATGGGGTCACACATGTATGGTAAGTTGAATTCAATGTTAGGAGAAGTAAATGTCTTCCAGATCCCTCCAAATCATGTTAATTGTGACTAAAAGTATTGTAAGATTTTACTTCTATCCAGCATGCAGTGTGCCATTATGAACTCAGATGTACAATATAGAATTTCTTACTGTCTTTAGAATCGTTCACATTTTAGCATGGTTTTGTTGTGGTTGTTTTGAAAGACAGGAGCAAATCTTGATTTTATATTGTTTATTTTTTTATGATTTACTGTCAAGTTAGCTAACATACAGTGTATATAGTATAGTGTAGTCTTGGCTTTGGGAGTGGATTCCCATGATTCCTCATTTCCGTACAATACCCAGTGCTCATCCTGACACGTGACCTCCTCAGTGCCATCGCCCATTTTCCCCGCTCCCTCAAGCTCCCACCACCATCAACCCTCAGTTTGTTCTCTGTCTTGAGGAGTCTTTTATGGTTTGCCTGCCCCTCTGTTTGTAACTTTTTTTTCCTTCCCTTCTCCTATGGTCTTCTGTTAAGTTTCTCAAATTCCAACACATGAGCGAAAACATATGATATCTGTTTTTCTCCCACCGACGTATTTCACTTAGCATAATACCCTCCAGTTCCATCTATGTTGTTGCAAATAGCATGTGTTCTGATGGGTATGCATGTAGTGTAGTTCCTCTGTGCCCCTCGCCTTTGGGGTAATAGAAGTCTCTTTCTAGCACAATGATCTATGTAACCATCATTAAGATTTATTCAGCTCCTACTAACCATTTGCCAGGAATTGTGCTAAGTGCTGTTCTTTCATACGAATTGTTGGATGATGATTTTACAGATTAGGAATTTGGGGCTCAGAGAGCTACCTTTTTCAAAGATCACACTATTTAAATTTTACCGAGTTGGGGTTTGAACAGGTCTAACTCAGAGTCCGCGCATGCACTTTACTGTAGTGTACAATGCCCACACTATCTTGAATTGTCTTCTCTGTACTTTCTTTCCTTTGCTAACTTACTCTATGTTGTTTGAAACAAAGAACTAGTCTTAGGGAAGATACTTGTCCTCACAGAGATCATAGTTTTGTGATAAGTGTCTTGATCTTTGTCTTCATCACTAAGCCAGACTGAAAAAGACTGTTCAGCTCTTTCACACAGAACCAGAAATGTTAACCACCTAAACTATGAAACTGCATATGCTTGTTGGGTGTTCATCACACAGGAATTGGAGCAGGCATCCTGACGAGCCCGGCTCGATGGATGATGCACCCTGGGGGTATTTTCCTAAATGCAGCCAGAGGCCGTGTGACCAGGGACAGCAGTAGAAATACTAGTTGAGAAAACTTAGAAGATGATATAAAAGTTTATGGTAACAGTAGTCTGTGCACAGTCGAAGGTTGTTTTGTTGACTTTTGGTGGAGATTGTCATTGCAGGTTGCAATCCAACCTTTCACCTTGGATGTGGCAACACCCTCACCCTTATGATAGCCATTTGTAGGTGAGGAAACTAAGGCATAGGTAAGGCCTTCACTGTTAAGTTTTCTCTTTCGTTCTTTTCTGTAAATGCCCAAGACCACCCCACTTTGTAAACACTAGTCAGATGAGTTTGGGGACTCCCCATTCTCTGACTTGGAGGTATGGTGTTTTAGACTACTCAGGTTCTGAGCAGTTAAAAGTATTTTACCCTTTTGCTTATTATAAAAAAAATCGCTCATCCTGTAACCTAGCTTTTCTAAGCAGCAGCGTCTTTGTTTTGCGACCAGATGTAGTACCTCACAGTGGGCAGCCTCGTAAACAGAGCTGCTTTTTGGCTAAGCCCACAGGTGCAGAAAATACCAAATTAGAAATGTCAGAGCAATGTTGGGCAGGGACATAATTTGACTTATTTGTGTTTTAGAAGCTTAAAACTGGGAAACAAAACACATGTTCCAATTTATTTTGACTTAATGAAATATATGTTTCTACAGGATTAGCTACCGTGTCAGAATAGATACATTTGAAATAACTCTTTGGAACTCTGTCTAAAGGCACTGTTATTATTGAGGCAGGTTGCAAATATTTTAAATTCTGTGCTTTAAGAAACTTCTCACTGGAGATGTGTTTCAGCAGATGTGAGAAGCTGGCTCTGAGCCCTTGTCTTGTTGGCACAATGCGGTTTTGGTGTTTTCTTGCTACCATCTTCAGAGAATTCTGTGGTTTGGATTTCTGCCACACCCAGGCTGCTCTCTGTATAGCTCTATGACCTCTGCGTTGCCTTCCCAAAGAAGGTGAACCAGGAATTTAGATTGAAGCAGAATGCTTAGTTTTGTTTAGGATACTCAGCAGGTCTGTAAGAATTCAAGGTTTTGTTTCTTGTTTCTTTTCAACAGTGACTTAAATTCAAAATTTCATGTATCAGTGTCTGAATATAGTTGTGTTGAATGACTTCCAAAACAGAAGTAGGAGAACCAAGCCTCATAGAAACTGAGCAGTGGAGGTTCAGTGGCGTGTCTGGGTCATGTTGTCAAAGACTGATGGATTTTCTTGCTTCGGGAGTTAATGAAGCGCCATGGGCCCTGTCCCTGTCAGTCACCTGGGATGCCATCCTTACCGTTGAGAGCAGGGTACACTTAATCTTTTGTTCTCTTCCTTCACCTGACGCACACAGACTCTCCGTTTCTTTCCCTTCGAATAACAAACTTTGACTCTGTCTATCCCATGTCCTTTCTTTCTCAGGGAAGCACAGGCCTTTTGCCTTCTTCCTGACCCAAGGCCAGTTCCTCTGTTCTTGAACCTATCTTTTCCGACTTTGATCCATTATTCTCCCTTTTTTAATGTTTTACACCTTCACTACCTTCTTCCTCTCAGCCTGGAGTATATTACTGACCTCAGAAGGCTTTTAGAAAAAAATAAAAATATTTTTTGTTTTTTAAAAAACAATCTACGGTCAGCTAGAATGAATCTGTATATATATTTTTTAACGTTCATTTTTTGAGAGACAGTGGGAGACAGAGCACGAGCGGGGGAGGGGCAGAGAGAGACGGAGACACAGAATCCGAAGCGGGCTCCAGGCTCTGAGCTGTCAGCACAAAGCCTGATGCGGGGCTTGACCCCACAGACTGTGAGATCGCGACCTGAGCCGAAGTCGGATGCTTAACCGACTGAGCCGCCCAGGCGCCCCCGGATCCATATATTCTTAATATTTTACAGTAGGATCTGTCGAGTCCAATGTAGTCTTTGGAAACCCTGAGTGGATTATGACTGGTCTCAACTTTCTTACCTTGCTCTTAATATTTTTAGGCCCGGCTGTGGTCCCTCACCAGTATTACGGAGTCACTCCCTGGGGAGTCTACCCTGCCAGTCTTTTCCAGCAGCAAGCGGCTGCAGCCGCGGCAGCAACGAATTCTGCAAATCAGCAGACTACCCCACAGGCTCAGCAAGGGCAGCAGCAGGTGAGTGTAAACCGAATCTACCCGTCTTAAGTGGGAACTTGAGTCCTTGGCTATATCTTTAACAGGTAGTGTTGCTCCTGAGAGAGAATTGTTGTGAATGGGCGAGTTCCCTTTTGCGTATGTTACCTGGGTTCGAGCTCAGACTCAACGGGGCTTACTGAATGCCTTGTGTTCTCAGGTTCTTGGCCTGAGTAACTAGGTAAGATCATGAGATTGCGTGTGAGAAGACCGTAGAGGATCGTGCAGTTAAGGGTACAGGGTTAGCAAGTGGCAAAGCGAGTACTTCTGCTGCCGGGAAGAGCTGCTTTCTGCCACACCCTGGTCGCCCTCTAAACACCGTTCTCAGAGCGCTTTGGCCTGCCCGCGGGCAGCTCGCCACCAAAGCGGGGGTACTCGTTCTCCGGACTGCTTGAGAACACCAGCTGAGGTGGATATAAATCTTTAAACCTATTATATCTTTTAACTCAGAGTAATAAGAGCTTTTTAATGAGTTGGGAAAGAATAATTAACTGTGAAACTAAGTATGCCCTTTTATTTTGAATAGGCCATTTTCTCCTGCTTACTAGAAAACACCTGTTTATTGCTGAAAATTGTGATAAATTAGAAAACTCAAAGAAAAAATCCTCATGTGAGGGAAGAACAATATTTGGTATCTGTCATTCTAGCTTTATTGTTTAACTTCTGATAAAGTCAGGGTTACGCTGTCCACACAGTTTGGAGTTTTTACAATTTTCATGTTTTTCAATGCTTTTTAGAAATATTTACTAGCTATATATAAATGTATCAGAGTATTCTAGTCTTTGTTTTCACCAGTTTATTATTATTATTAGATATTTAGCTTAGCAAATATTCTGATGTTCTAAAAAAGATGGACCGATACCCTTTGTATAAGTGTATGATTATGTCCATGGAATAAATTCCTAGGAATGGAATTTTTTTCCATGCAAATAAAATGAATTGTTAGGCTTTGATACACATTGTCGAAGCTGTCTTTTGAGGCAAAACACCATGCTCGTATATATACGTGTACTATGATGCAAACAAGAATGGTTTGGTTTTTATTAGTCTCACTAGGAGAGTATATATTTAATATTTTAGATTCCATAAAATTATAGAAAAACTCAGGCCTATAAATTCTAGCCAGTTCATCATCTTACAGTAAGATCAGTCATTTTACAGTAAGATAAATTTTTGGAAGCTAACGCACGATTTTCTTTGCAGTAGGTACAATTCTTGTACCAGGTATGTAAGGGAATTTAGCAGATAATTTGTTGACATAATGGGTGATCCCTATTAATAGGCCTAATAGCTTGCTCTTTGTGGATAGTCAGTATTTATTTGTATGGTGATCTTTATGTTTAAATGGCTGCCAGGTAATTGTGGATTTGGAAGACAGAAGTAGTTGCTCTGTTTTCAAATTAGTTCTAACGGAGTGCACAGGGAAAACAGTAGGAAGTACTTCTTACTGAAGGCTTTTCGCGTAAAGCTAAGTGCTTAGAAAAAAATAAAGCTGAGTGTTCCACATGTAATTTTTTTTTGCTTATTCTAATTCTGATAGATTATGACTTCCCTTCATAAGATTGAGGAAATGGAATTTGTGTGGCCGGGGTCACACATGTATTAAGTTGTTAAGATGTGAACACAAATCTATAATTTCACAACTTGTGTTATTTCTGACCATGTTGTGATGTTCAGAGTTCTGGAAAGTGTGAGGTCTGGCCTTTGTTCTCCCATGGCCTGGTGGTACCTGGGGCTCAAGGAGCACAGCTGCTCTGTAGTCAGAGAGGCTGTCTCCTTAGCGGTCCAGGGGGCGTGGCAGGCATTTGCGTTTCCGAGATTTCCATCACCCAGTTACAGATCCTACTGAGAAAAGGTTATTGACGTTGCTTTTTAATAAACAGCCATAGTTTAGTTCAAAAGTTATTTTTGTCAGTTTCTGTTTCAGATGTTTTAGGAAAATATGATTTTCTTGGTCGAAGTCCTTTGTTGTAGTCCTTGAAATGAGAGGCCTTTTTTAAACTTTGCTTTTGACCTTTCCAGCCTTTACGTTGTAATCAGAAAGCATTCGTTGTGTTCTAGGCATGGTAACTGTTCCACACCTAATTGCTGCAACTTTCTGCAGAGTTAGTGACATTCTAGCTACTCCATCATACTTCTGATTCCTTTTTCATCCTTCTTGAAGGTTCCTTTGACACCTGATAAAATTTTTGTTCTTTTCTATTTCAAGTGTTTGCTAAGAAAGGCTCCTTGGGTGTTGGGTTGAAGCCAAGCACGTGTTGGCAGACCTGGTGGTGATTTGGTGTTAGATACTGCATTTTGAGAGAGAAGCATTGAGATTAAAAAAAAAAATTATTTTAATATTTATTTATTTTGAGGGAGAGACAGAGTGTGAGCAGGGGAGGGGCAGAGAGAGAGAGAGGGAGACACAGAATCTGAGTAGGCTCCAGGCTCCGAGCCGTCAGCACAGAGCCTGACGCCAGGCTCGAACTTACGAACTGCAAGATCAAGACCAGAGCCGAAGTTGGATGCTTAACCAACTGAGCCACCCAGGTGCCGCAAGAGAGAAGCGTTTAGAATGGTTTCTGAACTTTCTATAATGGGGGAGACTGTAGATGATAATTCTGCATGGTGAACTGTAGAAGGATTGAGGGATTATTAATTAAAATATCTCCAGTGAGCATCTCCTTGAGTATTAAGTATTGGTAGATCTCAAATGCTGTATTTAAATCGATACCTTTTAAAAGAAATTTGAATTCAATAGCTCTTACATCATAAAGAGAGATAGTAGGCTAACTCCAAGGATAGTGTTCTACAAAGTAATTTTTGTGATTTTATTAGATGTTAAAATGTTACTTGTAAATTTTATACATTTGTTTCCACAAAATCCAGACTCGATAGCTACTTATGAAATTAAGATAGATGCGTTTTGGCAGCGGACTTAAGAACTTTGATTAGTCATCAGGGTCCCACACAGATTTCTAGAGAGTGGACCTAAAGGAAACACGTTGCTCTCCTCATTAAAACAGGATCAGTAGTCTGGACTACCTTGTTCTTCAGGCATGTTGTCCATTCCCCTGTCCTGGCCCCTGACCTTTTGCACAACTCCTAACCAAACATAAGCCTGGTTCATAATGCCCAGTGGTACTGATGGTTTCACTGGTGTTGAATTAGTTCTTGAACTATTAGTATTTGCCGTACATGTGTACGTGCTGTTGACTTTTCCTGGAGTGAGAGCCCTTCTGGGGCTTGGTGCACACGTTCCCCTGGACAGCCTCGTTTGACTCTTCTGTCTGTGTGGATGGAAGCCCTCTTCCTCTTGTAAATAAAGTCTGTTGGATTCCTTAGGTCACAAACAGATATTTTGATAGTAATTAGCTGTTGGTTATTGATTATCTCCTGGGTACCAGATACTGTGCTTTGCAGAAGTGATTTCTAATACTCCCGTCATATTTGCGGGATCAGCTGTTACTCTCGCTAATTTTACAGAGAAGGAAATAAAGAGACTGGGAGTAAATCGTTTACACGTCTCTTCTTGCCGGTGTGAACGGTGTTGTTTCTCTTAGGCTCATTTAGTAAACAGCTAGTGGCGTTTCTCTTTTACATTTTTTACCCAGTGGTGCCAAGAATAATCTGTACCCAGGTTCCTGACCATATGTCTAACTTTTATAAATAGCAGAATGATAATGAAAGTGATCCGAGAAGAACTTTGCCTTTGGAAAACATTGCAAAGCGCATTTTATAACCTTAGCCTTGGTCTGTGGGGTTTGCATTTTCACTTACTAGAATATATAGATCACATGGAGTAGATTCTTCAGAGCATTCAGAAAAAGAATGATCACCAGCATTTTGATACCCATGTTTCAGTAATAAAAAGTAGATCCTTCGTCACAGTGGCAGAACTGGTGTTCTTTACTGAAATGGCAGTGTTCTTGACACATCTCCATTTAGATGGCTGTCTGTTGTGGAATTTGTGAGAGGAGAAATAGAAACAGCTCAGAGGCCTCCAAAATCAAGTGAGCTCATTTGGGGCCATTTGGGCCTTGTTGAATACCAGTAGTGTTGTAGGGTAGAGAAGATACTCTTATATTCCGTAAAGAAAATGCAGACTTATTGGTGTGTGTTTTTTTTCCCTTTAAATACAGCTATTTTAATCTAATTATGTGGGTGAATTACCCCTGTTTATCCTACCTACACTCCCCTTCCCACTCTATCCTCCTCCTCCACCACCACCCCCACCCCCATCCACTTTTTGTCAGAGCACTGACATTGTATTATAGACATGATTGTCTGTCTCATTCACTGGAATGAAAGCTTCAAGAGGGCAGGGGCTTTGTTTGTCTTGTTCGTTGCTTTGTCTCTAATACCTGCCAGATGGGAGGCATTAAGTATTTAATGAATGAATCCTCACTTTTATATGCTTTTGGCTGCTTATAAAGGTAATAATGTTTAAGAATGGTAGAATGAGATTTCACTAAGTGAACTGTTGTTAATTGAATTTTTATCGTACCAGCCATGCCATATAAAACATTATAGGAAAAATGGTTTACAACCATCAGTTTTAAAAAGTGAGCCCAACTTAAGCGCATGGTGGATCTTAGGTATTTCCAACGAGAAGAAAGTAGTTGATTTATTTCTGTCTCCCAGGTTCTCCGCGGAGGAGCCAGCCAGCGTCCTCTGACCCCAAATCAGAACCAGCAGGGACAGCAAACAGATCCACTAGTGGCAGCTGCAGCAGTGAATTCTGCCCTTGCTTTTGGACAAGGACTGGCTGCAGGCATGCCAGGTGAGCTGCACTGTGGTTCTAATGCTTCGAGGGGAAAACAGTCTGCTTGTTGGGGAAGACTGAGAGGAAAACAGGTGGTGCTTTCAGCTTGTACGGGCTTGTCACGATTGGGGAACTGGCAAGGATGACATACACTTGCCCTCACTTAGACCGTAGTTCGTTGATGAGAGCACCTGATTGTTCTGAGCCAGTCTCAGTCTTACATGTATCTCTCCACATGTAAGAGCATCAGAATATGCGGTTTTCCTTTGGTGAAGGTCTGTTTTCTCCCTTAGGATTAGGGATGATGGAAGGAGTGGGCAGGCTACTTCAGAATCACTCCAGGGTTTTAGTTTTTATGCTGATGTCTTTGAACAGTATTATGGAAGAAGTTCCTAGTGTTCCTGGATGGAGCCATCCCTTACGTTTCTGGGATTTCTCCTGAGCCAACAGCAGGGGTGCTTTATAGCTCTCTACCTGTGATCCATCTTTACCTTGAGTAGATGTTATTCTTGGCTCACTGTCACCTGGTCCTATTCTTCGCATAGGTTGGAAGTAACTTGTGCTTCTTCCTTTGGAACAGGTCCTTGTGAGACCTCAGCATAAACTTGTGGATTCTTACCGATCATGGAGCTTGGCCACATTAATTGGTATACTTAGGAATTGACCGAGTAACTTTAACCTGCATCATTTGTTTGTATGAGTTACTAAGCATTCAGATTTTTTCGGGAAGTCACCTGTAATTTCTCCTGTGGCTCAGTAGGATTTGGAGATTCCGTGAGGTGCCAAAAAATCCTACTATTTGAAGTGTGTCTAGGTTTTACCTGGTAACTTGAGGATATTTGTGCTGAGACTGTTAAGAGGTATTAAAGTATTATGATTGTTGTAATCATTTATACCCTCTGTTATTTTCGTAGTCAAGGAAACTGTAAAAAATTGTCAGTGTATGATTTCTGGTGGTAACCCTGGTTAGCACTTTGAAGAGCACAGGTATCCCTGGCACGCCAAATTCCCTTTCTGACACTTAGTGGATGGTGAATAATGACGGGCCATACTGTGCCAGACACCACGTGAGACCTTGCACGTTCCTCCTCTGATCGTCTCAAGAATTTTATGAGGCCCGTGTTGTTATCATCCTCATGGGGAGAGGATGCTCAGAGATTCAGGGCCATGCCGCTATCCAGGTAGTGAGGCCAGGATAGAAATCTGCGTATGTCTGTCCCCACGGCCAAATCGGAGGCTGTTCACAGGCCGCAGCGCCCAGGCGGCACTGGTAGTTTCCTGTCTACTTACATGTGGCTCGATGTTCCCAGGTTATCCGGTCTTGGCTCCTGCTGCTTACTATGACCAAACCGGCGCCCTCGTGGTGAACGCAGGGGCGAGAAATGGCCTCGGGGCTCCCGTGCGGCTGGTAGCTCCTGCCCCGGTCCTCATCAGCTCCTCAGCCGCCCAAGCAGGTGAGCCTCCCGCTCCTGAATTCCTGTCGGAGATCCAGCACGGGCGACGGCTGACGTCTTCACAGTGTCCTTTTTGTGACGGTTCTCAGTGTAGCCATTCTGCCCCGTAACATTTCAAAGAGAAAAGCGGAAGCAGCGAGTGACCTCGATAGAGTCTGTTGACAGCCATGTACCAGCTGGTTAGCAGCAAGGACCTGCTCCACCGTGGACATGGGAAGTTGGATTACTCTCACAAAATGGCATCATTGGCAGAACCCCGAGGCTAATTTTACAGAAATCCATGTCATTGTTTTCATTATTTTAAGATAATGTGTGTGTGGTTGTTTTTTTTTTTTTTAATGTTGGTTTTATTTTTTCGGGGTGGGGGCAAGACGGAGGGAGTAGTGAGAAGTGGTAGAGCAATACATTTTGGTGGCGGATAAATGACAGATAGGGTTTTATTTTAAGCTTTATATGTGTGCGTGTGTATATATATGTGTGCGTGTGTGTATATATGTGTGCGTGTGCATATATATATGTGCGTGCGTGTATATATGTATGTGCGTGCGTATATATATGTGTGCGTGTGTATATATATATGTGTGCGTGTGTATATATATGTGCGTGTGTGTATATATGTGCGTGTGTGTGTATATATGTGCGTGCGTGTATATATGTGCGTGCGTGTATATATGTGCGTGTGTGTATATATGTGCGTGTGTATGTATATATGTGCGTGTGGATATATATGTGCGTGTGGATATATATGTGCGTGTGTATGTATATGTGTGCGTGTGTGTATATATATGTGTGCGTGTGTGTATATGTGTGCGTGTGTGTATATATATGTGCGTGTGTATATATATTAGGAATGCAAGTTAGGAACGAGAGCGGGAACATCTAGGAGAGAGCGACACGTTCAGGAATTTGAGGGACTTGAGTATATTGACGGTCGTTCTAGAAAAGTCCTCAACAATGATTATTTGTGGAACTTGAGATTTTAGGCAGCAGTTGTATTTCAAACAGCTACATTTGACATCTGTTCCTATTTTAAACTGCAGACTCTTTAAAGCTCCCACCATAGTGAATTTGGCTTCAGTGGTATTTTGACTTCAAATTGGAAGCAGAAATAGAAAGTAGAAGCTTCAGATGAAGGGATCAAAGGCAGATTTATGTAGTTCTGTACAAGGCTCGTGTCCGCTTTGAAGAGATGGGACTGCGTCGCAGGGGTTTCAGAAGGAGAACACCGTGGCGGGGGAATGCGGCTGGTCCCTTTCACAGCCCAATGGTTTGCTTTCTTCTTCGTAGCTGTTGCAGCGGCCGCAGCTTCAGCAAACGGAGCAGCCGGTGGTCTTGCTGGAACCACAAACGGACCGTTTCGCCCTTTAGGAACCCAGCAGCCCCAGCCCCAGCCCCAGCAGCAGCCCAGTAACAGCCTGGCGTCCAGCTCCTTCTATGGCAACAACTCTCTGAGCAGCAACTCCCAGAGCAGCTCCCTCTTCTCCCAGGGCTCAGCCCAGCCTGCCAACACGTCCTTGGGATTTGGAAGTAGCAGTTCTCTCGGCGCCACCCTGGGATCGGCCCTTGGAGGGTTTGGAACAGCAGGTAGAAATCAGACTTTATGTGCTGTTAAAACTGAATTTTAATGATTTTTACGATCTTTACGGAACACTGACAGTGCATGGAACCCTGGACAGATACCCCAGGCAGATCTGGACCGACCCCTGTGGGAATCCGGCCGTCCCACATACCTGAGATGATGGACTGTTAAAACCAAGTTTTAGAGTTGGGGCTGATTTCAGGTTTATGCTCATGTTGCTACTTATTTATACTCCGAGAGTCGATTTGTTTCAGGGATTGGAAAACCAGGGGAGATTTTTGCAGGCGTTGGGAAGAACATGGAAGAAAGTGTAGAAATGTGGATATTAGAACCTGAGGGAGGAGGACTTAACCAAAGACCACAGGGTAGTGTACCCCACAGTCTGCAGGCCTTAAAGGGTCAGGAGTTTTCTCCAGTCTCTTGAGAAGAATTAAGGTGGATATTATGGCAAAGTGGGAAGAAGGAAATTAATTAGACCAAGATATTTTTAACGTTTTGATGGGAGGAAAAAGCAGGAAAGTAGTAAGGGAAACAATGGGATAATTGCAGTGTTCGTAAAAGTGTGATCTCAGAACAGAAGGGCATGTTTGGGGGGTGAGAATCTTAAATTGGAATCAGGGGCTAGCAGCAACTCTTGATTGAACCCATTGAGAAAACAGGCGTTCATGTATAAGTCTTGTGTAGTGGGGCAGTACCCCACTTACAGATCTTTTTTTCTGTACTCCATTTTTCTACTAGAACCTTTGGGTTGATGAAAGGCATTCTTTCTAGCCCATTTTCTTTCACCTTCTCCATAGCTTATGTGGCCGTCAGAGCTTTTTAACCCATCCCCACCCCATAATACGTGACACCAGAGAAAGGTAAATTTAGCATTCGTGTGATGGTTTGAACAAAAGTTTTCATGTTAAACCGAGCCATGTCCTCTTTATTACTTTCCCTGCCCCTAGAACTGCCGCGTGGACAGTTAGGCTGTCTCTGCTGACAAATCTGCGGTGGTAAGGAGTCTGGATCAAAGTGTCAGGGACAGGTCACTGGGCTTGTTCTTCAAAGAACAGGCCTTTTCTTATCTGCATTGTTTTAATTCCATTTTAGTTGCAAACTCCAACACTGGCAGTGGCTCCCGCCGTGACTCCCTGACTGGCAGCAGTGACCTTTATAAGAGGACATCGAGCAGCTTGACCCCCATTGGACACAGTTTTTATAACGGCCTTAGCTTTTCCTCCTCTCCTGGACCCGTGGGCATGCCTCTCCCTAGTCAGGGACCAGGACATTCACAGACACCACCTCCTTCCCTCTCTTCACATGGATCCTCTTCAAGCTTAAACCTGGGTAAGAACCATTACTCTAACACCACCTTGAACTCTAGAAATCTCTTGCCACTGATGACATTACAAGGACTTTGCATAAGCAAAGGACAGTCCCTTTATCCCAGGAGCGTCCTGGGTGTTCTGTGCCTTCCTTAAGAGCCTCATGTTATTTAGGCTGTACCTAGACAGCATAGCAGTTTTGGGTTTATTCAAGTTTGGGTGCATCCCCTGTATATTCACTTCAGCTTCTGTCTGAACATCTTGTTCTTGGGCTACACGTGGGAGTCTTTCATTATAAACCCAGTGCAGACTCATTTTCAGTAAAGCTGGAACACACAGAGACACAGAGAATGTGTTCACCTAGTGTCATCACTACTTTGCCTTATTTTTCAGACTCCCTCCCCCCCCATGTTTACGCTTAATATCTTTTCCACAAAAAACATTCTATTAAAAAAATTTGCCAGATTCTTAAATTTTTTTTTTGTATAAACTACCTAGTATGCTGACGAGTATAGATGTGTATATCTCAACTGTATGTTTAGGTTGTTACTGTGTATGGGGACTTAAGACCCGCTACCATCTAGATCCTAAAACGGAAGGAAAAGAGGATTGTAAACAGCAGGCTGTAAGAATGAAAGGAAACTTATGTTGACACTCTGGGCAGCAAACTCCTAAGTCTCTGAAGAGGTGGAAGAAGGTACAAACTTCCTTCCCTCAGTTATTCATCGAGTGTGGGTTCTGAAGCACTGATTTATTCCTTAGGTGGGGGAAGTTGAGGCTTTGGAGTAGAGTGACCATGTAATTTATCGTGCAGCCCAGGACACGTTTGAGAGTGGATGGGAGCGCTGTTAATAATACTCTGATGATAGACCTAACCGGCAGTATCCTAGGAAAAACCACCATGTTTGGCTACCATCCCCCGAAAATTCTGGTTTTTCCTTCTTTCTTTCTTTTTCCCCCCCTTTTTTTTTAAAAAAAAAAATCCTCTATTTATTATTGTTTAAAAAAAAGACTTTAAAAGAGCAGTTTTAGATTCTTAGCAAAATTGAGGGGAAAGTACAGGGATTACCCCCACACCCTCTGCCCCCTGTGTGTGCACGTTCCTCCGTTATCAGTGTCCCCGCAGAGTGGGACCTTTGGAACATCGACACACCCTTATCATCCAGAGTTTGTGGTTCACATGGACTGTTTTCAGTTCTGACCAGCAAGATTAGAAGGGGCTTTGCGGGCTCTGAGATGAGGACTGACTGAAAATGGATTGTGTGCTTTCATTTGGTAAGACAAAGATGGCGAAGTGATCTATAAAAATCAAAAAAGTCTCGATGGGGACAGGATAATAGAGTTCCTGCTCTAGCGCTGAGAGTGTGGTCTCCAAGTCAGAGAGGTGGGTTTTCAGGCAGAACTGTGTCGCACATACTCATTCGTGTGAGTGTGTGTATCCTGCGCTCTCACGCGGTCACACCTGTTCCTGTAGAACCCACGGGCTCAGCTTCCATGTGGACCTTACTTTAGAAAAGTTGGGGGGACATTCCAGATTGGTAAATACATGTTGGACCGATACGGCGGTGGGGTACGTTGCACGACAGTGCTTCCTGGTGACAGAATACTTGCCTTTAAGAACTGAGGGTTAATGTGGACTATGAAGGGTAAATGAAAGTCCCAGTTTAGTATCTAGATGGTAGGAGCTAACGCTTAGTAGTTATCATTGGCTACTATTAATGGCCTTGGGTGCTGTACATACGACTCTGGCAGGTATAGGTATTTTGCCCATGATACAGAGTGAGGAAGCTGCCTTAAATATCTTGCCTAGGTCTTCTCGATCTCTGAAGAGATGTAGTGTCAAACCTCTTTGGCCCCAAAGCCCGCGCTGTCAGTGTACGGCCGTCCCGTCACGTGACATACCCAGAGGATCTTTTAAACCAGGGCTTTTATCAGATCCAGAAAGTCTCTCTTTTTAATTCCTAAGTTAAACGTTTGAACTGTGTCAGCTGATAGCGACATTCATAGTAAAGAAACTAAATCTACAAACATTTGTATTTTATTAAAAAAAGTGTTTTCGGTGTTTGTTTATTTTTGAGAGTGAGTGAGTGGGAGAAGGGCAGAGAGTGAGAGGGAGACAGAGGATCCACAGCAGCCTCCGTGCTGACAAGCGCCTCAATTTTTTTTTTTAGTTTTAAAATTTTTTTGCTCAAGACGGGGAGTAAGTATTTTAGGCTTGCAGGTCAGTGATCTCTGTCGTAAGTATTCAACTCTGTTGTGAAGTACAGAATTGGCCACAAACAAAATGTAAATGAGTGTGTAGCTATTGTCCAGTCAACTTTTCACTTACAAAAGTAGGTGGCAGGCCGGGTTTGTCCTGTTTAGCTACAGGTTAGTTCTGTCAGCCTCTGAACTAGCTGCTGTGGCTCTTGGTGTTTGAAAACGGAGCTGGAAGTAGTCCCCGGGTGCCCGGTGCCTTTCCTCTTTCCAGTATCAGCACTTTCTTTCTTCTCAGTGATTCCTGAGAATCTCCCCTGCGGAGTAGGAATCAGCTATTGGTGTGAGTTATTTCTCATTTTAACGCTTGCTGCCTGCCTGGCTTTATTTTTAAATGTATCTTCCCTTTTAAAAACAATTTACCTCATTTAAGCAACTTAGTTGTATATGTTTGCATTGGGCTTCTGTTGCTGCGTGTACTGTGTAAACCATACATGCCATTCCTGAGGAACTTTGTGTCTCGATCAGTAGAGCTTTGCCTCTGCTCAGTCCGTTTCCTTGACAGAAGGGTTGTCCTATGCTCTAGTTTTCACCTAGAGAAAATAGAGGTGTGGGAATTGGTTTCTTTTCTTTTCTTTTCTTTTCTTTTTTTTTAAGTTTATTTACTCATTTTGAGAGAGAAAGAGTGCCCAAGTGGGGGAAGGGCAGAGGGAGAGAGAGAATCCCAAGCAGGCTCTGCATGGTCAGTGCGGAGCCTGGTGCGGGGATCCAACTCTGGAACTGCGAGATCATGACCTGAGCCGAAGTTGGCACCCCTGGGAATTGGTTTCTAACAGTGTCCATACAGAGGTCCTAGAGACGCTTTGATACAAGAAACTTAACATTTTTTGACTGAATATATGTTGGGCCACACCTCATATAATTTCTATGACTACTACTGCTGCACTGCTGACGCCAGCCGTTAGTTCTTGATCACCGCCAGCCATGCTGTGCGTGCATCCGTTGTGTGAAACAGGCACATGACTCTGTTCTACAGGGAAACTTAAACTCAGCATGGTCCGGCGACCTCATAGTAACACACAGCTAGCAGGTGTGTGAATGTGCATGCTCGCCGGTACATCCCTCTTGTTTTCCCAGTGTAGATCTTTTCTCCGTGATATTTGCCTACTTCTTCCCCGAAGCCACATGTGTTTAGGATACTGTTAAATGACCAATGACCGGCTTAGTTTACTTAGTTTTTTTTTCTCACTTTTTTTCAATAATCACTTATTAGTGCCTACATAAGACTCTTTAAAAAAATTTTTTTTAAAGAGAGAGTGAGAGACAGAGCACAAGTGGGGGAGGGGCAGAGAGAGAGGGATACACAGAATCCGAAGGAGGCTCCAGGCTCTGTGGTGACAGCTCAGAGCCCCGATGCGGGGCTTGAACTCACAAGCTATGAGATCATGACCTGAGCTGAAGTCGGCCGCTTAACCAACTGAGCCACCCAGGTGCCCCCAAGACTTTTTTTTTAATGTTTATTTTTGAGAGAGAGAGTGCACGTGTGAGAGCACGAGTAGGGGAGGGCCAGAGAGAGGAGAGGGACAGGAGCTGATAGCAGCAAGCCCGAAGCGGGGCTCGAACTCAAGCACCATGAGATCATGACCTGAGCTGAAGTCGGACTCACGACCTATTGAGCCACTCGGGTGCCCCACATGAGACTCTTAAACGCTTTTTCCACTACCCACTGTTTGAAGACCAACATTTTTTCTTTTACAGAAACAACTTTATTGAGTTATATTTTATATATTACAGAATTCACCCATTTCAGGTGTACAATTCATTGATTTTTAGTAATTTTCTGAATTGTGCAGCCAGCACCATAAATCGGTTTTAGAACATTTTCATCCCTGCAGTAAGAATTCTTAAGACCAATTACGGTTAATCTGCATTCACACTTTTAGCCCCAGTCAGCGACTGGTCTACATTCTGTTTCTAAGTTTACCTTTTCTGAACAGTTCATGTAAGTGGAACCATACGACATGTGATCTCTTTTCTTTGGATTCTTCCCTTCTCATGGTGTTTTGTCCCTCCCAGCTCCTTCTCATGTTTTTGAGATTTACTCCATGATCTTGTGTGTGTCGGTCATGTGTTTCATTTTATTGCTAAATTGTCTTCTTTTTTATGGATATACTACATTTTGTCTAACCATTCACAGTTGAAGGATTTTCGTTGATCACAGGCTTTGGCTTTTAGAACTAATTCTGCTGTGAATGTTTGCATGCAGGTCTTTCCTTGGACACGTGTTTTATTTCTCTCGTAGTAGAGTTGCTGAATTGGGTTTTAGTTTTATGTTAAACTTTTTGAGAAACTGCCAGACTGTTTTCCAAGTTGGTGCACCATTTTACATTCCCATCCTCAGCGTATGAGGGCTCCAATTTCTCTACATCTTCACCAATGTCGTTCTTTTCTTATCTGAAAAGTTACTCTAGTGGGCTTGCAACAGTGTGCCATTGTGGTTTTAATTTCCATTTCCCTCATGACTAATCATGCTGAGCATCGTTTCATGTGTTTATTAACTCTTTGTATTTCTTTGATGTAATATCTGCTCATATTTTTAAAAGTTTGGATTGTTCACTTTCTTGAGTTGTAGGAATTCTTTTTATATTCCTGGGTAGAAGTCCTTCATTAGATGCCTGCTTTGCATGTATTTTCCTCTGGTTTTTTGCTTGTCTTTCATTTAAAAAAGTCATTTTTTAATGTTTATTTATTTTTGAGAGAGAAGAGAGAGAGACAGGGTGCGAGCAGGGGAGGGGAGGAGAGAGAGGGAGAACAGAATCCAAAGCAGGCTCCAGGCTCTGAGCCATCAGCACAGAACCCAACGCGGCGCCTGAACTTGTGAATTATGAGATCATGACCTGGGCTGAAGTCAGAGGCTTAACCGACTGAGCCACCCAGGCACCCCTTGTCTTTTCATTTTTTAAATAGTGTCTTTTGAAGTGCAGTAGTTTTTAATTTTGATAAGGTCCAGTTTTTCATGCTTTCTGGTACAGAAATCTTTGCCCAACTCGGGGTCTTAAAGATTTTCTCCTGTTTTGTTCTAAAAATTTTATTGTTTTAGCTCTTACAGTTAAGTCTATCACTGATTTTGAGCTAATTTCGTGGTATTGCCTGAGGTAGGAAGTTCATCTTTTTGCATGCACCAATTTCCCCAGTAAAGTTTTGAAATTTTCAGTGAACAGGTCTTATGTGTCTTTTGTTAAGTTTGTTCCTACAGATTCAATTTTCCTTATGCTGCTGTGAATGGAGTTCTATTCTAGGTTTGGTTTTGGATTGTTTGTTGCTTGTTTATAGAAATACAGTTGATTTTTGTGTATCGATCTTACATTTTGTGCATTTGCCATACTTACTAATTAGTCCTAATAGATTTGGATGGATTCTTTAGGATATTCTATATACAGGATCATGTCACTTGTGAATAGAGTTTCCCAATAAACAAACAAACAAACAAGAGTTTTCCAATCTGGATGATGCCTTTTATTTTACTTGTGTGATTATCTAGAACCTCCGGTACGGTGTTACATATACTAGATGAGAGCACACATCTTTGCCTGGTTCCTGATCTTGAGGGTTAAGTGTTGCTCTTTTTCTTTCAAGTATGATCACTGTATGTTTTTCATAGGTGCCCCTTATCAGGTTAACTTCCGTTCTGAGTTTAAGAGTTCTGCTGTGAATGGGTTTTAGATTTTGTTAAGTGCTTTTTCTATGTTTATCGATGATTATGTGGTGTTTATCTTTTACTCTGTGAATATGGTTTGTCATGTTCATAATTTTTGGACATTAATCCACTCTCACATTCCAGGAGTAGCCCCCACTTGGTCATGCTGGAGTTGGTCAATGTTTTTGTCAAGGAGTTTGGCATCTATGTTCGTGAAGGATATCTGTCATTTTCCTTTTTTTGATTTCTTGTTACGGTGATATTGACCTTATAACATAGATTGGGAAGGGTCTCACCTTCCTCTGTTTTCTGGGAGAATTTGTGGAGTACTGATATTTTTTCTTTAAACTGTCAATAAAATTCAACAGCAAAGCCATTCTGGCCTGGGCGTTTACTTGTACTTGTGGGAAGTAGCTCTATTGCTAGCTTACTAGCTCAGTTTCTACTTATGTGTTACAGGGCCAGATTTTCCATTTCTTCTCGAGTCAGTTTTAGTAATTTGTGACTTTCTAGGAATTTGTTCCATCTAAGTTGTCAAATTTGTTGGCATAGGGTGGAAATATCTCCCACCCACTTTCTCTCTCAACCTCTCCCTCCCATCTCTCCCATACCTGAACGTACATAGGTGCGTGTGCATGGTTAGTAATACAGATAAGGTTTTCATGACCCCGAGCAAGTCAGATGTTGAAAAGATTTAGTTTGTCTTAAGTATGTGTTATATTTCTCCATTTAAAAGTATTGCTTTTGTAATTATTAATATTGCTGTTGATAATATTATTAACAGCTAGACTTACAGTCCTCATTTGTGGCTTATATGTGGGTGAGGTGAAGCCTTTAGGTACCTAAAACATGCGTCTCTAATAAATTTCATCTCTGCCTCAGCGGGAAAAAAGGAAAGGATGTGGAGATGAGTGCCCCAAAGGTCTGATTCTTACCTAAATAGTTTCATGTCCTGCCTCCCCGTAGACTTCTCTGCTCCACAGCCATCTCTGCATTTCCTAAGCTGCTGCTTCATGCTTACGGTTTTCTCCATAATCCCTCAGATGGTGCCACTTTTAAACTCTAAGCATTGAGAAGTAGCAGATGTAATTTATTATACTGTACACGGTCGACAACTCCCAGCCTTTTCATGTACCCTGGAAGGGAAGTACTGTGCTTGTTGATTCCCACAGTGTTGCGGTACAGTAAAAGTGAGCTCAGAAGTTCATGATCTGTCCAGGGCAAAAAATGTAAGTGTTTAGTTTTAGTCGTGATAGAATTCCTATCTTGTTAAAATTCTTGCTGTTCTTTAAGTTCAGGGTTGTATGCACTTAGCCCTTTAAGAAAAGCAAAGTTCAAACACAAGATGGTTTTCTTTGTCCCTGCCTGAACTGGAAGAGAGGTTTCTAATTTATCGTTCAGTAACTCATACTAATTTCAGATGGTTTACTAGCCATGGGTTTGCCTTTTCATACTTCTCCGTTCTAAAAGGTAACGTAGTATTTTGTGATTGCTTACCTGGTTCTCTGAAAGTGATTTGTCATCTGTAAAATTAATCACATGAAAATTAACTTATTTTGGACTCAGTAGTATGCACTGAAGATAATTCATTTTAGGCCTATTTTAATTTAGGACTGGCTGGCTGTGGTGTTAGTATTAGGGAGTGGTTGGTCGGGAAACTTATTATAAACATTTGGTGAGTGGCCTTGCCTTGCCTTTAATAAACGCAGAGCTAGATGTTGGGGGCCTTGGGAATTTTTCTTTAAAGGTGAAGAAGGCAGGGTTTTACCCAGTAGTATTAGAGCACAGTAGGTTAGATCACAGTATTAGATCTGTGAGTACAAAAAGCAAATGAAAGAGAACATTCCAGAGAGCAAGAGGGTGGAAAACTAGATGGCTGCTGGCAGAAAATCTTTTCATACACTCGTATAAAACAGCTGAAGTACGTGTGAGTTTAACTTAGCGCGGTCCATTTTTTCCATCCATTTACTTTTTATCTGCATGTGTCTTTATTTTTAAAGTGGATTTCGTGTAGACATATAGTTGGGTCATGCTTTTATGGCCCGCTCTGATAGTCTTAATTGCTGCATTTAGACCTTTGACATTCAAAGCGATTATTGACACAGTTGGATTAATATCTCCAATATTTGTTACTGTTTTCTATTTGTTGCCTTTGTTTTTTGTTCTGTTGTTGTTTTCCACTCTTTTTGTGTCATTTATAACTGATCCAGGTTCACTTTCAAATAAGGTTGTACTATTTGATATGTACTGTGAGTACCTTATAATAGTGAACTAATCCTAATTTCTTTCTTCTGTCCCTTGTTTCATTGCTGTTACTCATTTCGTTTCTCTGTGAGCATACATAAGCATACCACGTATATAAGCATAAGCATTCAATGAGTGCATTGTTACTATTACTATTTTGAACAGTTACCTGTTAGATCAATTAAGAATAGAAACGGAAGTTTTTGTTACCTTCACTTATTCCTTTTTTGATGCTCTTCCTTTCTTTATGTAGATCAGTTTCTGACCCATATTATTTTTACTCCTCTCCAAAGAACTTTTTTTTTTTTTTAAACATTTCTTGCAAGGTGGTTCTACTGGCAGCCAGTTCCCTCAGTGTTTGTTTGCCCGAGAAAGTTTATTTCTCCTTTCTCTTGTGAAGGACAATTTTGCAGGATACGGAGTTCTAGATTTGTGGGTTTTCTTCTCTCAAAACTTTAAATATTTTTTTCCACTCTCTTCTTGCCTGCATGCTTTTTGAGGAGAAGGCAGTTGTAATTATCTTTGTTCCTTTATAGGTGAGGTGTTTCCCCCACTCTGGCTTCTTTCAGTGTTCGTCCCCTTTATCTTTGACTTTCTATAATTTGAAGAAGATCTGCGGAGGTGTAGTTTTGAGGGCATTTATTCTGCTTAGTGTTTGCCAAGTTCCGGGAGCTGTGGCTTGGTATCTGAGATTCATTTAGAGAAATTCTTGGTCATTATTGTTTCACATATTTCTTCTGTTCCTTTTTCTTTTTCTTCTGGTCTCCTCATTATATGTATGTTCGCCTTTTGTAATTGTCCTTGGATAATTTGATTATGTTCTTCTGAGTCCTTGTTCTCTTTCCTTTTTGATTTTTGGGGATTCTGTTGATACATCCTCTAGCCCAGAGACTCTTCCCTCACCTGTGCCCTGTCTCCTGAGAAGCTCATCAAAGAATTCGTCATTTTGGTCACAGTGGTTTTTATCGCTAGCATTTCTTCTTGGTTCCTAGGATTTCCATCTCCGCTTTGCATCGCTCATCTGTTCTTGGATGCCGTCTCCTGTATCTGTGAGAGCCCATGGCAGAGTCATCCTAGTTGTTTTAAATTCCCATTCTGGAAAAAAAATTTCAGTCTGGTAACTCTACTATCCCTGCCATGTATGTGTCTGATGCCTGCTCTTTCTCTCTACCTTGTGTTGTTTGACTTTTGGTGTGTCTTGTAATGTTTTCTAGAGAGCCGTGTATGATGTGCCAGGTAAAAAGGACTGCTATAAATAGGCTTTTGGTCACGTGGCGAGGTGTGGGGGGAGGGAGGGTGTTCCGTAGTCCTGTGGTTAGGGCTCCGTCTTTTAGTGACCCCGGGCCTCTGGATCTCCCACTTCCCGAGTGCTTCTCAGGGTTTTTTCCCTCCCCCTTCCAGTGGGACAGGATGGTCGGAATAGGCTGGCGTCGTGTATTTCCCTTCCCCGGGTCGGTGGGTCTCTGAGGACCCCGCAGGTGACGCTCTGGTTAACCAGGTCCCCAGAGGGGAGGCCTGCTTAAGAACAGAGCACTTCGGCCTCTTTCAGAATGGTTTCTTTTCCCTTTACCTTACTTAAGCCTGAGAACATTTTTATTCTCATATTTATTGTGGAACCCAGTTGGCCTCTCAGAGCCAGATTTGTGGGGGTTCCCCTATGACTGGGTCCCCTTCGTGGTTTAACTCTGGAGGCTGTCCACTCTGCGTTAATTGCAATTTGTCCATTACCGTTCAGGCTTCCTTGTGTTTGTCGTCCATATTTGGATGGTTGTTTTAGGAGTTTCTCTGTTGATTTATTACTTTTCCCTAAGTACCTTTGTTAGTGACCAGGTTCCTACTAAAATACCTTTAAATTATTTTCAAAGTTTTGTGCATTTGTGCCATTCCTTCTTCTGAAGCGTGTTCCTTGCTGTTCCCACTCTGTAGGACTGCTGCTGACTTCCTTGATTTTCACCTCTTTACCCATTTCTCCCCAGTCTCAGGACAGGGAAGAAAGAATTGTTTCTGAAATGGAATAAAGAACAGCCATGTGGCTCCTTACCCTCTATTCTTATAAACTGCCTCTCTTTTCTTTCCTTAAAGAGTGTCCTTTAGAACAAGAAAACTTGATATAACTGAGTCTGAAAATGGGTCTCAGGTGGCTGCAAGGGCACTTGCCCTGGAGTCGAGTTCTGTGACATTCTAGCCATGATCATCTTGGGTTCTGTATCTCTGAGTGAGCATTTCACCTGAATCTTATCTGGTGCATACGTGGTAGTTTAAAACTCTTTGTCCAAAATGACAGTGAGAATTCAGTGGAAAGTGTGTATGAAACACTTCGAGCTTCGTGCCTGGCATGAGACAGACGCTCAGTAAATGTTTCACAGATTGTAACACCGAGCCAGTTCCTTTCGGTCCTGTTACTTTCTGTGGGATCCAGGCCTTCGGAGCCGGGCCCTAGAATTCTGTGGGGAAGTCCAAGCTGCCGTTACCTCCAGAGCCCGCCTTCATTACATCTCATGAAGACGTTAATGCACAGTTCATGCTGCGTGACTTTCCTCACGGGTCCTGAGTCGTTATTCATCTGTGTTCTCTGTGGTTTATGTGGTGTTTCCTACTTACTTTGCCTTTTCTTTTAAAAGGAGTGAGGTAAAATGACACACAAAAAGGGCCTTTTTTTTACACATCTTTTTTTATAGTGTAATCTAAAGTGAAGAAAAAAAACCACCAGTAAGAATTTGGAAGAATACATACTCATAGTAATTTATTCCTCTGCTCTACGTTTCAATAAGCCTTTGGTCTTTATCTCTATTTCATCCCGCGACATTCGCAATCCCTACTTCCGTGTTGCCGGTTCAAACCGCAGTATCAGCGGCATGAAAGTTGTCGCTGTTGCCGTCATTTCAGGCTGTGCCCCGCTAGAAGGTGGTGAGAACTGCCCCTTCTGGATGCAGAACTTGAAAACCTTCCATTGCCAAGCATATGTCCTTTTTTCCACTCCTTATGTCTCCTTCTCGGCCCTGGGTGCCTGAGTGATTTTCAGATTTCTCTTTAGTGGCAAAACCATTCTTGGAAAGCTTTTTGGGAGGCTCTTCATATAAAACAGACCAATCTGGGTACTCTGGTTTGTTTTCTTTCTCCCTTTTAAAGGAAGGGTTTCCGGCGGGAGTGGGATTATTCCGCTAATGGCAGGAATCTGCCCAGGGCTCGCAGCAGAAAACCACTGAGGTCTCTGCGCATTGTGTTTTCAGATTTCTGGTGCTCGGGGGCTGGTTCACAGGGCAGGCACTTCCCCCCTCATTTTACTTACTAGGGGTGCACCGTCTGTCCCTAGCAGTGTCATATCAGTGGGTAAAAGCGTTCCCCTCTCAGTCTTTGTACAGAAATTTCTTTCCACCTTGGTGAGTTGGCCTTATAAAAACTGTGGCATTAGTAGAATTGAGTCTTAACACGAAAGCAAGAGAATTGAAGCAAAATCAGAAATGTCACAGGCTTTCGTGTGTGGGATGCTTTTTCCTCTCTTAAACAAGATTCCTTAAGAGTGAGTCTTGAGCTCTCCTGTTCTGTAACCAACAGGAGGACTCACAAACGGCAGCGGAAGATACATCTCTGCTGCTCCAGGCGCTGAAGCCAAGTACCGCAGCGCGAGCGGTGCCTCCAGCCTCTTCAGCCCCAGCAGCACCCTGTTTTCCTCCTCCCGGTTGCGATACGGAATGTCTGATGTCATGCCCTCTGGCAGGAGCAGGCTTCTGGAAGATTTCCGAAATAACCGGTACCCCAATTTACAACTGCGGGAGATTGCTGGGCATATAATGGAGTTTTCCCAAGACCAGCATGGCTCCAGGTGAGGACTGGGCTTTGGCACTTAAGGTAACTGGAATCTTAAAGCCTTAAATTCCATGCCTCAGTCAAGGAAGACACTAGTAAATTGTCATAAAGCAGTGGAAACAAAGTTTGCCTCTTCGCATGCTTCCCGGTGTGTGTCTCAGGGGGACGTGGTGATGAGAATCACTGGGTATACGGTTGATTGAAAAGAGCCAGCTAGTAATCTGGATCACATGCTGGAAACAAACCTTTTTGCCCATTGTGGCGTTCCTTTGCTCATGGGGCCTCACGGAGTGTCCGTAAGTTAGGGGACAGAAACACTGCCGCAAAGATAAATGCACGCTTTTGCTACTTTTTTGTTTTTTTAAGTTTATCATTTTGAGAGGGAGCGTGTGGGGGAGGGGCAGAGCGAGAGGGAGAGAAAGAATCCTAAGCAGGCTCTGAGCTGTGAGAGTGGAGCCTGATGCAGGGCTTGAACTCCAGAACCGTGAGAGCATGACCTGAGCCAAAATCAAGAGTCAGAAGCTTGGCGTCCCCACTCTTTCGCTATTTTAATCACTGTTAAGAGTCTTGCTCTTAAGGAGATATTATTCACATGTAAGTTCGGATTTCTGCTGCTCAGGAGTAAGATAGCTCCACCATTTTTCTTTGTCGTTCCGCTCCGTAGACGTGAGAGAGTCTGCATAGAGGTGAGAGAGAAGAAGCTGCTGTATAAAACCCAGAATTTCCTTCTCCCTGTTTGGCTGTTCCAGTGGGCTTCACAGAAAGGGACCATCCTGGTCCTGGGGAAAAAGCCTAATTATGGTGACATCATCCATCCTTCTTTACTGTTTGTCTCCATTTCTCTTTCTTGCTCTCTGTACCCACTGAAACAGCTTCTAAAGAATCCACCTGCTCTTTGAATTCTGCCAGCTTACTACGATTTCTTGTATTTGGATCCGATAGACCGGACTGAAAGACCGCATGGTTTTTCTTCTGTAGTCACCTGAACCTGAAAAACGAAAACTGGTAGTTACTACGCCAGAAGACACTTGCAGGCATAAATAACAGCTCTTCCATGTCATGACCGGGTACCGCTCCGTATTAGCGCGACTTTAAAGAAGACAGTGAGGGCTGTAAGCTCGGAACTTACTGACGCAGGACTGGTTTCTAAAGGGAAAAGTCAAGTAGAGTCTCCCTGTGTTCTGTCCACCTTCAACCCCCTCTTTTTTCCTGACCCCCTCCCTGTCTCCCCCTCTACCCATACATAAGGACAGTTTTGAAATGGACCACAATTTAAACCTGCTTTTAAAACCTCAGTTCAGTTAGGAGCACTTCACACCGTCAATTTTTTTTCCCCTTTCAGAGATTTCACGTAGATAAGTTCAAGTAATTCATTTTTTTTAATTGAAAAAAAGTTAAGTTTATTTATTTTGAGAGAGAGGGAGGGAGAGAGAGAGAGAATCCCAAGCAGGCTCCCCACTGTCAGCACGGAGCCCGATGTGGGGCTCGAACCCACGAATCGTGAGATCATGACCTGAGCGGAAATCAGGAGTCGGACACTTAACCAACTGAGCCACCCAGGCGCCCTTCAAATAACTCGTTTAAATAACACTTGTGCGTGTGCGCCCGCGTATGTGCGCACACACAGTTCCAGAACCGATACATGACATAAGTTGAGCTAATCCTTATTTTCCCCCAAGTCTTCCTGAGATGCTAGGATTGCCCTTTTTTTTGTACTTCAGATTCATTCAGCTAAAACTAGAGCGAGCCACACCAGCTGAACGCCAGCTTGTCTTCAACGAAATCCTCCAGGCCGCTTACCAGCTAATGGTGGATGTATTTGGAAATTACGTCATTCAGAAGTTCTTTGAAGTAAGCCTTTGTTCTTTCTATCCTTTGACGTTAGAGAATCTCCAGAGCATTTTGATTTTCATTAGTTGTTTTTAGAACGGCAGTCTCATTCCAGTCCTCAAAATGAAGTGTGTGTGGTCTTTTTGAAGAGCTTTTAAATGTTTCTCTGTTTAAACGGTACAGCAGCGGTGTGTCATTTAAACACCCAAACAGATGTGCCGGTCTGTTTCAAGACTGCCTTTGGAGAGCTGTCCCCATTTAGGAGCCGGCACATTGTTTCTGGTTGTCATAATGGTTTCACTAAACTTGTCATTTTTAAAGGAAATAATCCTTGTAAGATATTTTAGTGGGATCACGATAAAGTGTCCTAAAAAAATGAAAACATTTTAAAGTTTATTTATTTATTTAGTTTTGAAAGAGGGAGTGAGAGAGAGAGAAGGGAGAGCAAGAACACAAGCAGGAGAGGGGCAGAGAGAGACGGAGAGAGAGAGTCCCAAGCAGGCTCCACGTTGTCAGCACGGGGCCCGATGTGGGGCTCGAACCCACGAATCGTGAGATCATGACCTGAGCCGAAATCAGGAGTCGGGCGCTTAACCAACTGAGCCATTCAGGCACTCCAAAAATGAATTTGAAAATTGTTTTTAGAATTCCTAGAGAGTTATCTTTGACTGTCAACTGTAGTTGTTTTTTTTTTTTATTGTAAACTGTAGTCCTAAAGATTATTAAATGCTTCCTTTTAGGTGATCCTTAAGCTTTGGTTTCTTATTTTACTTCTGTTGTTGTGAATAATGTCCACTCTTGTTACCATTGTTTTTGGAAAGGATTAATGAGAGTTTTGGATTGTCTGTTTCCCCTACTACACTGGTATCGGAAAGGCAGGAATACTGGTATCAGTAATTCCAAGTCCTAAATCTAGAAAGGAATGAAACATTGAGAAGAGTTTGGTACAGAGAAAAATGCTGGACGTGGACATTACCTGCCCCAGTCAAAAGGAATGTGTAAACTTCATGCATCTTGTTTGTGCAGTTTGTGTGAAGATTTTCAAAAAATGGCTCACAGCTTGTGTCTTCCCAGCTTGTCTTGTAAAGACTTTTGGCTCTTAATTCATTAGTGATACACTAAGGAACCAACTTAAAATGACTTACATTTTTAATTTTAAAATAGTTTTTCACTGCCCTCTCGTCACAGATCTAAAATGTAGAGCTCTCCACCTCTAGAGGTTACCGTGCAGGGAGAGGTGGCCGAGTCAGCAGTGGGTCCTAGCTGTATGACACGGGACGAGCCCGAGAACGCCCCTGGCTCAGACAACATCCCTGCTCCGGAGTTCCCTCGTGTGGGAGACGAATAGGTTTGGGAAGCCGGTTATATATAATAAAGTCTCCTCCGGTCGCGTGATTATGCCGTTCAGACGTAAAATAAAAGGCCAGAGATGGGAGATCATTCAGGGAAGAGTTTTAGCATCTGTGCAGCTTGACCTCTTGCTTCTACTAATGTGCCCCCAGACTCCGTTGCCTTGTGCAGATAGAACATTGCAATTCTTAGAATGATGTAGAACCCTAATTCAAAACAGGATGTCTCTATGTTAAATTTCCAGGAGACGAAAGAGGAACTTTCTAATCCATGGGCCTTGGACACCTGAGTGCGGTAGCTTTGCTCCAAGAAGTGCTTGAGTCTTTCCCATACACTGTTGAAAGTTCCAATAAACAGTGTTTCCCACGTGTGACTGTTTTTAGAGTAAATAAATATAAATGCTCGGATAATTAATAGAAGTATAGATTCACTTGATAGTGGATTAATGGCAGCTTTGAGGAGTTCCATATTTGTTTAGCAGGTATTAGTAGTGAAACTGCTGTTGTTGGGTTTGTGAGAAGCTTTTCAACATTAAAAAGGGTTCCTCGCAATCAGAGGCTGAGAACTCTTGGCTTGAAGAAACAAAGATTTTTTTGAACAAAAAGGCTTAGTTCGTTAATCATAGTGACAGAGCTAAAAGAGGTTATGCCAGTGGCTGATACAGCATAATGGATGCTTTGCTTTCTCTGGTTTCTTTCCTTCTACCTAAGTAATGGTGCTCACCCACACATTGTGTCTAGTTTGGCAGCCTTGAACAGAAGCTGGCTTTGGCAGAACGGATTCGAGGCCATGTCCTGTCACTGGCGCTGCAGATGTATGGCTGCCGTGTTATCCAGAAAGCTCTTGAATTTATTCCCTCAGACCAGCAGGTAATTGTAAGTTTCCCCTTTAACTTTTCTCTTGGTGTTCGATGTTTCTCCATGGCACATGTAGTAGTGAATCCTGTACATTTGTCAGTCTTTAGTTTTCTCTTACGGTTTTATCTTTGGTGCTTGTGGCTGCCTGTCTGTGCATGGCAAGCATGAGCTGTGTGATTAAGTTTGTAAATGTACGGTGGGTCAAGTGTGTTTTGTTAAGGCTGTTGGTTTCACCCACTCTTCGTTGACCAGCTTTAGTAGGTGTCATTTCCCAAGAGGGCATTTTGTTGGACAAGAATTAGAGCAGGTAAAATACTAGTAAGTCGTCGCTGTGTTCAGCTTGAACTGACCACTCCCACAAATCAAACTTAGACTGTCCAGCCCGCTTCCATTTTCCTTCACTTCTCTCTCATTCATTCCACCACCTTTTACTGAGCGAGGGCCTGCCCAGTGCAGCGCCCGGCCTGGCACGTTGACCCGGTGCCCACTCTGCGCCAGGCGCCAGCACGGGGAGGATGAAGACTGGTCGCTGCCCCCAGAGCGCAGCGCGGGGAGGAGCGGGGGAGAGCGGTGGGGGCACGGAGAGCACGTGCCCGAGGCTTTGCAGGCGGGCAAGTCCAGGCTAAGGAGGAGCGAGGAGAAGAGGGACGGAAATCTGAACTGTCAGGTGCCGCGTGTGTGTGCGCGCGCGCGACACGGAAGGCCCCGGAAGCAGCCCGTGCGTGGCCTGAGGGGGAGTCGCGGGGGGGGGGGGGGGCCCAGCCAGCAGGTGCGCTGCAGCTGTGTTTGTGCTGGGCGGCGCCCTGAGCCCCCGGGTGCTTCTGATCTGAACCCTCAGCCTCTGGGCTCTGAACTCCCTCTGCCCTCCTCAGGGGAAGGTGTTGGCCTCGGTCTGGCAATGATGAGCCGCTTGCCCTCACTGAGAACAAAGTTCGGTAATGAGAATCTTTGTTATGGACTCAAGTTCTGAGCCAGGCGAGGCACCCACCACCTCCGGTTCCCAACATGAGGCGACACAGAGGCGACACAGCGAAGCGTTGCGGTGCTGTTGGCAATGGCAGTTGAAGGCTGGGGGGGTCCAAAGTCCTGCAGGTTGTGAGGCTCAGAGAGAGGTGTGTTAAGATGCTGGCGAAGGCCGAGGGGATGGGACGTTGGGGACACACAGGCAGGGGTGGAGCTTGCTCAGCACTCTGTCCCGGAGCTGCAGCAGTGGTGAAGTGGTGGTATGTGTCAGGAATTAGAAGCAGGGACACCGCTCCTACTTTTTTGCTTCTAATGTCCAGATTGTTATCAGTTTCAATTTTCCCTGTGATTTTCATGGATGAAAACTTAATGGGTGAATCTTTCTTCTTAAATTTTCTCATTTCTTTGGAACATGGAAGCTTCTTACTCTTTGACTATAACGTTAGCTCACTAGCTCAGAGAAAGCAGGAGGAATATTCATTTTCCCAGGTATATCCCCGGTGTTTGCCCTTGCTCATGATTGTGATAAACTGTTGTCATTGTTTTGTTTTGTTTTGTTTGAGAGAGAGAGAGTTGCGAGTAGGCCGGGGAGAGGGATGGGGAGAGAGAAAAAAAGACTCTTAAGCAGATTTCATGCTCAGCACAGAGCCCAACACAGGGCTCCACCTCACAACCAGGAGATCATGACAGTGGGACTCAAGAGTCGGACGCTCAACCCACGGAGTCACTCTAGTGCCCCTAAATTGTCGATTTTGTCTCCATCTTTTCAGATTTTACTGTTTTCTCTTTTCTGATTGGATGGCTACACTGTAGTAGTTTTTCACTTCCTTCCTCTCTCCCCTTTGTCTCTCTCCTTGGGTTTTTCTTTCTACCCTGTATTTCTATGTATTTTTTTTTTCTGGTCTGGTTTCTTTCTGTACCTTGTTCTGGACCTGGTAGGACTCTTCCTGATATGGGTAGTTTACTGTTTTCTAGATGCAAGTTTATTATTTTAGGTGAAATTAACTCCTCTTCAGTGGAGTTCTTACCTCTTTGGGTTCCAGAAAATATACAAGGAAGCCATCTCCCCTTTATCTTGATTAAAAGTGTTCCTCGTCTTTGTTTATAGCTATCATTCTCCATTTACCATTCCCATAATTATATTTCCAGAATAAATTTTTTCCTGACATTTGATTAATTGCCTTAGGGACCTTTCCTGAGTCTATTGCCTTTGGCTGGTTTGGTCCCTGGCACTGTAATCGTGAATTTTTTTTTTTTCTCACAGTATAAATGGGATAACTCTTATTAGTTGCTTTGACATATTCAGCAACTCAGAGATTTGAGACCTTGTATTCATAAATAGCCTCATTTTGACTGGTTTGTAGTTCTCACCATAAATACATGTTCAGCACAGGGGAGCGAGCAGACAGAGATCGGATGGAGCAAGGAGACTGGGCAGCACATACCAGGGCCCAGCCGCGGTGCAGGTGTTCAGCTTCAGGAAAGGGGTCCAGTGAAAATCTCAGCATCTTTTTCTTGTCATCTCCACTCATTCCCTACACACGCGCACACACGCTTACAACTCCGGTGTCTGGTCTTCTCGTGTACTCCCGGGGCTTCTCATGCACACGCATGCCTCATGCACTCACATAACTCAGTGTCTGATCTTCTGTACTCCCTGAGAGGGCTGTCCCGCTGTCCTTCAGTCATTGGCCCTGTGGAAAGATCACGCTGGAGTTACAGACCCATAACCGGAAGTCTGACTCTGTCACTGTCTGTAGTCGTGACTACGTTACTTAATCCCTCTCAGAGTCCCCTTCTTATATGTGGGCAGAGGGTGTGTGCAGGGTCATATGTGATTGACAGGTGATGACTGGCCCACATTGTTTTACCACACAGGGGCCAGATTGCTTGGGTTTGAATCTTGGCAGTGTAGGTCTTGTGATTTTAACAAGTCAGATAATTTGTGCTTTGGCTTCCTCATCTGTCATCGTGTCCGGTGCATGGGATTGTTAGGAGGGTTCACTGGGTCAAAGCATGTTCAGCACTTAGAGATATAACTAGCATACTGTAAGCTGCAGATGGACTCTCCTCATTATTATTAATTTTTTAATGTTAATTTATTTTTGAGAGAGAGCGAGAGAGAGACAGAATGCAAGCGGGGAGAGGGACAGAGAGAGAGAGGGAGACACAGAATCCGAAGCAGGCTCCAGGCTCTGAGCTGTCAGCACAGAGCCTGACGTAGGACTTGAACCCACTAACTGCAAGGTCGTAACCTGAGCCGAAGTCGGACACTTAACCCACTGAGCCACCCAGGCGCCCCTACTCTTCTCATTACTAATATGTACCTTACAGGGTTGTCATGTTAAGAATATGATAAATTATATGTGAAATTGTCTGGTGCAGTATACTTCATACATGTTCTTTTCTAGAGATGTCTACATTTTTAAAAAGTCTCTGAGGTCTTTTTAAGTTAGAGAACATTTTTAAAGACAGGTTACCATTATAGGAGATTTGCTAACATGGAAAAACTTGGTGCCGCTGTGTTGTTGTCACAGTGCCACAGCCGTGCTGTCCCGCTGCTTTGTCAGAGACTCTCTGCCTGGTGCTTCGTGTTTGGTAGGAAGACGGTTGATTGTCAAGGAGTTTGCTTGCTGTGATTCTGGTGGTGCTTTCTTTCCTTGTCTCCTCTAATAGAACGAGATGGTTCGGGAGCTAGATGGCCACGTCCTGAAGTGCGTCAAAGACCAGAATGGTAATCACGTGGTCCAGAAATGCATCGAATGCGTGCAGCCCCAGTCTTTGCAGTTCATCATCGATGCATTTAAGGGGCAGGTAAGTGACTTGGGGAAGAAACAAAGGAAACCAGTTGTGGGTGTGTCCGTTGTGAGCAGAGAACCAGGTAGCATTTGTGGGGTATCCCCAAGTGACCACCCCACCAGAGATAGCTTCTAGTTTCTCCTCTTCAGCTGTGTGTCCTAGAGCCTCTATGCTCTTAGCACCAGCTTCCAAGCTGAGTTATTTCTTTTATACCATGATTTTTCCAGAGCTGCCCCTTTATTGGCTGCTGTCATTAACTTCTTTTTCCTGGAGCATCATTCTCACACTCTCTTGAGCTACGTGGAACAAAGAGAGTAAAACACATCTCCCTCTTGGGTCTGTGAAGTTGGTTTTTTGTTTTTGTTTTTAAAGGGAAAAAAATGGTAAATACCAAGCAGATTTTCAGGTACAGGCATGTGTACTGCCAAGCCGAGATTAAAGTGGGATTTTGGAGTCATTTAGGTTTTGGGGTTTGCTCCGTTACAGCAGCGGTAAGGAGACTGCAGGCTTTAACTCGGGGTTGTTTGGATTTTCTGAGTTAATGAAAAAAGGGTAGATATGTTTACTTTAACATCTTACATTTATCGAAATCGACAACAAAGAAAGAAAAAATAGATTAAGCCACCAAATGGGAAAGAATATTTTCAAGACGAAACTGTCAAAGAATTAATAACTAGAATATATAAAGAACTCCTGCAATCAAAAGAGTACAGTACTAATTAGGACAAAACCGGGCCAGAGGCGTTCACAGACAGAAGAAACACTGAGTGCCAGTCCACCTGTGAGAACAGGACTCAGTCAGGAAAACGCAGAGTGAGGACACAGAGGACGGGCCGTCGCTCGCCCGGCAGTCGCTGTGTCTCGGCAGTGGCGTGGGTTCTGGTCGCCAGCGGCGGGCACAAGTCCTCACACAGCCATCGGGAGAATAGTCGTGTACCATCTTTCAAAGTTCAACATTTATATTTCCTATGACCTGGCATTCCTAGCCTCGGCTGGCCCTGGGGAAATGTCTCCATGTGGATACTACGAGACATATTTAGACATGTCGAAAGCAGCATTATTCTCCTAGAGAAGACTAAAGAATCTAGATATCTATCAGCAGAGGGTTGGACAAAAATTAAAATAACAAGTTCAGATACTTGCCCCGCAGAAGCTTCACAGTATATAAGAAGTAAATACTTGAAACATAATATCGAGTGAAATAAGTTAAATTGTTACAGGCTGTGAGTTTTTAGCGTTTTTCTAAAGTTGAGCAGAACTGTACTTAATATCTCTTGATGTACACAGTGGTGCATATGCAGCTGCATCTAAAAACCCCACGTGAAAAGCACTTAGTGCACTGACACTCGGTCAGGGTCTAGGAATGTGAGCCGTCCTTTCTGGGCTTACTATTCCTGTGATTACTCCTGGTAACAGCGGAGACGCAGGTCACTCGGATCATTCATGCTCCTAGGAAGGACAGAATCGAGACGCAACGGTCAGGAGCTGAGGCCTGTGTGCCGGTCTTCCTCCAGACTCAGCAAAAGAGGAAGCTTTTCTTGCTCATTGCTGGAAAAAAACCGTAATTAAATGTAGAAGATTGCAGTGTTGGTTAGATGAAAGCGTTCATGATCCTAGCCCTTTCTGTTTTTAACCCTGTCCTTTGACACTATGGACTCTTACTTGTGTTCTTATGGCCACAACAAATTCTGTGTTCCTTTCCAGGTGTCTTGGAACAGTCCTTTTCAGCTCTGAATTTATGTACATTTGTGAATCCCTAGGGTAGTTAAATGGGTTTACACACACACACACACGGACACACGCATGTGCATATACACATATACACATACACACTCTACTATTTGTGAGAGAACTCAAATGCGCCGTATGTATAGTTCCGGCTTTTGAGGCGGACCAGGACGGAGTCCCCTGGCTCCGTCAGTTACTGTCCGTATGGCTGCAGGCGCGTTACATCAGCTTCCAGGAGCTCCAGGTTTCCCACTTGTAAGCGAAGAAGAATCCTCACTGTCTGCTGGAGTCTTTGTGAAGATTAACAGAATAATGTGTATATGAACAACACCCAAAACATTGAACGTGGCACCTGTCATTTTTGGCTTTGTTATTTGTCCATCCGCTCTAGGTATTTGCTTTGTCCACGCATCCTTACGGCTGCCGAGTGATTCAGAGGATCCTGGAGCACTGTCTCCCCGACCAGACACTCCCCATCTTAGAGGAGCTCCACCAGCACACAGAGCAGCTCGTACAGGTAGTGGAGTTGCCGGTAGAGTAACTGCAAACACCTGTGGGCTCGTGCAGGCCCAGAGCTTGTGTGTTTTCTCAGCACAGGTGTCCGTTCCAGAAGAGTTCACGTTCATGTGTTTAAAATGCCCATTGAAGCTTTGGGGCAAGTGTTCATTGACAGCATTCTGGTTTGTGTTTTATGAATATGGGTGATGAAGAGAGCCTGGGCCTGGGAGTGAAGGGCACCACCCGCCAGCCGCCTGTCATGGACCGGCCAGCCGTGTCACCTTCGGCAGGCCATTCAGTCTGCCTGGGTCTTAACCTCATCCCTTCAAACAAGCTGAGTGGGTTAGGGGACTTCTTGTTTGCTTCAATTCTTTCTTTTCCTTCTGCTGCTAAACATTTCTCCCACATCACAGTGACGAGTAGAGCACTTTCTACCTGCAGGAGTGTCGTGCCGAGGCAGCGTTTTCGTGGGTGTTTGCTGCTTGTTTTGGGCTGAGGTTACAAATGTGTATTAAATACTCACTGTGGAGAAAAATTGGAGGGGCGCCTGCGTGGCTCAGTTGGTTAAGCGTCTCTTGATCTTAGCTCAGTTCTTGATCTGAGGGTCATGAGTTCAAGCCCTGCGTTGGGCTCCATGCTGGGCACAAAGTCCACTTAAGAAAAGAAAAAAGAAAAAAAAATTGGAAGTGCAGAAAGTAGCAACAAAACCAAAGAAAGCATCCATAATCCTACCGTGCAGAAGCAAACACATTTGGTCTTTGCATTGGTTTTTTGAAGTATGATTTGTACACTCTTAAATTTTTACATCTTACAAATAAATATTTTTGCCTCCGGAATTCTTTACTTATATACATTTATTCTCTTAAAAGTATCTTTACCTATAGATGAATGAGTACCTCCATTGTATGCTTGTGTTGTTGTTTAATTAGGTATTTTCTGTTTTGTTGGACATAAACATTATTTCCCATTTTTCTCAGAGATAAATTTCTGTTTGAGAGAAAAATAGCTCTTTATTCCCACCTACACCCTCCCTCCATTCCTCCCACCTTTCCTTCCTTCCTTCCTTCCTTTTTTAAATAAGAAGAGGTCTACTTTTTGGTGTCTAGTACTTTTGAAGAACCCAGCTAGGATCCTTGGGCATAAATACAGAGAATTATTCCATTGTCTGGTAATATGTTCCTGTTTTGTAATGATAGAGAAAAATTGTCATTCCCTATCCATTTCAAAAATTCTTAAGTGTTTGTTAGTATTCAGGCAAGCCATCATGGTGCTACAGGAAGGTAGGTAGGTGTTGATTAGACGTAAGGACTTAGGTAACCCACAGAACTAATTTTTACATAAATTTTATTTCTCTTGTTTCTCCAACAGGATCAGTATGGAAATTATGTAATCCAGCATGTATTGGAGCATGGTCGTCCTGAGGATAAAAGCAAAATCGTAGCAGAAATCCGAGGCAATGTACTTGTATTGAGTCAGCACAAATTTGCAAGGTACGTGCTTTGAACCATACAAACTCTGTTTTCCAGAAGGAATGATTACATGGTATTTCAGGTCTGGAGAGAAAGAATGAATTTTCGTTCTCTTTTTTTAAAAATGTTTTTCTCATGGTATATACAGATTAAAAAGTCAATTGGTTCTACTATTAGAGAGTATAAAATAAATCAGGTCCTTTAGTGGCTCTGTGCTCCCCCGGTCACCCACTTTGAGAGCTGGGGATTATGTTTCTGAAGAACTTCAATCTTATACTTTGGTGAACTGGGCATTTTATTAACTTACTTATTCAGATTTATGAAACGCTCTTTACTTGGTTTCCTCTCTGGTGTCAGAATTAAGAGGTGGTGCACCATGTTGGCGCACAGGCGCTAGTACTCCCAGAGGCTCTTTCCAGTCTTACCGCTGTGCCGGAGCAAG